>CM042691.1:202239792-203655568 GCA_023614405.1 Avena insularis | reverse complement strand
TTATAAAGGGAGGGATCTTACAAATCCTAAGCTCTATCTTGTTTTTCAAAAATCCAGATTTATCTCTAACTAAGTTTAGAATAAAAGAAAACTAGTTTAATGTTCACCTAAGTGGGAACTTAAGTTTCATATCACAACACTGTTGTGGTCAAGTCAAATTCATGATTCATTTCACAAGTCATTTGGAAAACATCTAACGATGGAACAATATGGCCACTCCAACTATCTATAACCACAGACGCGACTATTCGAATAATTTGACACTCTGTAGAGGTGGTACACTTTCACCACAACATTCGATACATCCGTCAGGAGCAATCCTGAATCACCATACTCAGTATGTGGATAATCAATCCTAACCTTTCAATACCCTAGTATAGGAACCTCCCCTATGAGTTTGGCCTCCCAACCATGACCATCTGTCATCTTGGGAACTGCACAGGTGGACAATCATCACGAGGTAGCCCCAGCTCAAACCTCTTCCACAAGGGAACCCATACTAAGATATATATAAATTTACAGTCAAGCCCTATCCAAATTCGGGTATTAGGGTTGTACGGTAAAATTGGAATGGTATCACATACGAATCCAACCATTAGTTTTATCAAGGGCTAAGGCTCATGACTCAACATTTTCATCATCAAGATCATCTGGTGTTCATAACACATGTCAAAACATTTCATTAGAATGACTCATCATTCTAAGATTTTCATAACCATTTTCACCAAGTATTCCCATCTAAAGTGGTCAGGTTTTATGCTTAGCACTAGCCACTAAAGTTGGGGGTAATCACTAATGAGGGTTGCTAATCAAGTGTGGCTTATCTAAATCTAATCTCAAGCCTCAGTATGACATCTAGTTCTATCTAACTTAGGATAAGTTTTATGCTCTTTATGCTACCTATAATATCTTTGCAAAATTCACAAGTCACTAAGTCAAAATAAACAAAGAACTTTGATAAAGAAATAAAATAATAAAGCTTGCAGGTAAAACTGGTATTTGGTATAATCAAGTGGTATAACCAAAGAATGCCTAATGCATTGCATAAGTTATCTAGCTTGCAAAGTTGCAGGTGTTAGCTTGCATAGTGTAGCCTTACTTGAGTAGTGCAGTGATTGAAGTTCTCTTCTTCGTAGTAGTAGTCTCCTTCCTCTTCGTATCCTTGGTCGGTAGCGTCTACAAATAAATACAAGGTACACAATCACCAAACAATACTTAACTACTTCTATTTGGCACACAAAGGTTCACACTAGATGATCTAGCATCATCACAATCACCACATGAATAAAGGTTTAGTCTTATTTATTTTATTTTAGAAAAGTAATTTCTACTCATTGAAAACTACTTAAGATTTAATATTCTCCAATTAAAGTATGGGATCATGTTAACACATTCATCACCACATATTTTAATACTTGGGAATGTGATTTAAAGTGGTGTCACAATTTAATAAGGTTTAACATTATTATTTTTAATTAATTAATGTGACAAGAAATGCCTATGGGGCATTCTTTTAATATGTGTCCATTATTACCTACAATATTTGAATGCCGATAAGTCTCTGCCTTGTTATTTTTACTATAGATGATCTATAATTCCAAATGGTTTGAATCCAACGGGCTTGGATTAAAAATTTCAATACCTTTCTAACAAAATTAGTTTCGTGCAATTTGGTTTAGTGAATCTCTCTGAATCGATTTTTGAATCCATTGACAGAAGTATGTTTGAACTAAATTGAAAAATGATTGTTTGAATTCCTGGGCTAGACGCAGGAAAGTTACTGGACCGGCCCAATATGCATGGCGCGGCGTATATGGCGACTGACAGCGATGTTCCACTGGTCAGCGACTCTAACTACGCGAAGTGGTAAGTTGCATTGTGGGCCGTGCAATTAGAACCTGATCTAACGGCTGAGGTGTGTCGTCTCTGTCGGGCAGCACCGACGAGACTAAACCCTAACGCGACGGTGGGGTTCATGTGAGGCTCACCAGGGTCCCAGCTAGGGTCGGCGTTGGGGGTGAATGACGTTGTCGACGACGGCGGTTCGAATGGTGGCTGCGGCAGATCCTGGGGCAGCTCCAATCAACGGCTCCACTTCTCCTCCTCCGCGGCAGACTCCAGTCAAATTCCGGTGATGCTGAGCTCGCCTTGATCCGGGGAGAGGTGTGGGAGATTTCTGAGAGACGGGACTAAGATGGTGTGGCGAATTGGGGCTGGGGTGGCCTCCTTTTATATCCGAGTGAGAGAGGCAGTGCGGCATGGGCAGAACTCGTCAGGATCGGCGGTACAGCTAGATAACGACATGGCGGATGGTGTAGGCCAGTGCACGGTCTCCTGGCGATGCTCAAGGACTTAATGGCGTGGAAAGGGGTGGTCAAGAACGGTTGGAATGTGTTGGTGCCCTGAGCGGCATCGACGGTGGTTTTGACATCACACGGGTGTTACGGGTCGCACGACGGCAAACGAGGATGTCTTGGAGGTACCTGGTGTCGCGGTGATTGCAGGCATGGGCGGCAAAGGCGAGGCGCGTCGTGTGTGTGTGCGTGTCAGGCGCGACACTCTAGCATGCTCTCGGCATGGCGCAGAGACAATGGGCGCA
Source organism: Avena insularis (assembly GCA_023614405.1). Taxonomy (NCBI): domain Eukaryota; kingdom Viridiplantae; phylum Streptophyta; class Magnoliopsida; order Poales; family Poaceae; genus Avena; species Avena insularis. Next base: position 203,652,969 of record CM042691.1, on the reverse strand, counting down.
ACACGTTCTCTATGGTCCAGTGCCTGGCTGCGTGCGAGGGCTGGATAGGGGGTGGCGGTGGACGTTGGGATATCTCCTGGACATGGTGGCTAGGCGCGGCGGTGGCTCCTGCTAGCCAGCCATGGTCGGCAGGCAAGGGTTGGCTTCAGGTGGCACGACATGGTGCAAGGGTAGGAGTGGTAGCTGCTTCAATGCGAGTGTGATCACTGGGGAGACACAGGGAGTGAGATGAGGACAAATGTTTGAATAAACACTGCTCCAAACATTATAAGTTAGGCAGTTTTGAATTGTGTCTCCAGGTGTTTGATGAAATGGCCGAAAGAATTCAAGTTTGAAATTTTTTAGTGCAATTTGGTGGGTGCACTGGTCAAACATTTGTCAAGGTGAACTGGTTTGAGTGGTTTTTGAGAAATGGTGATCTTAGTACCTACACTTAATTCAGTTTTGAATTGTCATTTCAATAGATTTGCAAAATGTTTCTGTGGGTTTGCAAGGTGGGCTTGGGTTAAATGTTACTTGGTCTAGCAAGGGGTGAAAAGAATTGGATTTGTTTCTGTTAGAAAACTTTGACTAGAAACACTCAAAGTGGTCTAGTGAACAAGTTTGGCAAAAATGACCATTTGCTCATATTGTTTATATTTGAATTTCTCTTCATTTGATTCTGCTTGAAATGATTTATATGATGTTGTTTTCATCTTTAAACCAATCCTTGCCATTCATAACAATCAAACAAGGCAATGCAAGCATTCATGCATTCATCACATTGTCACATCCCAAAATTCTCCTAATTTTGGAATGTGAAATAAATAAATAAGTTTAATTGATTGTTTGACTATGTTGAAAATTCTCAAAGAGAAGAAACTTTTTGAACAGAAAATCCTCTCAACCTTGAATTCAAAATCTTATATTCTTTTGTTAAGACCTAAGTAGCCATATAGGCAAAAGGGCATGGATTGATTATGGATTTTAGAATTGGTGTGCAAGATTTCAAAATGAAAATCAGGAAGCATTCATAAGCATTTCATTACATCCATGCAAAGTTATCACAAACTGAATCCAAATCCTGGTACCTAAATCCTATAGTTGATTGCCCAAATGTTCCTAAAGGAAATTAAATTGACTTTATAAAACCCACTGTTGCTAAGGCATAAATTATTGATAATTATAGCCTAAAGAGATCGAATTAATATTAGAAAATTTTAGAAACAAAATTGAGCTCATTTGGAGCAATTATGAAAAAGTTATGGAATAAATACAAACAAATAAAGATATAAATAAAATGGAATATACAAGGATTTATAAACCCACTATTTGCAAACTAGTAAAAAGATTACAAATTTGATCCTACAATGATCTATTCGATTTTAGAAAAATTTAGAAACAAGAATCTCGTCATTTGAAGTTCGTATGCAAAAGATATAAGGGAAACAAGTAAATAGAAAAATAAAAAAAAACCCTAACCGGGCCGGCCCAGCAAGACCGATCGAACCAACCAGCCAGCGTAGGTGCCCAGGATTGCTTTAAAAAGCATGCAGAACGAGTTTTGTCAAACCTATCTCTTTTCAAACACTAATAACTTTTAATCTACAACTCCAAATCCACTTTCGTTTGTTTCTACTTGTTCCCTACTCTAATACCTATCTCTACAACATCCTAAATCTCCATATAAAATAGTGGAACCAGAGCTGTACGAGTTTCCCTCCTCGAAATCCCGAATCTACACATGCCCGAAACTTATTTCGCTTTTTAACCCATCTAGACTTCGTTGTTTGCCTTCGTAGAAATCTTTCTATCCCGACAAACCTCACCTCTTTTCATCCACCACAGCTGGAGAATTTCGTATCGCAATATTTCAGATCTTACGGTGTAAATCCAAGATGTTCTCGCGCTCGTTTCTTCAAATCCAAATTCCTTTGGTGAGAAGGTAGGAATAATGATTCCCCATAACTTTCGTGTTCTAAGTTTTTCAATTTGACCTACGGATTTGTCTCTCTAACACAGATCTGTTTCTTGTCTATTCTAAGCCAAAATCGGGTCAATCTCTTCTTCTAGCCACCGGATCCTATCCAGACAGTCGAGATCCAATCAAACCGGTGCGTGCCATGTCGTCATCCCGGTCAGCTTCATCATCAATGCCACATCAACGTCAGGTCAACATCTAGTCCCAGCCAGCATGCAAAGTCAACCTGTCCAGTCAGCGGAATATTCTCTCGAATATTCCGTTCGAATTTAAAATTGCACATTATAGATCTAACTTGTAAAATTCATTAGAAATTCATACCACGTCCAAAAATTGCGTATAATATATCAAATTGAAGATAATTTTACGTAGAATCATCTTATCAGAATAGATCCAACTTTTACTGTACGTGGTTACTACAGTAATTTAATTAGTTTGAATGGTCTTTTAGGTTAATAAATTCATAGGAAATTATCTGTAACTCCGAAAAATATGAACAATATATCAAATTGAAGCTACTATAATGTAGATTAATAATATCTGGTTTTATCCAGCTTTTGCGGACGATTTACCCTGTAGCAATTTAATTATTTTTAATGGCTTTATAAATCATTAAATTCATAGTAAATTAATTGCTTGTCACAAAAATATAAATGATATACCGAAGGAAAGCTGGTTCCATGTAGATCATCAATATGCAATTATTTCAGGCTTTGACTGTAAGGTTTTTCTGTGAAGATTTAAATAGATTAATGACTCTTTTGGAGTAATAAATTCATAAGAAAATAAATATTATTCAGAAAATTACAAATAATATCTCCGTGAAATCACAATTCCGTGGAGATTATAGATATAATTTTAGTTTGATTTTTATACAACATAAACTATATGAATCATTTAAAACCCATTAAACACCATTTAAATCATACAAAAAGATCTATAACTCCGATTAGGGTGAATCCAACGCCTACTGGTTTCATTAACATCCTCTATCCAGTAAACCCAAGAAACAAATTTAATTCGATAGTTAGGAGAGGCGTTACAACAGAACTACTAAAAACCCTATATTGGCAAGTAATTATTAATAACAAGTACTCTATTGCATTAATTGGCCTCTTGCATGCATCATATAGTTCAATATTGTTTAGAGAACTAAAGTAACAACCATTGTGACTTATTAAATTGTCATGCATGCATTTGCTGCATTTGTTTGATGTCTATGTGCTATTGTTTATGATTGTATGCAATTGTTTGCTCGATAGATTGCGAGGAGTGCAACATGTGTAATTGCAACTACTATGATTGCAAGTATTGTGGTTATGACGAGTGCAACCATTATATCTATGAGAATTGTGAGGATTATCTAATCGACTACATCTACAACAAAGGCAAGTGGTGCTATCTTGGTCATAAATGTCCTATTGTTTTCCTATGCATTATAGATGTTTTTGTAGAATTGCATATGTAGGAATTGATGTGTATATGATATGCTATGTCCCATATTATTCCCCAGTATTCCTTTTTTATGAGCCATCGTATTGGTAGATTGCTTAGCTATGCTATTTAGACGAGGAAGGGAATCACATCATGAAAAGTTATATGTTTTGGAAGGCTTATGTTTTGCTAAATGACAAACCAACATGTTTTAATGAACCACCTGGGCGGAATTGCATTGATTGGGTCATCGAGTGTGGATTATGGTGGGGAATGCCGCCCAGGACACTGAGAAAGGATTGGTTTCTTTGTTTGGAAGCTTTCGTGTGCAACCATGTGCCAATAATGAAATGGGCGGTTGGTTGAACTCAGTAGGTTGTGGTAACTCTAACCCACGTATCCAGAGATGTAGATAGTGTAGGTTGGACCGGTGCGTGTCGGGTTTGGGGAGCTACTTCCCGAACGGTTCCTTCTTGGACTTCTCCCTATCATCACCCGATATGAGAGTGGTGGTACGAGCTGGGCTGGTCAAGTCACATGGGTAAAGTGTACTAACCCCTACAGGGTGTCTAAACTAAGTACTTAGTCGTGTCCCCGGTTATGGACAATTTGAGCGAGATGATACTGATGCTATGATATTTCTCACTCATCCTTATGTCTTAATTACTTAAAACTTGTTGGGTGAACATAATTGGGTAGGAGCACCTGGGAGTGAACCAGAGTGTCCTATTTATCGTATTGGAAAACTACTTTGTTACAAATGTTAGGATAAAACTGTTGCTTTATGCAAATGAGCCTGAACAACACTTGGCCAAATAAGCATGTAGTTGATAGATCTGTTGTTATCCACTTTATCCTACTTGCCATACATTCAATGTATTGACCATTCGTGGCTGCAACGTTTCATGTTGCAGGTTATATGGTATCTGAGTGATCGTTCATAGGTCGCGAGACTCCACTCAACAAATGTTCGCCTGTGGCACATTTGAAGGATGGAGATCTACCTTGTATTCGTTTTCCGCTATGTACTTGAATAAATAATGTAAATTCTGGATCATATTCGTTGTATTTAAGATGCGCAGTTATATTTGGTATCATTTTGTACTGTGTGCCAGTGAACCGATCCAGGGATTGGCACTATATACATGAACTCAGCCTTATCAGGTGAGGGTGTTACAAGATGGTATCAGAGCTGTGTTATGACTGTAGGAATCGTGACCTTAGAAATGGATTGGCAATAGGAGACCTCTATTAGGTGAACAATAATATTTTCTACTTATTAGATTTCTTATATTCCTTATCTATCTTTTCTAGAACCTCTTCCTATTCAAACATTTATAGTTGTCCATTCTTATGATACCTATATGAGAGTTAGCTAAGTAAAAGAACAAATAGTATGACATAAATAAACATCTCATCAAGTTTGGTTAGGTCTAGACCACCATGTTCTATCTCTTTAGGAGATCATCGCTATCGTGTTAGCATATTGTTCTTACCAACTTATGTGGTATGACAATATAGGTTGCTTGCTTGTTTGTACTGAACCATATCGTGTGATGTCTTGTTTAGGATCTGTTGTTTTGAAACTCTAAAGTTGCTGGAGTTTTCGTGTGGTTTTAAAATTATTTTAATGGTGTGAATTGATTGAAATTCGTGGGATTACTGCTGCAGTTTTCTGCCTGACCTGTGGTACCGCGCGATTTTTCATATTTTATTGGTAACTCAGAAAAATCAAAAAAATAGGATCTGGAGCGTAATTACCTGTAGTACATGCACAAAAATTGGCTAAAATTCCTGACGTGTGTAGGTCGGTCAGAAAAATTCGTGAAACCTGCTGTATGGGTTTGACAGATTTAGTTTAGTGCTTCTATGTTTCTATATTTTACTCTAGTATTGTTCCCAATGCTTTCAAACTATTTTGTGGTTATATACTACTAAGTTTAGAGACATGTAATGTTATTATACAAGTGCTTCCTTGTGTGTTGATTCCTTATGATTGTTTGCTTGTTTGTGACATTGAATGCTTCATATAGTTATGGGTAGGATTAGTTTTTTTAGTCGTTTCTTTCCTATCTTGAACCCTTGGAGATATAATGATGTGTTAAGCGGAAGGTTTGACAATACAATGCATTTAGGAAAGAGAATGCTTCACCTAATGGAAAAAGGATGTGGAAGTATGAAGTGTTGAAATGATGTTATGTAGTAGATTACGCAACCTGAAAGTTAAAGTATCGATAGTTTAGTTTTAGTAGTAGCTTTGTTGATTGAATACATGGGAGTATACATAGAGCATTAGTTCATGCCCATGGAAACATTCTTCAAGGCAAGTGAGAATGCCCGAGTGATAGAAAAACGTGATTCACCTATCCTCATACAGGGTAATGATTTGGGTGCAGGATGGATTTATCACCATTCCTACTACTCTTATTATTCGCTCTTGTACTGTTGGCTTTGCGAATCTTGAGTGCCCTTTTTAGCCTTAGCATAGAGTCGACGTTGAGCCTAAACCCTAGAATGTTATATTGTTACAGCCTTCTAAAAGCATTCACTGATAAGCGTAGGAATGAACAGTAAGGATGAATTTCAACCGTGTTTAATGGGTATCGTGAAACAAACGTTTCCTAATTACCCACCATGAGAATTTCACTAGTTTAAGAAGTGCTTTCTCGGAAACTATCAATCATGATGTTAAAATGTGCTAGAGAAATTGTGCCAATAAAAGTCTAAAGGAGAACCAATCTGAGCTAAGTGAATTCTCGAGAAGTGACCTAGTCAATTTTCTTTTAAGGGTGGTAGCATCCTAATGGATCCTAAACCTTTCTTTCTTTCTAGCCTTCCCAAATCTCGGGACGAGATTTCTTTTAAGGGTGGTAGTCTGTCACATCCCAAAATTCTCCTAATTTAGGAATGTGAAATAAATAAATAAGTTTAATTGATTGTTTGACTATGTTGAAAATTCTCAAAGAGAAGAAACTTTTTGAACAGAAAATCCTCTCAACCTTGAATTCAAAATCTTATATTCTTTTGTTAAGACCTAAGTAGCCATATAGGCAAAAGGGCATGGATTGATTATGTATTTTAGAATTTGTGTGCAAGATTTCAAAATGAAAATCAGGAAGCATTCATAAGCATTTCATTACATCCATGCAAAGTTCTCACAAACTAAATCCAAATCCTGGTACCTAAATCCTATAGTTGATTGCCCAAATGTTCCTAAAGGAAATTAAATTGACTTTATAAAACCCACTGTTGCTAAGGCATAAATTATTGATAATTATAGCCTAAAGAGATCCAATTAATATTACAAAATTTTAGAAACAAAATTGATCTCATTTGGAGCTATTATGAAAAAGTTATGGAATAAATACAAACAAATAAAGATATAAATAAAATGGAATATACAAGGATTTATAAACCCACTATTTGCAAACTAGTAAAAAGATTACAAATTTGATCCTACAATGGTCTATTTGATTTTAAAAAAATTTAGAAACAAGAATCGCCTCATTTGAAGTTCGTATGCAAAAGATATAAGGGAAACAAGTAAATAGAAAAAGAAAATGAAAAAAAACCTAACCGGGCCGGCCCAGCAAGACCGATCGAACCAACCATCCAGTGTACGTGCCCAGGATTGCTTTAAAAAGCGTGCAGAACGAGTTTTGTCAAACCTATCTCTATTCAAACACTCGTCACTTTTAATCTACAACTCCAAATTGATTTCTGTTTGTTTCTACTTGTTCCCAACTCCAATACCTATCTCTAAAAAATCCTAAATATCCATATAAACTCGTGGAACCACAGCTGTACGAGTTTCCCTCCTCGAAATCCCGAATCTACACATGCCCGAATCTTATTTCGCTTTTTAACCCATCTAGACTTCGTCGTTTGCCTTCGGTCAAAAAACGAAAGTTGTAGAACTCGTCGAAATCTTTCTATCCCGACAAACCTCACCTCTTTTCATCCACCACAGCCAGAGAATTTCATATCGCAATATTTTAGATCTTACGATGTAAATCCAAGATGTACTCGCGCTCGTTTCTTCAAATCCAAATTCCTTTGTTGAGAAGGTAGGAATAATGATTCCCCACAACTTTCGTGTTCTAAGTTTTTTAATTTGACCTACGGATTTGTCTCTCTAACACAGATATGTTTCTTGTCTATTCTAAGCCAAAATCGGGTCAATCTCTTCTTCTAGCCACCGGATCCTATCCAGACGGTCGAGATCCAATCAAACTGGTGCGTGCCATGTCGACATCCCAGTCAGCTTCCTCATCAACGCCACGTCAACGTCAGGTCAACATCTAGTCCCAGTCAGCATGCAAAGTCAACCTGTCCAGTCAGCGGAATATCCCCTGAAATATTTCGTTCGAATTTAAAATTGCACATTATAGATCTAACTTGTAAAATTCATTAGAAATTCATACCATGTCCAAAAATTGCGTATAATATGTCAAATTGAAGATAATTTTACGTAGAATCATCTTATCAGAATAGATCCAATTTTTACTGTACGTGGTTACTGCAGTAATTTAATTAGTTTTAATGGTCTTTTAGGTTAATAAATTCATAGAAAAATATCTGTAACTCCGAAAAATATGAACAATGTATCAAATTAAAGATACTGTAATGTAGATTAATACTATCTGGTTTTATCCAGCTTTTGTGGACTATTTACCCCGTAGCAATTTAATTAGTTTTAATGGCATTATAAATCATTAAATTCATAGTAAATTAATTGCTTGTCACAAAAATATAAATGATATACCGATGGAAAGCTGGTTCCATGTAGATCATAATTATGCAATTAGTTCAGGCTTTGACTGTAAGGTTTTTCCGTGAAGATTTAAATAGATTAATGGCTCTTTTGGAGTAATAAATTCATAACAAAATAAATACTATTCAGAAAATTACAAACATTATGTCCGTGAAATCACAATTCTGTGGACATTACAGATATAATTTTAGTTTGATTTTTAGACAACAGAAACTATATGAATCATTTAAAACCCATTAAACACCATTTAAATCATACAAAAAGATCTATAACTCCGATTAGGGTGAATCCAACGCCTACTGGTTCGTATTAACATCCTCTATCCAGTAAACCCAAGAAACAAATTTAATTCGATAGTTAGAATAGGCATTACAACAGAACTACTAAAAACCCTATATTGGCAAGTAATTATTAATAACAAGTACTCCATTGCATTAATTGGCCTCTTGCATGCATCATATAGTTCAATATTGTTTAGAGAACTAAAGTAACAACCATTGTGACTTATTAAATTGTCATGCATGTATTTGCTGCATTTGTTTGATCTCTATGTGCTATTGTTTATGATTGTATGCAATTGTTTGCTCGATAGATTGCGAGGAGTGCAACGTGTGTGATTGCAACTACTATGATTGCATGTATTGTGGTTATGACGAGTGCAACCATTATATCTATGAGAATTTTGAGGATTATCTAATCGACTACATCTACAACAAAGGAAAGTGGTGCTATCTTGGTCATAAATGTCCTATTGTTTTCCTATGCATTATAGATGTTTTTGTAGAATTGCATATGTAGGAATTGATGTGTATATGCTATGCTATGTCCCATAATATTCCCCAGTATTCCTTGGTTATGAGCCATCGTATTGGTAGATTGCTTAGCTATGCTATTTAGACGAGGAAGGGAATCACATCATGAAAAGTTATATGTTTTGAAAGGCTTATGTTTTGCTAAATGACAAACCAACATATTTTAATGAACCACCTGGGCGGAATGGCATTGATTGGGTCATCGAGTGTGGATTATGGTGGGGAATGACGCCCAGGACACTAAGAAAGGATTGGTTTCTTTGTTTGGAAGCTTTCGTGTGCAACCATGTGCCAATAATGAAATGGGCGGTTGGTTGAACTCAGTAGGTTGTGGTAACTCGAACCCACGTATCCAGAGATGTAGATAGTGTAGGTTGGACCGGTGCGTGTCGGGTTTGGGGAGCTACTTCCCGAATGGTCCTTCTTGGACTTCTCCCTATCATCACCCAATATGAGAGTAGTGGTACGAGCTGGGCTGGCCAAGTCACATGGGTAAAGTGTACTAACCCCTGCAGGGTGTCTAAACTAAGTACTTAGCTATGTCCCCGGTTATGGACAATTTGAGCGACCTGATACTGATGCTATGATATTTCTCACTCATCCTTATTTCTTAATTACTTAAAACTTGTGGGGTGAACATAATTGGGTAACAGCACCTGGGAGTGAACCAGAGTGTCCTATTTATCGTATTGGAAAACTACTTTGTTACACATGTTAGGATAAAACTGTTGCTTTATGAAAATGAGCCTGAACTCCACTTGCCCAAATAAGCATGTAGTTGATAGATCTGTTGTTATCCACTTTATCCTACTTGCCATACATTCAATGTATTAACCATTCGTGGCTACAACGTTTCATGTTGCAGGTTATATCGTATCTGAGTGATCGTTCATAGGTCGCGAGACTCCACTCAACAATTGTTCGCCTGTGGCACATTTGAAGGATGGAGATCTACCTTGTATTCGTTTTCCGCTGTGTACTTGAATAAATAATGTAAATTCTGGATCATATTCGTTGTATTTATGATGCACGGTTATATTTGGTATCATTTTGTACTGTGTGTGCCAGTGAACCGATCCAGGGATTGGCACTATACACACATACACACATGCATCCATATTGATTTTAATTAACAAAAGTTTTTGTTAGCCCTAAACTTGGGTGATTAGAACTTGATAATCTTGCTTAATATTTCTGAGGTGTTACAAACCTTCCCTCCTTAAACAAAATCTCGCCCCGAGATTTGAGAAAAAGAGAAACTAAGATTTAAAGAGATCTGGAAACTCAGTCCTAATGTAATCTTCTCGCTCCCATGTAGCTTCTTCTTCAGTGTGGTTAGTCCACTGGATCTTGAGAAACTTGATACTCCGGGTTCTGGTGGTTCTGAAGGATTCCTCCAAAATACGAATGGGTACTTCAGGATATGTTAGGTCATCGGTGATCTCTATGGTTTTGTGATCATGATTCTTCAAAACTTTGGTCTTCTCCGGGACTTCTAGGCACTTGCGAAGTAACGAGATATGAAACACATTATGAACTACTGACATTTCCTCTAGCAGTTCCAGTTGATATGATACTTCTCCTCGGCGATTCAAAATCTTGAAGGGTCCGATATATCTGGGGGCTAACTTTATTTTGAGTTGGAAACGTTGCATTCCTTTCAAGCGTGATACTTTGAGATACACAAAATTTCCGATATTGATGGCTAGGTCTCAACGTCTCTTTTAGGCATAACTCTTGTGTCTGGATTGGGCGGTCTTGAGGTGCTCTCAGATCTTGTGAACTTTCTCTTTAGCTTCTCGTAGGATGTCGGGTCCAAAAATATGACTCTCTCCTACTTCCAACCAATTCAAAGGGGTACAACACTTTCTTCCAAACATGAACTCAAATGGGGACATTTGCAAACTGGCTTGGTAACTGTTGTTGTATGAAAATTCTGCGAAAGGCAGACAGTCTTCCCATTTTGATCCATATTCCAACACACAAGCTCTCAACATATCTTCGAGTATCTGGTTTACTCGCTCCATTTATCCATTAGTCTGAGGGTGATAAGTTGTGCTGAAATCCAGTTTGGTTACTAATCCTTCTTGGACTTTCTTCCAAAATCTTGAGGTAAACTGGGTTCCTCGATCCGGCACAATGTTCTTGGGGAATCCATATAAACTGACTATTCTAGCAATGTACAACTCTGCTAGCTTTGAACTCTGATAATTGGTCTTTACCGGACAGAAATGTGCTACTTTGGACAGTCTATCCACTTTGACCCAGATAGAGTGATTTCCCCTACTAGATGTAGGCAAACCGGTGATAAAAATCCATTCCAACTGAATCCCATTTTTATTCCGGAATCTGCAATGGTTGCAGAAGTCCTGCGGGTCTCTGATGTCCTGCTTTGACTCTCTGACAGATACCACATTTGGCTATATAGCTTCCGATTTCTCTCTTCATCTTATGCCACCAAAATTTCTCCTTCAAATCCTGATACATCTTCATTCCTCCGGGGTGGATAGAATAAAGAGTATCATGGGCTTCTTTCAAATAGCTTTCTTCAACTCAGAATCTGCTGGTTGATGTCTACGCACTTCTATTCTTGTAGACAGTTGTTGGGCCTCCAAGTGCAGAGGTTTGTAGAACAGCATCAAGTTTCCCTGAAGTGGATTTCCCAAGGTTTATCAAACTCAGGGAGGAAGTGGTCAAAGGTATCCCTCTCAATCAACATTGCAATTAACATACAAGAAGTCTCTTGTGTCCCCAACACACCCAATATAGGTGCACTAGTTCGCCGAAGAGATAGTGAAATACAAGTGGTAACGGTGCCAGAAAATAGCTGATGGCATGGAGGAACAGACTAAAGGAAAACTAATGGAAGCAAGCAAACATGCAATATATCTAGTAGAAAATGGTGTTTCAATGCTTAGAAACAAGGCCTAGGGATCATACTTTCACTAGTGAACACTCTCTCATATAAATATCCTCTCTTCATGATACTACTCTTAACTACTCTCTGGTTGGACACTCTAATCCATGGTAGGGCTATAACAGCACACCTTAAAGTCTGCCTTCCCCAATCTAGATAACCCCACACTATCACCTTGAGCGATAGAAGGTTCCAACAAACACCCCAATTTCATAGAGACATCCAACTCAAAATATAACTCATAAAAAATATTCAATCTAACCAAAGTGCCACACACGGTATGCCCGTTGTCACTTTCACACATGTGGGCAAAAGCATAGATCTGTTAAAGCACAAAGAGTATTTATGTACACTCTAGCCTAAGTGCCACCATGACGTGCACGCTGTCACTTTCACACACATGGGGAGAGCATAGATCTATTGAAGCACTTGAGTAGCAAGGTGGATCTACTTGATTACAAAGCTCATGACCACAACAAGATCATGCATAGAGAGAGAGATGAACACATAGCTACCGATAGATCTCTTAGCCTCGAGGAAGAACTACTCCCTCCTCATCGTGGGAATCAGCAACGGTGATGAAGATGGTGGTGGAGATCGATGGAGATGGATCCAGGGGCACTTTCCTGTCCCGGCAGGTTGCCGGAACAGAGACTTTCTGTCCCCCGAATCTCCCCTTTGGTGGCGGCGACGTTATGGAGGTTTTCATCGATTTCTTCAGGATTCATGTCCCCCACGGTAAAATATTGAATTTGGCTTTTGTCCCGTCCAATTCCGAGAATATTGAATTTTTGCCTTTCTGGAACCAAAAACAGAAGAAAACGGGCAACTGGCATTGTGGCAACTTGTTAATAGGTTTGTTCCAGAAAAGATATAAAAACACCTCAAAGTGTAGACAAAGCAAAGCAAATTAGATACTAAACAAGCATGGAGCATCAAAAATTATAGATACGTTTCCGACGTATCAAGCATCCCCAACCTTAACTCCTGCTCCTCCTCGAGTAGGTAAGTGAGAAAAAGAATAAATTTTGAGGTGACATGCACCGTCAAAACCAAGATCAAACCATTTGCAAGCATTGAAAGCTGGGATCAAAGAACTCTAAACATGTGCATGAAAGATGGAGTTCTAACAATAGGACATAGTAACTATGCATGCAACATGAAAGGCTACAAACAAAGATCATGAATAACATGCATTGAAAAACATTTGTTTGTTTCACATATAGAAAACATTGCATAGTGGTAATGAGCTTGTCCCTCATAGAGTAGCAAATAGATGCATAGGACACCTTCAAATCTCACAAGGGTGACTAGAAACAATTAGCACAAGAAGAAGTAATATCACAATATGCATCAATCAATAAGCTTTGGTACACTGCACACAGAATGGCAACTATGCTCTCTTAATGGTGCCTAAAGGTAGAAGGTGGAGACTCAATAATGGTGGAAGAAAGGTCCTTTGTAAAGGGAAGCAGGGATTTCAAGTTTAACTCATGCTCGTCCTTGAGTAGATGAGTGATAAAAAGAATACTTTTTGAGGTGACGTGCACCATTAAAACCAAGATCAAACCATTTGCAAGCAGTGAAAGTGTTGGGGATATGCTATATGGGTATCCTCATAGCATGTCTCTTATCCGACTAACAAGGGTGGCCCATAGTCGGTAGCATGGCCTATGGGCCTGCTGGGCGGCCCAGTTAGGTGGATCCAGAAGGGAGGCCCATGCCGGATAAAGGAAGGCTACGGTGGAGTCACCAGCGTACCCGGAGCCTTGGAGTGTAAGATACACAAGACTAGTAATAGACGGTGTAGAACTCTGTAACCTGTCCTACTAGGACTTTTCCCTGTAACCCTAGGACATGACAACTATATAAGCCGGGCCTATGGGAGCCTTTAGGGCACAACCTAGTATCGTTTTACATACACCTCGCACAGCGAACCTAATCTCTGTAACTCGGCGTATTGCCATTATAGTGATTTATAGCAGGAGTAGGATTCCGCCACCGCTAGGGATCTGAACCGGTAAGCTGTGTTACCTGCACTCAATCAACCGTCCGCCTTTACCCCACGCCTCTAAACACGCACCGTGAGGACCCCTCCATGGCGATTGCCGGGCAATACCACGACAGTTGGCGGCTGCCGTGGGGCAAGAGGCGCTTCAGGCTCTTCAGCGGGCGAGGACCAAGATCTTCGCGGGAATCGGCGAAACCATAGCCATCGGTCGCGTTCTCTTCTCCGGCAACGTTCCGATCGTCCCCCCCGACGAGTTCTGGATCCCAGCGAAGACGAACCCTACGCGGTGTTCGATCGTTCCTATCGGAGACATCCACCTCTTTATCGGCGAAACCGACTCGAGCACTAGTTCCCTGGGAGTCGGAGGAGCATCAAGACCCACACGGACCGCCTACGGGCAGGATACGTTCGCAGAAGGATCGATGTCGGATCTCTCTTCGGAGTTTGCCGACAAAGATCGGAAAAATTCAAGGCCCACCCAAACCGCCCCTGTGCAGGATATAAAGGTGGAAGATCACTGCAAATCCGCCGGCTTCGCCCGTGCGTCTGGACAGCAGAGATCCAAGTTCGTTGGCATGGTTACCATCTTCGATATGGCGCGCTGCATTCATAGAGAGGGTGAAAACCCCCGCGACTACCTCGCCAGGTGGCTCCGTATACGGGCCGACCTGGCCAATTACCCCAATGATGATGCCATCTATCACTTTGTGGAAGTACTGGACCACGACACGCTTCTCTGACATTCTCTAAGATGGCAACAGGCGTCAGGACGCCTCACCTTCGAAGGCATGGTGAACACCGTCAACAACTACGCGGAGGCTGAAGCGGCAGCTCAGACAGCGCTTGCGCTCATCGACGGAGCACCTCCGATTCAGCCACCACCGCCGCCTCCGGCCGCCATCGTCACAGCAGCACCGCCATCCCCAGTCATCGTCGAGGCCGTTGCACCTCCACCGCCCGTCATCGAGGAGATCCTGGCACCCTCCGACTCTGTCATTGACGCACTTTATGCTGATTTCAGTGCAGACTCGGAGGAAATAGACTTCAGTCCAGAAGAGCTAGACTCCGCTATGCAGGAGATGGAGGAGGAGTACTCGCGCGACGAACAAGCTAATAACACCGTCATGTCCCGAGGAGTGTTCGTCACCATTGGGACAGCGATGGACGGAGATCAGCCCGGGCAAGCTCCGCCTATGGCGCTGGATAAGGGGAAGGGCCACTTATTGCTGCCGACGATGATCGCGCAAGAGTCATGCCTCCTCCGCCTAAACCAGTGCAGCAGCCACAGGAACTCGGCACCGGTCCGAGCAACAACAACACCGCAAACTTGCCGCCTCTAGCATCTACGTCGGCAGCAGCATATGTTACCCCAGCTGATAGGGTGATGTATGGCAACCTCCTCGTTGAGCCACTAACTGTTGATCATATCCGGAACGTGACTCATCTTGACGAGAAGTGCCAGCAACTACTGGAGGAAGCGCAAGCCATCATGGAGCAAGGCGCTAAACTAGATCGAGATCTGGTCAATGCGTAGAAGTCCATAGAAAAAGCAAGAGCAATGGAGGCCGAGTACAAGACTCTGCTGCAGCAGCAGAAGGCTAAGAAAGCTCCGGCTCGCGTTATCAACGATCCTGGTGTACGGCGCAACCTAGGATGGGCTCCCTCGAAACCGGCACAGGCCAAGCCATACATTGACAGTGAAGGAAAGTAGGTGATGCCCACCCCACTCCTCAACCTCGCCGTCGCCAAGAACCTTCTGGAGCAGGATAGATCACCCGCGGCAGTGGAGCAGGTCTATGACCTAGTGGCCAAGGCGGTAAAGCAGCAGGAAAAGGCCACCTCTCAGAGGCTTGAGTCTGACCCAGCGCTCTTCCGATCTAGCCAGTACAAACGGCCAAGGAACAGATCTCCTCAGGATGTCGGATCACGGACGGGTTCATCAGAACAAAGACGGAGGGATGCGCGCAACAGGAAGGATGCTATCCCCATATCCTCCGACCACGGAGAAAGAGCCCAACCCCGCCGCCCATCGCCACCGCTCCGATCCCCCCGACGTCACGAAGACTACAAGGCTCACCATCGTACGGATATGCCCCCCCAAAGCAGTGTGGCATCGTCATCCGCGACAACGCGGAGCAGACCAGCCATGATGGAAAGCACAACAAAGGACACAAGAGCAGGTCGCGCCATGACCCTCCACGTCCGATAAGCAACCGTGACAGGCGTGAGGCGTCGCAGGAGGGTAACAACAAGAAGGCTAACCCACCGCCACCTCCGCCTCCGTCGCCTCCAAGAAGTCACCATGGCGGAGGAGGCCCGTGTCGCTCGCGCAGCCCATCCCCTGTTGACAAAAAGAAGAAGAACCCGGAGCCATACGATGCACGTTCGTGGATCGATAAGATCCATGAGGCCCGGGAAGGACCATACCTGGGACCACGTTGCTTTGGACCTGCAATACAGACCGCAACTTACCCCAAAGGTTTCCGGATTGACAAGACCATCAAGCCCTATGACGGCACCGCCAAGCCTGCCACATGGTTGCAGGACTACGGCAACACGGTGGAGATTGCAGGAGGCAACCCCAACGTTGTCGTCAAGTACCTCCCGTTAATGTTGGCGGGCACGGCCCGTGAATGGATCGACGACTTGCCGTAGAAATCCATCTACAACTGGTTGGACATGCAAGAAGCGTTCACCAAGAACTTTGAGGGTACATACAAGCGTCCCTGCACTGTGGGCGATCTACAGTGGTGCGTGCAAGAGAAAGACGAGACATCTCGCGCCTACCTCTCCCGCTGGCTGGATATGAAGAATTCCTGCGCAGGAGTGCACGCTCAGACCGCCATGGCCGCCTTCATCGATGGGTTGGAAAGAGGCACGTTACTCCGACATAAGCTAAAGCACTTGCAGGACAACCATCAGCTTGACTTGAATCAGATGATTCAGTTAGCTAGTGAGTTCGCAGCTGTCCACGATGATGCTCATGGCTCTTTGCCGGCAACGACCATTCCAACTCAAGCTCGGAGGAATAGCAGTACAAAGCGGAAAACCGCTCCAGAAGAAAAGCAATCTACTGACATGGTCGCCATGACTTTTGCAGGACGAGGAGAAGGCGGGCAACGTGGCCGAGGAAGGGGAGCAGGCCGTGGGCAGCAGCGAGGAAGTGAAAGCAACTCGGCGCCACTCCGTGTTCCCCAAACCTACAAAGAGTACCGCGATATGTCGTGCCTCGTACACCATGACGCCAACGACAAGGCCACCCATACCAATCGAAACTGTAAGTTCGTCAACTACCTCAAGGAAGACCCGGATTCCGGCTACAAGCGAAGTCGGAAGAACAGACCGTGAGGCAAGGGAAAGGGGAAGAAGAAGGAGGAGGAGTCCAAGGATTCAAGTGACATGGACGAGGACGTTGAACCCAAGCACGCCGCCAAGAGCGACGACAAAGGCAAGAACCCCTTCGCAAAGAAGGCCCCAGTCTACCACACTTTCCTTGGCACCCCCACCGTCCGACAACATAAGACCTCTTTAAGGATCCTGATGGCCACTCTCCCCCCAGTTCCCCAATACCTGCGCTGGTCGGAAGTTCCAATCACTTGGGACAGGACGGACCACCCAGACCTTGTACCCACGGAGAACCAGTACGCCATGGTCATTAACCCATTGATTGACGGCGTGGAGTTCACCAAGTGCATGGTGGATAGTGGAAGCACCATCAACATTATGTACCTGGATACACTGCAGAAGATGAACTTAACGGAGGCAAACCTAAGGCGGACCAACACCGTTTTCCATGGCATAGTTCCTGGACGGGAGGCTCGGTCCCTTGGGTGCATCACACTTCAGGTAGCCTTTGGCGACATTAATAATTACCGCCAAGAGCGCATGACCTTTGAGGTGGTCCCCTTCAAGAGCGTGTACCACGTCATATTCGGCCGCGACATATTCCACACGTTCATGGACAAGCCATGCTTCGTCTATAACAAGATCAAGATACCCGGACCGAACAGTGTCATCACCGTATCCGGAAGCTTTACCAAGGCAAGGGACTCCAAGATCAATGAAGCAGCCGTTGCAGAAGTTGTCCTCTACAGCGAAGAATTCAAGGAGATCCAGAGCAAGGTCAATGAATCAGAGATGCCCGCGTCGAAGAAGCAAATCTCCGACTCCGCTCCTGCGTTTAAGGCCGCCATCGAGACCAAGCCGGTGGAACTTGTGGTAGGCGATGCCTCCAAGGTCACCGCCATTGGGACGAACCTGGATCCCAAATAGGAAAGCGTGCTCATCGAGTTCCTCCGTGAGAATAGGGACATCTTTGCCTGGCAACACTGCCGACATGAAAGGTGTACCTAGGGAAGTTGCCGAGCACAGCTTAAACATAGATCCAAAATGTAAACCAGTGAAACAACCTCTACGACGCTTCGGAGATGAGAAGAGACGCGCCATTGGCAAAGAGATAGCTAGGTTACTTAAGGCTGAGTTTATCCGAGAAGTCCTTCACACCCGATGGGTGGCCAATCCTGTACTTGTCCCCAAAAAGGGAACCCATGAATTAAGAATGTGCGTTGATTACACCGGCATGAACAAAGCATGTCCCAAAGATCCGTTTGCGTTGCCTCGCATTGACCAAGTCATTGACTCGACGGATGGCTCGGAACTTTTGTGTTTTCTCGATGCATACTCAGGATACCACCAAATCAAGATGAGGAAGTCGGACCAATTGGCCACTTCGTTCACTACCCCTTACGGCATGTTTTGCTATGTCACGATGCCCTTTGGGCTGAAAAACGCAGGTGCTACCTACCAGCGGACAATGCAACGTTGCCTTCACGATCAAATTGGTCGGAACGTTCACGCCTATGTGGACAATATCGCGGTGATGTCTAAAAAGTCAAATGACTTAATCTCTGACTTAAAAGAAACCTTTGATAATCTCCGGAAATACAACATGATGCTCAACCCTAAGAAATGCGTCTTCGGGGTTCCAGCCAGCAAACTGTTGGGCTTCATCGTTTCCAATCGTGGAATCGAGGTCAACCCGGAGAAAATCAAGGCCATCTTAAACATAAACCGTCCGACATGCCTAAAGGACATTCAACGACTAACAGGTTGTGTTGCAGCAGTTAGTCGGTTCATCAGCCGACTTGGAGAGAAGGCTCTGCCGATGTACAAGTTGCTGAAGAAGGCGGACAAATTCACATGGACGGACGAAGCAGATGCAGCATTGAAGCAGCTCAAGGAGATTCATTCCTCAGCTCCCATCCTTGCAGCACCCGAGCCTAGCGAGCCCCTGTTCATTTACATGGCGGCAACCAACCGGGTTATCAGCATCGTCGTCGTGGTAGAGCGGAAGGAACCAGGTTATGAGCACGGAGTTCAATGGCCAGTTTACTATGCAAGCGAGGTCTTGACGGAGTCCAAGCAGCATTACCCGCACTACCAAAAGATAGCTTATGGAGTATTCCTCGCTTCGCGGAAGTTGAGGCATTACTTTCAGGAGCACCCAATCATAGTATTGAGCAAGACTCCACTGTCCGACATCATCAACAACAGCGACGCTACGGGAAGGGTCGAGAAGTAGGGCATTGAACTTGCCTCCTTCGAGATCAACTACAAAAGACGCGACGCTATCAAGTCACAAGCCTTGGCGGATTTTATCGCAGATTGGACGGAGATGCCGTATGCCACTCCGTTGCCGGAACCAGAATACTGGGTGATGCACTTTGACGGATCAAAGATGCTCAACGGCTCGGGGGCTGGTGTATTGCTACAGTCACCAAAAGTAGACAAGCTACACTATGTTCTGCTGATCCACTTCGAGGCTACAAACAACATGGCGGAGTATGAAGCACTCATTCACGGACTGCGTGTAGCCAGGGATATTGGCATCAAGCGCATAGTTTGCTGTGGAGATTCCGACTTGGTTGCCTAGCAGGTGGCTGGAACCTGGAATGCGCGGAACCCTATGATGGCGGCATATCGAGACGAAGTGGACGAGATAGCCAAGAGCTTCTTGGGCTACGAAGTCAAGTATGTACCTAGGGAGCAAAACGAGGCGGCTGATCTATTGTCTAAACTTGGATCAGGGCGCAAGCAAATTCCGCCAGGAGTTTTCCTAGAGCATCTACGCACACCATCCGTGAAGGGCACCGACATCGACAACCCGGATTCGTCAACATGGTGACAAAGATCCCTCCGGCTTGGACAAAACCGTTCATGGAATATCTCGAACACGGAACTTTGCCCGACGACGAATTCGAAAGACGGAAGATAGTACGACGAGCAAAGGGTTATACCATAATCAATGGGCAACTCTACAAAAGGAGCACTACTGGTGTATACCTAAAGTGTGTTTCCCATCTAGAAGGTATGGAAATCCTACGCGCGATCCACCTCGGAGATTGCGGGCATCACGCCGCTCCTCGATCGTTTGTTGCGAAAGCCTTCCGGCAAGGATTCTACTGGCTGACCGCGAAGGCGGACGCCGATAAGCTGGTTGAGACATGTACATGATGCCAGTATTATGCCCGACAACCACATGTTCCTGCTGAAGAATTGCAAACAATACCAATAACTTGGCCGTTTGTAGTCTGGGGGCTAGACATGGTGGGGCCGTTACAAACGGCACCATGTGGGTTTACGCACCTGCTTGTAGAAGTTTACAAATTCACCAAATGGATAGAAGCTAAACCCATTAGAAAGCTTGATGGGGCAACTTCCCTCAGGTTTGTCCGGGATTTGGTGGTGAGATTTGGTCTCCAACATAGCATCATCACCGACAATGGAAGCAACTTGTCACTCAGAGAAGTGGAGGCCTATTGCTGGGACAAAGGCATCCGACTTGACCTTGCATCTGTGGCACACCCACAATCCAATGGTCAAGTTGAGCGAGCCAATGGATTAATTCTGCAGGGAATCAAGCCACGTCTTGAGGCACCGCTACATAGAGCGGCTGGAGCCTGGGCGGAAGAATTACCATTTGTGCTGTGGAGTTTACGAACTACACCCAACAGATCCACCGGCTACACCCCTTATTTCATGGTATATGGAGTAGAAGCTATCCTACCTTCCGACATCCTCCACGATGCACCAAGAGTTGCCGCCTATGACGAAGATGATGCTGAAGAATCCAGACGCCTAGATGTGGACCTTCTCGAGGAGGAGCGCGTTTTGGCATGCCAAAGATCTGCCATCTACCAGTAGAAGCTACGCAGCTACCATAGTCGCCGCGTCCGGCATCACTCGTTTAAGGAGGGGGATTTGGTGCTCCGACTTAAGCAGAAGAAGTCACACAAATTATCCCCGCCATGGGAAGAACCGTTCATCATAAGCAAGGCGCTTCTCAATGGGTCTTACTACCTTGTCGACAATCGTGAACTCAAGGATAGACCCAACGAGGATCATAAGCGTAAGCGACTAGATGATGACTACCCGAAGCTTGATCGGCCATGGACCATAGCACAACTACGTCCTTTCTACACTTTTATATCTAATCGTGTACCTTTTATATTATCAATGAAATAAAGCTCTTTGGTTCACTCATACTGCTGAGTCTTTTACCTCCTTTAGTGTTCATTTTTGGATCCTATAAACCTTTATGCACAAGATTTGCGATTGCACTTGTGAAAATTCCGCCTACGGGCGTTAGCTTAAGTTTTCTGGTCTACACGTTCTTTGTTGTTTTTATGTGGATTCTGGAGTAGTGACTTTCGGCACTTATTGTCGGCGATTTTGTGCTAAGGTTATTGATGGTGCCATTGGGTATCATCGCCTAAGCGCATGGTTCCGACAATGAGTCTTCTGACTCACGAAAAGTCAAGCATAAAAACCAGAGTAATGGATAATCCAGCACTTGCTTAAAAAATATATACATACTAGGCATTAATTCTTAAGTAGCAGGATATGACAACCACTGTTTTACATCATCAAGTTTTTTCCACGCACACGACAAAGGTGAAACAGAAATTACAAAGTGTTTTTCACTCCATGGGTGCAGGGGACTTGGAGGCCGCATCATCACCAGCCGGAGATTCACCATCAGCGTCGCCACTGTGAGGAGACTCGGAGGATTCAGGCTCGGCGTTGTCAAGAAAGTTCCTGGGCACAAAGACATCGACGTCCACCAACTCGGCAACCCTGGTATCATAGCCCGCGAGTGATGACAGGATGGCTTTGTGATCAATCTCCTTGCCGTCATCATCCACGTCGGGGATACAAGATGTTACCGTGTCGATGTCGACACCGTCATAGTGTGCCTTCATCATGGATAACGCCATCCTTGCGCCAGCCCGTGCACATGAAGCTTTCCAGCTTGCGACATGCTCGGGGACTCGACGCAGAATGTCTGAGTACTTCACCATGGAGTCCGAGGCCTTGATGTAAATCTACAGGGGCGTCGCGATCTCCTTGGCCTAGGTGATGGCGGTGTTGATGAAGTTGCCGGCAAGAATCATGCATTCCTTGTCCGAAGGAGGCGAGCGGGTTAAACCCAGGGGCGCTGAAAATTCCGACAACGATTGCATGAGTTCAAAAATTCTAAGCGACCAGACTACAGAGCTCCAAGGAGGAGGATACTTACTGAAGATGCTGTCCTTAGCCTGCCAGACAACGTCCGCCAAGGATTCTTTCTCTTGTTCAAGGAGCTTAAATGCCTCGCTATGGCGAAGGTTTTGCTCGTCGGCAGCTTGCTTCTGATCCTTGAGGATCGCAAGCTCCTCCTTCAAGCGATTGATCTCAGCGGAGGCGAAGTCCTGCAGGGCTTTCATGGAATCCTCGTGCATCTTCAGCATTTGTTCCCTCTCCTTCTTAAGGATCTTGTTCTCGCTGTCCAGCTGCTGGATGTGCTTGGACTGCTCGACAATATCCTTGGCCTTGTCTACATGTTCTGCAAGTCAGAGAATACAAAGTACACCGTGAGTACTCGAAGAAGGATGGCTCAAAAGTAAGACGGAAATGCGCAAAAAGAAAACATACTCTTATTTTTGATGATCTGTTCCTTCAAGATGGCGGTTTTACCCTTTTCAGCTTCAAGGTTCGCGCGCATCTTCTGGTACTTATCATTGGTCATGCCCCTCCGAGCATTCTCATTC
Organism: Avena insularis; assembly: GCA_023614405.1. NCBI lineage: Eukaryota > Viridiplantae > Streptophyta > Magnoliopsida > Poales > Poaceae > Avena > Avena insularis. Next base: position 203,629,972 of record CM042691.1, on the reverse strand, counting down.
TGTGGAAACAAATACAAAGTCAAGTCGTTGTTCAGTCTACTTGGAGCCCCTAGTCGGAGATTTTCCATCTAGGCGCTCGGGGGCTACAGCGAGAGTTTTTAACTTAGCAATATGCTTAGCTTTTCTTTAAGCATCTAGTCGGAACAAATTCAGTTCTCGACTAGAAGCTTGAGGGCTACAGTATAAAGTTTTAACTCGGAAAATGCCTAGCTTTTCTTTAAGTATCTAGTCGGAACTAATTCAGTTACAACTAGATACTTGGGGGCTACAACACTTAAAATTATGAACACTGTGTATGCTACTCTTAAAGCATCTAGTCGGAATAATTCATTCCATCTAAATGCTTGGGGGCTACAGTGAGAGTTTTTTCTAACTTAGTCACTCTCAGAGCATATAGATGCAAAGACAATGGTTTTCCGTCCACATCCTCGGGGGCTACAGTGGGATACTCATATGAAATGCAAAAGGTAAAGTAAAACTTACAAGTGAGATGATCTTGAGGTTCGTAGCACTCTCGGCCAGCAGCTTGCCAAAAGAAACGCTGTTGCTTTGCAAGATGTCTGCTTGTCGGAGTAGCTCCTCAAGACCGCACGTCGGAGATGACGACACTCCTCCAGGAACCGTAGTTGTGATACTCGGTGTAAGCACCGGGAAGATAATCTTTGGCAGTTCTAAGGTTTTGTTAGGAGCAGAGGCGCCGCCTTCGGCAGATGTACCAGCAACCACCACCGCCTTTCCGCTACCGATGGCATCCTTAGCCGGAGCTTCAGCCATTTGAAGAGCAGTGCTCTCCTGCGTTGCCTGCACGCCGACAACTACGAGTTCGGTAGAGGCTCCAGAATCCACTTCCATGGCGGAAGGTCCTGGTGCCTCCTGGGCTTGGGATCTTGTCGGAGCGGAGGAGGGCTTGACGGCAGGAGTAGCAGGGGCGATGGCGGGTGAAGAGTCGCGATGCAGCATATCCTTAATATTTCTAGAAGCCCAAGAGTCTTGGAGGACTTCTTGAGGCTAGTTGTGGCTTTCTTCCTGAAACGTGCAAAATGCATAAGTACAGGAATAAGACAAATAAACAAGACAATGTCGGAGAATAAGAAGCTTACACTAGGGGGGCGCTTTGGCAAACATCCCGGTGGCTTTCTTCTTTTCCGCCTCTAGGGCAAGATTTTTTGGAGGCTCCACCTCCGCCTTATTTTTCTTGCCTCCGGCAGCGCCGAGGTGGAGCTCTTCCGCCAGCTAATGAAGGCCATCGTCCGACACGACCGTGACTTCCTTCAACTTGGGATCGTAGATTTGGGCGGCCAGGTTGCCCACCTCTAGATCGCTAAGATGTTAAGTGAGAAATCACCATGTTAGACAAGATGGTATTAGCAAGACGGAAAAACTGGAGCAATGTCATACACAGAGAATAAATACCTACCTTTGGGCACTTTCCGTTTACGAACATGTCATAGGAAAGGGTGAAGCCACGCTTCTTGTCCTTCACCTTGACGATGTCCTTAAGACGGAACTTGACGGAGTCGCTCGAGAAGTTGTCCTCGGAGATCCGGAGGGTATCCCTTTGGTAGCCGGAGTACTCGTGCAAGACCTCCGTACGGTGCTGTAGAGGTTGGATCCGCCTGATGAACCAGCACATGGCTTGGTCCAAGACGGTCAGACCTGTATCTACAAACCATTTGATCCGCCTTATTGCGCGAGAAGCGTTGAGGTCGGAGGGAAGGGAGGCATGGGACCGCCATGTGGAGACTTCAGCGGCGGCTCCATCCACGAAGTCCGGGTACGTTGCTTCTCGGCCCGACAAAGGAATGTCGGGGCCGTAGAAGTACGTCCGCTGCCAGTTCTTACACGACTCGTGGCTGACAATGTCGGGGAACCGCCGGCCAGGTCGGATCTTGAAGCTTATGGTGCCGCAGTTTCTAAGCTCCTCTTTTCTGTGTCCGGCTTCACGTTTGACGGTGAAGAAATAGACGAACAGATCTAACCTAGGCCTAATCCCTAGGTAACCCTCGCAAAGTGCCACAAAGTTGCTGAGCACTAGGATGCTATTGGGGGAAAGGTTGTGGGGTTGGACCTGGAAGTGGTTCAAGACGGACAGGAAGAAGTGGGAGATGGGCAAAGAAACGCCGCGTACTAGTTGCGCCTTGAGGTATACCTTCTCTCCAACTTGGGGAGAAGGGGTCACCTCGCCAGTCGGCGCCGCCCGCCAGGCGAGCCCCTCCGTCGTAGGGAGGTAACCCTCTGTGACCATCTCTTGGATGTCGCGGCCGGTGATGTCTGAGCCGCGCCAATCTCCTTTATGCGAATCAGGTTCCTATTCCAAGGGCTCCAGCGCCGCCAAGTTATGGTCGTCGCCGGTGGTTTCTATCACCGCCGATGCGGGGATAACCAGACCCTTTGGGGGCACGACGACGGAGCTCACCGGCTTCTCCGCGGCTTCGCTCGACGCCGCCATTGAGGGAGATGAGCTGCTGCTGGCCATGGGGGAAGGAAAAGGACACGACTGGTGCAGGCAAGTGGCTAGGGTTTCTCGATGTTTTCGCGGAGAGCTCAAGGAGGCACGTGGCTGGAGGAAGAAGACGATGACGCGAGAGAATGAGGTGCAAAAGTGGCAAGTGTCCCACAGCCTCTATTTATCTTACTCTGCGTCAAGATTCGTGCAGCTAATTGGACGGTTGCCGCGTAGACGACGTGTTCATGGACGTGCGCGGTAATTTCGCCACGTCTCCAACCGTCACCGCCAACAGTTCGTATCGCTCGCACGGGAAAATCGGCTATGATTACGTTCTCTGCATGTGTGAGTTACAAGGCGTCGCTGACCTACAGCCTACGTCGTCATAACTGACATGGTAGATGAGTCGTCCCATCGAAGATTCCGGCATGGACGGATTTAATCCGACAACGGGAGCGTATGGTGGAAGATTCAGCATTTCTCCGACTTATTCATAGAAGACGGAGAAAGCCTTGCAGGGTTCTTTGGGAGGACTACAAGATATTGCTTGACGATTTGTCGACATCCATCTAGACGGAGCATTCCACGAGAAGAGGCAAGACGGCACAATATATCGGAGTTCTCCGGGGGCTACTGTTGGGGATATGCTATATGGGTATCCTCATAGCATGTCTCTTATCCGACTAACCCGGGTGGCCCATAGTCGGTAGCATGGACTATGGCCTGCTGGGCGGCCCAGTTAGGTGGATCCAGAAGGGAGGCCCATGCTGGATAAAGGAAGGGTACGGTGGAGTCACCAGCGTACTCGGAGCCTTGGAGTGTAAGATACACAAGACAAGTAATAGACGGTGTAGAACTCTGTAACCTGTCCGGCTAGGACTTTTTTCCCTGTAACCCTAGGACCTGACGACTATATAAGCCGGGCCTATGGGAGCCTTTAGGGCACAACCTAGTATCGTTTTACATACACCTCGCACGGCGAACCTAATCTCTGTACCTCGGCGTATTGCCATTATAGTGATTTGTAGCAGGAGTAGGATTCTGCCACCGTTGTGGGATCTGAACCTGGGTAAGCTGTGTTACCTCGTACCCGTCAACCGTCCGCCTTACCCCACGTCTCTAAACACGCACTGTGAGGACCCCTCCATGGCATACTCGTCGGCAATACCACGACAGAAAGCTGGGAACAAAGAACTCTAGACATGTGCATGAAAGATGGAGTTCTAACAATAAGACAAAGTAACTATGCATGCAACATGAAAGGCTACAAACAAAGATCATGAATAACATGCATTGAAAAACGTTTGTTTGTTTCAGATACAGAAAACATGGCATAGTGGCAATCGACTTGTCCCTCATAGAGTAGCAAATAGATGCATAGGACACCTTCAAAGTTCACAAGGGTGACTAGAAACAAATAGCACAAGAACAAGTAATATCAGAATATGCATCAACCAATAAGTTTTGGGACACTACACACAGAATGACAACTATGCTGTCTTAATGGTGCCTAAAGGTAGAAGGTGGAGACTCAATAATGGTGGAAGAAAGGCCCTTCATAACGGGAAGCATGGATTTCAAGTTTCAAAAAGAGCTTCCAAAAATTATGGTACTTGTTAGCTTTTAGCCCTCATTGCCCCTATCATAAGCATCTTGAAGTGATTAAGGTTAAAGTGAACACACTATGGAGTATATGTTTGACAAAGTATAAGTTGGCAATCTCAAGTCCATTGAGTACGAGGGCCACACCTCATGCTACTCAACTTCAGTCACCTGTAAGTTCTTGTCATTGTAAGTAGATGCGTATCATAGAGAACCTCCAATGGGGTACCCCTTGCACATGGTACAAGAGCTTTCCCATAACCAAAATGACAAGGCAAGCAGACAACGATCATCTCAGCGATGTTTTTATTTACTATATGTATAGCTTTTTATAGAGGATGCTTCATAGATAGCTCACTATGGTGATGCTGCAAGTTTCCACCATGATTAGGCATGGCTGCTAGCGGCCCATACGTTTATCTAACACAAAATTCTTACTCCATGGACTTACAAGTTCCCTCTTTATTTCACAATGGCGACATCCATAGACAAAAGAGCATGATATCAACTGAGTACAAAGTATAAGGGAAATGTTTAAAATGTTCCCCATGATAGCATGATTCTGCTAATTCCAACGTATAACTGCAAGCATATACAACATAGACGACACAATGGTTCATGTTTATTAGGGCAAAGAATATAAAGTGTGCCATCAAGGTTGTGAGGTCTTTAATCACTAAGTTTTCACATAACAAAATAGTTTTTAATTGGAAGATAGCTGAAAAAAAGAATATACTTGGAATGGTGTAACACACCATGCATAGGAGTTTATAGTGGACACTTTGGAATAACTTGGTTTCTTGGGAGTTGGAAGCATGAGTAGAGCTTACTCATACAAGTGGAGGCTAGCAAAATACTGGGAGCAACCAACTAAGAGAGCAATAATGGCCATAATCATGTAGAGCAACAGAACATTACTAATCAAAGCATAAAGTGGTACTACAAGTCAAGGACTAAATGATCTTAGAGGCTATGGTGACTTGCTCATAGTCATAACATGGTGTGAGCATGTGTCAAGTCAACCCAAACAAAGCATCAAAGGAGAATACCACAATACTATGCTTTTGTATGCTAAAACAACAGATGATTCCTTCGAGGCACATTAAGCAATACTAATTGTTTGGAACAAGTCAAGCTACAACAATAACCACTAATCATAAGGTCAAAACAAGATCTATCATGACATGATAAAGTCTAAGCCACACTCAGAACAAGATCCCTTTTGTACCACTTAAGCATGAAGCTTCCTACTCTTTTCCAACACCAAACAACTTATTTCAAACAACTCACAAAGATAATAATCAATAAAGATCAGTGAGCTTGTCTCACAAATCCAAAAATAAGAGCTAAAAAGTTCTAAGCTGAAAGCACAAGAAAATGAACGCAGTGCTAGCAAAAGTGAACACTCACAAAACAATAAGAGTGAAAACTAGAGTGTTATAGGCAATGGAAACAGAGTGTGCCTCTCTGCAAAAGAAGTGTGGTGTAACCAACCAACTTACTCAAGCAAACTAAGCAAATGAAATCCAAAAACGAAAACTAAGACGCTCCAAGAACAACACAACAATGCATGAAACAATAAAAACAAAGTGTCTAGAAAGACTTGAGATTTTTATTGATGAAGAAGGGGATGCCTTGGGCATCCCCAAGTTTTGACGCTTGTACCTGTTGGATATTTCTTGGGGTGTCACCGGGGTGGCATACCCAAGCTTGAGCTGTTGTCCATTCTTCATCTCATTACATCATTCTGTCTCTACACCTGAAATTTTTCCTTCATACAAAACTTCACACAATCTTCATTAGCAATATTAGTGTATTAAAAAGATATTAGACCCTTAGGCAAAGCTTTGGAACAACAAAAATTTTCACTAAAAACACAAGATACTGTAGCAACTCCTTTAGAATCTCAATTCCCCAAAAGAGAACTCAAAAAGGAATCAGTAAGAAACAAATGCAAATAATGGCAGAAATCTGTCAAAACAGACCAGCAGGTAGAAACCGATTGTTTCGAAAATCTTCTGTTGCTCAAATCAAAAAGTGTTGAACTAACGAAAGTTAGCTAACATACTAGGGGATTTATTATTCAATGTTCAACTCAATCCGAGTTACAGAGAGTCCTCACGAATTTTTATGGTGGAGGAAAGAAATCTGTTTCGGCACAGCAACTGTCCAAATCTTACTTCCCTCTCATTAGAGGTCATTATTGGCACAAAAAGCAAACAAAAATGATAAGGAGAGGTCATTACTGAATGAATAACTTCCAAGACTCAAGGAAACTCCTGGGTTATCTCCCAAAAATTACTTTTCTTTAACGCCTTTAAGTTAGGCTTGATAGTTTGAGAAGATGCTCACATAAGAAATATGAATTGAAGTAAAAGAGAGCATCAAGAAGCAAATTCAAAACACATTTAAGTCTAACAACTTCCTATGCATAGGAATCTTGTAAGAAAATAAATCAAAGAAGCACAAAGCAACAAGCATAGGAAAGCAAAACAAGTGCAACTTCCAAAATTTTAACATAAAGAGGGGAAACTTAATATTTTTGAGATGCATAAAACCATGTTTCCCTCTCTCATAATAACTTTCAGTAGCATCATGAATGAAATTAATAATATAAGTATCACATAAAACATTCTTATCATGAGCTACATGCATAAAATGATTATTACTCTCCACATAAGCATAGTCATTCTTATTAATTATAGTGGGAGAAAATTCAACAAAATAGATATCATTGTTATTCTCATCACCATAATCATCAAATATAGGAGGCATATTTTAATCACAATTAATTTTCTTCTCAATAGTAGGTGGACTAAAAATATCATACTCATCATTGTAATCATCATATATTGGAGGTTTGGTATCATCATAAGCTATAGAATAGCTATCTTCCAAAGCCGGGGAACCAAAAAGATCATTTTCATCAAAACTAGCTTCCCCAAGCTTAGATGTTTCCATAGCATTAGCAACAATGGTGTCCAAAGAATTCATACTAATAACATTGCTATTAGCATGCAAATAAAGCTCCATCGGTTTTTTAATTTTCTCTTCAAACACTTCATGTTCTAACTTAGGAAAAATACTAAAAAGCTCTCTAATTTTGTTGTTTTTCTCTATTAAGCCTAACTAGTAAAAACAAGAAGCAAAAAGAAAAAATTGCAGAATCTAAAGGAAATAACTTCAAGCACTCACACCGGAGGATGTGAGTACATTTTACCTTACCTCCCAGTAACGGCGCTAGAAAAGAGCTTGATGTCTACGCACTTATATTCTTGTATACAATTGTCGGGCCTTGAAGTGCAGAGGTTTGTAGAACAGCAACAAGTTTCCCTTAAGTGGATTACCCAAGGTTTATCGAACTCAGGGATGAAGTGGTCAAAGGTATCCCTCTCAAGCAACCCTGCAATTATGATACAAGAATTCTCTTATGTCCCTAACACACCCAATATAGGTGCACTGGTTCGGCGAAGATATAGTGAAATACAAGTGGTAACGGTGTTAGAAAATAGCTGATGGCATGGACGAACAGACTTAAGGCAAACTGATGGAAGCAATCGAACATGCAACAAATCTACTAGCAAACGGTGTTTCAATGCTTAGAAACAAGGCATAGGGATCATAATTTCACTAGTGAACACTCTCTCATATAAATATCCTCTCTTCATGATACTACTCTTAACTACTCTCTGTTGGACACTCTAATCCATGGTAGGGCTATAACAACACACCTCAAAGTTTGCCTTCCTCAATCTAGATAGCCCTACACTGTCACCTTGAGCGCTAGAAGGTTCCAACAAACACCATAATTTCATAGAGACATCCAACTCCAAATATAACTCATAACAAATATTCAATCTAGCCAAAGTGCCACACACGGTATGCCCGCTGTCACTTTCTCACACGTGGGGAAAGTCATAGATCTATTAAAGCACAAAGAGTATTTATGTAGACTCTAGCCTAAGTGCCACCATGGCATGCATGCTGTCACTTTCACACACATGGGGAGAGCAGAGATCTATTGAAGAACTTGAGTAGCAAGGTAGATCTACTTGATTACAAAGCTCATGACCACAACAAGATCATTCATAGAGAGAGATGAACACATATCTACCGGTAGATCCCTTAGCCTCGAGGAAGAACTACTCCCTCCTCATCATGGGAATAAGCATCGGTGATGAAGGTGGTTGTGGAGATCAATGGAGATGGCTCCGGGGGCACTTCCCCGTCCCGGCAGGGTGCCGGAACAGAGACTTTGTAACATCCCAATTTCAGCAACCCTGATTGAATGTCAAAAAGGAAAAAATCAGGGGGAACAAAAACTTTTTCTTGCATTGTGTGATCTCTGTTTGCTTATGCTCAAGCAACCTCTTGTATGTTAGGTAATATACTTCCCCTCTCAACACCAGCTTACAAAAACTATTTTGCAAAAGAGATGTCTTGGCTCATCTTTCATATTCTTAAATATTCTAGCATTTCCAAAACCTGAGCCAGGATGACTTTGACACAACCAAAGATTTTACTAGCTTCTATTGCCAAAACTATGGAGAACTATATATATACTCTCCTTATGTTTTCAAGACAGAACCTTCAACTACCCTTATCTCTACCCTTATCCAAAAACCTTTTCGTCTAAATCTTGGTAGATACACCAAGATGGTACTTATCCTACTTCAAAACTAAACCCCTTTCAACATACCCATCCTTACCTCAATCTAGGATTGATGGTAACCCTAGTAATAGTTGGATAAGGATTTAGATGAATTGCCTTGATCTGTTGGTTGATGAATTGCCTTGATCTGCTGTCTGATGATTTGCCTTGATCTGTTGATTGCCTTGTTTGCTTAGCAACTAGATTGAGCTAATCTAGTAGCTCATTCCTTAGGACACAATCCTTTCTTGATATCATCAATCTCAAATCAAGCATCCAAAGTCTGAATCTAACCTAAGTCAGTCAAGTACTCATCTCCTCTCATGTTCAGCTCAATCCAAGGATAATCCCTCTGGATCGTTTCCAACTCAGTGGAGACCCAATATAAGCATGAATCCTATCTACTTAGTTAGTACCTCAACCTCAACATGATCCATAGGATCATGAGGTTGGAACCTAGCATCCTCTCAAAATCATCCACATTTGTACTCTAGTCAAAATTCCCAAATATGCCAAAATGGCTAAGTCTGGATTTCTTATCTGGATACCATCTTTGGAGCTCTACCTCTTCCAAACCATGTGCATTCTTCAGAATGTACTTGAACCATCTTGTAGTACATCTTTAGTACTACCAAAGACCACTCTTTACCTAGGCTAAACCATTCTATCTCCTACTCATCCATGATGGTTTTGTAGTCAAGATAATAATCTTTTCTGCAAATCTTATCATCTTGCCTACTTTGGCAGAAACCCACATCTATGTGCCCTCTCCCCTTGACCAACTCTTTGCATGGTTATGACCTACTAACCATGGAATATCAACTCCCACTTCACTTGTTTACATTGGAGCCCTGTGCTTCCTAAACGCACATGGTTTAGGAGGCTACCTGATGTATCTGTTATGGCATCCTTATTTTCAACAAAGTTTGCCATCACTCCACAACCACCTCAAAGGCAACCAAGCCCAAATCTTGCTTCCATGATCATCTATATGACATGGTCTATCTATCCATATACCCCTTGTACTAAGGTGAGCTCTGATCTCACCAACCTAACCCTATTTAGAAGGCATCAGAATAACAAACCCTAGATCCTCCCCGAATCTAGTTTCCATCATATTCACCACTTTTCTTCAAAACCAAGGTTGATATTGATGCCTACATCAATTGTACCTCGTATACCTTGTATATAAGCATCCCCAAATAATTTCCACAATTATTTGGATTATTAAACTATTTTATTTCCTTATCTTGCAAATTCCTCAAAACCCTTGTCTATAAAGACAAGTTTGTTTTTCTCGAAATCACCTTGCCAACTAAAGGCCAATTTGAGGCCTATCTATCATATCCCATCTTCCCAACTCAAAAATAAATATTTTTGAGATTCTTTATTATTTATTTTTTCCCCTTTTCATAAATTGAAGAAACAAGAAATAATTCTCCAAAAATCCTTTTCCACTTCAATAAGTCCCAATAAAATTCTCCAATGTGTGTTATGGTATTTAGAACCATATCACATGAAAAACCGAGCTTGCCCAATGTAAAAATTTCATCCTTGCTTCCATAATCTATTTCTGCACTTTTTGAATAAGTGCATTTAAATGTGATTATAATCATCAGAAAATTTCCATTTAAATTATGAGGTGATTATTTGATATACTCTATCCACCAGTACCAATTCCACACTTTGCCCAATGCAATTTTTGCATCTTCCTTCACAATACTAAAATTGATCAACATTTTGCAAACCAAGCAAACTTAATTCAAATCAAACCTAAACAAGCCCCAAACCTTGACAAACACTACACCACAGCCTCAGCACACCCTCTTGGTCGTGTGCACTGTAGCACTATAGTACATAGCCCCCCTTTGTCCCCTAGTGCTTGAGAGAGAGAGCATCATATCTTGCAATGATCTTTGTATTAAAGAGGATAGCAGCCACCCCACCTCCCCTTTCACTCTCTGGTCAAGCTATTAACCACAACACCACCCAGCACCACCCTTGGCAACCAATGGGCAGCCCCCACCCCATGTCCATTTTGTACATTTCATCTATACCATGAGGTTCCAAAATAAAAGGGCTAGAAGCCATCCTAGTGCATTCCTAGCCCTCATTTTCCCCCAGAGCATGCCCCTCACCTTCCCCACGAGCTCTCCTTCCTCTACTCTCCTATGCTTGGCCCTGGAGAAGAAGAACTTGAAGCTTCGGCCTCGAGCCAAAAACCAGCGTAGCCTCTCCCCCATGCTTCATCTCTCCCTGCATGTCACCCTGCAGTGACCCCCTTCTCCTCCTCTATCTAACCATACCCTTCTTTCTGCCCAGGACCTCCTGCAGCCTCGTCCAGGAAGAACTCCGGCGAGCTCCCTTTCAGCCACCCTCGCGCGAGCACCTCTCTGGCATCAAGACCCCTCACTCCGACCATACCCTGGACCGCTGATAAGCACCACGTCGCCTCGTCGCCTCCCTGACCTCTCTCCAGCCCCCGATGAGCTTCCCCGTCTCTCCCTGGCCTGCCCTAGGGTTTTCTCCCCGCCAGCGAGCCCTCGGGAGCACGACGACTGGGGACCATCGATCCTCACCAGATCTGACGGCCCTATATGCTCGGTACCCCTTTGCAAAGAAGGCCGCGCCACTAGGCCCCAGCCGGATGTGCGTCACCTGCGTGCGAGCGCTACGCCTGGGCCGATTCTCCTCCTCCGGCCAATTAGCCAGCAGATCCAGCCCAGCCACCCCTTTATTCTTTTATTAATTTCTGCTAGATCTGTTAAGTAGCTGTTTGGTTTAATTCCAAATGAAAATGGAAAACCCTTACATCTGCCTAGTTCTAAATTTTGCTGGATGCACACATCCTTACCCTAGCAGGCAGACCAAGTTTTGCCTTAATTAGATGATTAAATAAATATAAAAAATCTTATACTAGAGTCTATCTAGAACACTAAAAGCTTTCTCAGAAAGTCTTACAACTTCAAATGGAGAAAAATCCAATTGATATAGAAAGGTCCTACCCATACCTTTCCATTCCCAAAGGTCCCATAGTCACTTGCTTCATAGATTACCCCTAGCAAAAATAACAAAAACAGATACTTTCTGACTTTAGGATTTTCTCTAGGTCAAACCAAATGAGGTTTGAACCTAATTCCAACTCTCAGAGAACACACATAACCATATCTCCCTAAATCTAGTAGCCCATAATTTTACGATCTTCTATTGAATTTTAATGCATTAAACTCTTCTATGCAAGGTTTAATAACTAATAAAATCACTACAGTAGCTATACAACTCCAATTTGATTGATTAGAATTTATACAGAAAGGTATTCTCAGTGCCTAACATGTTTCCTTGGAATCAACTAAAAATCTTTTGTAGATTAAATTTGATGAAAAAGACAAATCCCAGCCAGAACTGTCTTTGGGAATTTCTCAAGGGAATTCTGGTAATTGTTTTGAGGTGATTCAAACTCCTCTGGAATCATTCCATCAAAGCCTAATTAATCACCCAAGTAAATAATTTTTGGAACTCCAGAGAAGCTCTGGTGAATTATTTCCTAAAACTAGAGTTTTATCCACTATAAAATCCATTATAAATCAAGGAAAATTGATAAAATAGTGAAACCACTTTTGTTGTCTTCATTTTATCAGTACCTATCTGATGGTACCATTTTCCTACAAAGGTCTCATACATATTAAAACCTTGATCAAAAACTCCTCTCTTAGGTAGTTCCAAAACTATAAATCCAAAGGGATCCTTTTTCCCTAATGCTTCCAACTCCTTTGCTAGTCCCATCAAACCATCCCCCCCCACATCCTACTACCTCATATCTTGTATTTATCCTTTACTTGTTGTATGGTTTGATTGTTGTATGCTTGTATTGATTGGTGTATTGTTTGCTTGCATGTATGCTCGATAACGGCTATAGTTGCGATTGTGTGACGCAGAGAAGAAGGAAGCATCCGGGGTTATATTTAATATCATTATTGGTTATCTAACGCCGTCAAGGGAATTCTTGTCGGTCACAGGCAATACACCATTCTTGAACTCCTATATTACCCTATTTATATTTATCAACTGTTTTATATCGTGTTTATAAATTGCATGGTTGTAGACATGGTTTGTTTAAAATAAAAAGAGACGTGATTAACTTGTCTCCTCCAAGTTATGAATGAGAGTCCATGGGACATCTCCACTATTTACGCCTACCATTACCCTTTAGAACGAGGTTAAGATGATTAGCATCTTCCCTCTTGGAAACTCCCGGTTTTTAAATGATAAAACTATGTTGGGTTTCTACCGTACTACAAAGTTTTCAAAATAAAATCCTTGGAAAGAGGAATCATTTTCGTGTGGAAGATTTATCAAATCAAAGATGAGGTGGATGAAGAGAAAGTCAAGAAAGAGAAAGGAAGGGATGTTCTAAGCCAATGTCCGGAACAATTTTACCCGTGCAACCACATTACCCTAGTCGCTGGGGCTTAGCTCGTAGTTTGTGTTCTTTAGCCGGGGCTGCTCTTACTCGCTAAAGGAGAGAAACCCCCAGAAATCCGGGCTACCTGTAGGGTAAGGTACTGGTGCAACAATTGGGTCTCTCGCGGACGATATGCTTTTAGGTAGTACGGATGGAAGATTGTCACTATTGCTACCGGTCAGGCTTCGGTCTGGAGGTAGGGGTCAGTACAGAAGGAAGGACCAGGGTCGAGGTACCCCATACTCGTACCCCAAAAGGAAAAGCCGCCGTTGCTAGGGATCGACAAATGAAAAGTTGAAGTTTGATTATCCGAACCCCTGTCTACTTTGTGTAGTAGGCCGTGGTTGTATCCCGACGGATGTATTGATTCTTGTGGGTAAAGTGCACAACCTCTGTAGAGTGTAAACTATTCGAATAGCCGTGTCAATGGTCAAGGACGGTTGGAATGTCAAGAGCTAGGAGTACCCTTCGGATAAGTTGAGATGAAATTAAGGATGTGACTTGGTCACGAGGAAAAGATAAGAATGAAATTGGTTTTGACCAGAGATGGTCGATAAGGTTTTAAAAAGGGTTTTACAACAAAACGTCTTCTAAATCTTTTTAACAAGGATGTGGAGATGTCCGGATTTTCTAAAAGGAGACATGTTTTCCAAAAACTCTTTTTCAACAAAGATATAAAGATGCCAATGTTAGGTTTTTCTTTCAAAAACAACTATAGTGTAGAGCTATTTCGCCACAGCCCAATTTGCATGTTTCTTCTTACCCTTGTCTCGGTGGTCTACGAGTACATTCAAAGTACTCACCGGCATTGTCCCTGGCTATTTACTTGGCCAGATTGCAGATGTTAAGAAGGAACGAAGGTGCTAATGTCTATGTTAGCTAGGACGTCTTCCCAGTAAGCTGCCTGTAGGTTAAGGCACGGGCTCTGCACAGAAGACTTCTGCTATTTGTGTTGTAATCGCCATAAAGTCCTCCTTGTAAGTTGTTGTATTCGCTAAAATAAGGATGATGTAATGATACTTGTCGGTTATGCTCACGGCTCACTGATCATGGGAACGTGAATTATATGCATAACGGGAATTCTCGGACCGTAAATCCGGGGTGCCATAGACTTTCTGTCCCCCGAATCTCCCCTTCGGTGGCGGCGGCATTACGGAGGTTTTCGTGGATTTCTTCTAGATTCGTGTCCCCCACGGTAAAATATTGTCTCTGGCTGTTGTCCCGTCCAATTCCGAGAATATTGATTTTCTACCTTTCTGGAACCAAAAAAACAGGTGAAAATAGGCAACTAACACTGTGGCAACTTGTTAATAGGTTAGTTCAAGAAAAGATATAAAAACACCTCAAAGTGTAGACAAAGCAAAGAAAAGTAGATATTAATCAAGCATGGAGCATCAAAAATTATAGATAAGTTTCCGACGTATCACTGGTACACAGATACGTCCTTTGTACCACAAAACTCCTTCTTCATCTTCGGTGAATCCTGGTACTTTACCTGTACCAATACGACATTTGATTCTGTCGATACTAGCATTTCGTTTCTGCGCCTCCTTGATCTGACTAATCAAACTGGGTTGAAGTTCTATGCTAGCCAAAAATCCTTCACTTACTAGCTTCATTATGAAATCTTCCAACTCCTTGTGAAAACTTGGTTGCTCCTTCAGAATCATGGTGTTCAAGCGACACGGCAATCTGCTAAGAGCATCTGCTACCACATTGGCTTTACCGAGGTGATAGTGAATGCCAAGATCATAGTCCTTGATTAGCTCTATCCATCTCCTTTGCCTCATATTTATCTCCTTCTAGGTGAAAATATACTTCAGACTCTTGTGATCCGAATAAATTTCACAACGGTACCCATGAGGTAATGCCGCCATGTCTTCAAGGCTAAAACTACGGCTGCTAGTTCGAGGTCATGGTGTTGGAGATATGCCCAAGAGGCAATAATAAAGTAGGTTATTATCATATCTTCATACTTATGATAAATGTTTACATACCATGCTATAATTGTATTAACCGGAAACATTAATACTTGTGTGATTTGTAAACATAAAAGAGTCCCTAGTAAAGCCTCTTGTTAAACTAGCTTGTTGGTTAATATATGATCATGGTTTCCTGATCATGAACATAGAGATATTATTAACAACAGGGTCATATCATTAGGAGAATCATGTGATGGACATACTCCTATAGATAAGCGTAGCATAAAGATCAAGTCATTTCAATAGTTCAATTGCTATATGCTTTCTGATACATAGTAACCTAATTCCTTCGACCATGAGATCATGCATATCACCTTTACCGGATGGATGCTTTGATGACATCAAACACCACACCATAACTGGGTGGCTATAAAGGTGGCATTGAGTGTTCGGAAAGTATTGGTTGAAACACATGGATCAAGAGTGGGATTTGTCCATCCATATGACGGATAGATATACTCAGGCCCTCTCGGGAATGTCATCCAATTAGCTTGCAAGCATGTGACTGGCTCACAAGGGATCACATACCACGGGAACGAGAAAAGAGTACTTATCAGTAACGAGGTTGAACTAGGTATGCAGAGATACCGACGATCATAACCTCGGATAAGTAAACTATCGTGAGACAAAGGGAAATTGGTATCGTATGTAAGTGGTTCATTCGATCGCAAAGTAATCGTAGAAATATGTGGGAGCCATATGAATTTCCAGATTCCTCTATTGGTTATTGATCGGAGAAGTGTCTCGATCATGTCCGCATAATTCACGAACCGTAGGGAGACACACTTAAGGATTCGACGTTGTTTGAGTAGTTATGGTATTATGAGAAAGAGACCGAATGTTGTTCGGAGTCTCGGATGGGATCCGGGATATCACGAGGTGATCCGGAATGGTCCGGAGAATAAGATTCATATAAGGAAAGTCCCGTTTCGGAGTTCGGAAATGATTCCGGTGTTTTCATCGGGAATGTTCTGGAAGGTTCCGGAATGTCCGGCACTCCGGAGGGGAAGGGGTACATGAATGTGTCATTACATATTGGAATGATTGCATCATGTACTAAGTGTTCTTGCTGTTCCAAATAAAGGATTAAATTGAATCCTAAAACAGAAAAGTCAAATGGCCAGTTTGAAAGTCAAACGGCTAAAACAGGAAACTATGGGAAACAAGCAAGAGGAGGTTGAAACCGACTTGGGGAGGAGTTCCTCCTCTCCAAGCCGGCGCGCCAACCAAGGCCGACTTGGGGAGGGACTCCCTCCCCTTGGCCGCCCCTCCCACCTATAAAAGGAGGGGCAGGGCCTCCTCCTCTAGACACACAAGTTCCTATCCTCTAATCTAAACCCTAGCCAAAGCCTCCGGTTTAGAGCCGTTTTGGTTTAGAGCTTCTAATTGCCCTAGCCTTCGGTTTAGAGCCTTCTAATTGGTGTGTCTAATACCTAGACCACTAATAGGTCTCTCATACTCCACGCCGGCTTAAGGCGAAGCCCTGCGGGATCTCCCCTCTACTTCCGGTACCACGCCGTTGTGCTGCCGGAATCGCGAGGAGAGTGCTACAACCTCCGCTGCCTGCTGGAACAAGGGAGAGGAAGGTCTTCGTCGAGTACCGAACGTGTGACCGACTGCGGGAGCACTGCCGGAACGCAGCGCCGGAAGGATCGTCTACGCGATCTTGAGATCGGAAGTGTACGACTACATCATCCACGAGAATCTGCTCTCGTTAACCGCTTTGGAATCTTCGAGGGTAAGTTCCTCTATCGACTCATTTCTACAATCTAGTAGATAGATCTTGGCTTGTTTGTTTGTATGCGGTAGAAATTTTTTGTTTTCCATGCTACGAACCCCTACAGTGGTATCCGAGCCGTGTCTATATGTAGACCTGTTGCACGAGTAGAATACAATGGTCATTGTGGGCATTGATGCTTTTATTGTCGATTGCTTCTTGTGTACTTTGCATCTTGCGGTATGTTGGGATGAAGCGGCTAAGCTAACCTTACATGACATCGTTCATGAGACTTGCTCCACGCTTGACATGCAACTTGTATTGCATAAGTGGCTTTGCGGGTGCCTGTTTCTCCTAGCATAGTTAAGATCCAATTTACAACGGGTAATTAACAATACTAGTATCAATGTTGTGGTTCTTGTTTGTAAGTTAGAACGACACTTATTGAAAGCCCCAAACCACGTAAAATATGCAAAGAAAGTAGAGGCGTCTAACTTTGTTTTGCAGGGGTGTGCAGTGATGTGATATGGCCATGATTGTGATTATATTTGATGTATGCAATGTTCCTTATTGTAAGTTGGCAACCGGCAGGAGCCATATGGTTGTCTTTAATTTATGTTAAGACCCGCGTGTCTATTCAAAGTAGTTTTAATAGTTGAAGCCGGTGGACGACAACCATGGAGAAGCGTCATTGACCTTGATGCTATGCCGGTGATGATGGAGATCATGTTCGTGCTTGAAGATGGAGATCGGAAGTGCGAAGAAGAAAGGCCATATCATATCACATATTATGAATTGCATGTGATGTTAATCCTTTATGCATCTTGTATTGCTTAGTAAACGACGGTAGCATTATAAGATGATCCCTCATGCACATGAATTTCAAGACATAAAGTGTTCACCCTTAGTTAGCACCGTTGCTAAAGCTTGTTGTTTCGAAGCACCACGTGATGATCGGGTGTGTTAGATTCTGCGAGTGTATACAACGTAAGCAAGCCAGATTTGCTTATGCGGAAGCTAAGGTTGATCTTGACGAGCCTAGCATGTACAGACATGGTCTCGGAACACGGATCACCGAAAGGTAAAGCATGAGTCATATAGTAGATA
The DNA here is from genome assembly GCA_023614405.1 of Avena insularis. Classification (NCBI taxonomy): domain Eukaryota; kingdom Viridiplantae; phylum Streptophyta; class Magnoliopsida; order Poales; family Poaceae; genus Avena; species Avena insularis. The sequence goes on along the minus strand of CM042691.1, from coordinate 203,612,005 downwards.
TGATGAACATGTTGATTGTTCGCCATTGAAGTTGTATCAACTCTCGTGATGATCGGTTTTGATATGGTGGATTTGGTTCGTGTGATCACTAAAACAATGTGAGGGATGTTGTTTTGAGTGGGAGTTCATCTATATTAATTTAATTATTAATTAGAACTCAATTTATCATAAATTAAATCAAAGTGAATTTGCATAGTTGTTGTAGTCATTGGCATCCGTTTACCACCTTACGCTTAGTTATAATTGAGATGATAGAACTATAGAATTCTGGTTAATTACTTTACGAACTGGTATCGTATTGTTTTGAAGTGTTAATCTAAAGTTTAAAAGTCCTATTGCAAACTTTCAGTAAGTTCCGGTTACTCCATGAAGTTTAATAATTGGTATTAAAACAAGAGTGACAATTCCAAAGTGTTAGTATATGAGTATCATGTTTGTCTCCATGATTCTTGATATTCAAAAGATTATCTTAATATCAAGGTTATCTAGGATCTGAAAGAGTTGTTTCTGAAACCATGATGTGTGGAAGATATTGTGATATCTGAAACGAAGTTTTGGTTACAACATGATAGAGTATAATATGGCAAAGTTCATGTTCTCATATTTTGATGAGAATTTGCAAAAGGTTGGAGACACTAGTTGTCCTAATCTTCCAAAAGGTTTTGGAGAGCAACATTATACTCGCGATTCACCGTTACAAGCTAAAAGTAGCTAGATCATGGATAAATCCATGATGAGGGTGAATATTTGATGGAGGTAAAATGTTTACTACACCAAGAGATTACTAAAGAAAGGAATTTGAAAGAACACCAAATATTTGATAATGGTGATCTACTTCAAAGTGCAAGTCCAAAGACATTGGTATTTAACTATACATGCTTTGGACTATGTGTCATATGTATGACTCCACTATTGATGTTGATAGATTATTTCAAACAGAAAAGGAAATACTGAAAGAGAATCTCATAAGTATATGGCAGAAAAGAAAAGACTAGAATTGTTCAGTTTAAGTATATAGATGATATACGTGTTATGGCTATATTCTTTGCTTATTAAACAATGTGGTTCTTAAGTATTTGATACTGAATTTGTTGGTGTGAATCGTCATACGAAACAACACAATTCATGAACTACAATAGCCTAAGTAACTAGCAAAAGAATATGTGATGATGTTCATCGAGAACAAATAAAGGGTTATTGTGTTGCTCGAAGCTTGCCTTCAAGATTTGTTTTATCAGGTATTATGAGAACAAAAGGGTTGTTCAAATAATTGCCGTAATCCATAAAAGATGGATGATTCACAAATCTCGTTGGAGAAATCACATCCATAAAACTAGTGCTAAAATGTCGAAAGACAAATTGATTGAAAGATCACTTAGGAAGTGACATCGCCGTTTAAATTATATTGGAAAGAAAACATGAAGAAACTCCATGTGGATGGAATTTTGGAGTCTTTTGATTTTTGATCAAATGACGTTTGTGAAACTTTCCTAGAGATAATTAAAACTTCGTTCATAGGCCAAAAGGGAATGAATGACTAGCTTATTGGAACTTGTGCATATTGTTGTACGAACTCCATTATGTGTAGTCAAGAGCGATGGATTTCAACTTCATATGCTTTCTCCGAAAATTTGAGTGAATATATGAATATTTACTTAATAAGGATAAAGTATGAAACATTTGAAAAGTTCAAAGACTTTCAAGATGAAGTGCAAAATCATTGTAACAAGAATATGAATAGTTTATGATAAGATCATAAAGGAAGATATTTGAGTTACAAGTTTAGCATAATACCTAAGATTTAAGGAATCGTTCCGTGGATTTGCATTTTCCCGAAACACCATAAGAGTATGGAGCGTTCGAGATATGTAATTAAACCTTGTTTGACATGGTAAGATCGAAGGTGTAATTCATAAAACTGTCATTATTTTAAAGATTAAAAGCTTTAGTGACTACCGCTTTTTCCACTGAAAAGAGCTCCATCATAATCCGTTGAAATGACACCATATAAAGTTATGGTTTGGGATAAAACTCAAGTTGTCCTTTCTTAAACATTGGTATGCTATGCATAAGAATGATGTGTGCAACCAAAGTCGGATGAACCTGTCTTTGTATAAATGTTAAGTATTCCTCCATAAACACCGGAGACAAAAGTGTTTGTCGCTTAGAACGTCAAGTTTCTTTGAGAAGGAATTTTTCGTTAAAAAGTTAAGTGGGAGGACAATAGAACTTTGATAAGGTTAAAGGAACCTTAGCTATATGTGCAGAGTTGCGCAGCGCCGAAAAGTGTTCCGGAGGCAGCAACAATGAACATGGCTCACGTGCCTCAAAGGTTGTGGTTACGAAGGTCGAAATTTCTATTGAACCAAGTAGGTCGAGTAAACAATCAAATACCAAGATTTGAGGGTTGAATCATTATTTGAGAATAATGAACGGACTACATGCAAAGAAGCGATGATGGGCCCTGACTCCGTCAAATGGCTTGAAGCCATAAAATCCGTGATAGTTCCATACACGAGAAATCAAGTTTTGAACTTGAAGGACCCTCGAGAAAGGTGTAAGACCTTACAGTTGTGTTTGGATCTATAAAGAAGTAGACATGGATGTTTCACATCTATGAAATAGTCGACATGTTGGGAAAGAGTTCACAGCAATGTTCAAAGGTTGACTATGACAAGATTTGATCTTTCATAGTGATATTTAGTCGAGACGGATTAATATAGCAACCACTACATATAATTTTGTTATATGGTAGTTGAATAAACAAAACAAGTTCTTCTAATAGAATTGTTACCTCAGACATGTGCATAACATGGTCCAAAGGGTTTTGTAAATTCAGAGGATGCTAAAAAGCATATGCAAACTTCAATGGTTGAAGTGAGTATTGCGGAGTTGGAATCTTCACTGTGATGAAACTGTTAAAAGAGTTTAAAAGTTCATTAGAGACGATGAAGATGCTTGCATTTGCAAGAAATTAAGTGGGAGCGCTAAGACATGTTTCTAATACAGTATGTGGAAGACATATTGTTGATTGGAAATAATGTATCTTTTATTAACACATATTAAGAATTTCATCCCGATGAAAGACTTAGGCAAAACCCAAATATTTGGCATCAATAGATGCTAATATGGTTGTGCCAGAAGTACATAGACGAGATATTGAATGAGTTCAATATAGAAACTACAAGAAAGGTTCTTGTCACACAGAAAGGATTGAAAGAGTTCAATATTGATGATATATTCAAGTGTATTGACATTTGGTAAGTGAAACAAAGATTCAAGTATAGATTGATACTTGATGTATGAAATCACAAAGAGTGTTTATATCAATCATACTATGATATGTACAAATCCAGATATGTCCTATGCTCTAAATGTTGTGAGTATATACCAGAATGATTCGTAAGATGATCATTGGACAATAATAAGGATATTCTTATGATCTTTTGGAAGAACTAAGAGTATATTATTTGTAGAAGTGACAAATAGATGGTTAGTTCATTGTAAAAGTACTACATTGATACTAGTTTTTTCACAAAGTGCAAATTAAGTTTATCTCAATCTAAATTAAGGGTGGCACAATATAATGGAAAGTGAGTTCCATAATGGATTTGGATGAGTTCCAAAGTTAAGACATTGTGACAGATGCTGCAACAAAAGGCTAAGTATATGACTGCTATTATAGCAGCAAAAGAGGGCATTTGTGTCAAGTAGTTTGTTATCAAACTAGGTGTAGTTCACAGCGGGATAATACTATGAAGATATATTGTACGACAATATTATCAACATGATTTAACCCCAAAGAACTAAAGGTCACACCAAAGGACCAAATTTATACGAAGCCATCTCATTAGAGAATGAGTGATGCGTAGAGACGCAAAGACATGCAATTACACACGGACCTGGAAGTGTCAGATCCGGAGATCAGTTGACCACTAGCAATCGTGTACATGCAACACCGGAAAGCCATAGGTGTTGAATACACAAAGGTTTGAAACTAGATTATTGACTCTAGTGCAAGTGGGAGACTGTTGGAGATATGCCCAAGAGGCAATAATAAAGTAGGTTATTATCATATCTTCATACTTATGATAAATGTTTACATACCATGCTATAATTGTATTAACCGGAAACATTAATACTTGTGTGATTTGTAAACATAAAAGAGTCCCTAGTAAAGCCTCTTGTTAAACTAGCTTGTTGGTTAATATATGATCATGGTTTCCTGATCATGAACATAGAGATATTATTAACAACAGGGTCATATCATTAGGAGAATGATGTGATGGACATACTCCTATAGATAAGCGTAGCATAAAGATCAAGTCATTTCAATAGTTCAATTGCTATATGCTTTCTGATACATAGTAACCTAATTCCTTCGACCATGAGATCATGCATATCACCTTTACCGGATGGATGCTTTGATGACATCAAACACCACACCGTAACTGGGTGGCTATAAAGGTGGCATTGAGTGTTCGGAAAGTATTGGTTGAAACACATGGATCAAGAGTGGCATTTGTCCATCCATATGACGGATAGATATACTCTGGGCCCTCTCGGTGGAATGTCATCCAATTAGCTTGCAAGCATGTGACTGGCTCACAAGGGATCACATACCACGGGAACGAGAAAAGAGTACTTATCAGTAACGAGGTTGAACTAGGTATGCAGAGATACCGACGATCATAACCTCGGATAAGTAAACTATCATGAGACAAAGGGAAATTGGTATCGTATGTAAGTGGTTCATTCGATCGCAAAGTAATCGTATAAATATGTGGGAGCCATATGAATTTCCAGATTCCTCTATTGGTTATTGATCGGAGAAGTGTCTCGATCATGTCCGCATAATTCACGAACCGTAGGGAGACACACTTAAGGATTCGACGTTGTTTGAGTAGTTATGGTATTATGAGAAAGAGACCGAATGTTGTTCGGAGTCTCGGATGGGATCCGGGATATCACGAGGTGATCCGGAATGGTCCGGAGAATAAGATTCATATAAGGAAAGTCCCGTTTCGGAGTTCGGAAATGATTCCGGTGTTTTCATCGGGAATGTTCTGGAAGGTTCCGGAATGTTCGGCACTCCGGAGGGGAAGGGGTACATGAATGTGTCATTACATATTGGAATGATTGCATCATATACTAAGTGTTCTTGCTGTTCCAAATAAAGGATTAAATTGAATCCTAAAACAGAAAAGTCAAATGGCCAGTTTGAAAGTCAAACGGCTAAAACAGGAAACTGTGGGAAACAAGCAAGAGGAGGTTGAAACCGACTTGGGGAGGAGTTCCTCCTCTCCAAGCCCAAGGCCAACCAAGGCCGACTTGGGGAGGGACTCCCTCCCCTTGGCCGCTCCTCCCACCTATAAAAGGAGGGGCAGGGCCTCCTCCTCTAGACACACAAGTTCCTATCCTCTAATCTAAACCCTAGCCAAAGCCTCCGGTTTAGAGCCGTTTTGGTTTAGAGCTTCTAATTGCCCTAGCCTTCGGTTTAGAGCCTTCTAATTGGTGTGTCTAATCCCTAGACCACTAATAGCTCTCTCATACTCCACCATACTCGCACCGGCTTAAGGCGAAGCCCTGCGGGATCTCCCCTCTACTTCCGGTACCACGCCGTTGTGCTGCCGGAATCGCGAGGAGAGTGCTACAACCTCCGCTGCCTGCTGGAACAAGGGAGAGGAAGGTCTTCGCAAAAATCAACGTGTGACCGATCATGGAGCGCCGAACGCAGCGCCGGAAGGATCGTCTACGCGATCTTGAGATCGGAAGTGTACGACTACATCATCCACGAGAATCTGCTCTCGTTAACCGCTTTGGAATCTTCGAGGGTGAGTTCCTCTATCGACTCGTTGCTACAATCTAGTAGATAGATCTTGGATTGTTTGTTTGTATGCGGTAGAAAATTTTTGTTTTCCATGCTACGAACCCCTACACATGGGTAGGGTAATTCTGCTCATGTTGCTTCAGTTGTCGGGATATATATGATATGACTTTTCCTTCTTGCATCAACACACATCTGAGACCAATCTTGGATGCGTCACAAAACACATCAAAAGGCTTCGGGATATCTGGCATAATAAAGATTGGGGCTGAGATCAATCTCTTCTTGATCTCTTGAAAACTTGCTTCACATTTGTCCGTCCATTTAAACTTCTTATCTTTCTTCAACAATTGGGTCATGGGTCTTGCGATGCTCGAAAATCCTTTTACAAACTTGCGGTAATATCCCTCTAATCCGAGAAATGCACGAACTTAGGTTTGAGTGGTTGGGGCTTGCCATTCTTCCACATCCTTAGCCTTGGCGGGGTCGACAGCAATTCCTCCGGCCGATACGATATGTCCGAGGTATCCTACTTCCTGTAACCAGAATTCACATTTGCTAAACTTGGCATACAACTGATGCTCCCGAAGGGTTTCAAGGATGGTCCTTAGGTGTAGCTCATGTTCTTCTTCTGATTTGGCATAGATCAGAATGTTATCAATTAAGACAATGACAAACTTATCTAGGAAGTTCATAAAAATATTATTCATGAGGTTCATGAAATAAGCGGGGGCATTGGTTAATCTAAAAGACATGACAGTGTACTCATACAGTCCATATCTGGTGGTGAAGGCAGTCTTTGGGAAGTCCTCTGCGTGAATCTTGAGTTGATGATAACCAGTTCTAAGATCAATCTCAGAAAACACTTTGGCATCGGTCAACTGGTCAAACAGTTCTTAATGGTAGTGGGCACTTGTTCTTAATGGTGACATCGTTCAGCTTCCAATAATCTGTGCACAAACAGTTACCTCCATCTTTCTTATCCACAAATAAAACAGGTGATCTCCATGGCGACGCACTTGGTTGAATCAGGCCCATCTCCAGCATAACATCTAGTTGCTTCTTCAGCTCCACTAATTCAGACGGGTTCATACTATAAGGTCTTTGGGATATGGGTCCAGTTGCAGGGACTAGTTCAATGATAAACTCGATATCTCGATCTGGGGGCATACCGGGCAAAATATCTGGGAATACGTTGGGGTCTTCACAGACTACTCTAACTTGGTCAATGGAGGGTTGGGCTAGACTCTTGATGCACTTGAATTGATGGGGAAAGGTTTCAGATACATGCTCTACTGATACTCCAGCGGTACTGACTTGGTTATGGCTTTCTTGGCACAATCGATTAATCCTTTATGTTTTGACATCCAATCCATTCCTAGTACTACTTCCAAACATTTGGTTCCAAGTACTATTAGATTAGCATAAAAAGCTATTCCATGGATTCTGATAGGTATGTCCTTGCAAATTTGTCTAGCTTTGGTGGTTGAACCAGGTATTTAAACTATCATAACATGCTTCAATTTTGTTGGTTGAATCTTACTAGCGCGTGCAAATTCTTCTGTAACGAACGAGTGCGATGATCCAGAATCAAACAACACTCTTACAAGTACTGAGTTAACAGAAAACATACACAGCACGACATCTGGCGCTTCTTCAGCATTCATGTGAAACAGACGGCCATTGCGGTTGAGCGAGTTCCCTAGGGCAAATCTTCTTCCCGCCTGAACACGGCGCTGCTGCTAAACTGGGGCATTCACATTGGGGGCTACTGCAAGATTATTGGGGAACTCATTGGAGTAGTGACCCTTGGTTCCGCGTTCATAACAAGTCACCTGAGACTTGTCTTTTCTTGCAACAGGAACGACATTGCTTCCAGTCCTTGGGGTAGTATTAGTGTTGGTGGGGTTGTTGACTTTGGGAGGTGCACGGTTGAAATTGCTGGAGTTGCCAGAGTTGTGGTTTCCCCCGAGCCTTGGGTTTCCTCCTCCACGGCTGGGATAGTTCGGACGGGTCATCGGGGATCTATTGTTTCTTGGGGCATATCATGCAGACGGGTTGGGGCGATACTTTGGGGTATGGTGGGTTCCTGGTTGATTTATCATTCTACGCTTGCGATTCTCATTGGCTTGGTTGATCTTGCCTTCAGTACTAATCTCATCCTGGGCATACCTAGACAGAGATAGAAATCTGTCACGGTACTCTAACACAGTCATTCTTCCCTGCTTCAGCTCCTTGAATTCATCCCTCATCCGCAAAATCAAACCCGGTGGCACATGGGTTCGGCTAAACTTGAGGTTGAATTCATCCCAAGCCATCATCTATCCTCCATTCATGGTAAGAATGCTATTCCACCAAGTTCTTGCATCTCCTGCCAGATAGTGGGTGGCAAATAGTACTTTCTCATTGGCCTCCACTCCTGCGACTTTTAAGTTGTTCGCCATAGTCTGTAGCCAGTCATCAGCATCTAATGGCTCCTCAGACTTACTAAAAATGATTGGATTTGTGTTTTGAAAGTTCTTGAGCTTGGATCCATGGTTGTCCTGGTTTCCATGGCCTTGATTTTTATTGGTCATCTAAGCTATGTGTTGAAGGGTGGCTAAGTTGGGTTGACGTTCAGCTCTTTCAGCTTCACGGTCTAAAACCAACATTTGCAAAATTTGCAGCATTGGGTCCGGGGATGAACTGCTTCCTCCGCGAGGCATCTGAAGATTGAGATAAATCATGAGACAAGAGGGAAATTTCTAAGGTTCGGGGGTTTGTTTTTTTTTAAAGTTTTTCAACTTTGAGTTTGACTCAGGTGTTGCCAACGAGCAACTTGCTTTTCATTCATTCATAGCACACAATACAAACACATACAACAATAAGGAAACATATGGTTTTAAGAACCATTATGTGAAACTACGATACAATGGGACCGGATACAACTCACACCTATGCTAGTGCTCAAGTGTTACTACTCATAAGAATCTGTGGCTTCATCATCATCAATGAAGGCAGAATCATCATCATCGGTGTAGAAGTCCATGGCTTGGTCCTCCAGGATGTTATCATCATCACTGAGGTAGATGTAAGGGTCTCCACGGATATATTCTCATGTATTCTCCCTCTCCTCAAGCTGCATGTCCCGCTCATGGATGGTCTCCTACAAGTCTATCACTTTGTGACCTAGGCGATCAATAATGCGGTCCTTCTTGTCATGCAGACGGTGAAAAGTCTTGTGCTCATTTTCAAGGATGGCTATGGTCTGGTCCTTCTTGACTGCGATGGCATAGTTGTGGTTGTCATAGGAGCGGGCATTGTCCAACTCCTTCTGCCTATCATAAAGCATGAAGCTGAGATGATCCACCTGATGCTTCAGCTCCGGGTGGTATGGCACCTCTAATGGCTGTCCCATAGCATCACGCCTTGCGTAGAACTCAAAGCGGGTGCCCTTGATCTGATTGATGCTTTGCCCACACAGACGGGCAAGAGCTTCTTGCATAGCCCTGGCAAGTCCGTCTAGATAGTTGTTCTCTCTTAAGGTGAATTGGATCCCCTCTAAGGTGAGTGCTTCCATCTTGCCTCTAAGATTTGCAACTATCAGCCATGGAAATTCTCCTCCTTGCTGATCGTTGAGCTGGGCTCCGAAGAACTCGGGGTGAGGGTGCTCAAGAAGTTCCGAGAGTTGGTCCAAATAGTAAACTTGGAGCATCAAACTCTAATTATCAAAATTAGGGTTAACAAAAACTATTCCAACTAAAAATATGAAAGCATTCATATGTGTGTGTATTCAAAATATGGATTCTTTTGAATTGCCATGGTTCTGTGTTTCTTTGCTTGTAAAAGGATTCTTAGGTGAAATAAACATCATCTAAACAATACCCAAACTTTTCCCCAAGACAAACAACTCAAATTAAACAAATGAAGCGGATGGTCATTTTTGCCAAATTAACTCTCATGCCTACTTTGGCTATCTCTAGTTTTCAAAATTCAACAGAAACCTTTGTGGAACTTTGCACCCCTTGTTAGTACTCATAATAAGGTACCAAGGCCCACTTTGTGATCTTCCAAAAACATTCAAATGATAAGTTTAAATGATAGTTTAAAATTGAATCTATCTCATATGGGAAGATCCCACTATTTCAAAAACCACTCAAACAAGTTCAATTTTCAAAACCCAAGCACCCACAGAATCCTCAACACATGCCTAGCACACCCACCAAAAATCTTTTCAAAATTCAAAATTAAGTTTCTTGCGGCCATTTCATCAAACAACTTGTAGATTCAAATCAAACAAATCACAAACACTATAGTGTGCAGTAAATTTGGCCTAACTTGTTCCCTCTCTGGTTGCAAATAGTCTTTAGTAGATCATCTAGCTCATTTGTAAACATCTAGCACCACTATGAGCTTGGATTGCCATCAATGGTGAGCAGGCCGAGCCTCACCATGCCACCCCATTGTCGCTGGCCAGCTAGCAGCCACCCTAGCCTTGCCAACCTTGTGTGGGAGGTAGCCAGCACCTCACTGCCCCCTCTCGATCAGCCCTAGCTCAAAGACAGAGACAAGAACCGCCAGGAACACCGTGCCCGCGCCGCTGTCGACCATGCCGAGACGCACCACCGTGCATGCACCATTCCCACACAACCCGACCACCTCGAGCCCTTGCCGCCCGCCAGCATGAACCCCACCGTCCCAGGAGACCACTAGACATGATCGTTTCCTCGCCCATGCCCTGTAGCCACCGCACGCCGCAGAGTTCACCGTCGTTACCGCTCAGAGCACCACATGTTCCCGACCGATTGCCACCGCCCCTAAGCGCGCATTCAAGTCCTAGAGCATCGCCAGGAGACCGTGCGTCAATCGCCAACCTCAGCTATGCCTCTAGCCACCCGTAGCCATGTCGCCACCGTCGCCTTCCCACCCTCTCGGTCTCGTCGTCGAGCCTATAAAAGGAGGCCACCCCTAGCCGTTTTAAGCACACCATTCCATGCCCCTCACCTCACTGATCATTCCACCCTCGAGCTGGAGCATGAGGAGCAGCAGCTCGCCGGAATTTCGCCGGACTAGGCCGCCTCTGGAGAAGAAGCGAGTCATTGATTTTGACGACCCTCGGAGCTGCCTCGACCATCCCTGAGCTCGCCGTCGACCACTCGTTCGTTTGCCTGCCTCGCCGTCGTTGCTGGAGCCCTGGTATGCCCCCTATGCACCCCCACTGAGCTTCTAGGGTTCGAGCTCGCCGGTGACATGTTCATCGTTGACGACGATCCCCAGCCATCGATCTTCCTTCTAATCCAACGAACCACACAGCCCCGTACCGCTTCGCGTGTTAGGAGCCACTGACTGGTGGAACCCCCCTGTCAGCTGAGCCCCGCGCTGCGGAGTGACACTGGGCCGGCCCATTAACCTTTCCCGCGCAACCCAACCGTTTGAATTTAGATTTTTCTATTTTAATTCAAACTCAGTTCTGTACCTATATTCAAAAATCAACCCAGCTTGATGTATTGAACCAAAATGCATGAAACTAATTTTGTTAGAAAGGTACTGAAATGCTTAATCCAAGCCCGTTGGATTCAAATCATTTGGATCTATAGATCAACCTTGGTAAAAATAACAAGTCAGAAGCTTTTCTGCATTCAAACATTTTTCAAAATTCAACCATAATAGGTTTTTAGTTGATTCCAACTCTCAAAAATCACATTTGATCATACCTTTCAGAATATATAAAAACATTGGGTTTACTTACAATAATAATGTTCAAGCAATAAAAGAATGCCACATAGGCATTTCTAGTCACTTTATTTATTTAAAATAAAAAGGTTAAACCTTATTAAATTGTGACACCACTTTAAATCACATTCCCATGTACTGAAATATGTGGTGATGGCATGTGTCAACATGATCCCATGTTTGAGTTGGAGAATATTAAATCTTAAGTAGTTTTTTTCAATGAGTAGAAATTACTTTTCTAAAAATAAAATAAATAAGACAAAAGCTTTAATCTTGTATGGTTAGTGATGATGCTAGATCATCTATAGTACACCTTTGTGTGATGATTGAAAATAGTTAAGTATTGTTTGGTGATTGTGTACCTCGTATTTATTTATAGACGCTAGTACCGACCAAGGATACGGGGAGGATGGAGGATACTACGAAGAAGAAGCCGAGGAGAACTTCAACCACTGCTCTGCACAAGGAAAGCTAACACTTGCAATTATGAAAGTTAGATAACCTATGCATTGCACTAAGCATGCTTGGTTGGACACATTTGATGATACCCAATCCTAGTTTTACTTGCAAGCTTTATACTTTATTTCTTTATCAAAGCTTTCTCTTTAAGTTTACTTAAGTGACTTCTAGATTCTAGGAAGATAATTGAAGGTTGCCTAAAGAGCATTAAATTTGGCCTAAGCTAGATAATCTTGATGTCATCCTAAGGCATGAGATTGAACTTAATTAATCTCCACTTGTTTACCACCCTTCATTAGTACTTACCCCACTTGTAGATGCTAGTGCTAAGCATAAAACTTGATCAACTGTGGATGAGAATACTTGGAGAAAATGGTTATGAAAACCCTGGAATGATGAGTCATTCTACTGAAATGTTTTGACGTGCGTTTCCGAACACCAGATGATTTTGATGATGAAAATGTTGAGGCATGAGCCTTAGATCTTTATAAAACTGATGGTTGTCTGGATGCGATACCATTCCAATTTTACCGTACAACCACAATATCCGAAAATTGGGTAGGGCTTGATGGGAAATTTATATACCTTAGTATGGGTTCCCTCATGGCCAAGGTCTGAGCTGAGGCTACCTTGTGAAGATTGTCCGCCTGTGCAGTACCCAAGATGACAGTTGGTCATGGTTGGATGGCCAAACTCACTAGAGAGGTGCCTATACTAGGGCGTGTAATTGAAAGGTTAGGATTGATTATCCGCATACTGAGTATGGTGAATTTAGGATTTGTTCCTAACGGATGTATCGAATGTTGTGGTGAAAGTGTACAATATCTACAGAGTGTCAAACTATTCAAATATCCGCGTCCGTGGTTATGGACAGTTGGAGTGGCCATACTGTTCTCCTGTCAGATGTTTTCCAAATGACTTATGAAATAAATTGAGATTTTGACTTGACCACAACAGAGTTGTGATATGAAATTTAAGTTCCCACTTAGGTGTTATAAAATTTCAACTAGCTTTCTTTGCTTCTGAACTTAGTAGAGGTAAATCTGGCTTTTTGCAAAACAACATTAGAGCTTAGTGTTCTACTAACAAAAAAAACCCTTAACTTGTTAGTATTAGTTTGCGAGTACTTAAAGAGTACTCATGGCTTGTCCCTGGCTATTCTCGTGGCCAGACTATGAAGAGGAGTACCAGGATGATGGACCACCGGAAGGTTACGACAACTAGGATCATCTCCCATCGTCAGCATTGCTTGTGACCTCGAAGATGGAGCTTCGCCTACGCTACCTTTATTATTACGTTATTCCGCTGCTTGAGTTGGATTAAGAACTGGATCATGAGATCCTTATTTGTGTAAAACTTTATGTATGGTTTGTAATGGATGATGTAGTGTGATATCAAAATCTGTTATGTCTCGCAAAAATGGTTATCCTGGGATTGTGATGTATGGCATAACAGGCATCTGGGATTAAAAATACGGGTGTTGACAAGTTGGTATCAGAGCCATCCTGACCATAGGAGACCCTAGTTAGACTAGACGTTTGAATCAAAAACTTAGTTTTGAAACCAAAGGAAGCAAATATTTACAAAAAGTTATTCCCATTCTTATCACTTTGTTTCTTTCATAAAAACTCATGTTCCTCAAAAAATCTTGCAAAATACATAAAATTTGACACACTTGATCACTCTACTAACTTACTCATCCTATATTCTTATAGATGGACGTGAAGTACAACAAGTTTTATCAGCTGGGAAATGGAGGAGACCTCATCTTTGAGCGCGATTTGGACCAGCTTTCGGAACTTCTGGAGCGTCTACACCCCGAGTTCTTTGGAGCTCAGCTCAATGATCAGGAAGGAGAAGATCGGCAGTGGCTAGTTGTTGCAAGTCTCCGAGGAAAGATTGAACCTCCCACTGTCGAGGGAATTCAGTTCACCTTAAGAAAGAACAACTGGCTCGATGGACTTTCCAGGGCCATGCAAGAAGCTCTTGCCCGTCTGTGTGGGCAGAGTATCAACCAGATCAAGGGTACCCGCTTTGAGTTTTGTCCAAGGCGTGATGCTATGGGACAGCCACTGGAATCCCCATATCACCACGAGCTGAAGACTCAGTTGGACCACCTCAGCTTCATGTTGTATGATCGTCAGCAAGAACTGGACAATGCTCGTGACTACTCCAACCACAAGCCCGCCATCATCAGGACGAAGGATCAGACCATCGCCATGCTAGCAAAGGACCGCAAGTCTCGCCGCCATCATCTTGACAAGAAGGAGCGCATCATTTCCCGTCTTCGCCACCGTATCTCGGATTTGGAGGAGACCATCCACGAGAGAGACATGCAGTTGGAGGAAAGGGAGAATGCCGGAGAAGACCTTCGTGGAGACCCCTACTCCTATCTCGGTGATGATGATGATTTTTTGGAGGATCAGGCCATGGACTTCTTCACCGATGAGGAGGATCTCACCTTCATCCATGAGGATGAGGATGACGATTACACCGACTCCGAGGAGTAGTAGCACTTGAGCAGTAGCGTAGTGAGTTGTATTCGGTCCCACTGTATCGTAGTTTCCAGAATGGTTCTTAAAACCATCTGTTTTTCCGCTGTTGTGGTGTGTGTTGTATCATGTGCTATGAATGAATGAATGAAAAGCAAGTTGCTAGAAAATTTGAGTCAAACTCTAAAAACTTTTCGAAGTCCCTGAACCTTAGAAATTTCCCTCTTTTCTCATGATCTACCTCAATCTTCAGATGCCTCGCGGAGGAAGTGGTTCATCCCCGGACCCGATGTTGCAGATCCTGCAAATGTTGGTTTCTGACCGCGAAGCTGAAAGAACCGAACGTCAAGCCAACTTAGCCACCCTTCAGCAGATAGCTGAGCTGGCCCACAACAATCTAAGCCATGGAAACCAGGACAACCATGTATCTAAGCTCAAGAATTTCCAGAACACCAACCCACCTGTTTTCACTAAGTCGGAAGATCCCTTAGACGTTGATGATTGGCTGCAAACAATGGAGAACAACCTAGAAGTCACCGGAGTGGAAGCTAACGAGAAAGTTCTGTTCGCCACCCACTATCTAGCCGGAGATGCAAGAGCATGGTGGAACAGCGTTCGTGCAATGACCGGAGGACATATGTTGACCTTGGAGGAATTCAAGGTCAAGTTCAGCAGAACTGAAGCAAGGAAGGATGACTGTGGTGGAATACCGTGACAAATTCTTGTCATTAGCAAGGTATGCTCCGGATGAGATCGACACTGAACCCAAGAAGACAGAAAGATTCTTGAATGGTCTGCACGATGAGATGCAGACGGTGTTGGTCAATATCCCCTTTGCTGATATTGAATCCCTTGTCGACTCTGCCATTCAGATGGGAGGAAAGATCAACCAAGCCAATGAGAACCGCAAGCGCCGCATGATGCATCAGCTAGGAACCCATCATACCCCAAAGTATCGCCCCAACCCATCTCCAGGATTTGCCTCGAGAACCAACAGACCCCTGATGAACCGTCCGACCTATCCCAACCGTGGAAACCCAAGGCCTGGAGGAAATCACAACAACCCCAACAACTCTAACAATTTCAACCGGTGCACCACCCAAGTTCAACAAAAACAATGCTGCCGCCAACACCAACACTGCCCCGAGGACGAGAAGCAATGTTGTGCCTATTGCAGCAAAGGACAAGTCGCAAGTGACTTGTTATGACTGTGGAAATAAGGGTCACTACTCCAATGAGTGCCCCAAGAAGAATGCCGCAGCCCCCAATGCAAATTCCCCAGCTCAGTAGCACCGTCGTGTTCATCCAGGAAGAAGGTTTGCCCCAGGGAATTCACTCAACCGCAATGGCCGTCTTTTTCTCATGCATGCTAAAGAAGCCCAGGAAGTGCTATATGTCGTGCTGGGTATGTTTTTTGTTAATTCAGTACTTGCTAGAGTGTTGTTTGATTATGGTGCATCGCACTCATTTTTCACCGAAGAATTTTCATGCACTAAAGCATGTTATGATTGTTCAAATCCCCGGTTCAACCACCAAAGCTAGGCAAATTTGCAAAGCCATCCCTATCCGAATCCATGGCATAGATTTTTATGCTAATCTGATAGTACTCGGAACTAAAGGTTTGGAAGTAGTACTAGGAATGGATTGGATGTCCAAACATAAAGGATTAATAGACTGTGCCAAGAAAGCCATAACCATGACCAGTACAGCCGGAATATCAGTCGATCATGTATATGAAACCTTACCTCGTCAATTCAAGTGCAACAAGAGTATATCCCAACCTACCATTGACCAAGTCCAGATAGTCCATGAATACCACGATGTATTTCCAGATGTTTTTCCCGGTATGCCCCCAGATCGAGATATTGAGTTTATCATTGAACTAATCCCCGTAACAGGACCCATAGCCCAGAGACCATATAGTATGAACCCGTCTGAACTAGCGGAACTAAAGAAGCAACTGGATGCCATGCTGGAAATTAGATTGATTCAACCAACTGCGTCACCATGGAGATCACCTGTCTTGTTTGTGGATAAGAAGGATGGAGGTAACCGTTTGTGTACGGATTATCGGAAGTTGAATGATGTCACTATCAAGAACAAATACCCATTGCCCAAGATAGAAGATTTGTTTGATCAGTTGACCGGTGCCAAAGTGTTTTCTAAGATTGATCTTAGAACTGGCTATCATCAACTCAAGATTCCCGCAGAGGATATTCCCAAGACTGCCTTTACCACCAGATATGGATTATACGAGTATACTGTCATGTCTTTTGGATTAACTAATTCCCCCGCTTATTTCATGAATCTCATGAATAAGATTTTTATGGACTTCCTGGATAAGTTTGTCGTTATTTTCATCGATGACATTCTGATTTATTCCAAATCAGAAGAAGAGCATGAGCTACACCTAAGGACCATTCTTGGAACCCTTAGAGAGCATTAGTTGTATGCCAAGTTTAGCAAATGTGAATTCTGGTTACAGGAGGTAGGATTCCTCGGTCACATTGTATCAGGCAGAGGAATTGACGTTGACCCTGCAAAGGTGAAAGATGTCGAAGATTGGCAAACCCCAACCACTCAAACCCAAGGTCGTGCATTTCTCGGATTGGCGGGATACTATGGCACGTTCGTAGAAGGATTCTCGAGTATCGCCAGACCCATGACCCAATTGCTGAAGAAGGACAAGAAGTTTGAATGGACGGACAAATGTGAAGCGAGTTTCCAAGAACTCAAGAGAAGATTGATTTCAGCCCCAATCCTAATCATGCCAGAAATCACGAAGCCCTTTGACATGTATTGTGACGCATCCAAGATCGGTCTCAAATGTGTGCTAATGCAAGAAGGCAAAGTTATATCTTATCTATCCCGACAACTGAAACAACATGAGCAGAACTATCCAACCCATGACCTCGAGATCGCAGCAATAGTTCTAGCCCTGAAGACATGGAGGCATTACCTGATGGGAAACCGTTGTGAGATTTATTCGGATCACAAGAGCCTGAAGTATATATTCACTCAAAAGGAGCTGAATATGAGACGGAGAAGATGGATTGAGCTAATCAAGGATTACGACCTGGATATTCACTATCACCCCGGTAAAGCCAATGTGGTAGCAGATGCCCTTAGCAGATTCCCGTGCCGCTTGAAATCCATGATTTTGAAGGAGCAACCAAGTCTGCACAAAGAGATGGAAGAGTTCCGAATGGAATTAGTGAGTGAAGGATTTTTGGCTAGCATAGAGCTTCAACCCACTTTGATCAGCCAGATTAAGGAGCCGTAGAAGGGAAATGCTAGTATCGAAGGAATCAAGCGTCGTATCGGTACAAGCAAAGTACCCGGATTTACCGAAGACGAAGAAGGAGTTATGTGGTACCAAGGACGCCTTTGTGTACCAGCAGATTCTGAGATGAAGGAAGTTATTCTAAAGGAATCTCATGATACTCTTTATTCTATCCACCCCCGAGGAACGAAGATGTATCAATATTTGAAAGAGTAATTTTGGTGGCATAAGATGAAGAGAGAAATCGGAAGCTATATCGCCAAGTGTGATATATGTCAGAGAGTCAAGGCGGGACATCAAATACCCGTAGGCTTGTTGCAACCATTGCAGATTCCGGAATGGAAATGGGATTCTGTTGGAATGGACTTTATCACCGGATTGCCTAATTCTAGTAGGGGAAATGACTCGGTCTAGGTCATAGTGGACAGATTGTCCAAAGTTTCCCATTCTTACCATTCAAGACCACGTATCAGAGTTCGAAGCTAGCGGAGTTATACATCGCTAGAATCGTCAGTTTGCACGGAGTCCCCAAGAACATCGTATCTGATCGAGGAACTCAGTTTACCTCGAGATTCTGGAAGAAAGTCCAAGAAGGTTTAGGAACCCGACTAGATTTCAGCACAACTTATCACCCTCAGAATGACGGACAAACGGAGCGAGTAAATCAAATACTCGAAGACATGCTGAGAGCATGTGTGTTAGAGTATGGATCTAATGGGAAGACTGTCTGCCGTTCGCAGAATTTTCATACAACAACAGTTATCAAGTTAGTTTGCAAATGGCCCCATTTGAATCCATATGTGGAAGTAAGTGTCTCACCCATTTGAACTGGTCGGAAGTAGGAGAGAGTCAGATTTTCGGACCCAACATCCTACGAGAAGCAGAAGAGAAAGTTCACAAGATTTGTGAGCACTTCAAGACAGCCCAGTCAAGACAGAAGAGTTACACCAACAAGGGACGTCGAGACCTCGCCTTCAACGTCGGGGAATTTGTGTATCTGAAAGTGTCGCCATTAAAAGGAATGCAGCGTTTCAAACTGAAAGGAAAGTTAGCCCCCAGATATATCGGCCCCTTCAATATTCTGAACCGTCGAGGAGAAGTGTCATATCAATTGGAACTGCTAGGAGAGATGTCAGCCGTGCACAATGTGTTCCATATCTCATTACTTCGCAAGTGCCTCGAAGTTCCTGAGAAGACTGAAGTGTTCAAGAATATTGATCACCGGACCATAGAAATAAACGATGACCTGACCTATCCCGAAGTACCCAGCCATATTTTGGAAGAAGCTTTCAGAACTCACAGAACCCGAAGCATCAAGTTTCTCAAGATTCAATGGAGCAACCACACAGAAGAAGAAGCTACCTGGGAGCGAGAAGATCACATCAGGACAGAGTTTCCCGATCTCTTCAAATCCTAGGTAATCTTTTTCGTCCTTTTTCAAATCTCGGGACGAGATTTTGTTTAAGGGGGGAAGGTTTGTAACATCCCAAAAATATTAAACTTGGAGCATCAAACTCTAATCATCAAAATTAGGGTTAACAAAAACTTTTCCAACTAAAAATATGAAAGCATTCATATGTGTGTGTATTCAAAATTTGGATTCTTTTGAATTGCCATGCTTCTGTGTTTCTTTGCTTGTAAAAGGATTCTTAGGTGAAATAAACATCATCTAAACAATCCCCAAACTTTTCCCAAAGACAAACAACTCAAATTAAACAAATGAAGTGAATGGTCATTTTTGCCAAATTAACTCTCATGCCTACCTCGCCGTAGTTAAGCCCCGCTTAATTCCCATTGATACAGAGAGTAATCCCCGCCCCACTCCTGGCTACTTAATCCCCTCTTCACCTCGGCCATTCCCCGCCCCCCCCCACACACAGCACCCTCTTCTTGCCACCAGGCTGCCCAGATTTCATCAAACTCCGTTGCTGTTCCGACGAGCTATGGCGACTGATTCCGGTGATTACCGAGCACCCCTCATCTTCTGCTTGACCCTATCAAGTTCGCCGTGTCTCTGTGCTTCTCTTGATGCTTTTGTTTTTCCCGGGCATGACCCAGGTCACCGTCCCCGACCACCTCAGCAAACGACAGAACCGCCACCTAACTCCGGTGAACGATCTAGGTAATACCAGGCCGCCCCTTGCTTTCTCTCTGAACCTATCTTGTTCGCCAGTTTGTTGTGCACACCCTGACGCCTTCAGTTTGTGTTAGGGCGGTCCACATCGTCGGCAACGTCGTCGACTGCAAGAACCTGACGCCGCCCGCCACTCCGACGAGCCCCAGTGACCTCCACAGCACGCCCCTGTCCACGCCAGCAAGTGGTTGAGCATCAGCATGACCTTGCAAGTTCAGTAAGACCCTCCGTTGACCCCAACCCCCCTCTGTAGCCACCGGAGCATCACTGACAGAGTGCTGCCACGCCACCATCGCCAGCGCCGCCCATCCATGGTCGCACGCTTGGCAACCGTAGGATCTAGATCCTGCGCTTAGGATTAGATCTATAGCGAAGCGGTATGGGAAGATCTGAGTTGTGCGTAGTAAGTTAGATCTAACGGCCCGCGAGTGTGATCCAGTGCGAAACGTTATTGGCCAATCAGACGCTGCCACGTGGTCTGTTCTTTGTTTTAAAAATCTGAATTAGATCTATTAGTGTTTCAAACTTGTAAAATTCATAAATTTTAATCCACACGTTCAAAATTTGTAACTTTTATATCATTGGAATCAGGAGAAATAATTCTATCTATTTATGCAATGTGTTTAATGTTTTGCTTCTGTAAAATTGGTTATTTGTGCAGAGACATTTATAGGCTTAATTTGAGTATAGAAATTATTTGAAAAATGTTTTAAGGATCAAATAAAGTTTATTTTGAGTATCTTGGTCTTGTTTCTGTTTCAGTACTGTTTACTTGTCTTGTTTGGTGTAGAAAAATCATCACACGGCATTTGCATATATTCATATATTTTTGTTTGTATATTTTGTTATGTGATTTTGGTGCCATTATTTTATGTGTAGATTTCGGTGCTAATAGTGATTGTGGTTGTGAAGATTGTTGCTACTCCCCAAACTACCAAGGCAAGTGGTGCTTCATGTTTTTATCCCTATATTTTCACCTATGCATTAGAAATATTTTGTATAGGATTTGCATGGTTATTTTGCTAAGTATCTATATGCTATGCTTGGGAAATCCTTGTAGTTGTAGAAATGTTAGAATTTCCTCTAAGTAAGATACATGCTATTGCCATGCTTAGCCTAGCTAGTAGCAACCAAGGGTGGATTATATATTCATGCTATGATAATTATTTCCAAGTCTTGGACTTGTGTTTTTGCTTAAAAAACAACTAAGTGAATGAAACACCTAGGTGGAATGGAAAGAATGGTTTGTGTTGAGTGGTTACACAAGGCCGATTTCTATGGTTTACCTTGTGTATCTCACTTGTGGAAAGCCACCCAGGAACAAAGGGATTTGAGATGCCAAATGTTAAGAAGCTTCTAGTGCAGCCACATGGCATTATGGGCTCTGCCTGGATCACATAGGTTGCAATAACTTAGCCATTTGGACAGTTGGTGGTAGTGGGATGATAGGTTGGAACGCGTCCATTTGGTCTAAGGGAAGGCTTATGAAAGGTCCTGTCTTGGTGAAAATCAAGTCTTGTGGGGAAAGTGCACAACGTCTGCAGATGGAAGAATCTAAGTACTTAGCCATGAATATAGTATTGGACAACTAGCTAGCATCAAGACATGGAAATAGTAAGCATCTTAACTTAGAGGAAATTCTAACAATTCTACAACTACTAGGATTTCCCAAGCATAGCATATAGATATTTAGCAAAATATTCATGCAAGTCCTATACAAAATATTTCTAATGCATAGGTAAAAATATAGGGATAAAAACATGAAGCACCACTTGCCTTGGTAGTTTGGGTAGTAGCAACAATCTTCACAACCATAATCACTATTAGCACCAAAATCTACACATAAAATATTGGCATCAAAATCACATATCAAAAATATACAAACAAAAATATATGCATGCATGCAAATGCCATGTGATGTTTTTTTACAAAAAACAAGACAAGTATACAGTACCGAATCATAAACAAGTCCAAAAATACTCAAAATAGACTTTATTTGATTTTTAAAATATTTTTCAAATCATTTCTATATCCAAAATAAGCCTACAAAAGTTTCTGCAAAAAACATTTTTACAGAGGCAAAACATTAAAAATATTGCATAAACAGATAGGATTTTCTCTCCTAATTCCAATGATATAAAATTTGCAAAATTTGAACGTGGGGATCAAAAGTTATGAATTTTGCAAGTTTGAAACACTAATAGATCTAAATTCTGATTTTAAATCTAAACTCAGGACATGTGGCAGCGTCTGATTGGCTGATACCGTTTCGGTTGGATCAATCATCCAGAGCCATAGGATTTAAGTGACACTGTGCGTCTCAGATCTAAAGAAAACTCTTCGTTAAGTGATCTATTTGTGGCCACAGGATCTAGATCTGATGGCTCAAAATGCTCTGACCAAGATCTGGCGGCGCGCGAGGCCACAGCGGCGGCGGACCTACTGGCGGTGGCGTTCCGGCGAGTCTAGGGGGTTAAGGGGAACATGCAGATGCTTACCGAGCTTGCATGACGATGGATAAGCTCAACGTGGTCTTTCCTTGGACAGGGGCGCACTGGCACGGCCGGAAGACCTCGTCGGAGTTCGCTCTCGCGTCGGGTGTTCACTGCCGGAGACGGAGGCGATGTTCTATGGTGCAATAAGATGAACGAAAGGCATTAGGAGATGCACAAAGGCAAGGCTAACACAGTCGTAAGGACTAGGGGTCAAGGGGCGGTCTGGATTTACCGTGATTGTTCGCCGGAGTCGGGCGGCGCTTCGGTCGTTCGCGGGGCTCGACGGAGACGACGACCTGGGGCGTTTTAGAGCAAACCAAAGGTGTGATAAGATGCGCACGGGAATGACAAGAAAGCTCGTCAGAATGAGAGGTGAAGGGGAGCACGGGGTTTACCGGAATAGGTCGCCGGAGAGCGTCGGGCAGCGGAGTTGCAGCTCGAATTGCCGGCAGCCTGGTGGCGGAAGTGGTGAGTCGCGTGAGGGAAAATGAGCGGAGAGGGGAGGGGGTTAAGTAGCCGAAGCTGGATGGGGAGTTACTCGACGAATCAACGGGATTTAACTCGCGAATTCAACGGCAGTGACGGGGGAGGAAACAGCAGGAGTTGATTGCGGCAGGTTGAAGAGATGACTGATAGGTGGGCGTGGTTGTCAGTGAGAGAAAGAGAGAGGAGGTGGGGTCTAGTCGTCATAGACTCTGCGGGTTAACCCAGTGGTGCGAATCGTTTTCCTGTGGGAAGGAGTTGCTGGGCTAAATGGGCCGAGTGGCTGGGTTGGGCCAGATTAACTGGTTTGCTCTATTTTTTTCTCCTTTATTCCTTTTTCTTTTTCTGATTGGATTTATGGTTTGAATTTGAAAGCTCAAATCAAATCTGTTTTAAATGAAACTTTCTCCAAACAAAAGTTTGTTGAACCTTGCATCCTGGGATGTATAAAACATCTAAACACACTAAATTTCAAAAAGGGTTTGGAAAAGAAGTTTAAATCATGCCTCATATAAATGTTTATAAAAAGTGCATGAATGGTTTAAAAATCATAATTTGTTTTTGAAAACATTGTCCAAACTTTAGGAACAACACTCAAACTCAAACTTAAATCCTTACTAATTAAAATAAGTATTTTCCTATTAGAAGGTAGCAATGTGACCATTGCCTTTCTTACATAAATAATAAGCATCAAATGCTTCTGAATTTGCAATCACTTTGGAAATGAACCCTAAATGATCATGAATGCATGGATGATGTGCAAAGCTTTGAAAACATGATTTTAGGGATGTTACACCCTGCCGGAGGGGAGATCATCCCGGAGGCCTTCTTCTTCATCATGCCAGCCTCCTGTATGAAGCGTGAGTAGTTCCACCTTGGACTACGGGTCCATGTAGTAACTAGATGGTTGTGTCTCCTCCTTGTCCTTTCATTTCTAGATCGTGTGAGCTCCGTTCATGATCAAGATCTCATCTATTTATAATCATGCATGTTGTGTTTGCAGGGATTCGATGGATATTGATATTACTATGTTAGATTGATTAATGGTTTTGTCTATTTGATTCTATGATGTATGTGTTGTTTGTGATCTTGCATGCTCTCTGTTGTTAGTAGCTATCTTGGACAAGTAGTTGCTAGTGACTCTAAGAGGGAAGTGACAAAAATATGCTCGATAGTGGGTTCATGCCTCTACTTAATCAAGGGAAGTGACAGAAATATCTATGGTTGTAGATGTGTTGTTGCCACTAGGGAGAAAACAACGGTCTCTTGTTCATGGAACAAGTGGATTGTTTACCTTACACACTTTGCTTAAAGCAGTTGTCTATTGCTTGCAACTTAATACTGGAGGGGGTTCGGATGATAACCTGAAGGTGGACTTCTAGTCATAGATGCAGTTGGATGGTGGTCTATGTATATTGTTGTATTGCTCAATCGAATCTCATAGGATCTTTTTGTCTAGTATTGCATTGTTATTGAAGGGAATATGCCTGAGAGGCAATAATAAAGTGGTTATTATCGTATTCCTTATTTATGATAAATGTTTATTTTGCATGCTATAATTGTATTAATACGGAAATGTTATTACATGTGTGTTTAATAAACAAAAAGGAAGTTCCTAGTTATGCCTCTCTTATAAACTAGCTCGTTGATTAACATGATGATCAAAGTTTCCTGATCATGGACATTGGATGTTGTTGATAACGAGGTCACAACATTAGTGTAATGATGTGATGAACATTCATCCGAAGTATAGCATTACGATCAAAGTCATTGAGTTTATATTGCTATAACAACTTACAAAGTGATCCTAATCCTTAGACCATGAGATCATGTCAATCACTAACACCGGAAGAGTTTCTCGATGACATCAAACGTCACACCATAACTGGGTGATTATAAAGATGGCTTCAGAACTACTAAAGTGTTATGTTGAGACCAATGGATCGAGAGTGCAATTTGTTCATCCCGATGACAGATAGATATGCTCTGGGCCCTCTCGGTGATATCACATTGATTAGCTTGCAAGCAAGTGATTTAATCACTAGAATGTTATATCACGGGAACGAGAAAAGAGTGCATGTCGGTAACGAGATAAAACTAGGTATGGAGATACCGATGATCGAATCTCGGACATGTAATATATAGTGAAACAAAGGTATTAAGATACTAGCGTAAAAGGTTCACACGATCACAAAAGTCATCGTTGAATGTGTGGGAGTCAGTATGGATCTCCAGGTCCCGCTACTGATTATTGATCGGAGAAGGTTCTCGATCATGTCTGCATTATTCGCGAACCGTAGGGTGACACACTTAAGGGATGCCGACACCATTCAGAGCAAATGATATGCCAGAAAAAGAAAAGGAAAGCGCAGGAATTTATTTCACTAGACACCGGAACTGTTTCGGTTGAAATTGTTGAAACTGGTTCTCCATGTGAAATGGAATACTAGCAAGGGGTTTTATGTGAATGTTTGTTAATTAAAGTAATTAACAAAATTCTAAATAAATAAATAAAAGAGTTTTATTTAAATGAGAGATTGCATTAATTTTGGTGGAAAATTAATGCATGTGAGTGGAATTGTGAGTGGAGAGGTTTTTATGTGAGTGGAGCTTCCACCACATGAATGAGGGAGAGGTGGGGGAACCTTCCATGGCCGGCGGCCATGCCCCCTTGGGCTGCCCCCCTCCCCTATAAAAGGACCCCCTCCTCTCACTTGTCTCTCACACCTCCTCGCGAAGGATCTCTCTCCCCCTTTAGAATTTCCCCATGGTCTCGGATCAGCGAGATACATGTTCCCGGTGGCTTTTTCTGGAAGGATATGTTTCTTCCGCTGCTTCGCTGGAGCGAGGGCGCAGAGGTTGTCAGGGTACCTGTACGTGTGTGCGATCACGGATGCACCACTGCTTTGAGGTGTTGTACTTGATCGTGCTGGACCGGCTGGACCAGACGGACTTCATCACGATCTTGAGATCGGCAAGCGTTCGTCTACATTATCCACGAGTACAACCTCGTTAACGCTATTCGGTGTTTGAGGGTATGTATTCTATGGATGTATATCAAACCGTTGCTTGTATCTAGTAGATAGATCTTGGTACTTAGATGTTCCCATCGTACGAAATTTTTTGTTTTCTATGTTGTGAACCCTACAGTGGTATCAGAGCCGGATCTATGCGTAGATGCTTTGCACGGGTAGTACACATATGAGTATGTGGGAGATGATGATCATTTTATTGCTTCTTAGTTGTACTTTGGATATTGGTGGCATAGTGGGATGAAGCGGCCCGGACAAACTTTACATGTCCTCGCACATGAGACCTGTTCCACGCTTGACATGCAACTAGTTTTGCATAAGTGGCTAGCGGGTGTATGTCTCTCCTACTATAGTCAATATATAATTTTCAACGAGTTGTCAAAAATTTGGTTATCCTCGTTGTGGTTCATGTTCGTAGGTAAGAACGGTTTTATCTTCGAAAGCCCTAAGCCACGTAAAACTTGCAATGGACAAATTAGAGGCGTCTAGTTTAGATTGTTGCTGGGCTAGTGTTATGATATGGTGATGTTGTAAGTAGAAATATGGGATGATACTCTTACAACACACATAGCGTGTAAGTTCCATTGACTTGGGCCTTACACATAAAGGTATGATAGAGATCATACCACGGTGCACATGATGGAGATCATATGCGGGAACCATATCATTTCACTTATTAACATGAGATGTTTGATTGCATCTTATATTGCTATTTTAGCATTTTATTAGCATAATAAGATGATCCCTCATTTAAATGTCAAGATAAGAATGTGGTCTTCCTTAAGTATGCACCGACAATGTTTCATCGCTTCAAGGCATCACGTGATGATCGGGTGTACTTGAATCCACGAGCATATCTCGGGTGTAAGACAGTTACACACGTGAATACTAAGGTTCTTACTTGACGAGCCTAGCATGTACAGACATGGCCTCAGAACACGGACCGAAAGGTTAAGAATGAGTCATATAATAGATATGATGCCCATTTGATGCTCGCCTTTGAAGCTACGCTGACTCACGTGATGATCGGACTTGGTGTAGTGGATTTGGTTCATGTAATCACCAAAAAGACACGAGGGATGTCGTTTTTGAGTGGGAGTTCATTTCTAATTTGGATTAGTAGAACTCAATTTATCATAAATTAAATAAAAGTGAATTTGCATAATTTGTTGTAGTCATTGGCATTCGTTCACCACCTTATGCATAGTTGTAATTGAGATAATAGAACTATAGAATTCTGGATATATACTTTACGAACTGGTATCGTATCGTGTTGAGTGTCAATCTAAAGTTTAAATTCCTATTGCAAACTTTCAGCAAAATTCTATTTACTCCGTGAAATTTAATAATTGGTATTAAATCGAGAGTAACAATTCCAGTGTTAGTATCTTAAGTATCATGTTTGCCTCCATGATTCTTGATTGTTTTTATATCAAGTTTATCTAGGAGATGAAATAATTGTTTCAGAAACCATCATGTGTGACAGATATAACGATATCTGAAACAATGTTTTGGTTGCAATATGATAGAGTATAATGTATGTTCTCATATTGGATGAGAATTTGCGAAGGTTAGAGATGCTAGACATCCTAATCATCCAAAAAGGGTTTTGGAAAGTAATGTTATACTCACGATTCGCCTTTATAAGCTACAGTAGCTTGATCATGAAATTCTTCATGATAAGGGTGAATAGAAGATGTATGTAAAGTGTTTACTACACTAAAAGATTACTAAAGAATGGATTTTGAAAGAATACCGATCATTTTGATGATGGTGATCTACTTCAAAGTGCAAGTCCAAAGGTATTATTATTTGAATATACATGCTTTGGACTATGTGTCATGTATATGGCGCCACTGTTGATGTTGATAGATTCTTTTAAAAATAAAAGGAAATGCGGAAAGAGAATCTATAAAATATATTTGGCAGAAAAGATTGGAAATATCCAATTTAGGTATATAGATGATATACATGTTATGGTTGTATTCTTTGCTTGTTAAACAATGTGGTTCTTGGGTATTGGATACCGAATTGTTGGTATGAAATTTCATACGGAACGACGCAATTCATAAACCACAATGGCCTAAGTAACTAGCAAGAGAATATGTGATGATGTTCATCGAAAACAAACAAACCGTTGTTTGTATTTCTCGTTGACATCAAAGCTTGACTTCAAGATTTGTTTTAATAATTGTTATTTAAATTAGGTATTATGAGAACAAAGGTTGTTCAAATAATTACCGTATTCCATATAAGATGGATGATTTACAAATCTATTTGAAGAAATCACATCCATAAATCCTAATGCTAAAATGTCGCAAGACAAATGATTGGAAGATCACTTACAAAGTGACATCGCCGTTTAAATTATATTGGAAAGAAAACATGAAGAATCTCCATTTTCATGGATTTTTGGAGTCTTTGATTTGATCAAGTGACGCTTCTGAGACTTTCCTCGATATAATAAAAACTTCGTTCAAAGGCCAAAGAAGAACGAACGACTAAAATATTGGAATTTATACATATCGATGTATGTAGTCCATTATTTATAGTCATAAGCGATGGGTTTCAACTTCATATACTTTCTCCGGAAATTTGAGTGAATATTCACTTAATGAGAAAGAAGTGTGAAATATTTGAAAATGTTCAAAGACTTTCAAGATGAAGTGAAAATCATTGTGACAATAAAATAAATGGTGTATGATTTTATCATAAGGGATTTATTTGAGTTACAAGTGTAACAAGAAAATAAATGAATTATGATTTTATCATAAAGGGATTTATTTGAGTTGCAATTTTAGAAAAACACCTAGATTTACATATCCCAAAACACCATAGGAATATGGAGTGTTTGAGATTTGTAATGAAACCTTGTTTGACATGGTTGGATCAAAGGTGTTATTTATAAAACTGCCATTATGTTTTAAAAGATTAAAGCTTTAGAGACTAACGCTTTTAAACTGAAAAGAGCTCCATCTTGATCCGTTGAAGTGACACCATGGAAGTTATGGTTTGGGGTAAAACCCAAGTTGTCATTTCTTAAATTTTGGTATGCTAAACATAAGTAAGATGTTTACAATCGAAGTCGGATGAGCATGTCTTTGTAGGTTATATCGAATAACAATTGGTTATTCCTCCATAACACCAAGGACAAAAGGGTTTGTCACTTGAAATGTGAAGTTTCTTGGAAAAGGAATTTTTCGTAAAAGTTAAGTGGGAGGACAATATAACTTTGATAAGGTTAACGAACCTTAGCTATATGTGCTGAGTTGCGCAGCGCCGGAAAATGTTCTGGAGGCAGCCAGAATGCTCATGGATTACGTGCCTCAAAGGTTGAGGTCACGGAAGTCTAAAGTTCCTATTGAACCAAGAAGGTCGGATAAACAATCAAATACTAAGATTTGAGAGTAAATCATTATTGTTTGACAATGATTAACCGACTATATGCAAAGAAGCGATGATGGGTCCTGACTCCGTCAAATGTCTTGAAGCCATAAAATCCGTGATAGTTCCATACACGAGAAATCAAGTTTTGAACTTGGAAGACCCTCCGGAAAGGTGTAAAAACCTATCCGTCGTATTTGGATCTATAAAGAAACAGACATGGATGTTTCACATCTATGAAATAGTCGACATGTCATAAAGTATTTTACGACAATGTTCAAGTAGTTGACTATGAAAAGATTTGATCTTTCATAGCAATATTTAGTCTAGACGGATTAAAGTAGCAACCACTACATATAATTTGTTATATGGTAGATGAATAAACAAAACAAAGTTGTTCTAATAGAATGGTTACCTAGGACGTGTACATGACACGATCCAAAGGGTTTTGTTAATTCAAAGGATGCTAAAAGGGGCATGCAAACTTCAATGGTTGAAGTAAGCATGTTGGAGTTGGAATCTTCACCATGATGAAAAGGAGTTTTTCATCAGGAGACGATGAAGATGCTTGCATTTGCAACAAATTAAGTGGGAGCGCTGAGACACATTTCTAATACATTATGTGGATGAAATCTTGTTGATTATAAATGATGTATCTTTTATTGACAACGGTTAAGAATTTCATTTCGATGAAAGACTTAGGCAAAACCCGAATATTTAGCATGAATGTCTATAGTGGATAGACTGTGATGCTAATATGGTTGTGCCAAACGTACATATATGAGATATTGAAGGAGTTCAATATAGAAACAACAAGAAATGGTTCTTGTTGTATGGAAAGGAATTGAATCAAGATTCAAGTGTATTGACACTTGATAAGTGAAACAAGATTCTAGTGCTTTGACACTTGATGAGTAAAATCACAAGAATGATTTGATCAATCATACCATGATATGTACACATCCAGATATGTCCTATGCTCTAAGTGTTATGAGCATATACTAGAATGAATCATAAAATGATAATTGGACAATAGTAAGGAAATTATTATGATCTTTTGGAAGAACTAAGAATATATTTGTGTAGAGGTGACAAACAATTACAAATAGTTCATTGTAAAGCGTTACATTGATACTAGTTTTGTCACAAGATACAAATTAAGTTTATCTCAATTTAAACTATGGGTGGCACAATGTAATGGAAAGGACATTCCATGATGGATTTGGATGAAATCCATAGTTAAGACATTGTGACGAATACTACAACAAAAAGGCTAAGTATATGACTGCTATAGTAGCAGCGAAGGAGGGAATTTGTGTCAAGTAGTTTGAAATCAAACTAAGGTGTGGTTCGCAACGGGATAACAATAAATATATATTGTATGACAATAGTATCGACATGGTTTAAACCCAAGGAACTAAAGGTCTCACCAAAAGACCAAATTTATACAATGCCATCTCATTGGAGAATGAGTGATGCGTGGAGACGCAAAGACATGCAAATACACACGGACCTGAAGCGTCAGATCCGTAGATTATGTTAACCACTTGCAGTTTCGTATATGGCACACCAGAAAGCCATATGTGTTCAATACGCAAAGTTTTCAAACTAGATTATTGTCTCTAGTGCAAGTGGGAGACTGAAGGGAATATTCCCGAGAGGCAATAATAAAGTGGTTATTATCGTATTCCTTATTTATGATAAATGTTTATTTTGCATTCTATAATTGTATTAATACGGAAACATTAATACATGTGTGTTTAATAAACAAAAAGGAAGTTCCTAGTTATGCCTCTCTTATAAACTAGCTCGTTGATTAACATGATGATCAAAGTTTCCTGATCATGGACATTGGATGTTGTTAATAACGAGGTCACAACATTAGTGTAATGATGTGATGAACATTCATCCGAAGTATAGCATTGTGATCAAAGTCATTGAGTTTATATTGCTATAACAACTTACAAAGTGATCCTAATCCTTAGACCATGAGATCATGTCAATCACTAACACCGAAAGAGTTTCTCGATGACATCAAACGTCACACCGTAACTGGGTGATTATAAAGATGGCTTCAGAACTGCTAAAGTGTTATGCTGAGACCCATGGATCGAGAGTGGAATTTGTTCATCCCGATGACGGATAGATATGCTCTGGCCCTCTCGATGATATCACATTGATTAGCTTGCAAGCAAGTGATTTGATCACTAGAATGTTATATCACAGGAACGAGAAAAGAGTGCATGTCGGTAACGAGATCAAACTAGGTATGGAGATACCGATGATCGAATCTCGGACATGTAATATATCGTTAAACAAAGGGATTAAGATACTAGCGTAAAAGGTTCACACGATCACAGAAGTCATCGTTGAATGTCTGGGAGTCAGTATGGAACTCCAGGTCCCGCTACTGATTATTGATCGTAAAAGGGTCTCGATCATGTCTGCATTATTCGCGAACCGTAGGGTGAGACACTCAAGGGATGCCGACACCATTCAGAGCAAATGATATGCCAGAAAAAGAAAAGGAAAGCGCAGGAATTTATTTCACTAGACACCGGAACTGTTTCGGTTGAAATTGCTGAAACTGGTTCTGCATGTGAAATGGAATACTAGCAAGGGGTTTTATGTGAATGTTTGTTAATTAAAGTAATTAACAAAATTCTGAATAAATAAATAAACGAGTTTTATTTAAATGAGAGCTTGCATTAATTTTGGTGGAAAATTAATGCATGTGAGTGGAATTGTGAGTGGAGAGGTTTTTATGTGAGTGGAGCTTCCACCACATGAATGAGGGAGAGGTGGGGGCACCCTCCATGGTCGGCGGCCATGCCCCCTTGGGCTGCCCCCTCCTCTATAAAAGGACCCCCTCCTCTCACTTGTCTCTCACACCTCCTCGCGAAGGATCTCTCTCCCTCCTTTAGAATTTCCCCATGGTCTCGGATCAGCAAGATACATGTTCCCGGTGGCTTTTTCTGGAAGGATTTGTGGCTTTTGCTGCTTCGCTGGAGCGAGGGCGCGGAGGTTGTCGGGGTACCCGTACGTGTGTGCGATCACGGATGCACCACTGCTTTGAGGTGCTGGACTTGATCGTGCTGGACCGGCTGGACCAGACAGACTTCATCACGATCTTGAGATCGGCAAGAGTTCGTCTACATCATCCACGAGTACAACCTCGTTAACGCTATTCGGTCTTAGGGTATGCATTCTATGGATGTATATCCACCCGTTGCTTGTATCTAGTAGATAGATCTTGGTACTTAGATGTTCCCATCGTAGGAATTTTTTTGTTTTCTATGCTGCGAACCCTACAGTTATGCCTTTCTCAGTCCTGTCAATTGCCCTGCTGTAATTTGTTTACCCTGCATGCCATGTTTGTTTATCTAAGGAGAGCACCTCTAGTGAACTATGGACCCTGGTCCAATCTTCACCATTGATACATCTTCCACTGTTACTATTTAATTGCTGCAAACCATCATCACCTTCCACACCATACAGTTAATCCTTTGTTATAGCAACCGGTGAGATTGACAACCTCACTATTAGTTGGGGCAAAGTCTTGAGTTGTGTTGTGTAGGTTTCCACGTTGCTTGCAACACCTGTGTGACGTTTCCTTCCTCCTACTGGTCCGATTACCTCGGTTTCTTACTGAGGGAAGACTTGCTGTTGTGCTGCATCACACCTTGCTCTTGGGGTTTCCCGATGAAGTGCTCTCAGGCGCCATCAGTAGTCCTCCTCATAGTCTGGCCATAGGAATAGCCGGGGACAAAGCCATGAGTACTCTTTAAGTACTCACAAACTAAGACTAACAAGCAAGGTAGTTCGAGTAGGAATCCTAAGCTCTAGGTTGTTTTGCAAAAGCCAAATTTATCTCTAATTGAGATTAGAAGTAAAGAAAACTAGTTTAATGTTCTACAACACCTAAGTGGGAACTTAAGTTTCATATCACAATCCTGCTGTGGTCAAGTCAAAGTCATGATTCATTTCATAAGTCATTTGGAAAACATCTGACGACGGAACAGTATGGCCACTCCAACTATCCATAACCGCGGACGCGGCTATTCGAATAGTTTGACACTCTATAGAGGTGGTACACTTTCACCACAACATTCGATACAATGATACGCCCAATTTCCATCACCATTCTATATCATAATTTACCTCTATTCATTGATATTTGTCTTATTATGAGGTATTACTTATGACTTTTCATCTATTTATGCATGTTGGATGATTCCTGGAGGATGGACTGCAATTTCCATCAACATTCTATGCATGCATGTTGGATGTTGCCCAATTTCCTGGAGTCTGGATTCTGATGGAAAAGAAGACGTTTTGGTGCAATTTCGCGAAGATCAGAAAAATACCAGAAAAATATGGAAACATATTATTTTACCAGAAGACAAAGGAAGCCAGAAGGAGGGACGGAGATGGGCCTCAGGGGGCCCACACCCCCTAGCCACGGGCCAACCTGACCCCGCGCATAGGGCAGGTGTGGCCCACCTGTTCGGCCTCCGACTCTGCCCCTTCGCCTATATCTTCCCTTCGAAACCATAAGTCTCGAGAGGCGACCACAGATAGATTTCTGCTGCCTCTGGGGGTGGAAAACACCAAGAGAGAAAGATCTGTCCGGCAGACAGATTTCTGCCGGGGGAATTCCTTCCCAGAGAGGGAAGACCATCGCCATCAACACCGTCATCAAGCTAGGCTTCATCAGGATCATCATCATCATCCACACCATCAACTCAAACAGCACCATCACCACCACTCCGTCCTGCTGTAACAATTGTGTTGGATATTGCTTTAGTTCATAGGGGAAACTTTCCCAGTGTTGATTACTATTGTAGTTGATGCTTGTGAGTGGAACCATTGGATTATTGTTTATGTTTAGATTGTTATACATTACCATATCATCTTTGATTTTGATCCATATGATGTCTTGTGAGTAGTTAGTTTAGTTTTTGAGGACATGGGAGAAGTCATGTTGTTAGTAGTGAATTTGTGATGAGTTATTATTCAATGGTTTAGTATTTAAGTTGTGGTGCTATTCTTTTAGTGGTGTCATGTGAACGTCGACTACATGACACTTCACCATTTATGGGCCTAGGTGAATGCATTGTGTATTTGGCTACTAATCACGGGGTTACCGGAGTGATAGAAACCTGAACCCCCGATAGGATAACTTTGCACAAGGGACCGCAGGATCTCAGAGTTTAAGGCTGTGGTTAGATTTATATCTTAATTACTTTCCTATAGCTACGGATGTTTGCAGGGGGTTTAGTCACAAGTTTGTATTAGTCCTAGGAAGGGCGGTATGTTAGCATAGGTTCACCCACACAACACTTACAACACCAGAGAAGAGTACTCAGCTATTTGAAGCGAAAGCACTTGACATAATTCCCATGTGTCCTCGAGAATGTGTGGTCCTTATAACTATTTCCACCGGCTTGTCCTTTGCTAAGAAAGGATTGGGCCACTTGCTTCATTTGTTTGTTACTTCTGTTACTTGCTCCTTGTTTTGTTTCCTTGTCAGAAAACCACTAAAAATCCGTTTGCTAAGTATTCACAGAGATTTCCTGCTCCATACCACTGTTCAGCACTTTCTTCTCCTCGTTTGGATCGACACTCCTATTTATCGGAAGTACTACGATACACCCCCTATACTTGTGGGTCATCATACATCCGTCAGGAACAATCCTGAATCACCACACTCAATATGCGGATAATCAATCCTAACCTTTCAATTACACACCGTAGTATAGGCACCTCCCCTATGAGTTTGGCCTCCCAACCATGACCATCCGTCATCTTGGGAACGACATTGGTGGACAATGATCACAAGGTAGCCTCAGCTCAAACCTCTTCCGCAAGGGAACCCATACTAAGATATATAAATTTCCAGTCAAGCCCTACCCAAATTCGGGTATTGTGGTTGTACGGTAAAATTGGAATGGTATCGCATCCGAACCCAACCATCAGTTTTATAAAGGGCTAAGGCTCATGCCTCAACATTTTCATCATCAAAATCATCTGGTGTTCATAACACATGTCTGAACATTTCATTAGAATGATGAGTCATCATTCCAAGGTTTTCATAACCATTTTCACCAAGTATTATGATCTAAAGTGATCAAGTTTTATGCTTAGCACTAGCCACTAAAGTTGGGGGTAATCACTAATGAGAGTTGCTAATCAAGTGTGGCTTATCTAAATCTAATCCCATGCCTCAGTATGACATCTAGTTCTATCTAACTTAGGCCAAGTTTTATGCTCTTTATGCTACCTATAATATCTTTCCAAAATTCACAAGTCACTAAGTCAAAGTAAACAAAGAACTTTGATAAAGAAATAAAATAATAAAGCTTGCAGGAAAACTGTGATTTGGTATAATCAAGTGGTATAACCAAAGCATGCCTAATGCATTGCATAAGTTATTTAGCTTGCAAAGTTGCAGGTGTTAGCTTGCATAGTGTAGCTTGCCTTGAGTAGTGCAGTGATTGAAGTTCTCTTCTTCGTAGTAGTAGTCTCATTCCTCTTCGTATCCTTGGTCGGTACTAGCGTCTATAAATAAATACGAGGTACACAATCACCAAAAAATACTTAACTATTTATATTTGGCACATAAAGGTTCACACTAGATGATCTAGCATCATCACAATCATCACATGAATAAAGGTTTATTATTTATTTTATTTTAGAAAAGTAATTTCTACTCATTGAAAACTACTTAAGATTTAATATTCTCCAGTTAAAGTATGGGATCATGTTGACACATGTCATCACCACATATTTTAATACTTGGGAATGTGATTTAAAGTGCCGTCACAATTTAATAAGGTTTAACATTATTATTTTAATTAATTAAAGTGACTAGAAAGACCTATGGGGCATTTTTTTAATACTTGTCCATTATTATTGCAAGTAAACCTAGATCTTTTTACATATTCAGAAAGATCTTGTCAAAAGTGATTTTGGGGAGTTGGAATCAACTCAAAAGCATTTAGTTGATTTTTGAAAAATGTTTGAATGCAGGAAAGTGTCTGCCTTGTTATTTTTACTATAGATGATCTATAATTCCAAATGGTTTGAATCCAACAGGTTTGGATTAACAATTTCAATACCTTTCTAACAAAATTAATTTCATGCAATTTGGATCAGTCAATATCTCTAAATCGATTTTTGAATCCACTGACAGAACTAGGTTTGAACTAAATTAAAAAATGATTGTTTGAATTCTTAGGCTACGCGCGAGAAAGTTACTGGGTCGGCCCAATCTGCACAGCATGGCGTAGAGGGCAACTGA
The DNA here is from genome assembly GCA_023614405.1 of Avena insularis. NCBI lineage: Eukaryota > Viridiplantae > Streptophyta > Magnoliopsida > Poales > Poaceae > Avena > Avena insularis. Next base: position 203,575,401 of record CM042691.1, on the reverse strand, counting down.
CAGCGATGTCCCACTAGTCAGCGACTCTAACTATGCGAAGCAATAAGTTGCATTGTGGGTTGTGCGATTAGAACCTGATCTAATGGCTGAGGTGTGTCGTCTCTGTCAGGCAGCAATGACGAGACTGAACCCTAACGCGGTGGTGGGGTTCATGTGAGGCTCACCAGGGCTCTATCTAGGGTCGGCGTTGGGGGCGAACGACATTGTCAATAACGGCGGTTCGAACGGTGGTTGCGGCAGATCCTGGGGAGGCTCCAATCAACAGCTCCACTTCTCCTCCTCCGCGGTAGACTCTGGCCAAATTCCGGTGATGCTGAGCTCACCTTGCTCCAGAGAGAGGCGTGGGAGGTTTCTAAGAGACAAGGGAGTGATATGGTGTGGAAAATGGTTGCTGGGGTGCCCTCCTTTTATAGCCGAGTGAGAGAGGTAATGCGGGATGGGCAGAGCTCGTCAGGGTTGGCGGTACAGCGAGCTAACGGCAAGGCGGAGGGTGTAGGCTGGTGCGCTTTCTCCTGTCAATGCTCAAGGACTTAATGGAGCGGAAAGGGGCGGTCGAGAACGGTCGGAACGAGTTGGTGCCCTGAGCGACACCGATGGTGGTTTTGACGTCACATGGGTGCTACGGGTCGCGCGGGTGCGAATAGGGATGTCTGCGAGGTTCCTGGTGTCATGGTGATTGCAGGCACGGGCGGCGAAGGCGAGGCGCGGCGTGTGCGTGCGTGTCAGGCGCGGCGCTCTGGCTTGCTCTCGGCATGGCGCATAGACAATGGGCGCAGTGCGTTCTCTATGGTCCAGTGCCTGGTTGCATGCAAGGGCTGGACAGGGGGTGGCGGTGGACATTGGGCTACCTCCTGGACATGGTGGCTCGGCGCGGCGGTGGCTCCTTCTAGCTAGCCATGGTCGGATGGCAAGGGGTGGCTTCAGGTGGCACGACACGGTGCAAGGGTAGGGGTGGTAGCTGCTTCAATGCGAGTGTGATCACTGGGGCAGACAAGGGGAGTGAGATGAGGACAAATGTTTGAACAAACACTGCTCCAAACAGTATAAGATAGGCAGTTTTGAATTGTGTCTCCAGATGTTTGATGAAATGGCCGAAAGAATTCAAGTTTGAAATTTTTTAGTGCAATTTGGTGGGTGTAGTGGTCACATACTTGGTAGTATCTAGTTGCTTGGGTTTGTCAAGTTGACCTGGTTTGAGTGGTTTTTGAGAAATGGTGATCTTAGTACCTACACTTGATTCAGTTTTGAAATGTCATTTGAATAGATTTGGAAAATGTTTATGTGGGTTTGCAAGGTGGCCTTGGGTTCACTTTTACTTGGTCTAGCAAGGGGTGAAAACAATTGGATTTGTTTCTTTTAGAAAACTTGGACTAGAAATACTCAAAGTGGTCTAGTGAACAAGTTTGGCAAAAATGACCATTTGCTCATATTGTTTATATTTCAATTTCTTTTCATTTGATTCTGCTTGGAAATGATTTAGATGATGTTTTTTTCATTTTTAAATCAATCCTTCCACTCATAACAATCAAACAAGGCATTGCAAGAATTCACGCATTCATCACAGACACACATGCATTCATATTGATTTTAATTAACAAAAGTTTTTGTTAGCCCTAAACTTGGGTGATTAGAACTTGATAATCTTGCTTAATATTTTTAGGGTGTTACAGTCACTTACAAGGCTCATGTGCAGTCCCGGGCATGCTCTGGTTCGCCAGTTTTGGCTTGAGCTTTTCCAGGATTGGGCCGAGCCAGCCCGAGTTGCTCGCTTCCACTTATAGTGACTGGCATCGGAGAGTCAGAGCTCCTTCCTGCGAGGTTCTCTCTTCCTCCTAGCCAGGCTGCTCCAATGGACCACACCTCCCGCCTCCATGAAACTAAACTGCACTTCGCTCGCATGTCCGCGTTTCATTAGCCTAACATTTATCTGATTATCATCAGTGCTCAACAGCTTTGTGCACACACACGAATAGGCACATTTTCTCAATAAGCTTGAAAACTTGCAAGGGGATGCAAAATAGGTTGTGCGGTATCCTTCTATAATACCACGGTTGAAACGCATGTTCATAAACAAAGAGCATGTCGGGTTGTTGTGATGGCACAAAGAAGACCGTAAGAAAGACGGGAAATTGAGACACCCTGATGATGGGTTGCAATGGAGAAAAATTGAGAGAGACTTCCTGGACTTTATAGGTGACGTGGAGAACTATGGTTTGATCTAAGTACGGATGGCATGAATCTTTTTTGGGAGCAAAGCTGCAGTCACAACACCTGGCCTATGACTCTATTTATCTACAACCTTCCTCCTTAGTTATGCATGAAGCATAAGTTCATTATGATGCCAATGCTCATCCAAGCCCGAAGCAACCCGGTAAGGACATTGATGTGTACCTAAGGCCATTAGTTGAAGAACTCTTACAGCTGTGGGGCAAACCAGGTGTACGTGTGTGGAATGAGCACAAACACGAGCCATTTGACCTACGGGGGTTGCTTTTTGTAACCATCAATGATTGGCCTGCTCTTAGTAACCGTTTAGGACAGAAAAACAAGGGATATAAGGCATGCACACACTATTTAGATAAGACTAAAGGTACATATTTCATAAATGCAAAAAGGTTTGTGTACCTGAGGAATTGTAACACCGCGGTTCTGAAAAGACCGTGGCTTCTAAGTGACATGCCAATCCCTGGATCGGTTCATTGGCCCACAATAGAATGAGATGAATAACATAGCAAAATATCCGTGTATCATAAATAACGAAGATCCAGAGTACCATTATTACAATGAAAGCTTAGCTCAAGGCTAGCTCAAATTATTCAGGTAGCAACATAAAATAAAGCAAATCCTCCATTCTTCAAATTGCCCACAAGTGAACAAGTGCAGAGTGGAGTACCGTGGCCTATATCGATTACTAAGAATCGGAATATCCTGCAACATGAAACGTAGCACCCCCGAAGGGTCAATACATGGAATGTATGGCAAGTAGAGCTAGTAAAGGAGACAATAGTACTAACATCTACGTGCATATTTGGCAAGTGGAGCTGTGTCTGGCTTGCATTTGCAAATAACTTTGCCCTACTTTCATAAAAAGTTTTTTCATTTTCTTTGAAAAGATCCCAATTAAGTAAACCCAATAATATTAAACCAATTATGAAATTGGAATGAGCGAGAAACATGTCATGGAATCAATATCAAGCAACTCAGTTGTCCATAACCGGGGACACGGCTAATCGATTAGATTATACACCCTGCAGGGGTTAGTACACTTTACCCATGTGACTTGGCCATCCCAGCTTGTACCATCACTCTCATTTTGGGTGATGATAGGGAGAAGTCCAAGAAGAGACTGATCGGGAAGTAGCACCCCAATCCCGACGCGCACCGGTCCAACCTACCAAAATTCTACATCTCTGGATACGCGGGTTCGAGTTACCACAACCTACTAAGTCCAACCAACCGCCCATTTCATTATTGGCACATGGTTGTACACGTAAGCTACAAAATATAGAAGCCAATCATTCTCTCTTATACCTGGGTTCCTTTCCGCAATGAAACCACCAAAAATTATCAATCCCATCACACCCAGGAGATTCATTGATTAAGTTGTTTTAGTTTTTGCAAACCAACTCATTTAGAAACAACTTTCAGTGATGTAACCCAGCCCTCGTTCATCATAGCATGGCTAAGCACATCTACCAACGGTGGTTCATCTACAAGGAAAACCCTACCACATAATAGGTCATAGCATAGCGATAGTATCATCCTACACATGCATCTACAAAATACACGACAATGCATTAAAAATAGTAGGACGATATCATGAACAAAGTAGCATCTACTTGCCTTGGTTGTAGCGGTCGGAAGAACAATCCACACACGAGCAAGCGTTGCACTCGTCACAATCTACACGATACAATTGCAATCATAAACAAACAATCCACAAGCATATGCAACAAATATGATGCATGAATCCATGAAAGGCAAGTGAATTGGTGCTACAGCTGCACCACATAACCCTATTCAATAATACTACCGATTGCATGCATGGAAAATAGTTCTAGCGCTAGGAAAACTATTATGCAAAAAAGTAATGCTCAAAACTAGAGCTAGAACTCAAATAATTCACTACCGGTAGTATACTGTTTGTAAAATCTTGGGAAAATTCTACCACATAGGCATTGCTAATTAGGAACAGTACCAATTGGAATTACTCAAAAGGGAATTATAAAACTCCCTGAATAACTAAAACACTGCAGAAAGCTACTAGACAGTTTCTGCAGAAGTTTTTACTGTAAGCCTATCCTTTTAATTCACGAAGAGCTTCCCCTCGTTCTACTGAATCCAGGTACATATTACACGCAATTTTTGGAGCTACAGATCTTTTTCTACGAATTAATTACCCCAAAAAGGCCATTAACTCATTTGATTAAACTGTACTAAATCTTGCTGCAAAAGTGTGAAACTAGGGTACAGCAAGATTCTACACGACTTACTGAACCTACACATATTTTATTTGCAATTTTTTGCCCAGCGGATTAATTTCTACGCAATTTACAAGTTTGTACCCAAATCTGCCAACTAAATCGATTAAAGGAAATACCCAGTCAGCGGTTCGCATTGGCGTCCACGTAACTTCGATTGGCGCTTGACTGGGCGTCTGACTAGTCAACGCCTGGGGCTGACCGGTCAACGGCCGATCTGAACCGTTGTTCGGAGATCCAACGGTCCCAAGAGATGGCGGTGGACTCACGGACTCACGGCGGGCAGCGAGCTCGGGACGGTGGCGGCGATCGGCTCCGGCGACGGCGGTTCTTGCACGGAGGGGAAAACGGTCAGCACGCGGATCCGGCGGTCGGTGACGGCGACGCGAGGCGGCGGCGTGCTCGGATGCGTGGCGGCGTGCGCGGCACGAGGCGGCGGCAGCGTTGCGCGTGTGCGGCGCTGGCTCGGGCGGCGGGCGTGAGCGGCGGCGGCGCAGTGGCGCTTGGCGGTGCGGGCGGCCGGAGGCAAGGTGCGGGGAGGCGGGTGGTGGCGTGCAGGCGAGGCGGCGCGCGGGCGGCCCGGGGCGGCGGCGGGAGCGCGCGGTGCGGGGAAGAGAAGAGAGGGAGAGAGAGAGAGGCGCGGCGGCAGGCGGCGCTCTTACCGATGGCGCCAGCGGCTGCTGCGCGAGGAGGAGGAGGCGGCGGGTGCGGGCGCGGTAGGGCAGGGGCGCGCGCGGGTGGCGGTTAAGAGGAGGAGGGGCCCGCGCGGAGGAGGAGTCGGAGGCGGTTACGGCGGCGCGGTTGGAGGCGGACACGGCGAAGTCGGCACCGATTTTTGATCTTTTAGTAAAACGTCCGTAACTTTTCCGTACGAGCTCCGAATCGGGCGATTCTTGCTCCTAAATTTTTGTAAAATTGAGGGGAACAACCTAGGGTTGAGGGATGAGTGAAACCACTAGGCCACAAGGGTGGACAACGCAAGTCCTACTAAAGCCTCCTGCAGGAGCTCCGTAATAAAATAGAGTACAGTTTAGAAAATAGTGTTTTGCCGAAACTTTTAAATCGATGGTTTTGCATGGAAGAGTATGATGCAATGATATGAATGATATGCAGAACCAAATCTAAAATTTGGGATGTGACAAGACTAACCCCCTTAAGATGAATCTCGTCCCCGAGATTCGGCGCGGCTAGCAAATAAGTGTGGGTAGTCCTCTCGGATGTCATCCTCACGCTCCCAAGTGGCTTCCTCTTCAGTGTGGTGGCTCCACTTCACCTTGCAAAACCTGATAGTCTTGGTACGGGTAACCCTCTCTGCTGTCTCTAGAATCTTGACCGGCTTCTCCTCATAGGTCAAGTCATTCTCAAGCTGAACCTCCTGTAGCGGTACAGTGTCTCTCAATGGTGTATCCACCATTTCCGGATGACACTTCTTCAGCTGGGACACGTGGAACACATTATGAAGAGCGGACAGAGCCCCTGGCAACTCCAACTGATAAGCAACTTCTCCTTTGCGTGCTAAGACCCGATACGGTCCAATAAATCGTGGCGCTAGCTTACCCTTAATTCCAAATCTCTTGATTCCACGAAGTGGCGACACTCTGAGGTATGCTCTGTCACCTATCTCATACACCACTTCCTTGCGCTTGGCGTCAGCGTAGCTCTTTTGCCTTGACTGTGCTACCTCCAGCCTATCCCTAATCAAGGCGACTTTCTCCTCAGCGTCCTTGATCAAATCGGGTCCAAACAATGGACGTTCTCCTACTCCATCCCATAGCAACGGAGTCCGGCACCGTTTCCCATACAGTACATCAAACGGTGACGTCTTGATGCTGGTTTGATAGCTGTTGTTGTAGGAAAACTCAGCATACGGCAAATTCTCATCCCAACTAGAGCCATGAGCCAAAGCGCAAGCTCTCAGCATGTCCTCCAAAATCTGATTCACCCTCTCGGTCTGTCCATCAGTCTGCGGGTGAAACGCCGTGCTAAACTCCAATCTAGTACCGAGTGACTCGTGCAGCTGGCGCCAGAAGTGTGAGGTAAATTGGGTGCCCCTATCAGATACGGTACTCTTAGGAACTCCATGCAAGCACACAATTCTGTCCATATAAATCTTGGCTAACTTCGCACTCGTATAGGTTGTCTTCACCGGAATAAAGTGGGCTACCTTGGTCAAATGGTCGACCACTACCCAAATGGAGTCATATCCTGACCTGGTCCTGGGTAATCCTGTGATAAAATCCATCCCCACTCTATCCCACTTCCAATCCGGCACGGGCAATGGCTGTAGCAGTCCAGCTGGCTTCTGGTGTTCCGCTTTCACTCGGCTACATACATCACATAGGGCAATATGCTCTGCGATGTCTCCCTTCATGTTGTTCCACCAGAATCTGTCCTTTAGGTCCATATACATCTTCGTATTGCCCGGATGTATGGAATACGGCGAGTCATGAGATTCCTGCAGAATCAACTTCCTTATTTCCGGATCGTTGGGAACGCACAAACGATCTCCATACCACAAGGTTCCTTGCTCATCCTCACGGAATTCCCTTGCTCGACCCTCCTTCATCTTTTCCTTAACTTCATCTATCTCTTTGTCTCCCACTTGAGCTTTCCTGATTCTGTCCTGTAGCGTTGGTTGGACTTCCATTGTTGCCAAGTATCCTTCAGATACTACTTCCAGTCTAAGGTCCTTGAATTGCTTGCACAAATCCTCAGGCAATTCCCCAATTGTCAGTCCATTGGCGTAAACCTTCCGGCTCAGAGCATCTGCTACTACATTGGCCTTTCCTGGGTGGTATTGCAGATTCATATCATAATCCTTGATAAGCTCCAACCATCTCCTTTGCCTCATGTTCAGTTCCTTCTGCGTGAATATGTACTTCAGGCTCTTGTGGTCGGTGTACACATCACAGTGTTTTCCCATTAAGTAATGCCTCCATACCTTGAGCGCATGAACCACTGACGCTAACTCCAAGTCATGTGTGGGGTAATTCCGCTCATGGTGCTTGAGTTGTCGCGAGGCATATGACACCACTCTCCCATCTTGCATCAGCACACTCCCAAGTCCCTGTCGAGAAGCATCACAGTACACTTGGAAATCCTTCTGAAGGTCGGTAAGCACAGAACAGGGGGGTCACTAGTCGGCGCTTCAGTTCCTGAAAGCTGGCTTCACACACATCCTTCCATTCAAACTTTCTCTCCTTCTTCAGAAGTTCAGTCATCGGCTTAGCAATCTTGGAAAAGTTTTCAATGAACCTCCTGTAATATCCAGCAAGTCCCAAAAAGCTTCGAATCTCTCCCGCATTCTTGGGTGCTTCCTATTCAGTTACTGCAGTCACTTTGCTTGGATCTACAGCGACTCCTTCTCCTGACACTACGTATCCAAGAAACCCAACGGTGTTAAGCCAGAATTCACACTTGCTGAATTTGGCATACAGCTGGTGTTCCCTCAGCTTTTCCATAATCAGTCGCAGATGTTTCTCATGCTCAGCATCATCCTTGGAATATATCAGTATGTCATCAATAAAAACCACCACGAACTTGTCCAAGTACTCCATAAATACCTTGTTCATCATGGTCATGAAATATGCCGGGGCATTCGTTAGTCCAAAATACATAACCGTATACTCATATAAACCATACCTAGTGGTGAAGGCGGTTTTTGGTACGTCCTCCTCCCGGATCTTCAATTGGAAGTAGCCTGATCGCAGATCAATCTTGCTAAACACCTTCGCTCCTTCCAGTTGATCAAACAAATCATTTATGTTCGGCAGGGGGTATTTGTTCTTGATGGTTACTTCATTCAGCGAGCGATAGTCCACTACTAATCTCTTGCTGCTGTCTTTCTTCTCCACAAACAGAACAGGTGCTCCCCATGACGACAAACTAGGTTGAATAAATCCCTTGTCCAACTGCTCTTTCAGCTGTTTCTTCAATTCCTTCAGCTCATCCACAAAAGCCCTTGATATGAATGAATGCGATGCACCAGTATCCAAAAGTATAAGTGCAGGGTGAGTGTTGATTGGAAACTTACCAATCACTAGGTCAGGCTCATCTGGGATCTCCTCCACATTCATGTGGTTCACTGTGGCCTTCTCGTTGTTGGTTGGCTTCAGTCCCTTCCTCTCCGGACAGTTGTCAGCATAGTGTCCCTTCTGTTTACACTTGAAGCACGTCACCTCACTCAGATCCTTCTTCACAAAGTTGCGATCACGGTTGCGGTCATGTCCCCCGTGTCCTCCTGAATGATGAGAGTGCCCTCCCTTGTGGCTGCTCCTATGGTTGTCATGACGATGCCCATCGCCTCCGTGGTGGTGGCGGTCATGGCTCCCATGGTCACTTCCTCCATGCTTGGAGTATCCATCATATGAAGTGCGAGACTTGTGATGTGAACCAGAGTGATGATTGTTGCTCTTTTTCTTGCGGCTTTCTACCTGCTTGTGCTTCCCTTCCAAGATCCTGGCCTTGTCCATAAGCTCCTGGAAAGTGGGGCAATAAACCACTAGTAGCTGCACTGAAAGCTCATCACCAAGGCCATCCAGAAATCTCCCCCTCCTTTTTGCATCAGTGTTAACATCCTCAGGTGCATAACGGGACAGGTTGTTGAATTCCTCAATATACTCGGCCACGGTGCGATTTGTTTGGCGCAAGTTGCGGAACTCCTTCCTCTTTAGGCTCAAAACTCCTGAAGACACGTGGTTGATCCTGAAACCTTCCTCAAACATTGCCCAAGTCATAGTATCCAGCGGGTGGGTGATCTGAAAAGTGTCCCACCAAGAAGCGGCTGGTCCCTCCAGTAGGTGAGCGGCAAACCTCACCTTCTCAGCATCAGTGCATCCAACAGTTACCAGATCCTTGTTGACTGAACGCAACCAGTCGAGAGCAACCATTGGTTCCGTTGCAGTAGAGAACTTAGCTGGCCTTAACCTCAGAAATCTGGTGAGAGCATCTCCCTGAGGCTGGTTGTTTCCCTTGTTGTTGTTGTTCTGAGCTGCCATGAACTGAGTCATAACTTGGGTCAGCAGTGCCTGAGCTGCCATGAGCTGCTCCAACTCAGTGTGTTGACGGCGAGGAGGCATCTGCGGTTCAGCACAGGTAAGTTTAGAAAGAATCAACTACGATAATAGGATTCTACCCATGCATATGATCAATCAACAACAAACAATATCAGACAATCACAAGAAAGCAACACATCAACAAACAAGTGATCCAGCAACATCCCAGGGGTTATCCTAGCAGTATATACCTACTGAAATAGTTTTACAAGAGTTGGCAATGGTTAACTAAACAGTTGATCAACTAAGCAATAAAACAGCAATCTGCCAGAACAGTCCAACAGCGTTCGCGAATTTTTCCACCTGACTTAAACGCGTCAGAAAAATAAGCTGATTTTTTCACATACATTACAGAGAGTTTCTCACCAGCCCTAGTTTTTTCAGATTTTTCCCAGATACCAGAAAAATATGAAAAATCGTACAGTACTACTGTATCAGCAGAAATCTGCAGCGAAAATAACACAGATAGTAACCAAACTTGCCATAACTCTTTCATAAAATTTTGCACAAATAATTCCTGGGATACTGGAGTACACAAATAAGCAACTAATCACTCTTAAACTAACAGCAACTAAGTTTCACATCGATCAAGACTAATCCTAACGATTTTACCTAACGAGGACTAGCTGGTGGTCTTCTATCTACTTCTTGAAGAGGTTGCGGTAGGTCCTTGTAGTCATGCGTTGGCGCTTCGGTTCACGGTTCAACCACGGAGGCGGAGTGTACACCTCTCCTGAATCATCACTTGAGATCTCAAACTCCACCTCTTCTGGATCCTCCTCTTCTTCTTCACTCTCTGCTGCAACTGCAACAGCCTCATCTCCTCCACCATCGTCGTTCCATCGTCATCATCCTCGTCCTCATCATCATCATTGTTCCCACTGTCATCATCATTGTTTCCACCATCTCCATTGTTATAATCAGAGGGTGGGTTCAGCTGCGCTTGGAGAGCGGCAATCTAGGATGCCATAGCTTCAATAGTTTGATCCCTTTCCTGGACGGTCCCTTGCAGCTGTTGCATGTTCTGGGTGTTCTCCTGCACAGTGCCATGAAGGTGAGCTATAGTTGCATCTCTGGCTATCAGGGCATTCTCCATAACTCCCATAGCTTCATGCAAGGTGTCAATTTCCTGTCCTTAGGCTGCCATAGTATTGCTGGCAAAATCTGCATTCTCCTTCACCATCATCACCTTCTCAGCTAGAGCTCCATTCTCCCTTTCCAAGTCCTCTATGTGCCTTCGACGGGGCGGCATGTTGTTCCTGTCGCCCGGGGTAACCACAATGTGCCCATCTTCATCACGCCTCCCATAATCACGGCAGGGTGAGTCTGCTGGCAGTAGATGTCGGACTTGATGGCACTGGCGAGACAGGGCTTCATGAATGGCCAAGCTGATTCCAAGTCCCCAGTTGCAGTATGTCTTGGTGTAGATCAAATGCACAGGGTTTGGTAAGCCGGCATCCCTGAATATGAAGGTAGTGATCTCCCATGCCTCCTCTCCATATCCATAGGTGTACAGCCTCCTTCCCTTGAACATGGGCAGTGGCAATCCCAATGACTGCGAGAGCTATGCTAACTGCCTTGCAAAGGGCCTTGGTGACTCCATGGTTGCATACTCAGTCCTGACTTCTCCCATCTATCAAGTAAAAGAGGAAAGTGTGAGAATAGCATATGGTAAGAATTTTACTAGGGTGAAAGGCATAAGATGAAAGACAGAGTTAATATAGGTTTTAATAAATCTATGGCTTCCTAATCCAATCCTAGGTCACGATCCTACAGTTGACACACGGGCTCTGATACCATCTTGTAACACCGTGGTTCTGAAAAGACCGTGGCTTCTATGTGACATGCCAATCCCTGGATCGGTTCATTGGCCCACAATAGAATGAGATGAATAACATAGCAAAATATCCGTGTATCATAAATAACGAAGATCCAGAGTACCATTATTACAATGAAAGCTTAGCTCAAGGCTAGATCAAATTATTTAGGTAGCAACATAAAATAAAGCAAATCCTCCATTCTTCAAATTGCCCACAAGTGAACAAGTGCCGAGTGGAGTACCGTGGCCTATATCGATTACTCAGAATCGGAATATCCTGCAACATGAAAGGTAGCAGCCCCGAAGGGTCAATACATGGAATGTATGGCAAGTAGAGATAGTAAAGGAGACAATAGTACTAATATCTACATGCATATTTGGCAAGTGGAGCTGTGTCTGGCTTGCATTTGCAAATAACTTTGCCCTACTTTCATAAACAGTTTTTTTATTTTCTTTGAAAAGATCCCAATTAAGTAAACCCAACAATATTAAAACAATTATGAAATTGGAATGAGCGAGAAACATGTCATGGAATCAATATCAAGCAACTCAGTTGTCCATAACCGGGGACACGGCTAATCGATTAGATTATACACCCTGCAGGGGTTAGTACACTTTACCCATGTGACTTGGCCAGCCCAGCTCGTACCATCACTCTCATTTTGGGTGATGATAGGGAGAAGTCCAAGAAGAGACTGTTCGGGAAGTAGCACCCCAATCCCGATGCGCACCGGTCCAACCTACCAAAATTCTACATCTCTGGATACGCGGGTTCGAGTTACCACAACCTACTAAGTCCAACCAACCGCCCATTTCATTATTGGCACATGGTTGTACACGTAAGCTACAAAATATAGAAGCCAATCATTCTCTCTTATACCTGGGTTCCTTTCTGCAATGAAACCACCAAAAATTATCAATCCCATCACACCAAGGAGATTCATTGATTAAGTTGTTTTAGTTTTTGCAAACCAACTCATTTAGAAACAACTTTCAGTGATGTAACCCAGCCCTCGTTCATCATAGCATGGCTAAGCACATCTACCAACGGTGGTTCATCTACAAGGAAAACCCTACCACATAATAGGTCATAGCATAGCGATAGTATCATCCTACACATGCATCTACAAAATACACGACAATGCATTGAAAATAGTAGGACGATATCATGAACAAAGTAGCATCTACTTGCCTTGGTTGTAGCGGTCGGAAGAACAATCCACACACGAGCAAGCGTTGCACTCGTCACAATCTACACGATACAATTGCAATCATAAACAAACAATACACAAGCATATGCAACAAATATGATGCATGAATGCATGAAAGGCAAGTGAATTGGTGCTGCAGCTGCACCACATAACCCTATTCAATAATACTACCGATTGCATGCATGGAAAATAGTTCTAGCGCTAGGAAAACTATTATGCAAAAAAGTAATGCTCAAAACTAGAGCTAGAACTCAAATAATTCACTACCGGTAGTATACTGTTTGTAAAAACTTGGGAAATTATACCGCATAGGCATTGCTAATTAGGAACAGTACCAATTGGAATTACTCAAAAGGGAATTATAAAACTCCCTGAATAATTAAAACACTGCAGAAAGCCACTAGACAGTTTCTGCAAAAGTTTTTACTGTAAGCCTATCCTTTTAATTCACGAAGAGCTTCCCCTCGTTCTACTGAATCCAGGGACATATTACACGCAATTTTTGGAGCTACAGATCTTTTTCTATGAATTAATTACCCCAAAAAGGCCATTAACTCATTTTATTAAACTGTACTAAATCTTGCTGCAAAAGTGTGAAACTAGGGTACAGCAAGATTCTACACGACTTACTGAACCTACACATATTTTATTTGCAATTTTTGGCCCAGCGGATTAATTTTTACGCAATTTACAAGTTTCTACCAAAATCAGCCAACTAAATCGATTAAAGGAAATACCCGATCAGCGTATGCATTGGCTGGTCCCATCAACTCTATTGGGCGTCTGACTAGTCAACGCCTGGGGCTGACCGGTCAACGGCCGATCTGAACCGTTGTTCAGAGATCCAACGGTCCCAAGAGATGGCGGCTGCGGACTCACCGGAGACGAACGGCGGCGAGCTCGGGACGGTGGCGGCGATCGGCTCCGGCGACGGCGGTTCCTGCGCGGAGGAGAAAACGGTCAGCGCGCAGATCCGGCGGTCGGCGACAGCGACGCGAGGCGGCGGCGCGCGAGGCGGCGGCGTGCTCGGACGCGTGGCGGTGTCTTGTGGCAGCATGATAGCGTCTGGCGGCCTTGGCGCGGGCTGGCGGCAGCGGCAGTGGCGGATTCTTGTGTGTGCGAGGCGACTTCGGGCAGCAGCGTGGCGGAGGCGGTGGTGGCGTGTAAGCGGCGGGCGGCCAGCCATGGCGAGGCGCGGTGTGAAACGAAGAGAGGAGAGAGGCGGCGGCGGGCGGCGCTCTTACCGGCGGCGGCGGCGGCTGCTGCGCGAGGAGGAGGAGGCGGCGGGTGCGGGCGCGGTAGGGCAGGGGCACGCGCGGGTGGCGGTTAAGAGGAGGAGGGCAGGAGGAGGAGTCGGGCGGATTCTGTGGCGGTTGGAGGCGGACATGGCGAAGTCGGCGCCGATTTTTGATCTTTTAATAAAACGTCCGTAACTTTTCCGTACGAGCTCCGAATCGGGCGATTCTTGCTCCTAAATTTTTGTAAAATCGAGGGGAACAACCTAGGGTCAAGGGATGAGTGAAACCACTAGGACACAAGGGTGGACAACGCAAGTCCTACTAAAGCCTCCCGCATGAGCTCCGTAATAAAATAGAGCACGATTTAGAAAATAGTGTTTTGCCGAAACTTTTAAATCGATGGTTTTGCATGAAAGAGTATGATGCAATGATATGAATGATATGCAGAACCAAATCTAAAATTTGGGATGTGACAGGAATACACGATTTCTTCCGACCAATCATCTCGTAAGAAAGAAAGGGAAGCATTTCAAAGGTGAGGCAGATCACCGAAAGAAGCCTGACCTCCCTACTGCCGATGATGTATTTGGTATGGTCAAGGACATAGAACTAATCTTTGGAGAGGGTCCTGGCGGTCAATCTGTTCCTAACGACGTCGCTACCGGACACGCGCCCATGTGGAAGAAGAAATCTATATTTTGGGAGCTACCCTATTGGAAAGTCCTACATGTCCTCTCTTCAATCGACGTGATGAACGTGATGAAGAATCTTTGCGTGAACCTGCTAGGCTTCCTGGGCGTGTATGGTAAGACAAAATATACACTAGCAGCATGGGAGAACCACCAACTTATGAAATACCCAAAGAACATGCATACACAGAACAAGAAAGATAAAGTGCGTCACTTAAGTCGTGCCAGCTATGCTCTTACTAAAGCATAGAAGGAAATATTTTTTTGAAGTCCTTTACAGTATCAAGGTGTCATCTGGATTCTCGTATAATATAAAGGGGATAATAAATATGGTAGAGAAAAAATTCCAACCGGAAGTCTCATGACTGTCACGTGATTATGACGTAGTTGCTTCCGGTTGCATTGAGGAGGCTTCTACCAGAAAATGTTCGAGTACCCATTGTGAAGCTATGTGCATTCCTCCATACAATATCTCCAAAGATAATAATCCGGATATTTTGCCAAGGTTACAGAAAGATGTGGTACAATGTCTTGTTAGTTTTGAGTTGGTGTTCCCACCATCCTTCTTGAATATTATGATGCATCTCCTAGTTCACCTAGTAGAAGCGATTGCCATTCTCGGTCCTGTATTTCTACACAATATGTACCCCTTTGAGAGGTTCATGGGAGTCTTAAAGAAATATGTTCATAATCGTGCTAGGCCAGAAGGAAGCATCTCCAAGGGCTATGGAACAGAGGAGGTCATTGAGTTTTGTGTTGACTTTATTCCTGACCTTAAGTTGACTGGTGTTCTTGACTCGCGTCATGAGGGGAGATTGGGTGGAAAAGGCACACTGAGAAAGAAAGCAAAGATATTTAGGGACGGGAAATCTTTCACTCAAGCACACTACACAGTTCTATAGAATTCCACCTTGGTAGCTCTATATATCGAGGAAAACAAGAATATTATACGCTCCAATAACCCGGGGAAGTCTGACTCCTGGATTAGAGATGAACACATGAAGACTTTTGGCGGTTGGTTGTGAACACATCTCATGAATGACACCACAGTTGAAGATCAGCTCTACCTGTTGGCTGGGTCACCATCTTCTATTATATTGAATTTCCAATGGTACGAAATAAATGGGAATACGTTTTACATGATCGACCAAGATAAAAAGAGCACCAACCAAAAAATTGGTGTCCGCTTTGATTGCAACAGACAATGGGCAAAAGGACACATACTATGGTTGCATTGAGCAGATATGGGAACTTGACTGTGGAGTTTCTTTTACGGTCCCATTGTTTCCCTGCAAATGGGTCAACCTGAATGGAAAAGGGGTAAAGGTAGACTAGTTGTATGGAATGACAACAGTGGATCTCAACAATCTTGGTTACAGAGACCAACCATTTGAAAGGATATAGATGTTGCCTAGAGGGGGTGAATAGGCGTTTAAAACATTTCCAAGAGAGGCTCAACAAAGGCAGAATTAAACTAACATTTACTTTGTTAATCACAAAACCTAGAACAACTAGGGTTCGCTTATGTGCACCAACAACTTATGCTAAGCAAGACAAACAACTATGTGATAGAAGATATATATTTCAAGCACGAAGGCTATCACAAAGTAAGGTGCATAAGTAAGAGCTCGGGTATAGAGATAACCAAGGCACGTGGAGACAACATTTTATCGAGTTCCTCCCAACATGGAGTATGTCTCGTTTGGAGAGGGGGTGGTATCAAAACACCTACGCCACAAAAGGCCTCCCTTGTTCTCCTGTGAATCTCACCCCAACGGGATCGATCCACACTTCCACTATCGGTGCACTTTTCGGTGGAAATCCGGAACCTCTCACAAGGTTGGGGCACTTCTCCACAACTTAATTGGAGGCTCACAACAAACAAGCTTGGGGAAGCTCCACAACTTAATTGGAGGCCCCAAGTAATCCACAAACCTGCAACACAAAAAAATCGTCTAGGGTTCCAAGAACCCAAGAGTAATAATCTTCTCAACTTTTACTCACCAAATCCTCCGAGGAGAACTCAAACCGATGCACCGAATGCAAGAGGCAAGAACACCACAAAGATGCTCCAATCTCCCACTCTCAAGTTCCAACAAACTACTAAAGCTATTGGGGGAACAAGATAGGAGGAATCAAATAGTAACACAAAATCCCCCAAGATCTAGATCCCAAAGGGTTCACTCACAAAGAGATGGAATGGATTGGTCAAAATGTAGATTTGGATCTCCTCTATCTTCCACTAAAATATGGGCAAGAATCATTGGAGGGGAAGAGTTTAATCAAGCTTTTAGAGTAAGAGCAAATGCGGCAAAGCTTAGACAAAATAGAGGAAGAAGAAGCACCTCAATAGATAAAGGGAGAAAGCTTTATATAGGAGGGGGCCAAATCTTCCCGTTGGGGCCAATCCGACAGGTACTACCGGATTGGGCCGGTAGTACCGGACTAGACCCAGCAGCACCAAGAACAGAATGAAATACAACAGCAAACAAATAGAATAAAGGCGAGCGGACGGCTGCGTGTGCCGAAGTCGTCTTGAGAGCAGCAACGCGGGCCCAGTAGCAGATTGGCGATGTGTGGGAAGTCGAGCGAACGGGTGGGACCCAGCAAGGCAGTGGAAATGCGCTGATGACCCACAAGTATAGGGGGTGTATCGCAGTACTTTTGATAAATAGGAGTGTCGATCCCAACAAGGATCAGAAGGTGTTGACTAGTGGTATGGAACAGGAAATCTCTGTAAATACTTAGCAAACGAATTTTTAGGGGTTTTCTGATAAGGCAACAAAACAAAGTACAAGTAATAAAGAACAAACGCAACAAGTGGCCCAATCCTTTCTTAACAAAGGACAAGCCGGTGGAAATACTTATAAGTACCAAACGTTCTCGAGGACACATGGGAATTCTGTCAAGTGCTTTCGCTTCATATAGCTGATTACTCTTCTTTGGTGTTGTAAGTGTTGTGTGGGTGAACCTATGCTAATGTACCGACCTTACTTGGACTAATACATACTTGTGATTAAACCCCCTGCATGCATCCGCAACTATAGGAAAGTAATTAAGGTATAAACCTAACCACAACATTAAACTCTGAGATCCTACGCTCCCTTGTGCAAAGCTGTCCTAACGGGGGTTCAGGTTTCTATCACTCCGGCAACCCCACAATTAGTAGCCAAATACACAATGCATTCCCCTAGGCCCATAAATGGTGAAGTATCATGTAGTCGATGTTCACATGACACCACTAGAAGAATAGCACCACAACTTAAATACTAAAGCATTAAATAATAACTCAACACAAATCCATTACTAACAACATGACTTCTCCCATGTCCTCAACAACTAGACGAACTACTCACAAGATATCATATGGATCAAGATCAAAGATGATATGGTGATGAATAACAATCTGAACATAAACAATAATCTAATGGTTCCACTAACAAGCATCAACTACAATAGTAATTAACACAGGGAAAGTTTCCCCAAAGAACTAAAGCAATATCCAACACAATTGTTACAGTAGGACAGAGTGGTGATGATGGTGCTGGTGGAGATGATTGTGTGGATGATGATGATTATCCCGATGAAGCCTAGCTTGATGACAGTGTTGATGGCGACGATCTCCAATCTCCGGGAAGGAATTCCCCCGGCAGAAATCTATCTGCCGGAGAGATCTTTCTCTCTCGGTGTTTTCCTCCCCGCAGAGGCGGTGGAAATCTATCTGTGGTCGCCCCCCTAGTGTTAGGGTTTCGTGAGGAAGATAGAGGTGAGAGGATGGAGTCGGAGGCTGGCTAGGTGGGCCACACCTGCCCTAGGTGCGGGGCAAGGTAGACTCGCACCTAGGGGGTGCGGCCCCCCTGTGTCCCTTCTTCGCCTCCCCTTCTGGCTTCCTCTGTCTTCTAGGAAAATATAATTTTCCCATATTTTCTGGTATTTTTCTGATCTTCGTGAAATTGCATCAAAACACCTCTTTTTCCATCAGAATCCATACTCTAGCAGTCCATCCTCCAAGAATCGTCCAACATGCAAAAAACAGATAAAATGACATAAGTAACACCTCATAATAAGAAATATATGAATGAATAGAGGAAAATTATGATATAGAATGGTGATTCAAATTGGACATATCAACTCCCCCAATCTTAGACCTTCGCTTGTCCCCAAGCGAAAACTGAGCTCAGTAAACATGTCCACAGGTTTATGGAGTGAAGTGTCAATAAAAGAATTTGTAGAAGAAGCATCACACTTACCATTACACAACTCATAGAAGAGACCAACTCACCATTATATAACTTAGCTTGCAACAAGTACATGAGTCATAATAGAGATTTTGTTTTCCATACAATCCCCAAAAAAGGGATCGGGTTCCACTATCAACAGATAACGGAACAACAAACCACACAAGTTGTGTCACAGTTTTGATCCATCTAGAGGATCAAGCATAGTATGACACCTTATTACAAACCAACACACATAAACGGGAAGAGAAGTAAAAGGAAAGCTAGAGACACAAGAGCACCGCCCGTAGGCTAGCGATAGTTGTTCAGGCATGAAGCAAACCAACGCAAAATACGACAGGAAAGGCCCAAAGATTTTTCCTCCTAACAGCATCAAATCCTTCTCCTTTTCTCCCGTCCTCTCTCCAATTCAGGTGCACCGTGAGCACGATCTTTAGGAATCGCCGAAAGTCCCAGGAAAGGAACAGGAGACACATCCATTGCCGCAGCGTCAGACAACACATTCTGTTGCAAAACATCAACCCCAACATGTAGCATTTCTTGTTCCTCCTCCCCATGTAAACCATCCCAATACCGAATAAAAACACATGCATATATAACCAAATCATAGGGGGAGTTAATAAGTTTTTTTCAAAACATGCCCTGTTCCTAAGCTTCTAGATAGCCCAGCAAATCGCTGCGAGCACCGTAATCTGCACATTTCTGCTAACCCCCAAAAACTGAGGAGCCCACCAAAAGTACTAAGCAAAGGACCAGGCCTATTACCAGCACCAATAGATTTAGCAACCACACCCCACACATACTTAGCAGCCACACAGGTAAAGAACAGGTGCCCAATGGTTTCTTCCTCTCGACAAAATCTGCAAGTAGAATCCCCTTCCCATCTTCTCTTTTTCATTTTATCCTTAGTGAGAATAGCATTATGCCAAATTAACCACAACCAGATCTTAATCTTCGGAGGAATTTTTGCTTTCCATAGGTGCTTAAAACTCCTGTCAATCCCAACATTTGATATATGATAATACATAGATCTTATAGAGAATCTACCAGATTTTTTCCACAACCAGATAGGCCTATCTTTTTCCTGATTTAAAATCATTCCACTCAACAGGCTCCGCTACTGATTATGCCGGTTCATCCCATCAGCATTTAACCATCTCCTAAATGAACATCTCCACCCTCTCTCAGCCCTGTCAGTAACAGTAATCATTTGATTCTGACAAACATCAAACATATCAGGGAACTTATTTTTCAAAGGAACATCCAAGCACCATGCATCATGCCAGAAATAAGTCAACTCCCCATTTCCAACCTTCGTTCTCCTACCAGCCAAATAGAGATCCCTAATTTTAAGCAGATCAACCCAACAAGGAGAATCAATCTGTCAGTGTTTCACAGCACTGACCCCTCCTCTTCTCATATATTTTTTCCTCACAAAAACTTGCTAGGGGCCCTCCTCAGCCTCAAGCCTCCACCACCATTTGCAAAGCAAACTGATGTTAAACAACCTGATATTCTTGATCCCCAAGCCTCCTTTTTGCCTGGGTCCTCTAAACAAATTTCCATTTCACCAAATGATACTTCCTTTTGCCAACCCTGCCGTACCAGAAAAAGGCTCCGGTATGTTTCTCCACCTCCTCCACATTTGTTTTGTGCATAAGGAACATAGACATGGGGTAAACAGCTACACTGAACACACAAGCAGTAATTTTAACATGTCTACCTCCCAGAGATAAAGCTCCACCCATCCAGCCATCTAACTTTTTTTCAACCTATCCCCAATAAAACCAATCTCATCCACTGTGTGTAGCACCCCGGGTAAAACCACCACTAGAAAATCACTTGGTGTTTTTGTTTTGTGCATCATCCTGGTATCATACTCATGTCATCATGCCACCTTGCATTTAAGCATCATATTAAAACCCCTCTATTTGGCTCTTATCCCATATGCATTATATATTGTATTACTTGTATTTGGCTCTTGATATATTGTATTTGCTTCTTGATAAATTGCTTCATGCCCAAGTTGAGTTGTGGGCATATCTCTTTCAACTCCACCACTTATCCTTGCCACCTTCCTTTTGTTCCATCCTCAAATCTACCATCTCTTTGTATTATGAGCAAATGCTTTCTCTTTTGGTATTTTGACTCTAGCTCACAAACATTTGGGAATGGATCCATTCTTTGTCGCATGCCCCACATATGGTCTATATTGTTTTCACAATAATAAGTATGGGAGACCCATTGCCACCTTTGCATGACCATCTCTTTCTCCTTGTAGGGTTCTACTTTAATTTATGAATTTGCTTGTTACATATTTGGTCATGTGGAATTAATAGTGGTAGACACACTATATTTCCATAGCCATATTCATGCATGCCCCTAAATTATTGAGACCATATGAGTGAATAAGTGTCTAGTATTTAGAGGGTTCCATTCAATGTTTGATAAAGGCCATGAAAATTCTAGTTGTTTTCACAACTAGAAGGAACCATTTATTACTAATGCATGGCCATGCATAAGAAGAGTCTCCTTATTATTTTCTCTTTGATGTGTTTCTTCCAATTTTGGAAGCATTGTTTCCAAATCCTATACAAAACAATGAACTCCTCTTCATATGGATTTTGTTGCTTTCTTGGCTTTTGGATCCATTTGCAAATCTGTAAAACATAAATGTCTCTAAGGTAACCCTAATCATCTTTGCTTGAGTTTAACCTAAACCAAAATCTCTCCTAAAATCCTAGCTATATCTATCTAGTTTTCTCTCCTTGGCTATCAACCGGGAACCACCTCATCTCCTGGTCCGACTCCACCAAACACCCAGTCCATCTATGCCATGTACCTCTTCTCACTGCGATCACGTGCGAAAGCCAGTGTATAACCATGCTGCTGCCGTGCATGCCTCTTTTCCTCTCGATGCAAAAAGAAAGCCTCTCCAAGCTACCTAACCAATACCAGGTACCCTCCCTCCCTGCCATCCTCCACTTTCCCCCTTCGATCTGCATCTGGCTTTACCCCTCTGTTTTCTTGCTTCCCACGAAAAACCTAGCTAGACGGAGCCATGGCTCCGCCGCCGCCGTCGGCCACAAGCACGGCGCTCGCTGCATCGAGCCAGGAGCAGCACCTGCACGCGTACACCACACCTGTGCACCGCTGCCATGACCGCCTCGGTTCCGGGCTCACCTCTGCTTGCCCGCCACTCGATGTCTCGTTCGTTGCTGTGCTGCCATCTTCATCTCCTTCTGGCCTGGAACCTCCGTCTCCGACACCTCCCTAGGTGAGCTCCACCACTTCGTCTCCCCTTCCCTCGTCCGGTTTCCCGCTCCTGCACCCTGACCTCCCTCACAGCGTTGTGGCCTGCCACAAGGCTCCATCACCGTGCATCGCACGCGTGGTCGACAGTGACAGAGCAGGCCTGCTCCCGCTGCTATTTGTCGCCATAGCTTAGCCGGTACAGTTCACCTTGGCCCTAGTTGTGAGCACCCTCCTGTAGCCCTATGAATACCCTTCAAAACAGTTACCTGCACGCTGATATTCGATCTCTATAGCTCTAGAAATCCTCCTGAGAAGACGGCCCCAGCTCTCTGTGAATCGGATAGAGTTCATCTGTCAATAACCAGGAAAAAACATTTCTGTTCCTCATCGATTTCCAGGATCTACAGTCCGCCTCCGTCGAGACCATAAACATATAACTCGTAGGCCTTGTTTTCTTCTTAAACTTTAGTCTTTGTGTCATCTCGAAATTCTTGATTGTTTTCTCGCCATCTTCCTCCAAAAATTTGAGTCAGCTAGCAGTTTTCACTAGATCCAATATTCAGATTCGTCATGTAACCGATCAGATCTTGCCTTTTTCCAAAAGCCCCCTTGTCTTTCTTATCCTGTCAAACCACGGACCCTGGATGCTCCATGTGTCAGCGCCCAGATTCCCGCGCGTGTGTGGCCGGGTTGGATGTCTGACCCCATCTGGCCATGGGTGTGGTAGGTTCGCCTCAAGTAAGAAAAAGTTCCCAGCTATTTTCAAATTCAACTAGAATTTCATGAGTGAATATAAGTTAAATAAATTCATCAGTTTCAAATGCTTTTGAATTTGAGGAAACTTACAAAATGAAAAGTGAATTTTTTTCCAAATATGAATTCATCCATGTTTTCAATTTTGACCAGATTTGACTCTATCTAGTCAAACCTTTGACTTTGACCCCTCTTTAATAATTTTGACTTAAATAATACTTTAAATTCATAAATTCAAATAATTTTTTGAATCAGAAAAATGTCAGGAATCTGTTTACTCTATTTATAATATCATTTGAACAATTTAAAAATTTCAAAATAATTTAATTGTTAATAAATGTCTTTTCTTAATAAATTCATCACTTTAAATCTGTAAGTCCGAATTCGGTAAATAATATGACCAAATCGATCAGCGCGACCAACGTGACGAGACCTCTCCAACCATGATATCCATGTTATCATTTGCATCATGCATTAAGAGAAGTTTTATAATCAGTATTGTTTATGCAAGGAAAACATGATAAATAAAATTGAGAATTAATTGTTTCTTATTAATAATGCCTCGTGATTATAAATGCTATATCATCATTGTGCTATGCCCCTAATAACTTTTCGACATAGTTTGCATCATTAACTTGCCTTGCCATGCATCATATCATGATCATGCTGATTCTTCTGCATTAGTTGTAATTGCTGCATCGCTTGTTCCTTTTAGTGTTTTGCTTCTTCCCGGATAAGATGATGAGATGTTGTGAGCTTCGATAAGTTCTTCGGATATGAACCTTCGGCAATGTTTTCAGGCGAGCATTCTCCCTCTTATACCTATTTTATTTTATAGTCTTTACTTCCTCCCGTTGATCTATTGCTATTTGTGTTGCGATGCTCTAGTTTTCGTACCCATGATATCCCTTGCAGCCTTATATTGCCTTGGGCACATCCTATTACCTGTTGTTTGGTACATAGTTGGACTTGCGTGTCATAGTCGCTTGCTCAAGTGCTGTTGCGTGTCGTCAAGTACCACAGTTGTTGGAAGACTGCCATATGCTTTATGTTGGAGATGATCATGGATTTAATTATTGTTTAATAACTAAAATTGAAGTAGGTAAATAATATAGAGGCACAGGTGGGAAATAGATGTTATTTGGTTTTTAACCGTCCACTTGTGCCCCGTAGGACCCGAGTACTTGATACCTGTTCTTTGAATATTCGCACTATCCGCATGTGGGACCATGAAGCCCCCTAGCCAGAGCTTGAGTCATATATTATTTCTTGGGGCCACAAACTAGTTTGGGGCTTTATTACTATCCTGTACTTATTCCATGCTTTACTGCTTTATTTACGATTGCGCGTGGAGCGCCTGTACTGTTCTGGATCGCGGCACGATTACGCGGTATCGACAAGCCTAGTCACACTTTTGGGTTCCCAGTCGTTTACAGCCGTTCTCGCAAACCTCTGGGTCCGTCTCGGAGCCGGCCAACTTCGTAGCAGGTAGCTTGGTGGGGTGCCCCCTAAAATATTATATGAATCTTTTAATTGCTCTGTCATGATGCCTCGTTGGGTTTTCATTTGGTTTTTCCCGAGGTTGATCATGCATGTGTTGCTATTTGTGCCCCCCTGCAGGGTAAAACTTTCTGAAAGCCGTGTCCACGGTTATGGACGACTTGGAGCACAGTATCTTGATCATAGACAACTATAACTAAAGTAGTGCTATAAATTTGACTTTATAATGACTAGTAATCAGCTTCACTATAATGGAATGGCTAAATAAAAGTGCCAACAATTGCTGGTTTTGGGTTGTCACATGTTACAATTGTATCTAACTAGTAAGTATCGCAACTACAACGGAATGGTTAACTAAAAGTGCCCAATGCTTATTATATCAGGATGACTCATGCTATCTATATCTGACTAGTAATTGCTGCAACTTTAATGGAATGGTAAAATTGCCAACTGTGTGAGTTCCTCGGTTGACTTCCTCGATTGGTTTCGAGGGGGAAACACGAGGATGGGTATTCTTGGTGATAGTTTCAGTTTGGATCCGAATAGGTCTTACTTATCCCTGTCTGATAGTCGCTAGTTGTATTGAGTCTCTATAGGTTGTTTAGTGCATGCTGTGCTGCCTCTTCAGTCCACCATACCTATGTAGGCGAGGACCGCCGAATTCTAGTCTCGCCGTGTACTGGCCCCAATACTGATCGCTCTCTTTTTCCTTTGCCCTTTGTCGGCACCCCTTTTTTTGTTTAAGCAGGTTTTGAGATTGACATCGTTAGCAGGGTTACCCTTCCGGCTTGGCCCCGGCAGGGTTATGGACTCCATCGGTTATTCTTCAGGGCTCTTAGCTCAATTTGCCTCTTGTCCGTACTCGGACGCTGTATCGTTTTAAAGGTGATTTGGATCTTTGTATTGTATATCTATATTCTTGACTCATAGAGTCGTTGTTGTATATATTTGTTTTGTGGGTTCCATCGTGGACTAATGTGTAATGGTATTGCTTCGTTTTCCACCCACACGGAAGTGCCTGGTGGACACCTTTGAATCGTTTCTATGCGAGTTTGGCGGGAATCGCTGAAACATGAATAGGGTCGATTCCGAGGGTGTTACACTGTGCATCTTCTACTGCAAACCGGTAGCCCCAAATATTTAATAGGCCATCTACCCCTCTGACAATTAAACAACTCAGCATAGTTGAAAAGTTTATCCTCATCATCCAACACCATCATCACCTCACTCTTCTCAAAGTTAGTTTTGAGACCAGACATAGATTCAAACAAGTATAACAACAACTTCAAGTTTCTGGCCCCCTCAATCTCATATTTAATGAAAAGGATAGTATCATCAGCATATTGTAAAATAGCAATCCCTTTATCAAACATATTATCAACTAACCCTGTAAACAAACCACTTGCTTGGGCATTAAGAACCATCTTAGCCAAACATTCCCCAGCCATATTAAACAAGAAGAGAGAAAAAAGATCCCCTTGTCTAACCCCTTTAAAGCTACCAATATAAGGACCAGTTTCCCCATTTACTTTAACATTGAGAGTACCTGGAGTCACAACACTCTTCAACCAAATCAGCCAATCTTCACTGAAACCTTTGTGTTTATAGCAGTAGAATAGAAAATCCCAATTGACCTTATCATAGGCCTTTTTAAAATCAATCTTCAGGATCACACCCCGCTGTTTCTGAACTCTTGACTCTTTCAGCATTTCATGCAACAAAGTAACCCCATCAACAATAAATCTCCCTTTGATAAAAGCAGTCTGACATGTATCAATCAATTTCCCCTTCACAGGTTCAGTTCTTACTATCACAGTTTTGGTGAAAATTTTGAACAAAACCTGGAGCAAACAAATAGGCCTATACTTTTGAATTCTATTATCATCATCACTTTTGGGAAACAAAGTAATTACATCATAGTTGATACTGCTCAAATCAATCTTGTGTGCATAAACTCACAAAACACAGCCATAACATCCTCTCTGATAATCAACCAGCAATGTTGATCAAATTCAATAGGGATCCCATCAGGACCAGCTGCTTTGTTTTTTTACATCTGAGCACTAACCTCCTTCACCTCTTTCTTAGTAAAAGGTACACCCATCATTTCCCTATCTTCATCATTAAGTTTTTCCCAATCCTGCCAATTATCATCAGAAAGTCTAACAGAGAAACCTCCATCAGGACCAAACAGGGCCTTATAATAAGCAGTAGCATGCAACAAGAGATCATGAGTTCCTTGAACCTCACTATCCCCATCTTTCATCGATAAAATCATTTTATTTCTCCTCACACCATTAGCAATCCTGTGAAAATATTCAGTATTATTATCACCTTTCAACAACCAGTTATCTCTCGATCTTTGTTGCCAGAATTTCTCTTCATTCTAATACACTTCCATCAGTTCTTTCTGAATTGAAGCTTTTCTTTTCAACTGCTCTGCACTAAGCAAAATCAACTCCTCTATATCTTCCAATTCCTGAAGTTCTTCTACTAATTCTTTCTTCCTTTTTTATCCATTCCCCTAACATGAGCACCCCACCCTTTCGGATCATTTCTGACATTTTTTAACTTTTTCTGCAAACTATCAAGACTGTTTTTACCTCTGACAGGCTTTTTCTAGATCTTCTCCACTCTAAGCAATAATTCATCATTCTGCAACCAACTTTTCTCAAACCTGAACTCTTTGCAGCCACCTTCGTGCCCTTCCAAAGTATCCAGGATCAGAGGACTATGATCAGAAACTTCCCTAGTCAGCTTATGCACTGTGGTGAGAGGAAACAACTTCTCCCATTCTTTGCAAACAAGTATCCTGTCAAGTTTCTCCAAGGTAGGGACTGTCTAATTGTTAGACCAAGTAAACTGCCCCCCCAGACATTTGAATTTCCCTCAAACCATACACATTAATGATAGAATTAAACATGTGGCCCCACTTATTCAAAGAATGACCTTTGTTTTTCTCAGAGACAAACCTAATCACCACCCACCAACAAAGGAATTGACTGGTCCTGACAAACATCAGCTAATTATAGCAAAAACTCCTCCTTATTTTCCTCATGAG
This sequence comes from Avena insularis, assembly GCA_023614405.1. Taxonomy (NCBI): domain Eukaryota; kingdom Viridiplantae; phylum Streptophyta; class Magnoliopsida; order Poales; family Poaceae; genus Avena; species Avena insularis. Next base: position 203,548,102 of record CM042691.1, on the reverse strand, counting down.
AAGCCCCATAGACCACCACCAAATGCCACTAAATCTGTTTCTTGATATCAAACACTCTCATCTTAACATGAAATCTGCCCATAGACACATCAAGTTGGGTCAATTTTGAGGAACGTAGGCCCCCCAAAATGCCCCAGCTCTCCCCATAGAAGGCAACCAACTCCAGGAAAATTGATTCATAGGATCAATTGTCCTAAAAAAGTCTCTTGCAAACCAATGAAATCCACGTTTTCCTATCTCAACAAATTACTCAAATAAGAACTCACATCTTTTTTTCCCACACCTCTAATGTTTAAAATAGCACCTATCACAATACAGTTCTTTTATCCCTTGTTTCAGTCATAACACCACTCATAGGGTGATAGTTGTGGACCTTCACAACAGCAACACTTAACTTTCTATTCTTCCCACCAGAACCAGTTTTCATGTTCTTCCTATTTTTTCTAGAAATCACAGCAGTAAATTCCCCTTCATCATTACTATCCTCCTTCCAATCAAGAAACAAAAGTTTTTCACCCAGATCCACCTCTCCCACAACCTCACCCTGTTTTCTATCATGTAAACTGTGTCTAGCAATCTCTAAATATTTCAAAGAATTAATATGTTCTAAAGATATGGAGGCAACATCAATCCCCATCTCCAAAGCTCTATGAATAATAACATCATCATCTAGAGCAGCAAACGAATGATAAAAAGTTAAGTTGGTACCTGACAAATCTCTGTTAGGTTGTTGAGCCAGATGCCTTTCTTCCATGCTTCCATCACCACCTTGAGCAACAACCCTTGAACTCATCCTTAACAGTTGCTCATCCACACCAGCTACATTCTTAGGCTGAGCTCCCATACTTTCTTGAGTGGAGACAACATCAGGTTGAGATGACCCCATAGCTACCACCTCCTTCTCCTGACTCTATACCTCCATAGCCTATACATCACCCCTCATAGAACCTTCTCCATCACCTTTGCCACTATCAGTAGATGATGTAAGGTTCGCAGCATAGAAAACAAAAAATTTCCTACCATGGCAAAAACTATGTACCAAGATCTATCTACTATATACAAACAACTGGCGAATGTATATCCGTAGAGAACATTCCCTTGAAGACCCACAAAGCTTAATGAGTTGAACTCGTGGTTGATGTAGACGATCTCTTGTCGATCTCAAGATCGAGGGGAAGTCCTAGCGCTGCAAAGCAGCAACGCATCCGTTCTCGCACACATACAAGACACCGAGCAACCTCCGCCTCCTCGCTCCAGCGATGCAGCGGAAGCACAACCCTTTCTTGCCTAATAGCCACCGGGAACATGTATCTCGCAAGTCCGAGACCATGGGGGATAAATTCTAGAGGGGGAGAGAGATCCTTCATGAGGAGGTGTGAGTGAGAGAGAGAGGAGAGGGGGTGCCTTTTATAGGAGAGGGGGGACCCCAAGGGGGTGGTCGGCGCATGGGGGATGACCCCTTGCCCTCCCCTCATTCATGTGGGTGGACACTCCACTCACAAAATCCTTTCAATTCCCTCCTATCAAAATCCCACTCAAACTTGCAATTAAATTTCCACCAAATTTAATGCAAACTCTCATTAAATAAAACTCCTTTTATTTATTCATAATTTTGTCAATTAATTTAATGACAAACATTCACATATAACCCCTTGCTAGTATTCCATTTCACATGCAAAAACACTTTCTGCAATTTCACCTGAAAACCTGTTTCGGTATCAAGTGAAATAAATTCCTGCGCTTGTTATTCTTTCCGGCATGAAACTTTTGCTCCAATTGGATGTCAGTATCCCTTAAGTGTGTCACCCTACCGTTTGCGAATAATGCGGACATGATCGAGACCCTTCTCCGATCAATAATCAGAAGCGGAACCTGGAGATCCATACTGACTCCCACACATTCAACGATGACTTTCCTTTAATCGTCGGAACCTTTTACGCTTAGTATCTTAATCCCTTTGTTTCACGATATATTACATGTCTGAGATTCGATCATCGATATATCCATACATAGTTTGATCTCGTTACTGACATGCACTCTTTTCTCGTTCCTGTGATATAACATTCTAGTGATCAAATCACTTGCTTGCAAGCTAAACAATGTGATATCACCGAGAGGGCCCAGAGTATATCTATCCATCATCGGGATGAACAAATTCCACTCTCGATCCATGGGCCTCAACATAACACTTTATTAGTTCTGAACCCATCTTTATAATCACACTGTTACGGTGTGACGTTTGATGTTATCAAGAAACTCTTCCGGTGTTAGTGATTGACATGATCTCATGGTCTAAGGATTAGGATCACTTCGTAAGTTGTTATAGCAATATAAATTAAATGACTTTGATCGTAATGCTATACTTTGTATGAATGCTCATCACACCATTACACTAATGTTGTGATCCCGTTATTAACAACATCCAATGTCCATGATCAGGAAACCTTGATCATCTTGTTAATCAACGAGCTAGTTTATGAGAGAGGCATAACTAAGAACTTTATTTTTGTTTATTAAACACACATGTATTATTGTTTCCATATTAATACAATTATAGCATGCAAAATAAACATTTATCATATACTTGAATACACATAATAAACACTTTATTATTTCCTCTCAGGGCATATTCCCTCCAGTCTCCCACTTGCACTAGAAACAATAATATAGTTACATAGTGATGAATCTAACACCCATGGAGTTCTGGTGTTTATCATGTTTTTCTCTAGGGAGAGTTTTAGTCAACAGATCTGCTACATTGAGATCCGTGTGTACTTTACAAATCTTTATATCTCCATCCTTGACATGCTCGCTGATGGAGTGAAACCGGCGCTTAATATGCTTGGAATTCTTGGGAGACCTTGGTTCTTTGGCATTGGCAATGGCACCATTGTTGTCACAATAGGTCACCATTGGGTCCAACGCGCTTGCAACCACACCTAGTTCGGATATGAACTCCTTCATCCAAACTGCTTCCTGAGCCGCTTCGGAAGCAGCAACATATTCGGCCTCCGTTGTTGATCCCGCCACCACAGGTTGTTTGGAAATCCTCCAACTAACTGCTCTGCCATTCATGAGAAATACGTATCTGGATTGAGACTTAGAGTCATCCGGGTCAGTGTCAAAGCTTGCGTCGACATAAAACTTAGCGACAAGCTCTTCTTCACCTCCGTACACAAGAAACATATCCTTAGTTCTTCGTAAGTACTTAAGGATATTCTTGACCGCTGACCAGTGTTCCGAACCTGGATCCGATTGGTACCTACTAGTCAAACTAATAGCATGTGCCACATCCGGTCTTGTACATAGCATGGCGTACATTATAGATCCTATGGTTGAAGCATAGGGGACTTTGTCCATTATCTCTCTTTCTTCTGTCGTATCCGGACTTTGAGTCTTACTCAATGTCTTGCCTTGCAACATAGGTAAGAACCCCTTCTTACTTCCGTCCATTTTAAACTTCTTTAAAATCTTATCAAGGTATGTACTTTGCGATAGCCCTATTAGGCGCCTAGATCTATCTTTATAGATCTTTATGCCTAATATGTATGACGCTTCACCTAGGTCCTTCATTGAATTTTTTTTGTTTAGATAACTTTTAACACTGTTTAAAAGATCTATATCATTTCCGATCAATAATATGTCATCCACATATAATATCAGAAATGCCACATTGCTCCCACTCACTTTCTTGTAAATACAAGCTTCTCCATAAGTTTGGAAAAATCCAAACGCTTTGATCACCTCATCAAAGCGAAGATTCCAACTTCGTGATGCTTGCTTCAATCCATAGATGGATCGCTAAAGCTTGCACACCTTGTTAGCATCCTTAGGATCGACAAAACCCTTTGGTTGTATCATATACAACTCTTCTTCAATATTACCATTGAGAAACGCGATTTTGACATCCATCTGCCATAACTCATAATCGAAATATGAAGCAATTGCTAACATAATCCAAACTGACTTTGGCATCGCTACGGGAGAGAATGTCTCATCGTAGTCAACTACTTGAATTTGTCGAAACCCCTTTGCGACAAGTAGAGCTTTATAAACGGTCACATTACCATCAACATCAGTTTTCCTTTTGAAAATCCATTTGTTCTCCACGGCCTTTTGGTCGTGAGGTAATTCCACCAAGTTCCAAACTTGATTTTCATACATGGATTCCATCTCGGATTTCATGGCTTCTAACCATTTGTTGGAATCTGGGCTCATCATCGCTTCTTCATGTGTCGCAGGGTCATCAATTTCATCAACCATGAAATTCATAACAGGGTTTCCATATAGCTCAGTAGATGCACGCGTCCTGCTAGACCTGCGAGGTTCGGTAGTACTCTCTTTTGGAGTTTCATGATCATTATCATTAGTTCCCTCTTCAACAGGTGAAGCCAACTCCAGAACAACTTCCGACGCTGCGCTACTCGCCATACTTTGAACAGAAGGTTCAATAACCACTTCGAGTTCTACCTTCCGACTACTCAAACCTTTCGCGAGAAACTCTTTCTCTAGAAAGGATCCATTGTTGGCAACAAAAACCTTGCCCTCGGATCTGTGATAGAAGGAATACCCAATAGTTTCCTTAGGGTATCCTATGAAGACGCATTTTTCCGCTTTGGGTTCGAGTTTATCCGGTTGAAGTTTCTTCACATAAACATCGCATCCCCAAACAATAAGAAATGACAACTTAGGTTTGTTTCCAAACCACAATTCATACGGTGTATTTTCAACAGATTTAGATGGTGCCCGATTTAAAGTGAATACAACAGTTTCTAGTGCATAACCCCAAAATGACAACGGCAAGTCCGTCAGAGACATCATAGATCGAACCATATCCAATAAAGTACGATTACGATGTTCCGACACACCATTTCGCTGTGGTGTTCCGGAAGGCATGAGTTGTGAAACAATTCCACACTCTTTCATGTGAGTGCTAAACTCGTAACTTAGATACTCACCTCCACGGTCGGACCATAGAAATTTGATCTTTCTATTACGATGATTTTCCACTTCATTCTGAAATTCCTTTAACTTTTCAAAGGTTTCAGACTTGTGTTTCATCAAGTAGATATAACCGTATCTACTCAAATCATCCGTGGAAGTAACAAAATAACGATATCCACCTCGCACCGCCACCCTCATTGGACCACATACATCAGAATGTATGATTTCCAATAAATGTGTCGCCCGTTCCATTGAACCGGAAAACGGCGTTCTAGTCATCTTGCCCATAAGGCATGGCTCACATGTATCAAATGATTCAAAATCAAGTGATTCCAAAAGTCCATCCAAATGGAGCTTCTTCATGCGTTTAACGCCAATATGACCTAGACGGCAGTGCCATATATGCGGACATATCATCAATAAGTTTAATCCTTTTAGCATCAACATTATGAATATGTGTAACATTATTATCGAGATCTAATAGAAATAAACCATTCATCATCGATGCATGACCATAAAAGATTTCATTCATATAAATAGAACAACCATTGTTCTCGGATTTAAATGAATAACCACTTCGCATCAAGCACGATCCAGATACAATGTTCATGCTCAGTGCTGGCACCAGATAACAATTATTCAAGTTTATTACTAATCCCGACGGCAAGTGGAGAGGTAGCGTTCCAACGGCGATCACATCAATGCTTGATCCATTGCCGACACACATCTTGAGCTCACCCCTTGCTAGCGGTCGCTTGTTCCGCAGCCCCTGATTCGAGTTACAAATATTAGCAACTGAACCGGTATCAAATACCCAGTGCTACTGTGAGCACTAGTCAAGTACACATCAATAACATGTATATCATATATACCTTTGTTTGCCTTGCCGGCCTTCTTGTCTGCCAAATACTTGGGGCTTATGCTTCCGATGGCTCCCCCTTACAATAGTAGCACTCGGTATCAGACTTAGGGCCAACTCGGGGTTTCTTTTCAGGCATCGCAACCGTCTTGCCGCCTTACTTCCCTTCCGTTTTCTCTTCTTGTCTTTCTTGAAATCAGTGTTCCTATTGATCATCAAAACTTGATGTTCCTTTTTGATCTCCACTTCTGCAGTTTTAAGCATTGACAGAAGCTCGGGGAGAGACTTCTTCATGGCTTGCATATTATAGTTCATCACAAAGCTCTTATAGCTAGGTGGCAGAGACTACAGAACAGGATGGATGCCTAAGTCAATGGGAATCGATATTCCCAAGGACACAAGCTTATTGGCGTAACCCGACATCTTGAGTACATGCTCACTAACGGAGCTGTGATCTTCCATCATGCATCTAAAGAACTTTTCTGAAGCATTGTAGCTCTCTACAGCAGCATGTGTGTCAAAAATCATTTTCAACTCACCCATTGTATCAAATGCATTCTCGTTTTCGAAACACTTTCGAAGTTCTGGCTCTAGCCCATACAATATGTCGCAATGAACTAAGTTGTGGTCCTCCTGACGAGTCTAATAGACATTCTTCTCCTTGTTAGGGGCATCCTCAAAAGGTGGGGGGCCTAGCGGCGCTTCTAGCACATATTGCTTTTGTGCAGCAGAGAGTAGAATCCTCAAATTCATGGACCATTCGGTAAAGTTGCTACTGTTTGTTGCAAGTTTCTCTTTCTCCATGAACACATTGAAATTAAAAGCAGGTGGTGCCATCTACAACAGAATTTGTAAAGTTTAGACTAAGTTTATGATAGATTGAGTTCAACTAATCCACATTACGAATGAACTCCCACTCAAAAACGACATCCCTCATGTCTTTTTGGTGATTACATGAACCCAATCCACTACACCAAGTCCGATCATCACGTGAGTCGGTGTAGCTTCAAAGGAGAGCATCAAATGGGCATCATATCTACTATATGACTCATGCTTAACCTTTCGGACCGTTTTTCGAGGCCATGTCTACACATGCTTGGCTCGCCAAGTAAGAACCTTAGTATTCGCATGTGTAACTGTCTTACACCTGAAATATGGTCGTGGATCCAAGAACACCCGATCATCACGTGATGTCTTGGAGCGACGAGAACATAATCGGTGCATATTAAAGGAAGAACACATTCTTATCTTGATATTTAAATGACGGGTCATCTTATTATGCTAATAAAACGCCAAACAAGCAATATAAGATGCTATCAAACATCACATGTTTATTAGTGGAATGATATGGTTCCCGCATATGATCTCTATCATGTGGATCATGGTATGATCACTATCATACCTTTATGTGTAAGGCCAAGGTCTATGGAACTTACACATTATGTATGTTTTAAGAGTATCATGTCATACTTCTACTTACAACATCACCAGATCATAACACTAGCTCAGCAACAATCTAAACTAGACGCCTCTAATTTATCCATTGCAAGTTTTACGTGGATTAGGGATTTTGAAGATAGAATCATTCTTACCTACGAACATGAACCAAAACAAGGATAACCAAATTGTTGAAAACTCGTTGCAAAATAGATATTGACTATAGTAGGAGAGACAGACACCCGCTAGCCACTTATTGTCGTGGGAATGGTCACGGCAGATGCTGCAATTGGCAGCGAGTAGTAGAACAAGGGGCAAGGGCGGCTAGCCATCTGCGGTGCGAGATGAGGGCGGAGACACAAGGTTTTACCCAGGTTCGCCCCCCCGGAGGGTAAAGACCTACTCCTGCTAGATTGTATTATGGTGGAGGTACAATGGGCGAGCTCGGCGGCTAGGGGGCGAGTCGCTTGGGTGTATGATGGAATGTATCTCTACACGCCCTGTAGGGAGGTTTATATAGACTCACCTCCCCTAGGGTTTACATATCTCAACCGAATCAGTTAAGGCTTCGGTAATCGTTTAACCTAACTCGCCTGGGCCTATCTACTCGCCTGGGCCTTCAGCTCCAGTCGCTTGGATCCACACAGGACCTTGATCCAGTCGCCGTCTTGCAGGTCCACTCGCCAGTTCCTGGGCCAGTCGGAAACGTCCTGCTGGGTATACCCCGGTAGGCATATCCCCATCAGTAGTCCCCGAGGCCGTCGTTGATTGGGCGCAGGTGGTTGCTGGCAGTCGGAGTATACGGCTTCAAGCAAGCATCTAGTCGAATCGTTGGCGGGCTCCTAAATGAAGGAAAAAACTAGTCATTCTGATCGCAACTTTGGCGAGTCGAGTCAGCGAAATACTTAGTCACTGTCGTAGTGATCGGGTCGGCGAGCCGAGTGGCTGAAGTTGGACCGTTAAACGTGGTCAAACTAGTCGTTGGGGTAATCCAACGGTAACTTTTGGCGTAATCACCGCGTAGTAATGGCTCCCTGATTTGGCGGGTAACAACCACTATATAAGGGGAATGGCAGGCAATCGGAAAACCATCTCCTTGTCATTTCCTCCGATTGCGCACACTTTCGCCTTCCTCCGTATCGCGATCCAGCCGACCCGAAATCCTACGACCCCCACGAATCCTTTCGCCAATGGCCCCCTCCACCGAGCCTTGGGGCAGATCTAAGTGTACGAGGCGCGCTGGCGTCGCCGAGGAGGCCGAATCCTGCTTGGCGGCGGTGGAGCATCCTGCGGCGAGAGGTGACCCGAACCAGCATGAGGAGAATTCATCTGCTTCACCAGCCACCTAGAACAGGGGCTGGGGTTCCCTACGTCCCTGTTCTTCTGGCTCTTCTGCGCCTTCTACGGGATCCAACCGTCGGACCTGGGTCCGCACAGCATCGATCAGCTCGCCATCTTCGTGGCGTTCTGCGAGTGCTACCTGGGCTGCCGGCCCTACTTCCCTCTATGGCAAGATCTGTTCCACGGAGGGATCAGTCGCGAGGAAGCGGGCGGCCCAATGCTCGCCGCGAGCGGCCTGACATTCCAGCTGAAGTCGAAGGCCTCGTTTTTTGACTTGATGCTGCCCGCCAAGGCGTGGAGCGAGTGGAAGAAGTCTTGGTTCTACGTTACCGAGGCGACTCCGGAGGGCGAGGCGGCGATCCCACGATACTCCGCCGACCGGCCCGAACCACGCCGACTCCAAGTCGGCAAGCTCCCCACCGACCAACGGATGGTCGTGGACGAAATGCTTCAAACCATCCGCGGTCTGAAGAAGAAGGGCCTCCAGACAATTAACTTATACAACTGCTGGCTCGGGCGGCGGCTCGTCCCTCTGGCTCAGCGCGACCACTATATGTACCAATACACGGGCCAGGAGGACTCGACGAAGTCCTGCCTCGCCGAGTGGAAGCTCGAGGACTACACCCCAGCACTGAAGAAGATCACCCAGGCGGTGTACCTGGACACAAAGGCCAGGGTAACCCCCTACACCGCGAAGCATCCAGCCCCAACGGTAAGTCACCTTGCATCATTCGCAGTCGCAGTTTATGTAGTCACGGTCATTCTAATTTCATCTTGTGCTCATTGCAGCTATTCCAAGTGGTGGAAGGATGGCTCCCGCCTTCGGACGACGAGAACTCGAGCTCGTCCGTCCAGGACATGGGAGAGTCGCCTCCTGCCAAGGGCGACACCGAGAGCGACACCAAGAGCGACAAGAACGACGATGATGACAAAGTCGAGGAGGAGGTCGCCCCGCTGGTTCACAAGACCCGCAGGCAGTGTCAGCGTGAGCTTGAGGCGAGCAAAAGCCTCGAGCGCCATGATGATGATGATGACGAACTTCCGGAGACCACCTCGCGCCGCCAGGCCACTCCATCGAAGAAGAAGAAGAAGAAGAAGAAGAAGAAGAAGAAAGAGAAGGAGGTGAAGGCCCCCCCGAAGAACAAGACGAAGCCGGTGAGACCGGCCTCCCGCCGCTTTCGGCAGCTCGATGCCAGCCTGGCAGCCAAGGTGAGACACCGCCCGGTGGTAACAGCGCTGGACAAAGCATCTCCTGCGAGAGTGCTGCCAGCCGATGGCTCCGCCATTCACCCCAGTCTCTGGACTAGGGGCCGCTCCGGTCGCGGCGGCTTCACCTCGCAGGGAAGCTCCCGCTGAAGATGTCTCAGAGGCTCCCGTCGCAGCCTCGACGACGAAGAAACCATCCGTGTCTTGGGCACACGACGTCTTGGAAATGGGCCTCGATCGCCTGGGCCCCATCTGGAAGCGGCCGGCATCCAAGACGGGCTACGCTTCATTCCAGTCGCCAAGTGAGTTTGCTCACCTTCTTTCGTCTTTCATTGTGCTTGGATTATCTTGCTCACGCAATCAATTTGTAGGACCGGAGCGAAGAAGATAGGCCATCCGACTGTGGCTAAGGTGCCACCCGTCGTCAGCGAGGAGGATCCCTCCCGGAAGAGGAAGGCGGACAAAGTCGTCGTCCCCGCGGATAGCGCCAAGAAGGCCAAGGGCGACGATGTCGTCACGATCTCCGACGACATGGCGATCGCGCCGAGTGAACGCAGCGAGCGGCCTTACCCAGCGAAGGAGGTGCTCCTCGCTGGGGCGAGCCGGCCTCCTCTGGTGTCGGTGCCTCCATCGCAATGTTCCCGCGCTTCATGGCCAGAGCGGCTACAGCGAGTGGGACCTCGCCCTCGAGCCGTGCACCTGAGGTTGCTGATACGGAGGTCGATCAGCGTCGTGGGCACACGCCGGCTCTCCTCGCGTCCGTGGATGCGATACAACTTCATGGCATGCTTGGCGCAGCCATCCAGGTATGTCCAGTCCCCGAGTATCAGGCCGGTGTGTTGCAACGGTCTGATTCTTTTAGTGTCTTGTTGTTATTTTTCGCGTCCAGTCCCCGAGTGCGCACTCGCTGAATTTCAGCGGGTGGGCACTTAGGATTTTTGATTGCCAATCCCCAGTGCGTACTCGCTGAATTTCAGCGGGTGGGCACTTAGGATTTTTTGATTGCCAGTCCTCGAGTGCGTACTCGCTGAATTTCAGCGGGTGGGCACTTAGGATTTTTTGATTGCCAGTCCCCGAGTGCGTACTCGCTGAATTTCAGCAGGTGGGCACTTAGGATTTTTGGATTGCTAGTCCCCGAGTGCGCACTCGCTGAATTTCAGCGGGTGGGCACTTTGGATTCCACTTTTGGTTAACTGTTTGAATTGTGTGCAGGGTCTGCAACGTGAGTCAGCTGACCGGCTTGCTGCAACATGCCGCGCGGAGAAGGAACTGGCCACTGTCCAAGAGGCGAATAAAGGGCTTTAGGCAATTGCCGCGGAGGCAGAGAAGGCCCGCCAGGGGCTTGTCCCAGCGAGTGAGTTGGTAGCGGCTCAATCGGTGTTGAGCTCGGCTGAGAAGCGAATCGCCGACCTCGAGCGCGAGCTGAGGGAGGCGAAAGAAGAAGCGAGTTCGGCGGATGGTCGAGCCAAGGCCGCCGTTACGGCCGCCGCGGAAGAACGTAAGGTTTCTGACGCCCTTGTTGCTGGGCTTCAGGATGATCACACTTATCTTCAGAGCTTCATCACGGATCTCTCCCGTCCCTTGATTGGTGAGTGTGTCTGCCCCTGCCTATTGCATGTGCCTTTTTGTAATATTCGATGTACTCACTGTTATCTTCTATTCGCAGGTCGCATCCTTGATAGCGCGGAAGAGGCGAGCTCGTTCGACACACGACAATGTGTGGCCACGCTTGTCGACTCGGCGATGTTGTCGGCGACATGCATCCGAGCCTACCTCCAGGAGATGTCGCCCACCGAAGTAATTCCCAGCGACCTCGTCGAGGTGTGGAGGTACTTGGAGAAGGAACCGTCGGTCGTTGAGTTTATGACGCGATCGACGTTCCGGCGCGGAGCAGCGACGGCGCTTAGCCTTGGGCTTGCTCACTTTCCAGAGGATTTCGATCTGGACGATGTGACGAGTGGCTACCCGTCATCGACTGGCGCGGTGGAAATCTCCGAGGTGCTCAAGTTGACGGACCGCGCCGCGGTGTATTCCGAGCGCATCTGGGCGATGGGCGACCTCCTTCCTTACCAGGAGACGGTCGTCGCACCCAACGACCCCGAGCCGCAGCACCGGGACGTCAAGGTCGAGCAGCCCTTTCGTGCGGCGATGGCGGGTGAGCTGACGACGTATCCATCGAACCCGTACACTCCCTTCATCCGCAATCGCAAGGGTGCTGGCGAGTCGTCGTCGAAGCCTGCAGAGTGAACTAGTTTGCCCCGGGGCGTTAGTAGCAGTTCTGCCGTTGGGCATACTATGTATTTTGAGACAATTTGCGACATGCTATTAATGAGATACCGTGTTTGTTTTGTGATTTGACATGTGTTTTTCGATTGAGGGTGGAACGAGTCCCCGAGCGCGTCCGCCCTTTTTATGGGGTTGACCTCGTTTATAATGTGTTTGCGGTTTTTGAATGTTTTGTTATTGTGGTCGACTCGCCCGGACTCAGAGAGCCAGTCGCAAGGCGACTCCCTTGAGCGCTCTGTACTTCACCGTTTTCCCTTGCGCGAACGAGGTCGGGTGGCCGAGTCCCCGAGCATGGTACTTGGTTGTTCTAGGCGCGACTCGAGGGTGGGTGAGGACTTGGCTCGTTAGTTTGAGCGCATCGCTCCTGACTGGCCCATTGGGTCAGTCGCATGGCGAGTCCTGGTCATGCTCTCATACTTGGCGTTTTCCCTAGCCGCTCGTGCTGAACTGGTCATCAGTCCCCGAGCGTGGTACTTGGCCGTTCGAGTCGCTATGTCGAGGATGCGGAGGATCATGGTCCCTGTGAGAGGCGGAGGCAGTTGTCTTGGATCATAGAGCCAGTCGGGCTAGGCGACTCCAATGGGGCTCCGGGTAGGCGTTTTTCGTGGACGATGCAAGACCTGAGGTGACCCAGTGCTCTTGCACCGCACTACTTGAACGTGCCGATCGCTGTACCAAAGGTTGACTTCTGCGGTTAGCTTGACGCTTTTATTACGAGTGCGAGTGGCACAAGACATGGAGAGTAGGCGCAATTTGCGGTAACCAATTATTTTTATTTCATAGCGACTGGAGGGTACATATGGGGTTCTAGGAGTAGAACTTCCGTAGGAGGTTTACATTCCATGGTCGCTTGACGTCTAGTTCGCCGTCCCCGCGGACGTCGATGAGGTAGTAGGCGTCGTTGCCGAGTACTCGCCCGATGGAGAATGGTCCCTCCCACGGAGGGGAAAGCTTGTGCATGCCCTTCTTGTCTTGGATGAGGCGCAACACAAGGTCGCCTTCTTGGAAGGTGCGAGTTTTCACCCGCCGGCTGTGGTAGCGGCGGAGTCCTTGTTGGTAGATGGCGGTGCGTGATCGAGCGAGGTCACGTGCCTCGCCGAGTTGGTCGACTCCGTCCTGGCGGGCGAGTTCGTTCGTAGCCTCCGTGTAGTGGACGACCCGTGGCGAGTCGTGCTCGAGGTCGGTGGGCATGACTGCCTCGGCGCCGTACACCATGAAGAAGGGGATGCCCCAGATGACGGAGGGTAGCTCCTCGACCCAGCACCCGGCGGTGCGCTGGAGTCAGCCAGCCGTGGAGGATGCTTTGATTGGCCCGTTCCGCCTGGCCGTTGGATTCCGGGTGGGCGACTGACGCGAGATCGAGCCGGATGTGGTGTTCTTCGCAGAACTCGGCCATGGCTCCTTTGGCGAAGTTGGTGTCGTTGTCCATGATGATGCTGTTTGGGAACCCGTAGCGATATATGAGCTCGCGTAGGAATTTAGTGGCGGTCTTCCCGTCGCATTTCCGGACTGGTTTGGCCTCCACCCACTTTGTGAATTTGTCGACCACGACCAAGAGGTGGGTGTAGCCAGAGGGAGCCTTTTTGAAGGGGCCTACCATGTCCATACCCCATACGACGAATGGCCAGGTGATGGGGATTGTCTTGAGCGCTGAGATCGGCACGTGCGTCTGGTTGGCGTACTTCTGGCATCCGGCGCACCGCTGGACAATGTCGACGGCATCGGCGTGTGCGGTGGGCCAGTAGAAGCCATGCGGCGCACCGCTAGACTAATGGCTTGGTGATCGTGTCGAGGAAGACGTCGGCGGGTGGTGCGAGTCGAGCCGACCCAATGCGAGAGAGTGCGTCAGCCTCCTCGTTCTTTTGCCTGTCAATCCACTCGACGGAGTAGCCTGCGAAGTGTCCGCCCAGCTTGTCCACTGCTTGGCGGTATGCCGCCATGGTGGGGGAGACGGCGTCGCAGGTGCCAGCGACTTGTCCAGCAACGAGGTCGGAGTCTCCATAGCAGCGTAGGCGGTTGACGTTCATCTCCTTGGCAGCTCGCATGCCGTGGAGTAGTGCCTCGTACTCGGCCATGTTGTTGGTGCAGGGGGTGAAGTCGAGGCAAAGGACGTAGCGGAGCTTGTCGCCCTTCGGGGAAGTCAGCACGATCCCTGCTCCTGCGCCATCCGCGTTCTTGGAGCCGTCGAAGTGCAGGCTCCAGTAATGGAGGTATGGCAGCTTTTCTGGCTGCTGGGCCTCTTCCCAGTCGGCGATGAAGTCCGCTAGAGCCTGCGACTTGATCGCTTTTCGTGGATCGTACTTGATATTATGGACGCCGATTTCGACAGCCCACTTAGCGACTCGCCTAGTCGCCTCACGGTTGCGGATGATGTCCTGCAACGGTGCTGAGGAGACGACCGTGATCGGGTTCTCCTGGAAATAGTGCGGCAGGCGCCGTCGTGCTCTGAAGACCACGTATACCAGTTTCTGGTACTACGGGTATCGTTGGCGTGACTCGGTGAGGACCTCGCTGATGTAGTACACCGGTCGCTGTACTGGGCGCTCCTTCCCTTCCTCCGGTCGTTCGACGACCATGACGGTGCTGACGACGCGCTCGGAAGCCGCGACATAGACCAGCATGGGTTCTTTGTCGGCGGGGGAGGCGAGTAGCACCTTCTTGAGGTCGCGGAGTGTGTCGTCCGCCTCCTTGTACCACTGGAAGGTGGGGTTCTTGCGCATCAGACGGTATAGGGGCATCGCCTTTTCGCCCAAGCGGGGGATGAAGCGACTGAGAGCCGCTACTCGCCCGGCCAGCTTCTGGACGTCGCGCATGCACTCAGGTTTGCCGAGTCGGGCGATCGTGTCGATCTTGGTGGGGTTCGCCTAGTTCCCTCGCTTGGAGACGACGTACCCAGTAGTTGTCCTGCTGGTACACCGAAGGTGCATTTGCCTGGGTTAAGCTTTATCTTGTATTTTCGCAAGTTGGCGAATGTTTCCGCCAGGTCGGCGAGTAGATCACCCTGGCGAGCGGATTTTACAACCACGTCATCGATGTAGACGTGGATGTTGCGGCCAATTTGGCTCGCGAGGCACTCTTGCATGCACCGCTGGTAGGTCGCCCCGGCGTTCTTGAGGCCGAAGGTCATGGCGGTGTAGCAGAAGGCTCCAAATGGCGTGATGAACACTGTCTTCTCCTCGTCCTCGACAGCCATTTTGATCCGGTTGTATCCAGAGTAGGCGTCGAGGAAACATAGACACTCCGAGCCCGCGGTGGAGTCGATTATTTGGTCGATCCGCGGGAGGACGAACTGCTCCTTCGGGCAGGTGCTGTTCAAGTTTGTGTAGTCGATACACATCCTCCAGGTCCCGTTCTTCTTCTCGACCAGGACTGGGTTTGCCAGTCACTTGGAGTACTTGATTGGCCGGATGAAGCCTGCAGCGAGTAGACGCTGCACCTCCTCGGCGATGGCTCGGCGGCGCTCTTCATTGAAGGGCCACAGCGACTGTTTGACGGGTCGCACTTTGGGGTCGGCGTTTAGTTTGTGCTCAGCGAGCTCCCTAGGGACACCAGGCATGTCAGAGGGCTTCCATGCGAAGATGTCCCTATTCTCACGGAGGAACTCGATAAGCGCGCCTTCCTAGGCTGGGCTCATTCCTGTTCTGATCGTCACCGTCTGGCTGGAGTCGCCTGGGACCAGCTCGACTGTGCGGGTGTGCGTTGTTGCCTCGAAGGATGAAGTGTTTGCGCCCTCCGAATTGGGCTTCTTGAGTATGGTGGGGTCGTCATTGTTCACCCCGCTCGCGTACTTGGCGAGCTCGTCAGCGTGGTTGGCTTCTGCCGCGATGACGGCATCGGCGAGTTCGGCTCCTTTGGCCTCGCACTCGGCGGCCATGTCGGGGTCGCCGTTGATGGTGATGACGCCGCATGGCCCGAGGAGCTTCATCGCGTTGTACGCGTAGTGTAGCGCTGCCATGAACTTGGCAAACGCCTGGCGCCCCAGGACGCAGTGGTAGGGGCCGTCGAAGGGCACCAGCTTGAAGACGATCCGCTCGGTGCGGAAGTTTGCTGGTGTGCCGAAGGTGACTGGCAGCGTGACCTTGCCGATCGGGTATGCCTTCCGACCGGGGACGATGCCATGGAACATGGTGTGGGTTGTCTCGATCATCGACTGTGGGAGCCGCAACCGCCTGAAGGTGTCCAGGTACAGGATGATGATGGAGCTGCCGCCGTCCATCAATGTCTTGGGGAGCCAGTAGTCGCCCACCTTTGGCTTGACCACCAGGGCAACTCGGCCTGGGTACTCGATGCGCGGCGAGTGGTCCTGGCGGCTCCAGGTGATGGGATGCTCCGACCAGTTGAGGAACTGGGGAACGTCCACCTAGGCCATCGCATTGACGGTGACAACGCGGGTGATGACCTTCTTCTCGCGCTTCGTGTTGAAGCCTGTGAAGGTATGGAGCGAGCCGGCCACGTAGCCGAATTTTCCGCCGTTTGGCGGGTTGTTGTCGGGGTCCTCCCGTGCTCGCCGCGCCTTCTCAATCTCCTTGAGGGTGTGGCAGTCGGCGGTCGTGTGTGTTGCGGGTTTGCTTTCCCTGCTATGAAACACACAAGGTTGGTTAAGGAGGGCCGCGGGGTCGAACCTTGGCTTGGCCTTGTAGTTGCCGCCGTCGCGGCGTTGTCCTCTGTCATGGCGGAAGCTTTTGGGCTCACGTTGTGCGTGCCCGGCGTTGGCGACGAAGTCGACTCGCCCGTCACTGTGGCGCTTGCCAGTGAGGCGAGTGTTGCTGTAGCGTAGGTCGGATCGTCGTCCGCTGTCGTTGCCGCTCGTGCGGCGTTGGCCTCCCGACTCATCGTCGGTTTCCTAGTTTGGATCTTCCTCCGCGTACCGTTTGGCGATCTCGAGGAGGTCCGGTATGTTGTCGAGTGTGCGAGAATGTCGCTTGAGCTTGGTGACCAAGGGCTCGTAGCGGCACGAGGTATTGAAGCAATGGATCGCGGTGTCCGGGTGGATGCCGACCGCGTTGTACCAGAGTTCTTGCCACCGCTGGACCCAGTTGCGGGTCGACTCGCGGGGTCCCTGGATGCATCGCTCCAGGTCCTCGATGGTGGTGGCGCGGGTGTAGGAGCACTCAAAGTGCCTGACGAAGGCGTCACGCATCTCCTCCTAGGAGTCGATACTATCCTGGGGGAGGGTGTTGATCCACTGCCTGCACGTCCCCTCCATCATCAGGGGGAGGTAACGGGCGGCTAGCAGGTCGGTGTGGCCTGCGATCCCCATCGCCATGAGGTATGTGTCGAGCCACACGGAGGGGTCGTACGAAGGGTCGTACTTTTCTATCTCCTTTGGCGCGTTGAAGTTCGGTGGGTACTTCTCGCCTCGGATCATCGGTCCGAAGGACTTGGGGCCGAGTCAACTTAGCGACCCCATCGGCTCGCCGTCGCGACGATTGGTTAGGGTGTGTCGCAGATCATCGGGCTGGCGTGCGCGCCAGCTTTGGTTGTTGATGATGTGGGTGCGAGCGTCGATGGGTTGACCGTTGGCGGCGACGAAGTTGGTCGCTGGCCTGGGGTCGTTGGTGGAGAGTGCCGCGTTCGCGGGTCGGTGTTGGAGCTGCAATGGCTCTGGTGGCGGGCAGTTGAGGGTGTTTGCCGCCATTGGGCGGCCACTTGAGGCTGCTCTGCTTCCCGAAGAACGCAAGTACACTCGACCCTGCGAGTCGGCGCCTGCGTTTTGCTGCTCGACGGCCTTTGCGAGCAAGGCCCTGACATACTGGATCTGTAGGGCGCCGTCGCCGGTGGCCGTGATGTTGTCGGCTGCTGCTCGGCCCGCCACAAGGTTGTCCATCGGGGTGGAGAACAGTGGGAGGCCGTTCGCGTCTCGCTCCCATGAGGATACTACTATCCGCGGCTGATCCCTGGGGGGTGTGCGGTTGGGTATAGGTGGGGCGCCCATCGTCGTCGACCCTGGCGGGGGCCGGGCGCTTCCTCCTGGTGGCGCGTTCTCGCAGATCGTGCGCTCGGCCGCGCGGGCCGGGTCGTTTTCATCATCGAAGTTCAGGGCGCGCCCCTGGACGGTGGGGTTCAGGCGCGTCCTGATTCGCTGCTGGTGGTAGCGCGACAGTTCCTGCGCCGTCACCTGCTCGAGGCGAAATTTTTCGCGCTCGGCTTGTTCCTTGCGGACTGCCTCCGCCAGCTTCAGGCGGAGTTCCTCGACCTCCGTTGCCGTGGCGTTAGGAGGGATCGGGGTGGAGAAGGGATCCTCCGGCGGATCGGTGCCGGCCGCCATGTAGGTTGCGGCGTGGCGACCGGTCCTGTCACGGAGGTCGGCGGAATTTTCCGACCCGGAGTCGAAGTCGAAGATCCCAAGGATGGAGGGATCCTCGAAGTCTCCCACGTTGGAGACCTGGGTGATGGAGCTCGCGGGTGAAGCCGCGGTGATGGATCCAGCAAGTGACGCCGGGGTTGCCGAGTCGGCGTCATCATTGAGGGCTGCGTCTTCCGCGACCACGGAGTTTTCGGCCACGTTGCTGTGGGCCAAGTTGTACTCGGAGGCGAGGTAGTGGATCGTGCGGACCTGGCTCTCGGAGAGTCGATTGCGTGGCGGCGACTCGCGGATGCGAGCCGAATCCTCCGAGACGATGACGTCGGTGAGGCCGACGAAGAGGCTGATCGTGCCTACCGGCAGGATCACACTGTGCGTGACGGGTCGCGCCGCCGGGACGTAGCTGCTCGGCAAGATTTGGAGCATCTCGCCGATCGCTATCATGCGGCCGGTGGCGACCGTCTCGTTGATGGGCAGATTGGATCTCGCCGCAGAACACCGGCCAGACCGGCCAGGCCCCACGGTGGGCGCCACTGTCGTGGGAATGGTCACGGCAGATGCTGCAATCGGCAGCGAGTAGTAGAACGAGGGGCAAGGGCGGCCAGCCATCTGTGGTGCGAGATGAGGGCGGAGACACAAGGTTTTACCCAGGTTCGGCCCCCCGGAGGGTAAAGACCTACTCCTGCTAGATTGTATTATGGTGGAGGTACAATGGGCGAGCTCGGCGGCTAGGGGGCGAGTCGCTTGGGTGTATGATGGAACGTATCTCTACACGCCCTGTAGGGAGGTTTATATAGACTCACCTCCCCTAGGGTTTACATATCTCAACCGAATCAGTTAAGGCTTCGGTAATCGTTTAACCTAACTCGACTGGGCCTATCTACTCGCCTGGGCCTTCAGCTTCCAGTCGCTTGGATCCACACCGGGCCTTGATCCAGTCGCCGTCTTGCAGGTCCACTCGCTAGCTCCTGGGCCAGTCGGAAACGTCCTACTGGGTATACCCCGGTAGGCATATCACCATCACTTATGCAAACTAGTTGCATGACAAGCGTGGAATAGGTCTCATGTGCGAGGACATGTAAAGTTTGTCCGGGCCGCTTCATCCCACTATGCCACCAATATCCAAAATTACAACTAAGGAGCAACAACATGATCATCATTGCCCACATACTCATATGTGTACTACCCGTGTAAAGAATCTACGCATAGATCCGGCTCTGATACCACTGTAGGTTTCGCAGCATAGAAAACAAAAAATTTCCTACGATGGGAACAACTATGTACCAAGATCTATCTACTAGATACAAACAACAGGCGGATGTATATCCGTAGAGAACATACCCTTGAAGACTGACAAAGCTTAACGAGTTAAACTCGTGGTTGATGTAGACGATCTCTTGTCGATCTCAAGATCGAGAGGAAGTCCGAGCGCTGCAAATCAGCAGCACATCCGTGCTCGCACACACGTCCAAGGTAACGAGCAACCTCCGCCTCCTCGCTACAGCGATGCAGCGGAAGCACAACTCTTTCTTGCCGAATAGCCACCGAGAACATGTATCTCGCTAGTCCGAGACCATAGGGGATAAATTCTAGAGGGGGAGAGAGATCCTTCTCGAGGAGGTGTGAGTGAGAAGTGAGGAGGGGTTCCCTTTTATAGGAGAGGGGGAACCCCAAGGGGGTGGCCGGCGCATGGGGGCTTCCCCCTTAGCCTCCCCTCTTCCTGTGGGTGGACACTCCACTCACAAAATTCCATTAAATTCCCTCCACTCAAAATCCCACTCAAACTTGCAATTAAATTTCCACCAAATTTAATGCAAACTCTTTTTATTTATTCAAAATTTTGTCAATTACTTTAATGACAAACATTCACATATAACCCCTTGCTAGAATTCTATTTCACATGCAAAAACACTTTCTGCAATTTCACCCAAGAACCTGTTTCAGTATCTAGTGAAATAAATTCCTGCACTTGTTGTTCTTTCCGGCATGAAACTTTTGCTCCAATTGGATGTCGGTGTCTCTTAAGTGTGTCACCCTACGGTTCATGAATAATGTGGACATGATCGAGACCCCTCTCGGATCAATAATCAGAAGCGGGATCTAGAGACCCGTACTGACTCCCACACATTCAACGTTGACTTTCTTGTGATCGTCGGAACCTTTTATGCTAGTATCTTAATCCCTTTGTTTCACGATATATTACATGTCCAAGATTCAATCATCGGTATCTCCATAACTATTTTGATCTCATTACTGACATGCACTCTTTTCTCGTTCCCGTGATATAACATTCTAGTGATCAAATCACTTGCTTGCAAGCTAACCAATGTGATATCACCGAGAGGGCCCAGAGTATATCTATCCGTCATCGGGATGAACAAATTCCACTCTCGATCCATGGGCCTTAACATAACACTTTATTAGTTCTGAACCCATATTTATAATCACACTGTTACGGTCTGACGTTTGATGTTATCAAGAAACTCTTCCGGTGTTAGTGATTGACATGATCTCATGGTCTAAGGATTAGGATCACTTCGTAAGTTGTTATAGCAATATAAACTCAATGACTTTGATCGTAATGCTATAATTCGGATGAATGCTCATCACACCATTACACTAATGTTGTGATCCCGTTATTAACAACATCCAATGTCCATGATCAGGAAACCTTGATCATCTTGTTAATCAACGAGCTAGTTTATGAGAGAGGAATAACTAGGAACTTTCTGTTTTTTTATTAAAAAGACATGTATTAATGTTTCCGTATTAATACAATTATAGCATGCAAAATAAACATCTATCATATACTTGAATACAGATAATAAACACTTTATTATTGCCTCTCAGGGCATATTTCCTTCAGTTGAGCCAAATGACTCTTCAGCAGATGCATCATCGCCATCTTGTTAATCAACATCACCCTATTCTCCCTCATCAACCAGAAAATGGCCATATTGCTTCTTGAGCTCATAATACTTATCACTACTCCTATCCTTTAACAATTCTCTGATAAAGTCATCAAAGTTCTGGGGCAAGCAGCAGCAGGAGGATTGATATCACCAACAATAGGAGGAGCTAAATTCTGAATGACCTCCATGTGAAAATCACCTAAACCAACACCATCACCCACACCATCCCCCTAAACAGCATCTTGTGGTCCCACAACATCACCCTTGTTCTGAACATTGTTATGATCAGTATTACCACCCTCTACATTTTCCCTGATGACAATCCCCCTTGTGTTTCTACCACTTCCAGAACTAGCCCAAATATTAGACATTTTTGTCCCAAATGACATCTCAGTCATAATAGAGTTGCATAAAGATAAATCATAATTGGAATTGGCAAACTTTGTCCTTGGTCTGAGAACAGCTGGCAAACAGTTTCACAAAAAGCTTTTGAAAAGTTCTCACAACAAGAGTACTCTTTGCTCAAACATAAAAGGTTTTTCACAATCATAGCTTTCAAAGCAATACTCAATAGATAAGATTTTTGTGCAAACAAGGAAGTTAAAGAACATGATTGAATAAATCACCATATGAATGCTTGAAACAGAACAACTCAAATGCTTGTCGGAGATAGAGAGGAAGTAGGTTTACTGACTCAACTTGGAACTAGGAGAAAGGTCCCTTCATAGAGGGAAGCATGGATTTCAAGTTCATAAAGAGATTCCAAAAGATTATGGTACTTACTAGCTTTGAGTCCTCATTGCCCCTATCATAAGCATCTTAAGGTGATTAAGGTTAAAGTGAACAAAGATGGAGTATATGCTTGAAAAAATATAAGTTGGCAATCTCATGTCCCTTGAGTACGAGGGTCTCTCCTCATGCTACTCAACTTTAGTCACCTGTAAGTTCTTGTCATTGTAAGTACATGTGTATAATAAAGAACCGCCAACGGGGTACCCCTTGCACATGATATAGGAGCTATCCCATAATCAAAGTGACAAGGCAAGCAAACAGAGAGCATATCAGCGATCTTTTTATTTGCTATTTTCATAAGTTTTTATTAAGGATGCTTCACAGATTGCTCACTATGATGATGCTGCAAGATTCCACCATGATTAGGCATGGCTTAGGCTAGCGGCCCAGGCGTTTCGCTAACACACATACATAACTCCATGGACTTACAAGTCCCCTTTTATTTCACACCGACGACATCCGCAAACAAAAGAGCATGATATCAACTGTGTACAACATACAGGTGAAATGTTGAAAGTGTTCCCCGTGACAGCACGGTTCTGCTAATTCCAACGTATAGGTGCAAGCATATACAACTTCGATGACACAATGGTTCAAGTCTATTACGGGCAATAACATAGGGTGTGCCATCAAGTTCGTGAGAGCTTTACTAACTAGTTTTCACATAACAAAATACTTTTGAATTTGAAAGATAGATGAAGCTTCAGAATTTGCTTGAAACATCAATAATGCTAATAGGTAGATATGGTGGACACTAATGGCATAGGATTTGGTTCAAAGGGATTGGAAGCATGAGAAGTATGCCTTCCCAAAACAGGTTTTTGGCTAGCAAGGCTGGGTAGCAAGCAAAAGAGTTGAAGGAAACAAGCAAACCTACAAGTGATAAAGCCAAACATGCAATCTTCCTTGAAGACACAAAAGATCTTAAATAAAGAATACTAAGCTTATGAGCCAATCAAGAAAGAAAATAAATGATACAAAATACCTGTAAGCTTTTTCTATTTTCCCTTCAAACCTCAAAAAGTGTTGCTACTGACCAGAGCTTGGTTTGCCAAAACCAATTTAGATCTACTTGATGCTCCCAAAGTGATGCCAATACGGATCAACAAGATAAATCATATAATAGAGATTGCAAACTAAAATAAGAAGTGCAAAAAGTAAAAGATGAAACTTCTCATTAATATTCCATAAAGGCACTCACACGAAGGGATACATAGATAATCAACTAAAGGAGAGATACTTCCACAATGCAAACCAACCTATAAGATAACTTCTCTACCAAAGATATGAATCCACTAAAAAGGTAAAAGATAAAAGATAATGATGTGATACCGCGGCATTCCCCCAATCTTGGAACAAGCCAATGGGATGCCAAACCTGATGACGAATTACTCCTTCGGTGGTGGTGTTCTCTTGATAAGATATTCAATAATTTCCCAATCCTCAATCTCGAAGGTTAGAGTACGAATCAGCTCTAAAATATGCTCAATGCGGTTCATGATCATGTCGGACCGAGAATATCAGTCCTTGTTGTTCTTTCCCAACTCTTCCTTCTTAGTGTGTTCCTTCCTTGCATGGTTAGAACGAGGCAGATCCCAAGCCGAGGGGAAGTTCCCTTTGGACACCTTTTTGGTATTCTTGCTCATGTATAAGAGTATGGAAGTGATTCTTGGTACGTGGAGGACATGACCGTGGAGCGAGGATATGACGCGGAGTTCTCCCTCATGTAGACATTTGTGTTGTCCTCCTAAGTTTGGTACGGTTTACCACCACTCCAATGCTTGCGACGGTAGCGCGGGTGTCCGGATGCTCGTCCTCCTCCATGTATTCTTCATCCCCTACCAAAATATCCTCCTCCTTGAGTTTTTAAGGATCATCTTCCTCTGGCTTCTTGCCTTTGTCATTGGCGGAGACCATGGTTCTCTAAACTTGAGAAGATTTCCTGACAGAAACAGATCGAAATGAAAACACGGCGAGAACATGATGCACGAACCTCGGGGGATCCGGGGGGTTATATATTACGAAGTTTCAATGCATAAGGAAGGGATTGGTACGAAAACGAGGCAGAGACGGAGCTCTGGGGCTCACACCCCTGTAGGCGCGGCCAGCTGGGGCCCGCGCCTAGGGTAGGTGTGGCCACCCTGGCCTCTGTTTCGTCTCGTAACCTTCCGTATGTATTAAAAACATCAAAAATATAAAAATATAGGGTTTTCACGAACCTTCAGTTTTAACCACTTTTACCTATTCAAAGACGAACTCTGCAGATTCCTTTTCTCCTTCTCCTAGAAATTCCTTTTCTCACAAGGCAATACACAAACTTCAAAGGCAACATAAGTGTAAGAAAAAACAATAAACCTTTATGTACACACTTCAAGTGAAATCCATCAAAGCAAAATCTACTGTAGAAACTCCTTTCCAAAAACCCAAAAGAATCTGGAAGGGAATCAATATAAGAGGCAAATGCAAATGACGGCAGAAATTTGTCAAAACAGACTAGTAGGTAAAGATTGATTTTTTTGAAAACCTTCTGTTGCTCAAATCAAAAAGTGCAAAACTAACAAAAGTTGGGTAACAACTTGGAGAACAAGCATAGAGAAATACAACTCCATCCTAAGTACTGAGCTCCCTCACGAATTTTCCCAATGAAGCACAAAACTCTATCCTAGGACAGCCACTTGTCACAACTCCTCTACTTCTCAAAACTAGTTGAACTTGTCACAAAAAACCAAAAGAAAAAGGATAAGGAGCGGTTATTACTGACGTAATAACTTTGAAGACTCGACAAAACTATTGGGTTATCTCCCAAGAAGTACTTTTCTTTAATGCCTTTAAGTTAGGCCTAAAAGTTTCAAAGATGCTCACATAGGAGATAAATATTTGAAGTGAAAGAGAGCATCAAGAAGAAAATAACCAACACATTTGAGTCTAACCCACTTCCTATGCATGGGGGTATTATGAGAAAACAAATTGTTGAAAAAAAATTCCACTAGCATAGGAAGACAAAACAGATGCAACTTCAAAGCTTTCAACTTAAAATAGGGAAACTTAACATTATTAAGATGCATAAAACCACGTTTCCCTCACTCATAATAAATTTTAGTAGCACTTTGAATAAAGTTGACAATATAACTGTCACTGTCAACAACTTTATCATCATAATGAGCATACTTACAATCATCAAAAAGAGGTCCAAGGTCATAAACTGAATCAATAGAAGCAAGTTGTTCAAACCTGAAATCTTTGTTAGGCATGATCTTTCACAAGGAGCTTTAGAAAATTTGGAAAAGTTAAACTCATAAGAATCTCCATCAAACTTAGTTAAAACCTTTCCTTTTTACAATCTATAATAGCTCCACAAGTGTTCAAGAAGGGTCTACCAAAAATGATAGGAAAATTTTTACTAGCTGCTGAATTAAGCACTAGAAAATCAGGAGGATACTAAATCTTACCGCAGAGAACCTCCACATCTCTTACAATACCAATGGGGCAAATGGTTTCCTTATTAGAAAGGTGAATAACCACATCAATTTCCTCAAGCTCACAAGGACCAATTTCATGCATAATTTCCCTGTAAAGGTCATAAGTAATAGCACCAGAACTAGCACCAATATCACATAAACCATAATAGCAATGATCACCAATTTTAACAGAAAGAACAGGGACACTAGATTTTCTAGCTTTTCTTATTACCTTTGGTATTCGCACTAATCATCATAGAATACTCCTTCACCTTAGATTTGGAAAGGTATTTTCGCAACATAAGGTTTAGGCAAAATATGATCAATAGTACAAACTTCAGTGCTTCTAACAGGAACATAACTAACATCTTTATTTGGTGAATGGCACTTATTCCACTTCTTTTTAGAAATTTCTATGTAAGAGCCAAAGGCCTTAAAACAATTGGCAATACTTTGGGAGTCAAGACCAAACTCATTACTAATATCACATAAGTCATCAGTTTCCATAAAGGATTTAATGCATTTATAATCATATTTTATACCTGACTTTCTTCCTTTGTCATTCTCTCAAGCTTCAGTGTTCTCTTGAATACGGTCTAGGAGATCCCATTTAGCTTCTTCCTTCGTACGAATGAATGATCCAGCACAAGAAGCATCTAGTAAATCTTTATCATGAAGAGAAAGCCTAGCATAAAAGTTATTGATAATAATATTGTTAGGGAGTTCATGAATAGGACATTTAAGTATTAGTAACTTCAATCTCCCACAAGCTTGAGCTGTACTCTCTCCATCACTAGGCCAAAAGTTACATATCCGATTTCTATCCTTATGAATTTCACTGGGAGGATAGAATTTCGAATAAAAGAGAGGTACTATTTCCTCCCATTCCATGGATTGTCCATTCTTCAGCAGCTTATACCATTCTTTAGCTCTCCCTTTCAAGGATATATAGAGTAACGTATTCTTCACCTGTTCAGTTGTGATACCTGCACACTTAAACAACCCGCATAATTCATGGATAAAAAGCAAATGATCACCAGGATGGACAGTTCCATCCCCTAAATAATAATTATCCATAACACTATCAACAATACTTGTAGGTATCTTAAAAGGATCTATCTCAACAGGTGGTGGTTCATCTACTACCCTAACAGTGGTAGTAGTTTTCCCAAACAGAAAACCTAGTGGGTTATCCATATTGGAAACAAAGTAACAAACAAAAATAAAAACAATACCCATAGTAGAAGTTTCCTTTACCAGTTCCACTCTTCAATAGTGCTTCACTCCCCGGCAACAGCGCCAGAAAAAAGTCTTGATGACCCACAAGTATAGGGGGTGTATCGCAGTACTTTTGATAAATAGGAGTGTCAATCCCAACGAGGAGCAGAAGGTTTTGACTAGTGGTATGGAGTAGGAAATCTCTGTCAATACTTAGCAAACAGATTTTAGGTGTTTTCTGATGAAGCAACAAAACAAAGTGCAAGTAATAAAGACAGCGAACAACTGCAGCAAGTGGGCCAATCCTTTCTTAGCAAAGGACAAGCCGGTGGAAATACTTGTAAGGACCAAACGTTCTCGAGGACACATGGGAATTCTGTCAAGTGCTTTCGCTTAAAATAGCTGAGTACTTTTCTTTGGTGTTGTAAGTATTGTGTGGGTGTACCTGTGCTAATGTACCGACCTTACTTGGACTAATACATACTTGTTATTAAACCCCCTGCAAGCATCCGCAACTACAGGAAAGCAATTAAGATATAAACCTAACCATAGCCTTAAACTCTGAGATCCTACACTCCCTTGTGCAAAGGTGTCCTAATGGGGGTTCAGGTTTCTGTTACTCCGGCAACTCCACAATTAGTAGCCAAATACACAATGCATTCCCCTAGGACCATAAATGGTGAAGTATCATGTAGTCGACGTTCACATGATACCACTAGAAGAACAACACAACAACTTAAATACTAAACCATTGAATAATATCTCAACACAGATACACTACTAACAACATGAATTATCCCATGTCCTCAAGATCTAAAAGAACTACTCACAAGACATCATATGGATCAAGATAAAAGATGAAATGGTGATGGATAACAATCTGAATATAAAAACTAATCCAATGGTTCCACTCACAAGCATCAACTACAATAGTAATCAACACCGGGAAAGTTTCCCCTAAGAACTATGCAAGTATTTAACACAATTTTTACAACAGGATGGAGTGGTGATGATGGTGCTGGTGGAGATGATGGTGTGGATGATGATGATGATCCCGATGAAGTCTAGCTTGACGATGGTGTTGATAGCAACGATCTCCCCTCTCCGTGAAGGAATTTCCCCGGAAGAAATCTATCTGCCGGAGAGCTCTTTCTCTCTCGATGTTTTCCGCCCCACAGAGGCGGCGAAATCTTTCTATGGTCGCTCCTCGTGTTTTAGGGTTTCGAGAGGAAGATATAGGCGAGAGGGCAGAGTCGGAGGCCGGCCAGGTGGGCCACACCCCCTATAGGCGCGACCAGGTGGTAGCCCGCGCCTAGGGGGTATGGTCCCCCTGTGGTCCATCCACGCCTCCCCTTCTCGCTTCCCTCGCCTTCTGGGAAAATATAATTTTCCATGATTTTTCTGGTATTTTTCTGATCTTCGTGAAATTGCATCAAAACACCTCTTTTTCCATCAGAATCCTGACTCTGGCAGTTCATCCTCGAAGAATCATCCAACACGAAAAAACAGATGAAAAGACATCAGTAACACCTCATAGTAAGAAATATATCAATGAATAGAGGAAAATTATGATATAAAATGGTGATGCAAATTGGACGTATCATGCGCGCGTGCGATAGAAGTAGTAATGAAGCGGTCAACACAGCTCTGCGCTGGGAGGAGCGGCGCGAAGGCAAGGCGACGCAAGCTGAGCTGGTGAGCGGGTTCATCATTGCATGCGGGAGTGGGCCGGCGCATGGAGCGAGCAAGCAGCGGCGGCGGCAGATAAGCAACGAGGTGCTGGGCAAGCTTACCTGGGCTGACCGGTAGTACCGGCCCACCCGGGCAGGCC
The DNA here is from genome assembly GCA_023614405.1 of Avena insularis. NCBI lineage: Eukaryota > Viridiplantae > Streptophyta > Magnoliopsida > Poales > Poaceae > Avena > Avena insularis. The sequence continues at coordinate 203,519,514 of CM042691.1, read as the reverse complement.
GTTAGTGCCGGAAGCAGCTGCTGGATGAGGCAGTGGGCTGGGCGACACACACTAGGCCGGGTGGTACCGTGAGCGGTAGTACCGCCAGCCCACCAGACACTGTATTGACTTCTTCCTTTTCAAATCAAATACTGGGAAAATTCAAACCGTGATAACTTTTGATCGATAACTCCGATTGACCCAATTCCAATTGCGTTAGAAAGAGGACGAGATGAGATACCCTATATTGGTTATCACCAAGTGAGAATGTATCAAGTATAATAATTTGAGATATCTCACTTGGTGAGAAACCGGAAAGCCGCATAGATTAAAATCGCAACAAGATATAAAAGGGAGATCCGATTTTGATGAACAAGAGCTTGTTATGGAGATTACCACAAGCTCTAAATCCTCACATGGATAAGACCAAATAACAACCAAATATGATGATGCAAAGGTTTGAGCTCTCTCCGAACGATATGATCGAGTTACTCATTCAAGAGCCCCTCTTGATAGTACGTCTATCTATCCTAAACCCGGTCTCCCATAAACAACATGAGACCGGCAAAAGGGAAAACCTATCAAGATTATAACTTTACCTTGAGCAATCCACTTGAGTTCGATCTAGACGAACTTGACCTTCTCGAGATGGAATGCTGATGTTCCATGCTTGTTTAGTATCAACTTTGCTATGCTTTGTCTACACTTTGAGGTATTTTATACATTTTATGGGACTAACCTATTAACAAGATGCCACAGTGCCAGTTTCCTATTTTCTGCTGTTTTTGGTTTCAGAAAAGCTAGTAAGGAAATATTATCGGAATTGGACGGGACAAAATCCAAAGTCAATATTTTAGCGGAATGAACACATAGACCGAAGGGCAGCCACGGGGTGGCCACACCCTAGGGCCGCGTGGGCCCACCCTAGGGCGCGCCACCCTATGGTGTGTGACCCTGGATGCCTCCCTGCCTTGCTTCTTCGACTATAATAGCCCCTGATGCAGAAACTCTATGTACCCGATCATATCTCCATGAAACAGTACGTAGAAGTCGCCACCATCGTCCCTAAGATCGGGGGGATCTGAAGCTCTCCCCGGCACCCTACCGGAGGGGAGAGATCATCCCAGAGGCCTTCTTCATCACCATGCTAGCCTCTGGTATGATGCGTGAGTAGTTCACCCTTGGACTATGGGTCCATATAGTAGCTAGATGGTTGTTTCTCCTCCTTTGTGCTATCATGTTTAGATCTTGTGAGCTCCGTTCATGATCAAGATCATCTATTTGTAATCATACATGTTGTGTTTTGTAACATCCCAAAAATACCAAACTTAGATCATCAAACACTAATCATCAAGATTAGGGTTAACAAAAACTTTTCTAAATAAACTCATGAATGCATGCATATGTGTATGCATGGATTTTGAATTTCTTTAAAAACCACCTTGTTTGTGTGATCCATTGCTTGTAAAATGTTTCTTAGGTGAAATGAACATCATCTAAAACATTTCCCACACTTTTCCTAAAGACAAGTAAATCAAAACAAATATATTAAGTGAATGGTCATTTTGACCAATTTAACTCCCATGCCTACTTTGGCTGTCTCAAACTTTCAAAACTTAACAGAAACTTTTCTGGATCTTTGCACCCCTTGAATGTACTCATAACAAGGTATCAAGGCCCACTTTGTGATCATCCAGAAACTTTCAAATGCATAGTTTAAATGACAATTCAAAATTGAATCTTTATCATATGGGAAGATCCCACTTTTCCAAAAACCACTCAAACAAGCTCAACTTTCAAAACCCAAGCATCTGCAGACTCACCAGCACCAATCTAGCAAACCCACCAAAATTCATTTTAAAATTCAAAACTTGATTTCATGCGGCCATTTCATCAAACAGGTTGCAGACACAAATCAAACAAAACATCAAACACTATAGTGTGCAGTGATTCTTGCCTAATTTGTTCCCTAGTTAGCCCACACATAACTCATTAGATCATCTAGAAAGATTAGCCCAACACTAGCACCACTGTGAGCTTGCCATTGTCATCAATGGTGAACAGCCGAACACCCCCATGTAACCCCATTGTGGACAGCAGGCTAGAGGAAGAACTAGCCATGCCAACCTTGTCTGGGAGGCAGCCCACCGTCCACCACCACTCCCTGTCCTAGCTGCATGAAGCCAACCGGACCACGCGCACAAGCCGCCTGCATCAGGCCGAGCGCGGCGCAGAGCGCCACCATCGACCAGCCCCATGCACCAAGGCCGTCCTCACCGCGTGCACACACGATCACCACCGACCCAGGAGACCGCCAGACATCCCCGTTTGCCGCCCCGTGCCATACAGCCACCGCCCGCCGTCGAAGACGCCGCCTCTGCCGCGCAGAGCACCGCCCGTTCCAGACCAAACCACACCGCCCCATGCCTCGCGACCATGTCGTTGAGCATCGCCAGGAGACACAACACCGTCCCCTCCCCTTTCCCATGCCTTTAGCCGCCTGTAACGTCGCCCCCGACGAGCTCACCGTGCGTCCCAACGGTCCCCTCGCTCGACTATAAATAGAGGCCACCCCCGCACGATTTCTTCACACCATCTCACTCCCCTATCCTCACTGACCGTGCCACACCGTCCTCAGAGCAAGGCGAGCACCACCTCGCCGGAATTTCACCGGAGCCCGCCGCCTCTAGAGAAGAAGGGAGCCAGCGATTGGAGCCGCCCCAGGAGAAGCCACCGGTACCAGGAGGTTCGCCGTCGTCGACTTCGTCGTTCGCCCTTCGCCGACCTCGCCTACCCGGTGAGCCCCCAGCACCCCTCACTGGCCGCGCTAGGTTTCGTTCTCGCCAGAGTTGTCTCGCGTCGACAATGACCCCCAGCCATTGGATTAGAACTAGATCGAACGATCCACGTTGCCCCATACCGCTTTGCCCAACCCCGTGTCACTGACGAGTGGGGACACCCACTTAAGCAGCCCGCGGGAGCACTGCGCTTAGCAGGCCGACCCGTTAGAATTTCCCGCGCAGCCCAGCAATTCAAATTAAATATTTTTCTATTTCAATTCAAACACACTTCAACACCCAACTTCAAAAATCAACCCAGATCGATTCAGTGCACCAATTTGATTGAAACCAATTTTTTTGGAAAGGTCTATGAATGCTTAATCCAAGACCGTTGGATTCAAGTCATTTGGATCTGTAGATCACCCATAGTAAAAATAACAAGGCAGAAGCTTTTCTGCATTCAAACATTTTTCAAATTTAAACCATATAAGCTTTTGAGTTGATTCCAACTCTCAAAAATCACATTTAACTATATCTTTCAGAATATATAAAAATATATAGGTTTACTTGCAGAAATAATGTTCAAGGAATAAAAGAATGGTACATAAGCATTTATAGCCACTTTAATTAACTAAAATAAAAGGGTAAAACCTTATTAAATTGTGACACCACTTTAAATCACATTCCCATGGACTACAATATGTGGTGATGACATGTGTCAACATGATCCCATGTTTAGTTTGGAGAATATTAAATCTTAATTAATTTTTCAATGAGTAGAAATTACTCTTCTAAAAATAAAAAGATTTAAACCAAGCCTTAACCTTGTAATGTTAGAGATGATGCTAGATCATCCATAGGACCCTTGTGTGTGATGATTGCAAGTAGTTAAGTATTGTTTGGTGATTGTGTACCTCGTATTTATTCATAGACGCTAGTACCGACCAAGGATACGAGGAGGAAGGAGGATACTACGAAGAAGAAGCCGAGGAGAACTTCAACCACTGCTCTGCACAAGGCAAGCCTAATACTACTAGTGAATGTGCAATCTAACACTTGCAAGATACTATACATATGCAAGCTTATACTCATATTGATGCAAGCTAACCCTTGTCACAAACCCATACTTGTGATATGACTACTATATGCCTTAAGCATATGTGATCATACCCACTTGATAAACCACATCCTAGTTTTATGTGTAAGCTTATTACTTTATTTCTTTATCAAAGCTTACTTAGAGTCTACCTAAGAGTTTGGTAGATACTAGACAGTTGTGCTGAAGGTTGCATAAAGAGCATAAAATTTGGCCTAAGCTAGAAACCTTGATATCAGCCTAAGATATAAGGTTGGACTTAGTGAAACTCCACTAGTTACCATCCCTCATTAGTACTACCCCCACCTATAGATGCTAGTGCTAAGCATAAAACTTGATCAACTTTTAGATGGGAATACTTGGTGGAAAAATGGTTATGAAAACCTTGGAATGATGGATCATTCTATTGAAATGTTTTGGACATGTGTTTCCAAACACTTGAGAATTTTGGTGATAAAAATGTTGAGGCATGAGCCTTAGCCCTTTATAAAACTGATGGTTGTCTGGATGCGATACCATTCCAATTTTATCGTACAACCACGATACCCGAATATTGGGTAGGGCTTGACTAGAAACTTATATTCCTTAGTATTAGTTCCCTCACGGCCAAGGTCTGAGCTGAGGCTACCTTGTGAAGATTGTCCACCTGTGCAGTACCCAAGATGACAGTTGGTCATGGTTGGGAGGCCAAACTCACAGGAGTGGTGCTTATACCAGGGCGTGTAATCGAAAGGTTAGGATTGATTATCCGCATACTGAGTATGGTGAATTCAGGATTTGTTCCTGACGGATGTATTGAATGTTGTGGGGAAAGTGTATAATCTCTGCAGAGTGTCAAACTATTCGAATAGCCGCGTCCGTGGTTATGGACAGTTGGAGTGGCCATACTGTTCCCCCGTCAGACTTTTCAAAATGACTTGTGAAATGAATTGAGACTTTGACTTGACCACAACAGAGTTGTGACTTGAAATATAAGTTCCCACTTAGGATTTATAAAATTGTGACTAGCTTTGGAACTTAGTAGAGATAAACCTGGATTTTTGCAAAACAACACTAGAGCCTAGTATCCTATTATCCAAAAAACCCCTTACCTGTTAGTATTAGTTTGCGAGCACTTAAAGAGTACTCATAGCTTTGTCCCTGGCTATTCCCATGGCCAGACTATGAAGAGGAGTACCTGGAAGATGGACCCCAGGAAGGTTACGACAACTAGGATCATCTCCCATCGTCACCATTGCCTGTGACCCCGAAGATGGAGCTTCGCCTACGCTACCGTTATTATTACGTATTCCGCTGCTTGATGTTGTATTGAGAACTGGATCATGAGATCCCTATTTGTGTAAGAACTTATGTATCATTTGTAATGGATGAAGTACTGTGGTATCCAATTCTGTTATGTCTCACAAAAATGGTAATCCTGGGATTGCGATGTATGGCATAACAGGCATCTAGGATTGAAAAATCCGGGTGTTGACAAGTTGGTATCAGAGCCATCCTGACCATAGGAGACCCTAGTTAGATTGGACGTTGAACCAAAAACTTAGTTTCAAAACCAAAGAACAAAAATATTTATGAAAACTTATTCTCATTCTTACCTCTTTAATTCTTTAATAAAACTTCATGTTCCTCAAAAACTCTTACAAAATAGATAAAATTTTGACACACTTGATCACTCTGCTAATCTACTCATCCTCTATTTTTACAGATGAACGTGAAGTACAGCAAGTTTTATCAGTTGGGGAATGGAGGAGACCTTATCTTTGAGAGGGATCTGGATCAGCTTTCGGAACTTCTGGAGCGTCCACACCCCGAGTTCTTCGGAGCTCAGCTCAATGATCAAGGAGGAGAAGATCTGCAGTGGCTAATTGTTGCAAGTCTCCGAGGAAAGATTGAACCTCCCACTGTGGAGGGAATTCAGTTTACCTTGAGGGAAAACAACTGGCTCGATGGACTTGCCAGAGCAATGCAGGAAGCTCTTTCCCGTCTGTGTGGGCAGAGCATCAATCAGATCAAGGGTACTCGCTTTGAGTTTTGCCCAAGGCGTGATGCAAATGGCCAACCACTGGAAGCCCCATACCAGCCCGAGTTGAAGACTCAATTGGACCACCTTAGCTTCATGATGTATGATCGTCAACAGGAATTGGACAACTGCCGTGACTATTGCAACCACAAGTCTGCCATCATCAAGACGAAGGATCAGACCATCGCCATGCTAGCAAAGGATCACAAATCTCGCTGCCGTCAGCTCGACAAGAAGGAGCGCATTATTGCCCGTCTTCGCCATCGCATCTCATCTCTGTAAGAGACCATCCACGAGAGAGACATGCAGTTAGTGGAAAGGGAGAATGTCAGAGAGGATCTTCGTGGAGACCCTTACTCCTATCTCAGTGATGGCGATGATTTTCTGGAGGATCAGGTCGTGGACTTCTTCACCGATGAGGATGATTTCGCCTTCATCGATGATGCTGAAGATGATGAAGCCACAGACTCCGAGGTGTAGTAGCACTGAGCACTAGCGTAGTGAGTAGTAGTCGGTCCCACTGTATCGTAGTTTCCAGAATGGTTCTTAAAAGCATCTATTTTTCCTTGCTATGGTGTGCGTTGTATCGAGTGATTGAATGAATGAAAAAGCAAGTTGCTAGAAAAACCTGAGTCAAACTCTAAAAACTTTTCAAAAACCCAAAACCTTAGAAATTTCCCCTTTTCTCATGATCTATATCAATCTTCAGATGCCACGTGGAGGAAGTGGTTCAGCCCCGGACCCGATGTTGCAGATCCTGCAAATGTTTACTTCTGACCGCGAAGCTGAAAGAGCGGAACGTCAAGCCAACCTAGACACTCTGCAACAGATAGCCCATCTAGCCCACAACAACCAAGGCCATGGAAATCAGGACAAGCACGGATCTAAGCTCAAGAATTTCCAGAATACCAACCCACCCGTTTCCACCAAGTCAGAAGAACCCCTAGACGCTGATGATTGGTTGCAAACCATGGAAAATAACCTAGAAGTCGCCGGAGTGGAAGCCAACGAAAAAGTCCAGTTTGCCACCCATTATCTAGCCGGAGATGCCAGGGCATGGTGGAACAGTGTTCGTGCAATGACCGGAGGCCAGATGATGACCTGGGAGGAATTCAAGGTCAAGTTTAGCAGAACCCATGTGCCACCAGGTTTGATCAAGAGAATGAGAGATGAGTTCAGAGAATTGAAGCAAGGGAGGATGACTGTAGTCGAATACCGTGACAAATTTTTGTCATTACCTAGGTATGCCCCGGACGAGATAGACACCGAAGCCAAGAAGAAAGAAAGATTCCTGAATGGTCTGCATGACGAGATGCAAACAGTGTTAGTCAATATCCCCTTTGTTGATATTGAAGCCCTTGTCGACTCTGCTATCCAGATGGAAGGAAAGATCAACCAGGCCAATGAGAACCGCAAGCGTCGCATGATGCATCAACCAGGAACCCATCAGACCCCAAAGTATCGCCCCAACCCATCTCCCGGATTTGCCCCAAGAACCAACAGACCCCCTATGACCCGTCCAACCTATCCCAACCGTGGAAACCCTAGACCCGTAGGAAATCACAACAACCCCGGCAACTCTAGCAATTTCACCCATGCCCCACCCAAGTTCAACACCAACAATGCTACCGCCAACCCCAACACTTCCCCGAGGACTGGAAGCAATGTTGTGCCTGTCGCAGCCAAGGACAAGTCACAAGTGACCTGTTATGACTGTGGAAATAAAGGCCACTATTCCAACGAATGCCCCAACAAGAAGAATGCTACAGCCCCCAACGCCAATGTCCCAGCTCAGCAGCAGCGTCGTGTCCATCCAGGGAGAAGATTTGCCCCAAGGAATTCACTCAACCGCAATGGCCGTCTTTTTCTCATGCATGCTGAAGAAGCTCAGGAAGCGCCAGACGTCGTGTTGGGTATGTTTTCTGTTAATTCAGTACTTGCAAGAGTGTTGTTTGATTCTGGTGCATCGCATTCATTTGTCACCGAAGAATTTGCACTACTAGTAAAATTCAACCAACCAAATTGAAGCATGTGATGATTGTGCAAATTCCCGGATCAACCACCATGGCTAGGCAAATTTGCAAAGCCGTCCCTATCCGAATCCATGGCATAGATTTTTATGCTAATCTGATAGTACTCGGAACTAAAGGTTTGGAAGTAGTACTAGGAATGGATTGGATGTCCAAACATAAGGGATTGATTGACTGTGCTAAGAAGACCATCACCATGACCGATACGGAATATCGACGAGCATATATCTGAAACCTTACCTCGCCAATTCAAGTGTAACAAGAGTCTAGCCCAACCTACCATTGACCAAGTTCGGATAGTCTGCGAATACCCCGATGTATTTCTAGATGTTTTGCCCGGTATGCCCCCAGATCGGGATATCAATTTTATCATCGAACTAATCCCCGGAACAGGACCCATAGCCCAGAGACCCTATAGTATGAACCCGTCAGAACTAGAAGTACTGAAGAAGCAACGGTATTCCTTGTTAGAAATCAGATTGGTTCAACCAAGTGCGTCCCCATGGAGATCACCTGTGTTGTTTGTGGACAAGAAGGATGGAGGTAACCGTTTGTGTACGGATTATCGGAAGTTGAATGATTTCACCATCAAGAACAAGTACCCCTTGCCTAAGATAGAAGATTTGTTTGATCAGTTGACCGGTGCCCAGGTGTTTTCTAAGATTGATCTTAGGACTGGCAATCATCAACTCAAGATTCGTGCAGAGGATATTCCAAAGACTGCCTTTACCATCAGATATGGATTGTATGAGTATACAGTCATGTCTTTTGGATTAACCAATGCCCCCGCTTATTTCATGAACCTCATGAATAAGATTTTTATGGACTTCCTGGATAAGTTTGTCGTTGTTTTCATCGATGACATTCTGATTTATTCCAAATCAGAAGAAGAACATGAGCTACACCTAAGGACCATTCTTGGAACCCTTAGAGAGCATCAGTTGTATGCAAAGTTTAGCAAATGTGAATTCTAGTTACAAGAAGTAGGATTCCTCGGTCACATTGTATCAGCCGGAGGAATTGCCGTTGACCCTGCCAAAGTGAAAGATGTAGAAGATTGGCAAGCCCCAACCACTCAAACCCAAGTTCGTGCTTTTCTCAGATTGGCGGGATATTACCGCAAATTTGTAGAAGGATTCTCTAGTATCGCCCGACCCATGACCCAATTGCTGAAGAAGGACAAGAAGTTTGAATGGACCGACAAATGTGAATAGAGTTTTCAAGAACTCAAAAGGAGATTGATTTCAGCCCCAATCTTGATCATGCCGGATATCACGAAGCCCTTCGATGTGTATTGTGACGCATCCAAGATTGGTCTCGGATGTGTGCTAATGCAAGAAGGCAAAGTTATATCTTATCTATCGTGACAATTGAAGCAACATGAATAAAATTACCCAACCCATGACCTCGAACTCGTAGCCGTAGTTCTAGCCCTGAAGACATGGAGACATTACCTGATGGGAAATCGTTGTGAGATTTATTCGAATCACAAGATCCTAAAGTATATATTCCCTCAGAAGGAGCTGAATATGAGGCAGAGAAGATGGATTGAGCTAATCAAGGATTACGACCTGGACATTCACTATCACCCTGGTAAAGCCAATGTGGTAGCTGATGCCCTTAGCAGATTGCCGTGCCGCTTGAACTCCATGATTTTGAAGGAGCAACCAAGTTTGCACAAAGAGATGGAAGGTTTTCGAATGGAATTAGTAAGTGAAGGATTTTTGGCTAGCATAGAACTTCAGCCCACTTTGATCAGTCAGATTAAAGAGGCACAGAAAGGAAATGCTAGTATCGACGGAATCAAGCGTCGTATCGGTACAGGCAAAGTACCCGGATTCACCGAGGACGAAGAAGGAGTTTTGTGGTACAAAGGACGCCTTTGTGTACCATCAGATTCTGAGTTAAAAGAAATTATCTTGAAGGAGGCTCATGATACTCTTTATTCTATCCATCCCGGAGGAACTAAGATGTATCAAGATTTGAAAGAGCAATTTTGGTGGCATAAGATGAAGAGAGAAATCGGAAGCTATATCGCTAAATGTGATATATGTCAGCGAGTCAAGGCCGGACATCAAAGACCCGCTGGATTGTTGCAACCTTTTCAAATTCCGGAATGGAAATGGGATTTTGTAGGAATGGACTTTATCACTGGACTACCTACTTCTAGTAGGGGAAATGACTCTATTTGGGTCATAGTGGACAGATTGTACAAAGTCGCCCATTTCTTGCCCGTCAAAACCACCTATCAGAGTTCGAAGCTAGCAGAGTTGTACATTGCTAGAATCGTTAGTTTGCATGGAGTCCCCAAGAACATAGTATCGGATCGAGGAACTTAGTTTACCTCGAGATTCTGGAAGAAAGTCCAAGAAGGTTTAGGAACCCGCCTAGATTTCAGTACCGCGTATCACCCTCAGACTGATGGACAAACGGAGCGAGTAAACCAAATACTCGAAGATATGCTTAGAGCATGTGTGCTAGAATATGGATCCAAGTGGGAAGACTGTGTGCCGTTTGCGGTATTTTCTTACAACAATAGTTACCAGGCCAGTTTGCAAATGTCCCATTTGAATTCATGTACGGAAGAAAGTGCCGCACCCCTTTGAACTGGTCGGAAGTAGGAGAGAGTCAGATTTTCGGACCCGACATCCTACGAGAAGCAGAAGAGAAGGTTCACAAGATTCGTGAGCACCTCAAGACAGCCCAATCCCGATAGAAGAGTTACGCCGACAAGAGACGTCGAGACCTCGCCTTCAACATAGGAGATTTTGTTTATCTGAAAGTGTCGCCATTGAAGGGAATGCAGTGTTTCCAACTCAAGGGAAAGTTAGCCCCCAGATATATCGGACCTTTCAAAATTTTGAACCGTCGAGGAGAAGTATCTTATCAACTGGAACTACCTGAAGAGATGTCAGCTGTGCACAATGTGTTCCATATCTCTACGTTAAGCATCTCAAGTCCCCGAGAAGACCGAAGTGTTCAAGAATATCGATCACCGGACCATAGAGATCAACGATGACCTAACCTATCCTGAAGTACCCATCCGTATATTGGAAGAATCCTTTCGAACTACCAGAACCCGAAGCATCAAGTTTCTCAAGATTCAGTGGAGCAACCACACAGAAGAGGAAGCTACCTGGGAACGCGAAGATCACATTAGGACGGAGTTTCCCGATCTCTTCAAATCCTAGGTAATCTTTTCGTCCTTTTTCAAATCTCGGGACGAGATTTTGTTTAAGGGGGGAAGGTTTGTAACATCCCAAAAATACCAAACTTAGATCATCAAACACTAATCATCAAGATTAGGGTTAACAAAAACTTTTCTAAATAAACTCATGAATGCATGCATATGTGTATGCATGGATTTTGAATTTCTTTAAAAACCACCTTGTTTGTGTGATCCGTTGCTTGTAAAATGTTTCTTAGGTGAAATGAACATAATCTAAAATGTTTCCCACACTTTTCCTAAAGACAAGTAAATCAAAACAAATATATTAAGTGAATGGTCATTTTGACCAATTTAACTCCCATGCCTACTTTGGCTGTCTCAAACTTTCAAAACCTAACAGAAACTTTTCTGGATCTTTGCACCCCTTGAATGTTCTCATAACAAGGTATCAAGGCCCACTTTGTGATCATCCAGAAACTTTCAAATGCATAGTTTAAATGACAATTCAAAATTGAATCTTTATCATATGGGAAGATCCCACTTTTCAAAACCTACTCAAACAAGCTCAACTTTCAAAACCCAAGCATCTACAGACTCACCTGTTGGAGATATGACCAAGAGGCAATAATAAAGTGGTTATTATCATATCTTCATACTTATGATACATGTTTACATACCATGGTATAATTGTATTAACCGGAAATATTAATACTTGTGTGATTTGTAAACATAAAAGAGTCCCTAGTAAAGCCTCTTGTTAAACTAGCTTGTTGGTTAATATATGATCATGGTTTCTTGATCATGAACATAGAGATGTTATTAACAATAGGGTCATATCATTAGGAGAATGATGTGATGGACATACTCCTATAGTTAAGCGTAGCATAAAGATCAAGTCATTTAATATAGTTCATTTGCTATAAGCTTTCTGATACATAGTAACCTAATTCCTTCGACCATGAGATCATGCATATCACCTTTACCGAATGGATGCTTTGATGACATCAAACACCACACCGTAACTGGGTGGCTATAAAGGTGGCATTGAGTGTTCGGAAAGTATTGGTTGAAACACATGGATCAAGAGTGGGATTTGACCATCCATATGACGGATAGATATTCTCTGGGCCCTCTCGGTGGAATGTCATCCAATTAGCTTGCAAGCATGTGACTGGCTCACAAGGGATCACATATCACGGGAACGAGAAAAGAGTACTTATCGGTAACGAGGTTGAACTAGGTATGCAGAGATACCGACGATCATAACCTCGGATAAGTAAAATATCGTGAGACAAAGGGAAATTGGTATCGTATGTAAGTGGTTCATTCGATCGCAAAGTAATCGTAGAAATATGTGGGAGCCGTATGAATTTCCATATTCCTCTATTGGTTATTGATCGGAGAAGTGTCTCGATCATGTCCGCATAATTCACGAACCGTAGGGAGACACACTTAAGGATTCGATGTTGTTGAGTAGTTATGGAATGATGAGTAAGAGACCGAATGTTGTTCGGAGTCTCGGATGGGATCCGGGATATCACGAGGAGATCCGGAATGGTCCGGAGAATAAGATTCATATAAGGAAAGTCTTGTTTCGGAGTTGGGGAATGATTCCGGTGTTTTCATCGGGAATGTTCTAGAATGTTCCGGAATGTCCGGCACTCCGGAGGGGAAGGGTACATGAATGTGTTGTATCAAAGTTGATATGATTGCATCATGTACTAAGTGTCATCGCTGTTCCAAATAAAGGATTAATTCAAATCCTAGTTTGAAAAGTCAAATAGCTAAATTGAAAAGTCAAATAGCTAAATTTGGAAAGTGGAAAAGAGGGAGAGAGGGAAACCGAGTTGGGGAGGGAGTCCCTCCTCCCCAAGTCGGCGCACCACCCAAGCCGAGTTGGGAAGGGACTCCACTCCCTCCCCCTTGGCCGCCGGCCCCTCCACCTATATAAGGAGGGGCAGGGCTCCCTCCTAGCACACAAGTCCCTCTCCTCCAAAACCCTAGCAGCTGCTGCCCACCATAGCTGCCGCCGCCCCCCTAGGGTTTGCCCTAGCCGCCGACTTGGGGTGCCCCGAAACCCTAGACGCCGGCTCTAGCACCTCCACCTTGGTGTGTCTAAACCCTAGGACACCGAGGAGCTCTCTCATACTCCACCATACTCGCTCCGGCTTAAGGCGAAGCCCTGCGAGATCTCTCCTCTACTTCCGGTACCACGTCGTTGTGCTGCCGAAATCACGAGGAGAGTGCTACAACCTCCGCTGCCTGCTGGAACAAGGGAGAGGAAGGTCTTCATCGAGTACCAAACGTGTGACCGACTGCGGAAGCGCTGCCGGAACGCAGCGCCGGAAGGATCGTCTACGCGATCTTGAGATCGGCAAGAGTACGACTACATCACCCACGAGAATCTGCTCTCGTTAAACGCTTTGGAATCTTCGAGGGTGAGTTCCCCTATCGACTCGTTGCTACAATCTAGTAGATAGATCTTGGCTTGTTTGTTTGCATGCGGTAGAAATTTTTTGTTTTCCATGCTACGAACCCTACAGTGGTATCAGAGCCGTGTCTATATGTAGATCTGTTGCACGAGTAGAACACAATGGTCATTGTGGGTGTTGATGCTTTTGTTGTCGATTGCTTCTTGTGTACTTTGCATCTTGCGGGATGGTGGGATGAAGCGGCCCGGGCTAACCTTACATGACATCGTTCATGAGACTTGCTCCACGCTTGACATGCAACTTGTATTGCATAAGTGGCTTTGCGGGTGCCTGTTTCTCCCAACATAGTTAAGATTCAATTTACAACGGGTGATTGACAATACTAGTATCAATGTTGTGGTTCTTGTTCGTAAGTTAGATCGACACTTGTTGAAAGCCCCAAACCACGTAAAACATGCAAAGAAAATTAGAGGCGTCTAACTTTGTTTTGCAGGGGTGTGCTGTGATGTGATATGGCCATGATTGTGATTATATATGATGTATGCAATGTTCCTTATTGTAAGTTGGCAACCGGCAGGAGCCATATGGTTGTCTTTAAATTTTGTTAAGACCCGCTTGTCTGTTCAAAGTAGTTGTAATAGTTGAAGCTGGTGGACGACAACCATGGAGCAGCGTCATTGACCTTGATGCAACGCCGGTGATGATGGAGATAATGTTCGTGCTTGAAGATGGAGATCGGAAGCACAAGAAAAAAGGCCATATCATATCACATATTATGAATTGCATGTGATGTTAATCCTTTTATGCATCTTGTATTGCTTAGTTAACGACGGTAGCATTATAAGATGATCCCTCAAGCACACAATTTCAAGTTTTAAAGTGTTCATCCTTAGTAAGCACCGTTGCTAAAACTCGTTGTTTCGAAGCACCACGTGATGATCGGGTGTGTTAGATTCTGCGAGTGTATACAACGTGAGCAAGCCAGATTTGCTCATGCGGAAGCTAGGGTTGATCTTGACGAGCCTAGCATGTACAGACATGGTCTCGGAACACGGATCACCGAAAGGTAAAGCATGAGTCATATAGTAGATATGATGAACATGTTGATTGTTCGCCATTGAAGCTACATCAACTCTCGTGATGATCGGTTTTGATCTGGTGGATTTGGTTCGTGTGATCACTAAAACAATGTGAGGGATATTGTTTTGAGTGGGAGTTCAACGGCAATATGATTAAAAGTTGAACACTATTTATCATAAATTAATTCAAAGTGAATTTGCATAGTTGTTGTAGTCATTGGCATTCGTTTACCACCTTGCGCTTAGTTTTAATTGAGATGATAGAACTATAGAATTCTGGTTAGTTACTTTACGAACTGGTATTGTATTGTTTTGAAGTGTTAATCTAAAGTTTAAAAGTCCTATTGCAAACTTTCAGTAAGTTCCGGTTACTCCATGAAGTTTAATAATTAGTATTAAATCAAGAGTGACAATTCCAAGTGTTAGTGTATGAGTATCATGTTTGTCTCCATGATTCTTGATATTCCAAGGATTGTCTTAATATCAAGGTTATCTAGGATCTGAAAGAGTTGTTTTAGAAACCATGATGTGTGGAAGATATTGTGATATCTGAAACAAAGTTTTGGTTGCAGCATGATAGAGTATAATATGGCAAAAGTCATGTTCTCGTATTTGATGATAATTTGCAAAAGGTTGAAGACACTAGTTGTCCTAATCCTCCAAAATGTTTTGGAGAGCAACATTATACTTGCAGTTCACCGTTATAAGCTAAAAGTAGCTTGATCATGGATAATTCCATGATAAGGGTGAATATTTGATGTAGGTAAAGTGTTTACTACACCAATAGATTACTAAAGAAAAGGAATTTGAAAGAACACCAAACATTTGATGATGGTGATCTACTTCAAAGTGCAAGTCCAAAGACATTGGTATTATACACGTTTTGGACTATGTGTCATATGTATGACTCCACTGTTGATGTTGATAGATTCTTTCAAACAGAAAATAAATACTGAAAGAGAATCTCATAAATATATGGCAGAAAAGAAAAGACTAGAATTGTTCAGTTTAAGTATATAGATGATATACATGTTATGGCTATATTCTTTGCTTATTAAACAATGTGGTTCTTAAGTATTTGATACTGAATTTGTTGGTCTGAATCGTCATACGAAACAACACAATTCATGAACTACAATGGCCTAAGTAACTAGCAAAAGAATATGTGATGATGTTCATCGAGAACAAATAAAGGGTTATTGTGTTGCTCGTTAAACATCAAAGCTTGCCTTGAAGATTTGTTTTATCAGGTATTATGAGAACAAAAGGGTTGTTCAAATAATTGCCGTAATCCATAAAAGATGGATGATTCACAAATCTCGTTGGAGAAATCACATCCATAAAACTAGTGCTAAAAATGTCGAAAGACAAATTGATTGAAAGATCACTTAGGAAGTGACATCACCGTTTAAATTATATTGGAAAGAAAACATGAAGAAACTCCATGTGGATGGAATTTTGGAGTCTATTTGATTTTGATCAAATGACGCCTGTGAAACTTTCCTAGAGATAATTAAAACTTCGTTCATAGGCCAAAAGGGAACGAATGACTAGCTTATTGGAACTTGTACATATTGTTGTATGAAATCCATTATATGTAGTCAAGAGCGATGGATTTCAACTTCATATGCTTTCTCCGAAAATTTGAGTGAATATATGAATATTTACTTAATAAGGATGAAGTATGAAACATTTGAAAAAGTTCAAAGTCTTTCAAGATGAAGTGCAAAATCATTGTAATAAGAATATAAATAGTTTATGATAAAGATCATAAAGGAAGATATTTGAGTTACAAGTTTAGCATAATACCTAAGATTTAAGGAATCGTTCTGTGGATTTGCATTTCCCGAAACACCATAAGAGTATGGAGCATTCGAGATATGTAATTAAAACCTTGACATGGTAAGATCGAAGGTGTAATTCATAGAACTGCCATTATATTTTAAAGATTAAAAGCTTTAGAGACTACCTTTTTCCACTGAAAAGAGCTCCATCATAATCCGCTGAAATGACACCATATAAAGTTATGGTTTGGGCTAAAACCCAAGTAGTCCTTTCTTAAACATTGGTATGCTATGCATAAGAAAGATGTTTGCAACCAAAGTCGGATAAACCTGTCTTTGTATTACTGTTAAGTATTCCTCCATAAACACCGGAGACAAAAGTGTTTGTCGCTTAGAACGTCAAGTTTCTTTGAGAAGGAATTTTTCGTGAAAAGATAAGTGGGAGGACAATAGAACTTTGATAAGGTTAAAGGAACCTTAGCTATACGTGCAGAGTTGCGCAGCACCGAAAAGTGTTCCGGAGGCAGCAATAATGCTCATGGCTCACGTGCCTCAAAGGTTGTGGTCACGGAGATCTAAGTTTCTATTAAAACAAGTAGGTCGGGTAAACAATCAAATACCAAGATTTGAGAGTTAAATCATTATTTGACAATAATGATCTGACTACATGCAAAGAAGCGACGATGGGCCCTGACTCCGTCAAATGGCTTGAAGCCATAAAATCCGTGATAGTTCCATACACGAGAAATCAAGTTTTGAACTTGAAGGACCCTCGAGAAAGGTGTAAGACCTTACAGTTGTGTTTGGATCTATAAAGAAGTAGACATGGATGTTTCACATCTATGAAATAGACGACATGTTGGGAAAGAGTTCACAAAAATGTTCAAAGGTTGACTATGACAAGATTTGATCTTTCATAGCGATATTTAGTCTAGACGGATTAATATAGCAACCACTACATATAATTTTGTTATGTGGTAGTTGAATAAACAAAACAAGTTCTTCTAATAGAAGGGTTACCTAGGACGTGTGCATAACACGGTCCAAAGGGTTTTGTTAATTCAAAGGATGCTAAATGCATATGCAAACTTCAATGGTTGAAGTAAGCATAGCGGAGTTGGATTCTTCACTATGATGAAACTGTTAAAAGAGTTTAATTTCATCGGAGACAATGAAGATGCTTGCATTTGCAAGAAATTAAGTGGGAGCGCTAAGACATATTTCTAATACATTATGTGGAGGACATATTGTTGATTAGAAATGATGTATCTTTTATTAACACATATTAAGAATTTCATCCTGATGAAAGACTTAGGCAAAACCCAAATATTTGGCATCAATAGACGCTAATATGGTTGTGCCGAAAGTACATAGATGATGTATTGAATGAGTTCAATATAGAAACTACAAGAAAGGGTCTTGTCACACAGAAAGGATTGAATGAGTTCAATATTGATGATATATGCAAGTGTATTGACATTTGGTAAGTGAAACAAAGATTCAAGTATAGATTGATACTTGATGCATGAAATCACAAAGAGTATTTATATCAATCATGTTGTGATATGTACAAATCCAGATATGTCCTATGCTCTAAATGTTATGAGCATATACCAGAATGATTCATAAGATGATTATTGGACGATAGTAAAGATATTCTTATGATCTTGTAAAAGAACTAAGAATATATTATTTTGTAGAAGTGACAAATAGATGGTTAGTTCATTGCAAATGAATTACATTGATACTAGTTTTGTCATAAAGTACAAATTAAGTTTATCTAAATCTAAACTAAGGGTGGCACAATATAATGGAAAGTAAGTTCCATAATGGATTTGGATGAGTTCCAAAGTTAAGACATTGTGACAGATACTACAACAAAAGGCTAAGTATATGACTGCTATAATAGCAGCTAAAGAGGGCATTTGTGTCAAGTAGTTTGTTATCAAACTAGGTGTAGTTCACAATGGATAATACTATGAAGATATATTGTACGACAATATTATCAACATGTTTTAACCCCAAAGAACTAAAGGTCTCACCAAAGGACCAAAATTATACAAAGCCATCTCATTAGAGAATGAGTGATGCGTAGAGACGCAAAGACATGCAATTACACACGGACCTGGAAGTGTCAGATCCGGAGATCAGTTGACCACTAGCAATCGTGTACATACAACACTGGAAAGCCATAGGTGTTGAATACACAAAGGTATAAAACTAGATTATTGACTCTAGTGCAAGTGGGAGACTGTTGGAGATATGCCCAAGAGGCAATAATAAAGTGGTTATTATCATATCTTCATACTTATGATACATGTTTACATACCATGGTATAATTGTATTAACCGGAAATATTAATACTTGTGTGATTTGTAAACATAAAAGAGTCCCTAGTAAAGCCTCTTGTTAAACTAGCTTGTTGGTTAATATATGATCATGGTTTCCTGATCATGAACATAGAGATGTTATTAACAACAGGGTCATATCATTAGGAGAATGATGTGATGGACATACTCCTATAGTTAAGCGTAGCATAAAGATCAAGTCATTTAATAAAGTTCATTTGCTATAAGCTTTCTGATACATAGTAACCTAATTCCTTCGACCATGAGATCATGCATATCACCTTTACCGGATGGATGCTTTGATGACATCAAACACCACACCGTAACTGGGTGGCTATAAAGGTGGCATTGAGTGTTCGGAAAGTATTGGTTGAAACACATGGATCAAGAGTGGGATTTGACCATCCATATGACAGATAGATATACTCTGGGCCCTCTCGGTGGAATGTCATCCAATTATCTTGCAAGCATGTGACTGGCTCACAAGGGATCACATATCACGGGAACGAGAAAAGAGTACTTATCGGTAACGAGGTTGAACTAGGTATGCAGAGATACCGACGATCATAACCTCGGATAAGTAAAATATCGTGAGACAAAGGGAAATTGGTATCGTATGTAAGTGGTTCATTCGATCGCAAAGTAATCGTAGAAATATGTGGGAGCCGTATGAATTTCCATATTCCTCTATTGGTTATTGATCGGAGAAGTGTCTCGATCATGTCCGCATAATTCACGAACCGTAGGGAGACACACTTAAGGATTCGATGTTGTTGAGTAGTTATGGAATGATGAGTAAGAGACCGAATGTTGTTCGGAGTCTCGGATGGGATCCGGGATATCACGAGGAGATCCGGAATGGTCCGGAGAATAAGATTCATATAAGGAAAGTCTTGTTTCGGAGTTGGGGAATGATTAGGTGTTTTCATCGAATGTTCTAGAATGTTCGGAATGTCCGCACTCGGAGGAAGGGTACATGAATGTGTTGTATCAAAGTTGATATGATTGCATCATGTACTAAGTGTCATCGCTGTTCCAAATAAAGGATTAATTCAAATCCTAGTTTGAAAAGTCAAATAGCTAAATTGAAAAGTCAAATAGCTAAATTTGGAAAGTGGAAAAGAGGGAGAGAGGGAACCCGAGTTGGGAGGAGTCCTCCTCCCAAGTCGGCACCACCAAGCCGAGTTGGGGAGGGACTCCACCTCCCCTTGGCACGGCCCTCCACCTATATAAGGAGGGGCAGGGCTCCCTCCTAGCACACAAGTCCCTCTCCTCCAAAACCCTAGCAGCTGCTGCCCACCATAGCCGCCGCCGCCCCCCCTAGGGTTTGCCCTAGCCGCCGACTTGGGGTGCCCCGAAACCCTAGCCGCCGGCTCTAGAACCTCCACCTTGGTGTGTCTAAACCCTAGGACACCGAGGAGCTCTCTCATACTCCACCATACTCGCTCCGGCTTAAGGCGAAGCCCTGCGAGATCTCTCCTCTACTTCCGGTACCACGTCGTTGTGCTACCGGAATCACGAGGAGAGTGCTACAACCTCCGCTGCCTGCTGGAACAAGGGAGAGGAAGGTCTTCATCGAAACCAATGTGACTGATTGGAAGCGCTGCCGGAACGCAGCGCCGGAAGGATCGTCTACGCGATCTTGAGATCGGCAAGAGTACGACTACATCACCCACGAGAATCTGCTCTCGTTAAACGCTTTGGAATCTTCGAGGGTGAGTTCCCCTATCGACTCGTTGCTACAATCTAGTAGATAGATCTTGGCTTGTTTGTTTGCATGCGGTAGAATTTTTTTGTTTTCCATGCTACGAACCCCTACATCACCAGCACCAATCTAGCAAACCCACCAAAATTCATTTCAAAATTGAAAACTTGATTTCATGCGGCCATTTCATCAAACAGGTTGCAGACACAAATCAAACAAAACATCAAACATTATAGTGTGCAGTGATTCTTGCCTAACTTGTTCCCTAGTTAGCTCACACACAACTCAGTAGATCATCTAGAAAGATTATCCCAACACTAGCACCCCTGTGAGCTTGCCATTCTCATCAATGGTGAACAGCCGAACACCCCCATGTCACCCCATTGTGGACAGCAGGCTAGAGGAAGAACTAGCCGCGCCAACCTTGTCTGGGAGGCAGCCCACCGTCCACCGCCACTCCCTGTCCCAGCCGTGAGCATTGCCAAGCACTGGACCACGCGCACAAGCCGCGCCCAGACCATGCCGAGCGTGCACCAGAGCACCACCCTCGACCAGCGTCCACAGACCGCGCGCCGCCCTCACCGCGTGCAGACACGATCACCACCGACCCAGGAGACCGCCAAACATCCCCGTTTGCCGCCCCGTGCCATACAGCCACCACCCGCCGTCGAAGACGCCGCCTCTGCCGCGCAGAGCACCAGCCATTCCAGACCAAACCACACCGCCCCATGCCTCGTGACCATGTCGTTGAGCATCGCCAGGAGACACAACACCGTCCCCTACCCTTTCCCATGCCTTTAGCCACCGTAACGTCACCCCCGACGAGCTCACCGTGCGCCCCGACGGTCCCCTCGCTCGACTATAAATAGAGGCCACCCCCGCACGATTTCTTCACACCATCTCACTCCCCTCTCCTCACTGACCGTGCCACACCGTCCTCAGAGCAAGGCGAGCACCACCTCGCCGGAATTTCACCAGAGCCCACCGCCTCTGGAGAAGAAGGGAGCCAGCGATTGGAGCCGCCCCAGGAGAATCCACCGGTACCAGGAGGTTCGCCGTCGTCGACTTCGTCGTTCACCCTCCTCGCCGACCCTCGCCCATACCCCGGTGAGCCGCCAGCACCCCTCACTGGCCGCGCTAGGTTTCATTCTCGCCGGAGTTGTCTCGCGTCGACGATGACCCCCAGCCGTTGTATTAGAACTAGATCGAACAATCCACGTTGCCCCATACCGCTTCGCCCAGCCCCGTGTCACTGACGAGTGGGGACACCCACTTAAGCAGCCCGCGGGAGCACTACGCTTAGCAGGCCGGCCCGTTAGAATTTCCCGCGCAGCCCAGCAATTCAAATTAAATCTTTTTCTATTTCAATTCAAACACACTTCAGCACCCAACTTCAAAAATCAACCCAGATCGATTCAGTGCACCAATTTGATTGAAACCAATTTTTTTGGAAAGGTCTGTGAATGCTTAATCCAAGCCCGTTGGATTCAAGTCATTTGGATCTATAGATCACCCATAGTAAAAATAACAAGGCAGAAGCTTTTCTGCATTCAAACATTTTTCAAATTTAAACCATAAAAGCTTTTGAGTTGATTCCAACTCTCAAAAATCACATTTAACCATACCTTTCAGAATATATAAAAATATATAGGTTTACTTGCAGAAATAATGTTCAAGGAATAAAAGAATGCTACATAAGCATTTCTAGCCACTTTAATTAATTAAAATAAAAGGGTAAAACCTTATTAAATTGTGACACCACTTTAAATCACATTCCCATGGACTACAATATGTGGTGATGACATGTGTCAACATGATCCCATGTTTAGTTTGGAGAATATTAAATCTTAAGTAATTTTTCAATGAGTAGAAATTACTCTTCTAAAAATAAAAAGATTTAAACCAAGCCTTAACCTTGTAATGTTAGAGATGATGCTAGATCATCCATAGGACCCTTGTGTGTGATGATTGCAAGTAGTTAAGTATTGTTTGGTGATTGTGTACCTCGTATTTATTCATATACGCTAGTACTAACCAAGGATACAAGGAGGAAGGAGGATACTACGAAGAAGAAGCCGAGGAGAACTTTAACCACTGCTCTGCACAAGGCAAGCTTATACTGATATTGATGCAAGCTGATACTATACCTATGCAAGCCTTACTAATCAAGTTGACCTATGCAAGCTAACCCTTGCAATATACCCTACTGATGCAACAAACCCATACTTGTTCTATGACTACTATATGCCTTAAGCATATGTGATCATACCCACTTGATAAACCAATCCTAGTTTTATGTGCAAGCTTCTTACTCTATTTCTTTATCAAATCTTACTTAGAGTTTACTTAAGTGACCGGTAGATATTGGAAAGATGCTGAAGGTTGCATAAAGAGCATAAAATTTGTCCTAAGTTAGAAACCTTGACATCAGCCGGAGACATGAGGTTGTACTTAGTTGAAAACTCCACTAGTTACCACCCCTCATTAGTACTACCCCCACCTGTAGATGCTAGTGCTAAGCATAAAACTTTATCAACTTTTAGATGGGAATACTTGGTGGAAAAATGGTTATGAAAACCTTGGAATGATGGATCATTCTATTGAAATGTTTTGGACATGTGTTTCCAAACACTTGAGAATTTTGGTGATAAAAATGTTGAGGCATGAGCCTTAGACCTTTATAAAACTAATGGTTGTCTGGATGCGATACCATTCCAATTTTATCATACAACCACAATACCCAAATATTGGGTAGGGCTTGACTGGAAATATATATTCCTTAGTATTAGTTCCCTCACGGCCAAGGTCTGAGCTGAGGCTACCTTGTGAAGATTGTCCACTTGTGTAGTACCCAAGATGACAGTTGGTCATGGTTGGGAGGCCAAACTCACAGGAGAGGTGCTTATACCAGGGCATGTAATCGAAAGGTTAGGATTGATTATCCGCATACTGAGTATGGTGAATTCAGGATTTGTTCCTGACGGATGTATCGAATGTTGTGGTGAAAGTGTACAATCTCTGCAGAGTGTCAAACTATTCGAATAATAGCGTCATGATTATGGAAAGTTAGAGTGGCGATACTGTTCCCCCGTCAGACTTTTCAAAATGACTTGTGAAATGAATTGAGACTTTGACTTGACCACAACAGAGTTGTGACTTGAAATACAAGTTCCCACTTAGGATTTATAAAATTGTGACTAGCTTTGGAACTTAGTAGAGATAAACCTGGCTTTTTGCAAAACAACCCTAGAGCCTAGTATCCTATTATCCAGAAAACCCCTTACCTGTTAGTATTAGTTTGCGAGTACTTAAAGAGTACTCATGGCTTTGTCCCTGGCTATTCCCATGGCCAGACTATGAAGAGGAGTACCTGGAAGATGGACCACAGGAAGGTTACGACAACTAGGATCATCTCCCATCGTCCGCATTGCCTGTGACCCCGAAGATGGAGCTTCGCCTACGCTACCGTTATTATTACGTATTCCGCTGCTTGATGTTGTATTGAGAACTGGATCATGAGATCCCTATTTGTGTAAGAACTTATGTATCGTTTGTAATGGATGAAGTACTGTGGTATCCAATTCTGTTATGTCTCGCAAAAATGGTAATCCTGGGATTGCGATATATGGCATAACAGGCATCTAGGATTGAAAAATCCGGATGTTGACATGTTTGCGGGGATCACATGGATATTGAGATACTATGTCATATTTATTATTGATTCTATCATGTCTGTGTTGTTTGTGATCTTGCATGCTCTTCGTTGCTAGTAGCTATCTTGGCCAAGTAGCTGCTAGTGACTCTAAGAGGTAGTATTTATGCTTGATAGTGGGTTCATGCCTCTAGTAATATGGGGAAGTGACAGGAATCTCTAAGGTTGTAGATGTGCTGTTGCTAGTAAGGAGAAAACAAAAATCTTTTGTTCATGGAACAATTGTATTGTTTACTTTACATACATCGCTTAATGCAGTTATCCATTGCTTGCAACTTAATACTGGAATGGTTTCGGATGATAACCTGAAGGTGGATTATTAGTCAAAGATGCAGTTGGAATACAGTATATTTCTGTAATTCCCAATCAAATCTCATAGGAATCATGATGTCTAGTATTTGCATTGTTATGCCTTACTTAGTGTGTCAATTGCCCCACTGTAATTTGTTCACCTAGCATGTTATCTATCTTAAGGAGAACACCTCTAGTGAACTGTGGACCCTGGTCCAATATTTACCATTATTACATCATCTACTGTTACCGTTTACTTTCTACAAGCAACCATTACCTTCTATATTATATGATTAATCCTTTGTTTTCAGCAAACTAGTGAGATTGACAACCTCACTAAGTTGGGGCAAAGTCTTGAGTTTGTGTTGTGCAGGATTCCAAGTTTCTAGCAACACCTTAGAGTTGTTTCCGTGCTCCTATTGGTTCGATAACCTTGGTTTCATAACTGAGGGAAGACTTGCCGATGTGCTCACCACACCTTGCTTTTGGGGTCTCCCAACGAAGCTCTACAATTGAGCTACATCAAGATTTTTCGGGCGCCGTTGCCGTGGAGTTAAGGACAGCTTCACAAGGAGAGTCTTTCACAACCATTCTCTTTACTTTGTTTTTGTTTTTCTTAGTTCCTTTAGCTTTGTTTTGCTTGCTTCTTTTTATCAAAAATTACAAAAAAATAGTTTCGTTTGGTTTGCTTTTTCTTATCAAAAACACAAAAATATTAGTTCCTACTCTAGTTGCTGCTGCTGTTGGCTTGCTCCACTCTTGCCAAAATGAATTCTACTAAGAACACAAAGTTGTGTGACTTCACTAGCACAAACAACAATGATTTCCTGTGTACACCTATTGCTCCACCTGCTCCCGATGCTACCTTTTATGAAATTAAGCCTGCTTTGTTGATTCTTGTTATGAAAGAGCAATTTTCTGGTGCTAGTTCTGATGATGTTGCTGCCCACCTTAATAACTTTGTTGAAGTTTGTGAGATGCAAAAATTAAGTATGTAGATGGAGATATTATTAATCTCAAATTGTCTCCTCTCTCTTTGAGAGGGAAAGATAAAGAATGGTTGCTATCCTTGCCTAGAAATAGTATTGATTCTTGTATTAAATGCAAAGATGCTTTTATTGGAAAATACTATCCTCCTGCTAAGATTATATCTATGAGAAGTGAAGTAATTAAATTTAAACAACTTCATAATGAACATGTTGCTCAAGCTTGGGAAAGAATGAAATATTTGGTATAGATTTGTCCCACTCATGGACTGACTGCTTGGATGATTATCCAAACTTTTTATGCAGGACTAATTTTTTCTTCAAGAAATCTATTGGATTCTGCTGCTGGAGGTACCTTTATGACCATTACTTTGGGTGCTGCAACAAATATCCTTGATAATATGATGGTTAATTATTCTGAATGGCACACTAGGAGCTCCACATGGTTAGAAGGTAAATTTTGTTGAAGAAACCTCCTCCTTGAGTGATAAAATTGATGTTATCATGTCTATGCGTGTTAGTGGAAAAGCTCATATTGATCCAAATAATGTTCCTTTATCCTAATAGGTTGCTCAAGAAGAGCAAGTTGATGTGAACTTTATTAGAAATAACAATTACAGCAACAATGCCTATAAGAATAATTTTGATAATAATAATTATAGGCCTTATCCTCCCAATAATGGTAATACTTATGGAAATTGCTACAACAACAATAGAAGTGCTCCCTCT
This sequence comes from Avena insularis, assembly GCA_023614405.1. Classification (NCBI taxonomy): domain Eukaryota; kingdom Viridiplantae; phylum Streptophyta; class Magnoliopsida; order Poales; family Poaceae; genus Avena; species Avena insularis. The sequence goes on along the minus strand of CM042691.1, from coordinate 203,493,374 downwards.
GAACTTGAAGTCATGCTTAAAGACTTTATTAGTAAACAAACTACTTTCAACAAGACTGTGGAGGAAAAGCTTTTGAATGTTGAGAAAAATATTTCATCTTTGTCTGAATCACAGTCCTCTTTGATTAATAAAATGGATGCTAAACCCGAAACCTTGGTAAGTACCTTTGCCGCTACTCATGCTATAGAAGTTACAATTGATGAAAATGTTAGACTGTTAGATAAATTACATGCTAAGTGGGAAAGAGAAGATGAATTGGTAGAAACGATAGTATTTATACTATTACTACAACCAATGTTGATGATAACAAACCACAAGAAGTCCCCATTCCTTCTACAAAAAAGCCTAAACCCAATAAGAATGCTGAAACTTTTCGAAATATGGGAAACAATAAGTCTACTACCTATGATGCTATGTTTGATTTTGATCTTGATGGTTGCAATATTTCTGAAGTGATTATGTTCCTACAAAAGCTTGCTAGAAGTCCTAATGCTAGTGCTATGAATATGGCTTTTACAAAACACATTACAGATGCTCGCATTAAAATTAAGGAAGAAAAATTGAAACATAAAGCTTCTATTCCTAGGAAAGTAGAAGATAGTTGGGAACCCATCATTAATATTCAAGTGAATGATTTTTATCTCAAAGCTTTATGTGACCTGGGTTCTAGTGTCTCTATCATGCCTAGAAAGATTTATGAAATGCTTGATTTGCCACCTTTGGAAGATTGCTATTTAGATGTTCCACTTGATGATAATGCTAAATAGAAACTTATGCGGAGTGTTAATGATGTTCTTATTATGGTTAACATTGATTTCTATGTTTTGGATGTTGAATGCAATGCTTCTTGTCCTATTACTTTGGGAAGACCGTTTCTTAGAACTGCTGGTGCCATTATTGATATGAAAGAAGGAATCATTAAATATCAATTTCCATTCAAGAAAGGTATAGAACACTTCCCTATAAGGAGAGAGAAGTTACCTTTTGCTCATCCTTTTAAAGCAAAATTTTATCTTAATGCTTCTTCATTTGAAAATACTTGATTCTTACCTTTTGTGCCTAATTTAAAGGAGTTAAACAAAAGTACTTCTTGGGACATAACCCAATAGTTTTATTGAGTCTTGGAAGTTATTAATTCTGTAATAACCTCTCCTTATAATTTTTGTTTGATTTGTGTGCCAAGAATAAACTCTAATGAGAGAGAAGTAAGATTTGAGGAAGTTGTTGTCCTGAAACAGATTTTTGTGCTTCACTGTAAAAATTCATGAAAAATATCTGTATGTAGGATTGAGCTGTAATTTTCTGCGTAAATGACCTGGGTTGTTATCTAAATTTCGTTAACTCAACACTTTTCTGTTTGAGCAACATAAGGTCTTCGAAAAAATCTCTTTTTACCTGCTGGTCTGTTTTGACAGATTTCTGCCATTATTTGCATTTGCCTCTTTATCGGTTTCTTTTTGGGTTCTTCTTAATAACTTGAGCTTTTTAAAGGAATTTCTATATTAGCTTGTGTTTTTAATGAAAGTTTTTTTGTGTTGAGACTAAACCCCAAACGTTTATTATCTTGAATACACTAATGTTGCTAATGAAGATTGTGTGACGTTTTATATGAAGGAAAATTTCAAGTGTAGGGGAAGAATGATATCATGAGATGAAGAATGGACAAAATCTCAAGCTTGCGGATGCCACCCCGTATCACCCCAAGAAATATTCAAGAGGTACAAGCGTCAAAGCTTGGGGATGCCCAAGGCATCCCCTTCTTCATCAATAAAAATCTCAGGTCTCTTTCTAGACACTTCGTTTTTATTGTTTCATGCACTATTGTGTTGTTCTTGGAGCGTCTTAGTTTTCGTTTGCTTAGTTTTCTTTAATAAAGTAGTTGTACCCCCGCTTTCACTATGTTGTTTCAAATAAGTTGATTGGTGTTGGAAAAGAGTAGAAAGTTTCATACTTATAGTGCTACAAAAGGGAGCTTGTTTTGACTATCACTTAGACTTTATCATGTCATGCTAGATGTCGTTTTGACCTTATGCTTAGTGATTATTGCTGTAGCATGACTTGTTCCAAGCAATTGAGATTTCTTAATGTGCCTTGAAAGAATTATGCGTTGTTTTAGCATACAAAAGCATAATATTGTGGTATTCTCCTTTGATGCTTTGTTTGGGTTGACTTGGCACATGCTCACACCATGTTATGACTATGAACCAGTCACCTTATCCTCTATGATAATTTAGTTTTTGACTTGTGATACCACTTTATTCTTTGATTGATAATGTTTTGTCGCTCTGCATGATTATGGCCATTATTGCTCTCTTAGTTGGTCGCTCCCAGTCTTTTGCTAGCCTCCACTTGTACTGAGTAAGCTCTACTCATGCATCTAACTCCCAAGAAACCAAGTTATTCCAAAGAGTCCACTATATATTTCTATGCATGGTGTGTTACACCATTCCAAGTATATTCTTGTTTTATCTATCTTCCAAATTAAACTTGTTATGTGAAAATTAGTGATTAAAGCTCTCACAAACTTGATGGCACACTTTATTTTTCTTGCCCCTAATAAACTTGAACCATTGTGTCATCTATGTTGTATATGCTTGCACTTATAAGTTGGGAATTAGCAGAACTGTGTTGTCATGGGGAACACTTTCAACACCTGTAAATATCTACCCAGTTGATATCATGCTCTTTTGTTTATGGATCTTGGCCGTGTGAAATAAAAGGGGAGCTTGTAAGTTCATGGAGTTATGTATATGTGTTAGAGAAACGCCTGGGCCGCTAGCCTAAGCCATGCCTAATCATGGTGGAAACTTGCAGCATCACCATAGTGAGGAATCCATGAAGCATCCTTAGAAAAAATATATAGAAAAGAGAGAGAGAGTGAAAAATAAAAAATATGCACAATTCTCATGGTAAATAAAAGGATTGCTGAGATCCTCCCTGTCTATTGCCTTATAATTTTGATATGTGATAGCTCTTGTATCATGGGGAAAGGGGTATCCTGTTGACGGTTCTCTATGATACACATATACTTACAATGACAAGAACTTATTTGTGACTAAAGTTGAGTAGCATGAGGAACGACCATCGTACCGAAGGGACATGAGAATGCCAAATTATGATTTGTCAATCATATACTCCATACTTTGTTCACTTTAACCTTAATCACTTCAAGATGCTTATGATAGGGGCAATGAGATCTTAAAGCTAACAAGTACCATAATTTTTGGAAGCTCTTTATGAAACTTGAAATCCCTGCTTCCCTGTAACACCGCGGTTCTGAAAAGACCGTGGCTTCTATGTGACATGCCAATCCCTGGATCGGTTCATTGGCCCACAATAGAATGAGATCAATAACATAGCAAAATATCCGTGTATCATAAGTAACGAAGATCTAGAGTACCATTATTACAATAAAAGCTTAGCTCAAGGCTAGCTCAAATTATTCAGGTAGCAACATAAATAAAGCAAATCCTCCATTCTTCAAATTGCCCACAAGTGAACAAGGCTAACTTTTTAATTCACGATGAGATTCCCCTCGTTCCACTGAATCCAGGGACATATCATACGCAATTTTTGGAGCTACGGATCTTTTTCTGAAGGTCTGGTAAGCACAGAACAGGGGCGGTCACTAGTCGACACTTCAGTTCCTGAAAGCTGGCTTCACACATATCCGTCCATTCGAATTTCCTTTCCTTCTTCAGAAGTTCAGTCATAGGCTTAGCAATCTTGGAAAAGTTTTCAATGAACCTCCTGTAATATCCAGCAAGTCCCAAAAAGCTTTGTATCTCTCCTGCATTCTTGGGTCTTCCCACTCAGTTACTGCAGTCATTTTGCTTGGATCAACAGCGACTCCTTCTCCTGACACAACGTGTCCAAGAAACCCAACGGTGTTAAGCCAGAATTCACACTTGCTGAATTTGGCATACAGCTTGTGTTCCCTCAGCTTCTCCATAATTAGTCGCATATGTTTCTCATGCTCAACATCATCCTTGGAATATATCAGTATATCATCAATAAACACCACCACGAACTTGTCCAAATACTCCATAACTACCTTGTTCATCATGGTCATGAAATATGCCGGGGCATTTGTTAGTCCAAAAGACATAACCGTATACTCATATAAACCATACCTAGTGGTGAAGGCGGTTTTTGGTATGTCCTCCTCCCGGATCTTCAATTGGAAATAGCCTGATCGCAGATCAATCTTGCTGAACACCTTCGCTCCTTCCAGTTGATCAAACAAATCATTTATGTTCGGCAGAGGGTACTTGTTCTTGATGGTTACTTCATTCAATGACGATAGTCCACTACTAATCTCTTGCTGTCTTTCTTCTCCACAAATGTAAGCAGGTGCACCCCATGACGATTTAACTAGGCTGAATGAATCCCTTGTCCAACTGCTCTTTTAGCTGCTCCTTCAATTCCTTCAGCTCATCCACATCCATCTTATATGGTCTCTTTGCTATAGGTCCTGTTCCTGGCATCAGGTCGATAAGAAACTCTACTTCCCTGTCAGGTGGCATCCCTGGCAGTTCCTCCGGAAACACGTCGGGGTAATCCCTAATCACTGGCACAGTATCCATGCTAACCCCCTTAAGAGAATTCAACTTACACCTTCCTGGTCGTACAGCCGACTTGAATCTAATCCTCTTACCATCCGGGGTTTTTAGTGAAACGGCTCGCTATGCACAATCTATGTGTCCCTCATGCATAGACATCCAATCCATACCCAGAATAACGTCTAACCCCTGTGATTCCAACACTACCAAATGTGCACTGAAGTTGTGCGTTCCAATCCTCACAGTTAAATCGCGGCATCCCGCGCTAGCTATCATATCTCCTCTAGGTGAACTCACTCTAATAGACCCTTTCATAGACTCTGTAGGTAGCTTATACTTATCCACAAAAGCCCTTGATATGAATTAATGCAATGCACCAGTATCGAAAAGTATAAGTGCAGGGTGAGTGTTGATTGGAAACTTACCAATCACAAGGTCAGGCTCATCTGGAATCTCCTCCACATTCATGTGGTTCACTGTGGCCTTCTCATTGTTGGTTGGCTTCAGTCCTTTCCTCTCCGGACAGTTGTCAGCATAGTGTCCCTTCTGTTTACACTTGAAGCACGTCACCTCACTCAGATCCTTCTTCACAAAGTTGCGATCACGGTTGCGATCATGTCCACCGTGTCCCCCAGAGTGGTGAGAGTGTCCTCCCTTGTGGCTGTGGTGGCTGCTCCTATGGTTGTCATGACGATGCCCATCGCCTCCATGATGGTGGCGGTCATGGCTCCCATGGTCACTCCCTCCATGCTTGGAGTATCCATCATATGAAGTGCGAGACTTGTGATGTGAACCAGAGTGGTGATTGCTACTCTTTCTCTTGCGGCTTTCCACCTGCTTGTGCTTCCCTTCCAAGATCCTGGCCTTGTCCATAAGCTCCTGGAAAGTGGGGCAATAAACCACCAGTAGCTGCACGGAAAGCTCATCACTGAGGCCATCCAGGAATCTCTCCCTCCTTTTTGCATCAGTGTCAACATCCTCAGGTGCATAACGGGACAGGTTGTTGAACTCCTCAATGTACTCGGCCACGGTGCGATTGGTTTGGCACAAGTTGCGGAACTCCTTCCTCTTCAGGCTCAGAACTCCTAAAGACACGTGATTGGTCCTGAAACCTTCCTCAAACATTGCCCAAGTCACAGTGTCCAGCGGGTGGGTGATCTGAAAAGTGTCCCACCAAGAAGCGGCTGGTCCCTCTAGTAGGTGAGCGGCAAACCTCACCTTCTCAGCATCAGTGCATCCCACAGTTATTAGATCCTTGTTGACTGAGCGCAACCAGTCGAGTGCAACCATTGGTTCCGTTGCAGTAGAGAACTTAGCTGGCCTTAGCCTCAGAAATCTGGTGAGAGCATCTCCCTGAGGCTGGTTGTTTCCATTGTTGTTGTTCTGAGCTGCCATGAACTGAGTCATAACTTGGGTCAGCTGTGCCTGAGCTGCCATGAGCTGCTCCAACTCAGTGGGTTGACGGCGGGGAGGCATCTGCGGTTCAGCACAGGTAAGTTTAGAAAGAATCCACTACGATAATAGGATTCTACCCATGCATATGATCAATCAACAACAAACAATAGCAGACAATCACAAGCAAGCAACACATCAACAAACAAGTGATCCAGCAACATCCCAGGGGTTATCCTAGCAGTATAAACCTACTGAAATAGTGTTACAAGAGTTGGCAATGGTTAACTAAACAGTTGATCAACTAAGCAACAAAACAGCAATCTGCCAGAACAGTCCAGCAGCGATCGCGAATTTTTCCACCTGACTTAAACTCCTCAGAAAAATATGCTGATTTTTGCACATACAGTACAGAGAGTTTCGCACCAGCCCTATGTTTTTCAGATTTTTCCCAGTTCCCAGAAAAATATGGAAAATCGTACAGTACTGCTGTATCAGCGGAAAAACTGCTGCGAAAATAACACAGATAGTAACCAAACTTGCCATAACTCTTTCATAAAATTTTGCACAAATAATTCCTGGGATATTGGAGTACACAAATAAGCAACTAATCACTCTCAAACTAACAGCAACTAAGTTTCACATCGATCGAGACTAATCCTAACGATTTTACCTAACGAGGACTATTTGGTGGATTTCTATCTAATTCTTGAAGAGGTTGCGGTAGGTCCTTGCTGTCATGCGTTGGCGCTTTGGTTCGCGGTTCAACCATGGCGGCGGAGTGTACACCTCTCCTGAATCATCACTCGAGATCTCAAACTCCACCTCTTCTTCTTCAGTCTGCTGCAACTGCAACTGCTTCATCTCCTCCACCATCGTCGCTTCCATCATCATCATCCTCGTCCTCATCATCATCATCGTTCCCACTATCATCATCATTGTTGCCACCGTCTCCATTGTCATCATCAGAGGGTGGATTCAGCTGCGCTTGGAGAGAGGCAATCTGGGCTGCCATAGCTTCAATAGTTTGATCCCTTTCCTGGACGGTCCCTTGCAGCTGTTGTATGTTCTGGGTGTTCTCCTGGACAGTGCCATGAAGGTGAGCTATAGTTGCATCTCTGGCTATCAGGGCATTCTCCATAACTCCCACAGCTTCATGCAAGGTGTCAATTTCCTGTCCTTGGGCTGCCATAGTATTGCTGGCAAAATCTACAATCTCCTTCACCATCATCACTTTCTCAGCTAGAGCTCCATTCTCCCTTTCCAAGTCCTCTATGTGCCTTCTACGGGGCGGCATGTTGTTCCTGTCGCCCGGGGTAACCACAATGTGCCCATCTTCATCACGCCTCCCATAGTCACGGTAAGGTGAATCTGCTGGCAGTAGGTGTCGGACTTGATGGCACTGGCGAGACAGAGCCTCATGCATGGCCAAGTTGATTCCAAGTCCCCAGTTGCAGTATGTTTTGGTATAGATCAGATGCACTGGATTTGGCAAGGCGGCATCCCTGAATATGAAGGTAGTGATCTCCCATGCATCCTCTCCATATCCATAGGTGTATAACCTTCTTCCCTTGAACATGGGCAGTGGCAACCCCAATGACTGCGAGAGTTGTGCTAACTGCCTTGCAAAGGGCCTTGGTGACTCCATGGTTGCATACTCAGTCCTGACTTCTCCCATCTATCAAGTAAAAGAGGAAAGTGTGAGAATAGCATATGGTAAGAATTTACGAGGGTGAAAGGCATAAGATGAAAGACAGAGTTAATATAGGCTTTAATAAATCTATGGCTTCCTAATCCAAATCCTAGGTCACGATCCTACAGTCGACACACGGGCCCTCTGATACCATCTTGTAACACCGCGGTTCTGAAAAGACCGTGGCTTCTATGTGACATGCCAATCCCTGGATTGGTTCATTGGCCCACAATAGAATGAGATGAATAACATAGCAAAATATCCGTGTATCATAAGTAACGAAGATCTAGAGTACCATTATTACAATAAAATCTTAGCTCAAGGCTAGCTCAAATTATTCAGGTAGCAACATAAATAAAGCAAATCCTCCATTCTTCAAATTGCCCACAAGTGAACAAGTGCCGAGTGGAGTACCGTGGCCTATATCGATTACTCAGAATCGGAATATCCTGCAACATGAAACGAAAGCTCAAGGGTCAATACATGGAATGTATGGCAAGTAGAGCTAGTAAATGGAGACAATAGTACCAACATCTACATGCATATTTGGCAAGTGGAGCTGTGTCTGGCTTGCATTTGCAAATAACTTTGTCCTACTTTCATAAACAGTTTTTGATTTTCTTTGAAATGATCCCAATTAAGTTAACCCAACAACATTAAAGAAATTATGAAATTGGAATGAGCGAGAAATATGTCATGGAATCGATATCAAGCAACTCAGTTGTCCATAACCGGGGACATGGCTAATCGATTAGATTATACACCCTGTAGAGGTTAGTACACTTTACCCATGTGACTTGGCCAGCCCAGCTCGTACCATCACTCTCATTTTGGGTGATGATAGGGAGAAGTCCAAGAAGAGACTGTTCGGGAAGTAGCACCCCAATCCCGATGCGCACCGGTCCAACCTACCAAAATTCTACATCTCTGGATACGCGGGTTCGAGTTACCACAACCTACTAAGTCCAACCAACCGCCCATTTCATTATTGGCACATGGTTGTACACGTAAGCTACACAATAAAGAAGCCAATCATTCTCTCTTGATGCCTGGGTGCCTTTCCGCAATGAAACCACCAAAAATTATCAATCTCATCACACCCAGGAGATTCATTGATTAAGTTGTTTTAGTTTTTGCAAAACAACTCATTTAGAAACAACTTTCAGTGATGTAACCCAGCCCTTGTTCATCATAGTATGGCTAAGCACATCTACCAACGGTGGTTCATCTACAAGGAAAGCCCTACCACATAATAGGACATAGCATAGCGATAGTATCATACTACACATGCATCTACAAAATACACGACAATGCATTAAAAATAGTAGGACGATATCATGAACAAAGTAGCATCTACTTGCCTTGGTTGTAGCGGTCGGAAGAACAATCCACACACGATCAAGCGTTGCACTCGTCACAATCTACACGATACAATTGCAATCATAAACAAACAATCCACAAGCATATGCAACAAATATGATGCATGAATGCATGCACGACAAGTGAATTGGTGCTACAGCTGCACCACATAATCCTATCAAATAAAGCTACTGATTGCATGCATGGAAAATAGTTTTGGCGCAAGGAAAACTATTATGCAAAAAGTAATGCTCAAAACTAGAGCTAGAAATCAAATAATTCGCTACCGGTAGTATACTATTTGTAAAATCTTGGGAAAATACTACCGCATAAGCATCGCTGATTAGAAACAGTACCAACTGGAATTACTCAAAAAGGAATTATAAAACTCCCCGAGTAATTATAACACTACAGAAAGCCACTAGACAGTTTCTGCAGAAGTTTTTACTATAAGCCTAACTTTTTAATTCACTATGAGATTCCCCTCGTTCCACTGAATCCAGGGACATATCATACGCAATTTTTGGAGCTACAGATCTTTTTCTACGAATTAATTACCCCAAAAAGACCATTAACTAATTTGATTAAACTGTACTAAATCTTGCTGCAAAAGTCTGAACCAAATGTACAGCAAGATTCTACACGACTCACTGAATCTACACATATTTTATTTGCAATTTTTGTCCCACCGGTTTAATTTCTACGCAATTTACAAGTTTCTACTGAAATCTGTCAACTAAATCGATTAAAGTAATTACCCAATCAACTGTGTTCATTGATGGTCAACGCGGCTTTGTGACAGGCTGATCAAGGCGTCGACTAGTCAACGACTGGACTGACCGTCAATGGCTGATCTGATCCGCTGATCTGAAATCCGCGCTGCGGACGACCGGAGACGGACGCCGAACGGCGACCCGGACGATGGCGGCGATCGGTTCCGACGACGACGTTTTTCCTGCGCGGAAGGGGAAGGTTGGTAGCGGATCAGATGCGATCAAGCTGCCGCGGGCGCTGGGCGCGGGCGGCGTGCGGGGCTGGGCCAAGGGCGCGGGACAGCAACAGGGCGCGGCGCTGGCGTCAGCGGGCAGCGGCGAAGAAGCGAGGCAGCGCAGCTGCGGGCAGCGGGCGGTGGCAGCAGGGCGGGCGGCGGCGCTGGCGGGCGGCGATGGCGCAGCAAGCAGAGGCGACGGGTACTGGGGCGGCGGGGTGCGGAGGCCGAGGGCGCGGGTGGCGGTTCCAGGAGGCGGCGGCGATCACGGGGAGGAGAGGCGGCACGGGTGGCGATCGAGGTGGGGGCGCGGGTATCGAGGCGGGCGGGTGCGGTCTTCAAGGCAGAGGCGGCGGCGGCAGGTGGGGTCCGCCTATATGGGCCCCACGCGGTCCTAGTCAGGTACGGCGCGTGGTTGGAAACGGACACGGAAGTCGGCCCGTCTTTCTATCTTTTAATAAAACGGCCGTAACTTTTCCGTACGAGCTCTGAATCGGACGATTCTTGCTCCTACGGTTTTGTAAAAACGAGGGGAACAACCTAGGGTCAAGGGTTGAGTGAAACCACTAGGTTACAAGGGTGGACAACACTAGTCCTACTAAAGCCTCCCGCAGGAGCCTCGTAGTAAAGTAGAGTAGGGGTTTAGAATTAGGGTTTTGCCGAAACTGTTCAATCGATGGTTTTGCGTGGAAAAGTATAATGCAATGATATGAATGATATGCAGAACCAAATCTAAAATTTGGGATGTGACATTCCCTGTGAAGGCCCTTTCTTCCTACTTTTATATTGAGTCTCAACCTTCTATATTTATGCACCAACTAGGAGAGCATAGTTGTCATTCTTAGTTTTATGTGCATTGTTCCAAAACTTATTGATTGATTCATAATGTTGATATTGCTTGTTCTTGAACTATTTGTATCTAGTCACCCTTATGAACTTTGAAGGTGTCCTATGCATTTATGTTTTGCTAATCCATGAGGGACAAGCTGAATACCACTATGCTATGTTTTCTATATGTGAAACAAACAAACATCTTTCAATGCATTGTTATTCATGATCTTTGTTTGGATCCTTTCATGTTGCAACATATTTACTATGTCCTATTGTTAGAACTTCATTTTTCATGCTCATGTTTAGAGTACTTTGATCCCAGCTTTCAATGTTTTGCAAATGGTTTGATCAAGATTTTGATGGTGCATGTCACCTAAAAAATTATTGTTTTTATCACTTACCTACCCAAGGACAAGCAGGAGTTAAGCTTGGGGATGCTTGATACGTCGTAAACATATCTATAATTTTTGATCTTCCATGCTTGTTTATTATCAACTTTACTATGCATTGTCTACACTTTGAGGTATTTTTATACATTTTTTGGGACTAAACTATTAACAAGATGCCGCCGTGCCAATTGCCTGTTTTCTGTTGTTTTTGGTTTTAGAAAATATAGAAAGGAAATATTCTCGGAATTGGACGGGACAAAGGCCAAAGTCAATATTTTACCGGAACAAACACAGAGACCGAAGGGCAACCGAAGGGGAGCCACAAGGTGGCCATACCCTAGGGCCGCATAGGCCCACCCTAGGGTGCATCGCCCTATGGTGTGTGCCCCCTTGCCGCCTCCCTGCCTCGCATCTTCGCCTATAAAAGCCCCCCGATGCAGAAACCCAAGGCACCCGATCAGATCTCCATGAAACAGTCTGTAGCCGCCGCCACCATCGTCCCTAGATCGGGGGGGTCTAAAGCTCTTCCCAGCATCCTGCCGGAGGGGAGAGATCATCCCAGAGGCCTTCTTCATCACTATGGCAGCATCCGGTATGATGTGTGAGTAGTTCACCCTTGGACTATAGGTCCATACAGTAGCTAGATGGTTGTTTCTCCTCCTTTGTGCTATCATGTTTAGATCTTGTCAGCTCTGTTCATGATCAAGATCATCTATTTGTACTCATACATGTTTTGTTTGCGGGGATCCGATGGATATTGAGATAGTATGGCATGTTGATTATTGATTCTATCATGTCTGTGTTGTGTGTGATCTTGCATTCTCTTCGTTGCTAGTAGCTATCTTGCCAATTAGATGCTAGTGACTCTAAGATTGAGTATTTATGCTTGATAGTGGGTTCATGCCTCTAGTAATCTGGGGAAGTGGCAGGAATCTCTAAGGTTGTAGATGTGTTGTTGCTACTAGGGAGAAAACAACAATATTTTGTTCATGGAACAATTGTATTGTTTAATTTACACACATTGCTTAATGCAGTTATCCGTTGCTTGCAACTTAATACTGGAAGGGGTTCGGATGATAACCTGAAGGTGGATTATTATTCATAAATGCAGTTGGAATACGGTCTATGTATATTGTTGTAATGCCCAATCAAATCTCATAGGAATCATGATGTCTAGTATTTTCATTGTTACGCCTTGCTCAGTCTGTCCATTGCCCCACTATAATTTGTTCACCCAGCATGTTATCTATCTTAAGGAGAACACCTCTAGTGAACTGTGGACCCCAATCCAATATTTACCATTGTTACATCATCTACTTTTACCATTTACTTTCTACAAGCAACCATTACCTTCCATACTATATGTTTAATTCTTTGTTTTTAGCAAACCAGTGAGATTGAAAACCTCACTATAAGTTGGGGCAAAGTCTTGAGTTTGTGTTGTGCAAGATTCCAGGTTGCTAGCAACACCTTGGAGTTGTTTACTTGCTCCTACTGGTTCGATAACCTTGGTTTCATAACTGAGGGAAGACTTGCCGCTGTGCTCATCACACCTTTCTCTTGGGGTCTCCCAACGAAGCTCTACAACTAATCCACGTCGAACGCTTTTCTTGATTCCTCATCATCGATCCATGATCACCGAGGATGGCAAGCATCAAACATGAGATCTTCTATAGATGGCGCATTTTGAGCTTGCACAACACATATTCTTCTCATTTCATATATCTTGAAGCCAATGCATTCTCCACGCAATGCCAATGGACAATTCCTACAAGTACAACTTAATACACACATTAGTCCATAAAGATTGTCATTAATTACCAAAACCACACATGGGGGCCCACATGTTCTTTCACCATTCGTCCTAGCCAATGATGTGGCTCGGGTTTTCTATGTGACATGTGTAGGGTTTCGTAGCATGGAAAACAAAAAATTTCTATCGCATACAAACAAACAAGCCAAGATCCATCTACTAGATTGTAGCAACGAGTCGATGGAATAACTCACCCTCAAAGATTCCAAAGCGTTTAACGAGAGCAGATTCTCGTGGGTGATGTAGTCGTACTCTTCCCGATCTCAAGATCGTGTAGACGATCCTTCCGGCGCTTGCTCCTAAGCGCTCCCTTGATCGGTCACACGTTCGGTACTCGACGAAGACCTTCCTTTCCCTTGTTCCAGCAGGCAGCGGAGGTTGTCGCACTCTCCTCGCGATTCCGGCAGCACAACGGCGTGGTACCAGAAGTAGAGGGGAGATCTCACAGGGCTTCGCCTTAAGCCGGAGCGAGTATGGTGGAGTATGAGAGAGCTCCTCGGTGATCTAGGGTTTAGACACACCAAGGAGGAGAGCTAGAGCCGGCGACTAGGGTTCTGGAGACCCCCAACTCGGTGGCTAGGGCAAAACCCTAGGTGGTGGCGGCGGCTATGGTGGTAGGCGCCAATTAGGGTTTGAGGAGAGGGCAAGGTGTGTTCCTAGGAGGGAGCCCTGCCCCTCCTTATAAAGGTGGAGGGCGGGCCAAGGGAGGAGGAGTCCTCCCAACTCGGCTTGGAGGTGGCGCTGGTTGGAGGAGGGAACTCCTCCCCAACTCGGCTTCCCTCTCTCCCCCTATTTCTTCTTTCCGAAAACTTGCAGTTTGACTTTCAAACTGGCCGTTTGACTTTTCAATTTAGGATTTGAATAAACCCTTTATTTCGGACAGCGAAGACACCTAATACATGATGCAATCATTCCAACTTGCAATGACACATTCATGTACCCCTTCCCCTCCGGAGTGCCGGACATTCCGGAACCTTCTAGAACATTCCCGATGAAAACACCGGAACCATTCCCCAACTCCGAAACGGGACTTTCCTTATATGAATCTTATTCTCCGGACCATTCCGGATCTCCTCGTGATATCCCGGATCCCATCCGAGACTCCGAACAACATTCGGTCTCTTTCTCATAATACCATAACTACTCAAACAACGTCGAATCCTTAAGTGTGTCTCCCTACGGTTCGTGAATTATGCGGACATGATCGAGACACTTCTCCGAACAATAACCAATAGAGGAATCTGGAAATTCATATGGCTCCCACATATTTCTACGATTACTTTGCGATCGAATGAACCATTTGCATACGATATCAATTTCCCTTTGTCTCACGATATGTTACTTATCCGAGGTTATGATCGTCGGTATCTCTGCATACCTAGTTCAACCTCGTTACCGATAAGCACTCTTTTCTCGTTCCCGTGATATGTGATCCCTTGTGAGCCAGTCACATGCTTGCAAGCTAATTGGATGACATTCCACAGAGAGGGCCCAGAGTATATCTATCCGTCATATGGATGGACAAATCCCACTCTTGATCCATGTGTTTCAACCAATACTTTCCGAACACTCAATGCCACCTTTATAGCCACCCAGTTACGGTGTGGTGTTTGATGTCATCAAAGCATCCATCCGGTAAAGGTGATATGCATGATCTCATGGTCGAAGGAATTCAGATAACTATGCATCAGAAAGCATATAGCAATTGAACTATTAAAATGACTTGATCTTTATGCTACGCTTATCTATAGGAGTATGTCCATCATATCATTCTCCTAACGATATGATCTTGTTGTCAATAACATCTCAATGTTCATGATGAGGAAACCACAATCATCTATTAACCAACAAGCTAGTATTACATAGAGGCTTTTACTAGGGACTTCAAATTAAGTTTACAAATCACACAAGTATTAATGTTTCCATGTTAATACTATTATAGCATGAATGTAAACATTTATCATAAACACAAAGATATAATAATAACTACATTTATTATTGCCTCTAGGGCATATCTCCAACAACATGTCCTCTAGAACAAAAAAGAAAAAAATAAGAAAACGGATACATCATACGATGATCCAAAGCATCACATAGTTCTTCCAGGGAAAAGAAACATAGTGGGAGTCGAGGGTAAGACAGACATGTCAGAAGATTATAATAAGTTTAATGAAATTCCGCCCTTCACAGTGAAAACTGACCCAAGCATATCGTTAAGTAAAGAATATGCTCCATGGTTACGGCTGAAGCGATCCTAAGAAAGGGACATACGCCAAGAAGTTCATGGCCTCATATGGTGTACCTCTAGTTCAAATCTAGCCGGCCGGCCACATATTGTGAACCAAAATGCCATCAGACATGATAGATCATTTTGTGAAGGATATTTTATGATGTTTGCAATTTTCCAAGTTTAATATTTTCCTTGCAACTATAACACATAACATGACATCACGTGAAGGGTTTTGTATTTTTTATAAATGTGAAACTTTAATTTGGTTGTTGCTTCACAAACTATATATGTCGCGATTCTAGCCATAACACAGCCAAATCACATCGTAAGCCATCCTAATATATAACACCGCTTCCCGCCAAGTTTTTTCTGCCCTTTCCCTCTGACCGGAGCTTTTAGTCCTGGTTGTATCCACTAACCGGAACTGAAGATATTTCCCGCCATTTTCCACCGCTTCCCGCCAAGTTTTCCCGTCCTTTCCCTCTAATCGAAGCTTTTAGTCCCGGTTATAGCCACTAACCGGGACTAAAGATATTTCCCGCTATTCCCCACCGCTTCCCGCCATGTTTTCCCACCCTTTCCCTCTATATCTAGTTCGACCGCGCAATGGCTATCCACACATCTACACCTCCGTCTCTCACAACAATGGAAAACACATACTGGGCAATTCTGACCCTCGAGGAGACCGAGGCACTGTGCGTCTCCAGCTACCCATGCGCGTCTGGCTACCGACTGCCCACCGACAAGATGTTGAGCGCTGGAGGGGTTCCTGTCCCTCCTGTACCTCAAGGTTCCGCATGCCAGGAAGCCATCTGATACGTCGAAAACGTATCTATAATTTTTGATGTTCAATTCTTCTTTAGTATCTACTTTGCTTTGCTTTGTCTACACTTTGAGGTATTTTTATATGTTTTCTAGGACTAATCTATTAACAAGATACCATAGTGCCAATTTCCTATTTTTCTTCTATTTTTGGTCCCAGAAAAGGCAGAAATTCAATATTCTCGGAATTGGACGAGACAAAAACCAAAGTCAATATTTTACCATGGGAAACACGGAGCCAAAATACGAGACGGAGGAGAGACACCGGGGGCGACACCCCTGGCCACGCGGCCAAGCCTGGCTCGCGCCTGGGGGGTGCGGCCACCCCGGGTGCCCCCTGCCTCACCTCTTCGCCTGTAAGAAGCCCTCTATACCAAAACCCTAAGTACCCGATCAATCTTCTACGAAACAGGATATAGCCGCCGCCTCCATCGTCCCTAGATCAAGGGGATCTGAAGCTCTTCCCGGCACCCTGCCGGAGGGGAGATCGTCTCGGAGGCCTTCTTCATCACCATGCCAGCCTCTGGTATGATGCGTGAGTAGTTCCACCTTGGACTACGGGTCCATGTAGTATCTAGATGGTTGTTTCTCCACCATTGTGCTCCCATGTTTAGATCTTGTGATCTCCGTTCATGATCAAGATCATCTATTTGTAATCATGCATGTTGTGTTTCCGGGGATCCAATGGATATTGAGATTACTATGTCAGATTGATTAATGGTTCTATCTTATTGATTATATCATGTCTGTGTTGTTTGTGATCTTGCATGCTCTCCGTTTCTAGTAGCTATCTTGGCCAAGTAGATGCTAGTGACTCCAAGAGGGAGTATTTATGCTCGATAGTGGGTTCATGCCTCTATTTAATCTGGGGAAGTGACAGAAATCTCTAAGTTTGTAGATGTGTTATTGCTACTAGGGAAAAAATAATGGTCCCTTGTTCATGAAACAAGTGGATTGTTTACCTTAGACACTTTGCTTCAAGAAGTTATCCGTTTCTTGCAACTTAATACTGGAGGGGGTTCGGATGATAACCTGAAGGTGGACTAGTCATAGATGAAGTTGGATGGCGGTCTTTGTATCTTGTTGTATTGCCCAATCAAGTCTCATAGGATCATGAATGTCTAGTATTGCATTGTTATGCCTTGCTCTATCCTGTCAATTGCCCTGGTGTAATTTGTTTACCCAACATGCCATGTTTGTTTATCTTAAGGAGAACACCTGTAGTGAACTATGGACCCCGGTCCAATTATTTACCATTGATACATCTTCCACTGTTCATGTTTAATTTCTGCAAACCACTATTACCTTCCACACCATACAGTTAATCCTTTGTTTTCAGCAAACCGGTGATATTGTCAACCTCACTGTTCATTGGGGCAAAGTCTTGACTTTGTGTTGTGCAGGTTTCCAACTTGCTAGCAACACCTTTGAGTCGTTTCCTTCCTCCTACTAGTTCGATAACCAAGGTTTCATTCTGATGGAAGACTTGCTGATGTGCTCATCATACCTTCCTCTTGGGGTCTCCCAATGAAGCTCTACATTGATCTAAGTGCATCAAGCTGTTTTCTGGCGTCGTTGCCGGGGACGCTAAGGACGGCTTCACAAGGGGAGTCCTTCCCAACTTTTCTCTTTAATTTGTTTTTGTTTTTCTTAGTTTCTTTTGCCTTGTTTTGTTTGCCTCTTTTTATCAAAAACTCCAAAAAATTAGTTTAGTTTGGTTTATTGTTTTAATGAAAACAAAAAAAAAATAGTTTCGTGCCCTAGTTGTTGCTGCTGCTATTGGTTTTCTCCACTTTTGCCAAAATGAACTCTACTGAGAACACGAAGTTGTGTGACTTCAATAGCATAGACAACAATGATTTCCTAAGTAATTCTATTGCTCCATCTGCTCCTAATGCTACCTTTTATGAAATTAAGCCTGCTTTGTTGAATCTTGTGATGAGAGAGAAATTTTCTGGTGCTAGTTCTGATGATGCTGCTGCCCACCTCAATAACTGTGTTGAACTTTGTGAGATGCAAAAATATAAGGATGTAGATGGAGATATTATTAATCTCAAGTTGTTTCCTTTCTCTCTGAGAGGAAAAGCTAAAGAATGGTTGCTATCCTTGCCTAGAAATAGTATTGATTCTTGGATTAAGTGCTAAGATGCTTTTATTGGAAAATACTATCCTCCTACTAAGATTATATCTATGAGAAGTGAAATAATGAAATTTAAACAACTTGATAATGAACATGTTGTTAAATCTTGGGAAAGAATGAAATCTTTGGTGAAGAATTGTCCCACTCATGGACTTACTGCTTGGATGATTATCCAGACTTTTTATGCAGGTTTAAACTTCTCTTCAAGAAACCTGTTGGATTCAGCTGTTGGAGGTATCTTTATTACCATTACCTTGGGTGCTGCAACAAAGATCCTTGATAATATGATGGTCAACTATTCTAAATGAGACACTGAGAGAGCTCCACATGGTAAGAAGCTAAATTCTGTTGAAGAAACCTCCTCTTTAAGTGATAAGATTGATGTTATCATGGCTATGCATATTAATGGAAAATGTCCTATTGATCCAAATAATGTTCCCTTAGACTCTTTGGTTGCTCAAGAAGAGCAAGTTGATGTGAACTTCATTAGAAACATCAATTTCAAAAACAATGCATATAGGAATAATTTTGGTAGTAACAACAATTATAGGCCTTATCCTCCTAATAATGGCAATACCTATGAAAACTCCTACAAAAATACGAGAAGTGCTCCTTCTGGACTTGAATTCATGCTCAAAGACTTTATTAGTAAACAAACCACTTTCAACAAGACTGTGGACGAAAAGCTTTTGAATGTTGAGAAAAATGTTTCCTCTTTGTCTGGAGCACAGTCCTCTTTGATTAATAAAATTTCTACTAAACCTGAAACTTTGGAAAGTACCTTTGCTGCTACTCATGCTATACAAGTTACTATTGATGAAAATGTTAGATTGTTAGCTCAACTACATGCTAAGTGGGAAAGATAACCTGAAATTGCTAGAAACAATAGTGTTTGTACAATTACCACCACCAATATGGATGCCACCAAACAACAAGAAGTCTCTATTCCTCCTTCCATAATGCCTAAACCCAATGAGTCTACTACCAGTGATGCTAAGTTTGATTTTGATCTTGATGGTTACAATATCTCTAAAGTGATTATGTTCCTATGAAAGGTTGCTAGAAGTCCTGATGCTAGTGATATGAATGTGGCTTTCACCAAACACATTATAGATGATCTTATTAAAATTAAGGAAGAAAAATTGAAACACAAAGCCTCTATTCCTAGGAAAGTAGATGATAGTTGGGAACCCATCATCAATATGCAAGTAAATGACTTTGATCTCAAAGCTTCATGTGACCTTGGTTCTAGTGTCTCTATTATGCCTAGAAAGATTTATGAAATGCTTGATTTTCCACCTTTGGAATATTGCTATTTGGATGTCCCACTTAATGATAGTGATAAAAAGAAACTCATGGGGAGTGTTAATGATGTTCTTATTATGGTTAACAATGCTTATGTCCATGTTGATTTCTATGTTGTGGATGTTGAATACAATGCTATTTGTCCCATTACTTTGGGAAGACCTTTTCTTAGAACTGTTGGTGCCATCATTGATATGAAAGAAGGCACCATTAAATATGCATTTCCATTCAAGAAAGTTATTGAACACTTCCCTATGAGGAGAGAGAAGTTGCTTTTTTCTCCTCCTTTGAAAGCAAGGTTTGATGTTAATGCTTCTTCATTTGAAAATACTTGATTCTTGCTTCTTGTCCCTAACTTAAAGGCGTTAAAGAAAAGTACTTGTTGGGAGATAACCCAAAAGTTTTCTTGAATCTTAGAAGTTATTACCTCTATAATTACCTCTCCTTATTTTTTTTTATTTTCTTTTTGTGACAAGAGTAACCTCTAATGAGAGGGAAGTAAGATTTGGAGACTTGCTATCTCAAAACAGATTTTTGTGCTCCACTATAAACATTCTTGAAAAATATCTGTATATCAAATTGAGCTATAATTTTTTGAATAAATCCCCCCAGGTTGTTGGCTAACTTTTCTTAGTTCAGCACTTTTTGATTTGAGCAACATAAGGTCTTCGAAAAAATTGGTTTCTACCTGTTGGTCTGTTTTGACAGATTTCTGTCATTATTTGCATTTCTTTTTGGGTTCTTTTTGGTAAATTGAGCTTTTTGAATGAATTGCTACAGTATCTTGTATCTTTAGTGAAAGATTTGCTGCTTTGAAACTAGACCCAAAGGTATATTATCTTTTAAATGCACTAATGTTGCTAATGAAGATTGTGTGAAGTTAAGTATGAAGTAAAATTTTCATGTGTAAGAAAAGAATGATGTAATGAGATGAAGAATGGACAAAGCTCAAGCTTGGGGATGCCACCCCATGTCACCCCAAGAAATATTCAATAGGTAAAACCGTCAAAGCTTGGGGATGCCCGTTTTTATTGTTTCATACACTGTTTTTATTGTTTCATACACCGTTGTGTTATTCTTGGAGCGTCTGTGTTTTCATTTTTGAAGACCCCAAGACCAAAACCCTAAGTACACGATCAATCTTCCACGAAATAGTCTGTAGCCGCCGCCACCATCATCCCTAGATCGGGGGGATCTGACGCTCTTCCTGGCACCCTGTTGGAGGGGAGATCATCCCGGAGGCCTTCTTCATCACCATGCCAGCCTCCGGTATGATGCGTGAGTAGTTCCACCTAGGACTACAGGTCCTTGTGAGCTCCGATCATGATCAAGATCATCTATTTGTAATCATGCATGTTGTGTTTGCGGGGATCCGATGGATATTGAGATTACTATGTTAGATTGATTAATGGTTCTACTTATTGATTATATCATGTTTGTGCTGTTTGTGATCTTGCATGCTCTCCGTTTCTAGTAGCTATCTTGGCCAAGTAGATGCTAGTGACTCCAAGAGGGATTATTTATGCTCGATAGTTGGTTCATGCCTCTATTTAATCTGGGGAAGTGATAGAAATCTCTAAGGTTGTAGATGTGTTGTTGCTACTTGGGAGAAAACAACGGTCTCTTGTTCATGGAACAAGTGGACTGTTTACCTTACATACTTTGCTTAAAGCAGTTAGCCGTTGCTTGCAACTTAATACTGGAGGGGGTTCAGATGATAACCTGAAGGTGGATTACTAGTCATATATGCAGTTGGATGGCGGTTTATGTATGTAACATCCCAGCATATAGGACTAACGAAGGGTAGATTTAGGAATTTGAAACATTGCATGCTTTCATCTGTGAAAATGTGGGTAAATTTTTTGCCAATAAAAACCTAAAGTGATCAAGGTTTCTTTCATACTTTGTGAATAGGTTTAGTCTTGAAGAATGATTGTTATAGACTGTGATATGATCTTTGTGGATTTATGGTTTTGGGAAATGCAATTTGAATTTAAAACTTGAATGTTTGAATTTATAATTCAAAAGGTCCAAGAATTAGATTTGAATGATTTGGTTTAGTCAAGAGTTAACAATTAATGACTCAAACTTTGAATAAAATAAATGAACCCATAGAATGAATATTGATTCCACAACTTTATTCAATAAATGATTTACAGAATGTAACTTATTAGAAATATTTACAATAGTAAATAAAACAAAAGAAAAATCTTTATATATTGAATAATAGTACAATAGTTATTACAAAAGAATAAATTAAAGACTACAATTGAATCAGAGAAATATTACAAGTGACTATTCTATAAAAATTAAAATAGAAAAACCTAAACTAAAGTCTTGATCTTCAAATCTAGTCCCTGCAAAACAAACACAAATAAAAATAAAGAAGGTTAAGGTTAGAATGGAATTGCTCTCAGACTTGTGAGTGAGGTGCACTGATCAAGATTCATCATTGAGTAATTTTATAAAAGGGGCAAGTTCCACCAATATGAAAGAATGTATCTTTCATAATTTTTAAGCCAGAAGTTAAATGACAGCAAAGAGGGGCAAGTTTCACCAGCCAAGTAAAAGTAATCACATAAGAGTAACTTTCCAAAATTCTGAACATATCCACATATGTGTAGCAAGCACACAAGCAGCACACACACCAAATTGCATGGTGTGTGCTGTCAGCACCTTAGCAACAGCCCAGCAACACAAAACCATCAACACATCCATGGGCAAGCACACAATCTCATCTTCTTGCTCATACACATCAATCTCAGTAGCCAACAGCTAAACCAAGCACAGCAGCCAGCAGCCGAACCAACCAAAGCCCAGGATCACATCACCAGGATGGTGACATAAGGAGGGGGAGATAAGGTGGATAGCAAGACCAAGGTCAAGCCATCAGGATCAGGAGATGATGGGCTAGGTCAAGGACAAGCCATGAGCTAAATATACCAGGGGAGCACAAGATCAAGCTACCACAAGATCCACCACTAGCAACCACAACATCAAGTGATACTGGTGAGTACATAGACCATCACATGATCTATCTATCTAAGATTAGACCAGCATACATGATCTGTATCACATTCAAACTCTCAGAAAGCACCCAAGTGGGGTGAATCTATCACTGAGGTTTTAAACTCTAAAAGCAAACAGCAAAGTACAAAGATCCAACCAAAACTCAAAACAACATCATTGATTTGGCTAGCAAGCTATATTTCAATTCAAGAATAAATTTAGCTAAGATTTAACTTCTAGGCACATCCCTAAGAAAAGGGTATCACCTTAGAAGTTAATGTTTTGGATCCATATAAATGATCAAGCCTACTATCATTTTTTCCAAGATTTCATTCAAGAAACAATAGCTGGTACCACTACCAGAACTATCCATATGAATCAACTAGATAAAGCCTGATCCCTAAGCCTCATACCAACATCATTGGTCTTAGGGATTTCAGAAAAGAACATTTCTACTTATCTTTTAATGCCAAGCTTGTCTTAAGCTTAAACCAACCCAAACAATTGATTAGAATCAATCTTCTGTGCCATACAAAGATGGTGTCACAAGAACAATTCTACATGAATCAGAATAAACATTCCATCTTCATAGATTCAATCAATTAATCTACCAATCATTTTCCTGTCATTACAGGAATCATAATAAAACATTCCTATATATAACCACACATCAATTCTCAAGACAACATCACTAACACAGTGATTTCATCACACCATACCCATTATCATTAACCAAGAAATGGCAGTGGTAAGATATCAAACCGACTGTCTTTACCAAGCATTGATTTCAGAGAAACTATATCATCTGAATCATATGAAATCTAAACATAAAATCATCTAATAAGCCACCAGAACCATTATAGTTCATCTTAAGCAGCAAGCCTCAAGCTAATAATCATTCATCATGTTTAGAGACCATCAACACATGATCTAATTCATCTATATATGATCAACAGAGGGATATGAACCCTAATCATAATAAAAACCCTAATTAGGAGATGAACCCTAATCAGAACATAGTCACTAGGCAAGGGTAGACACTAGATACACATAGAGAGATTCATGGTGATAGGATGAACCAAGGTCCACAGAGGCAACTTACCCGGGGTCCTCGCTGATGAATTGAAGAGGAAGCAGATAGGCCAACGAGCCCGCGGCGGCACAGGGAGAACCCCAGAGGGAGCTGGAACCTGCACCAGCCACGGCGGCGGCCACAGCAGTACTCGGGCACCACACCTCACCAAGGGAGAGCCCGCGACAGCGGCAACACTTTCTCCAAACCCTAGGGTTCGGGAACAGGGTGAACCTGGCCACAGGGGAGCTCCGGAGTCAAATCGAATTGGACCAGATGAACGAGCATAGTCACCAACCTTGGCCCACACCACGACAGCGGCCAGTAAGGGGAACAACGGAAGACATCGCCAGTGGCGGCCCAAAACCCCATGGGGTCGAGAGAGAGGGGGAGATGAGAACGAAGAAGAGACAGAGTGAATGAGTGGCCTGGTTGGGCCGAAAACCCTTCGGGGTGAGGATTTTGACCCTGGCCAATTGCGCGACAGAGGCCCAATAAGCCCAAATGGCCAGCCCATGTCGTTTAAAATCTGTTTTAATAAATAGGAAAAGAACAAAATGCCCCTGAACTCAATAAAATTCTAGAAAATAAAATAAATGTCCAAAAATTATAAATAAAATATTTTTGGATTCACAAAAATCCAAACTATCCAAATAAATTGAAAAATAAAAGTTTAGACATATAAATTTTATTAAGAATTTTGTAAATTATTTATACCTTATGGAATTTTACAAAATTATTGAAAGATGATAAAAATAAATAAAAATCACTTTCATTATATATTAATATTTTAGTATTTTAGAAAAATCCTAAATAAATTTTTTAATATTTAAGTGATAATTCTTAGAAGAATTATTAAATCAATAAAAGTCAATTAAAAGGGAAATAAAATAAAATAATACAATATTCTATTATAAAT
This sequence comes from Avena insularis, assembly GCA_023614405.1. NCBI lineage: Eukaryota > Viridiplantae > Streptophyta > Magnoliopsida > Poales > Poaceae > Avena > Avena insularis. The sequence goes on along the minus strand of CM042691.1, from coordinate 203,468,850 downwards.
ATTAAAAATTAATATTTATAAATACTTTATTATTAAAAAGAATTTTATTAATAATGGGGAGAATGCATACCAAATTAAATGATGCATTACATTACTTTGCATAATCATTTTGCTTCTTTAAATATTGTCCTTACCAGGCAATAATGATGTTTTTGTTGACATAGAAGCTCAAGGTCCAGTGCAAGCATCAGACTTCACTACCTTGCCATCACAAGGCAAGTTCATCACTTGCTCATATCCTTTGAAGAGTCTTTATCAATGTATTTGCAAATTGTGTGTTATCATATATACTCTAAAATAAATAAAATATTAATTTCACAAATAAAGAAATCATAGATATCATCGTAAGTGATGATATAATGGAGCAATAGAACTTAGGGTTCTATTTGCAACAATGATGATCAATTAGGGACTTAATAACCCCTGACATCAGTGATTCTAGGGCCGTATATTTCGCGTTAACCATGAGATTTGGAATGGGACAGAGAAGTCAGCTGTATCTTCTTCCTCTCGCATAAAGCCAGATGTGCGGGTCATGGCTGTTATCCTCGTAGCGTGCATATTATTTGGTAATTCATAGAGGATATGCAGCATATGGGTGGGAACCCTCATCGTCCCACAATAGTTCTGGCATCTAACGGTTTGTACAAACCATTGCCATAATTCATTATGTGGGCATGGTGTACACCAAGGAGGCATGCGAGGTCGCGAAGGGGGCAGTGATTGGCTTGGACCAACTACTGGGCCCCACGTCATGGAATTATGGACAGGAAAGTACGACCGGTTGTGCAACAAGGAGTTGATCTCTCATGGGTAAAGTAACGCACCTCTGTAGAATGTAAGGATTGTAACTTGTTACTCCCTGTTCTGGGAAGGAGATACGAATGCGGTAGGAAAGGAACTCCACGAAAGTTCTAGTCAACCTGTGAAGGCTGATTGTCATAGATTTTTATAATAAAATCAATCTTTGAAGGATGATTTACAAAAAACTACATAGTGCCAAGGACTTATAGTCCGAGGTGGTAGTTAGAGCATCAAACTTCCCACCTTGCATATAATGAACTTGTTGGGTAACGCTGTTACTCATCCTTTCCTTTGATCCCTTGCTTAGACTCTAAGGATCCCGAAGACGTGCCAATGTATGCAGCCGAATGTCAAGAAGATGTGTTCTACGAGGATCCTGACCTATCAGGAGGTGTTGAACGAGTGGATTACGAATCCGCTATGGTGTCGAAAATAACGAATCCAACTAAATATCCTAGTTAGTAGTAACCAACGAAGCCGAGCAGCATGAACTCTATAGAATAAGCTGCTGAGCTCAACTCCTAGTCGGAGTTGCTACTTTTAAATTCCGCTGAAACACTTTATATTTTGGTTTGTAAGTTGAACCTTTTGAAGTCTTGAACTTCTGGTATTGTAATAGTAATAATGTGTGAATGTTTGTAATATGGACCCGGAATGTTTCTGTTGTACCACTCTGAGGGATGTGATATTTACAAAACGGTGTTCTGTGAGTGTCATGTCAACGACTATAGTGTACTACACATGTAGTGGTATGCTAGGTCACCAAAATTGGTATCAGAGCAAATTGCTTTGACCTTAGGTTGGAAACCTAGTAAAGGGTATTACCTATAGGAAAGTGTAGCAACGATAAAGAATTCTCTAAAAGTAATATAATGGGTATTCAAATGAGAATATGCCGTTATATATTGTAGTGCGATAATTCTTTGTTATGATGCAATATATTATTGGATACTAATCAAAACTATTTTTCTGATATATAGAGATATGGCAAGAAAGTTTCTAAAACAGACTTTGGTAAGGAAAGAGGAGACTCTTGATGATTATCAAGGATCATTCACAGACCAACTTCGTCAACTTTTAAAGATCTTTAGTTGTCCAACTAGAATTCCAGTAAACACTATCACTTACCTTGATGGCCGGATGTTATCGAAGTATCGTGTGAGTATCCAACTCCCAGAGGAGCTTGGATTATATCACGATCTACCTATAGGTGAAGGTAGGAGTCATTTAGCATCATATCATGTTGCTGTTGTGGAGGCGATAGCGAATATCCGGGAGCATAAAGCCAAGGAGTTAGAAGGTAGCACATTCTCTTTGATACCTCATGATTCTATAGACTCGGAGCCTATACCGGATCATCTTACTTTGGTTAAGAAGCATCCTAAGTTAGCTTCCAAGTTTATGGATAGGTACCGAACACTCGTTGCGTCTTTTTATAAGACACATCAAGTGATTGTGAAGGTAAAAATGATATGTTAGAAGATCTAACTGATCCGGAAAGGAGGAAGCAGTTAGCATACCAGTTAGAGAAGGAAGCCAATAGTAGTGCAACACCTATCTTTAAGGATATACCTATAGATCATGAATCTTTTATATCATATCCTTATTCACCAAGATCTAAACCTATACATGATCCTACTTTGGATATGAGGTATGCAGTACCTCACGGATCAGAGGATGGTTCTGACTCAAAACTTCCAATTGAGAATTCGGATGGTTGGAGAATGGGATCATATGAAGGATCTCATGAATACCAGATGTCCACAGATGGTTATGACATAAATGTTGGACAATCTATCTGGATGGGTGCAATGATTAACCCTAGTAACAGTAGTAGAAACACCATGTCAATAGATAATCAGGATGAAGAAGAAGATCCGGAGGAGAGAGTGTTTGAATCATCAACATCTTCTCAAAACCCAGGGAATATACATTATCCGGTGTTTAACTATCTTGCCCAAAGGAGCACCTGGGAAGCAGCAGGATCTGCGTATTCTGTTGACAACTCAAGGAATGAAGCTCAGGAGATGCAGGCTGGAGATAATGTTGAATATGTTTCTGAAGACTTTTCAGCTAAGCTGGAGGGAGTCAATGTTCTCAGGTTGAATAATGACTCAAGTCCTAACACTTTAGATATAGAGACTAGAGGGTCATGGATACGGGTGTAGAAATGGAAACTGAGCAGCAGCGGATGGAGCGAGAGGCCAAGGAGAAGGCCGATGTAGATGTAGAAAATCAAGGAGCATTACCACCACCACCACCAATGAGGCCGCTAATGGAGCAGAACTTTATGTAGTGCATGCAAATGATGCAAGAGACTCAGAATAAGTTCATGGAAGAGCTGCTGGGACGAGCAAATAAGAGGGCACCTGAAGGTGGACTCGTGAGTCTATCTGATTTCTAGAATGCAAGACCGTTACCTTTTGCATCAACTCCTGAACCAATGGATGCAGAAGATTGGCTAGTAGATACTGAAAGGAAGCTGAAAACTATAGGTTGCAATGATGAGGAGAAATTGAGGTATGCAACTCATCTTTTGACTGGACCTGCAGCATCATGGTGGGAGAATCAGTTGGCCATGCAACAACCAGGAAGGGAGTTTACTTGGGAAGAGTTCAAGCAGAGATTCCGTGAATATCATGTTCCGGAAAGTGTTATGGAGTTGAAGATGAGAGAATTTGAGGAGCTTCAGCAGGGATATACCAGTGGCATGAAGTACATCCGGGAGTTTAGTCAATTTTCTCGCTAATCGGAGGAGGATGTCAACACTGAAGAGAAGCGGAAGAAGCGTTTTCTGCGTGGATTAAATCCATTTGTGAAGATGCAGCTAAGGTTAGCCAATAAGCAAACTTATCAGCAGTTGCTGGATGTAGCCATTACTTTCGAAGATGATTATAAGAATGTCCAAGAGGATAGGAGGAAGAGAGCCAAGAAGGAAACCAAGAGAATTCAGGCAAGCAAACCTAAACCCAACCTGGAGTTCAAACTTCGGAACAGGAATTATGGCAACAATAAAAATAACAAGGGCAGTGGTGGAAATCAATCCAATCCGAGGAGCAATGTTATTTGTAACAATTTTGGAATTCCAGGGCATTTCCAAAGGGAATGCAAAAATCCTGTAGTGATTTGTTACGGTTGTGGTCAGAAGGGACATATCAAGACAGATTGTCCGAGCAAACCACCAGGAGGTTGGCCTACCAAGGTAGGAGGACAAGCCAGTGGAGGAAATGGATAACCCAATAAAGGAGGAAATAATGGGAAGAACAACAATGGCAAGAGGAACCGACCTACCGGGAAACTGAATTGTGAAACCCTCAAGGAGGTGGATAATTCGAAGCATGCACTGATAGGTACGCTCAATATCCTTACCAATCCCGGCAAAGTTCTATTTGATACTGGTGCAACTACTTCATTCATTTCTGAAGAATTTTTTGATAAGTTCGGGATTAGAAGGGCAACATTAGAAAGTCCTATGACTGTAGTTACGGCAGGAGGGAATGTGATTGTATGCCACATAAAACAAGATCCGGTTATCTCGATTTGTGGTTGTACATATTTCGCAGACCTTTATGTGATTCCTTTGAAGGGAATTGCAGTAGTGCTGGGAATGGATTGGATGATGGAACATAGAGCTCAGATAAATTGTGAGGAGAAAACTGTCTCAATTAAAACTCCAAGTGGAGCAAGGATAGTTTACCAAGCAGATAAGCACAGTCATATCATGGTGGATCTGTAGTTGAACTCAATGAAAGAGGTCAAATTGGAAGAGATTCCTATAGTAAATGAATTTCAAGATGTTTTCCAGCAGAGCTACCGGGAATGCCACCAGACCGGGAGATAGAGTTCACTATTGACCTAATTCCTGGTACATCACCAATAGCTCAAGTACCATATAAAATGGGACCCAAAGAGTTAAAAGAACTCAAAGAGAAAATTGATGAGTTAGCCAGAAAAGGATTTATTCAGGAAAGTGTATCTCCATGGGGAACACCAGTAATCTTTTTGGATAATAGAGATGGTGGAAGAAGAATGTGTGGAGATTATAGAAATCTAAATAACGTTACTATCAAGAATAAGTATCCTTTACCAAGAATTCAAGATTTGTTTGATCAAGTGAAAGGGGATGGAGTATTTTCAAAGATCGATTTAAGATCTGGATACCATCAAATAAAAATCAAACCGGAAGATGTTCCAAAGAAAGCATTTGTCTCAAGATATGGACACCATGAGTATCTGGTAGTACCATTTGGTTTGACCAATGCAACGCCAATATTCATGAATCTGATGAACAATATCTTCATGCCATATTTGGACAAGTTCATCATAGTCTTTATTGATGATATTCTGATATATTCCTAGGATAAGGAAGAGCATGCTGGTCATTTGAGAATAGCATTGCACACTCTAAGGGAACATAAACTTTATGCTAAGTTTAGTAAGTGTGAATTTTCGATATATGTGGTAGAATTCCTCGGTCATGTGATCAGTAAAGATGGAATTACTGTAAATCCATCTAAAGTTCAGTCAGTACTAGAAGGGACTGCACCAACAAATGTGAAGCAAATTCGAGGTTTCTTAGGAATGGCTGGTTATTATCGGAGATTCATTGAAGGTTTCTCCAAAATAGCCAGACCAATGACCAAATTGTTAAGGAAGAATACACCATTCAATTGGGATGAGAAATGTGAAGCAAGTTTTCAAGAGTTGATGACTAGGTTAACCACAGCTCCAATCTTAGCAGTTCCTGAAACAGGGAAGAACTTCACAGTATACTGTGATGCATCTAAAGAAGGTTTGGGTTGTGTATTAATGCAAGATCGGAAAGTGATTGCTTACGGTTCAAGACAACTGAAACCACATGAAGTCAACTATCCAACTCATGATTTAGAGTTAGCAGCCGTAGTATTTGCGCTAAAAGGATGGAGGCATTTCCTATATGGAGCCAGATGTGAGTTATACACTGACCATAAAAGTCTCAAATATTTCTTCACTCAAAAGGAATTGAATATGAGACAGAAGCGTTGGTTGGAACTAATCAAGGATTATGATTTAACAATCAACTATACTCCAAAGAAAGCAAATGTTGTAGCTGATGCTTTAAGGAGAAAGAGTGCAGATATTCAGCCTAGTAATCGAGAACTACCAAAAGAGTTACAAATGGACTTGGAAAGGCTAGAGCTTCAATTCATCAGAACCAAGGTTCTTGGAGGATTAGATACTATGCAGGTAGTTGCAGAGCAGGACAGTGATCTTAAGCAAGAAATTTTTAGACATCAAGCAGAAGATCCTTTTATTGCTGAGGAAATTCGAACGATATCCCGAGGGCAAAAATCAGTTTTTCGTCTTGGAGAATATGAGTCCTTATGGTTTCAAGACCGTGTTTGTGTCCCAGATGTGTCTGAGATTCGAAATGTTAGCGAAGCACATGAAACCCCTTATTCTATACATCCAGGAAGTACTAAAATGTATATGGATTTGAAAGAACTATTCTGGTGGAATAACATGAAAAGAGATATTGCTAAATATGTATCTGAATGCCATACTTGCCAAAGGGGAAGGCTGAACATCAAAGCCCAGTAGGACCATTACAACCTTTAGAGATTCCCGAATGGAAGTGGGAAGAAATAGGTATGGACTTCATCACTGGATTGCCCATGACACCAAAAAGGAAGGATATGATATGGGTAATTGTGGACAGACTCACTAAGTGTGCACATTTTATTCCGGTGAATCAAAAATATAATGCCAAGAAGTTAGTTGAAGTATATGTCAAAGAGATAGTAAGTAAGCGTGGAGTACCCAAAAAGATCGTAACTGATAGGGGCTCAGTGTTTACTTCAGCATTTTTGGAAGCAATTGCATGAAGCACTTGGTTCAAAGTTAGATTTCAGCACATCATATCATCCTGAGACAGGAGGTCAAACTGAAAGAACAAATCAAATACTAGAAGACATGTTAAGAGCTTGTGCACTAGATTTTGTACGAACATGGGAAGATCATCTACCATTGGCAGAATTTTCTTATAACAATAGCTACCAGAGTAGTCTGAAGGCAGCTCCATACCAAGTTCTGTATGGAAGGAAGTGTAGATCACCAATATGTTGGTATGAGCCTGGAAGCAGCAAAGAATTTGCGCCAGATTATACCAAGGAAAGACAAGATATCATTGATAAGATCAGGGATAGACTGAAAATAGCCTAGAGTAGGCAGAAAAGTTATGCGGATCAAAGTCGAAGATCATGGCATCCAGAAGTAGGAGATATGGTATATTTGAAAGTAAGTCCAATGAAAGGGGTGAAAAGGTTCGGAGTTAAAGGAAAACTGAGTCCAAGATACATCGGACCATTCAAGATATTGAGTCAGAACAGAACTATAGCTTCTGCTTTAGAGTTACCATCAAGATTAGCTCAAGTGCACAATGTTTTCCATGTGTCACAACTTCGTAAATATTTGAAAGTTCCAGATGATGTAATCACACATCAGGAGATAGAACTACAAGAAGACTTGACCTATATTGAAAATCCCTGTAAAATTTTGGAAGAAAGCTGGAAAAGGTTAAGGAATAGAGCAATCAAATATTGCAAAGTATAGTGGGAACATCACCCTCAAAGGGAAGCCACGTGGGAGAAATAAGAGGATTTAAGGAAAGCCTATCCAGAACTATTCAGGTACATCTCAACAAACTTCGGGACGAAGTTTAATTTAAGGGGGGAAGTCTGTAACATCCCAGCATATAGGAACTAACGAAGGGTAGATTTAGGAATTTGAAACAATGCATGCATTCATCTGTGAAAATGTGGGTAAATTTTACGCCAAATAAAAACCTAAAATGATCAAGGTTTCTTTCATACTTTGAGAATAGGTTTAGTCTTGAAGAATGATTGTTATAGACTTTGATATGATCTTTGTGGATTTATGGTTTTGGGAAATGAAATTTGAATTTAAAACTTGAATGTTTGAATTTATAATTCAAAAGGTTTAAGAATTAGATTTGAGTGATTTGGTTTAGTCAAGAGTTAACAATTAATGACTCAAACTTTGAATAAAATAAATGAACCCATAGAATGAATATTGATTCCAAAACTTTATTCAATAAATGAGTTATAGAATGTAACTTATTAGAAATATTTACAATAGTAAATAAAACAAAACAAAAATCTTTATATATTGAATAATAGTACAATAGTTATTACAAAAGAATAAAATAAAAAAATACAAAAGAATAAATTAAAGATTATAATTGAATCAGAGAAATATAACAAGTGACTATTCTATAAAAATAAAAAGAGAAAAACCTAAACTAAAGTCTTGATCTTCAAATCTGGTACCTGCAAAACAAACACAAATAAAAATAAAGAACGTTAAGGTTAGAATGGAATTACTCTCAGACTTGTCAGTAAGGTGCACTAATCAAGATTCATCATTGAGTAATTTTATAAAAGGGGCAAGTTTCACCAATATGAGAGAATGTATCTTTCATAATTTTTAAGCCAGAAGTTAAATGACAGCAAAGAGGGGCAAGTTTCACCAGCCAAGTAAAAGTAATCAGATAAGAGTAACTTTCCAAAATTCTGAACATATCCACATATGTGCAGCAAGCACAAAAGAACCACACACACCAAATTGCATGGTGTGTGCTGTCAGCACATTAGCAACATCCTAGCAACACAAAACCATTAACATAGCCGTGAGCAAGCACACAATCTCATCTTCTTGCTCTTACACATCAAGCTCAGCACCCAGCAGCCAAACCAACCAAAGCCCAGGATCACATCACCAGGATGGTGACATAAGGAGGGGGAAGATCAGGTGGATATCAAGACCAAGGTCAAGCCATCAGGATCAGGAGATGATGGGCTAGATCAAGGACAAGCCAGGATCTATATATACCAGGGGAGCACAAGATCAAGCTACCACAAGATCCACCACTAGTAACCACAACATCAAGTTATAGTGGTGAGTACATAGATCATCACATGATCTATCTGTCTAATATTAGACCAGCATACATGATCTGTATCACATTCAAACTTTCAGAAAGCACCCAAGTGGTGTGAATCCATCACTGAGGTTTTAAACTCTAAAAGCAAACAACAAAGTACAAAGATCCAACCAAAAGTCAGAACAACATCATTGATTTGGCTAGCAAGATATATTTCAATTCAAGAATAAATATAGCTAAGATTTAACTTTTAGGCACATCCCTAAGATAAGGGTAGCACCTTAGAAGTTAATGTTTTGGATCCATATAAATGATCAAGCCTACTATCATTTTTTCCAAGCTTTCATTCAAGATACAGTAGATGTTACCACTACCAAAACTATCCATATGAATCAACTAGATAAAGCCTAATCCCTAAGCCTCAGACCAACATCATTGGTCTTAGGGATTTCAGAAAAGAACATTTCTACTTATCTTTTAATGCCAAGCTTGCCTTAAGCTTAAACCAACCCAAACAATGGATTAGAATCAATCTTGTGTGCCATAGAAAGATGGTGTCACAAGAACAATTCTACATGAATCAGAATAAACATTCCATCTTCACAGATTCAATCAATCAATCTACCAATCATTTTCCTGTCATTACAGGAATCATAATTAAAACATTCCTATATATATCTTCACTATTTGAGATCATTGTGATCTCAAACCACACATGAATTCTCAAGACAACAGCACTAATACAGTGATTTCATCACACCATACCCATTATCATTAACCAATAAATGACAGTGGTAAGTTATCAAACCCACTGACTTTACCAAGCATTGATTTCCGAGCAACTATATCATCTAAATAATATGAAATCTAAACATAAAATCATCTAATTAGCCACCAGAACCATTATAGTTCATCTTAAGCAGCAAGCCTCAAGCTAATAATCATTCAGCATGTTTAGAGACCATCAAAACATGATCTAATTCATCCAGATATGATCAATAGAGGGATATGAACCCTAATCGGAACAAAAACCCTAATTAGGAGATGAACCCTAATCAGAACATAGTCACTAGGCAAGGGTAGGCACTAGATACACAGAGAGATTCATGGTGATAGGATGAACCAAGATCCATAGAGGCAACTTACCCGGGGTCCTCGCTGACGAATTAAAGAGGAAGCAGATTGGCCGACGAGTCCGTGGCGGCACAGGGAGCACCCCAGAGGGCGCTACAGCCTGCACCAGCCACGGCGGCGGTCACAGCAGTACTCGGGCACCACACCTAACCAAGGGAGAGCCCGCGGTGGTGGCAGAACTTCCCCAAACCCTAGGGTTCGGGAACGGGGTGAGCCTGGACACAGGGGATCTCCGGAGTCAAATCGAATTAGACCAGATGAACGAGCGTAGTCGCCAACCTCGCTCAAGACTACCAAGAAGGGCCAGAGGCCACAACGGCCATCGCCAATGGGCGCTTGAGAACCCCATGGGGCCGAGAGAGAGGGGGAGATGAGAACAAAGAAGAGACAGATTGATTGAGTGGGCTGGTTGGGACGAAAACCCTTCGGGGTGAGGATTTTGACCCTGTCGTATTAGGCCACAAAGGCCCAATAAGCCGAAATGGCCAGCCCAAGTCATTTACAATCTGTTTTAATAAATAGGAAAAGACCAAAATGCCGTTGAACTCAATAAAATTATAGAAAATAAAATAAAAGTCCAAAAATAATAAATAAAATATTTTTGGATTCACAAAAATCCAAACTATCCAAATAAATTGAAAAATAAAATTTTAGACATATAAATTTTATTAAGAATTTTGTAAATTGTATATTCCTTATGGAATTTTACAAAATTATTGAAAGATGATAAAAATAAACAAAAATCACTTTCATTATATATTAATATTGTAGTATTTTAGAAAAATACTAAATAAATATTTAATAACAATTTTTATTATTTAATTGATAATTCTTAGAAGAATTATTAAATCAATAAAAGTCAATTAAAAGGGAAGTAAAATAAAAGAATACAATATTCTATTATAAATATTAAAAATTAATATTTATAAATCCTTTATTATTAAAAAAAATTATTAATAATGGGGAGAATGCATATCAAATTAAATGATGCATTACATTATTTTGCATAATCATTTTGCTACTTTAAATATTGTCCTTACCGGGTAATAATGATGTTATTGTAGACATAGAAGCTCAAGGTCCAGTGCAAGCACCAGACTTCACTACCTTGCCATAACAAGGCAAGTTCATCACTTGCTCATATCCTTTGAAGAGTCTTTATCAAAGTATTTGCAAATTGTGTGGTATCATATATACTCTAAAATAAATAAAATTTTAATTTCACAAATAAAGAAATCATAGATATCATCCTAATTGATGATATAATGGAGCAATAGAACTTAGGGTTCTATTTGCAACAATGATGATCAATTAGGGACTTAATAACCCCTGACATCAGTGATTCTAGCAACGTGTATTGCGCGTTAGCCATGAGATTTGCAATGGGACAGAGAAGTCAGCTGTATCTTCTTCCTCTCATATGAAGCCGGATGTGCAGGTCGTGGCTGTTATCCTCCTAGCTTGCATATTAATTGGTAATTCGTAGAGGATATGCATCATATGGATGGGAACCCTCATCATCCCACGATAGTTCTGGCATCTAACGGTTTGTACAAAACATTGCCGTAATTCATTATGTGGGCATGGTGTACACCAAGGAGGCATGCGAGGTCGCGAAGGGGGCAGTGATTGGCTTGGACCAACTACTGTGCCCCACATCATGGAATTGTGGACAGGAAAGTACGCCCGGTTGTGCTAAAGGAGTTGATCTCTCATGGGTAAAGTAACGCACCTCTGTAGAATGTAAGGATTGTAACTTGTTACTCCCTATTCCGGGAAGGAGCTACGAACGTGGCAGGAAAGGAACTCCACGAAAGTTCTAGTCAACCTGTGAAGGCTGATTGTCATAGATTTTATTATAAAATCAATCTTTGAAGAAAGATTTACAAAAAACTTCATAGTGCCAAGGACTTATAGTCCGAGGTGGTAGTTAGAGAATCAAATTTCCCACCTTGCGTATAATGAACTTGTTGGGTAATGCAGTTACTCATCCTTTCCTTTGATCCCTTGCTTAGATTCTGAGGATCCCGAAGACGTGCCAATGTATGTAGCCGAATGTCAAGACGCTGTGTTCTATGAGGAGCCTGACCTGTTTGGAGGTGTTGAAGGAGTGGATTAGGAAATCCTCTATGGTGTCGATGATAACGAATCCAACCAAATATCCTAGTTAGTAGTAACCAACGGAGCCGAGCAGCATGAACTCTATAGGATAAGCTGCTGAGCTCACCTCCTAGTCGGAGTTGCTACTTTTAAATTCCACTTAAACACTTTATATTTTTGTTTGTAAGTTGAACCTTTTGAAGTCTTGAACTTCTGGTATTGTAATAATAATAATGTGAGAATGTTTGTAATATGGACCCGCAATGTTTCTGTTGTACCACTCTAAGGGATGTGATATTTACAGAACGGTGTCCTGTGAGTCTCATGTCAACGAATATAGTGTACTACACATGCAGTGGTATGCTGGGTCACCGCAATGTATCTTGTTGTATTGCCCAATCAAATCTCATAGGATCATGAATGTCTAGTTTTGCATTGTTATGCCTTGCTCTGTCCTGTCAATTGCCTTGCTGTAATTTGTTTACCTAGCATGTCATGTTTGTTTATCTTAAGGATAACACCTCTAGTGAACTATGGACCCCGGTCTAATCTTTATGATTGATACATCTTCCATTGTTCATGTTTACTTTCTGCAAACCACTATTACCTTCCACACCATATAGCTAATTCTTTGTTTTCAGCAAACTGGTGAGATTGACAACCTCACTGTTCATTGGGGCAAAGTCTTGAGTTTCTGTTGTGCAAGTTTCCAAGTTGCTAGCAACACCTTTGAGTCGTTTCCTTCCTCCTACTGGTTCGATAACCTTGGTTTCTTTTTGAGGGAAGACTTGCTGTTGTGCTCATCATACCTTCCTCTTGGGGTCTCCCAACGAATCTCTACATTGATCTGAGTGCATCACCATCACGAACCACTTCTACCTCGATCTCACGACGGAGCAGCTGATGGATCCCCATTAGGATCCCGACAACTACGACACCTGGAATGCCTTCTTCGCTAACCGGCAGGGACCTCTCCAGGTATGAGGGTGACGTACCTACCCCTATGAACCACAATGAAGCCGGCCAACTCCTGTGGTGGGTGAATAAGACTATCGTCGGCGTGATACGCTACATTGCATAGGGAGATCATCCTCGCATGTCGTGCCCGCAGCCACTGTAGAGCCATAAGAAGGGTGGCGATGGTGACGGTCGTGGGTGTAGCGACATCGTAATCCGGGAGCCCCCTCCCCCACACGCTCTGAATCTAAGGCCGGAGTGGCAGGTTCCCTGGAATATGTGATGGCTAGGCTGAGGATCCAGCTGCGGGCGCCTAGAAACGAAGACGAAGACGACCCTGAAGCTGTGTACTATAGGGCTACATATGAGCATGACTAAAGGTGGTCCTTTAGTCCCGATTCCGTAGTATCGGTTTTTTAATATTAATAAATATCTCGAGTGTTAGTCCCGGTTTGTGGCTGGACCGGGACTAAAGGGGGTCATTAGTCCTGATTTCATAGTCCCAGTTAGGAAACCGGGACTAGATAGTGTTGTCCACAGAGCTGGCCGTACTGTTGTCCCTGCTCTCGCACACCATACTAGACCACCTTTCATGGACGATCTCCCAAATGGGAGGTCTCAAACCTTTGCGTCCTTCCCATGTGAAAAACACAAATGTCTGCCGAATCGGCAGGAAGTGGGTCTGGTTTGAACTATATGTACATGATCGAATGCCCCTGATTTTTTGAAAAAAATCATTTTTATATTCACAATATGTTGTTTCTTCAGAGATCAAATGCAAGTTCTAACGAGTCTCATTCCCTATCTTCATGCCCACCCTTTTAACCATAGTTTGAAACGGGAAAAATTCAAAACGAGTATAAGAAATTAAAAAACGGTTAATTTTTATTGAAAATGGTTAATAGTTTATATAGTTCCAATAATTATTTTAGAAAATAGGAAAATGGTTTTGAATTAGATATTCAAATTTAAACACATTTTATGTTTAAATTTTTTTGAGATTCCAAAATATGCAAAAAAAAATTAGTTAATTTATTTTTAATTGAAAATGGTTAATAGTTTAAATAGTTACAATAATTATTTTAGAAAAAGTAAAATGGTTTTGAATTAGCTATTCAAATTCAAACACTCTTTATTTTTAAAGTTTTTTAAGATTCCAAAATATGCAAAAAATATTAGTTAATTCATTTTTAATTGAAAATGGTTAATAGTTGAAATAGTTACAATAATTATTTTATAAAAAAAGAAAATGGTTTTGATTTAGTTATTCAAATTCAAACACTTTTTATGTTTAAAGTTTTTTCAGATTATAAATGATTTACCATTTAAAAACATTACAAATTTAAACTCCTAAAAAATAACGCGGAACCTGTAATGAAAAGATGAAAAAAATTGAAAAGAGGACCTTTAGTCTCGGCTTTTAATTCAAACCGGGACTAAAGGGCTCTACGCACGCCTCTTAGGGCCAGCCCAAGATAGGCCCTTCAGTCCCGGTTGGTGGCACCAACCGGGACGAAAGGGTGGAGCATTCGTCACGGTTGGTGCCACCAACTGGGACGTATGACCCTTTAGTCCCGGTTGGTGCCACCAACAGGGACGAAATAGTTGTTGAAATTTAGGATGAAAAGAAACTTTTTGTTCTAAATGGAAACATCAAAATCCTTCCTGAATAAAAATTGAATAAAAGGGAATCCAACAAATTTCAATCAAATGAAATGCATTCATCAAATGAATGTATCTTTAAATTTAAACACTTGGAAAAGTTAAACCAAAACCCTAAAACCCTAATGGAATAATTCATTTCCAAGATCTCTCTAAGACTATGGATTTGATCCATATAAAAATTTAGCAACAAACATTTTTAAGTGATCAAGGATGATAAATAAAAATATTATAAAACCATAGAAATTGATTTCCTTTAATTTGGAGCCATGGATAAAGTCTTATGAATTAAATAAGATAAAGAAATACTTTCCAAAGCTAATAAAGCTCTTATCTAAAATCCATACCAAAATTGTGAGCAAAATAATCCTAAGGAGATTTAAAGGGATAAACAAATATTAAATAAAAATATACAAATTGGAATCACTGATTTTGGATCTATAAATAAAAAGATATGGATTTTATAAGGCAAAGGAAGAAAATAAATAAATAAATAAGGAATATTTAAAAGACAAATTAAATCTTGGCCAAATCCTTAACAAATGAAAGTTTATTGAATAAAAATAATAATAAAAGATTATTAAAATAAAATCATAAGGATTGAACAATATCCAATTTTATCTAGATAAAGATAATATACCTAAACTAAATAATAAATCCTAATAAAATTATTTAGGAGACAATTTAATCCTTGAATTAAATCCATAAGCAAATGGACCAAAGATAATCCAAATAAAATAAAGGGATAAAGAATATTCAAATAAAATTATATGGCATTAACCAAATTCAATTCCATTTGAAAGAAAACAAAATCCCTAATAGAAATGATTAATAAATCATGAGAAAATAATAAATAGAAATTACCCAAGGTGGATATAAAAGTTATTTAATTAACTTAAATGGAATAAAAGAATCATTTGAATAAAATCTATATGGAATTAAAACCATAATTGTATTTTATTGGAATAAAGGCAAATACCCAATTTAAATGATTAATAAATCATATTAAAAAAATCTTTCAAATAATTCAAAGTGAATTATTTAACACACTATTGAATAAATAAAACCTACTAAAAAAGGTTTGGTGAAAATTAGAATTCAAATAAGTGTTTGAAAATTAATTAAAATCTTATTTGAATAAAGGCAAGTGCCTATTAGAAATAAATAATAAACCATAAATGAATAAAAGAATTATTCCAAAAATGGTCTTTAAAATACATGTTTAAACAGTATAGAAACTTACTGAAAGTTTGGGAAAAGTTTGAGTTCAAACAAGTATTTGAATCAATTGAATAAATTCAAAACAGAATAAAAGGAACAAAAAAAAGAAAAAGAAACAGGAAGAAAAAAATAGAAAACAAACCCCAGCCTAGAACCAGGCCCAGTCCAGCCCACCTCTTCTTTCCCTGAATCGTTTTCTGTTACTCACGAACGAACCAACGCATACGCTGATGACATGACCCCACGCGTGACTGCCTTACCTCGTTGACGCCCAGGTCCCACCTGCCAGTCATCTTCTCCACCCCGTGGACCCATTCTTCCCCCTCTCTCTCCTGTTTAGGTCGCTCATTTCTCTCTTAATGCCGCGATTAAAACACCAGAAATCACGCCCTACTTAATCGCCTATCTCTCCTCTCCTTTTCCCCTCAAACCTCACATCACCGGAGCCATTAGGCTGCTCCAATTTTCCCTGCAACCGATGCTTCTCTGACGACTTTCCTCGGCGAATTCTGGCCAGACCTCGCCTCCCCTTCCCCCTAGAACCTAAGCGCCTGTTCCCCATCCCGGTACGCATCTACCAGTAACCTCCACATGACCGCGTGTGCCCTCTAACATCGGCAACCTCGACGACAGAACATCGCCATCGTCTGCCACTTCTCCGGTAAGCTCTACTGGTGAGCCCTGACCTTCCCTTCCCCTATCTTTGATACTCGTGTGCACGTGACACTCTTGTGCATCTAATGTGCCCTCCATTTGTCTTAGCATGCCGTAAACCTTCACCTCCGTCGACGAACAGACGAGCCCGACAGTAACAGCAACTCCGGCGAGGAATCCACGAAGACTTTGTGCGCCCCTGCCCCTGCAACGACCATCTCGAGCTTTAGAAAGCCACGGCGAGTTCGGTAATGATCTCCTCCCTCTCCCGCGCTTGCTAGTATCGCTGGTACGTCATCGCCTGAGCGCCGCCGCCGCCAACCCCGCCCATCTTTGGTCACTCGCTCATCAGCCGTCAGATCATGATCGCACGGTGTAGATAGATGACTTAACTAAAACGGTATCAAGCACTCTGAGCCGCACGATTTCCATTAGATACAATGCTCTATGTTAGTCGATCCAACCGAAGCGGTACCGTCCAATAGGATTGCTCCATGTGGCCTGTGTTTCGATTTAAAAACAGAAACTATCCTATTAGATGTTTGAATTTGTAAATTCCATAACTTTTGATCCACACGTCCAAAATTCGCAAAATTTATATCATTGGAATCATAAAAAAGAATACTTTCCAACCATGCCCTTTGTTTAATGATTTAATTCTGTAAAATTAACTGTTTTTGCAGAAACTTGTTTAGGCATATTTTGAGTATAAAATTGATTCTAAAAATGTTTTTAGGGATAAATATTTTGTAAATGGTTTGAATTGAACCTACTGACCATAAAAACAAACGTGTAGATTTAAAAGTATATTTTGTGATAATAGGGAATAAATCTTTGAATAAAAGCATTTCTTGTTAAATAAAATATTGATTATGGTATAAAAATGCTTTTTGAGTAAAACCTTTGGAAAATGAGTTGATTTAAACTCTCTAACCATAAACACCATGTTTTGGATTTAAAAATTTATATTATTAACCCTAGTAAAATTATTACTTTGTTTAAAGGCATTTCTAACAAAATAAAATGGTGCTTGATTTAAAAATGGTTTTTGAGTGAAACCTTTTGTAAATGATTTTTGTTTAAAACACTTGGACTATAAATATTAATGTTGGTGTTAAAAAACATTTTGGCTAACATTAGAAATTATTACTTTGATTTAAATAATTCTAACAAAACAAAGATGATCTAAAGTGGCCATTTTCACTAACTTGTTATCAAATGGTTTTTCTACTTTTATAAATGACCAATAGGTGTTTTAAAATGTTTATATCCTATTAGAAACCACTTTTCCAAATAAAACAATCTTTTCCATGCTTGCATGCATTGCTTTGTTTTTATTGTTTTCTGTGATGAATTGTTTGAATGCTAAATTGAATTTGTGCCTTGCTTGATTGAATTGTAGTGAACTTTGAAGAGTGTGACCATTTAAAGATCAAGGAGTGAACTTATATTCTCTACTAAAAAGGCAAGTGGTGCTTCATACTTTTGTCCTATTATTTTCACTATGCATTAGTGATGTTTTGAGTACGACTTGCATGGAATTTTACTAAGTATGCTATGCCATGGGAAATCCTATAGATGATGCCTTAGTAGAATTTTCCCTAAGTTAAGATCCCTATTACTATCATGCTTAGCCTAGCTAGTAGAAAACAAGGGTGTATTATATTCATGCTATGAAATATTTCTAAGTCAATGACTTATGTTTTGTTTAATAAAACAACTATGTGAATAAATCACCTGGGTGGAATGGAAAGAATGGTTTGTGTTGAGTGGTTACACAGGGCCCCATATTTATGGCCTACCCTAGTGTATCTCACTTGTGGAGAGCCACCAAGGAACAAAGAGATTTGAGATGTCAAATGTGGAGAAGCTTCAGCTGCAGCCACTTGGCTGGGCTCTGCCTGGATCATATAGGTTGCAATAACTTAGCCAAATGGACAGTTGGTGGTAGGGGGTTATAGGTTTGGGAACGCGTCCATTTTGGTCTAACGGAAGGCTTCTGAGAGATATTGTCTCGATGCATGTCGAGTATTGTGGGGAAAGTGCACCACCTCTCGAGAGAGTACAATCTAAGTACTTAGCCTTGTCCCCGGCAATGGACAATTTGAGCATCAAGACATGGAAGCTATCAAGGATATCCTCATCCCAATTTCTAAGTTAAAAACTTGTGGTTGAACAAGGGTAAAGGTTCACCAATGTCTATTGGTGGTTCCTTGGGAGTTTTTGCGAAACAAAAACTTAGTGTTTTCAACTGATAGGTAAAATCTATTTTGAGCAAAGAAAGCCTAAGCTCCACTTAACCAAATGCATATAGATGATAGGTACCACTATACTATGATAGTATCACTTGCCAATAAAATTCAAATGTATTGAACCTTGTGGTTGTAACTTATTATGTTGCAGGTTTGTTTGATGTTAGTGAATTGTGTTGAATAGGATTACGAGTCTACAACCAACATGACTGCCTGTGGCACTTTGAAGATGAAGGACTCCTTGCTATAGTTATTTCTACTGTATTGTAATGAGATAGCCAAATGAGCTATGTAAGATGTAATGAATTATTTTATTCCTGGTTATAAATTTGTATTATGACCTTTGTTTCTTGATATTACATCTTAACTGTGGATGCTAGCTATTAATCTAGGGACTAGCATTGTAAACACATGGATCTCTACCTTATCAGGTTGGGACCTCTACAGATGGTATCAGAGCACTGTGTTGCCTGTAGGATTGTAACCCTAGGATTGGACAAAAACCCCTTCAAAAAATAGGAGTTGTATTTGTTCCAAAACTTATTTACAAACAATCTTGTATACTCTTTCCTCAACCGTTTGGTTTTGATTCTACATCTCTCCCTTTTCAAACTTGATGGACAAAGACTTCAACATGAGCAAAGACTTCAACTTGAGCAAAGGCCTTCACCAACTTAAATGACTTCAACTTTAGTTTAACCAAGGACTTCAACTTGAACATCACTAAGGACTACAAGTGAGACAAGGAATACTACTCAAGACTTGAAGGCTAAAGAAACACATGGAATGATCTCAAGTGAACCATATAGTTGGAACACCATACTAATGTTTAGTTTAGATCTAACACACCAACTTTTGTGGTGTGATAAAAATATTTTGTTGCCTAAAAATGTGCTTGGACTTTGTTGTTTGATTGTGATTGCTTGCACATTGCTTGTGTGAATTATTGTGTGTGAGTAGAATTCTTCCTCTAGAATTTTTTACCTATCCGAATCCCAATCCAACCCAAACAGATGACTTCTCCAAGAAACTCCAACATCAAGAATGGTGACAACAATAACCAAGAGATGCACATGAGGGAACAACTTCTAGCAACTCAATCTCAATTGAATCAAGTGACAATTCAGTTTTTAGCCAACAAAAATGAGTTAGACCCAACCATGCAAAAGTTTTTGGAAACCCAATCCCAATTGTTACAAAGGATGACCAATCAAATGATCAACATGATGAACAACTCTTCCCAAGGAGATTGTGACAACAATGATGTCAAGGATGATATTATGGAAGGAACTCAAGCTTGCAATATTTGTGGAGACATAGAACACACTTATAATGTAACATCCCTAAAATGATGTTTCAAAACTCATGCATATCATCCATGCATCCATGATCATTCAGGGTTCCTTTTCAAAAGCAATTCAAAACAGGAGCATTTGTTGCTCATTATTTTATGTAAGCAGGACAATGGTCCAATGCTACTCTCCAATGAGAGATTATTTGTTTTTAACCAAGCTTTGCTTGCTCTCATGTTTTTTTGATTGAATGTTAGTGCTTGGACCAAAATTTACAAAACAGATTTGGTTTTAAAACCATTTTCAAAACTTATTCAAATCAAGTGTTATAGCACTGTTTATTTTGTTTAATCAAAGGGACCAAGATAGTACAAAGAGACCACATGGTTCTATGCCCAAAAATATGAGTGTTACACTCAACAAAAGTCCAGAAAAGATTTGAATTCAAATGGATTTTGAATTTATTTGAAAATGGATCCAGAAAATTAAAACATAATTAGAAAAGGAGTAAAGAAAAGAAAAAGGGCCCGCGTTGCCAATCTGGCCCAACACTGGATCCAGCCCAACAACCATCCCACCCGGGGTTTCCCTCTCCCTCTGTTTCTCACCCGCGCGAGCACCCCCCTCTCACTGATGCCCCGGACCCACCTGCCCCGTCATCGTCGTCCCCAAACCCCGCCCACGACCGAGCCCTCCGTTGTTTCCTCCCCGCGTCACTGCCGTTGATTGCGCGAGTAAATGCCATTGATTCGCCGAGTAATTCCTCGTCCCGCTCCGGCTAGTTAAACCCCTCCTCCCTCCGCTCCATTCCCCTCACTCACCAACCACAGAGCGCCACTAGGCTATCCACAATCGAGCTCGCGCCACCGCTGTCCAGAACCACTCCGGCGAGCCATCACGGTGAGTTCCGAGCATGCCTTGCTCTCTGGTTCACACGAGATGCTTCGCAATCACCTTGCGCTTCTTCTGACACTTTTTGTTCTACTTGTACTGCCCCAGGTCGTCGACTCCGTCGAGCACCGCAAACTCTCGATGCCGTCTCCAACTCCGGCAAGAAATTTCGGTGAGTTTCGACCGCCCCGTGCCTTCCCCTTGACCCTATCATGTTCGCCTGAACGATGTGCACACGTTGATGCCTTCCGTTTGTGTTAGGGCGGATCAGAACATCGCCAACGTCACCATCCATCTAAACCCGACGCTGTCCCCGACTCCGACAAGCTTCCACGGCCACAGCAGCACGCCCCCGTCCCAACTACGACCACGTTGAGCTTCCTCGTGCACATACGAGTCTGGTAAGCATCACCAGTGTCCCTAGCCCTCGCTAGAATCGCCGATCCATCGCCGGCAGAACCGTCGCCGCCGCTGTGCCCATGAGCTCCGCCGATTTAGAGTCAGAGAGATTTGGTCCACTCGATCTAGATCCAGTGGTTTAGATTAGAAGCCAGGTGAAGAGGTATGGGTAGATCTGAGCCGCTGATTTTAAGTATATCTGACGGTGCGCGAGAGTGATCCCGTGCGAAGCGGTACCAACCAATCAGGAAGCGCCGTGTGGCATGTGTTTCGTTTTTAAAAATATGAATTAGATCTATTAGATGATTAAACTTGTTTAATTCATAACTTTTGATTCCCACGTCCAAATTTGACAAATTTGATATCATTGGAATCAGGAGAGAAAATCCTTTCCATTTATGCACTGTGTTTAATGTTTTGCCACTGTTCAAATGGTTGGTTTTGAAGAAACATTTGTAGGCATAATTTGAGTATAGTAATTATTTGGAAAATGTTTTGCTATTCAAATAAAGTTTTTTGGCTTGTTTTGTACTTGTTTATGATTCATTACTGTGCACTTGTCTTATTTGGTGTAGAAAATCATCACATGGCACATTCCATCATTCATGTATTTTTGCTTGTATAAATTGTATATGTGATTTTGTGCCATTATTTGATGTGTAGATTTTGGTGCAATTAGTGATTGTGATTGTGAGGATTGTTGCTACTCCCCAAGCTACCAAGGCAAGTGGTACTTCATGATTTTATTCATATGTTTTCAACTATGCATTAGAAATATTTTGCTAGCCTTGCATGAATTTTTGATCTATATGCTATGCTTGGGAAATCCTAGTAGTTGTAGAATTGCTAGAAATTTCTAAGTTAAGATTCTTGTCAATACCATGCTTAGCCTAGCTAGTAGCAACCAAGGGTGGTTATATATTCATGATATGGTAAAATATTTCTAAGTCTTTGGACTTATGTTTTTGCTTAATAAAACAACTAAGTGAATGAATCACCTGGGTGGAATGGTTGTGAATGGGTTATGTTGAGTGGTTACACAAGGCCCATTTCTATGGTTTACCTTGTGTATCTCACTTGTGGAAAGCCACCCAGGAACAAAGGGATTTGAGATTCCATATGTTAAGAAGCTTCTAGTGCAGCCACTTGGCAATATGGGCTCTGCCTGGATCATATAGGTTGCAATAACTTAGCCATTTGGACAGTTGGTGGCAGTGGGATGATAGGTTGGAGCGCGTCCATTTGGTCTAAGGGAAGGCTTCTGAAAGGTCCTGTCTTGGTGAAAATCAAGTCTTGTGGGGAAAGTGCACAACCTCTGTAGATGGAAGAATCTAAGTACTTAGCCATGTCCCTGGTAAAGGACAATTTAAGCATCAAGACATGGAAGCTATCAAGAATCTCCTCATCCCAATTTCTAAGTAAAAACTGGTGGTTGAACAAGGCTGAAGGTCCACCAATTTCTATTGGTGTTTCCTTGGGAAAGTTTTGTCAAAGAAAAACTTAGTGTTTTCAACTAGTAGGAAAAACTTATTTTGAGCAAAGCAAGCCTAAGCTACACTTAGCCAAATGCATATAGTATCTAGTTGCCAATATTATTCAAAGGTATCACTTGCCAATACTATTCCAATGTATTGTCCCACTGTGGCTGTAACTTGTGATGTTGCAGGTTATTCTGATGGTGATTAGGGGTTATGAGTCTACACTCAACATGCTTGCCTGTGGCACATGAAGATGAAGACTTATTTATCTTAGTACATAATTAAACTCTTGTACTAGGCCTGTAGCCATGGAGTTTGTAAAAGACTATGTTTGTCTCTGGAATGACTTGTAATAATGACCATTGTTTCTGTGTACTTCATCTTAAACTGTGGATGCTAGCATTGATCCAGGGACTAGCATTGCAATCACAAGGATTGTTTCCTTTACAAAGGAGGGATCTTACAGATGGTATCAGAGCACTGTGTTGCCTGTAGGATTATGACCCTAGGATTGGAAACCACTAAGGAAAATTTTTAACAACTTCCACACTTGTCTTTTCTTCTCGTAAACTTTTCTAATCTTCTTCCTCATCTCTATTTGTAGATGAACTCCATCAACGAAGCCGTGAAGAAGGGACCACTCATGACTATGACTTTGGAATGTGAGACAGAATTCCCCAAGGTTCTCAAGGACCTCATGCTTGCCATGGGAATACATGGTGCAACTGTGTACAAAGGTTCTCCTGTGATGGATGAAGGAGTTGAATATTAGTGGGTGCAACTTCACTTGTATAAAAACAAGGAAGAAAACCACAAGGAATCAGGATTCTACATGGTCACCAACTCAGTGATGCACACTACATTCTTTGATTCAGCAAGGAATGCATCTTGGAAGGCCATCAAAGAACTTGGTGATAGAATCAAGTGCAGAATGCTCAACACCCAGAATGACCTTAAGGAAGAGAAGAAATATACCCAAGATTTAGAGGCTACCAACCAAAGTTCAAGGGAGGACATCATAGACTTAGCAATGGAGTCATGTGATTTAGATAGACAAATTTCCTCTAGGGATGCCCTGTTAGCCAACTTGGCAAGTGAGATGGGATTGTAACGTACTTTGTTAGTTGGACCACCACTTTCATTTTATTTCCAAATGTTGTTTAAAATAAGTTGAACCTTGGATGCTTGTAATGGTTTTATGTATGCCTTGACTTGTGTGATTTGATTTCCAAAGTTATGCATGTGATGCTTTGTCTTGTGATTCATCTCTATGTATGTTGATTCTAACTTTTTCTATCTTATAAAATAGATGCCTAATGTTATTATCAGCACGACTGAAGAGTTCAAGGGAACTCGCTTTGGCACTCGTCTCATTGAGCTTACTAGTTTGCTCAATCTCCCACTTCCTTCGATCATGATGCTTCCCCTCACCAAGTTCGAGAGGAAGGACCTTTGGGGCTTCAAGGTTATTCATCCAGGACGCCAGACTGAGCCAGCCACGGAGGCCATCACCTTCAAGCTAATGCATGATGACAAGGAGAGAGGCCTAGAGGTAGTCATGCAGGATTTGATTGGACGTTTGCTAGGGAGACACTCTTGGGAGGTTAGAGGTACTCACTTCCATGCCTTCGGCAGACGTGACGAGGATGGTGAGGCCATTGACTTCGAGGATACTGCTAGAGAGATAGCAGAGCCGATTCGTCTGTACCTCCAGGACTTAGAGGGTCTTCTTAGGCACCTAGACACTGATAGGACCAACATCATGCTTAGCAAAGATGAACTCCAGGTGCAGCTTCGTGAGAATGAAAAACTCTTCGTGGAGCAAGATGAAATAGTCAAGGAGATGGAGGCCAAGTTTGAGAGTCAGGATAAAAAGTTCAAGAGTCAAGAGAAGCGAGTCCAAGATAGGAACAAGAGGATTCGAGACATGACTACATAACTAGAGGCCAAGGACTTAGAGCTCGAGCATCAACAAGGTGTGATTGAGAGACTTCGTGCACAGAAGAGGGATCTCAAAGACAAAGTAGAGGCCTTGACCACCAATGTCGAGGAATACAAGACCGCGATGGAGAATGCAGGTATTACACTTGTTGATGAGGAGGTTGATGCAGAGGAGTAGTGATGACTACTCATTTACTATTTATTTACCATGCTTTTGATTATTGAGTCGCAATAACCATCCAACATGTGGATGGCTTGCTATTGGTGTGTTTACTTTTCCAAAAACTTGTTGTCTGTGTTGTTGAAATCTTACTACTATGATGCATGATTGTGGTTTGTTATGTGATGTATTGTGCATGTTAGCATATATGGGTATCTCATTCTTATCCTTATGGAAAACCACAGATGCCTCCCCGACGTGCCAATCCCAACCCCAACAACAACAACATCACCCCTGAGATGCAGCAGATGATGACAGCTTAGACGCAGTTGATGCAAATGATGACAACGTTCATCCAGAATCAGAACAACAACAACAACAACAACAATAATAACAACAACAACAATCAGAACAACCCACCGGGTTTTGACATGCTTACCAGGTTCTTAAGGCTGAGGCCAGCAAGTTATCAGTAACTACTGATACTATGGTGGCCAATGATTGTCTACGCTCTGTGAACAAGGACTTGGTAACCCTTGGCTGTACTGATGAAGAGAAGGTCAGATTTGCAGCACACTTGTTGGAAGGACCAGCAGCCACTTGGTGGGATAACTTCCAGATGACCACTCCCATTGCGGATGTGACATGGGCTATCTTTGAAGATGGTTTCCGTACTGCTCACATCTCATCTGGAGTGATGAGTTTGAAGAAGAAAGAGTTTCATAATCTGAAGCAGCGCCACCGCAGCGTGGCAGAGTATATTGAGGAGTTCAACAATCTGGCGCGTTATGCACCGGATGAAGTTGACATTGATGCTAAGAGGAAAGAGAAGTTCCTCGAAGGATTGAACGATGAACTTAACCTGCATCTATTTGTGGCCTATGTTCCCAATTATCACTCTCTTTGTGACAAGGCTGCTATTTTGGAGAGCAAGATGAAACAAGTTGAAAGCAGGAAGAGAAAGCACTTTGACAAGCACAGCTCGGGATCGTCTCACAAGCATTCCCATTATGATGACAGTGGGCATTCTGGATCCCACAAGTATGGGAAGTACAACAAGCACCAAACCACAACCGTCACCATGACCAGAAGCACCACCGTAGTCATGATAATGACAAGTATAAAAATCACAAGAGTGGATATAAGAGCCACCACAATGGAAGTGGAAGTGGCAGTGGAAGTCAGCCTGTCAAGAAGGACCTTAGTCAGGTTGAATGTTAAAAGTGCAAGAAGATGGGGCATTATGCAAATGAATTCCCAGAAAAGAAAGTTGAAGGACCCAACAAGCCCAACCCTTTTCAAAAGGGACAAGTGAACCACATTAATGTGGAGGAAATCTATGAGGAGTCTGATGCTGTTGCTGGTAAGTTCAAACTCAATTCTATTCCAGCACTTGTTCTTTTTGATACTGGTGCATCACATTCATTCATATCAAAAGCATTTGTTGATAGAAATGGGTTTCCAACTGAAAACATTGGGTGTCCAATAAAAGTAAGTTCTCCCCAGTGGAGATATGATAGTAAGTCTTGGATGCCGGGATCTTGTGATAGAGTTTGGAAAACATAAGTTTCCAGTGAGTCTGATAATCCTAGATTCCCAAGGACTGGATGTAATTTTGGGAATGGATTGGATGACCAAATATGAAGGAGTACTAGATTGTGCCAATCGTACTGTTGCACTCACAACCCCGGAAAAGAAACGGATTAGATTCAAGTCTAACTTTGAATCAAAAGGAAGTAAGCTAAATTCTCTTAAGGGGGTTAGCATAGACAGTGTGCCTATTGTGTGTGAATATCCGGATGTATTTCCGTAAGAATTGCCAGGAATGCCACCAGATAGAGATGTGGAATTTTTGATCGATTTGCTACCAGGTTCCGGACCAATAGCAAAGAGACCGTACAAGATGTCAGTTGATGAGTTGAAAGAACTCAAGAAGCAACTTGGAGAACAGTTGCAGAAAGGTTTTATCCAACCAAGTTCTTCATCTTGGGGAGCACCAGTTTTGTTTGTGGAGAAGAAAGATAGAAGTCAAAGGTTATGCATAGATTACCGTTCACTCAATGAGGTGACTATCAAGAACAAATACCCTTTGCCTAGAATCAATGACTTGTTTGATCAGTTAGAAGGAGCCTGTGTGTCCTCAAAGATTGATCTCCGGTCAGGTTATTTCCAGCTCAATATAAGGGAACAAGACATACCTAAGACATCTTTCACCACAAGTTATGGATTGTATGAGTATACCGTGATGCCATTTGGTTTGACCAATGAACCAGCATACTTCATGAATATGATGAACAAGGTGTTCATGGAGTTCCTTGATAAGTTTGTTGTCGTTTTCATCGATGACATTTTGATCTACTCCAAGAGAAAAGAAGAGCATTAAGGACATCTACGTTTGATACTTGAGAAGCTTAGAGAGCATAAGTTGTATGCCAAATTCAGCAAGTGTGAATTTTGGTTAAATGAAGTTGGTTTTCTAGGACACATTGTGTCAGGAGATGGTGTAGCAGTTGATCCTGCTAAAAATTCAGCTGTAACTGAATGGGAATCTCCTAAGTCAGTGAAAGAAGTTCGTAGTTTCCTTGGCTTGGCAGGATCTACAGAAGATTTATCGAGAATTTCTCCAAGGTAGCTAAGCCTATGACAGAGTTGCTAAAGAAAGACAAGAAATTTGCTTGGTCTGAAGGATGTGAACTCGGTTTTCAGGAATTGAAGAAGAGACTAGTGACAGCACCGGTCTTATGTTGCCATATTTGGAGAAAGATTTCCAAGTATATTGTGATGCATCTCATCATGGATTAGGTGCAGTACTTATGCAAGAAGGGAAAGTTGTGGCTTATGCCTCAAGACAACTCAAAACTCATGAGGTGAATTACCCTACTCATGATTTAGAGTTAGCCTCTGTTGTCCATGCACTCAAAAACATGGAGACATTACCTGTTGGGAAAGCGATGTGAAGTGTTCACAGATCACAAGAGTTTGAAGTATATCTTCACCCAGAAAGAAATTAACATGAGACAAAGAAGATGGCTAGAACTCATCAAGGACTATGATTTGAGTTTGCAATACCACCCCAGTAAAGCAAATGTTGTAGCGGATGCTCTAAGCCGTAATGTTTTTGTGAATGGCCTTACTAAGGGAGAATTGCCAGATGATCTGTGTGCCCAATTCATAGATCTCAGATTGGAGATTGTGCGTGAGGGACATCTCATGTCATTGGATGTTCAACCCACTTTTTTGGACAAGATCAAAGAAGCCCAAAAGATAGATAAGGAAATTGAAGAGATTAAGGAAAATATTGGCAAGGGAAAAGCCAAAGGATTCCATGAAGATGAACATGGTACTTTATGGTATGGAAAACGTATCTATGTTCCACAAGATCCGGAGCTTCGGAAACTGATTTTACAAGAATCCCACAACTCACCATATTCCATTCATCCGGGTAACACCAAAATGTACATGGATATGAAGGAAAGATTTTGGTGGAATAATCCCAAGAAGGACATCGCCAAACATATTGCTTTGTGTGATGTATGTAGTAGAGTGAAAGAGGAACACCAGAAACCAGCAGGATTGTTACAACCACTACCTATTCCTGATTGGAAGTGGGACAAGATTGGTATGGATTTCATTACTGGATTGCCAAGGACTCGGTCAGGATATGATTCTATTTGGGTAGTAGTGGATCGCCTAACTAAAGTGGCTCATTTCATACCTGTGAAGACAACCTACACAAGTGCTCAGTTAGCCAAGATCTATATGAGTAGAATTGTATGTCTACATGGAGTACCCAAGAGTATTGTGTCTGATAGGGGAACTCAATTCACTTCTCATTTTTGGAGGCAACTACATGAGTCATTGGGAACGAGGTTGGAATTCAGCACTGCTTTTCATCCTCAAACTGATGGACAAACAGAAAGGACCAATTAGATTCTTGAAGATATGTTGAGAGCATGTGCTCTAGACTATGGAGCCAGTTGGGATGAAAGTTTGCCTTACGCAGAATTATCTTACAATAACAGCTATCAAGCCAGTATTGAGATGGCACCATTTGAGTTTTTCTATGGGAGAAAGTGTACCACCCCATTGCTATGGAATGGTGTGGGAGAAAGAAGTTTGTTCAGACCAGAACTAATCAAAGAGGCTGAAGAGAAAGTCAAGGTGGTTAAGGACAGATTGAAGATAGCACAGTCCCGACAAAAGATCTACGCAGATCCTAAGCGTAGAGAAGTCACCTATGAAGTGGGTGATAGAGCTTATCTTAGAGTGTCACCACTTCATGGAGTGAAGAGGTTTGGAGTCAAAGGAAAATTGGCCCCTAGATATGTTGGACCATTCAAGATTCTGAGTCGTAAAGGAGAAGTAGCTTATGAGATTGAATTGCCAGAGTCTTTGTCTGCTGTCCATAATGTGTTTCATGTGAGTCAGCTTAAGAAATGCCATCCAGAAATGGAAGAAACTTCTTTAAAGGATACTATAGCCTTGGAAGAAGTCCAATTGGAAAGTGATCTCACTTATGAGGAGAAGCCTATCAAGATTCTTGAGACTGCAGAAAGAGTTACTCGGACTAAGACTATCAAAGTCTGCAAAGTTCAATGGAACCATCATTCCGAAGAAGAAGCAACATGGGAAAGATAAGATGATCTTCGGAAAGACCACCCTCACCTATTTGCTAGCCAACCCGAATCTCGAGGGCGAGATTCACCTTAAGGGGGTTAGATTTGTAACATCCCTAAAATCATGTTTCAAAACTCATGCATATCATCCATGCATCCATGATCATTTAGGGTTCCTTTTCAAAACCAATTCAAAACAGGAGCATCTGTTGCTCATTATTTTATGTAAGCGGGACAATGGTCCAATGCTACTGCCAACACCCGTATTTTTCAATCCTAGATGCCTGTTATGCCATACATCACAATCCCAGGATTACCATTTTTGCGAGACATAACAGAATTGGATACCATAGTACTCCATCCATTATAGACGATACATAAGTTCTTACACAAATAGGGATCTCATGATCCAGTTCTTAATACAACATCAAGCAGCGGAATACGTAATAATAACGGTAGCGTAGGCGAAGCTCCATCTTCGGGGTCACAGGCAATGCTGACGATGGGAGATGATCCTAGTTGTCGTAACCTTCCTGGGGTCCATCTTCCAGGTACTCCTCTTCATAGTCTGGCCATGGGAATAGCCAGGGACAAAGCCATGAGTACTCTTTAAGTACTCGCAAACTAGTATTAACAGGTAAAGGGGTTTTTGGATAATGGGACACTAGGCTCTAAGGTTGTTTTGCAAAAGCCAGATTTATCTCTACTCAGTTCCAAAGCTAGTCACAATTTTATAACTCCTAAGTGGGATCTTGTAACTCATGTCACAACTCTGTTGTGGTCAAGTCAAAGTCTCAATTCATTTCACAAGTCATTTTGAAAAGTTTGACAGGGGAATAGTATGGCCACTCCAACTGTCCATAATCATGACGCGCTATTCAATAGTTTGACACTCTGCAGATATTGTACACTTTCACCACAACATTCGATACATCCGTCAGGAACAAATCCTGAATTCACCATACTCAGTATGCGGATAATCAATCCTAACCTTTCAATTACACGCCCTAGTATAAGCACCTCTCCTGTGAGTTTGGCCTCCCAACCATGACCACTGTCATCTTGGGTACTGCACAGGTGGACAATCTTCACAAGGTAGCCTCAGCTCAGACCTTGGCCGTGAGGGAACTAATACTAAGGAATATAAGTTTCCAGTCAAGCCCTACCAAATATTCGGGCATTGTGGTTGTACGCTAAAATTGGAATGGTATCGCATCCAGACAACCATCAGTTTTATAAAGGGCTAAGGCTCATGCCTCAACATTTTTATCACCAGAATCATCAAGTGTTTGGAAACACATGTCCAAAACATTTCAATAGAATGATCCATCATTCCAAGGTTTTCATAACCATTTTTCCACCAAGTATTCCCATCTAAAAGTTGATCAAGTTTTATGCTTAGCACTAGCATCTACAGGTGGGGGTAGTATTAATGAGGCGTGGTAACTAGTGGAGTTTCACTAAGTCCAACCTTATATCTTAGGCTGATATCAAGTTTCTAGCTTAGGCCAAATTTTATGCTCTTTATGCAACCTTCACATATCTTTCTAGTATCTACCATTTACTTAGGTAACATCTAGGTAAGAGCTTTGATACAGAAATAAAGTAAGAAGATTGCAAGTAAAACTAGGATTGGTTTATCAAGTGAGTATAATCACATATGCTTAAGGCATATAGTAGTCATATCACAAGTATGGGTTTGTGGCATCAGTAGGGTATCTGGAAAGGGTTAGCTTGCACATTCACTAGTAGTATTAGCCTTGCATCAGTGTAAATATAAGCTTGCCTTGTGCAGAGATGTGGTTGAAGTTCTCCTCGGCTTCTTCTTCGTAGTATCCTCCTTCCTCCTCGTATCCTTGGTCGGTACTAGCGTCTATGAAAAAATACGAGGTACACAATCACCAAACAATACTTAACTACTTGCAATCATCACACACAAGGGTCCTATAGATGATCTAGCATCATCTCTAACATTACAAGGTTAAGGCTTGGTTTAAATCTTTTTATTTTTAGAAAAGTAATTTCTACTCATTGAAAAATTACTTAAGATTTAATATTCTCCAAACTAAACATGGGATCATGTTGACACATGTCATCACCACATATTGTAGTCCATGGGAATGTGATTTAAAGTGGTGTCACAATTTAATAAGGTTTTACCCTTTTATTTTAATTAATTAAAGTGGCTAGAAATGCTTATGTAGCATTCTTTTATTACTTGAACATTATTTCTGCAACTAAACCTATATATTTTTATATATTCTGAAAGGTATGGTTAAATGTGATTTTTGAGAGTTGGAATCAACTCAAAATCTTTTATGGATTAAATTTGAAAAATGTTTGAATGCAGAAAAGCTTCTGCCTTGTTATTTTTACTATGGGTGATCTACAGATCCAAATGACTTGAATCCAACGGGCTTGGATTAAGCATTCACAGTCCTTTCCCTCAAAATTGGTTTCATTCAAATTGGTGCAATGAATCGATCTAGGTTGATTTTTGAAGTTGGGTAAAGAAGTGTGTTTGAATTTAAAAAGAAAAGGTTTAATTTGAATTGATGGGCTGCGCGGGAAATTCTAACGGGCCGGCCTGCTAAGCGTAGTGCTCCCGCGGGCTGCTTAAGTGGGTGTCCCCACTCCTCAGTGACACGGGGCTGGGCGAAGCGGTATGGGGCAACGTGGATCGTTTGATCTAGTTCTAATCTAACGGCTGGGGGTCATCGTCGACGCGAGACAGCTCCGGCGAGAACGAAACCTAGCGCGGCCAGTGAGGGGTGCTGGGGGCTCACCGGGGTATGGGCGAGGGTCGGCGAGGCGGGCGAACGACGAAGTCGACGACGGCGAACCTCCTGGTACCGGTGGCTTCTCCTAGGGCGGCTCCAATCGCTGGCTCCTTTCCTCTCCAGAGGCGGCGGGCTCCAGGGAAATTCCGGCGAGGTGGTGCTCGCCTTGCTCTGAGAACGGTGTGGCACGGTCAGTGAGGAGAGGGGAGTGAGATGGTGTGAAGAAATCGTGTGGGGGTGGCCTCTATTTATAGTCGAGCGAGGGGACCGTCAAGACGCAGTGAGCTCGTCGGGCGACGTTCTGCGGCTAATGGCATGGGCAAGGGTAGGGGACGGTGCGGTATCTCCTGGCGATGCTCAACGACATGGTCGCGAGGCATGGGGCGGTGTGGTTTGGTCTGGAACGGCCGGTGCTCTGCGCGGCAGAGGCGGCGTCTTCGACGGCGGGCGGTGGCTGTATGGCACGGGACGGCAAACAGGGATGTCTGGCGGTCTCGTGGGTCGGTGGTGATCGTGTGGGCACGTGGTGAGGGCGGCGCGTGGTCTGTGGACGCTGGGCGAGGGTGGTGCTCTGGCGCACGCTCGGCATGGTCTGGGCGCGGCTTGTGCGCGTGGTCCAGGGCTTGGCAACGCTCGCGGCTGGGACAGGGAGTGGCGGTGGACGGTGGGATGCCTCCCAGACATGGTTGGCACGGCTAGTTCTTCCTCTAGCCTGCTGTCCACAATGGGGTGACATTGGGGTGCTCAGCTGTTCACCATTAATGACAATGGCAAGCTCACATGGATGCTAGTGTTGGGCTAATCTTTCTAGATGATCTACTGAGTTGTGTGTGAGCTAACTAGGGAACAAGTTAGGCAAGAATCACTGCACACTATAGTGTTTGTTGTTTTGTTTGATTTGTGTCTGCAACCTGTTTGATGAAATGGCCGCATGAAATCAATTTTTGAATTTTGAAATGAATTTTGGTGGGTTTGCTAGATTGGTGCTGGTGAGTCTGCGGATGCTTGGGTTTTGAAAGTTGAGCTTGTTTGAGTGGTTTTTGAAAAAGTGTGATCTTCCCATATGAAGAAGATTCAATTTTGAATTGTCATTTAAACTATGCATTTGAAAGTTTCTGGATGATCACAAAGTGGGCCTTGATACTTTGTTATGAGTACATTCAAGGGGTGCAAAGATCCAGAAAAGTTTCTGTTAGGTTTTGAAAGTTTGGGACAGCCAAAGTAGGCATGGGAGTTAAATTGGTCAAAATGACCATTCACTTAATATATTTGTTTTGATTTACTTATCTTTAGGAAAAGTGTGGGAAATGTTTTAGATGATGTTCATTTCACCTAAGAAACATTTTACAAGCAATGGATCACACAAACAAGGTGGTTTTTAAAGAAATTCAAAATCCATGCATACACATATACATGCATTCATGAGTTTATTTAGACAAGTTTTTGTTAACCCTAATCTTGATGATTAGTGTTTGATGATCTAAGTTTGGTATTTTTGGGATGTTACAAACCTTCCCCCCTTAAACAAAATCTCGTCCCGAGATTTGAAAAAGGACGAAAAGATTACCTAGGATTTGAAGAGATAGTGGAACTCCGTCTGATGTGATCTTCAAGGCCCCTGTGTAGCTTCCTCTTCTGTGTGGTTGCTCCACTGAATCTTGAGAAACTTGATGCTTAGGGTTCTGGTAGTTTGAAAGGCTTCTTCCAATATACGGATGGGTACTTCGGGATAGGTTAGGTCATCGTTGATCTCTATGGTCCGGTGATCGATATTCTTGAACACTTCGGTCTTCTCGGGGACTTCGAGACACTTGCGAAGTAACGAGATATGGAACACATTGTGCACAGCTGACATCTCTTCAGGTAGTTCCAGTTGATACAATACTTCTCCTCGACGGTTCAAAATTTTGAAAGGTCCGATATATCTAGGAGCTAACTTTCCCTTGAGTTGGAAACGCTGCATTCCCTTCAATGGCGACACTTTCGGATAAACAAAATCTCCTATGTTGAAGGCGAAGTCTCGACGTCTCTTATCGGCGTAACTCTTCTGTCGGGATTGGGCTATCTTGAGGTGCTCACGAATCTTGTGAACCTTCTCTTCTGCTTCTCGTAGGATGTCGGGTCCGAAAATCTGACTCTCTCCTACTTCTGACCAGTTCAAAGGGGTGCGGCACTTTCTTCCGTACATGAATTCAAATGGGGCCATTTGCAAACTGGCTTGACAACTGTTGTTGTATGAAAATTCTGCAGACGGCAGACAGTCTTCCCATTTGGATCCATATTCTAACACACATGCTCTCAGCATATCTTCGAGTATTTGATTTACTCGCTCCGTTTGTCCATCGGTCTGAGGGTGATACGCGGTACTGAAATCTAGGCGGGTTCCTAAACCTTCTTGGACTTTCTTCCAGAATCTCGAGGTAAACTGAGTTCCTCGATCCGATACTATGTTCTTGGGGACTCCATGCAAACTAACGATTCTAGCGATGTTCAACTCTGCTAGCTTCGAACTCTGATAGGTGCTTTTGACAGGCAAGAAATGGGCGACTTTGGACAACCTTTCCACTATGACCCAAATAGAGTCATTTCCCCTACTAGAAGTAGGTAGTCCAGTGATATTGTCCATTCCTACAGAATCCCATTTCCATTCCGGAATTTGCAAAGGTTGCAACAATCCAGCGGGTCTTTGATGTCCGGCCTTGACTCGCTGACATATATCACACTTGGCGATATAGCTTCCGATTTCTCTCTTCATCTTATGCCACCAAAATTGCTCTTTCAAATCTTGATACATCTTAGTTCCTTCGGGATGGATAGAATAAAGAGTATCATGAGCCTCCTTCAAGATAACTTCTTTTAACTCAGAATCTGATGGTACACAAAGGCGTCCTTTGTACCACAAAACTCCTTCTTCGTCCTCGGTGAATCCGTACTTTGCTCTGCACCGACACGACGCTTGATTCGCCGACTTGGCATTTCCTTTCTACGCCTCTTTAATCTGACTGATCAAAGTGGGCTGAAGTTCTATGCTAGCCAAAAATCCTTCACTTACTAATTCTATTCGAAAATATTCCATCTCTTTGTGCAAACTTGGTTTCTCCTTCAAAATCATGGAGTTCAAGCGGCACGGCAATCTGCTAAGGGCATCGGCTACCACATTGGCTTTACCAGGGTGATAGTGAATGTCCAGGTCGTAATCCTTGATTAGCTCAATCCATCTTCTCTGCCTCATATTCAGCTCCTTCTGAGTGAATATATACTTTAGGCTCTTGTAATCCGAATAAATCTCACAACGGTTTCCCATCAGGTAATGTCTCCATGTCTTTAGGGCTAGAACTACGGTTGCGAGTTCGAGGTCATGGGTTGGATAGTTTTGCTCGTGTTGCTTCAATTGTCGCGATAGATAAGATATAACTTTGCCTTCTTGCATTAGCACACATCCGAGACCAATCTTGGATGCGTCACAATACACATCGAAGGGCTTCGTGATATTCGGCATGATCAAGATTGGGGCTGAAATCAATCTCCTTTTGAGTTCTTGAAAACGCGCTTCACATTTGTCGGTCCATTCAAACTTCTTGTCCTTCTTCAGCAATTGGGTCATGGGTCGGGCGATACTAGAGAATCCTTCTACGAATTTGCGGTAATATCCTGCCAATTCGAGAAAAGCACGAACTTGGGTTTGAGTGGTTGGGGCTTGCCAATCTTCTACATCTTTCACTTTGGCAGGGTCAACGGCAATTCCTCCGACTGATACAATGTGACAGAGGAATCCTACTTCCTGTAACCAGAATTCACATTTGCTAAAATTTGCATAGAGCTGATGCTCTCTAAGGGTTCCAAGAATGGTCCTTAGGTGTAGCTCATGTTCTTCTTCTGATTTGGAATAAATCAGAATGTCATCGATGAAAACAACGACAAACTTATCCAGGAAGTCCATAAAAATCTTATTCATGAGGTTCATGAAATAAGCGGGGGCATTGGTTAGTCCAAAAGACATGACTGTATACTCATACAATCCATATCTGGTGGTAAAGGCAGTCTTTGGGATATCCTCTGCACGAATTTTGAGTTGATGATAGCCATTCCTAAGATCAATCTTAGAAAACACTTGGGCACCGGTCAACTGATCAAACAAATCTTCTATCTTAGGCAAGGGGTACTTGTTCTTGATGGTGACATCATTCAACTTCCGATAATCCGTACACAAACGGTTACCTCCATCCTTCTTGTCCATAAACAAGACAGGTGATCTCTATGGGGACACACTTGATTGAATCAATCTGATTTCCAACATGGAATCCAATTGCTTATTCAGTTCTTCTAGTTCTGACGGGTTCATACTATAGGGTCTCTGGGCTATGGGTCCTGTTCCGGGGATCAGTTTGATGATAAACTCGATATCCCGGTCTGGGGGCATACCGGGCAAAACATCTGGAAATACATCGGGGTATTCGCAGACTATCCGGACTTGGTCAATGGTAGGTTGGGCTATACTCTTGTTACACTTGAATTGGCGAGGTAAGGTTTCAGATATATGCTCGACTGATATTCCAGCGGTACTGGTCATGGTGATGGCTTTCTTGGCACAGTCAATCAATCCTTTATGTTTGGACATCCAATCCATTCCTATTACTACTTCCAAACCTTTAGTTCTGAGTACTATTAGGTTAGCATAAAAATCTATGCCATGGATTCGGATAGGGACGGCCTTGCAAATTTGCCTAGCCTTGGTGGTTGATCCGGGAATTTGTACAATCATCACATGCTTCAATTTGGTTGGTTGAATTTTACTAGTGCAAGCAAATTCTTCGGTGACAAATGAATGCGATGCACCAGAATCAAACAACACTCTTGCAAGTACTGAATTAACAGAAAACAAACCCAGCACGACGTCTGGCGCTTCCTAAGCTTCTTCAGCATGCATGAGAAAAAGACGGCCATTGCGGTTGAGTGAATTCCCTGGGGAAAATCTTCTCCCTGGCTGGACACGACGCTGCTGCTGAGCTGGGACATTGGTATTAGGGGTTGTAGCATTCTTCTTGTTGGGGCACTCGTTGGAATAGTGGCCTTTATTTCCACAGTCATAACAGGTCACTTGTGACTTGTCCTTGGTCATGACAGCACAACATTGCTTCCAGTCCTCGGGGCAGTGTTAGGGTTGGCGGTATCATTATTGGTGTTGAACTTGGGTGGGGCACGGGTGAAATTGCTAGAGTTGCCGGGGTTGTTGTGATTTCCTCCGGGTCTAGGGTTTCCACGGTTGGGATAGGTCGGACGGGTCATAGGGGGTCTGTTGGTTCTTGGGGCAAATCCTGGAGATGGGTTGGGGCGATACTTTGGGGTCTAATGGGTTCCTGGTTGATGCATCATGCGACGCTTGCGGTTCTCATTGGCCTGGTTGATCTTTCCTTCCATCTGGATAGCAGAGTCGACAAGGGCTTCAATATCAACAAAGGGGATATTGACTAACACTATCTGCATCTCGTCATGCAGACCATTCAGGAATCTTTCTTTCTTCTTGGCTTTAGTGTCTATCTCGTCCGGGGCATACCTAGCTAATGACAAAAATTTGTCACGGTATTCCACTACAGTCATCCTTCCTTGCTTCAAATCTCTGAACTCGTCTCTCATTCTCTTGATCAAACCTGGTGGCACATGGGTTCTGCTAAACTTGACCTTGAATTCCTCCCAGGTCATCATCTGGCCTTCGGTCATTGCACGAACACTATTCCACCATGCCCTAGCATCTCCGGCTAGATAATGGGTGGCGAACAGGACTTTCTCGTTGGCTTCGACTCCTTCTACTTCTAAGTTGTTTTCCATGGTTTGCAGCCAATCATCGGCATCTAGGGGTTCTTCTGACTTGGTGAAAACGGGTGGGTTGGTATTTTGGAAATTCTTGAGCTTAGATCCGTGGTTTTCCTGATTTCCATGGCCTTGGCTGTTATGGGCTAGCTGGGCTATCTGTTGCAGAGTGGCTAGGTTGGCTTGACGTTCCGCTCTTTCAGCTTCGCGGTCAGAAGTCAACATTTGCAGGATCTGCAACATTAGGTCCGAGGCTGAACCACTTCCTCCACGTGGCATCTGAAGATAGATATAGATCATGAGAAAAGAGGGAAATTTCTAAGGTTTTGGGTTTTTGAAAAGTTTTAAAGGTTTGACTCAGATTTTTCTAGCAACTTGCTTTTTCATTCATTCATAGCACACAGTACAACACACACTACAACAAGGAAAAACAGATGGTTTTAAGAACCATTCTGGAAACTACGATACAGTGGGACCGACTACTACTCACTACGCTAGTGCTCAGTGCTACTACTCCTCGGAGTCTGTGGCTTCATCATCTTCAGCATCATCGATGAAGGCGAAATCATCCTCATCGGTGAAGAAGTCCATGCCCTGATCCTCCAGAAAATCATCGTCATCGCTGAGATAGGAGTAAGGGTCTCCACGAAGATCCTCTCCGGCATTCTCCCTTTCCTCTAACTGCATGTCTCTCTCGTGGATGGTCTCTTCCAGAGATGAGATGCGATGGCGAAAACGGGCAATAATGCGCTCCTTCTTGTCGAGTTGACGACGACGAGACTTGCGATCCTTTGCTAGCATGGCGATGGTCTGATCCTTCATCTTGATGATGGCAGACTTGTGGTTGCAATAGTCACGGTAGTTGTCCAATTCCTGCTGACGATCATACATCATGAAGCTAAGGTGGTCCAATTGAGTCTTCAGCTCGGGGTGGTATGGGGCTTCCAATGGTTGTCCATTTGCATCACGCCTTGGGCAAAACTCA
Organism: Avena insularis; assembly: GCA_023614405.1. Taxonomy (NCBI): domain Eukaryota; kingdom Viridiplantae; phylum Streptophyta; class Magnoliopsida; order Poales; family Poaceae; genus Avena; species Avena insularis. Next base: position 203,429,774 of record CM042691.1, on the reverse strand, counting down.
AAGCGAGTACCCTTGATCTGATAGATGCTCTGCCCACACAGAAGGGAAAGAGCTTCCTGCATTGCTCTGGCAAGTCCATCGAGCCAGTTGTTTTCCCTCAAGGTAAACTGAATTCCCTCCACAGTAGGAGGTTCAATCTTTCCTCGGAGACTTGCAAAAATTAGCCACTGCAGATATTCTCCTCCTTGATCATTGAGCTGAGCTCCGAAGAACTCGGGATGCGGACGCTCCAGAAGTTCCGAAAGCTGATCCAGATCCCTCTCAAAGATAAGGTCTCCTCCATTCCCTAGTTGGTAAAACTTGTTGTACTTCACGTCCATCTATAAAAATAGAGGATGAGTAGATTAGCAGAGTGATCAAGTGTGTCAAAATTTTATCTATTTTGCAAGAGTTTTTGAGGAACATGAAGTTTTATTAAAGAATTAAAGAGGTAAGAATGAGAATAAGTTTTCGTAAATATTTTTATTCTTTGGTTTTGAAACTAAGTTTTTGGGTCAACGTCCAATCTAACTAGGGTCTCCTATGGTCAGGATGGCTCTGATACCAACTTGTCAACACCCGGATTTTTCAATCCTAGATGCCTGTTATGCCATACATCGCAATCCCAGGATTACCATTTTTGCGAGACATAACAGAATTGGATACCATAGTACTCCATCCATTATAGAAGATACATAAGTTCTTACACAAATAGGGATCTCATGATCCACTTCTTAATACAACATCAAGCATCCGAATACGTAATAATAACGGTAGCATAGGCGAAGCTCCATCTTCGGGGTCACAGGCAATGCTGACAATGGGAGATGATCCTAGTTGTCGTAACCTTCCTGGGGTCCATCTTCCAGGTACTCCTCTTCATAGTCTGGCCATGGGAATAGCCAGGGACAAATCCATGAGTACCCTTTAAGTACTCGCAAACTAGTACTAACAGGTAAAGGGGTTTTTGGATAATGGGACACTAGGCTCTAAGGTTGTTTTGCAAAAGCTAGATTTATCTCTACTCAGTTCCAAAGATAGTCACAATTTTATAACTCCTAAGTGGGATCTTGTAACTCATGTCACAACTCCGTTGTGGTCAAGTCAAAGTCTCAATTCATTTCACAAGTCATTTTGAAAAGTCTGACGGGGGAACAACATGGCCACTCCAACTGTCCATAACCGCGGACGCGGCTATTCGAATAGTTTGACACTCTGCAGATATTGTACACTTTCACCACAACATTCGATACATCCGTTAGGAACAAATCCTGAATTCACCATACTCAGTATGCGGATAATCAATCCTAACCTTTCAATTACACGCCCTAGTATAAGCACCTCTCCTGTGAGTTTGGCCTCCCAACCATGACCACTGTCATCTTGGGTACTGCACAGGTGGACAATCTTCACAAGGTAGCCTCAGCTCAGACCTTGTCCGTGAGGGAAGTAACACTAAGGAATATAAGTTTCTAGTCAAGCCCTACCCAATATTCGGGTATTGTGGTTGTACGCTAAAATTGGAATGGTATCGCATCTAGACAACCATCAGTTTTATAAAGGTCTAAGGCTCATGCCTCAACATTTTTATCACCAGAATCATCAAGTGTTTGGAAACACATGTCCAAAACATTTCAATAGAATGATCCATCATTCCAAGGTTTTCATAACCATTTTTCCACCAAGTATTCCCATCTAAAAGTTGATCAAGTTTTATGCTTAGCACTAGCATCTACAGGTGGGGGTAGTACTAATGATTGGTGGTAACTAGTGGAGTTTCACTAAGTCCAACCTTATACCTTCACATATCTTTCTAGTATCTACCATTTACTTAGGTAACATCTAGGTAAGAGCTTTGATACAGAAATAAAGTAAGAAGCTTGCAAGTAAAACTAGGATTGGTTTATCAAGTGAGTATAATCACATATGCTTAAGGCATATAGTAGTCATGTCACAAGTATGGGTTTGTGGCATCAGTAGGGTATCTGGCAAGGGTTAGATTGCACATTCACTAGTAGTATTAGGCTTTCATCAGTGTCAATATAAGCTTGCCTTGTGCAGAGCAATGGTTGAAGTTCTCCTCGGCTTCTTCTTCGTAGTATCCTCCTTCCTCCTCGTATCCTTGGTCGGTACTAGTGTTTATGAATAAATACGAGGTACACAATCACCAAACAATACTTAACTACTTGCAATCATCACACACAAGGGTCCTATAGATGATCTAACATCATCTCTAACATTACAAGGTTAAGGCTTGGTTTAAATCTTTTTATTTTTAGAAAAGTAATTTCTACTCATTGAAAAATTACTTAAGATTTAATATTCTCCAAACTAAACATGGGATCATGTTGACACATGTCATCAACACATATTGTAGTCCATGGGAATGTGATTTAAAGTGGTTTCACAATTTAATAAGGTTCTAGCCTTTTATTTTAATTAATTAAAGTGGCTAGAAATGCTTATGTAGCATTCTTTTATCACTTGAACATTATTTCTGCAAGTAAACCTATATATTTTTATATATTCTGAAAGGTATGGCTAAATGTGGTTTTTGAGAGTTGGAATCAACTCAAAAGCTTTTATGGTTTAAATTTGAAAAATGTTTGAATGCAGAAAAGCTTCTGCCTTGTTATTTTTACTATGTGTGATCTACATATCCAAATGACTTGAATCCAACGGGCTTGGATTAAGCATTCACAGACCTTTCCAACAAAATTGGTTTCATTCAAATTGGTGCACTGAATCGATCTGGGTTGATTTTTGAAGTTGGGTAAAGAAGTGTGTTTGAATTTAAAAAGAAAAGGTTTAATTTGAATTGCTGGGATGCGCGGGAAATTCTAATGGGCCGGCCTGCTGCTAAAGGTTCTGCTGGCTGCTTAAGTGGTGTCCCCACCGCCGGTGACACGGGCTGGGAAGCGGTATGGGCAACGTGGATCGCTCGATCTAGTTCTAATCTAACTACTGGGGTCATCACGACGCGAGACAGCTCCGCGAGAACGAAACCTAGAGCGCCAGTGAGGGGTGCTGGGGCTCACCGAATGCAGGGTCGGCGAGGCGGGCGAACGACGAAGTCGACGACGGCGAACCTCCTGGTACCGGTGGCTTCTCCTGGGGCGGCTCCAATCGCTGGCTCCCTTCTTCTCCAGAGGCGGCGGGCTCCAGGGAAATTCCGGCGAGGTGGTGCTCGCCTTGCTCTGAGAACGGTGTGGCACGGTCAGTGAGGAGAGGGGAGTGAGATGGTGAGAAGAAATCGTGCGGGGGTGGCCTCTATTTATAGTCGAGCGAGGGGACCGTCGGGGCGCACGGTGAGCTCGTCGGGGGAGACGTTACAGGCGGCTAATGGCATGAGCAAGGGTAGGGGACGGTGCGGTGTCTCCTGGCGATGCTCAACGACATGGTCGCGAGGCATGGGGTGGTGTGGTTTGGTCTGGAACGGCCGGTGCTCTATGCGGCAGAGGCGGCGTCTTCGACGGCGGGCGGTGGCTGTATGGCACGGGGTGGCAAACAGGGATGTCTGGCGGTCTCGTGGGTCGGTGGTGATCGTGTGGGCACGTGGTGAGGGCGGCGCGCGGTCTGTGGACGCTGGGCGAGGGTGGCGCTCTGGCGCACGCTCGGCATGGTCTGGGCGCGGCTTGTGCGCGTGGTCCAGGGCTTGGCAACGCTCGCGGCTGGGACAGGGAGTGGCGATGGACGGTGGGCTGCCTCCTAGACAAGGTTGGCATGGCTAGTTCTTCCTCTAGCCTGCTGTCCACAATGGAGTGACGTTGGGGTGCTCGGCTGTTCACCATTAATGACAATGGCAAGCTCACAAGGGTGCTACTGTTGGGCTAATCTTTCTAGATGATCTACTGAGTTGTGTGTGAGCTAACTAGGGAACAAGTTAGGCAAGAATCACTGCACACTATAGTGTTTGTTGTTTTGTTTGATTTGTGTCTGCAACCTGTTTGATGAAATGGCCGCATGAAATCAAGTTTTGATTTTTGAAATGAATTTTGGTGGGTTTGCTAGATTGGTGCTGGTGAGTCTGCAGATGCTTGGGTTTTGAAAGTTGAGCTTGTTTGAGTGGTTTTTGAAAAAGTGTGATCTTCCCATATGAAGAAGATTCAATTTTGAATTGTCATTTAAACTATGCATTTGAAAGTTTCTAGATGATCACAAAGTGGGCCTTGATAGTTTGTTATGAGTACATTCAAGGGGTGCAAAGATCCAGAAAAGTTTCTGTTAGGTTTTGAAAGTTTGGGACAGCCAAAGTAGGCATGGGAGTTAAATTGGTCAAAATGACCATTCACTTAATATATTTGTTTTGATTTACTTGTCTTTAGGAAAAGTGTGGGAAATGTTTTAGATGATGTTCATTTCACCTAAGAAACATTTTACAAGCAATGGATCGCACAAACAAGGTGGTTTTTAAAGAAATTCAAAATCCATTCATACACATATACATGCATTCATGAGTTTATTTAGAAAAGTTTTTGTTAACCCTAATCTTGATGATTAGTGTTTGATGATCTAAGTTTGGTATTTTTGGGATGTTACAGCTACTCTCCAATGAGAGATTATTTGTTTTTAACCAAGCTTTGCTTGCTCTCATGTTTTTTTGATTGAATGTTAGTGCTTGGACCAAAATTTACAAAACAGATTTGGTTTTAAAACCATTTTCAAAACTTATTCAAATCAAGTGCTATAGCACTGTTTATTTTGTTTAATAAAAGGGACCAAGCTAGTATAGAGAGACCACATGGTTCTATGCCCAAAAATATGAGTGTTACACTCTACAAAAGTCCATAAAATATATGAATTCAAATGGCTTTTGAATTTATTTGAAAATGGATCCAGAAAATTAAAACAGAATTAGAAAAGGAGTAAAGAAAAAAAAGGGCCAGCGTTGCCAATCTGGCCCAACACTGGATCCAGCCCAACAACCAGACCACCTGGGGTTTCCCTCTCCCTCTGTTTCTCACCCGCAGCACCCTCTCACCGACGCCTGACCCACCTGCCCGCCTCATCGCTGCCCCAAACCCCACCCACGATCGAGCCCTCCACCGTTTCCTCCCCGCGTCACTGCCGTTGATCGCGCGAGTAAATGTTGTTGATTCGCCGAGTAATTCCTCGTCCCGCTCTGGCTACTTAAACCCCTCCTCCCTCCGCTCCATTCCCCTCACTCAACCACAGAGCGCCGCTAGGCTGTCCACAATCGAGCTCGCGCCGCCGCTGTCCAGAACCACACCGGCGAGCCATCACGGTGAGTTCCGAGCACGCCTTGCTCTCTGGTTCACACGAGATGCTTCGCAATCACCTTGTGCTTCTTCTGACACATTTGGTTCGACTTGTACTGCCCCAGGTCGTCGACTCCGTCGAGCACCGCAAAGTCCCGACGCCGTCTCCAACTCCGGCAAGAAATTTCGATGAGGTTCGACCACCCCGTGACTTCCCCTTGACCCTATCATGTTCGCCTGAACGATGTGCACACGCTGATGCCTTCCGTTTGTGTTAGGGCGGATCAGAACATCGCCAACGTCACCGTCCATCTAAACCCGACGCTGTCCCCGACTCCGACGAGCTTCCACGGCCACAGTAGCACGCCCCCGTCCCAACTACGACCACGTTGAGCTTCCTCGTGCACATACGAGTCTGGTAAGCATCACCAGTGTCCCTAGCCCTCGCTAGAATCGCCGATCCATTACCGGCAGAACCGTCGCCGCCGCTGTGCCTTTGAGCGCCGCCGATTTAGCGTCAGAGAGATTTGGTCCACTCGATCTAGATCCAGTGGTTTAGATTAGAAGCCAGGCGAAGAGGTATGCGTAGATCTGAGCCTCTGATGTTAAGTAGATGTGGCGGTGCGCGAGCGTGATCCCGCGCGAAGCGGTACCAACCAATCAGGAAGCTCCGCGTGGAATGTGTTTCGTTTTTAAAAATATGAATTAGATCTATTAGATGTTTAAACTTGTTTAATTCATAACTTTTGATTCCCACGTCCAAATTTGACAAATTTTATATCATTGGAATCAGGAGAGAAAATACTTTCCATTTATGCAATATGTTTAATGTTTTTCCACTATTGAAATGGTTGGTTTTGAAGAAACATTTGTAGGCATAATTTGAGTATAGTAATTATTTGGAAAATGTTTTGCTATTCAAATAAAGTTTGTTTGGCTTGTTTTGTACTTGTTTATGATTCAGTACTGTGCACTTGTCTTGTTTGGTGTATAAAATCATCACATGGCACATTGCATACATTCATGTATTTTTTCTTGTATAAATTGTATATGTGATTTTGTGCCATTATTTGATGTGTAGATTTTGGTGCAAATAGTGATTGTGATTGTGAGGATTGTTGCTACTCCCCAAGCTACCAAGGCAAGTGGTACTTCATGATTTTATTCCTATGTTTTCAACTATGCATTAGAAATATTTTGCTAGCCTTGCATGAATTTTTGATCTATATGCTATGCTTGGGAAATCCTAGTAGTTGTAGAATTGCTAGAAATTTCTAAGTTAAAATTCTTGTTAATACCATGCTTAGCCTAGCTAGTAGCAACCAAGGGTGGTTATATATTCATGCTATGGTAAAATATTTCTCAGTCTTTGGACTTATGTTTTTGCTTAATAAAACAACTAAGTGAATGAATCACCTGGGTGGAATGGTTGTGAATGGGTTATGTTGAGTGGTTACACAAGGCCCATTTCTATGGTTTACCTTGTGTATCTCACTTGTGGAAATCCACCCAGGAACAAAGGGATTTGAGATGCCATATGTTAAGAAGCTTCTAGTGCAGCCACTTGGCAATATGGGCTCTGCCTGGATCATATAGGTTGCAATAACTTAGCCATTTGGACAGTTGGTGGTAGTGGGATGATAGGTTGGAGCGCGTCCATTTGGTATAAGGGAAGGCTTCTGAAAGGTCCTGTCTTGGTGAAAATCAAGTCTTGTGGGGAAAGTGCACAACCTCTATAGATGGAAGAATCTAAGTACTTAGCCATGTCCCTGGTAAAGGACAATTTGAGCACCAAGACATGGAAGCTATCAATAATCTCCTCATCCCAATTTCTAAGTAAAAACTGGTGGTTGAACAAGGGTGAAGGTTCACCAATTTCTATTGGTGTTTCCTTGGGAAAGTTTTGTCAAAGAAAAACTTAGTGGTTTCAACTAATAGGAAAATCTTATTTTGAGCAAAGCAAGCTAAGCTACACTTAGCCAAATGCATATAGTATCTAGTTGCCAATATTATCCAAAAGTATCACTTGCCAATACTATTCCAATGTATTGACCCACTGTGGCTGTAACTTGTGATGTTGCAGGTTATTCTGATGGTGATTAGGGGTTATGAGTCTACACTCAACATGCTTGCCTGTGGCACATGAAGATGAAGACTTATTTATCTTATTACATAATTAAACTCTTGTACTAGGCATGTGGCCATGGAGTTTGTAAAAGACTATGTTTGTCTCTGAAATGACTTGTAATAATGACCTTTGTTTCTGTGTACTTCATCTTAAATTATGGATGCTAGCATTGATCCAGGGACTAGCATTGCAATCACAGGGATCCTTTCCTTTACAAAGGAGGGATCTTACATATAGGGAGCATGTGGACCAATGCCCTAATTGTTAAGAGAAACATCCAACTAAACAATGCCCCGCATCTCAAGTGACTTGTTTCCTATGTGAAGGAAATGATCATGTCCCTATCCAATGTCCCATCTATCCTATAGTTCAACAAATGAAACAAGATGGAATGCATCAAATGTTTGGAAACCTCCATAAGGGAACAACTTCTACCAAAAAGGATGAAGGAAAAATCAGAACCATGCCTCATAAAGCCACATCCAAAGTAACCACAAAGTGTTGCTACTCATGTGGAGAAGAAGGTCATATCTCTAGTAACTGCCCCAAGAAGCGAGAAATATTTCCCACCTTTGTGTTGAAATATGAAGAGCATGAACTAGAAGAACTCCTAGCTTTGGAGAGACCCAAAAATAAGAAGAAGGACCAAAGCCAAGTGCAATGTTACAATTGCAAAGAGATGGGACACTATGCCAGTGATTGCCCAGAAAAGAATAAGAACCAAGGAAGCAAACAAGAGGCAATGATACCAAAGGAAAAGAAGGATATTATCCAAGTGATGTGTTTCAAATGTAAAGAGCTAGGAAATTATGCAAACAAGTGTCCAGAGAAGTTACATCAAGATCCCAAGTAAGCCAAGATGTAATCTAGTTGAAAACCTTTTTAAGGGTGGTAGTACCCTAGTTGCCTTGAAGCCAACTTGTAACCTCTATCCTTCCCAAATCTCGGGACGAGATTTCTTTTAAGGGTGGTATCCTGTCACATCCCAAAATTTTCCAAATTTTAAAATGTGAAAAATAAATAGTTGTTGAAATTTAGGGTGAAAAGAAACTTCTTGTTCTAAATGGAAACATCAAAACCCTTCCTGAATAAAATTTGAATAAAAGGGAATCCGACAAATTTCAATCAAATGAAATGCATTCATCAAATGAATGTATCTTTAAATTTAAACACTTGGAAAAGTTAAACCAAAACCCTAAAACCCTAATGGAATAATTCATTTCCAAGATCTCTCTAAGCCTATGGATTTGATCCATATAAAAATTTAGCAACAAACATTTATAAGTGATCAAGGATGATAAATAAAAATATTATAAAACCATAGAAATTGATTTCATTTAATTTGGAGCCATGGATAAAGTCTTATGAATTTAATAAGATAAAGAAATATTTTCCAAAGCTAATAAAGCTCTTATCTAAAATCCATACCGAAATTGTGAGCAAAATAATCCTAAGGAGATTTAAAAGGATAAACAAATATTAAATAAAAATATACAAATTGGATTCACCAATTTTGGATCTATAAATAAAAAGATATGGATTTTACAAGGCAAAGGAAGAAAATAAATAAATAAGGAATATTTAAAAGCCAAATTAAATCTTGGCCAAATCCTTAACAAATGAAAGTTTATTGAATAAAAAAGAATAAAAGATTATTAAAATAAAATCATAAGGATTAAACAATATACAATTTTATCTAGATAAAGATAATATGCCTAAACTAAATAATAAATCCTAATAAAATTATTTAGGTGACAATTTAAACCTTGAATTAAATCCATAAGCAAATGGAACAAAGATAATCCAAATCCAAATGAAATAAAGGGATAAAGAATATTCAAATAAAATTATATGGTATTAACCAAATTCAATTCCATCTGAAAGAAGACAAAATCCCTAATAGAAATGATTAATTAAATCATAGAAAATAATAAATAGAAATTACCCAAGGTGGATATAAAATTTATTGAATTAACTTAAATGGAATAAAAGAATCATTTGAATAAAATCTATATGGAATTAAAACCATATTTATTTTATTGGAATAAAGGCAAATGCCCAATTTAAATGATTAATAAATCATATTAAAAAAATGTTTCAAATAATTCAAAGTGAATTATTTAACACACTATTGAATAAATAAAACCTACTAAAAACGTTTGGTGAATATTAGAATTCAAATAAGAGTTTGAAAATATAATTAAAATCTTATTTGAATAAAGGCAAGTGCCTATTATAAATAAATAATAAACCATTAATGAATAAAAGAATTATTCCAAGAATGGTCTTTAAAATACATGTTTAAACAGTATAGAAACTTACTGAAAGTTTGGGAAAAGTTTGGATTCAAACAAGTATTTGAATCAATTCAATAAATTCAAAATAGAATAATAGAAATAGAAAAAGAAAAAGAAATAGGAAGAAAAAAATAGAAAACCAACCCCAGCCTAGAACCAGGCCCAGTCCAGCCCAACTAACAACCCACCTCTTCTTTCCCCCGAATCATTTTCTGTTACTCATGAACGAACCCGGCAGACGCTGACGACGTGACCCCACGTGTGACTGACTTACCTCGCTAACGCCCAGATCCCACCTGCTAGTCGCCTTCTCCACCCCGCGGACCCATTCTTCCCCCTCTCTCTCCCGTTTCTACCGCCGATTTCTCTCTTCAATTCATCTTAATGCCGCTATTAAAACACCAGCAATCACTCTCTACTTAATCAACTGTCTCTCCTCTCCTTTTCCCCTCAAACCTCACATCACCGGAGCCACCAGGCTGCTCCAATTTTCCCTGCAACCGACACTGCTCTGACAACTTTGCTCGGCGAATTTCGACTAGACCTTGCCTCCCCTTGCCCCCTAGAACCTACGAGCCTGATCCCCATCCCTTTACGCATCTACCAGTAACCTCCACATGACTGCGCGTGCCCTCTAACATCGGCAACCTCGACGACAGAACATCGCCACCGTCTGCCACTTCTCCAGTGAGCTCTACTGGTGTGCCCTGACCTCCCCTTCCCCTATCTTTGATACTCCTGTGCACGTGACACACTTGCGCATCTAACGGTTCTCTCCATTTGTCTTAGCATCCCGTAAACCTTCGCCTCCGTCAATGAACAGACGATCCCGATAGTAACAGCAACTCCGGCGAGGAATCCACGAAGACTCTGTGCGCCCCTATCCCTGCAACGACCATATCGAGCTTCATCACGCCACGGTGAGTTTGGTAACGATCTCCTCCCTCTCCCGCGCTTGCAAGTATCGCCAGTACGCCATCGCCTGAGCGCCGCCGCCGCACAACTGCCGCCAGCGCCGCCCATCTTTGGGCACTCGCTCATCAGCTGTCAGATCACGATCGCACGGTGTAGATAGATGACTTAACTGAAACAGTATCAAGCACTCTGACCCGCACGATTTCCATTAGATCCAATGCTCTATGTTAGTCGATCCAACCGAAGCGGTACCGTCCAATAGGATTTCTCCACGTGGCTTGTGTTTTGATTTAAAAACAGAAACTATCATATTGGATGTTCGAATTTGTAAATTCCATAACTTTTGATCACACGTCCAAAATTTGCAAAATTTATATCATTGGAATTAGCAAAAAGAATACTTTCCAACCATGCCCTTTATTTAATGATTTTCTTCTGTAAAATTGACTGTTTTTGCAGAAACTTGTTTAGGCATATTTTGAGTATAAAATTTATTCTAAAAATCTTTTTAGGGTAAAATCTTTTGTAAATGGTTTGTTTTGAACGTACTGACCATAAAAATCAACTTGTAGATTTAAAAGTATATTTTGTGACACTAGGGAATAAATCTTTGAATAAAAGCATTTTTAGTTAAATAAAAATATTGATTATGGTATAAAAATGCTTTTTGAGTAAAACCTTTTGAAAATGATTTGATTTAAACTCTCTGACCCTAAACACCATGTTTTGGATTTAAAAATGTATTTTATTAACCCTAGTAAAATTATTACTTTGTTTAAAGGCATTTCTAACAAAATAAAATGGTGCTTTATTTAAAAATGGTTTTTGAGTGAAACCTTCTGTAAATGATTTCGTTTTAAAACACTTTGAGCATAAATATTAATGTTGGTGTTAAAAAACATTTTGGCTAACATTAGAAATTATTACTTTGATTTAAATCATTCTAACAAAACAAAGTTGATTTAAAGTGGCCATTTTCACTAACTTGTTATCAAATGGTTTTCCCACTTTATAAATGACCAATAGGTGTTTTAAAATGTTTATATCCTATTAGAAACCACTTTTCCATATAAAACAATCTTTTGCATGCTTGCATGCATTGCTTTGTTTTTATTGTTTTATGTGATGACTTGTTTGAATGCTAGATTGAATTTGTGCCTTGCTTGATTGAATTGTAGTGAACTTTGAAGAGTGTGACCATTTCAAGATCAAGGAGTGAACTTATATTCTCTACTAAAAATGCAAGTGGTGCTTCATACTTTTGTCCTATTATTTTCACTATTCATTAGTGATGTTTTGAGTAGGACTTGCATGGAATTTTTACTAAGTATGCCACTACTAGGAAAACAACATTTAGTGGCGCACCTGAAAAGATCATCTGTGGTGCACTAGCAGTGCGCCACGTGCCTTGCGCTATGGCTATCTCCCAGCCGTGGCGCACTGCCTAGTGCGCCACGGTTGTGTCGAGATAGGCGTAGCGCACCTGCTAGTGCGCCACGGCTATGTGGGTAGGTTCGCTACACGTAGGATCTTCTGTGGCGCACTTCCTAGTGCGCCACTAAGCTTCTATAGGGCGCTTTAGGTGTAGTGCGCCACAGAAGGTAGATCATGTGCGCCACATGTGTGTTTTTTGTTTTTTTTAATTTCCGAGCCAGATTATATACAATATTACAGCAGATATACACACACACATACAAGATATACAATTACATATATAAATATACAATATGAAAAACAAGATTGAAACAAATACATATAGATAAGTCTCATACATGAATACATAGTATAAGTTACATTGTTTCGATCAAGTTACAAAGTAGTAGTTGGTGACATGCGAATACATGTGTCGATCGAACAAGTTAGAGCTCGGAAGCTCGCCTAGACATCTAAACTAGCTAGACACAAACGCGGGATAAACAACCAAAGAAGACAAGCATGATCACCGCCACGACGAAGGTGTAGTTCTTCATCCGGTTCCTTGTCCTAACTCCCGCTAGATAGCGCGTGTATCTAGCTTCCGCCTCCGCCATAGTGTTGTACCCTTTGTAGCTATTGCCGCTGAAACGGTGCACCTGTCTCCGGCAGTCTTCCCAATCACCGTAGACTCCGGGAACCCGTCCCTTGTACACGACGTACCACGTCATCTATAAGTTGACAATAATAATTAACCGGTGATTGAAAAAACATGTATAATTAAAGTCGCATATGAAGATACACTTATAGAAAGTAATCCTAAATCAAAAAGAGCAAACTCAAAAAGCATGCCTCATATATAACTAGGTTGTTGGACACATGAATATGCTACTATGGAACTGTACGCCAAGTAGGATGCACAACACCTGGACTTGTGCATAGCACAAGGCGTACAATCCCATCGCAGCACATTCACATATATATTGTGCCACGACATTTCAATCATCGATATTATTCTTGAAAAAGACCAAAGTAACTCAAAAAGAATGCCTCATATATAACTAGCTAGGTTGTTGGACACAGCAATATGCTACGATGGAAGTGTTTGCCAAGTAGGATGCACAACACCTGGACCTGTGCATAGCACAAGGCGAACAATCCCATCGTAGCACATTCACATATATAGTGTTCCACGACATTTCAATCATCGGCATTATTCTCGAAAAAGACCAAAGTAGCTCGAAAAGAATGCCTCATATATAACTAGCTAGGTCGTTGGACACAGGAATATGCTATGACGGAACGGTTAGCCAAGTAGGATGCACAATTCCTGGACTTGTGCATATCACAAGGCTAACTATCCCGTCATAGCACATTCACATATATATTGTGCCACGACATTTCAATCATCGGCATATTCTCGAAAAAGACAAAAATAACTCGAAAAGAATGCCTCATATATATACATAGGTCGTTGGACACAGGAATATGCTATGATGGAACCGTGAGCCAAGTAGGATGCATAAGACCTAGACTTGTGCATATCACAAGGCTCACAATCCCATCATAGCATATTCACATATATAGTGTGCCATGACATTTCAATCATCGGCATTATTCTCGAAAAAGACAAAAATAACACGAAAAGAATGCCTCATATATATACATAGGTCATTGGACACAGGAATATGCTACGACGGAACAGTCAACCAAGTAGGATGCACAATTCTTGGACTTGTGCATATCACAAGGCTAACTATCCCGTCGTAGCACATTCACATATATATTGTGCCATGACATTTCAATCATCGGCATTATTCTCGAAAAAGACAAAAATAACTCGAAAATAATGCCTCATATATATACATAGGTCGTTGGACACAGGAATATGCTACGATGGAACGGTGAGCCAAGTAGGATGCACAAGTCACAAGGCTCACAATCCCATCGTAGCACATTCACATATATAGTGTGCCACGACATTTCAATCATCGGCATTATTCTCGAAAAAAGAGTATGGAAAAAAAGAAGGACCAAAGTGAGCAAAGGACCAAAGAGTAAGCAAAAAAACCAAGCATTGATTGATATATAATAATAATAAGCAAAATAAGTAAGCGATGATTCATAAACCTAATAAGATAAGTATAGTAGCATGTACACTTGTCCACACACACAAAGGTCATCTATAGTTTGTATCTACAACTAGGCCAACATCCAGCCTTCTGGCTCGGCTTAGGGAATGGGATGACGCCTTGTCTCGTCATGAACTTCCTATAGTCACCCTGCATCTCTAGGCGATCTTCTATGACACGGTTATTCGGGATATTTCCTCCGTAGAAGATCCCCCCCGAAGTCATGACATCACGAAAGATGATTGCCCCAAACTGCTGTTGGATGCAATACATCTCTTGTCTAATATCTGAATCATTGATCTTGGCCTTTGCTTCGGCCCATTGTTTGAGATGATCTGGCAGCGTAGAATTCTGCTGGTCAAGTAGGAATGCCCTCATGTGATGGAGTGCGTAGTAGGCTTCATTCTTACTATTTTCCGGCTGCTTCATGCAGGGGAACTCCGTTACGTGGTTGAAGACGTGTCTGCCGAACTTGACCTTCGTACGCACGAAGGTGGTGCCTTCCGTCGAGGCAAAGCCGGTGAGAGCATCATCCAGAACTTCCTTGATCTTGTCGTAGTTTTTCTTCTTTTCTAGACTCCCCGAGTCGAAATACGTGGCGTGGGAATGCGTCGGCGATAAGGATATGAGCGTGCAGTGTTCATCTCTGCGCAAAAAATTCAAATGGAATCTATTGGAAAAAGAATGATGATGATCTAATAAAGCCAATCGACGGTGGCGAGTGAATAACAACTTACTCGGGAAAGTAAGGCACAAGAATGTTTTCCTTTGTCTTGTTCGCCACGAGGATTCTTTTTAGGTACGAGGCCACGATATGTCGTTCGGCGGGGGAACCCAAGCAGCCGTCACGCATGTAGTAGGGGTCCACTATAGCGATGCCCGGTGTGTTCTCTCTAATGATCTGCATGGCCAGGCTGAGAGAAAACAGACGGACCATGGTATAGTGCAGCGGGTATAGGTGGAACATATTGAAGATGTCGTCGAACTGCAGGAAGAACAGATCCGCAGGGGCATTGTCGACGAAGACCAAGCCTGGTGGCACCTTAACCACGAATACCGGGTGCGAGGGATCTTTCTCCGATAGAAGGCATCTCTCTATCGTCAGCACGCCGTCATGCACACTCTGCAGTTCCGAACTGGCAAGCTTCCGCAAATTCTTAGGTAGCATGGGCTCACCCGCCACATGAATCCTCCACATAATACCCTCGCAGTTGTTGACGCCACCGGCTGGCTCGAGCTGCTAGATTTTCTTTTCTAGCCCTTTTTTCCTTTTGGAGAGCGGGCAGGCACCGCAATCTGAGCACCGGCCGCCCTATGTAGTGTGTCAGGGCTTAGAATAAAGGGCCGGTTGGTTGTATCAGCTGGCTCTGTAAAGGCGCAAGCTGGAGGCGTCTCCTGAGAACCAAACAGACGCTTGGTGATCATGGATTTCTCTGTGGGGCCAGTAGCTAGGTCTTCGTTGCTAAACTGAGTGCTGAAGAAGTGATCATTCCAGTCTTCGTCGTCCTCGGCTGGATCCTGCGCCATGTGCATATCATCAACATGATCATCCGACCCACCGCGTGGAGGTGACTGCGAGGGCGGTAAGGGGGCCTTGCCACCGCTTGTCGCTGGCACGACAGGCGGTGTTGTTGTCTGTGGCGCGATGGCCCCCGCCGTCCCCAAACGGATCATGCTCTTTGTCCATAGCAAGAATAATCCGAAGCAATTTCTGAGGACAGACGGATCTTCTTCATCTGCTCCTGGGGGTTGAATGGGAGGTTCCAGGTCGTCGCAGCCCCTTAGCACCCGACTAATTTTAACCCTGTGCACACTATCTGACATCGGCCTTGAGTGGAACGTGCGCTGCAAGGGTTGAACGATGGTACCCTTGTCAACATCCCTCAGCTCGTTGTTCACGTAGCATAAGAGAGTGCATGGAACATCCGTCTGCGGAAAACATGTACGGCGTCGTCAGAGATGCCATAAGAGTAATAGATGGCATGAAAGGCAGTAATTAAAGCAATTTGTTTACCGTGATGGCGTCGAGATCGGCTAATGTCGACGCATCACATATGGCGACCGGCGTGCAAGAGACGGAATGGCTTCTTGATGGCGCGGTGCTGGCCGCCGGTGTATTCTCCCTACCGACGGGTGCTTGGAGCTCCGGTGCCGCTGCGAAGATGGCAGGGGGGCACCAACATGTACTCCGGCGCCGCGGTGATGGCAGGGGGAGTCACCAACACTTGCGGCACCGCGGTGATAGCGGGCGGAGTCACGAACACGTAGTTTGCCGGATTCGTCGGCGCCGCGTTGTTCGAGTGGCTGCTGACCATGCTTGGAATCGGGCACGGACCTACTCGACCAACCGCACTCCAGTTCGCTATTGACTCCACCAAGGTAGGCAGGAAGGACGTGAGGGTGATTGCCAGGTTGTCTTGGACGATCTGCGGGATCTGCGCCACTTATGCCTTAAGTTCTTGAACCTCGCAGTTTTCCTCCTCGCTCCTTCCCGACGGCACCACATGCGTCCTCGGCGGTGGACCAAAATGATCCACCCAATTCTTACCCCCGAGGCCGGCTAGACGGCCAGCCGACGACGGCTTCTTCAGAATCGCTCTATTTTCTTGGCCCGGTTCGCCATACTGTTAAAAGGGTTATCCCACCGGGTGGCCGCCGTCGACCCATGGGATGAGGAACCCTGGGATCCATGACTAGCAACAATTTCCTCCTCCTGCAGAAGAAGTAACAGTGAATCATTTAGATCATCGATTATATTTCAATTGAGTTGATCCGCGGTAATTAGATTATACTTACCACAATTTCCTCGAATTCCTTCACCGCAGGATCCGCCGTGAGTTGTTTGGTTTTTGGGTCCACATGGGAACGGGCCCTGATGAAGTTTCAAACCTACCCGGGTTCGAATTTAGCAAAGGTGTTTTCTATCCTCTTGGATCTATACTCTTCGTCCTCCTTATTCCATTTGGCCTCCGCGGTTCTGTATCCACCAGATCCGAGATGGTGATGACCTATATTCATCGCCTGCGGCAAGACCTTTCCCGATTACTATTGGCGGGGCTCTTTCGGATTCACACCTCTCCGAACTCCGGAACTGATCTTCGGTGATCTGCGGGTCAATCTTCTGGATCTCCTCGAGACTTTTGCCTTCTTTATAGATCTTCTTCTTTATCCGGGTTCTCCAGCTGGCCAGGGCGGTGCTCATCTTTGTGAGGGCGGATTTGTTTACTTCGTTCCCATCATAATTTGTGTTCTGATACTTAGCGGGGAACTTGTATCTTGCGTGAAGCTTCTCGAAGAGGAGTGTGCGCAAGTGGCCATTATCTTTATGCCAGAGATTCTCGGTGTTGATCGAGATAGTTGTCCGGGTGAACGCCGCCACTTTCCCACCGTACCCTTTAACGACAAGGGCGGGCTCCAAAGGAACCCCTGATGGTCTCACTTCGGTAATTTCCTCCCTGACCGTGCCGACCGTGTTTGGGCGCCGGTCCTTCGGCTTCTTCTTCTTCTTCTTAGGAGGATTGTTACCACTCCCTGTGCCCTCGCCGCCATCAGTGGTTTCATCGTCCGCCGTTCCTTCGGCTTCTTCCTCCGCGTCTTCCATCTCATCATCCTCGCTCTCCGAAGGATGGTATTCTTCATCGTCTTCTAGCCGCTGGGCCGCCTCCCAGAATGTCAATTGTTTATTCGGAGGTCTGAGTTCTCCTTCAGCGCTGATGCGCTTAGAACATCCAGCCTCGTCGTTGTCACACATCTTTGCACTAATAAAAAACAAATAATTGGTTAAATGAACGGAAAAATCCGGCATGTCCTTTGCTAATTTTCTTAAACTAGGAGAGCCTGATTTCTGCCGAAACGGAAGTTAATCAACATTTCGGAAAAAATCGGGACTCATTTCATACAAGAACCTGCATACACACATAATAAAAGTGCTTCATATACAAGCACAAGCACAATTTCAAGTGATTCATAACCAATTGCACTTTAATGCTTGCTGTCATTTGCTGCAATCCTACAACATATAACTTAGAATCACAAATTATAGCAAGCAAGAAAATGACAACAAGGAACTGATAGCAAGAAAATGACATCAAAGTTCCATTTTACTACAAAAAAATAATTGATAGTAGCAAATAAAACCCAAGCAATTGACAGCAGCAACTAAAACCCAAGCATACATGTTTCTGTCAACTGACAGCAGCAATTGACAGCCAGGTTTTATTTTACTACTTCATACTAAGCAAATGAGAATACAAATGACAGCAGCAATTGACAGCAATTTACTACTACTGCATGAGGTTTCAGCAGTTTCAGGTTTCAGTATAGACAGCAGCACCACTACTCTAGTGCATATTCAGGTTTAACCGAAACGCATGACTGCCTAATATCATGACAACCTGATAAATTTCTTTTAACCTATATTGCAAGAAATCTCTTTGTGTCCTTCACTCGTAAGCAGGAATAGAAGTCCGGAGATGACAACTGCATCTACAGATGTATAAACAATAACAATTTAGACTGGCTACTATATACAGTTAAAAAAGAAAGATTAAGATGCCTGAGTGGAGCTTCATGAGTCTCCGAGGGAGCAACAGGTTATGACAATAAAACTTCCATGGAAAATCGGTGAAGGAACATCATGCTCTATTCTAAAGTTTTTGGCTTCATGAGTCTCTGAGGGAGCAACAGGTTATGACAATAAAACTCCCGTGGCTTCTTTTTATAAAACTTGGCAGCTTGAAATTGCATGGGTTTTATTAAGGAATAAAAATTCAATGACTATGAGTATGATACTTTGCTAAACCAAATATAGGTGTGAAATTCCACGCCTTCAGGAGTATATTGGAACCAAAATTAGTTGAGATAATTTCAAAGATACTAAATCAGTGTGGCCTGAACAATCATATTCTTCAGATTGTGATATTTCTTGATCTGGGCATTAGGGTAAACATCTGTGTTTTCTTTAGTAAGTGAAAAAAATTCAGGTCATGCATGAGGGTATTTCTATAGAATATGTTCCACTCATTATACCTTTATTAAAGGTTCAGATTGTATTGTGGCACACACAAAGCAATATGGTGTCACACATCTGAAATGTGTATCTCTTCCATACACGTATACATATATACTATAGACACAAGGGGCTAGATTCGAACTGTGCTACCAGTGAACAAATAGCATAAGAAATATATGCAAGGCAAGGATATTTACCTATCAGTAGCATCTGGCAATACATACTCAGTTAAAAATGTGATCCGAAAACCTAAATTTCAAAACCATTACCACATTTCTAGCTCCAATTTCTATCCTTGCAAATCTATTATATAGTGGACCCTCTAGAGGTGAAGATGATAGTATTTGGTTTTTTTCCTAGTTTGGATTGTTAGTCCTGTATATAGTGGACCCTCCAGAGACCAGAGGTGAATTAATCAATTTTATGCAATGATGTAATGACCAACACAGAGATGAGGGAGACCTCTCCAGCAAACCAACACATGCAACCTTTCCTCCCGTGGTAGATATAAGAAAAACAATTTTATGCAATGATGTAGACAGATAACTAAATGACTTTCCACAGCAAATCAATATTGCTAACCATAAAATCTTTCATTGCTTCCACAGATACACTCAAGGAGGTTTGAAGTACTCATTCATGGCGCCTGACCAACACAGAGATGAGGGAGAGAGGGGAGAGAGGGAGAGAGAGGGAGAGAGGGGAGGTGGGCAGGGGACTCACCAGGAGGGAGCGGCGGTGGACGACGGCGGGTGGGCGGGCGGACGACGGCAGGCGGGCGGGCGGACGACGGTGGCTCCTCATCCTCCTCGGACGCGCACGGCTCGGGCTCCTCCTCCTCCTCCTCCATGCGCAGCTGGCAGGGCTCCTCCTCCTCCTCCACGCACAGCTGGCAGGGCAGTGGCGGATCGAGAGCGCGGCGGCGGGGCACGGTTGAGATCGGCGGCGGTGTCTGATGTGAGATGGGGAGAAGAGGCGCGCGGGGCGTGGGGTTGACTACTAGCACCGAGTTAGGCTTAGCGCACTCTGGCCAAGTGCGCTACAGGAAATTAGAGCAGTGGGTGGAACCAGTGGGATAGGGCAGTGTTAGTTGTCTATAGGGGTGGCCGCGCCTTCTTATGTGACTACTAGCACCGAGTTAGGCGTAGCGCACTCTGGCCAAGTGCGCTACGGTTCCCGTGAGCACCCAGGTTCGAATCCTGGTGCCCACCTTTTTATTTTTATTTTAAAAATACTTTTAAATGTTCCAAAAAATTCCCAAAAGTGGTGGTATATTCTATAAAAGTTTTGTTTTGTTTTTAAAATACTTTTAAATATTCCAAAAATGCCCGAAAGTGATAATATATGTCATAAAAGTGGTACAAATTAAATATGATTCAAATATGTCATAATAATTTATCCATGAATATTACAATCTCTTTCGACCACGCGTTTTACAATATTTTTTGAGCTAGCATTTTACAATATTTTTTCCCTTCTTTGTCGCGGTTGAATAATTTAGCCCGGCACTTTAATGTTTCTTCTTTTGAACAGGCTACCTTTTTGGGTAGGGTTGTCCTTTTTCTTCTTGTGATGTATGTTGTTGCATCGTAGTCGTCGTCATCTTAAATCTTTGGATCGCCATACTGGTCGAAGTCTTGCTCGTTGGCGACTCCATCCATTCCGATGATGTTTTTTTTCCTCTCCTCACGACAACACGACTAGGCTTTGTCGGGTCGGTAATGAAAAACATTGGTCCACTTTGATAGCCAGTACCCACGGTTCATTTTTCGCGGCCACGTTTACACCGGCGGCCTTGGATTTGGCTGCTTCGGGTATAACCATGGTTGTGAAATACCGGTCTTCTCTTTCGACGCTCTTTGCCCATCTGACATGGAACATCGGCACCTTTTCTCCACAGTAGTCGAGCTCCTAGATCTCCTCGATTCTTCCGTAGAATCTTTCCTTCATGTTGTCATCGGTGTAGAATTCCGACGTTATGCCTGAGTTCTGATAATCACACTTCTTGTCCTTTTCCTCCGTGTAGAATGTGTAGCCGTTGATATCATACGCCTGATAGGTCACCAGGTTTTGCATCGGTCCCTGCGACAAGGTGAATATGATCTTTTCCGTGTCAGAGGAATGTGATCGCGGGGGATTATCAAGGAGCGTCTGCCTAAACCAATGCGTGAAATCTGAGTTGTGCTCTTTGATTATTTCTCCCTGCGTCATCTGTATGCCCCGGTCACTGTACTTCTTCTCGATTAACCTTTTGTGCTTCTGTACCCAAGGATCGACCAGTTCTAAATGATGTAGCGCGACGAGGTTTGCTCGATCAAAGTCTGCGCGTCGAAAATCAAAGTCTGCATGCAGTATGCGATGACCCTCTCGGTGACCAGATCCGTCAAGCTTGCCAAGGTGCCTGTTGACGGGAAGACCGATAGGGTTCTCGATGCCTAGATAATTCGTGCAAAAAGAGATGCACTCTTCGGCCAAAAAGCCCTTGGCTATGCTTCCATCTGGACGGGACCTGTTGCGAACGTATCCTTTGATGTGTCCGTTCATCCTTTCGAACGCCATCATGCTGCGGAGGAACATCGGCCCGAGTTGTACGATGTCTTCCACGACATGGACCAGCGGATGCACCATATTGTCGAACAATGCGGGTGGGAAGTAGACCTCAAGCTCACATAGTATCACCACGATCTCCTCCTGTAGCCTCCCGAGCTGATTCATGCCAATCGACTTCCTAGAGATGACGTCGAAAAACTTGCATAGGCCAAATAATGTTTCACGGACGTGCTCGTCCATTATCCCTCTTAGTGGGACCGGAAGTACCTACGTCATTAGCACGTCACAGTCGTGAGACTTCATGCCACTGAACCTCTGCTTCACCTCATCTAGGTATCTGCTTATCTTGCCCGCGTAGCCGTAAGGAAATTTGACTCCTAGAATGCACTTGAAAAACTGTTTGATCTCATCCTGGCTTAGAGTGAAGCAAGAAGGAGGGCATTAATATTCTTTCTTCTTGAACTTTTTACCCTTCCGACGACCTTGTGTCGTCTCCGACTCATGATCATCGTCATCTTCCTGATCATCAGGAGTAGTGCGTCCTCCGTGAAGCTCCTTTCGGATACCCAAGAATATCAGGTCGTGCCTTGGTTTCGGACCATCTTTCGTCCTATCTGGCATGTTGATTATGGTGGCGACCAGACTCTCGCACACGTTTTTCGTGATATGCATGATGTCGAGGCTATGAGGCGTGCGGAGAAACTTCCAGTATGGCAACTCCCAGAAAACAGACCTTGTTTTCCATACCTTCATCAGCGGCTTGTCTTGTTGCTGCCTCTTTCGCTTCTTTCTAGGCTTAGGACAATCTTTCCAGTTTTTAGCAACTCTTCCACTTCTTCGCTGCTCCTACGCTTTGGGATTCCTCGGGTCTCTGATTTGCCATCGAACAGGTCTCCACGTTTTCTTCATGGATCATTCTTGCCGAGCCACCTCCGGTGCGCCATGAACACGTTTTTCGATGACCCTGGATCTTTCTCTAGTTTGAGATAGCTTGTGTTATCCATGCACCTAACGCATGCGCAGAATCCTTGGATAACCTGCCCCGAGATATACCCGCTACCTGGATAGTCTTGCACCGTAGTGACCAACGCGGCTCTCATAGTGAAATAATCTTGTGCGACGGCGTCGTAAGTATTGGCTCCAGATTCCCATAACGTGGCTAGCTCCTCCTTCAACAGCCCAAGATACAGATTGATGTCGGTACCAGGTTGTTTTGGCCCTTGAATTAGCATACTCATTTGTATGTACTTCTTCTTCATGCACAACCATGGAGGGAGGTTGTACATCCATACAAAAACGGGCCAAGTGTTGTGCGTGCTGCTCTGGCTACCGAACGGATTGAGTCCATCGGTGCTCGCACAAAGCCTGATGTTCCTCGAATCTCCACCGAATACTGGGAATTTGAGGTCCAATGCTTTCCACTGGCTAGCATCTGAAGGGTGCGTCAGCAGCTCATCCTTTTCGGGGTCATCATCATCTCCTGGCTTCTTCCTTTCCGCATGCCATCGCACGAGCTTCGCTTCCTTAGGGTCCGTGAAATAGCGCTGTAGACGAGGAGTGATAGGAAAGTACCATACCACTTTTCGAGGTGATTTCTTCCCTTTCTTGTATCGACTCACGCCGCACACCGGACATGTGGTTTTCTCTGCGTCCTCGCCCCGATAAATTATGCAATCGTTGATGCATACGTGATATCTAACGTGCGGTAGATCGAGAGGACAGACGATTTTCTTGGCGTCCTCGATACTAGTTGGACATGTGTTCCCCTCCGGGAGACGATCGTGCCAGAATGCCATCATATCGTCGAAGCTTGCATCGCTCAATTTGTGTTTTGCCTTCATCTCCATAGCCTTGAGCGTTACATTCAACCGGGTATCATCGGGCCTGCATCCTTCATACAATGGAGTAATCGTGTCTTTCTCAAGTTGCGCCAGCTTGGCTTTCTCTCTAGCGGCAGCCCTGGCCTTACTCGTCTGCTTGAGAAGCAGCTCTTGCACATAAGGGTCCCGCACCCAGCCTGACGTTGTTCCATCATCGTCTGCTCCTCCGACATCTAGATCATCATCATCCCGGTCTGCTTCCGCACCTTCACCATCTCTAGGAGACTCTTCATCATCTCGCCCGTTCTCGCCGTGATGATGATCATTGTCATGTTGGCCACCTTCACCGTCTCCATCGTCTTCTTCATTGCTTATCCAACGAGTGTATCCATCCATGAAACCATGGCGGAGCAGGTGCGCCTGCAGATTCCCGAAATCTGGGTCGATCACCCAGTTGAGTTTGCATCTTCTACACGAACATCTTATATCCGTCTTGTTATTTCATATCATGTCGGTCGTCGCACATTTCAAAAATCTAGCCACAATGCCTTCGCTCATTATGCGGACCATTTTTGCCTACACGGTGTACACGGTACAATTAGAAGTCTATTAGAACCACATAATGAATGCATGCATGCAATGGTCGATAGAAAATTTCGGCATGACCTATCCTAAAATTAGGACCTTTGCGAAATGCCAAAGTCTTGCCAAAATGGAAATGAATCAACATTTTGGCAAAACAAATGGCAACTTGTTCACATACAAACACAAGAGAGAGAGACCGATCCATACACACATGAACATATCATTATCCTCTCCATACACACATGCATGAGCATCATCGATACTCTCCATATACACACACATATGACCATCGATCCTCTCCATACACACATCATGAGCATCGATCATCTACATACATATGAGCATACCATATACACATGAACACATCCTTACATGGACAACTTATCCAGATGAGAGACCAATCGCGAGAAAGATGGAAAGGAGAGGTGCGCGCGAGACCGGATACCTTCCTCTATTACTTATGTAACATCCAAGGAAAGTTCTACATGCTAAAAATGGTGAATGGGTGGAGAAATTAAGGTGGGAAGGAGAAGATCCTGACTAGATCTAAGGAGGAAGAGGAAGGGGAAAGTGAAGTGTGGGGTGGTGGATGTGGTCACACATGCATGTGCACATAAAGTGCTGTCAAAAAATCGACAAATCCGTGGCGCACTCTGCCCTAGTGCGCCACAGGGAGGAGTAACATCCGTGGCGCACATGCCATAGTGCGCCACGGATGTGTCTGGCCGTTTCACAACAGAGGGGGGCATGCGCTTAGGCGTAGCGCATCCCCCCTTGTGTGCCACAGTTGACACAAACAACCATAGCGCACCTACCCTATGTGCTCTACGGATGTTTGGCGTGCAGCCAACAGGGCCCTGGCCCACACATATCTGTGGCGCACTATGGTCATGTGCGCCACGGTTGTTCTAGTTACTAGTAGGGCACTGCCCATAGGTGAGCCACGCCTGTTTTAGCCGTGGGGCACTTCAACCATGTGAGCCACGGATGTGCTGACTACCTATAGCCATTTTCCTAGTAGTGTGCTATGCCATGGGAAATCCTAGTAGATGATGCCTTAGTAGAATTTTCCCTAAGTTAAGATCCACATTACTATCATGCTTAGCCTGGATAGTAGAAAACAAGGGTGGATTACATTCATGCTATGAAATATTTCTAAGTCAATGACTTGTGTTTTATTTAATAAAACAACTATGTGAATGAATCACCTGGGTGCAATGGAAAGAATGGTTTGTGTTGAGTGGTTACACAGGGCCCCATATTTATGGCCTACCCTAGTGTATCTGCATGGTGGAAAGCCACCCAGCAACAAAGATATTTGAGATGTCAAATGTTGAGAAGCTTCAAGTACAACCACTTGGCATTATCGGCTCTACCTGGATCATATAGGTTGCAATAACTTAGCCAAATGGACAGTTGGTGGTAGGGGGTGATAGGTTTGGGAAAGCGTCCATTTTGGTCTAAGGGAAGGCTTATGAAAGATCTTGTCTCGATGCATGTCGAGTCTTGTGGGGAAAGTGCACCACCTCTCGAGAGAGTAAAATCTAAGTACTTAGTCGTGTCCCCGGCAATGGAAAATTTGAGCATCAAGACATGGAAGCTATCAAGGATATCCTCATCCCAATTTCTAAGTTAAAAACTTGTGGTTGAACAAGGGTAAAGGTTCACCAATTTCAATTGGTGGTTCCTTGGGTGTTTTTGCCGAACAAAAACTTAGTGTTTTCAACTGATAGGTAATATCTATTTTGAGCAAAGCAAGCCTAAGATCCACTTAGCCAAATACATATAGATGATAGATACCACTATACTACCATAGTATCACTTGATAATACAATTCAAATGTATTGACCCTTGTGACTGTAACTTATTATGATGCAGGTTTGTTTGATGTTAGTGAATTGTGTTGAATAGGATTACAAGTCTACAACCAACATGACTGCCTGTGGCACTTTGAATATGAAGGACTCCTTGCTAGAGTTATTTCAGTTGCATTGTAATGAGATAGCCAAATGAGCTATATAAGATGTAATGAATTATTTTATTCCTGGTTATAAAGTTGTATTATGACCTTTGTTTCTTGATATTACCTCTTAACTATGGATGCTAGCTATTGATCCAGGGACTAGCATTGTAAACATAGGGATCTCTACCTTATCAGCTTGGGACCTCTACACTACTTAACTCCACGCCCCTTCTCCTTCCCCAGCCAGCACCATTCCATCGCTAAGTCCCCGACATGCATAGGCGCCTCCAACCCGACGTCGGTAGGCTGCCCAACTTCGATCCTCCGCGCGCACTCCTGGCCCCGTCTCGCACGTCGCTAGCCACTGCTCCCCCCGTCTCTCCTGGCCCCATCTTGCGCGTCGTCGGCCGGCCGCTGCTCCACCCTCGTCGATTTCCCCCGACGTCGCGCGTCGCGCACCCTCACAGGTAAGGGTTTCGTTGATGTGGCCGTCGTTGCTCGCCCATCCCCCCTCCCACACACACGCGCATGTGCGTTGTACTGTTTTTTAGTGTTTTTGTCGGTTTATTTGATTTTAGTTGTAAATATTGTGGATTTAGTTGATTTTAGTTGTAAATATTGATTTATTTTCAAAAAGTTTAAATATTGATTTTAGTGGATTTAGTTTATTTTAGTTGTAAATATTTATTTAGTTATAAAAATTGTAAATATTTTATTTTACTGTATTTAGTTGATTTTAGTTGTAAATTTTGGATATAGTTGATTTTAGTTGTAAATATTTTAAATTGTGTATGTAAATATTGATTTAGTTGTAAATATTGTAAATATTTATTTTAGTGGTTTTAGTTGATTTTAGATGTAAATATGGTAAATTGTGTATGTAAATATTGTTTTAGTTGTAAATATTGTAAATATTGATTTTAGTGGATTTAGTTGATTTTAGTTGTAAATATTGTGGATTTAGTTGATTTTAGTTTTAAATATTGTAAATTGTGTATGTAAAATATTGATTTAGTTGTAAATATTGATTTTAGTGGATTTAGTTGATCTTAGTTATAAATTATGTGTATGTAAATATTGATTTAGTTATAAAAATTGTAAATATTGATTTTAGTGTATTTAGTTGATTTTAGTTGTAAATATTGTGAATTTATGTCAACACCCGGATTTTTAATCCTAGATGCCTTTTATGCCATACATCGCAATACCAGGATTCCCATTTTTGCGAGACATAACATATTTGGATATCACAGTACAGCATCCATTACAAACCGTACATAAGGTCTTACACCGATAAGGATCTCATGATCCAGTTCTTAATACAACTCAAGCAGCGGAATAACGTAATAGTAAATATAGCGTAGGCAAAGCTCCTTCTTCGGCGTCACAGGCAATGCTGACGATGGGAGATGATCCTAGTTGTCATAACCTTCCCGTGGTCCATCATCCTGGTACTCCTCTTCATAGTCTGGCCATGGGAATAGCCAGGGACAAAGCCATGAGTACTCTTTAAGTACTCGCAAACTAATACTAACAAGTGAAGGGAGTTTTTCTAAAAGGACACTAAGCTCTAGGGTTATTTTGCAAAAAGCCAGTTTTACCTCTACTAACTTCAGAAGCAAAGAAAGCTAGTTGAAATTTTATAACACCTAAGTGGGAACTTGAATTTCATATCACAACCCTGTTGTGGTCAAGTCAAAGTCTCAAGTCATTTCATAAGTCATTTTGAAAACATTTGACGGGGGAACAGTATGGCCACTCCAACTGTCCATAACCACGGACGCGGCTATTCGAATAGTTTGACACTCTGTAGAGATTGTACACTTTCACCACAACATTCGATACATCCGTCAGGAACAAATCCTGAATTCACCGTATTCAGTATGCGGATAATCAATCCTAACCTTTCCATTACACGCCCTAGTATAGGCACCTCTCCTGTGAGTTTGGCCTCCCAACCATGACCAACTGTCATCTTGGGTACTGCACAGGTGGAAAATCTTCACAAGGTAGCCTCAGCTCAGACCTTGGCCGTGAGGGAACCCATAATAAGGTATATAAGTTTCCAGTCAAGCCTTACCCAATTTTCGGGTATTGTGGTTGTACGGTAAAACTGGAATGGTATCGCATCCAGATAACCATCATTTTTATAAAGGGCTAAGGCTCATGCCTCAACATTTTCGTCATCAAAATCATATGGTGTTCGGGAACACATGTCAAAACATTTCAGTAGAATGACTCATCATTCTAAGGTTTTCATAACAATTTTCACCATGTATTCCCATCTTAAGTTGATCAAGTTTTATGCTTAGCACTAGCATCTACAAGTGGGGTTAAGTACTAATGAGGGGTGATAAACAAGTGGGGATTAGTTAAGTTCAATCTCATGCCTTAGGATGACATCAAGATTATCCACTTAGGCCAAATTTAATGCTCTTTATGCAACCTTCCATTATCTTTATAGTCTCTACAATTTACTATGTAAACTCTAAGAGAAAGCTTTGATAAAGAAATAAAGTATAAAGCTTGCAAGTAAAACTAGGATTGGGTTATCAAGTGGGTATGATCACATAGGCTAAAGACATATAGTTGGCATGGTAACAAGCAGGTATTAGCTTGCATAAGTATCAGTGTAAGCTTGCCTTGAGCAGAGCAGTGGTTGAAGTTTTCCTCGGCTTCCTCCTCGTAGTATCCTCCTTCCTCCTCGTATCCTTGGTCGGTACTAGCGTCTATAAATAAATACGAGGTACACAATCACCAAACAATACTTAACTATTTTTAATCATCACACAAAGGTGCACTATAGATGATCTAGCATCATCACTTAACATTACAAGATTAAAACATTTGTCTTATTTATTTTAATTTGATAAAAGTAATTTCTACTCATTGAAAAACTACTTAAGATGTTATTATTGTTGGAATTATGTCCTAGAGGCAATAATAAAGATGTTATTATTATAATTCTTGTTCATGATAAAGTTTATATTCCATGCTAGAATTGTATTAAGCGGAAACTTTGATACTTGTGTGGTTTATGAACAACCCCGTGTCCCTAGTACGCCTCTATGGACTAGCTCATTGATTAATGATGGTTAAGGTTTCCTAACCATAGACATGAGTTGTCGATTAACAATGAGATCATGTTATTAGGAGAATGATATGATGGACAAACCCCAATTAAGAAGAGCAATTAGATCGTGTCATCGTGTTCATCTTTGCGAAGATTTTTTCCTATGTCAAGTATTGTATTCCTTAGACCATGAGATAATACAAGTCCCTGGTATCGGAAGAAAGCTTTGAGGTCATCAAACGTCATCCTATGTGAGGGTGATCATAAAGGTGTCTCTTAGGTGATCGGAAAGTACTTGTTGGGTTATATGTATCGAGATGGAATTTGTCTCTCCCGAGTCGGAGAGATATACTTCGGGCCCACTCGGTAATCGATATCAACACCGCTTGCAAGCACGTGGTTAAGGAGTTAATCACAAAGTGATATCAGATTACGGAACGAGTAAAGTACTTGCTGTGAACGAGATTGAACTAGGCATGCCGATACCAACGATCGAATCTCGGGCAAGTAAAATATCACATGACGAAGGGAATACATATATGGGATTAATTGAATCCTGGCATAGTGGTTCATCCGATATGATCATCGATGAATATGTGGGAATCAATATGGGTTTCATATCCCGCTGTTGATTATTTATAGAAGATCATGTCTGCATATTCTCGAACCCGTAGGGTCACACACTTAACATGCATCGACACTAGGATAGAATGGATAATTGGTTTATGATTTATTTTGTTTGGAGTCTCGGATAAGACCTAGGACATCACGAGAGGTTCCGGAATGGTCCTGAGAATAGTATTCATATAAAGGAAAGTAGTTTTTGGATTTCGGAATCGTTTCGGAGTTTATCGGTATTGTACCGGAAGGTTCTAGAAGGTTCCGGAGGGGGACCAACATGGGCCCACTATCGGAGGCCTGCGTGGGCCTAAGGGTAAGTGCCCTGGCCACTTTGGGCCAGGGGCATAAGGCCCCTAAGGCCTAGCCGGCCAGCCCTTAGGGAAACCCTAAGGGAACCTTCCAGAAGAGGGGGGATGACTTGCCCCCCACTCCACCCCTTGGGCCGCCGCCCTAGGGCTTAGAGGAGGGGTCAAGGGGCCGGCCAGCCCCCTATATAAGGAGGGCAGGGGCGCAGCCTCCCCCCACTCCAACCCTAGCTGCCGTCCAACTGTTGCCCCTCCACCTCTCTCTCTCCCGACTGCGCGTAGGCGAAGCCCTGCAGCAGAAACTCTCCACCATAAGCACCACGCCGTCGTGCTGCAGATCCAATCCATATCTCCACGATACTTGCTGGACCAAGGAAAGGAGGAGACGTCACTACAGCGTACGTGTGCATCTCTCGGAGGCGCCGCCACTTGCGGCGTAGGATTGGATCGCGAGGAGGAGACGGCGAGTACGACTACGTCAACCACGTTCTGTTGAACGTTTCCGCTGTGCGATTTCTTCAAGGGTATGAAGATCTCATCAATCTCTCTCGTTGATTACATCTCCTAGATTAGATCTTGGCTTTCTTGTTCGCATCCGTAGGAATTTTTTTGATTTACTATGCTGCAAAACCCATCAGTGGTATTAGATCTATATCTATGCGTAGATGTGTTTCATGAGTAGAACGCAACATGCTTGTTGTGGGTGTTGATGTTTTCTGTTGCAAACCTCTTTTTGTGTATTTCTTATGGCGCGGCATAGTGGGATCCAAGCGGTCCAGGCCAAGTTTACGCGACCTCGTTCGCGAGACCGGCTCCGCACTTGACGTGTGGCTTGTTCCACACATGCGGCTGGTGGATGCCAGTTTCTCTCACTATGGTAGTCATGGGATTTACAACGGATGTTAGCAACCATAATATCACCATTGTGGCTTTCCGTAGGTAAGAATCGTTGTTAGCTTGTTACTCCCATAAACCACGTAAAACATGCAACAACAAATTAGAGGCGTCTAACTTGTTTTTGCAGGGAGTGTTTTGTG
Source organism: Avena insularis (assembly GCA_023614405.1). Classification (NCBI taxonomy): domain Eukaryota; kingdom Viridiplantae; phylum Streptophyta; class Magnoliopsida; order Poales; family Poaceae; genus Avena; species Avena insularis. Next base: position 203,398,726 of record CM042691.1, on the reverse strand, counting down.
ATATGGTATGGCCCAAGACATGATGTGTATGAATTGAGATGTATGCAATGATCATGTCTTGTAATATTTCACTACTTGCATGTCGATGAGTTCACAACCGGCAAGAGCCGTATGGTTGTCTTTATAATTGTATATGACCTGCGTGTCAACTTCTTATACGCCATGTAATAGCTTTACTTTATTGCTAAGTAGTTAGCAATAGTTGTAGTTGCTATTCGTGGTGGAGGCAATCATGGTGGAGTGATGGAGATCATGCTGGCGCGCACAAGATGGAGATCATTGCATGGAGATTGGATATACCATGTCACATAAAATTATATGCATGTGATGTTTATCCTTTTATGTATCTTATTATGCTTAGATCGCAACGGTAACATTATAAGATGATTCCTCACTTAAAGATCAAGATAAATTTGTGTTCTGCCCATGTATGCACCGTTGTGAAAGTTCGTCGTTTTCAAGCACCTCGTGATGATTGGGTGCTATAAACTCTACGTTCACATACAATGGGTGCAACCCAGTTTTGCACACGCGGAAATACTTGGGTTTGACTTGACGAGCCTAGCATGTATAGACATGGCCTCGGAACACACGAACCGAAAGGTTAAACATGAGTCATATGAATGATATGATCGACACTTTGTTTTCCACCATTGAAACAACATCTCTTCTCGTGAAAATCGGATTAGGTGTGGTGAATTTGGATCGTGTTCACTAAACAACTTGAGGGATGTCGAATTTAGTGGGAGTTCATCTAGTAATTTGACTAAGTTGAACTAGTTATCATGAACATAGTCTAAATTGTATTTGCAAATTTTGTAGATCAAATGGCTAAGTCCAACTTCAACTTCAACGTTTTTGCTAAGAAAGAAAAGCTTAGGAACAATGGGTCTAACTTCACCAACTGGTTCCGTAATCTGAGAATCATTCTCGCTGGCGGACAAAAAGCCTATGTACTTGAGAAAGCTCTAGGTGACTCCCCTGCTACTAATGCGCCGGCTGATGAAAAAGTTGTTTATCAGTCACGCAAAGATGATTATGGAGTGATTAAGAGTACCATGTTTTTTGCTATGGAACCGGAACTTCAAAATCGTTTTGAGGAGTTCGACGGGCCCTTTGAGATACTTAAGGAACTGAAAACCATGTTTCAGACTCAGGCCCGTTCTGAGAGATATGAGATCTCTGAGAAGTTCTTTAACTGCAAGATGGAGGAAGGGAGTTCCGTTAGTGAGCACGCCATTAAGATGTCGGGCTACACTCAACGTCTTGAGCAACTGGACTGCAAGATTCCAGAAGAGCTCAATATTGACAGAGTTCTGCAATAACTCCCTCCTAGCTACAAAGTTTTTGTAGTAACTCACAATCAAATTGGTTCCACTGATACGATCACTGAGCTCTTTGCTAAGCTGAAAGCTGCGGAGGTGGATATCAAGAAAGATAATCATGTGTTGATGGTCAACAAGACCACTAGCTTTAAGAAAGCGAAGGGTGCAAAGAAATCCTTCAAGAAAGGCAGCGGCAAGCGCATTGCCCTGCTGAGAAGAAACTCAAGTCTGGACCTAAGCCGGACACTGAGTGCTTCTATTGCAAGGACAAGGGTCACTGGAAGCGCAACTGTCCGAAGTACTTAGCGGACAAGAAGGCTGGCACCATTAAAGGTATATTTGATATACATGTTATTGATGTTTACCTTACTAGCGCTCGTTGTAGTGCCTGGGTATATGATACTGGTTCAGTTGCTAATATTTGTAACTCGAAACAGGAGCTACGGAATAGACAGCGGCTAGCAAGGGATGAGGTGACGATGCGCGTTGGCAATGGATCAAAATTTGATGTGATGGACGTCAGCACACTCTCCTTAGTTTTATCTTCGGGATTAGTTTTAAACCTTAATAAGTGTTATTATGTGCCAGCGTTGAGCATGAACATTATATCTAGATCGTGTTTCTTGCAAGACGGTTATTCATTTAAATCAGAGAATAATGGTTGTTCTATTTATATGAATAACATCTTTTATGGTCATGCACCTGTCGTGAATGGTTTATTTATTCTGAATCTCGAATGCAATGAAACGCACATCCATAACATTAAGGCTAAGAGATGCAAAGTAGATAGTGATAATCCAACTTATTTGTGGCACTGCCGTCTAGATCATATTGGTGTAAAACGCATGAAGAAACTCCATTATGATGGACTTTTGGAGTCTCTTGATTTTGAATCCTTTGACACGTGCGAGCCGTGCCTCATGGGCAAGATGATCAAAACCCTGTTCTCTGGAATAATGGAGCGAGCAACGGACTTATTGGAAATCATACATACCGATGTATGGGGACCAATGAGTGTTTCGACGCGCGGTGGATATCCCTATTTTCTCACTTTTACTGATGACTTAAGTAGATATGGGTATATCTATTTAATGAAACATAAATCTTAAACATTTGAAAAGTTCAAAGAATTTCAGAACGAAGTGGAAAACCATCGTAACAGGAAAATTAAATTTCTACGATCCGATCGTGGAGGTGAATATTTGAGTTATGATTTTCTCACGCATCTTAAAGCAAGCGGAATCATTTCGCAACTCACGCCACCCGGAACACCACAGCGCAATGGTGTGTCTGAACGCCGGAATCGAACTCTATTAGATATGGTGCGATCAATGATGTCTCTTACAGATTTGCCGTTATCATTTTGGGGTTATGCATTAGAAACCTCTGCATTCACTTTAAATAGGGCACCATCTAAATCCGTTGAGACGACACCGTATGAACTATGGTTTGCTGCTAAACCTAAGTTGTCGTTTCTTAAAGTTTGGGGATGCGAAGCTTACGTCAAGAAGTTGATGCCAGACAAGCTCGAACCCAAAGCGGACAAATGCGTCTTCATAGGATACCCTAAGGAAACGATTAGGTATACGTTCTACCACAGATCCGAAGGAAAAGTGTTTGTTGCAAAGAACGGATCCTTTCTTGAGAAGGAGTTTCTCTCGAAAGAACTGAGTGGGAGGAAGGTAGAGCTAGACGAGGTTATTGAACCTTCTCTCGAGTTGGAGAGTAGCGCAACACCTGAAATTATTCCTGTGCCGTCTGCACCAACAAGAGAGGAAGCTAATGACGAGGATCACGAAACTTCGAACGATGCTACTACTGAACTTCGCAGGTCGACAAGGTCATGTGCCACTCCTGAATGGTACGGCAACCCTGTCTTAACCGTCTTGTTGTTAGACAACAGTGAACTTGCAAATTATGAGGAAGCAATGATGAGCCCAGACTCTGAGAAATGGCTAGAGGCCATGAAATCCGAATTGGGATCCATGAGCGAAAATCAAGTATGGACTTTGGTGGGCCCTCCTAGCGACCGTAAGGCCGTTGAGTGCAAATGGATTTTCAGGAAGAAAACGGACGCGGATGGTAATGCTACTGTCTATAAAGCTCGGCTTGTCGCAAAAGGGTTTCGGCAAGTTCAAGGTGTTGACTACGATGAGACTTTCTCTCCCGTAGCGATGTTTAAGTCCATTCAGATTTTATTAGCAATTGCTTCATTTCATGATTATGAAATATGTCAGATGGATGTCAAGACCGCGTTCCTCAATTGCAACATTGATGAAGAGTTGTATATGATGCAGCCCAAAGGTTTTGTCGATCCTAAGGATGTTGATAAGGTGTGCAAACTTCAGCGTTCCATTTATGGACTGAAGCAAGCATCTCGGAGTTGGAACCTTTGTTTTGATCAAGTGATCAAGAGTTTTGGATTTGTTCCAAATTTCTATGAAGCTTGTATCTACAAGAAAGTGATTGGGAGCTCGGTGAAATTTTTAGTACTATATGTGGATGACATATTGATTATTGGAAATGACATTGGTATGCTTAACGATGTGAAAAGTTATTTGAATAAATGTTTTTCAATGAAAGATCTAGGAGAAGCTGCTTATATATTAGGCATCAAAATCTATAGAGATAGACAAAGACGCTTAATAGCTTTAAGCCAAAGTACATATCTAGACAAAGTTCTGAAAAGGTTCAGAATGGATAAAGCAAAGAAAGGTTCATTGCCCATGTTGTCAGGTAATATATTGAGCAAGGCTCAGTGTCTAGCTACGGTAAAAGATAGAGATACTATGAGCAAAGTGCCATATGCCTCAGACATAGGTTCTATCATGTATGCCATGCTATGTACTAAACCGGATGTGTCCAATGCTCTTAGTTTGACGAGCAGATACCACAGTGATCCAGGAGTGGAACACTGGATAGCCGTAAAGAACATCCTAAAGTATTTAAATAGGACTAAAGAAATGTTCTTGGTCTATGGAGGTGATGAGCATCTCGTCGTAAAAGGTTACGTCGACGCTAGTTTTGACACCGACTCGGATGATTCTAAATCTCAGACAGGATACATTTATATTTTGAATGGTGGAGCTTTGAGCTGGAGAAGCTGCAAGCAAAGCGTGATCGCGGGATCTACAACAGAAGTGGAGTACATGGCTGCTTCAGAACCGTCAAGTGAAGGACTTTGGATCAGGAACTTCATCACTGAGCTTGGTGTGGTTCCAAGTGCCTTGGACCCACTGGATATATTGTGCGACAACACTGGCTAAGGAACCAAGATATCATCCAAAGACCAAGCACATCAACCTTTGTTTTCATATAATTCGAGATTATATAGCAGATGGAGATCTGAAGATTAGCAAAGTACATACGGATCTAAATGTCGCAGATCCGTTGACTAAACCTCTTCCACGAGCAAAACATGATTAGCACCTTATTGCCATGGGTGTTAGATTGTTGCCAGATGTAAACAAGATTATTGACTCTAGTGCAAGTGGGAGACTGTTGGAATTATGCCCTAGAGGCAATAATAAAGATTTTATTATTATAATTCTTGTTCATGATAAAATTTATATTCCATGCTAGAATTGTATTAAGCGGAAACTTTGATACTTGTGTGGTTTATGAACAACCCCGTGTCCCTAGTACGCCTCTATGGACTAGCTCAATGATTAATGATGGTTAAGGTTTCCTAACCATAGACATGAGTTATCGATTAACAATGAGATAATGTTATTAGGAGAATGATATGATGGACAAACCCCAATTAAGCAGAGCAATTAGATCGTGTCATCGTGTTCATCTTTGCGAAGCTTTTTTCCTATGTCAAGTATTGTATTCCTTAGACCATGAGATAATACAACTCCCTGGTATCGGAAGAAAGCTTTGAGGTGATCAAACGTCATCCTATGTGAGGGTGATCATAAAGGTGTCTCTCAGGTGATCGGAAAGTACTTGTTGGGTTGTATGTATCGAGCTGGAATTCGTCCCTCCCGAGTCGGAGAGATATACTTCGGGCCCACTCGGTAATCGATATCTATACCGCTTGCAAGCACGTGGTTAAGGAGTTAATCACAAAGTGATATCGGATTACGGAACGAGTAAAGTACTTGCTGTGAACGAGATTGAACTAGGTATGCCGATACCAACGATCGAATCTCGGGCAAGTAAAATATCGCGTGATGAAGGGAATACATATATGGGATTAATTGAATCGTGGCATCGTGGTTCATCCGATATGACCATTGATGAATATGTGGGAGTCCATATGGGTTTCCATATCCCGCTGTTGATTATTGACAGAAGATCATATCTTCATATTCTCGAACCCGTAGGGTCACACACTTGACGTGCATTGATGCTAGGATAGAATGGATAATTGTTTTATGAGTTTTTTTGTTCGGAGTCTCGTATGAGACCCAGGACATCGCGAGAGGTTCCGGAATGGTCCGGAGAATAAGATTCATATAAATGAAAGCAGTTTTTGGATTTCTGAATTGTTTCGGAGTTTATCAGTATTGTACCGGAAGGTTCTAGAAGGTTCCGGAGTGGGACCAACGTGGGCCCACTTGTCGGAGGCCTGCATGGGCCTAAGGGGAAGTGCCCTGGCCACTTTGGGCCAGGGGCACAAGGTCCCTAAGGCCCAGTCGGCCAGCCCTTAGGGGAAACCCTAAGGGAACCTTCCAGAAGATGGGGGGATGACTTGCCCCCCACTCCACCCCTTGGGCCGCCGCCCTAGGGCTTGGAGGAGGGGGCAAGGGGAAGGCCATCCCCCTATATAAGGAGGGCAGGGGTGCAGCCTCCCCCCCATTCCAACCCTAGCCTCCGTCCAACTGCTGCCCCTCCACCTCTCTCTCTCTCTCTCTCTCCCGACTGCGCGTAGGTGAAGCCCTGCCGCAGAAACTCTCCACCATAAGCACCACGTCGTCGTGCTGCATATCCAATCTATCTCTCTACCATACTTGCTAGACCAAGGAAAGGAGGAGACGTCGCTGCATCATACGTGTGCATCTCTCGGAGGCGGCGCCACTTGCGGCGTAGGATCGGATCGGATCACGAGGAGGAGACGGCGAGTATGACTACGTCAACCACGTTCTGTTGAACGTTTTCGCTGTGCGATTTCTTCAATGGTATGAAGATCTCATCAATCTCTCTCGTTGATTACATCTCGTAGATTAGATCTTGGCTTTCTTGTTCGCATCCATAGGAAATTTTTTGATTTACTATGCTGCGAAACCCATCAGGTATCATGTTGACACATGTCATCACCACATATTTCAGTACATGGGAATGTGATTTAAAGTGGTGTCACAATTTAATAAGGTTTAACCTTTTTATTTTAAATAAATAAACTGACTAGAAATGCCTATGTGGCATTCTTTTATTACTTGAACATTATTTCTATAAGTAAACCCAAATGTTTTTATATATTCTTAAAGGTATGATAAAATGTGATTTTTGAGAGTTGGAATCAACTCAAAAGCTATTATGGTTGAATTTTGAAAAATGTTTGAATGCATAAAAGATTCTGACTTGTTATTTTTACCAAGGTTGATCTACAGATCCAAATGATTTGAGTCCAATGGGCTTGGATTAAGCATTTCAGTACCATTCTAACAAAATTAGTTTCATGCAATTTGGTTCACTGAATCGAGCTGGGTTTCTTTTTGAATATAGGTACAGAACTGTGTTTGAATTAAAATAGAAAAATCTCAGCTGACAGGGGGTTCCACCAGTCAGTGGCTCATAACGCGCGAAGCGGTACGGGGTTGTGTGGGTTGTTGGATTAGAAGGGAGATCAACGGCTGGGGATCGTCGTCGACGATGAACATGTCACCGGCGAGCTTAAACCCTAGCGGCTCAGTGGGGTTGCATACGGGGCATACAAGGGCTCCAGCAACGACGGTGAGGCGGGCAAACGAACGAGTACTCGACAGCAAGCTCAGGGACGGTTGAAATCAATGAGGCTTCCTGCTCCGACACAATTCTGGCGAGCTGCTGCTCCTCGTGCTCCGGCTAGAGGGTGGAACGATCAGTGAGGTGAGGGGAGTAGAATGGTGTGCTTCAAACGGCTGGCGGTGGCCTCCTTCTATAGGCTCGATGGCGAGACCAAGAGGGATGGGCAAGCGACGGTGGCGACATGGCTACGGGCGGCTAGAGGCATGGCTGAGGGTGGCGATCGACGCGCGGTCTCCTGGCGATGCTCTAGAACTTGAATCCGTGCATAGGGGCGGTGGCCATTGGTTGGGAACGTGCGATGCTCTGCGCGGTACCGACGGCGAACTCCGCGGCGTGTGGTGGCTACGGGGTACGGGCAAGTAAACGATCATGTCTAGTGATCTCCTGGGACGGTGGGGTTCATGCTGGCTGGAGGCAAGGGATCGAGGTGGTCGGGTTGAGTGGGAACGGCGCGTGCACGTTGGTGCGTGTCGGCATGGTCGATAGCGGCGCGGGCACAGCATTCCTAGTGGTTCTTGTCTCTATCTTTTAGCTAGGGTTGGTCGAGAGGGGGCAGTGATGCATGGGCAGCATGCTAGACAAGGTGGGCGCAGCTAGTTCTTCCTCTAGCTTGCTGTCCACCTTGGGGTGGCATGGTGAGGCTTGGCCTTCTCACCATTGATGGCAAGGCAAGCTCACAGTGGTGCTAGAGGTTTACAATTAAGCTAGATGATCTACTAGTTGTTTGTTGTGGTCTAGAGAGGAGACAAGGTTGGACAAATCACTGCTCAAAATAGTGTTTGTTGTTTGTTTGTTTTCAATCTGCAAGGTGTTTGATGAAATGGCCGCAAGAATTTGAATTTTGAATTTTGAAAAGATTTTTGGTGGGCGTGCTAGGCATGTGCTGGAGGTTCTGTAGGTGATTGGGTTTTGAAAATTGAACTGGTTTGAGTGGTTTTTGAAATAGTGGGATCTTCCCATATGAGATAGATTTAATTTTAAACTATAATTTAAACTTAGCATTTGAATGTTTTTGGAAGATCACAAATTAGGCCTTGGTACCTCATTATGTGTACTAACAAGGGATGCAAAGATCCATAAGTGTTTCTGTTAGGTTTTGAGTGCTTGGAATAGCCAAAGTAGGCATGAGAGTTAATTTGGAAAAATGACCATTCACTTCATTTGTTCATTTTGAGTTGTTTATCTTTGGGAAAAGTTTGGGAATGATTTAGATGATGTTTATTTCACCTAAGAATCATTTTACAAGCAAAGAAACATAGAACCATGGCAATTCAAAAGAATCCAAATTTTGAATATACACACATATGAATGCTTTCTTAATTTTAGTTGGGAAAGTTTTTGTTAACCCTAATTTTGATGATTAGCATTCGATGATCCATGTTTAATATTTTTGGGATGTTACAATTTAGTTGATTTTAGTTGTAAATATTGTAAATTATGCACGTAAATATTGATTTTAGTTGTAAATATTGTAAATATTGATTTTAGTGGATTTAGTTGATTTTAGTTGTAAATATGGTAAATTGTGTTTGAAAATATTGATTTAGTTGTAAATATTGTAAATATTGATTTTAGTGGATTTATTTGTAAATATTGTGGATTTAGTTGATTTTAGTTGTAAATATTGTAAATTGTGTATGTAAAATATTGATTTAGTTGTAAATATTGATTTTAGTGGATTTAGTTAATCTTACTTGTAAATATTGTGTATGTAAATATTGATTTAGTTATAAAAATTGTAAATATTGATTTTAGTTTATTTATTTGATTATAGTTGTAAATATTGTGGATTTAGTTGATTTTACTTGTAAATATTGTAAATTGTGTATGTAAATATTGAATTAGTTGTAAATATTGATTTTAGTGGATTTAGTTGATTTTAGTTGTAAATATGGTAAATTGTGTTTGTAAATATTGATTTAGTTGTAAATATTGTAAATATTGATTTTAGTGGATTTATTTGATTTTAGTTGTTAATATTGTGGATTTAGTTGATTTTAGTTGTAATCATTGTAAATTGTGTATGTAAAATATTGATTTAGTTGTAAATATTGATTTTAGTGGATTTAGTTGACCTTAGTTGTAAATATATGTAAATATTGATTTAGTTATAAAAATTGTAAATATTGATTTTAGTGTATTTAGTTGATTTTAGTTGTAAATATCGTAATCCTCTAACATTTTTTGTATTCCTTATGTGGATTTAGGTTTTATATCCCTCGGACCACGGCACCACGACACCCTAGCCCTCAAATCACGGCACCCTAGCCCCTCAAATATCGCCTACCTAACCTCCTCGATTGGCCGCTTAGACTCATCCGCTTTTCCCCTTTTGCAGAAAATATGGAACCACACAACAGAGATGAAGAAAAATGAATAGTTGATCCAGGGTATCATTCGCGGGGAAGAAATCGATATCTTGAATTTTCTGAACAACTCTAGTGAGGGTGATCCTCTTCTTGCCGGAAGAGATGGCTTCGGTGAGGAAGAAGCCAACGACTTTGGTGAGGGAGAAGGTGACAACTCTAGTGGAATATTAACTATTACAATCTCTGGTGAGGTGCATATAAATATTAATTAATCAATCCTCTGATGTCTATATACATATATTAATGCTCTTTCTTCTTTTAGCCCTCCGGATCGAGCAAATCTTCTGCAAGGAGCAAACGAGGCGGAACCAAAAATTGGAAGACCATGAAAGGTATAGGATCGAAGAAGTCGCTGCCGACAGCGAACCAAAGGCTCCCCTTCATGTTAAAAACAAATTTGTAGCACAATGCAGAGTAATTGTCAGGGGCTTTGTTCTGATCACCGTTCGAGATTAGAATAACCCAAACGAGGAAGGATTTAAGTATTCATATGTCCCGGACAAAGCCAAAGATTTACTTTGGAGGAGAATCATGATTAGTTTCACCCTACCGACCGTAGAGGTGGATCCAAATGCAGAGAATCCAGTTGAGGAGGCCTAGCAATATGTGGAAGCCATGAAGGAAAAGGTCAAGCAATGGGCTCTGAAGAAGATGGCCTAGCAATTCGCCAACTTGAAGAAAATATTGCAACTTGACTTTATAGTGAAAGAGAAGACTACGGATTTCAAGGGAATGTAAGATAAGATAAAAAACCACAAGGGAGAAGTTGCATATGAAGTCGAGTTGCCAGAATCTTTGTCAGCTGTCCATAATGTGTTCCATGTGAGTCAGCTCAAGAAATGTCACCCAGAAATGGAAGAATCTTCCTTGAAGGATACCATACCTTTGGAAGAAGTCCAACTAGAAAGTGATCTCACCTATGAAGAAAAGCCTGTCAAGATTCTTGAAACAGCAGAAAGAGTCACAAGGACAAAGACTATTAAGTTTTGCAAGGTACAATGGAATCATCATTCTGAAGATGAAGCAACATGGTTAAGAGAAGATGATCTTCGGAAAGACCACCCTCACCTATTTGCTAGCCAATCCGAATCTCGAGGGCGAGATTCATCTTAAGGGGGTTAGATTTGTAACATCCCTAAATTCATATTCCAAAACTCATTCATATCATCCTTGCATCCATCATGATTTAGGGTTTTTCTCAAAAATCACTTCAGAAACAGGAGCACTTGTGGCTCATTATTTTATGTGAGGAAACCCTAACCTTTGTGCTGCTTGTTGTTGAAAAAGGTACTATTTGTCCTTCAGTATTGTTTAGAATCCTAACACAAGTATTTTCAAAGACTTGAGCAAATTATCAAAGCAAATTATGAACTAAAACAAATTATAGGATTAATATCACACCTCATAAGGGCATAGTTTTGATTTATTTCCAAAAGACCCAAGTGTTCTGAAGTGTTCAGATGTGTTTGACACATATTTAAGAACAAGTTTTATTTCACAAAAGTCCTGTAAAGCTTTGAATTCAAACAGTTTTGAAATTTGGTTTGAAAACCATATTTAGAAAAGGCAATCAGAAAAAGAAAAGGAATAAGAGGAAAAAAATAATCCAACCAGCGAATCTAGCCTACCCAGCCCAACACGGCCCAGCTTAGCTCAGCTCCCCAATCCCGCGAATCGTTTTCTTTCACCCACTCTCGCACCCACCAGCTCACTGACCGAAGGGACCCACTCTCCTTCTCCTCCCTCGCTGACATCCGCGGCCCACCCAGAACGTCGGCTACGCAAACGTCTGACCGCCACCGTCTCCAGCTTCAACTCCGGCGAGCTCTACTGGTAAGTCCGGACCGCCCCGAACCTTGTCTTTCACACGCGCAAGTACTCCGTGACCTTCTGCATCTGATCCCACATTCCATTTGCCTCCTAGCGATCTACATCGTCGACTTCGACCTCGGACAGGACCACCTGTCGCCAGACTCAACTCCGTCGAGGAATTGTCACCGCATCAGCACGCCCCTCCGCAAACCAACGCTGCCTTGAGCTTCAGCAGCTTCCGGCGAACCTGGTATGACCCCTCTCCCTCTCGCGGACGACCTGGAATGCTAGCACCGCCGTAGACCGAGCGCTCCGCCGCTCGCTGACGCCACGCGCCGCCAGGACTTGGTCGCTTGATCGAGCACTGTTAGATCCAGATCCGAGCGCTAGGATAGAATCACTTAACTACGAAGCGGTACGCAATCTGGATCGTGCGATCTATTTGATCCTGTGGCTACCGAGCGTGATCCGCGAAAAACGGTACGCGCCAGTTAAATTGCGACGCGTGGCTAGGATGAATTCAAAACAGGATTTAAAACCAGATTTAGATCCAAACTTCAAATGCCTATAACTTTTGAATGCCACGTTAGATTTTTGCAAACTTTATACCGTTGGATTCAGTGAACCAAGGCCTTTCTGATTATGCAAAGTGTTTAGCAAATAGTAACCATTAAAATGCTTTCGTTTGTAGAAACTTGTTTAAGGCATTTTTGAGTATAGACTTATTTTAGTAATTGGTTTTAGTGCCAAATAAGTTTGTTTTGGCATGCCTTGTGTCCTGTTATGTTTCAGTATCATGCACATGCTAGGTAGAGTTTTCAAATTCATCACTTAGTAAAATTCTTGCATACATGCATTCATATTATTTTTGATTGTATATGAAATTGTGTGTAATTGTATGCTACATCTTTTGTGTAGATTTTGCTAGTGATTGTGACTGTGAGGAGTGCTACTCTCCCCATTACCAAGGCAAGTGATATTTTCATGAATAATTCTATCCTATGTTTTATACAAGCATTTAGTCAATTTTGCTAAGTCTTGCATGCTTTATATCTTTGCCAAATGCTATGATGGGAAATCCTAAGTAGTTAGCTTGGTAGAATTACTAGGGAATTATCCTAAGTTAAGTTGTCATGCATTGCTTAGCCTAGCTCTTAGTAAACAAGGGTTGGTAGAAATCTATACTTACTATGGTGGAAAATTCTAAGTCATGAGACTACTGTTTTCTTAACAAAACCACTAAGTCAATAAACTTCCTGGGTGGAATGGAAAGATTGGGTTATGTTGAGTGGTTACACAAGGCCATGGATTTGGCTTGTGTATCACACTTGTGGTATGCCACCCAGGCTAAAAGAGATTTGGAGGCCAAGTGTGGAGAAGCTTATAGTGCAGCCACTTGGCAAAATGGGCTCTGCCTTGATCATATAGGTAGCTAGAACTTAGTCTCATGGACAGTTGGTGGTAGTGGGATTGATAGGTTGGAACGCGTCCATTTGACTAAGGAAAGGCTTCTGAAAGGTCCTGTCTTGGGAAACCAAGTCTGGTGGGGAAAGTGCACAACCTCTGCAGATGGAAAACCTAAGTACTTAGCCAAGTCCATGGCAATGGACAACTTGAGCATCAAGACATGGAAGCTACAAGAATCTCATCACTCCAACTTCTAAGTAAAACTTGTGGGTGAACAAGGGTAAAGGACCCAATGTCTATTGGAGGTTCCTTGGGAAGATTTTCGATAAAGAAAAACTTAGTGATTTCAACTAATAGGAAAAACCTATTTTGAAGCAAAGCAAGCCAAGCTACACTTAGCCAAATTGCATATAGTATTATAGTCCACTTAAAAATTTACTAAGGTATCACTTGCCAATACTATTCCAAAGTATTGACCCTCTGTGGCTGTAACTTATGATGTTGCAGGTTATTCAGATGATGAATAGGAGTCATAAGTCTGCACTCAACATGCTTGCCTGTGGCACATGAAGATGAAGACTTGTGTTTATTTACATTTTTCACAAACTCTTGTATTAGGCCTACGGCCCAGTGATGTAGAGGCAGAAACGACTTAGTTTTTTGCTAAATTGAAGCAGGCGGAAGAGCCAGAATTCCCCAACAGCGAATAATATAAATCCCGAGTGCTCAAAATGCTAAAGACCATTCACCAACCCGAGCCAAGGCTGTCATCAGACTATGAGCGCTCTATTCTCAAGTCACATGCGGCTCAGAAACAGTCAAAGAGTATTAGTGCAAGCGGGAAATCAGTTCCCTAGCTTGGAGAACAAAAAAACAATCGTGCCCCCCCCCCGCTCAAGGTGATTTCCCATAACAATATATGGTCGAGCAAATGTGCGGTCCAAGAGCCGTATGATCCATAGTTAGTTGAACTATATAGAGAAGCGGCCGCTGCTCAAGGTATGAATATTGCTAAGTACTTATCCCAGTTACAGTACTTCCCTGAGCCTGAAAAATCATACAAATACTAGTATGGAAGCCTCTCGTCAAACTTGAGGAGGTTAAGAATCTACCAAAAAAATTACGAAGATTGCATAACTAGTACATGGATGCCTCAAAGGTTGGGACAAACTGGATAATGATGGGAGTTAAAAAGATCATTACAGGAAATCAGATGACGTGGTAATGATTGAATTTGACGAACTATTTCAGTTTTTCAATCAATACGCCATCGACAAATCGTTCGTTGGTGCCTATTGTCTGTAAGTACTAATTATGTAATTAAGTCTCTAGCTAGCTCACCTTGTTTATTGCATGTATAATCATACTCACTATATTATGCAGAATGAATATTCTCGGATGCAAAAGAGGACGCATCTATGACATATTAGGTTCATTGACTCATATTTTGTTCACGAACGTAATATCAAAGAAAGACCCAAGAAAACAGAGGATAATATTGTACACTCGTTAAGGTTTCAAGAAACCAGGAGGGAAATACTATTTCCTTACACCTTCAAGTGAGTGTTATTGCCTTGTACATGTTCTATTTCGCTTACTCGATGTTAAGTGTATAATTGATGAGTTATGTGTGTGTAGATTCCACTATATTCTGCTAATCATTCAACCTAACAAAGTGCGGGTACAAGTCATGGACTCGAAACATAAACCCCTTGAGCAGTCGGTGGACATGCAGATGATGATCCAGCGGTAATTTCAATCATTATGGCACTATATCAGCAACTTTCGTGAATTTCCTGATATCAATTAATGAATAACTCCTTTTATTCATTTTCTTCGTCGGGCAGTGCTTGTAAATGGTTCACCAACAAGGCTAGGGGTGCTTGGAAAGAGGAGCTTACATTTGAACAACTAGAAGTAAGTACTACTAGCTAGATCTGCGCATATATTTGATTATAGTTTCGATACCATTATCTTGCTTGATTATTATTTTGATTGAACTCTGTTCTAGTAAAGTGCCTGATGCAGGGACCCGGCTATAATTTATGTGGATACTATGTTTGCGAGTTCATTGTCAGACATGTTGTGAGAAGGGTAGATATTTAGAGCAACTTCACGTACCTAAATAGTTTTCACAGTTTTTTATTTCCATCAATTGTGTTTAGTTTCATTCATATATGTTGACTCCTTTAAATCAAATCGAAAGGTTATGGGACGTTCTTCTGCCAAAGGATCACGTACAAGCAATTCAGGAGGAATTGGCAGGATTCTTAGATGAAGAGGTCCGAAAACCAAAAGGAGAATACTATATGGAGTTCGATATAAGGCAACAAGGACCATATAAAGAGATTGTTTTGTATATATATATGAATGAAACTCGTGTATCGAATGTAATATGTGCGACACTTCGATCTCTATATTCATGATGATGTTGTGTAATATAATGGTTCCTTCATTGGTGAATGCAAATCACAAAATAAAAAGGAAAACTGAAAGTGCAATGGACGTCGCCTAGAGGGGGGTGAATAGGCTTTTAAAATTCTTATGGTCTAGGCTCAAATAAATGCGGAATAAAACTAACGTTTAATTTATTGAGCACAAAACCTAACCACTAGGTTCACCTAAGTGCACCAATAACCTCTTCTAAGCAATACAAGCAACAAGGTGATAGCAAGATATAAAACTTAAATAACAAAGTCTATCATAATGTAAAGTGCATAAGTAAAGGTCTCGGTTTAGAGATAACTGATGGACACGGAGACGAAGATTTCTATCTCGAAGTTCACTTCCAAAGAAGTTACGTCTCTGTTGGAGAGGTGCGATGGCGCAATGCTCTCTGAACGCCACAGATGGCTCACCTCAGGGTGTGGTGGCTCAATGCTCACCCAACTCGACACAATGCCTCACCCCGGATGCAAAGTCACGCAACTCACCGGTGCCACAAAAGGCTCACCCTATTCTCCCGTGAGTTCGCCACAAAGGCCTACTCACGATCCACTAAGGGACACTTGAGGGCGGTCACCAAAACCCGTACAAGATTGGAGCTATGTCCACAACTCAATTGGAGGCTCCCAACAACAAAGCCACAAAAGGCTACAACGCCAAAAAAGTCCAACAAAGCCACACAAGGCTACAAGACCACAAAAGGTCACAATAAGTCAACAGCCCACCCACACAACTGTCTAGGGTTCCAAGAACCCAAGAGCAACAAGCCCACAAGCTTGAACTCACTTAATCTCCGTGGAGAACTCAAACCTATGCAACAAATGCAAGGTAAAGTACTTAACTCTCAAACTCCAACAAAGATACAAAAGCTATTGGGGGAATAAGGGAGGAAGAACACAAGAGGAGAACATAAAACTCTCCAAGATCTATATCCCAATGATTCCTTCACAAAGAAGGGATTTGGATTCGGGGGATGATAGATCTAGATATCCTCTCTCAAATCCCTCAAAAAGATGCAAGAATCATAGGAAGGGAAAGGGGAGAGGGAAAGATCTTCAAGCTCAACAATTGAGGAGAGAGAGAAAGCCAAGAACCATGAAAAAAGATACTCCCCATGAAGGGGAAGAGGATCCCCTTTTAAAGGGATCCTAGATCTGCCTGTTATGGGCATTTACGACCTTGGCCGGAACTTCCTGTGGGAGGCCGGAATTTCCGGTCGCACTCAGCCAACGGTCAGAAAACTGCGATGCAAAAGACTGAAAATACGAGCCTGGCTGGAACTTCCGCCAGTCCACTGGAACTTCCGGTGGGAGCGGAACTACCGGTGGAAATTCCGACCAAAGTTCCATCAAATAGAGCACATAAAACTCAGAGGTTACAGAACGTGAGTGGAACGAGAGCCAGATTTTCAACTGGAACTTCCGACATGTAACACCCTAGTTTTAGTTACTTTATAATTAGGGTTGTTTGTGCATTCATGAGCATCATCCTTTAGATTTTGCATTAAAGAAAATAATGCCAAACCCTACACCCTACTCTCTTCCTCTATTTGAAAAGCATTCAAATGGTTTTGAATTTGAAAAGTCACCAAAACATTGGAACCCAAATTGATTACAAGGGTCCCTGCAATGTTTTCAATATTTACAAACTCCTGGTATTTTTGGAATGTTTAAAAAAACATATTTGAAATGAGTTTGCAAAAGAAAGAAATAACAAAACTAAAGAAAAAGAAAAACAATTTTGCAAATAAAACTGGAGCCATACCAGCTTAACAGGCCGGCCCAGCTCCCCTCTCCCCTCTTCCTGCCTCACACCCGCAGCTTCCGCGGCCCAGCAGTAGCCCACACGGCCCGGTACCGCTTCAACCTT
The DNA here is from genome assembly GCA_023614405.1 of Avena insularis. Taxonomy (NCBI): domain Eukaryota; kingdom Viridiplantae; phylum Streptophyta; class Magnoliopsida; order Poales; family Poaceae; genus Avena; species Avena insularis. The sequence goes on along the minus strand of CM042691.1, from coordinate 203,381,544 downwards.
CTCTTCGTCGTCTTCCTCCTCCCAGGCGTACTGCTCGGTGTTGCCGGCGCCGCCGTTGATCTCCGCCGCCCGTGCTCCGCCGTCCGTCGCGCTGCAGGAGAGGATAAGACCTCCTGAGACCTTCTCCCTCGTCCTCATCCACTTCCCCCTCTCCCAAGAGACCCCCTCTCTCCTCTCTCACGCGAAGCCAAACCCTAGCCGTCGCCAGTTACCATGTTGCGCCGCCGCTGGAAGCTTCCCCGTGGCCAGTCGAGCACGCCAGAGCCTCTGCCTCGTTGCCTTGTCCATATCCACCAGGAAGATGGAGCTAGGGCGCCGCAAATTAGGAGGATCGAGCTCGTCTCTCCAAGGTCTGTCCGCCACTTTCGTCTTCAATCGCCGTCGTTAAGGAGCTTCTCCGGCCTCGACAGCGCCATCAACACGCTCAGGGTGAGCATGCGGTGCTCCAGCACCACCTCGTGTTCTCCCTCTTCCTCTAGTTCGCTCTGCTGCCGAGCGCCGCCACCGGCTGTCGCGGTTGCTCGTCGTGTAGGCCTCTCCGGTGAACCAAACAAGGCGGCGCCCCCATTTTCTGGCTCGCCTCGGCCTTCCCTCTCTAACGCACGCACGCACACACACGTCCCCGCTCGCCCTCTGCCGACGTTCCCCTCCGTGTCCGACGTGGTCTCTGGTGAGCCTCCGTGGCGTCTGCGTGGCGTGACAACTTGGCACCGACCCCACCCGTCAGTTGCAGTGGGTAGCCCCTGTCTTGGTGAGAAACACCCCAACCGCCCCCTTGTCCCACTTTGCCTGCGTGGAGGCTGAGGTGGCCAGAGGCCCACCTGTCTGTGTAAAAAGTATTTCCAGTTTTATTTCAATTAAGAAAAAGTTTAATAATTTCAGAAATTGTTTGAATATTGTAAATTCAATAACTTTTAATCTGTAATTCAGAAGAATACAAATAATATATCAAAATGTTCAGAAAAATGAGAACTACCTCTTTAAGCTATAATCATGCATTTTTAATCAACTTTCATGAAAAGTTTAATTAGAAGAACAAATGCACCCCTCTCATATGCTTCGGAGTTTCCCCGAGTTAGGGTTTGAACCCCTCGGAACCCCGATTAAGTTGTCGAGCATGCCTCATGGTTACATTTCAATGCAAATTAACTTGTCATATCATCATACTTGCTTGAGCATTGCATCAATGACATGTGTTGATTGTTTCCCTTTCTTTCCAGTGATTTGGTTCTTCCTTGGTAGAATACGAGATCGAGATCAAGAATACGAGATTTTGATTGTTTCAATTCTTGCCATGTTGCATATGATTCTACTATGGTCTTTTATCGATAGATAGAGTATCTTATCTATTGCATTACTCCCTTTGATCTTATATTACCTGATCCACTCCTTCTAGCATAACTAGGTTGGGCGTGTGTGCACTACTAGAGCTTATATCTGTGTCCTGCTTAGCCATGCAGGAGAACGTGATAAGATGAGATGAGATTAAACATGCTCAGGCTTGTATGGGAGGCCACAGTGGGATGTGGTTTTTCTAGTCCCATGCTCGCCACCCTTAGGACCCCGGGTTCTTGCCTCTTGAACCAAGACGAACATACAACCACACGGGGTAAATGGGGACCCCATGATTGATTAACTTGCCTAGTAGATTCCATGAGTCACATAGTTCGGGCGTTCCATTCAACATATGCATAGAAAACCTTTTTAAAGATTTGCCGAGTGCAGGTGCATTCATAACAAGTAGGTAAGCGTGGCCGAGGTTGCTTGGGGTAGATGGCTCCCCTGGTAAACCAACCTCACCTCACATCTTTAAGTACCGACTTCGGGATTTGACCCGTTACGGCGAAACCATACTTATTGTGTGACTCATGGTCTCGGCGAAAGCAAGGTAAAGGTCGTGTCCAACCACACCCTCTGTCAGCACTGCAAGGAAGTGTGTCAAGTGGCATTAAGAGTCGGTTGGTACGTGTGGGTAAAGTTGTACACCCCTGCAGGGTAATAATCTTTCGGAAAGCCGTGTCCATGGTTATGGACGACTTGGGAACGGATGGGAGATCATAGAGAACATGAACCTAATCGTAAAACTTGGCAACTAATGTTTGTTAAGGATGCTTCCTCATGGGTACGAGGGGGTGATCCTAGTTCAGATGATGATGATTCGGTGGATATCAAAAGATGATGATCAATACTTTGGAGATGTCGCTCTCTTAACCCCTTCTAAAATACTCTGATTAGACGAGATTCTTCTCCCTCTCTTGTTTTATAAACAAAAGATGGCTTTATGCAAAACAACTCCACCAGACAGAAGTCTTGCGGAGTACACCCTATACAAACCCTTGCTTTGTTGATACTTTTGGCAGAGTAAGTGTGCACCTGAAGACGAGTTCCGTACTACATCGACATCGATGAGTAGCTTGGAGTTCCCGGCCGGCAGCCTGGAATCTATGGGTTGGGACGTCATTGTTATGCTTCAGGCCTCTTAGGCCATTTGTTAAGTTTGCTATACTTAATAGCATAATTTTCCTTCCGTTGTTTGGTGTTTGTGGTCAGTGACCTCTACATGTAATAATTTGGTTCTCTGCTCAATTATGAGCTTGCTGTAATAAATTTTTGTGTCGTAGGGTCACTGCCGTGTTACCGATTCTTCACTGGATATTCTCGAGATCAAGGTTAAGCTTATTTCAGACGGGGGTCTGGGATTTGTTTAGCCCTGATCCCGGGGGTGTCACATGGCGGCAACTAGGCCCGAGCGGAATTTCCGGTGGGTGGCTAGAACTTCCGGTCAGGGAAATTCCAAAAACCAAAAATGCAATAACTTTCATATCCAAACTCCAAATGATATGAAACCAATTATTGGAAAGATAACGACAATATAAACCAAATATTGGGTATCATCTAGGGAGAAAATACCATGAATATATATGTGATGTATCTCCCAAGGTGTGGAGCCGGAAAACTTGCAAGATCAAAAATCGCAATAAGATATGCAAGTGAAATCCTTATTTGATGAACTAGAGCTTGTTATGATAATGACCACAAGATCTAGATCCTCTCATGGTCAAGAACCAAATAACAACCAATAAAAAAGATGATGCTATGCACGCAAAGTTTTGAGCTCTCCCCGAACAATGTGATCGAGACACCCGCTTGAGATCCCCTCTTGATAGTACCGCTATCTATCGTAACCCCTGTATTCCAACTAACAACATGAGACCGGCAAAAGAGAAGCCCTATAAAGATCATAGCTTTGCCTTGAGCATTACACTTGAACTTGATGTAGACCGTCTTGTTCTTCTAAAGTGAGAACACCTTTCTTGATTGCACTTGCTCGCTCTTGCTTGATGAAGACTTGCAAATTTCTCCCCCGTACTCCATGGGGAAACTTCTTCTTTGAGCTTGTCTTCATCACTCCATGATCACGAGGATGGAAAGCTTAAAGCATGAGATCTTCTAGAGATGGCGCATCTTGAGCTTGCCCTTCTACATCCCTTCTTGAGGTTGATCCATCTTGATGCAACTCATAGCACTTATATTGATCAACCTTCAAGCACATTCTTTCTTCATGATTCCAATGGCACAAAGCCCTTGGACATTCCTTCATATTTCAACCTTGAGACCAACACATGACCCAAGCGATGCCAATGGACAACCCTGAAGGTAATATGCCCTGAGAGGCAATAATAAAACTGTTATTATGTATGTTCCAAGTTTATGATAAATGTTTATTTTTCATGCTATAATTATATTAATACGGAAACATTAATAGATATGTGTTTAATAAACAAATAGAAAGTTCCTAGTTATGCCTCTCTTATAAACTAGCTTGTTGATTAACAAGATGATCAAAGGTTTCCTGATCATGGACATTGGATGTTGTTAATAATGAGGTCACAACATTTTTGGAATGATGTGATGAACATTCATACAATGTATAGCATTACGATCAAGGTCATTGTGTTTATATTGCTATAACATCATACGAAGTAATCTTAATCCTTAGACCATGAGATCATGTCAATCACTAACAATGGAAGAGTATCTTGATAACATCAAACGTCACACCATAACAGGGTGACTATAAAGATGGGTCCAGTGCTACGAAGGTGTTATGTTGAGGCTCATGGATCAAGAGAGGATTTTTTCCATCCAGATGACGGAGATATATACTTTGGGCCCTCTCGGTGATATCACATTAGTTATCTTGCAAGCAAGTGATTTGATCACTAGAATATTATATCACAGGAACGAGAAAGGAGTACATGTCGGTAAAATGATCAAACTAGGTATGAAGATACCGATGATCGAATCTCGGACATGTAACATCTTGCGAGACAAAGGGATTGTGTTACATGCGTATAAGGTTCACACGATCATAGAAGTCATCGTTGAATGTGTGATAGTCAGTACGGATCCCTAGGTACTGCTGCTGATTATAGATCGGAGAGGGTCTCGATCATGTCTACATTATTCGCGAACCGTAGGGTGACACACTTAAGGGATACCGAAACCATTTGGAGTAAATAATATGCCAGAGAAAGAAAAGGAAAGCGCATGAATTTATTTCACTAGACACCGGAAGACATTCGATTGAAATTGCTGAAACTGGTTCTACATGTGAAATTGAAATGTTGTAAGGGGTTTTATGTGAATGTTTGTTAATTAAAGTAATTAAAAAAATTCTGAATAAATAACTAAAAGAGGTTTATTTAAACAAGATCTTGCATTAAATTTGGTGGAAATTTAATGCATGTGAGTGGATTTTTGAGTGGAGGCATGTTTATGTTAGTGGAGGCTTTTTATTTTGAGTGGGAGCTCCACCCACATGAATGTGGAAGAGGTGGGGGCAGCCACCATGGCTGGGCGCCATGCCCCTTGGGTTCCCCTCTCTCTATATAAAAGGCCTTCCTCTCCTCTTTTCATATCACACCTCCTCGTGAAGGATCTCTCTCCCCCTTTAGAATTTACCCATGGTCTCGGATCAGAGAGATACATGTTCCTGGTGGCTTTTTCTGGAAGGATTTGTTGCTTCCGCTGCTTTGCTAGAACGAGGGAGCGGACGTTGTCGGGGTACCCAAATGTGTGTGCGATCACGGATGCACCACTGCTTTGCGGTGCTGGACTAGATGGTGCTGGACCTGCTGGACCACATGGACTTCTTCTCGATCTTGAGATCGGCAAGTGTTCGACTACATCATCCACGAGTACAACCTCGTTAACGCTATTCGGTCTTCGAGGGTATGTATTCTATGGATGTATATCCACCCGTTGCTTGTATCTAGTAGATAGTTCTTGGTACATAGTTGATCCCATCGTAGCAAAAAATTTGTTTTCTATGCTGCGAACCCTTCAGTGGTATCAGAGCCGGATCTATGTGTAGATGCTTTGCACGGGTAGTACACATATGAGTATGTGGGCGCTTATGGTCATGTTATTGCTTCTTCCTTGTACTTTAGATATTGGTGGCATAGTGGGATGAAGCGGCACGGACAAACTTTACATGTCCTCGCACATGAGACCTGTTCCACGCTTGACATGCAACTAGTTTTGCATAAGTGGCTTGTGGGTGTCTGTCTCTCCTACTATAGTCAATATCTGATTTACAATGAGTTGTCAAAAATTTGATTATCATCGTTGTGGTTCCATGTTCGTAGGTAAGAACGGTTCTATCTCCGAAATCCCTCAGCCACGTAAAACATGCAAAAGATAAATTAGAGGGGTCTAGTTTTTGGTTTTGCCGGGCAAGTACTATGATATGGTACTGTTATAATTTATAGTATGGGTTCATACTATTGAAAATTATAATACGACAAAGTGTAAATACCATATACCTTGGCCTTACACATATAGGAATGATAAAGATCATTCCACGATGCACAAGATAGAGATCAAGTGCAAGAACCATATCATATCACTGTAGCATATGATGTTTGTTTACATCTTATATTGCTTGTTTGGCGTTTTATTATAATTATAAGATGATCCCTCATTTAGATATCAAGATAAAAATGTGTTCTTTCTTAAGTATGCACTGGCAATGTTTCATCGCTTCAATACATCATGTGATGATCGGGTGTACTTGAATCCACAAGCATATCTCGGATGTAAGACAGTTTTACACAGCGAATACTAAGGTTCTTACTTGGCGAGCCTAGCATGTATAGACATGGCCTCGGAACACGGACCGAAAGGTTAAGCATGAGTCATATGTTTGATATGATGACCATATAGATGCTCACCTTTGAAGCTACACCGACTCACGTGATGATCGGAATTGGTGTAGTGGATTTGGTTCATGTAATCACCAAAAAAGACACGAGGGATGTCGTTTTTGACTGGGAGTTCATTTCTAATTTAGAATAGTTGAACTTAATTTATCATAAATTAAATCAAAGTGAATTTGCATAATTTGTTGTAGTCATTGGCATTCGTTCACCACCTTATGATTAGTTGTAATTGAGATAATAGAACTATAGAATTATGGATATTTAGTTTATAAACTGGTATAGTACTGTGTTGAGTGTCAGTCTAAAGTTTAAAGTCCTATTGCAAAATTTCCGCAAACTCTGTTTACTCTATGAAATTTAATAATTAGTATTAAATCGAGAGTAACAATCCCAGTGTTAGTATCTCAAGTATCATGTTTTCCTCCATGATTCTTGATTGTTTTTAAATATCAAGGTTATCTAGGAGCTGAAAGAATTGTTTCAGGAACCATCATGTGTGGCAGATATAATGTTATCTGAAACAATGTTTTGGTTGCAATATGATAGAGTATAATGTATGTTCTCATATTGGATGAGAATTTAGAAAGGTTGGAGATGCTAGACATCCTAATTATCCAAAAAGTTTTTGGAAAGTAACATTATACTCATGATTCGCCTTTATAAGCTACATTAGCTTGATCATGAAAGTCGTCATGATAAGGATAAATAGAAGATGTATGTAAAGGGTTTACTAGACTAAAAGATTACTAAAGAATGGATTTTGAAAGAACGCCAATCATTTGATGATGGTGATCTACTTCAAAGTGCAAGTCCAAAGGTATTATTATTTAAATATACATGCTTTGGACTATTTTTCATGTATATGGCGCCTCTTTTGATGTTTATAGATTCTTTTAAAAGGAAAGGAAATGCTGAAAGAGAATCTATAAAATATATTTGGCAGAAAAGAAAAGATTGGAAATATCCAGTTTAGGTATATAGATGAGATACATGTTATTGTTGTATTCTTTGGTTATTAATCAATGTGGTTCTTGGGTATTGAATACCGAATTGGTTGGTATTGAGTGCTGTCCCTAGCTTCTCTACATCACTACATGTGTCTTATGTTCTGAGCTTTGAACTATCTGTGAACTATGAAAGCTCTCTGCTCTCTTCTCTGCGGATGCCGAACGTGCCAAATTCCACCCCATACCCCTCTCCTTCTCGTCCATTCATTCAATCAAAAAAATCATGGGTCGACGAGTTGGACCGAGCCGAGCCAGGCTCATCCCAAGGTCGCCATGGTCCAGGACCTCTGACTCGGCTTGGTCCGGAGTCCCGAACCCAACTCGGTGCAAGCCGTGAAAGATCAGGGCGACCTGGAAAACTCGGGTCCAAGGTCCAGATATACTGCCCTCTCACTTTGGAGACCTTCTTTTGAGTATTGTTGCTTCTTCTCTTGCAGTCTCTTAGGCTTTGAGTCTACCTAGGAACATTATCAGCCTAAATGTTTGTTCCCTTTCTGGCCCTCCTCACATAAGTACGTTTATGCTGCTACTTGTTTGCACGTCCACCTCATAACCACCTCACCAGGACCGTTGTTGATATTACAAGGTGGAGAATGAGGCGGCGGCGGAGATTCACCTTGGCTCCTGGGGCCCTGTCGCCGGCTGAGTCCATCTCACCGTTTCTCTCCTCGCCGGTGATGCATCCCTCCGGATCCTGGTTTCAATGTCTTGGCTCTGAGTCGGGATCGGACTCTTAAGATGCGAGGGCGGCTCGGGAAGCTCAGATATAAAGGAGGTGATGGGTTTCCCGATGTCGGCATGTAAGATCCCTCCTTTATAAAGGAAAAGGATCCCTGTGATTGCAATGCTAGTCCCTGGATCAATGCTAGCATCCACAGTTTAAGATGAAGTACATAGATACAAAGGTCATTTATTACAGCCATTCCAGAGATAAACATAGTCTTTACAGCTCCAAGGCCATAGGCTTAATACAAGAGTTTGAATAAGTAAATAAGTAAAAGTCTTTATCTTCATGTGCCACAGGCAAACATGTTGAGTGTAGACTCATGACACCTAATCCTCATCAGAGTAACCTGCAACATCACAAGTTACAGCCACAGTGGGTCAATACATTGGAATAATATTGCAAGTGATACCTTAGTATAATTTAGGTGGACTAGATACTATATGCAATTTGGCTAAGTGTAGCTTGGCTTGCTTTGCTCAAAATAGGTTTTGCCTATTAGTTGAAATCACTAAGTGTTTCTTTGTCAAAACTTTTCCCAAGGAACCACCAATAGACATTGAGGTCCTTCACCCTTGTTCACCCTCAAATTTTACTTAGAAACTGGGATGAGGAGATTCTTGATAGCTTCCATGTCTTGATGCTCAAGTTGTCCATTACCAAGGACTTGGCTAAGTACTTAGATTTTTCCATCTGCAGAGGTTGTGCACTTTCCCCACCAGACTTGGTTTCACCAAGACAGGACCTTTCAGAAGCCTTCCCTTAGACCAAATGGACGCGCTCCAACCTATCATTCCCACTACCACCAACTGTCCAAATGGCTAAGTTCTAGCAACCTATGTGATCCAGGCAGAGCCCATATTGCCAAGTGGCTGCACTAGAAGCTTCTTAACACTTGGCCTCTAAAATCTCTTTGTTCCTGGGTGGCTTACCACAAGTGAGATACACAAGATAAACCATAGAAATGGGCCTTGTGTAACCACTCAACATAAACCAAACCTTCCAATCCACCCAGGTGTTTCATTAACTTAGTTGTTTTATTAGGTAAAGCACAAGTCCAAAGACTTAGAAATATTTTCATCATAGCATGTATATTTCACCAACCCTTGTTTGCTACTAGCTAGGCTAAGCATGGCATAGATAGTAACTTAACTTAGAAATTCCCTAGCAATTCTACAACTACTTAGGATTTCCCAACATGGCATATAAGCAAAATATTAACATGCAAGACTTAGCAAAAATATTTGTAATGCTTAGTATAAAACATGGGATAGAAATATTCATGAAGTACCACTTGCCTTGGTAGTTGGGAGAGTAGCACTCCTCACAATCACAATCACTAGCACCAAAATCTACGCAAAGAATGGTAGCAACAAATTACACACAAAACACATACAATAAAAAATATATGCATGCATGCAAGATGATATGTGATGATTTTTAAAACTCAACAAAGCAAGTATACAGTACTGATTCATAAACAAGTCAAAAACTTGCCAAACAACAATTATTTAAACCCTAAATCATTTCCTAAACATTTCATAAACTCTAATTAGTCCTACACAAGTTTCTGCAAATAAAACCTTTTTAACAGAAGCTAAACATTAAACACATTGCGTATTTAGAAAGAGCTTGCTCTCCTGATTCCAACGGTATAAAATTTGTCAAATTCTAACGTGGGGATCAAAAGTTATAGCCAATACAAATTTGAACATAAATCAGATTCAAATCTTGTTTTAAATCTAAACTCCAGCCACGCGTCATGTTCTGATTGGTGCGTACCGCTTCGCACCGGATCACGCTCGTCTACCGTTGGATCTAACTAAAAACGCACGGCTCAGATCTAAACTTACCTCTTCGTCACAGATCTAATCTCACACGTTAGATCTAAATCCTACGACCCTAATCTAATCTAATCGACCACGTACGGCGCTAGCAGCTGGTTATCGGGCGCGCTGTGGCACAGGTCGTCCTAGGGTCGTCGGAGAGGCTTACCAGAACCGTGGAGGCGTGTTGATGCTCAACCTAGCGTCTTGGCAAGGGGCGCACGGAGTGGGCTACTGGAGCCCGTCGGAGTTGCGGGTGGCGTCGGGTTCGAGTAGACGGCGATGTTGGCGACGCTCCTGGTCTCCCTAGCACAAACAAATGGCACCATATGATGCACAAGACAGTGGCGAACAACTTCGTGTGAGTCAGAGGCGAAGGGGCGCAAAGGGCTTACGGAATTTGGTCGCCGGAGTCGAGGTTGTCGTCGGGAGCTTGCGGTGTCGAACGGAACCAACGACCTGGGGCAGTACAGGACAAACCAGTGGGGTCAGGAGGTGCGCAAAGAAGTTGTGAAGCGGCTCGTATGAACCAGAGGGGAAGGGGCGCACGGGGCTCACCGGAATCGATCGCCGGAGTGAGCTCTGTCTGCGGCGGTGTGAGGTTGATTGCGGGCAGCCTGGTGGCGGAGAGATGGAGCTAAGTGAGGGGAAATGGTCGCAGAGAGGTGGGGGTTAAGTAGGCGGAGCAGGGGCGAGAATCTCGCGAGCAATCAACGCCAATTAAGCGCATTTGCGTTGGGGAAGAAACGGCCACGGCGAGTAGGTCTTCAGCGCGAGATTGACGACGAGCCTGACGTGGCAGTGGGTCTACCTGTCAGCGAATAAAACAGAGAGGGGGTGGGGTCCTGGCGTCAGTCTCTCCACGGGTTTGTCTGCGAGTGAGAAGGAGAGAGGGGGAACCCGGGTGGGCTAAATGGGCTGGTCTCTCTGCTGGGCTAGAATAGCAGCGCCGGCCCTTTTCCTTTTCTTTATTCCTTTTCTATTTCTGTTTGCATTTTCAGAAATTATTTTCTAATGGTTTCAAAAGCTATTTGAATTCAAACATTTTTAGGATTTTTGTAGGGTGCAACATTCATATTTCTGGGCATAGAAACATGTGGTCTCTCTGTTCAAGCTTGGTTCTTTTGAATAAACAAAATAAACAGTGCTATAGCACTTGATTAGGAAATGTTTTGAAAATGGTTTTGAAACCATATTTGTTTTGTGAATTTTTGTCCAAACTCCACATTCAATCCAATCAACAAGGAAGCAAACAAAACTTGGTTTAAAACACTTATGCTCTCATTTGAGGATAGTCATTTGATTTATGTTTGCTCACATAAAATAATAGCACTATGTGCTTCTGTTTTCTTGAAAGAGTTGGAAAATGATCTCAAAATATATATGCATGCATGAATGATATGCAATCTTTGATTTTAGAGATGTTACACGGCATCATGTTTCTGGGAGAAGTCGTCGGCTAGGGCACCGTCGAATGGCTCTTCTTTGCTGCATCGGTGCTCGCTGGTGCAAGCTCGGGCGGATAATAGAAGGAAGAGGTCGGCCTCTACTATAGAGCTACAACGGATGTTAGTGACCTCGCTGGGACGAATGAAACCTTGGAAGGGGCCCCTACCTCGCCAGAGGGTCTTGGCATCGCCAGTTCTCGATACTCTAGTGGACACGGTGATCCGGCGGGCGCACTTCTCGGATCAGACTCCGAATTCATTGCAAGCTGCTGACACTGTGGACATCACGGGCCCTAGGGATGACGTGGCCATGGGCCCGGTCGTGACGGAGCCCGTGTCCTTGCTCGGGTCGTACTTCTCCTGGTCTGGCATCGCAGTGCATTTTCAAGCCGCGTGGACTAGGGGCTTGATCCATCTATGGTCTCCTACGTCGCCGAACTCTCCTTTGTCCCGTTTGTCGCCGACTTCTGCTTCGACTCTCGTGTCGCGATCTCCATCACGGTCTCGTTCTCCGCTCTCTCTGTCGGCAGTTCTCCCCGGGAGATCCTTCGCGATCGCCGTCGCTTCTCCTGTGCGCATGGAGGGCGAGAACCAGGGAGGAAACCCTAGGGCTCCGACTGCGCCTCCATCGGTGCTCCCTACTCCGACCGCACCACCTCCTAGGAGCCCGTCTGCTTCTGCCGCGTAGATGCTAGGGCCCTCAGCCGCCATGCAACCGCGGGGGCCATAGCCTGCTGGACTGGTCCCTGGTTCTATCGGCCAACCTCTGCCTCCACCGTTTGGGGTGCATGGAGGGTTCCTGCCTGGGGTTATGTTCAAGCTGCCGGTGACGTACTTCGTGTCGGTGCAAGGTCAGTACCTTCAAGCCCCTATCGGGGTCCTTCTATGTCGTTTGCCGCAGTGCCGAACTAGCAGTATGGGGGAACTGTGCAGGGGGTGTCCCTCTGCGCCCTTGCCCCACGTAGGTCAGGTTCAGATGGCTGGGAACTTTCCACCTGGTGCTTTCTCTACTTGTGCTTCCTCGTCTGCGGTAGCAACGCCGAAGAGAAAGAAGAAAAATAAGTCGGTGCAGGGTACTCCGCGGCCTCATTTTGCGCCTGGCCCTGCTATGCACTAGTCATAGCCTTTTCAGCAGTCTCAGTCTGCATGTCAATAGCAGTTTGGGTACCCGTAGGGTCCAGGTAGTTTATCTCCGCAGCCAGTCACGGTCCCTACTCGGTTTCAAGGTAACATGCATAGTCATCCGATGCAGTATGCACCTCCTGTGGTTGAGACTCCCGTTGTTTCCGATGTTGTGACCATGCCAAAGAAAAATAAGAAGCATGTTAGGTGTTGGAAGTGTGTTGTGGATACTCATGCTTCGAAGGATTGTAAAGTTGCTCATTATTGTTATATTTGTGATGTTTCCTCTCACCCAACACTGAGGTGCCCGGTGTTGAACTATCCATGCCCCACTGCTTATATGAATGGTATTGGTGATGACAGCACGTTATTTGCTCAGATCCCTGATAGTGTGGTATGACAGAATTTGGATTCATCTTAGACACCGATTGCTTTGATCATGGTTTAAAGGGACACATTTTCTGCGGATGTGGTTCAACAACACATTGCAAGGAGTTGTCTCTTGCAGTCCTAGTGGAAGTGGGATGCTTTATCCTTTGGGGACAAGGACTATCTGGTTAGCTTCCCCTCTTTTGAGGTGCTGGATAGAGTGGATGGGATCCAGTTCTCGATATCTTTGGGTATGACTCAGTTAGCTATTTCTATCTACAAAACTCAGGAGATTCCTCATAAGTGTGTTTTGTAGCAAGTCTAGGTACATGTCGAGGGTGTCTCACATTCCCTTCACACTTTTCTTGGTTTATGGGTCGTCGGTTCTCTTATGGGGACTACTCTTAACGTGGATCTGCTGAGCTTGAGGAGGAGAGGTGTTGTCCATATATTTGTTACTATGTTTGATCTTAGAGTGTTCCAGAAGAAGCTGGATGCTCTGGGGTTTTATCTACTGTCTGATGTTGTGGTCGCCCTTAAGGGCTACGAGCTTCGTTTCAGGTTGGAGCCCGAAGGTTATGTCCCAGAGCCTGATTTCTCTCCCTTCCTTTGGAGGAATAGATGACACTAAGGAGGATGGTAAAGGGAAGGAAGGTGATGATGCCATAGATACTTTTGAACCGACGGTTGCTGTTGCTTCTGCACCGGCTGGTTCTGTTGCTGGACAGACTTCAGGACAGGGTGTTTCATCTTCTTCTACTCGTCAGCCCCCCTTTGGTTTATGCGGTGACCCCTTTCAATACTTCACTGTCTACCCCACGTGGAAAGGAACTGTTGGAGGCGCTTCCGTTGGATTCTCCTTTTCGAGGGAAGACTGTGGTTTCGCCTCGTGTCTCGCCTTCTCAGTTATAGGCTGCACTTTAGGCAGCGAGTGGTTCTTCTTCGCGGTCTACTTCACCAGCGCGCTGAAGGACGCATATGTTGTTGGAGATATGCCCTAGAGGCAATAATAAAAGTAGTTATTATTATATCTTTGTGTTTATGGTAAATGTTTACATTCATGCTATAATTGTATTAACTAGAAACATTAATACTTGTGTGATTTGTAAACTTGTTAGAGTCCCTAGTATAGCGTATTTATAATACTAGCTTGTTGGTTGATAGATGATCATGGTTTCCTAATCATGAACATTGAGATGTTATTAACAACAAGATCATATCATTAGGAGAATGGTGTGATGGACATACTCCTGTAGATAAGCATAGCATAAAGAGCAAGTCATTTCAATAGTTTGTTTGCTATAATCTTTCAGATACATAGTAACCTAATTCCTTCAACCATGAGATCATGCTAATCACCATCACCGTATGGATGCTTTGATGACATCAAACACCACTTCGTAACTGGGTGGTTATAAAGGTGGCATTGAGTGTTTGAAAAGTATGTGTTCAGGGACATGGATCAAGAGTGGGATTTGTCCATCCATATGACAGATAGATATACTCTAGGCCCTCTTGGTGGAATGTCATCCAATTAACTTGCAAGCATGTGACTGGCTCACAAGGGATCACATATCACAGGAATGAGTAAAGAGTACTTATCGGTAACGAGGTTGAACTAGGTATGCAGAGATACCGACGATCAAACCTCGAATAAGTAAAATATCGACAGAGAAAGGGAAATTGGTATCATATGTAAATGGTTCATTAGATCAGAAAGTAGTCGTATAAATATGTGGGAGTCATATGAATTTACACATTCCTCTATTGGTTATTGATCGGAGAAGAGTCTCGGTCATGTCTGCATAATTCACGAACCGTCGGGAGACACACTTAAGGATTCAATGTTGTTTAGTAGATATGGAATGTGAGTAAGAAGACCGAATGTTGTTCGGAGTCTCATATGGGATCCGGGATATCACGAGGAGATCCAGAATGGTCCGGGGAATAAGATTCATACAAGGAAGTCCAATTCCGGAGTTCAGGAATGATTCCGGTGTTTTCACCGAAATGATCTAGAAGGGTCTAGAAGGTTCACTGAACTGGAAGGGGAACGGTAAATGAATGTGTCGTGAAAAGTGGAATGATTGCATCAGGTCCTAGGTCACTTGTCTGGGCGTTTAAAAGAAAGAAATCAAACTCCAAAATTTAAAGTCAAAAGGCAAGTTTGAATAGTCAAACTGGGACAATGGTTCCTGGTGGAGGGAGGAGAGGAAACCTCCTTTCCCTCCACCGCGCGCGCCAAGGATAGGGAGTTGGGGGAGGATACGTCCTCCCCTCCCCTAGCCGCCCCTCCGTATCATAAATAGAGGGGAGGGGCTGCCCCCCAAGACCACCACAACCCCTATCCCCAAGCCGTCGCCGCCGCCGCCCTAGCCATAGCTGGCCCCACGTCCTCCTCTTCAGCCTCTAAACCCTAGATGCTAAGGAACCCCTCTACTCCACCTACCCTATCCAGCTTAAGGCGAAGCCTACGGGATCTCCCCTCTAAACTCTGACACCATATCGTCGTGCTGCCGGAATCATGAGGAGAGAGATACAACCTCCGCTGCCTGCTGGAACAAGGGAGAGGAAGGTCTTCATTGAGTACCGAATGTGTGACCGACTACGAGAGCGATGCCGGAACACGGCGCCGGGACGATCATCTACATGATCTTGAGATCGGCATGTGAACGACTACATCACCCACGATAACCTGCTCTCGTTAACCGCTTTGGAATCTTCGAGGGTGAGTACTCTATCGAATCATTGCTACAATCTAGTATATAGATCTTGTCTTGTGTGTGTTTATGTGGTATAAATCTTTTGTTTTCCATGCTATGAACCCCTACAGTGGTATCAGATCCGTGTCTATATGTAGATCTGTTGCACGAGTAGAACACAATGGTCATTCTGGGCGGTGGTGCTTTTATTATCAATTGCTTCTTGTGTACTTTGCATCTTGTGGTATGGGGGGATGAAGCGGCCCTCTAACCTTACATGACATCATCCATGAGACTTACTCCACGCTCAACATGCAACTTGTATTGCATAAGTGGCTTTGCGGGTGCCTGTCTCTCCCATCATAGTAAATATTCAATTTACAACGGGCACTTGATAGTTCAAGCATCAACGCTGTGGTTCTTGTTCGTAAGTTAGAACGGTACTTATTGAAAGCCCTAAACCACGTAAAATATGCAAAGAAAATTAGAGGCGTCTAACTTTGTTTTGCAGGGGTGTGATGTGATGTGATATGGCCATGATTGTGATTATATATGATGTATGCAATGTTCCTTATTGTAAGTCGGCAACCGGCAGGAGCCTTATGGCAATCTTTTTAATTTCGTTAAGACCTGCGTGTCTATTATTCAAAGTAGTTGTAATAGTTGATGCTGGTGGACGACAACCATGGAGCGGTGCCATTGACCTTGACTCCACGCCGGTGATGATGGATATCATATTCGTGCTTGAAGATGGAGATTCGAAGCACAAGAAGAAAGGCCATATCATATCACATATTTTGAATTGCATGTGATGTTAATCCTTTTATGCATCTTGTATTACTAAGATCGCGATGGTAGCATTATAAGATGATCCCTATCGCAAAATATCAAGTGATAAAGTGTTCATCCTTAGTAGGAACCATTGCCAAGACTCGTTGTTTCGAAGCACCATGTGATGATCGGGTGTGTTAGATTATGCGAGTGTATACAACAAGAGAAAGACAGTTTTGCTCATGCAGAAACTAAGGTTACATCTTGACGAGCCTAGCATGTAAATACATGGTCTCGGAACACGGATCACCGAAAGGTAAAGCATGAGTCATATAGTATATCTGATGAACATGTTGATTGTTCGCCTTTGAAACTACATTAAGTCTCATGATGATCGAACATGATGTAGTGGATTTGGTTCGTGTGATCACTAAAACAATGTGAGGGATATTGTTTTGAGTGGGAGTTCACCTAGATCAATGTAACTATTAATTAGAACTCAATTTGTCATAAACTTAGTCTAAACTATTGCAAATATGTTATAGATCAATGGCGGCCCCTACCATCAATTTTAATGCGTTCCTAGAGAAATAATATTTGAAAACAATAGAAGCAATTTTGCGGATTGGTTCTACAATTTGAGGATAGTCCTCAATGCTAGTTAGTTGACCTATGTGTTGGATGCACCGCTGGGTGACCCACCTGCAGAAGATGCCACCTGTAACATCCCAAAAAATTTAAACTTGGAACATCAAACTCTAATCATCAAAATTAGGGTTAACAAAAACTTTTCCAACTAAAGATATGAAAGCATTCATATGTGTGTATTCAAAATTTGGATTCTTTTGAATTGCCATGGTTCTGTGTTTCTTTGCTTGTAAAATGATTCTTAGGTGAAATAAATATCATCTAAACAATCCCCAGACTTTTCCCAAAGACAAACAAGTCAAAACAAATAAATTAAGTGAATGGTCACTTTTGCCAAATTAACTCCCGTGCCTACTTTGGCTATCCCTAACTTTTAGAACTTAACAGAAACTTGTATGGATCTTTGCACCCCTTGATAGTACTCATAATAAGGTACCAAGGCCCACTTTGTGATCATCCAGAAACATTTAAATGCTTAGCTTAAATGACAGTTTAAAATTGAATCTATTTCATATGGAAGATCCCACTTTTTCAAAAACCACTCAAACAAGCTCAATTTTCAAAACCCAAGCATCTACAGAACCATCAACACATGCCTAGCAAACCCACCAAAAATATTTTCAAAATTCAAAACTCAAGTTCATGCGGCCATTTCATCAAACAGGTTATAGATCCAAATCAACAAAACCAAAAACACTATGTTGAGCAGTGTTTTGGGCCAACCTTGTTCCCTCTCTAGATGCAACTAGCCTTAATAGATCATCTAGCACCCTTGACTAACCTCTATCACCAATGTGACCTTGCCATTGTCATCAATGGTGAGCAGGCTGAGCCTCACCATGTCACCCCAGTGTGGACAGCAAGCTAGGAGAAGAACTAGCCGTGCCCACCTTGTCTAGCATACCGCCCATGCCTCACTGCCCCCTCTCGACCAGCCCTAGCTCAAGAACAGCGACCAGAACCGCCAGGAACGCCGCGCCCGCGCCACTGTCGACCATGCCGACGCGCACCGCAGTGCACGCGCTGTTCCCACTCAACCCGACCACCTCGAGCCCTCGCCGCCCGCCAGCATGCACCCCACCATCCCAGGAGACCACCAGACATGTTTGTTTCACCGCCCGTATCACATAGCCACCGCTCGCCGTGGAGTTCGCCGCCTCTACCTCGTAGAGCACCACACATTCCTGACCGATTGCCACCGCCCCTGCACGCGCATTTAAGCTCTAGAGCATCGCCAGGAGACCGCTCGTCGATCTCCAACCCCAGCCATGCCTCTAGTCGCCCGTAGCCGTTTTGCCACCGTCGCCTGCCCATCCCTCGCGGTCTCTCCGTCGAGCCTATAAAAGGAGGCCACCCCCGCTCGATTTCTTCACACCATCTTACTCCCAACCTCTCACTGAGACTTCCAACTTCTTCTCAGAGCAAGGCGAGCAGCACGTCGCCGTAATTTGGTCGGAGCTCGCCGCTGCAGAGGAGGAGAGGAGCCATCGATTGGAGCCGCCCCAGGAGGACCTGCCGGTACCAGGAGGATCGCCGTCGTCGACTTGTTCGTTTGCCTGCATCGCCGACCCTCGCCTGACCCCCGGTGAGCCTCCCACAACCCCCACTGAGCCGCTAGGGTTCGAGCTCGCCGGTGACCTGTTCATCATCGACGACGACCCTCAGCCATTGATCTCACTTCTAATCCAACGCACCACATCGCCCCGTACCGCTTCGCATGTTATGAGCCACTGACGGGCGGAACCCCCCTGTCAGCTGAGCCCCCGCTACGGAGTGACACTGGGCCGGCCCATTAGCATCTCCCGCGCATCCCAAGCGTTTGAATTTAGATTTTTCTATTTTCATTCAAACTTAGTTCTGTACCTAGTTTCAAAAATCAACCCATCTCGATTCAGTGAACCAAATTACATGAAACCAATTTTGTTAGAAAGGTACTGAAATGCTTAATCCAATCCCGTTGGATTCAAATCATTTGGATCTGTAGATCACCCTTGGTAAAAATAACAAGTCAGAAGCTTTTCTGCATTCAAACATTTTTCAAATTTCAACCATAATAGATTTTGAGTTGATTCCAACTCTCAAAAATCACATTTGATCATACCTTTCAGAATATATAAAAACATATGGGTTTACTTACAGAAATAATGTTCAAGTAATAAAAGAATGCCATATAGGCATTTCTAGTCACTTTATTTATTTAAAATAAAAGGTTAAACCTTATTAAATTGTGACACCACTTTAAATCACATTCCCATGTACTGAAATATGTGGTCATTACATGTGTTAACATGATCCCATATTTGAGTTGGATAATATTAAATCTTAAGTAGTTTTTCAATGAGTAAAAATTACTTTTCTAAAAATAAATAAATAATGCAAATGCTTTATTCTTGTAAGGTTAGTGATGATGCTAGATCATCTATAGAACACCTTTGTGTGATGATTGAAAATAGTTAAATATTGTTTGGTGATTGTGTACTTTGTATTTATTCATAGACGCTAGTACCGACCAAGGATACGAGGAGGAAGGAGGATACTACGAAGAAGAAGCCGAGGAGAACTTCAACCACTACTCTGCACAAGGCAAGCCAATACTTGCAAGCTATTGACTTAGCAAGCTTATACTGATACTTATGCAAGCCTTACTAATTAAGTTGACCTATGCAAGCTAATCCTTGCTTGTTACTATGCTAACTAGATGCCTTAAGCATATGTGATCCTACCCACTTGATAACCCAATCCTAGTTTTATTTGCAAGCTTTTTTACTTTATTTCTTTCTCAAAGCTATTTCTTAGAGTTTAATTAAGTGACTTGTAGATTCTAGGAGGATAACTGAAGGTTGCATAAAGAGCATTAAATTTGTCCTAAGCTAGATAATCTTGATGTCATCCTAAGGCTTGAGATTGAACTTAGTTAAACGCCACTTATTTACCATCCCTCATTAGTACTTGTCACACTTGTAGATGCTAGTGCTAAGCATAAAACTTGATCAACTCTATATGGAAATACTTGGTGGAAAATGGTTATGAAAACCTTAGAATGGTGTGTCATTCTACTAAAATGTTTTGACATGTGTTTCCGAACACCAGATGATTTGGATGATGAAAATGTTGAGGCATGAGCCTTAGCCCTTTATAAAACTGATGGTTGTCTGGATGCGATACCATTCCAATTTTACCGTACAACCACAATACCCGAAATTTGGGTAGGGCTTGACTGGAAACTCATATACCTTAGTATGGGTTCCCTCGCGGCCAAGGTCTGAGCCGAGGCTACCTTGTGAAGATTGTCCACCTGTGCAGTACCCAAGATGACAGTTGGTCATGGTTGGGAGGCCAAACTCACAGGAGAGGTGCCTATACTAGGGCATGTAATTGAAAGGTTAGGATTGATTATCTGCATACTGAGTATGGTGAATTCAGGATTTGTTCCTGACGGATGTATCGAATGTTGTGGTGAAAGTGTATAATCTCTGCAGAGTGTTAAACTATTCGAATAGTCGCGTCCGCGGTTATGGACAGTTGGAGTGGCCATACTATTCCCCTGTCAGATGTTTTCAAAATGACTTGTGAAATGAATTGAGATTTTGACTTGACCACAGCAGGGTTGTGACATGAAATTCAAGTTCCCACTTAGGGTTATAAAATTTCAACTAGCTTTCTTTGCTTCTGAACTTAGTAGAGGTAAATATGGCTTTTTGCAAAGCAACCCTAGAGCTTAGTGTCCTACTAGAAAAAACCCCTTAACTTGTTAGTATTAGTTTGCGAGTACTTACAGAGTACTCATGGCTTTGTCCCTGGCTATTCCCATGGCCAGACTATGAGGAGGAGTACCGGGACGAAGGACCGCAGGAAGGTTACGACAACTAGGATCATTTCCCATCGTCAGCATTGCCTGTGACCCCGAAGATGGAGCTTCGCCTACGCTACCTTTATTATTACGTATTCCGCTGCTTGAGTTGTATTAAGAACTGGATCATGAGATCCTTATTTGTGTAAGACCTTATGTATGGTTTGTAATGGATGATGTACTGTGGTATCCAAATCTGTTATGTCTCGCAAAAATGGTAATCCTGGGATTGCGATGTATGGCATAACAGGCATCTGGGATTAAAAATCCGGGTGTTGACATCACCAATGAGGTGAGAAATGTTTACTGCACTCGGAATAATCAGTACTCCACAGTTCAGTGTGCTATCTTGTATGGTTTGGAATCAGAGCTTCAAAATAGGTTTGAGAACTTTGACCACATGATATTGTCCATGAACTCAAAATGATATTTGAGGCTCATGTAGTAGTTGATAGTTATGAAGATTATGAAAATTTCTTTAACTGCAAGATGGAGGAGGGCAGCTCCGTCAGTGAGCATGTGCTTAAGATGTTGGGGCACACCAATAAGCTCCAGAGCTTGAGAATAATAATTCCTAATGCTTTGGGAATTAACCATGTCCTACAATCACTATCACCAAGTTACAAGAACTTTGTGATGAAATACAACATGTAGCGCATGGATAAGACGTTGCTAGAACTCTTCTCTATGTTGAAGTATGTGGAAGTGAAGATCAAGAAAGAGCACCAAGTGTTGATGGTCAATAAGACCACCAATTTCAAGAAGCAAGGCAAGTCTAAGAAAAACGGAAACTTTAAGAAGGGCGGTAAGAAAGCTATCGTGCTAGCGAAGAAGACCAAGGCTAGTCCTAAGCCTGATACTGAGTGCTGTTACTGCAAGGGAGAAGGTCACTGGAAGCAGAATTGCCCCAAGTACTTGACAGATCTAAAGAACGACTACATCAATAAGAAAGGTATATCCGATATACATGTTATTGATGTGTATCTTACTAGTAGTCGTAGTAGTGCCTAGGTATTTGATACTGGTTCGGTTACTCCTATTTGTAACTCGAAACAGGTGCTACAGAATAGACGAAAACTAGCGAAGAACGAGGTGACAATGCACGTTGGAAATGGATCAAAAGTTGATGTGATCGCGGTCGTCACGCTACCTCTTCATCTACCATCGAGATTAGTTTATACTTAAATAATTGTTATTTGGGGTCTACGTTGAGCATGAACATTATATCCGAATCATGTTTATTGCAAGACGCTTACTTGTTTAAGTCCGAGAATAATGGTTGTTCGATTTATATGAGTGATACGTCCAAAACGTATCTACTTTCTCTAACACTTCGATATTGTTTCTCCTCTAAACTTGTGTGATTTGGATACAACTAACACGGACTGACGTTGTTAGCAGAATTACCTTGGTGTCTTGTTTTTGTGCAGAAAATGAACTGTCAGGAAAAATCCTGGAAAATATGCCAAAAATTATATTTCACCAGAAGATCCACGGAGCCAGAAGAAGAGACGGAGGGGAGGCCTAGGGGGCCCAGACCCACCCCAGGAATGGGCCCACCTGACCCCGCGCCTGGAGGGGGTGCGGCCACCCCAGGCACCTCCTCGGCCTCCCTCTGCGCCTATAAGTTGTCTTTCGACCTAAAAACCAAGGGGGGTTCGATAGTTTTCTAGAAAGAGTTCCGCTCCGCCGCCGCCACCAGAAACCAAGATTCAGATCCAGAAACTCCGTTCTGGCACCCTGCCAGGACGTGGAATTTGGAGAGGATCATCGCTATCGTCATCACCAATGCATCTCCATCAACAACCGATGTTTCCCTCATCCATGAGTGAATAATCCCTCGCTGTAGGCTTGGGAATGGTAGGGATTGGATGAGTTCTATCATGTAATCGAATAAGATCTGTTAGGGCATAGTGCCTAGTATCTCTATTAGTGCTATTTGACTTTGTTGCAACTTGTTGTGCTTAATGCTCGTCACTAGGGCCCGAGTGCCATGATCTCAGATCTGAAATTATTATTGAATCATTATGATAGTATTGTTTGTGATCTTATCTGCAAGTTGTGTACACATAGCATTGTCCGGATCCAAAGGCCCGAAAGTGACAATAATTGGGACAACCGTAGGGGATGGCTGTGGTGTGAGGATCACATATATTCACGGAGTGTTAATTCTTTTCTTTGGTGCTCTATTAAAAGGAGCACCTTAATTGCCAGTAGTTCCCTAGAGGCCCCGCTGCCACGGGCTGGCTGGACAGACGATGTTGTGCAAGTTCTCATTGCGAGAACGTATGAATATATTTGGAGCACATGCCTAGGATTGTTTAGTACTTGGATACTTGTTATTATTTATCTGCAATGCCCTAGATCTTGAGGTTACATGTTTAGACTCGTCCATGCAATGCCTATCCATCCATCCCTATGCCTGCCGCACTCAAATCCTACTATTACCGTTACTGTTACTATTGCTCCTGTTTCATTGTTGTTGTTGCTTTGCTATTGCTACTGATAAACTTCTGGGAGCAAGAACTATTTCCAGGTGCAGCTGAACTGACAACTCAGTTGTTAAGGCTTGCAAGTATTCTTTGGCTCCCCTTGTGTCGAATCAATAAATTGGTTAATACTACCCGCGAAGACTGTTGCGATCCCCTATACTTGTGGGTCATCAAGACTATTTTCTAGCGCCTTTGCCGGGGAGCATAGCTTTATTTGTAAGTTCACTTGGATCTATTATTGTTCACTGCTACTCCTTTCATCATGGGGAAGTCCCGTGATGAAAAGTTCCCTATTTTACCATCCACTACAAGAAGAGGTACAGTCCTAAACACCTTAGCTGCTCTTGATTCACCATCTCTTATAAGTAAGCTTGTCACACCACCACCACATACTCATGCTACACACACTGCTACTACTGCTGAGTCTGAAACTACTTTTGATGCTCATGATGTTACTTCTACTGTGCTTGATGCGATTGGTTCATTAGGTCCTTTTCTATATGCTACTATGGCTGGTCTAGGAAATACCGAAACTCCTAGTGAAGACACTATTACACCTGTTAGCTCACCTGAGGCTAGTGAGAGTATGATATTAATGATGGTTACATTGAGTTCACTGATGATTTTGTTGAAGAGTGCCGAAACACACATGGTACTAGTGCTATTAAGAGTCTCCTTGCTTGACGTACTATTATGCCTAAGTTGTCCTCTGATCCTAAGTTTGCCACTTCTCCCATGGATATTAAAGATGAAGATTATGATTTCTCTCTTGATTTATCTTATTTTGATATTGTTGAGAAAGAACCTTTTTGTAGGACTAAAAATGAGTGTGTTGTGGCTCATATGAATGAGCTTTCTACTATGAGTGCTTTGTTCTCTGATGTTTTTAATATGCGCAAATACTTTGTTGCTAAGATCTTCCCTTTTTCACTAAAAGGAGAAGCTAGGGCTTGGTTTAATAGATTAATTCCTAGTTCCATTGATAGCCCTGATTGCTTGATTGCTTCTTTCTTCCACAAATATTTTCCTCCTAGTGATAGACATGCTGCTTTGCAGAAAATTTTTGATTTTAAACAAGGAGAAGAAGAGAAATTGCCTGAGTCATGGACAAGGTTTTGTGCCTTGATTCATGCACATCCTGGATGTCCATTACCTAAGAATGAGCTTCTTGATATTTATTATAATGGACTAACTGATGATTCTAGGACCTACCTAGATAGCTTTGCTAATTGTGTTTTCAGGAAAAGGACTCCTAGAGATGCTGAAGAATTAATGGCTAAGATAAGCAAGAATTATGATGATTGGACTTCGACTGAGCTGAATGCAGCTGAGCCTATTACTCCTGAACCAGTTGTCCCTGGACTAATTCCAGCACCAACAAAAAGAAGAGGGGAGTTATTGCATTAAATGATGAAGTGATGAAGGAAGCTAAGAAGTGTCTAAAGGAGAAAGGTATTAGAGCTGAATATGTGAAGAATCTACCTCCTACAGAAGAATTATGCAAGACAACTCCCCACTCATCTACTATTGAGGTACACTCTCTCCAACACTTTGATGAAGGTGATATTCCTTATGGTAAGCCTCCAGATCAATGTTTATAGGAACTTGACACATTTATTGTTAAACAAGGGTATTTTAATAAACAAGTTCAGAATCATTTGTTGGAAAAGTCTAGGGCTATCCATGAGTTGAAAGATATTGTGGAGAGAACTTTTAATGATATTAAAATGCTTTGTAAATACTTTCAAATGGTTCAAACCCAACTTGATCAACTTGCTAAGGTACAAAAGGATATGCTAGTTAATGCTTCGGGAGATAAACATGCTTATGGGATTAGAACTAGGAGTGGTATAGCTACTCAAGATCCTTTATATCCTAATGGACACACTAAAATAATTCATAAGGATTCTCAACAAGGTGAAGATAGTTGTAGTCCTCGTAATAGAAAGAAAAAGAAACATAAGATAGCTGAGGAACCACTTGAACCTGCTGTAGATCCTAATAGTATATCTGTCTCTGATGCTGAAACTAAGAGTGGTAATGATAAAAATGAGTCTCCTGATAAGGAGGAAGGTGAGGAAGAACCTGAGAAGCACACTAATAACACTAGGTACACAAAGGAAGATTTTGCTAATAAACATGGTAAAGAGAGAGAACCTTGGGTGCAGAAACCTATGCCTTTTCAAGGTAAGAAACACAAGTCGAAGGAGGAGGAACACTACAACAAGTTTTGTGAGTGGATGAAGCCTTTATTCTTGCAAATTCCTTTGACTGATGATATTAAGTTGCCTACATATTGAAAGTATATGAAGGATATTGTGAGTGGATGAAGCCTTTATTCTTGCCTCATTAGGAAGATTCCTAATGAGGAGATTTCTACTTTGCTTGCTAATTACTCCTTCAATGGTAAGGTTCCAAAGAAACTTGGTGATCCAGGTATACCAACTATTCCTTGCTCCATTAAGAATAATTATGTTAGAACTGATTTATGTGATTTGGGAGCTGGAGTTAGTGTTATGCCTTTTTCTCTCTATAAGAGACTCCAGCTAGAAAAGTTGATACCAACTGATATTTCTTTGCAAATGGTTGATAAGTCAACTACTATTCCTGTTGGTATATGTGAGGATGTTCCTATTCAAGTTGCTCATAATTGCATGGTCTTAACTGATTTTGTTGTGCTTGAAATGCCTGAAGATGATAATATGTCTATTATTCTTGGGAGACCTTTTCTTAATACTGCAGGTGCTGTCATTAATTGTAATCAAGGAAAAGTAACATTCAATATTGATGACAAAGAGCATACTGTTTATTTCCCCAAGAAGGTTGTTAAGAGTTATTCCCTGAGTTCCATTGAAAATATTGAGGGCACCAAGGTTGGAGAAATATATTGTCCCATTCCACAGGAAAATTTTGAAACTATTATGATTGGGACCATTGCTATCAAGTATGAGATAACATAATCACCTTGTGGAAAGCAAATGTAACACCCCGGTTCTGAAAAGACCGTGGCCTCTATGTGACATGCCAATCCCTGGATCGGTTCATTGGCCCACAATAGAGTAAGATAGATAACATAGCAAAATATTCGTGTATCATGAATACCGAAGATCCAGAGTACCATTATTACAATAAAAGCTTAGCACAAAGCTAGCTCAAATTATTCAGGTAGCAACAATAAATAAATCGAATTCTCCATTCTTCAAATTGCCCACAAGTGAACAAGTCCCGAGTGGAGTACCGTGGCCTATAACGATTAGTCTGAATCGGAATAACCTGCAGCATAAAACGCAACAGCCCCGAAGGGTCAATACATGGAATGTATGGCAAGTAGAGCTAGTAATGGAGACAATAATACTAACAACTACATGCATATTTGGCAAGTGGAGCTGTGTCTGGCTTGCATTTGCAAATAATCCTTGTCCTACTTTCATAAACAGTTTTTGATTTTTCTTTGAAAAGATCCCAATTAAGTTAACCCAACATTATTAAAACAATTAAGAAATTAGAATGAGCGAGAAACATGTCATGGAATCAATATCAAGCAACTCAGTCGTCCTTAACCGGGGACACGGCTAATCGATTAGATTAAACACCATGCAGAGGTTAGTACACTTTATCCATGTGACTTGGCCATCCCAGCTCGTACCATCACTCTCATTTTGGGTGATGATAGGGAGAAGACCAAGATGAGACTCTTCGGGAAGTAGCTCCACAATCCCGACGCGCACCGGTCCAACCTACCAAAATTCTACATCTCTGGATACGCGGGTTCAGGTTACCACAACCTACTAAGTCCAACCAACCGCCCATTCCATTATTGCCACATGGTTGTACACGTAAGCTACACAATAAAGAAGCCAATCATTCTCTCTTGATACCTGGGTGCCTTTCCGCAATGAAACCACCAAAAATTATCAATACCATCACACCCAGGGGATTCATTGATTAAGTTGTTTTTAGTTTTGCAAAACAACTCATTTAGAAACAAGTCTCAGTGATGTAACCCAGCCCTCGTTCAACATAGCATGGCTAAGCACATCTACAACGGTGGTTCATCTACAGGGAAAGTCCTACCACATAATAGGTCATAGCATAGCGATAGTATCATCCTACACATGCATCTACAAAATACACGACAATGCATTAAAAATAGTAGGACGATAACATGAACAAAATAGCATCTACTTGCCTTGGTTGTAGTCGGAGGAACAATCCAAACACGAGCAGGGGTTGCACTCCACACAATCTACACGGCACAATTGCATTCATAAACAAACAATTCTCAAACATATGCAACAAAGATGATGCATGAATGCAAGAACGGCAAGTGAATTGGTGCTACAGCTGCACCACATAATACTAATCCGTAGCACTACCGAATACATGCATGGAAAATAGATTTGACGCAAGTAAAACTATTAACCAAAAGTAGCGATCACTACTAGAGCTAGAACTTAAATAATTCGCTACCGGTAGTATACGATTTCTAAAATCCTGGAAAAATTCTACCGCATAGGCATCGCTGATAAGAAACAGTACCAATTGGAATTACTCAAAAAGGAGTTAAAAAACTTCCCGAGTAATTAAAACACTGCAGAAGGCCATTAGACAATTACTACAGTAGTTTTTACTGTAAGCCTATCTTTTTAAATCACGATGAGATTCCCCTCGTTCGTACGAGTTCAGGGACATATCATACGCGATTTTTGGAGCTACGAATCTTTTTCTACGAATTTATTACTCCGAAAAGGCCACTAACTAGTTTGATTAAACTGTACTAAACCTGACAGTAAAAGTCTGAACCAAAGCTCCAGCGAGATTCTACACGACTCACTGAACTCGTGCATATTTTATTTGCAATTTTTGGCCAAGCGGTTTAATTTCTACGCAATTTACAAGATTCTACCAAAATCTGCCAACTAATAGGATTAACGAAATTGACCCAGTCAACTGTGTCTGTTTGACTGGTCAACTCGTCTGATGATTGGGCGCTGACTGGGCGTCTGACTAGTCAACGCCTGGGATGCTGACCAGTCAACGAACGATCTAAGCCGCTGATCTGAGATCTGACGGTGGTTGCTGTCTTACCGGAAACGGACGGCGAAACGGACTCCGGCGAGCTCCGGACGGCGGCGACGAACGGTTCCGGCGTCGAGACTTTTCCCGCACGGGTACGTACACACGTCAACTACGGTTCCGGAATAATAGACACGCGCGCGACCATGGCGCGCGTACGCGCATGCGATAACGCGTGCGTGTATGCATGAAATAACGCATGCGATAAAGGGCACGTGCACGCGCGCAGCGGCACGCAGCGAGGCGAGGTGTGGCGGCGCGCGGTAGGTGGTGCTGCGGCGGCGGCGATCGGCGTCCGCGGGAGGCAGCGTGGCGCGGGCGCGCGCGCGGCGGCGGGTGGCGGCGAGGTGGAGCTGCGGCCGCGGCGAGCTGGCGCGGTGGCGGGGATGGCGGCGTGGTGGCGGGCGATGGCGGCGGCGCTGCAGATGGGATCGGCGGCGGCGGCGTCCGGCGGCGTGGAGCATGGGAATAGGAAGAGGAGAGCGAGGGGAACCTGGCGGTGGTGGCGGTGATGGCCGGCGGCGGCGGGGTGGCCGGCGGCGGCGAGGGGAGGCGGAGGACGGCGGCGGCGGCTGCCTAGGGAGTCGCGCCAGGAGGCGGCTCGCGCGGAGGGAGAGGCGGCGGGGTCGGGTGTCACGCGGCCCGAGGCAGGTGGGGCCTCTTTTAAATAGTCCCTCTCGCAAAAAAACAATCCTAAACTGAAACGGTCCGCGGTTGGACTCCGATTCGGAAATCGGTCCGGATTTTCGGACCGTTTTCCGGCGGTTTACTAAAGCGTCCGATTGGAGAGATTTTCGCGCCTACGGGTTCGTATCGTCGAGGGGAACAACCTTCAGTCGAAGTTTGAGCGAAAGCTCGAACCTACAGGGGTGGTTGTTGCAAGTCCCTCTAAGGCTCCCCGCAGGAAACTCGAAGCGAAGAAGAAAAAGGGTTTTTGCAAATAGCGTTTCGCCGATTCTTCCTACTCGATGGTTTTGCATGGAAAGATATGATGCAATGCTATGAATGATATGCAAGACCAAATCTAAAATTTGGGATGTGACAAGACTAACCCCCTTAAGATGAATCTCGTCCTCGAGATTCGACGCGGCTAGCAAATAGGTGTGGGTAGTCCTCTCGGATGTCATCCTCACGCTCCCAAGTGGCTTCCTCTTCAGTGTGGTGGCTCCACTGTACTTTGCAAAACTTGATTGTTTTGGTTCGGGTAGTCCTTTCTGCTGTCTCCATAATCTTGACCGGTTTCTCCTCATAGGTCAAATCGTTCTCAAGCTGTACCTCCTCTAGCGGCACAGTGTCTCTCAATGGTGTATCTACCATCTCCGGATGACACTTCTTCAGCTGGGATACATGGAACATGTTGTGAACAGCAGACAGAGCCTCTGGCAACTCCAACTGATAAGCAACTTCTCTTTTGCGTGCTAAGACTCGATACGGCCCAATAAATCGAGGTGCCAGCTTACCCTTAATTCCAAATCTCTTGATTCCTCGAAGTGGCGACACTCTGAGGTATGCTCTATCACCTATCTCATACACCACTTCCTTGCGCTTAGCGTCAGCGTAGCTCTTCTGTCTTGATTGTGCTACCTTCAGCCTGTCTCTAATCAAGGCGACCTTCTCCTCAGCGTCCTTGATCAAATCAGGTCCAAACAACTGACGTTCTCCTACTCCATCCCATAGCAATGGTGTTCGGCACCGTTTCCCATACAGCACATCGAACGGTGACGTCTTGATGCTGGTTTGATAACTGTTGTTGTAGGAGAACTCAGCATACGGCAAATTCTCATCCCAACTAGAACCATGAGCCAATGCGCAAGCTCTTAGCATGTCCTCCAAAACCTGATTCACCCTCTCGGTCTGTCCATCAGTCTGTGGCTGAAACGCTGTGCTAAACCCCAACCTAGTACCAAGTGACTCGTGTAGCTGGCGCCAGAAGTGTGAGGTAAATTGGGTACCTCTATCAGATACGATACTCTTGGGAACTCCATGTAGGCACACAATCTTGTCCATGTAAATCTTGGCCAACTTTGCACTTGTATAGGTCGTCTTCACTGGTATAAAGTGGGCTACCTTGGTCAAATGATCGACCACTACCCAAATAGAGTCATAACCTGACCTGGTCCTGGGTAGTCCTGTGATAAAGTCCATTCCCACTCTATCCCATTTCCAATCCGGCACGGGCAACGGCTGTAGCAGTCCTGCTGGCTTCTGGTGTTCTGCCTTCACTCGGCTGCATACATCACATAGGGCAATATGCTTGGCGATATCTCCCTTCATGTTGTTCCACCAGAATCTGCTCTTCAAATCCATATACATCTTTGTGTTGCCCGGATGTATGGAATATGGCGAGTTATGAGCCTCTTGCAGAATCAACTCCCGTATCTCCGGGTCGTTGGGCACACACAAACGATCTCCATACCACAAGGTACCATGCTCATCCTCGCGGATATCCTTTTCCTGATTCTCCTTCATCTTTTCCTTTATCTCTTCTATTTCCTTGTCTCCCACCTGAGCTTGTACGATTCTGTCCAGTAGCGTCAGTTGGACTTCCATTGTAGCCAGGTATCCTTCGGACACTACTTCCAGTCTAAGGTCCTTGAATTGCTTGCACAAATCCTCAGGCAATTCACCAACTGTCAACCCATTGGCATAAACCTTTCGGCTCAGAGCATCTGCTACTACATTGGCCTTTCCTGGGTGGTATTGTAGATTCATATCATAATCCTTGATAAGTTCCAACCATCTCCTTTGTCTCATGTTCAGTTCCTTCTGCGTGAATATGTACTTCAGGATCTTGTGGTCGGTGTACACGTCACAGTGTTTTCCCATTAAGTAATGCCTCCATACCTTGAGCGCATGAACCACTGACGCTAACTCCAAGTCATGCGTGGGGTAGTTCCGCTCATGGTGCTTGAGTTGTCGCGAGGCATATGACACTACTCTTCCATCTTGCATCGGCACACTCCCAAGTCCCTGTCGAGAAGCATCACAGTACACTTGGAAGTCCTTCTGAAGATCTGGTAAACACAGAACAGGTGCAGTCACTAGTTGGCGCTTCAACTCCTGAAAGCTAGCTTCACACACATCCGTCCATTCAAACTTTCTCTCCTTCAGAAGTTCAGTCATCGGCTTAGCAATCTTGGAAAAGTTTTCAATAAACCTCCTGTAATATCCAGCAAGTCCCAAAAAGCTTCAAATCTCTCCTGCATTCTTGGGTGCTTCCCACTCAGTTACTGCAGTCACTTTGCTTGGATCAACAGCGACTCCTTCTCCTGACACTACGTGTCCAAGAAACCCAACGATGTTAAGCCAGAATTCACACTTGCTGAATTTGGCATACAGCTGGTGTTCCCTTAGTTTCTCCATAATCAGTCACAGATGTTTCTCATGCTCAGCATCATCCTTGGAATATATCAGTATGTCATCAATAAACACTACTACGAACTTGTCCAAGTACTCCATAAATACCTTGTTCATCATGGTCATGAAATATGCCGGGGCATTCGTTAGTCCAAATGACATAACTGTATACTCATATAAACCATACCTAGTGGTGAAGGCCGTTTTTGGTACGTCCTCCTTCCGGATCTTCAATTGGAAGTAGCCTGATCGCAGATCAATCTTGCTAAACACCTTTGCTCCTTCCAGTTGATCAAACAAATCATTTATGTTCGGCAGAGGGTACTTGTTCTTGATAGTTACTTCATTTAGTGAACGATAGTCCACTACTAATCTCTTGGTGCTATCTTTCTTCTCCACAAACAGAACAGGTGCACCCCATGACGACGAACTAGGCTGAATGAATCCCTTGTCCAACTGTTCTCTTAGCTGCTTCTTCAATTCCTTCAGCTCATCCACATCCATCTTATATGGTTTCTTTGCTATTGGTCCTGTTCCCGGCATCAGGTCAATAAGAAACTCTACTTCCCTGTCAGGTGGCATCCCTGGCAGCTCTTCCGGAAACACGCCAGGGTAGTCCCTAATCACTGGCACAGTATCCATGCTAACCCCCTTAAGAGAATTCAACTTACACCTTCCTGGTCGTGCAGCTGACTTGAATCTAATCCTCTTACCATCCTGGGTTTTGAGTGAAACAGCTTGCTGTGCACAATCTATGTGTCCCTCATGCATAGACATCCAATCCATACCCAGAATAACATCTAATCCCTGTGATTCCAACACTACCAAGTGTGCAATGAAATTGTGTGTTCCAATCCTCACAGTTAAATCGCGGCATCCCGCACTAGCTATCATATCTCCTCTAGGTGAACTTACTCTAATAGACGCTTTCATAGACTCCGTAGGTAGCTTATACTTATCCACGAATGCCCTTGATATGAATGAATGCAATGCACCAGTATCGAAAAGTATAAGTGCAGGGTAAGTGTTGATTGGAAACTTACCAATCACAAGGTCAGGCTCATCTGGAATCTCCTCCACATTCATGTGGTTCACTGTGGCCTTCTCGTTGTTGTTTGGCTTCAGTCCCTTCCTCTCTGGACAGTTGTCAGCATAGTGTCCCTTCTGCTTACACTTGAAGCACGTCACTTCACTCAGATCCTTCTTCACAAAGTTGCGGTCACGGTTGCGGTCATGTCCACCGTGTCCTCCAGAGTGGTGAGAGTGTCCTCCCTTGTGACTGTGGTGGCTGCTCCTATGGCTGTCATGACGATGCCCATCGCCTCCATGGTGGTGGCGGTCATGGCTCCCATGGTCACTTCCTCCATGTTTGGAGTACCCATCATACGAAGTGCGAGACTTGTGATGTGAACCAGAGTGATGATTGTTGTTCTTCCTCTTGCGGTTTTCCACTTGCTTGTGCTTCCCTTCCAAGATCCTGGCCTTGTCCATGAGCTCCTGGAAAGTGGGGCAATAAACCACCAGTAGCTGCACTGAAAGCTCATCACTGAGGCCATCCAGAAATCTCTCCCTCCTTTTTGCATCAGTGTCCACATCCTCAGGTGCATAACGGGACAAGTTATTGAACTCCTCAATGTACTCGGCCACGGTGCGATTGGTTTGGCGCAAATTGCGGAACTCCTTCCTCTTCAGGCTCAGAACTCCTTAAGACACGTGGTTGGTCCTGAAACCTTCTTGGAACATAGCCCATGTCACAGTATCCAGTGAGTGGGTGATCTGAAAAGTGTCCCACCAAGAAGCGGCTGGTCCCTCCACTAAGTGAGCGGCAAACCTCACTTTCTCAGCATCAGTGCATCCGACAGTTACTAGATCCTTGTTGACTGAACGCAACCAGTCGAGAGCAATCATTGGTTCCGTTGCAGTAGAGAACTTAGCTGGCCTCAACCTCAGAAATCTGGTGAGAGCATCTCCCTGCTGGTTG
Organism: Avena insularis; assembly: GCA_023614405.1. Taxonomy (NCBI): domain Eukaryota; kingdom Viridiplantae; phylum Streptophyta; class Magnoliopsida; order Poales; family Poaceae; genus Avena; species Avena insularis. The sequence continues at coordinate 203,347,947 of CM042691.1, read as the reverse complement.
TTCCCATTGTTGTTGTTGTTGTTGTTGTTGTTCTGGTTTACCATAAACTGAGTCATTACTTGGGTCAGCTGGGCCTGAGCTGCCATGAGCTGCTCCAACTCAGTGGGCTGACGGCGGGGAGGTATCTGCGGTTCAGCACAGGTAAGTTTAGAAAGAATCAACTACGATAATAGGATTCTACCCATGCATATGATCAATCAACAACAAACAATTGCAGACAATCGCAAGCAAGCAACACATCAACAAACAAGCGATCCAGCAACATCCCAGGTGTTATCCTAGCAGTATATAACCACTGAATTAGTTTTACAAGAGTTGGCAATGGTTAACTAAACAGTTGAGCATCGAAACAACAAAACAGCAATTCTGACAGAACAGTTCTGCTGTGTTCACGAATTTTTCCGCCTGACTTAAACTCGTCAGAAAAATAAGACAATTTTTGTGCATATAGTACAGGAAGTTCCGCATCAGCTCAATTTTTTTCAGATTTTTCCCAGTTACGAGAAAAATATAAAAAATCGCGCAGTACTGCTGTATCAGTAGAAAAACTGCAGCAAAAATAACACAGATAGTAACCAAACTTGCCATAACCCTTTCATATAATTTTGCACAAATAATTCCTGGGATATTGGAGTACACAAATAAGCAACTAACCACTCTTAAACTAACAGCAATAAAGTTTCACAAGGAACGAGAATAATCCTAACGATTTCACCTAACGAGAACTAATTGGTGGACATCTATCTATTGCTTGAAGAGATTGAGGTAGGCCCTTGCGGTCATGCGTTGGCGCTTCGGTTCGCGGTCCAACTGTGGCTGCGGAGTGTACACCTCTCCTTCATCATCACTTGAGATCTCAAACTCCACCTCTTCTGGATCCTCCTCTTCTTCTTCCTCACTTTCTGCTGCAACAGCAACAGCTTCATCTCCTCCACCATCATTGTTTCCATCATCATCATCCTCGTCCTCATCATCATCATCGTTGTCACTATCATCATCATTATTGTTGCCATCATCTCCATTATCATCATCAGAGGGTGGGTTCAGTTGCGCTTGGAGAGCGGCAATCTGGGTTGTCATAGCCTCAATGGTTTGATCCCTTTCCTGGACGGTCCCTTGCAGCTGTTGTATGTTCTGGGTATTCTCCTGCACAGTGCCATGAAGTTGAGCAATAGTTGCATCTCTGGCTATCAGGGCATTCTCCATAACTCCAACGGCTTCATGCAAAGTGTCCAGTTCCTGTCCTTGAGCTACCATAGTGTTGGTGGCTAAATCTGCAATCTCCTTCACCATCATCACCTTCTCAGCTAATGCTCCATTCACTCTTTCCATGTCCTCTATGTGCCTCCGACGGGGCGGCATGTTGTTCCTGTCGCCCGGGGTAACCACAATGTTCCCATCTTCATCACGCCTCCCATAGTCACGGTAGGGCGAATCTGCTGGCAACAGGTGTCGGACTTGATGGCACTGGCGAGACAGAGCTTCATGCATGGCCAAGTTGATACCAAGTCCCCAGTTGCAGTATGTCTTGGTGTAGATCAAATGCACTGGGTTTGGCACGGCGGCATCTCTGAATATGAAGGTAGTGATCTCCCATGCATCCTCATCATATCCATAGGTGTACAATCTTCTTCCCTTGAACATGGGCAGTGGCAATCCCAATGACTGAGAGAGCAATGCTAACTGCCTTGCAAAGGGCCTTGGTGACTCCATGGTTGCATACTCAGTCCTGACTTCTCCCATCTATCAAGTAAAAGAGGAAAGTGTGAGAATAGCATATGGTAAGAATTTACGAGGATGAAAGGCATAAGATGAAAGATAGAGTTAATATAGGTTTAATAAATCTATGGCTTCCTAATCCAATCCTAGGTCACGATCCTACAGTCGACACACGGGCTCTGATACCATCCTGTAACACCCCGGTTCTGAAAAGACCGTGGCCTCTATGTGACATGCCAATCCCTGGATCGGTTCATTGGCCCACAATAAAGTAAGATAGATAACATAGCAAAATATCCGTGTATCATGAATACCGAAGATCCAGAGTACCATTATTACAATAAAAGCTTAGCACAAAGCTAGCTCAAATTATTCAGGTAGCAACAATAAATAAATCGAATTCTCCATTCTTCAAATTGCCCACAAGTGAACAAGTGCCGAGTGGAGTACCGTGGCCTATAACGATTAGTCTGAATCGGAATAACCTGCAGCATAAAACGCAACAGCCCCGAAGGGTCAATACATGGAATGTATGGCAAGTAGAGCTAGTAATGGAGACAATAATACTAATAACTACATGCATATTTGGCAAGTGGAGCTGTGTCTGGCTTGCATTTGCAAATAATCCTTGTCCTACTTTCATAAACAGTTTTTGATTTTTCTTTGAAAAGATCCCAATTAAGTTAACCCAACATTATTAAAACAATTAAGAAATTAGAATGAGCGAGAAACATGTCATGGAATCAATATCAAGCAACTCAGTTGTCCTTAACCGGGGACACGGCTAATCGATTAGATTAAACACCCTGCAGAGGTTAGTACACTTTACCCATGTGACTTGGCCAGCCCAGCTCGTACCATCACTCTCATTTTGGGTGATGATAGGGAGAAGACCAAGATGAGACTGTTCGGGAAGTAGCTCCCCAATCCTGACACGCACCGGTCCAACCTACCAAAATTCTACATCTCTGGATACGCGGGTTCAGGTTACCACAACCTACTAAGTCCAACCAACCGCCCATTCCATTATTGGCACATGGTTGTACACGTAAGCTATACAATAAAGAAGCCAATCATTCTCTCTTGATACCTGGGTGCCTTTTCGCAATGAAACCACCAAAAATTATCAATACCATCACACCCAGGGGATTCATTGATTAAGTTGTTTTTAGTTTTGCAAAACAACTCATTTAGAAACAAGTCTCAGTGATGTAACCCAGCCCTCGTTCAACATAGCATGGCTAAGCACATCTACAACGGTGGTTCATCTACAGGGAAAGTCCTACCACATAATAGGTCATAGCATAGCGATAATATCATCCTACACATGCATCTACAAAATACACGACAATGCATTGAAAATAGTAGGACGATAACATGAACAAAGTAGCATCTACTTGCCTTGGTTGTAGTCGGAGGAACAATCTAAACATGAGCAGGGGTTGCACTCCACACAATCTACACGGCACAATTGCATTCATAAACAAACAATTCTCAAACATATGCAACAAAGATGATGCATGAATGCAAGAACGGCAAGTGAATTGGTGCTACAGCTGCACCACATAATACTAATCCATAGCACTACCGAATACATGCATGCAAAATAGATTTGACGCAAGTAAAACTATTAACCAAAAGTAGCGATCACTACTAGAGCTAGAACTTAAATAATTCGCTACCGGTAGTATACTGTTTGTAAAATCCTGGAAAAATTCTACCGCAGAGGCATCGCTGATAAGAAACAGTACCAATTGGAATTACTCAAAAAGGAGTTATAAAACTTCCCGAGTAATTAAAACACTGCAGAAGGCCATTAGACAATTACTGTAGTAGTTTTTACTGTAAGCCTATCTTTTTAAATCACGATGAGATTCCCCTCGTTCATACGAGTTCAGGGACATATCATACGCGATTTTTGGAGCTACGAATCTTTTTCTACGAATTTATTACTCCGAAAAGGCCACTAACTAGTTTGATTAAACTGTACTAAACCTGACAGTAAAAGTCTGAACCAAAGCTACAGAGAGATTCTACACGACTCACTGAACTCGTGCATATTTTATTCGCAATTTTTGGCCAAGCGGTTTAATTTCTACGCAATTTACAAGATTCTACCGAAATCTGTCAACTAATAGGATTAACGAAATTGACCCAGTCAACTGTGTCTGTTTGACTGGTCAACTCGTCTGATGACTGGGCGCTGACTGGGCGTCTGACTAGTCAACGCCTGGGATGCTGACCAGTCAACGAACAATCTAAGACGCTGATCTGAGATCTGACGGTGGCTGCTGTCTTACCGGAAACGGACGGCGAAACGGACTCCGGCGAGCTCCGGACGGCGGCGACGAACGGTTCCGGCGTCGAGACTTTTCCTGCACGGGTACGTACACACGTCAACTACGGTTCCGGAATAATAAACACGCGCGTGACCATGGCGCGCGTACGCGCATGCGATAACGCGTGCGTGTATGCATGAAATAACGCATGCGATAAAGAACGCGATGCCTGCAGCGATGTATGGCGAGCGGCGAAGCGCGGAGGTGGTGCTGCAGCGGCGGCGATCGGCGTCCGCGGGAGGCGGCGTGGCGCGGGCGCGCGCGCGGCGGCGGGTGGCGGCGAGGTGGAGCGGCGGCCGCGGCGAGCTGGCGGGGATGGCGGCGTGGTGGCGGGCGATGGCGGCGGCGCTGCAGATGGGATCTGTGGCGGCGGCGTCCGGCGGCGTGGAGCATGGGAATAGGAAGAGGAGAGCGAGGGGAACCTGGCGGTGGTGGCGGTGATGGCCGGCGGCGGGGAGTCGCGCCAGGAGGCGGCTCGCGCGGAGGGAGGGGCGGCGGGGTCGGGTGGCACGCGGCCCGAGGCAGGTGGGGCCTCTTTTAAATAGTCCCTCTTGCAAAAAAAAACAATCCTAAACTGAAACGGTCCGCGGTTGGACTCCGATTCGGAAATCGGTCCGGATTTTCGGACCGTTTTCCGGCGGTTTACTAAAACGTCCGAGTCTTTTGCATACAAACTCCGATTGGAGCGATTTTCACGCCTACGGGTTCGTATCGTCGAGGGGAACAACCTTCAGTCGAAGTTTGAGCGAAAGCTCGAACCTACAGGGGTGGTTGTTGCAAGTCCCTCTAAGGCTCCCCGCAGGAAACTCGAAGCGAAGAAGAAAAAGGGTTTTTGCAAATAGCGTTTCGCCGATTCTTCCTACTCGACGGTTTTGCATGGAAAGATATGATGCAATGCTATGAATAATATGCAAGACCAAATCTAAAATTTGGGATGTGACAGCAAAGTTTTGTTTCATATAAGATTGTTTTGATAACATGACCTAATCAACCTAGTTAACAAAAGGATTTGAATGAACAAAATAATGCTTTCGTTTTGGTTATACTTGCTCACTTTTATTTTTCTCCTTTCCAATCTTTGATCTTCGTCGTGCCTAACTTAAAGGCGTTAAAGAAAAGTACTTGTTAGGAGATAAACCAAGAGTTTCATTGAGTCTTGGAAGTTATTACTTTAGTAATGACCTCTCCTTATCATTTTTGTTTACTTTTTGTGCCAAGAATGACCTCTAATGAGAGGGAAGTAAGATTTGGGGAGTTGCTGCCCGAAACAGATTTCTGTCCTCCACCAAAAACATTTGTTAGGAGTCTCTGTAACTCGGATTGCGCTAAAAATTTATGAATAAATCCCCCAGTATGTTAGCTAACTTTCTTTAGTTCAACACTTTTTTATTTGAGCAACCGAATATGTTCAAAAAAATGGTTTCTACCTGCTGGTCTGTTTTGACAGATTTCTGCCATTATTTGCATTTTGCTTCTTATTGATTCCTCTTTAGTTCTCTTTAGGAGAATTAAGCTTTTTGAAGGAGTTGCTACAGTAGCTTGTGTTATTAATGAAAAGTATTGATGTACCAAAGCTTTGCCAGAGGTCTAATATCTTTTGAATAAACTAATGTTGCTAATGAGGATTGTGTGAAGTTTTGTATGAAGGAAAATTTCAGGTGTAGAGAGAGGATGATGTAATGAGATGAAGAATGGACAAAATCTCAAGATTGGGGGAGCCACTCCATGTCACCCCAAGAATTATTCAAGAGGTACAAGCGTCAAAGCTTGGGGGTGCCCAAGGTATCCCCTTCATCAATAAAAATCTCAGGTCTTTCTAGACACTTCGTTTTTATTGTTTCATGCACAGTTGTGTTGTTCTTGGAGCGTCTTAGTTTTTGTTTTTGGTTTTATTTTGCTTTGGTTGTTTTTTTGTTTTTGCTTTGTTGGCTTGAAAAATCGAAAACACCAAAAATATTTGTTCTTCTTCTTTGGTTTTGTGAGTTCTTTGCAGGGTTCGGCCATCCCCAGTGGATTTTGGTTTCATGTTATTATTCAAGTCACACAAGTGAAGGGCAATAATGAAGATTAAGACAAGTTGAGGTGTGTTAAGAGGCTGGTAACGAACTCTATTTGTTTCATTTTTGTACATATACTCATCATTGTGAGCATGCTTAGCCTGTTTGTGTAAGGTGTATGTAATTATGGATGCTTAGTAGTTTTTGCTTGTCTATGATTAGCTCCAGCTTGCTAATAGTTTGTAGCATGTCATATGAATGTTTGCTTGCATTGTTTTATTCATACTTTGGTATGATATTGTGGTATCCTCCTCTGACTGTTCATGTGAATCGACTTGGCACATGCTCACGCATGCATATGACTAATCAATAGCCAGTAAGCCTCGGCGATTTATTTTGCCTTAGAGTTCTTGTATCACTTCCATGCCATAATTAGCTCTATTTTGTTGCAAGCATGATTATGACAGCTATTGCTCTCTCGTTTGTCGCTCCCTCTCTATTGCTAGCCTTCACTTGCACTGAGTACGTGCTCTACCTATGCCTCCAACTCCCCAAAACCAATATTGCCAGCTGTGTCCACCATACCTGCCTATTAGCATCATTTGCTATTTCCGTGCATATTCCATATGCCGTGTTTTCTTCCAAAATAAAATATTTGTCTGTCTTGAGAAATTTAGTTAGTAAAGCTCTCACGAACTTGATGGCACACTTTATTCCTTGCGCTTACTAATTCTGAACCATTGTGACTAGTCCATCAAAGTTATATGTTTGCTAATTATATACTGGGAGTCAGCAGAACCTTGCTATCACGGGGAACGCTTTCAACACTTTTTGGATATCTCATCCAGTTGATTCCTTGCTCTTTTGTTTACAGATGTTGACGATGTGAAATAAAAGGGGAGGTTGTGAGTTAATGGAGTTTATACATTGTGTTAGAGAAACGCCTGGGCCGCTAGCCTAAGCCATGCTTAATCATGGTGGAAACTTGCAACATCACCATAATGAGCATATATGAAGCATCCTCAATAAAAATATATGTATATGGTAAATAAAAAGATTGCTGAGATGCACATTGTCTGCTTGCCTTGTCATTTTGGTTATGGGAAAGCTCATGTACCATGTGCAAGGGGTACCCCGTTGGCGGTTCTTGATGATATGCATGTATTTACAATGACAAGAACTTTCAGGTGACCAAAGTTGAGTAGCATGCGGAGCGACCCTCGTACTCAAGGGACTTGGGATTTCCAGTCTATGGTCTGTCAAGCATATGATTCAAAGTGGACCTCACTTTCACCTTAACCACATGAAGATGCCTATGATAGGGGCAATGAGAGCTCAAAGCTAATGAGTACCTTCCTTTCAGCATTGGGAAGCCTTTCAAACCTTCACAAAACCGTTTTCACAACTTTGTTGAGACACTACTTATTCTATGAGCACCTTCTTGAGAGCATAGTTGTCATTCTTGTGTTTGTTTCAAAACTTGGTTAATTATGTCATGACTTTGATGCTTGTATCTCTGATATCTTTATCTCTAGTCTTCATGTGAACTTCAGAGGTACCTTGGCATTTATTGTGCACTTCAAACAAAGGCAAGTGAGATACCACTCTATCACACCTTATTATGAGCATTGCAATGTTGCTTATGTTTATGTTTCATGCTACTTATTATTATTGAGTTGGTTTCTCTTAATAGCTTGCAATGACTATTGAGTAGACTTAGTTGCATACTCCTTATTATGAATTGTCTAAGAATCTACTCCTGTGTTGAGAATATTTACATCATATGAAGCAAAGTGTTCGTGAAAGTTCTTTTATCCCACTCAGTTTTCAACTGAATTGCTTGAGGACAAGGAATAAGCTAAGCTTGGGGGAGTTGATACGTCCAAAACGTATCGACTTTTTCGAACACTTTGCTATTATTTCTCCTCTAAACTTATGTGATTTGGATACAACTAACACAGACTGGTGCTGTTTTCAGCAGAATTACCTTGGTGTCTTGTTTTTGTGCAGAAAATGAACTATCAGGAAAAATCCCGGAAAATATGCCAAAAATTATATTTCACCAGAAGATCCACGGAGCCAGAAGAAGAGACGGAGGGGAGGCCTGGGGGCCCCGACCCACCCCAGTCGTGGGCCCACCTGACCCCGCACCTAGAGGCACCTCCTCGGCCTCCCTCTGTGCCTATAAGTTGCCTTTCAACCTAAAAACCAAGGGGGGTTCGATAGTTTTCCAGAAAGAGTTCCGCTCCACTGCCGCCACCAGAAACCAAGATTCGGATCCAGAAACTCCGTCCTGGCACCCTGCTAGGACGGGGAATTTGGAGAGGATCATCGCCATCGTCATCACCAACGCATCTCCATCAACAATCGATGTTTCCCTCATCCATGAGTGAGTAATCCCCCGCTGTAGGCTTGGGGATGGTAGGGATTGGATGAGTTCTATCATGTTATCAAATAAGATTTGTTAGGGCATAGTGCCTAGTATCTCTATTAGTGATATTTGACTTTGTTGCAACTTGTTGTGCTTAATGCTTGTCACTAGGGCCCGATTGCCATGATCTCAAATCTGAACTTATTATTGAATTATTATGATAGTATTGTTTGTGATCTTATCTGCAAGTTACTATCACTAGGGCCCATCCATCCATCCCTATGCCTACCACACTCGACTCCTACTGTTACCGTTATTGTTACTATTTCTCCCGTTTCACTGTTGTTGTTGCTTTGTTGTTGCTACTGATAAACTTCTGTTAGCAAGAACTATTTCCAGGTGCATCTGAACTGACAACTCAGTTGTTAAGTCTTGCAAGTATTCTTTGGCTGCCCTTGTGTCGAATCAATAAATTGGGTAATACTACCTGCAAAGACTGTTGCGATCCCCTATACTTGTGGGTCATCAATGATTAATATGTTTTATGCACATGCACCTTTGATAGATGGTCTATTCTTGTTGAATCTCGATTGTAGTAATACACATGTTAATAATATTGAAGCTAAACGTTTGAAATTGAACGATAATTCTACATACATGTGGCACTGTCGTCTTGGTCACATTGGAGTGAAGCGTATGAAGAAACTCCATTTCGGTGGACTTCTTGAATCACTTGAAAGATGCGAAGCATGTCTGTTGGGTAAAATGACTAAGAATCCATTTTCTAGTATGATGGAGCGAGCTCTGGACTTATTGGAAATCATACATACCGATGTGTGTGGCCCGATGAGTGTAGCATCGTGCGGTGGTTATCATTATGTTCTTACTTTCACGGATGACTTGAGTATATATGGGTATATCTATTTCATGCAACATAAGTCCAAAACTTTTGAGAAGTTTAAGGAATTTCAAAGTGAATTAGAGAATCAACATAACAAGAAGATTAAATTTCTGTGATCTGATCGTGAAGCTTAATATCTAAGTTACGAGTTTGGCGAGCATTTGAAGAAATGTGGAATACTTTCACAATTGACACTGTCGGGAACACCACAACATAATGGTGTGTCTGAACGTTGTAATTGAACTCTCTTAGATATGGTTCGTTCTATGATGTCACTTATAGATTTACCTTTGTCGTTTTGGGGTTTTGTATTAGAAACAGCCGCATTCACTTTAAATAGGGCACCATCTAAATCTGTTGAAACGACACTGTATGAATTATGGTTTGGGAAGAAACCTAAATTGTCGTTCCTTAAAGTTTGGGGTCGCGAAGCTTATGTAAAGAAGTTATAGCCCGACAAGCTTGAACCCAAAGTGGAAAAATGCGTCTTCATAGGATACCCGAAGGAAACTATTGGGTATACCTTATATCATAGATCCGAAGGCAAAATCTTTGTTGCCAAGAATGGATCCTTTCTAGAGAAGGATTTTCTCTCGAAATAAGTGACTGGAAGGAAAGTAGAACTCAATGAGGTTGTCGAACCTTCTCTCGGATTTGAGAGTAGCGCAAAACTGGAAGAAGTTCCTGTGGCGCCTACACCAATAAGAGAGGAAGCTAATGATGATGATCATGAAACTTTGGTCGAAGTTACTACAGAACCTTGTAGGTCAACGAGGACTCATACCACTCCTGATTGGTATAATCCCGTTATGAGTGTCATGTTGGTGGATAACACCGACGACCCTACGACATATGAGGAAGCGATGATGAGCCTAGATTCCAATAAATGGCAAGAAGCCATGAAATCCTAGATTGGATCCATGTACGAAAACAAAGTATGGACTTTGGTGGACTTATCGGTTGGCCGGAAGGTTGTCGAAAACAAATGGATTTTCAAGAAGAAAATAAATGCTGATGGTAATGTTACCGTCTATAAAGCTCGACTTTTCGCAAAAGGGTTTCGACAAATTCAAGGAGTTGACTACGATGAGACTTTCTCACCGGTAGAGAAGCTAAAGTCTGTGAGGATTTTGTTAGCAACCGCTGCATATTATGATTATGAGATATGGCAGATGGATGTCAAAACGGCGTTCCTCCATGGAGACATTGATGAAGAGTTGTATATGGTACAACCCAAAGGTTTTTTCGATCCTAAGGATGCTAACAAGGTGTGCAATCTTCAATGGTCCATTTATGGATTGAAGCAAGTATCCCTCAGTTGGAATCAATGTTTTGATAAGGTGATCAAAAGCGTTGGTTTTATACAAACTTATGGAGAAGCTTGTATTTACAAGAAAGTGAGTGGGAGCTCTGTAGCATTCCTAGTACGATATGTGGATGACATATTATTGATTATGAATGATGTAGACCTTCTTAATAGTGTCAAAGATTATTTGAATAATAGTTTTTCAATGAAGGATCTTGGCCAAGCTGCTTACATATTAGGCATAAAGATTTATAGAGATAAATCGAGACGCCTAATATCGCTTTCACAAAGTACATATTTGGACAAAGTTCTAAAGAGGTTTGGAATGGAAGATAGAAAGAAAGGATTCTTGCCCATGTTTCCCAATATGACCTTGAGTAAAACTCAAAGTCCTGCTACTGCAGAAGATAGAGAGAGGATGAGTAAAACTCCCTATTCCTCAGCCATAGGATCTATCATGTATGTTATGTTATGCTATGTACTAGACCCGACATTGCATATGTTGTTAGTTTAACTAGCAGATATCAAAGTGATCCAGGAGTGGATCATTCGACAGTGGTAAAAAACATCCTTAAGTACTTGAGAAGAACTAAGGATATGGTTCTTTCTTATGAAGGTGATGAACAGCTCGTTGTTAATGGTTACACCGATGCTAGTTGGAACACGGATCCAGACGATTCTAAATCTCAATCGATATACGTATTTACTTTAAATGGTGCAAGAGTGAGCCGGAGGAGTACAAAGGAAAGCGTTGTGGCAAGATCTTCAAGTAAATCGGAATACATAGCTGCTTCAGAGGCTTCACAAGAGGCGATAAGATGAAGGAGTTTAATACGGAGCTCGGTGTGGTTCCCAATGCGCTGGACCCAATGTCTATCTATTGTGATAACATGGGCGCCATAGCCAATGCACAGGAACCAAGGTCACACAAGTAGTTGAAGCATATCAAGCTACATTTTCACGCTATTCGAGAGCATGTCTAAGATGGTGACATAAAGATTTCCAAAGTACACACAGATCTGAATGTGGCGGTTCGTTTGACTAAACCTCTCCCGAGGGCAAAACATGACCAGCACCAAACCACCATGGGTGTTCAGTATATTACCATATAATCTAGGTTAGTTCACTCTACTGCAAGTGGGAGACTGTTGGAGATATGCCCTAGAGGCAATAATAAAAGTAGTTATTATTATATCTTTGTGTTTATGAAAAATGTTTACATTCATGCTATAATTGTATTAACCGGAAACATTAATACTTGTGTGATTTGTAAACTTTTTAGAGTCCCTAGTATAGCCTCTTTATAATACTAGTTTGTTGGTTGATAGATGATCATGGTTTCCTGATCATGAACATTGAGATGTTATTAACAACAAGATCATATCATTAGGAGAATGCTGTGATGGACATTCTCCTAAAGATAAGCGTATCATAAAGATCAAGTCATTTCAATAGTTCGTTTGCTATAAGCTTTTAGATACAAAGTAACCTAATTCCTTCGACCAAGAGATCATGCTAATCACCATCACCGGATGGATGCTTTGATGACATCAAACACCACTTCATAACTTGGTGGTTATAAAGGTGGCATTAAGTGTTCGGAAAGAATGTGTTGAGGCACATGTATCAAGAGTGGGATTTGTCCATCCATATGACGGATAGATATACTCTAGGCCCTCTCGGTGGAATGTCATCCAATTAGCTTGCAAGCATGTGACTGGATCACAAGGGGTCACATATCACAGGAACAAGTAAATATTACTTATCGGTAACGAGGTTGCACTAGGTATGCAGAGATACCGACGGTCAAACCTCGGATAAGTAAAATATCGTGAGACAAAGGGAAATTGGTATCGTATGTAAATGGTTCATTCGATCACAAAGTAATCGTAGAAATATGTGGGAGCCATATGAATTTCCAGATTCCTCTATGGGTTATTGATCGGAGAAGAGTCTCGGTCATGTCTCCATAATTCACAAACCGTAGGGAGACACACTTAAGGCTTCAATGTTTTTTAGTAGATATGGAATGTGAGTAAGAAGACCGAATGTTGTTCGGAGTCTCGAATGGGATCCGGGATATCACGAGGAGATCCGAAATGGTTCGAAGAATAAGATTCATATAAGGAAAGTCTAATTCCGGATTTCGGGAATGATTCGGGTGTTTTTATCGGAATGATCTAAAAGGGTCTAGAAGGTTCACCGAATCGAAAGGGGAAGGGTACATGAATGTGTCGTTACTAAGTGGAATGATTGCATCGTCACATTTCTGGGTGTTTAAAATAAATAAATCAAACTCCAAAATTGAAAGTCAAAAGGCAAGTTTGAATATTCAAACTAGGACAATAGTTCCTGGTGGATGGAGGAGAGGAAACCGCCTCTCCCTCCACCGCGCGCGCCAAGGAGAGGGAGTTGGGGGAGGATACGGCCTCCCCTCCCCTAGCCGCCCCTCCCTCTCATAAATAGAGGGGAGGGGCTGTCCCCCAAGACCACCACAAGCCCTATCCCCAAGCCGCCACCCAGCTCTGTCGCCGCCGTCCTAGCCGCCTCTGGCCCCACCTCCTGTTCTTCGGCCTCTAAACCCTAGATGCCGAGGAACCCCTCTACTCCACCTACCCGCTCTAGATTAAGGCGAAGCCCTACGGGATATCCCCTCTAAACTCTAACACCATGCCGTCGTGCTACCGGAATCGCGAGAAGAGAGCTACAACCTCCATTGCCTGGTAGAAGAAGGGAGAGGAAGGTCTTCATCGAGTACCTCGAACGTGTTACCAACTGCGGGAGCGCTGCCGGAATGAGGCACCGGAAGGATCGTCTACGCGATCTTGAGATCGCAAGTGAATGACTACATCACCCACGAGAATTTGCTCTCGTTAACCGCTTTGGAATCTTCGAGGGTGAGTACTCTATTGACTCGTTGCTACAATCTAGTAGATAGATCTTGGCTTGTGTGTGTTCATGCGGTAGAATTTTTTTGTTTTCCTTGCTACGAACCCCTACATATGTTGGGGCGGTCTATACCCCGACCTGTTTTACATGCTACATCGATGTCGGAGGTTTCTGGCGGCGGGTCTCCTCTTGGGCTTGCCCGGGAGGGGTCGGCTGACCGCATGCTAGCGGTTCACCCTGTGGCCGAATCCCAGGAGGGGATCTCCTTTGCTGCTTAGTTGGGATAGTCCACCGTGGGCCTTCCTAGGCCTGCTTCGGTGGAAGTCATCTCGGTGGCCCAGGCAGGGCTGCCGGTCTCGGGCGAGGCCCAGGCAGGGCACCCTCACCATGAGGCGGCCCAGGTGGAGATATGCGGGGCCTAGGTGGTCCTATTGGGGCAGCCTGCTGCCGAACGTAGCCCTGGAGGGGCTTCCTGCGCCAGGCGCGAAGATGGCCCAAGATGGCCCAGGGAGAGCGGGCATCTGGGGGAGACCTGACCCAGGCGGGGTCGGGTGCCTCCGGGGTTTCCCTCGTGGACGTTACTAGTGGGGAGACTGAGGACCCACAAGTATAGGGGATCGCAACAGTCTTCAAGGGTAGTATTACAAAATTTATTGATTCGACACAATGGAATCCAAAGAATACTTATAAGCCTTAACAACTGAGTTGTCAATTCAGCTGCACCTAGAAATAGTCTTGCTCACAGAAGTTTATCAGTAGCAACAGTTTTGTAGTAGCAATAGCAAAGTAACAGCGGCAGTGAAACAAAGGAAGTAGTAACAATAGTAGCAAATAGTAGGATATGAGTGCGGTAGGCATAGGGATGGATGGACGGGCATTGCATGGACGAGACTGTTCATGTAACTTCAGGATCTAGGTAAATTGTAGATAAATAAGATAAAGCATCCAAGTACTAAAAAATCATAGGCATGTGTTCCATATGTAGTCATATGTGCTCGCAATGAGAACTTGCATAACATCTTTTGTCCAGCCATCCCATTGCAGTGGGCCTCAAGGGAATCTACTAGCATTTAAGGTACTCCTTTTAATAGAGCACAGGAGCAAAGCATTAACACTCTGTAAACACATGTGATCCTCACATCACAGCCATCCCCTCCGCCTATCCCAATTTCTGTCACTTCGGCGCCTTTGGTTCCGGACAATGATATGTGTACACAACTTGCAGATAAGATCACAAACAATACTATCATCATGAATCAATAATAAGTTCAAATCTGAGATCATGGCACTCGGGCCCTAGTGACAAGCATTACGCACAACAAGTTGCAACAAAGTCAAAGAGCACTAATAAATATAGTAGGCACCATGCCCTAACAATCTTATTCGATTACATGATAGAACTCATCCAATCCCTACCATCCCCATAGCCTACATCGGGGGATTACTCACTCATGGATGGGGAAACATGGATGGTTGATGGAGAGGCATTGGTGATGATGATGGCGATGATCTCCTCCATTCCCCTGACCAGGCAGGGTGCTAGAACAAAGTTTCTGATTCCGAATCGTGGTTTCTGGTGGTGGCGGTGCAGTGGAACTCTTTCTGGAAAAACGTTGACCCCCCCTTAGTTTTTAGGTCAGAAGGGTTTAAGTAGGCGAAGAGGGAAGCCAAGGGGGTGCCCAAGGTGGCCACACCCCCTCCAGGCGCGGCCAGGGGGTTTGGGCCCCTCGTGGCCCTCCCCTGTCTCATCTTCTGGCTCCGTGAGTCTTCTGGTAAAATATGATTTTTGGCATATTTTCTGGGATTTTTCATGAAAGTTGATTTTCTACACAAAAACTAGACACCAAAGCAATTCTCCTAAAAAGAGTGTTAGTCCATGTTAGTTGTATCCAAATCACACAAGTTTAGAGGAGAAACAATAGCAAAAGTATTCAGAAAAGTAGATACGTTTTGGACGTATCAACTCCCCCAAGCTTAGATTATTGCTTGTCCTCAAGCAATTCAGTTGAAAACTGAATGCGATAAAAGAACTTTCACGAACATATTTGCTTCATATGATGTATATATTCTCAACATATGATCAGTACTTAGACAATTCATAATAAGGAGTATGCAACTAAGTCTAATCAATAGTCATTTCAAGCTATGAAGAGATTCCAACACAATAATAATAAGTATCATGAAACATAAACATAAGCAACATTCCAATGCTCATAAGAAGGTATGATAGAGTGGTATCTCACTTTCCTTTGATTGTGGAGCAAAGATAAATGCCAACGCACCTCTGAAGTTCAAGTGAAGAATAGAACTAAAGATATCAAAGATACAAGCATCAAAGTCATGACATAATTAACCAAGTTTTGAGACAAGCACATTACACTAATAATGACAACTATGCTCTCAAGAAGGTGCTCATAGAATAAGTGGTGACTCAACAAGGAAGTGAAAATGTTTTAAAAAGTTTGAAAGGCTTCCAAATGCTGAAAGTATGGTACTCATTAGCTTTGAGCTCTCATTGCCCATATCATAGGTATCTTTAAATGGTTAAGGTGAAAGTGAGGTCCAATATGAGTTATATGCTTGACGGACCATAAACGGGAAATCTCATGTTCCTTGAGTACGAGGGACACTCCTCATGCTAATCAACTTTAGTTACGGTAAGTTCTTGTCATAGCAAATACATGCGTATCATAGAGAACCGCCAATGGGGTATGCCTTGCACATGATACAGGAGCTATCCCATATCAAAATGACAAGGCAAGCAGACAAAAGCAAAAAACTAAAAAGAAAGCGAAACATGGATATACAAAGTAACGACAAAGCATGACATATCAATGAGTGTGATGTCGGTATACCCCCCCCCCCCAAAGCTTAGGCTTTTGGTCTAAGTGGGGCTCAATCCCAGCCTGGCCAGGAAGGTGCGCCTCCATAATGTGATGAAGAGGCCCCTTCGTGATGGTACATGCTCGAGGATGCCCCTATGTAGTGCACAGAGTGGTCGTAAGAGGGCGCGTCCCCCTGGTAGTGTCCATGGAAACCACGAATGAGCAGCTGCTTGTCCATCTCCTCCTTGGAGTGTGACCAAGCCCCCCAGCAAATACTGAACAAAGTATTTTGTGGCAAAGGAATTTTCCTCTTTTTACCATCAGTAAACATCATCCTGTAAACCAAACTCTCAAGGGTAGAGCTAGTAGTAACAAAGTGATGCTCTTTAATGGCAGCTAAATCAAGCCTCTGTGGAGTCAAAATTGTATCATTTGGATCAACAGAACGTTCTAAGATAGCCACTACACGTGCAACAATAATACCCCCATAAATTTGTCCTCTAGCAGCTAAGCGACGAGCAATGAGAGAACCAAGATTCTACCTGGTTTCATTGTTGAGTGCAGCAGCTAGAAAGGCAAAATGATAATTGAAAATATTGCTAGTGTTCTCCATACCAAGAATACTAGTGGCAAGATAATAAGCAAAATATCTGATAGCTAGGATTTGAATATTTCTTATCTTCCCGCGCTAGGCTATGCGGTCATCATCATTAGTTACCCCGCGGTAGAGCTCCAACAAATCAGCGGGTTGAGACTGAATCTTCTTCACCGTCCCAGCCATGTCAATACCTAAAATGTCGCAAAATTTCTTCAATGTCATGGTGATAGGCCTATCATAGATTTTGAATGACACATCTGTCCTGAAAGGGTTGTTAGTGAAAGAGAAACTTTCCACAAAAGTTTTGGCGAACATAGCATATTGCTTACTCTCATCCTGCATATAATCAGTTAGTTCAACCCTCTGAACAAGAGTTAGGAAATCATTGAGAATCCCTGCAGCTTGCAAAAAGGTAAAACAAGGGAAGGTTGAAGGGTGCACATCCTCCTCATCTCCCTCGTTGCCAAAGCGCGGCGTAATAAGATCCTCATTGTATGATGACCTAAATCGGGAGGATGATCTTAAAGGCCTTGTCCTCCTAGGTGCCTGTCATATCCCAAAATTTTCTAAATTTTAAAATGTGAAAAATAAACAAAAAAAAAATAAAGGATGAAAAGAAACTTTTTGTTTCTCTATTGGAAATACCAAAACCTTACTTAAACAAAAAAAAATTAATGATCAAGTGACAAACGAAATTTCAAAAAAAAAATCAAATGCATGTCATGCATGCATGTTGTTAGGATTAGAATAAAGCGAAGCTTGCAACAACGATTGATACTTTGAATGGTCGGCTCTAGACGTATTTCTAGCTTTTGTCTAATCTGTTGTTAACAAACAAGGTCGCTAAAAATTTAGAATAACAAAATTTAGCTCCGATGGAACGACACTTTCAACTAAAAGATAATTCGACGTTCATGGAACAAAAGCTAACACTATGCGGGAATCACACTTTAACTTGTGAGAACGAGAAGGCACGAGGAATACTATTTTTGATTAATTGGAATAAAATCAAGACTAAAATTAGGGTAAAATTGTTTGTAATACAAATCATATTTACACGAGGAACAAAACTATCGCGGCGAAGGAAAAATGGTGCGTATCACTTGGGACAAATATGTTTACTAATCTGGAAAAAAATAAGAGCTACAGCCGGGACAAAAATATTGTGCCAATCCCATACATATGAGAAACAATACTTTATAGGCCTAGAAAAAAATGCATGTATGTGAGATACGATTATTTTGAGTACCATAAATAAAATCATTACTATAGTTGGGATACGAATTATAGTACCTGGAAACAAATCACAAGGAACACAATTTTAGCGACGTGGAACAAAAGGCACGAGCACAGGGCACAACTAATTTAACTAATTCGAAAAAGAACACCGCCGTCGCTCATAGAAGCCCCGACGAGTACCACCAAGATCTTCATCGTTCTTCTGCATATTATCCAACTCTAGAAGCCACCCCAACGACGATTAAGATCGACGCCAAGCAATCGTCGTCACAATTAGTTATTGGAGCGAGTTCTTCTTTTCCCCATACGTGAGCTTGAGTTGTACATGAGGTATTCTTGTTTTTTTTCTCTCCCTATCTTATTCATTTGCCTTAACCACACGATCCCGATCAAATGGTCAAGATATAATCACTTGTATGAAGGGGTAACGGTCTATTAGAATCAGCCACTTGTCAATTCTTTTTCTATTTTCGCTCATATAGGGTAGGTTTACATAGAAACTTGCAAAAATTATATCTTTAGTTCTGTTTATTCAAATTTAGCAAATAATATGTCTATGGATTCACAAAAACGAGTAGAACACAGTGGAGCCATAATTTAGTATTTTTTGACTCGGTTAAAATGACGTTTTATACAGAACCAATTGTCAAGTATTTTGAGTATAAAAATTGTTATATAAATTATTTTTGAGTGAATTATTTTGCAAATAGTTCTATATTGAACCTTCTGACAAGAAACATCAACATAAGAATTTAAACATATAATTTACTACAGTAGCATTGATACTATGAGTATAGTCTTTTTGTAGTAATAGAAAACGCACCTAAATAATCTTTTTGCACAAAATGTTGGATTAGGCATCAAACCTATATAAAACGTTCGGTAGAATATTTTTAGTTTCATAACCTTGATATAAAAATTTCTCAGATAAAATCATCTTGTTGCATGCTTGCATGCATTTCATTGTATTCTTGTGATTGTTTTGTGATGCTAGTTTTGAGTGTGTGCGTTTTGCTTGATTGTATTGTTGTAGACTTTGAGGAGTGTGATATTGCAAGATCAAGGAGAGTACCTAAATATTCTACTATAAAGGCAAGTGATACTTTGGTCATCCAAAGTCCAATCTTTCTATATTGCACTAGTGATGTTTTTGTAGTGTGCATGATAGGACTATTATGTATATTACTATGCTATGCTATTCCTATAGTATCTACCTTGGTAGTATTTCCTAAAAATAGGAGACATCGTAAGATTAGAATGCTTAGTATTGCTATATAGATTCGTGGGTGGAAATCATGATATGATGTATTATGGAAATATAAGTATTTTGCACTAATGAAAACAACTGATGATAATGAAACATCTGGGTGAAAATGAGACTTGTATGGATTATGTTGAGTGGTTACTCAGGGCCCATTTTCTATGGTTACCCTGAGGTATCTCACTTGTGGACGTCCACCCAGGAACAAAGAGATTGGAGACGTTCTTGTCGCAAAGCTTCCAGTGCAGCCACATGGCATATGGGCTCTGCCTTGACCGACTAAGTTGCGAGAACTCAGCCAGACGGACAGATGGTGGTAGTAATGATAGGATGGAACACGTCGGTGGTGGACGTGATGAAAAGTATCGTCTCGATGCATGTCGAGTCTTGTGGGGAAAGTGCACCACCTCTCGAGAGGGTAAAACTAAGTACTTAGCCGATTCCCCGGTTATGGACAACTTTTTGAGCATCAAGACATTGAAGCAGAATCAAGAATCTCATCATTTTAATTTCTCTAAGTTAAAACTTGTTGGGTGAAAAAGGAAAGCACCTGGAGGGTATCCAGAGTGTCAAGTTTGATGAAGTGTTGATGAAAAATAGAAATACTATTTTACAAAGGATAGGGAAAACTTTCTTTCTGCAAAGTCCAGCCAAAACTCCAGTCAGCTATATATTCATGTAGATGTTAGGTTTTCTACATCAATATGGTATCACTTGCCAATATAATTCTAATGTATTGACCATTGTGGCTGTAACTTATCATGTTGCAGGATTACTTGATGATAGTGAAGTTTGATGAGTAGGGATTACGAGTCTGCAACCAACATGTTTGCCTGTGGCACATGAAGATGAAGGACTCCATGCTTTATAGTTATATATGTTGCTTTGTAATAAGATAGCCGTATGAGCTATGTAAGTTGTAATGAACTATTTTTATTCTTGGATATGCGATGTAATATGACTTTTGTTTCTTGATATTACATCTTAACTGTGGGTACTAGCTATTCGATCTAGGCACTAGCATTGATAAACACATGGACTTGTACCTTATCGGGTTTGGTCCGCTACAGATGGTATCAGAGCACTGTGTTGCATGTAGATTCATAACCCTAGGATTTGGATATACACTTAGAATAATAGGAGTTGCATCTGTGCAAGTTATTTACGAACAATATTGTAAATTCTTTCCTTAGTATTCTATTTTGTTTCTACATTTCTCCCTGTTTCAACTTCATTACCAAGGTCTTCATCTTCAGCATCACCAAGGACTTCAACATCACAAATGAATTTAGCTTCAACATCACAAAGAACTTTAGCTTTAGTTTTACTAAGGACTTCAGCTTCGACATCACAAAGGACTTCAAGACCACCTACTAGGAATTGGACTTCTCGACATTGTCAACATGCTGGATCTACATATCTCCATCATCAAAAGAAACCATGTAAATTTTCAGAAGGAAGCATTGTTCTTTAATAGTTCTAGGACTTGGAAATTTTATTAGAATATTTTCGATGATAGGATCAACCTGTTGAAAATGTAAGCAATAATCCATATGATTTAATCCAAATAATAAACTGATAAAGCATGATCATACAGACAGTAATAAAACCAATCATGCAGATCAACAAAGTAGGTGAACAGATTACATCTATAGGAGATAAATCTATTACATCTACACCAACCGCTAGAACAAAGAACTCTAGCATAATCCGAAAAAGACAGTTGGGGATAACGTACAGTGTAGGCTGAATAGCAGCCGCAGCGGTTGCAACAGCGTCGCCCATGTTGAGGTTGTCGAAGAGGTCGCTAACATCCGGGAAGAAGTCATCGTTCGGGAACTCACCGTTGGACGACGTCCTGGTTGCCAGTAGTCGCGCTTGAGCGCTCCCCAAAAACCTGATCGCCCCTCACCCGTACAGGTTCACGAGAGGCGAGGTTCCGGAGGCCTACTGTCCCGATCTGCGGTGCACGGTGCAAGCCGGGATGGGGAAGACGAAAGCGGCGGCGCAAGGTTCTCGAGGTAGGCGCATGTGTGGATTGATTCACCAATTAGGTTTAGTGCAAACGCTTATATAATGCAGGTTAGGAAGATCGTGGGGCTCAGCCCACGTCCGAGTCGGTAACAGCCCACGTCCATAAAAACTGGAAACGGTTGTAATTAACGCGTCCCTTAATGACTCATAATCATTTTTCCCAACCAGCAAAATAAAGCTCGGTTCGGCGAGATTCCCGCAACCCACGGCGCGCGCGTGTCGTGACGAAGGAGGAGTGCGCGAGGGCTACTCTTCTTGTCTCACCTTAGTGAGTGGTGCCACACTCTACTATATAAGGTGGTCCAACTCCCCTTCAACTAGCAATGTGGGACTAAACTTTAGCACCACTAGCACAGCCATATGCTGTCATATACAAGTGGGCCAAAGAGAATTTCAGAATTTGTCTAATGGGCCAACAGCCCAAAACTCACCAAATTCCAACAATCCACCACAAAGTCTCATTGGCACATCACATCACTTTTCTTCCAGGACATTGTTTTATATACCGGTGTGTAGTGGAGACTGTTAAGTTGAAATTCCACGTTAAACTTCATGCTACACTAGCTAGCAACTTGAATAGTGGACTATGCCTTGAACTACAAGTTTTCTGTGTGCTAGTTTCACACAAAATCTTGACCGGTACAGGCCTACCGTCGGCTTCCCCGCGGTTTGGAGCTTATGTGTCATACTCGAGGGCCTTTCATGAGTTTATTAGAGAGCACCCAACTCTCACGGGCTGCGATGTTTGACAGTCAGACTCATATAGGTGTGTTCTTCAAGAGATGTTCTGCAGGACAACATCTCCGCTTATAAAAGCCATTTGGAACACATTAAAATAAATATCAACCTGCCATGCAGATTAAGAGAGTATTGCATCTTTATGGAGATGTAAATATAATATGGGAATACTCTCCACTCAGCGGACCAACATCTTGTCTCCCAGCTCTAATTCACGGGATATCCGATCACATAGAGTGGGTTGCCACTGGGTTCAACTCATAGTGTGGGTCTCAAACCCATCTCCCTCGATGCATTATCTATCACATTGCATGATAAACCCTTTGTGAAGGGATCTGCTAGATTTTTAGATGTTTGGTATAATCCAACACAATAACTCCAGAGTTTCTCAGTTTCCTGATAGATTTCAATCTCCTCTTCACATGCCTTGATGACTTCATATTATCCTTATAACTGTTTACTTTGACGATCAGAATTTGATTATCACAGTTCATTGGGATGGCAGGTATTGGTTTTTCAACCACAGGTAAGTTCATCAAGATCTTATGAAGCCACTCTGCTTCAACAATGCTTGTGTCTAATGCTGTGAGTTCTGCTTCCATTGTTGACCTCGTTAAGATGGTCTGCTTGCATGAATTCCAGGAGACAGCGCCACCACCAAGTGTAAACAAATAACCACTTGTGGCCTTAATCTCATCAGCATCAGATATCTAGTTTGAATCACTATAACCCTCAAGTACCTGTGGATACCCAGTATAGTGAATACCATAACTCGCAGTGCCTTTCAAATAGCACAAAACTCTTTCAAGAGCATGCCAATGATCATCTCCAGGATTTGACACAAATTGACTCAGTTTTCTTACAGCAAAGGAGATGTCAGGTATAGTAGCGCTGGCTAAATACATGAGAGAGCCAATAATTTGAGAATATCTCAATTGATCTTTAGCAGTCCTTCGATTCTTTCGAAGTAGAACACTCGGATCATAAGGCGTTGGAGAAGAATTGTAGTCGCTATACCGGAAGTGACTAAATATCTTTTCCACATAGTGATACTAAAGCAATGTTATCCCACCATTGTCATCCTTTAGTAGCTTCATGTTTAAAATTACATCAGCCACTCCCAAGTCCTTCATCTCAAAGCAGTGAGATAGGAACTCTTTGACCTCCTCGATAACAGCGAGGTTGGTCCCAAATATCACTATGTCATCAACGTAGAGACACATAATAACTCCCTCTCCCCCACCATGGCGATAGTACACACATTTGTCAGCTTCATTTACAACAAAGCCTTCAGCAGTTAAAGTTCTTTCAAACTTCTCGTGCCATGGCTTAGGAGCTTGCTTAAGACCATACAAAGACTTCACTAACTTACACACCTTTCCTTCTTGACCATCTACTACAAATCCGTCAGGCTGCTCCATATAAATTTCCTCATCTAGCTCTCCATTTAGAAAAGTTGTCTTAACGTCCACTTGATGAACGAGAATACCATGTGAGGCAGCCAAGGAAAGTAGTACTCGAATAGTGGTCAATCTGGCTACAGGTGAGTAGGTATCGAAGAAGTCTTCACCTTCCTTTTGGGTATAACCCTTAGCCACAAGACATGCCTTGTACTTTTCAATAGTACCATCAGGTCTAAGCTTTTTCTTGAACACCCACTTACATCCTATAGGTTTGCACCCATAAGGACGATCACTGACTTCCCAAGTACCATTAGCTAAGATGGAGTCCATCTCGCTTCGGACAGCTTCCTTCCAGTAGTCAGCATCTTGAGATGCATAAGCTTCTGAAATGGAAGTGGGAGTATTATCCACAAGGTACACAATGAAATCATCACCAAATTACTTTGTAGTCCTTTGTCTCTTGCTCCTTTTGGGAGCTTCATTGTCATCCTCCACCGGATCATCAGATTGTTCTATCGGCATAGTGGGTTCAGGAATTATAACAAATTCCTGACTAGATGAACTAGTCATCTCCTGATTTGATGAGCTAGACATATCTTTCATGGGAAAGATGTCCTCAAAGAAAATCACATCATTCGACTCCATAATTGTACCAACATGAATGTCGGATACCTCAGATTTTACTCTCAAAAATCTATAGCCAATGCTATGAAAAGCATATCCCAGAAAAACACAATCAACGGTTTTTGGTCCAAGCTTTCTCTTCTTGGGTATTGGAATATTGACTTTCGCCAAACAACCCCAAGTTCGTAAGTAAGAGAGTTTAAGCCTTTTCTTTTCCCATTCCTCAAATAGAGTCATGGTTTTATCCTTTACAGGAACACGGTTTAGGACATGACATGCAGTCATTAGCGCCTCCCCCACCATTCCTACGAAAGACCCGATGTATCTAACATGGCGTTAACCAAATCAGTTAGAGGGCGTTTCTTCCTTTCGGCCACCCCATTTGACTGAGGTGAGTAGGGACGCGTCCTCTCATGTATAATACCATGTTCCATACAAAATAAATCAAATTCGTTTGAAAAGTACTCCCCATCATGATCCGACCTTAGCCGCTTGATTTTAAGATCAAGTTGGTTTTCTGCCTCAACTTTATAGATTTTGAAGTAGTTCAAAGCTTCATATTTAGATTTCAGGAGATAAACATAGCAGTATCTAGTGGAGTCATCAATCAACGTCATAAAGTATCTTTTTCCACCTTTTGTCAACACACCATTCATCTCACAAAGATCTAAATGTATAAGTTCTAGCGATGCTAAGTTTCTCAGTTCCGTAGCCGTATGAGACTTGCAGGGTTACTTTGCTTGCACAAAAACTTGGCACTTAGAACCTTTGAAAGTGGTAAATTTTGGAACTAAACTCATACTGGCTAGCCGCATCATGTAACCAAAGTTAATATGACAGAGTCGTGAATGCCAAACATTGGACTCATTATCATTGCAAACATGATTAATAACTTTAGTATATGAGTCTGACAAAGACAAGCGGAACAGACCTCCGCACTCATAACCCTTTCCAACAAATTGTACATACTTAGAAATTACTACTTTATTGGACTCAAATTACCAACTTAGAGCCATCTCAACATAAAAGCGATCCGCTGACGAGATTCTTATTGATGGAAGGAACGTGCTGCACATTCTTCAACTGTACGGTCTTCCCCGAAGTAAACTTCAGATTTACCGTACCAACACCATGAACAGAAGCATGTGAGTCGTTTCCCATCAGCATGGAAGAGGTCCTTGAGACCTGATAAGAGAAAAACATGGAAATATTAGTGGTCTTGCCGCTGTTTCCATGTTGATGCTTGTCAAAATGTTTAGGGCAGCTAGGAGCCCAATGATCAGGATCACCACAGACGTGGCAAGAGCCTTTCCTCTTATCATTTTTCTTCTTGAGGTTGGTTGAGTGCGTGGCCTTGTTCTTGCCATCAAACATCCCCTTTCCTTCAGTTTTGTTCTTATTCTTGAACTTGTGGGATTGGAAGTTTTTTCCTTTGCACCAAATTGGCAGTAGAACCTCCCTTCAAATCCTCAAGCAGTTTTGTCCTTTGCTTTCGCCTTCTCTTCCACATGAAGATATACCCAATGAGATCTGTAACAGAAAACTCTTGTCTCTTGTGTTTCAGAAAAGTAGCAAAGTTCCTCCACGAGGGAGGAATCTTGGCAATAATGCCACTGGGCCACAAATTTGCCCGGTAAGGAACACTTGAACTGCTCAAGTTCTTTGGCAAGTGATTATATCTCATGAGCCTGCTCAACGACGGAGCGCTCATCAACCATCTTGTAGTCATAGAATTGCTCCATGACATACAACTCATTGCCAGCATCCGAGACCCCAAACTTGGCATCGAGCGCTTCCCATGCGTCCTTGCCATTATAAAATGACATATATGGGTCAACAATACGTTGGAGATATGCCCAAGAGGCAATAATAAAGTGGTTATTATCATATCTTCATACTTATGATAAATGTTTACATACCATGCTATAATTGTATTAAACGGAAACATTAATACTTGTGTGATTCGTAAACATAAAAGAGTCCCTAGTAAAGCCTCTTGTTAAACTAGCTTGTTGGTTAATATATGATCATGTTTCCTGATCATGAACATAGATATGTTATTACCAACAGGGTCATATCATTAGGAGAATGATGTGATGGACATACTCCTATAGTTAAGCGTAGCATAAAGATCAAGTCATTTAATATAGTTCATTTGCTATAAGCTTTCCGATACATAGTAACCTAATTCCTTCGACCATGAGATCATGTCAAACACCACACCGTAACTGGGTGGCTATAAAGGAGGCATTGAGTGTTTGGAAAGTATGGGTTGAGGCACATGGATCAAGAGTGGGATTTGTCCATCCATATGACGGATAGATATACTCTGGGCCCTCTCGGTGGAATGTCATCCAATTAGCTTGCAAGCATATGACTGGCTCACAAGGGATCACATATAACGGGAACGAGAAAAGAGTACTTATCAGTAACGAGGTTGAACTAGGTATGCAGAGATACCGACGATCAAAACCTCGGATAAGTAAACTATCGGGAGACAAAGGGAAATTGGTATCGTATGTAAGTGGTTCATTCGATCACAAAGCAATCGTAGAAATATGTGGGAGCCATATGAATTTCCAGATTCCTCTATTGGTTATTGATCGGAGAAGTGTAACATCCTAAATTTTTATAATAGGATGTTATTAGCAGCATGCATCATCCTTGCATCATGGCATCCTACAAATGAATTTTGCAACAATATCCTAACACCTAAACCTACCGAAACCATAATAAAGATTTACCTATGTAAGCAATACTGATGTATTCATGCTTGACCCTAATAAAAACTATGCAAAAATAATAAACCATGGTTCTATGATAACCACCTCATTTTTATAAAGTTTGGATTGATTATGCCAAATTTATTGAGGTTATAATAAAACAGAAAATGGAAAAAAATAACGAATAAAAAAAACGTTCGGCCTAACCTAGCTGGGCCTCGCGCCAGCCCACCCACGCCCACGCGACAGCTAACCTAGCTGGGCCTCGCGCCAGCCCACTTCCCTTCTCGCCGCCGACACGCGGGACCCACCCGCTCGTCCCCTACCTCGAGTTGGAGACCGCCTGCAGCACGTCTTCGATCGGATTCCGGTAGGATCCGCGGCCTAATCCTAGCCTCTCGCCCAAGATTTCCGCCCCCATATAACCCTCGCCACCCTCGGCCTCACCTCGTTTAATTTTTCCTTGCAAACCTAGCCCAATCGATATCTCGCACCGGCCGCCGTCGGGTTGACCTCGTCAAGACGGTTCGGGACTCCCCCTTTCTCCTTTCTTCCTCTGGAGTTTTCCCTCGTTCACCACTGATTTGCCCCGTGTGTTTTTCCCTCTCTCAATCGCAGCCGATCGACGAGAATCGCTCGCCAGAGCATCGCCCGAGACCAAGACGGGCAGCTGCCATCTGACGCGGGTAGAGAAGGAGATAGGCAACGCCGAGGACGCGAGTGTGACTGTGAAGGACATCTGCACCCCGTCGACCACTCCGCCGCCTTGGGGAACCACCGTAACACCGCCGCCCATCATCACCGACGCCACCCGCCGCCAGTCGCCACCGCCAGCCAGGGAGGTGAGTCTGTCCTTGCTTCTTAGCCGTTAGATCTAGGATGGACGGTGAGGATTAGAAGTTTAAAGCGAAGGGGTATGCGCTAATAGCGTTGCGCCGCGTGGCCGCAGTGTCTGCCCGCCTCGTCAGTGCCGCTTCGCCTAGCTGGCCCAATCGGGTTCTGCCACTTGGCGCTTTCTCGATTAGGACTAGATCTATTTGGCAGATTTGAGTTAAAACTTGTGAAAATCATAGAAAAATAATTACTTGGCCAAATTTATCTTATAATATACCGTTGGATTCATAAATTTATGTAGAACGCAGATCTGCAATAAAATTTCAAGGTTATAGTAGGGTTTTCGGTGTAGAATTCAATCTCTAGGTTAGAGTGTTTAATCTATAAAATAATAATTAAAATTCTGATTTAGTTGATTCTTGTTGTGATGACTTTGTTTCCACAACACCTACTGAAAAAAATTGTAGAACCTTTGCTTAAGAGCATTAGATTTGTTTGGGGCTAATTAGATGGTTGGATCTCCTAATAAACCTATGAATTAGATTAATGAACCAAATTATTTTAAACATATGGGAGATCAATCCTAATAACACCCTTAATACAATTGTAATCCAATTATACTACCTTGGTCAATTTAGAGAACCAATCTTGCATAAATACCATGATGCATGCATGCATATTATCTCTGTGGCATATTTTGACTAGATCCATGTTTGTGTTTCGTTAGATTGTTCGGAGTGCGCTGAGGAGTGCTATTGTGTAGAGTGCTGCTCGGATCAAGGCAAGTTACACCACTTGTTCATAACTTTTGTCCCAGTTTTGATTTTATGCATGTGATCTTCAAAATTCTGTAGTATACATGTGTAGGATGTTCTAGTAGAATTTTTCCTTAGTATTATTTTGCAAGTGCGATGATTTTGTAGTATGCCATGAGTAGCTCTATACTTAGGATTTCCCCTCCTAATAGGTTACCCCTGTTTTGCTAAGTATTGCTTGCTATGCTATATATACAAAGTACCGTTGGGGGGTTCGAAAGACAATGAATTTTTTTAAGTATAAAGGCTCTCTAGAGAAAACTTTTCTTCTCAAATCCACTTCAAAATAAAACTATGTTTTCTTCTGGGCGGAATGGTTGTCGGACAACGAGTGAGATTTTGGTGGAGGACGGCCGCCTAGGAATGAAAGAAGTCTGCCATGTTTCAGAATTCAGAAGCTTCCAGTGCAACCACAATACATATGGGCTCTGTCTTGGCCTAGTACTTAGTGGGAAACCTCACCTGGGTACCAACATTTGGAGGTTCTTGGCACGGTTGGATCCAGAAGGTAGAGGGGCTACTAAGGGAAAGCCTCGCCATGGTCTTGTCTGTAAAAGGACTTGATCGTGGATTATGGGTAAAGTGCACAAATTCTCGCCAGTATTGCAATCTGATCGATCAGCCGTGTTCACGGAAACATAACAACATTGAGCATCTGAAGGATGGATCCTCTGAAGGATCTTCCTCTCTCTTTTCTAAACAAAGTTTTAAAAGCCCATGGCGTGAGTAATATCGCCAATGGATGGGATTTTGGGAACTTGGTGCGTAATATCCAAGTGTCACTTGGTGAGTAATATCCAAGTGTTTGGTTGTTTGGACACTTGGTGAGTAATATCCTCGTGTGCCATTCGACCCTATTTTATCTAAGCAAATGTTTACAAAGTAGGGAAAATCTTCTCTTCTTCTCTCTACTTAAGAAAACTAGCTTTGAGCAAATGAACTCTACAGCCTAAACTAGCCTTGCATGTAGAGATAGCCTTTTCTTTCCTTGGTGTAATTTGCCAATACATTCAAAGTATTGACCCAACTTGTTGGCTGCACGTCTTATGTGCAGAATCCTAAGATTGAAAGGTGCGTAGGGATCGCGAGTCTACACTCTACAAGACTGGGGCGTTGATGGACTCAAGATGCTTTTATGTTTCCGCTGTTATTTGAGCTAGCTTAATGCTAAGCAAATTTGTAATAAATTCATACTCTGGATTCTCCGTGTAATAAAGACTTTGTGTTTTACATGATATTCATCGGCTGTGAGTGCTAGCTAATGATCCAGGGACTAGCATGTTAATCATAGGGACTAAGGATCTTTATTGATCCAAGGTCACTACAGATGGTATCAGAGCACATCGTTGCCTGTAGGACGTGACCATAGGATTGGAACCACCTCTAACTTATGTGCCTTACTTACTTTACTACTATGTTATTTTCCGCACTTCTAGTATCTGCTTTCCTCTACTTAAGTATCTAATTAACATTCCTCTAACTTAAAGATGACAACCTTCCTCTACGACACCGTCGCGGACATCGAGCCCCTTCTCTTTGGTGGATGCCGCTTGGACCTTCCCCTCCCAACAATCCAGGGGAGAACAATGAAGAAACTCCACAAGGACGGCTGTTGGGGAGTCAAAGTCATCCAGCCAGGAAAAGAGCGAGGCAAAAACCCGAAGGAAGACATAGCAATCCACATTGTTAGCGATTCCAAGGAGAAGGCCCTTAGAATCAGCTTGCAGCAGCTCATTGGTCGCCTATGTGGACGTCATCATGAGGCTCTCCAAGGACACTGCGGCGGCCTCTTTGGAAGACGAGATGAGGAAGGAATTCCCATGGAGTTAACCCTTGAGGAAAGGACTTCTACCAAGCGCCGAAGGACCCAATATCAAGACTTGGAGTGCCACATCCATGACCTTGAAAAGGGTAGCTTCCTCGAGATGTTAAGGAACGACAAGCTATGCGCCCTCATCAAGGAGAAGGAAGAAATGATCAAGCAGCAGGAGGAGGCAATGAAGCTCCAACAGATAAAGTTCTAGGACCAAGAGAAGAAGTTCGCTAACCAAGAGAAGAGGGTGATAAATAAAAACAAGAGGATTAGGGAACTCAAGCAGGCGATCGATGGAACTGAAGTGCAAACCGAAGGCCTTTGGAAGATAATCAATGATGTGTGTGCTTCCAAGAGGGACTTGGCAAAGCAACTTGAAGCCGCAAAGAAGTCAAGTCTAGTGGAGGAGCTACAAAGAGAGAAGGAGGGACTTCAAGAGCAGCTAGAAGCCACATCCAAGAAGCTGCAGGATGAGATAAAGAACCTCCAAGAGAAGCTTGAATCCACCACGAAGGAGATGGAGTTGTACAAGACAACCCTAGAGCAGGAAGGCTACTCGTTCGAGGACGAGGAAGAGGAAGGCGTGGAAGATGTGTAATAGTTGGACCACCTTTAATTCTATAGTAGAACGTTACTCGCGATTGTAATAAATACCAAGACATTTTTTTGGTTTAGTTAAACTTGGATGATTTTTGTGTTAAGTTGTGTCTTGTGTGTCTTGTGTGCTTGGTCTGTTCTCATAAGGGTAGGAGTTTACTACTTAGTCTTTCTGTCTATTTCTTAACTTTTCTCTCAAACCCCACAGATGCCGCCAAGACGTGCGAACACCAAAATTCCTCCGAAAATTGCACAACTCCTGGCCACTCAAAACCAGCTGATCCAACTGCTCACTCAGAACATGCAAAACAACAACAACAACGCTCCACCTCCGCCACCGCCACCTCTACCACCACCTCAACAGGATCGCTGGACTCGGTTTTTGAGGCTGAACCCACCTACCTTCACTAGCAGCGCTGAACCAATCATCACCGATGACTGGCTACGTACAATTAACAAGAAGCTAGACACCGTGCAAGCTGTCGGATCCGACAGGGTACGTTATGCCGCACACCAGCTCGAAGGACCTGCTGTAGAATGGTGGGATAACTACCAAGTCACCCACCCGGATATTGATGCTATCACTTGGGATCAGTTCGAGCTAGCTTTTCGCACTCATCATGTGGCTGCTGGTATCATGACTCTGAAAAGGCGCGAATTTCACGACCTACACCAGTTGCACCGTTCTGTCACCGAGTATGGTGAGATTTTCAACAAGCCAGCCCGTTATGCACCCGATGATGTTTCCACTGATGCCAAGAGACAGGAGGAATTCTTAAGAGGACTCAATGATGAGATATCCATTCAGCTTGTGGCTCAGAAATTTGACAACTTTCAGGAACTCCTGGACAGAGCCATTGTGGTTGAATCCAAAAGGAAGAGGATAGAAAACCACAAGAGGAAGTCTAACCCTCACAAGCACTCTATTCCGTACCAGAAGAAGCACACTTCCTCACCACCACCTTATAATAATAATGGCCACAACCATAACTGTCATCACCATGGCGGCCACAAACACAATGGGTATAAAAACCGCAATGGGAATGGCAGCAATGGAAAGGATCTCAGTGAGGTGACATGCTTTAAGTGCAACAGGACAGGGCACTATGCAACTACTTGCCCCGAGAAGAAGAATGGCAATGGCAATGGGAATGGAAATGGACACAACCATGGCAATGGAAACGGGAATAAGCCACACCCGTTTGTCAAAGCCAAGGTGAATCATGTCTCTATGGAGGATGCTTGTGATGCACCAGACTCCGTGATTGGTAAGTTCAAGCTCAATTCTATTCCCGCAGTTGTTCTTTTTTATACTGGTGCATCGCATTCATTCATATCAAGGGTATTTGTGGACAGAGGCAGGATACCTATAGAGACTATAAACTTTCCTCTAAGGGTAAGTTCTCATGGGGGAGAAATAGTGGCAAACTCCGGTTGCCCGGGATTAGAACTAAGCATTGGGACACACATCTTTCCCAAAAGTCTAGTAGTTCTGGAGTCACAAGGATTAGACATAATCTTGGGCATGAATTGGATGACCCAATATGAAGGAGTCATAGATTGTTCCAAAAGAATTGTCATGCTCACAACACCGGAAGGGAAGAGAATTCGTATCAAGAATAAGTATCCTCTACCTAACATCAATGATTTGTTTGACCAGTTAAAGGGAGCCAGTGTCTTCTCAAATATCGATCTGCGATCAGGCTACTTTCAGCTAAAGATTCGAGAACATTATGTGCCCAAAACAGCCTTCACCACGAGTACACCGTGATGTCGTTTGGTCTAACCAATGCCCCGACATATTTCATGACCATGATGAACAAGGTGTTCATGGAATATTTGGACAAGTTTATCGTGGTATTCATAGATGATATACTCATATACTCCAAGGACGAGAAGGAACATGAGAAACATCTGCGCCTAATTATGGAAAAACTAAGAGAACACAAGTTGTATGCCAAATTCAGCAAATGCGAATTCTGGTTAAAGGAAGTAGGATTCCTCGGTCATGTTGTGTCGGCAAAAGGAGTTGCCGTAGATCCTAGTAAGGTAGCTTCCGTAACTGAATGGGAGTCACCTAAGAATGTGGGAGATATTCGGAGTTTCTTGGGTCTCGCAGGGTATTACCGGAGGTTCATTGAAAACTTTTCCAAAATAGCAAAACCCATGACGGAACTGTTGAGGAAGGAAAAGAAATTCCTATGGACCGAAGCATGCGAAGCAAGCTTTCAGGAGTTGAAGAAACGCCTTGTAATGGCACCAGTACTGTGTCTGCCTGATATCCAAAAGGATTTTCAAGTCTATTGTGACGCTTCTCGACAAGGACTTGGAAGTGTGTTGATGCAAGACGGGAAAGTGGTATCCTATGCCTCTCGACAACTTAAGAACCACAAACACAACTACCCCACACATGATTTGGAACTTGCATCTGTGGTACATGCACTCAAGGTATGGAGACACTACCTCATGGGCAAACATTGTGATGTGTTCACAGATCATAAGAGTTTGAAGTACATCTTCACCCAGAAGGAGTTGAATATGAGGCAAAGAAGATGGCTTGAACTGATTAAGGATTATGACTTGGATTTAAAGTACCACCCCGGAAAGGCAAACGTGGTGGCCGATGCCTTAAGTCGTAAGGTTTATGTGAATGGACTTACCACAGGGGAACTTCCAGAGGATTTATGCAAGCAATTCAAGGATCTGAGGCTAGAAATAGTTCCGAAAGGACACATAGCGACTATGGAAATTGTGTCTACTTTCCAAGAGAGAATCAAGGAAGCACAAAAGGGAGATAAAGGGTTGGAAGAAATAAGAGTCAGGATAAGTGAAGGAAAGACAAAAGAATTTCGTCTAGAGGAACAAGGAACCCTTTGGTATGGGAAGCGTTTGTGCGTTCCCAATGACCCCGACATCAGGAAGTTGATTTTACAAGAAGCTCACAATTCACCTTACTCAATTCATCCAGGTAACACGAAGATGTACATGGATGTGAAGGATAGTTTTGGTGGAATAACCTAAAAATATAAATTGCCGAGTATATTTATCTGTGTGACGTATGCAATAGAGTTAAGGCCGAGCATCAGAAACCGGCCGGATTACTTCAACCACTACCTATACCCGACTGGAAGTGGGATAAGGTAGGCATGGATTTTATCACGGGATT
Organism: Avena insularis; assembly: GCA_023614405.1. NCBI lineage: Eukaryota > Viridiplantae > Streptophyta > Magnoliopsida > Poales > Poaceae > Avena > Avena insularis. Next base: position 203,313,755 of record CM042691.1, on the reverse strand, counting down.
GCCCCGGACTCGTTCAGGATTTTATTCTATCTGGGTAGTGATAGACCACTTTACCAAGGTGGCTCACTTCATTCCTGTAAAGACCACATATACCAGTGCTAAGCTTGACAAGATATATATGTCGAGGATTGTAAGTTTGCATGGTGTTCCCAAGGGAATTGTGTCAGATAGAGGCACCCAGTTCACTTCAAAGTTTTGGCGACAGCTACATGAGTCTCTTGGAACCCGACTAGAATTCAGTACTGCCTTCCACCCTCGGACAGATAGCCAAACGGAAAGGTTGAACCAGATTCTGGAAGATATGTTGAGAGCTTACGCACTAGACTATGGATCTAGTTGGGACGATAACCTGCCGTATGCTAAGTTCTCATACAACAACAGCTACCAGACAAGTATCAAGATGGCTCCGTTTGAGGTTCTGTATGGCAGGAAGTGTAGGACTCCGCTGTTATGGAATGGAGTTGGTGAACGTAGTCTTTTTGGACCTAAATTGATAAAGGATGCCGAAGAAAAGGTACGACAGATTCAGGATAGGCTAAAGGTAGCCCAATCCCGACAAAAGAGTTATGCTGATTTCAAACGCAGAGATGTGGCTTATAAAATAGGAGACCGTGCGTATCTCCGAGTTTCACCCCTGCGAGGAGTTAAGAGGTTCGGAATCAAGGGTAAATTAGCCCCACGATTCATAGGTCCATATAAGGTTCTGGTCCGTAGAGGAGAAGTTGCTTATCGCTTGAGTTACCGTAAGGATCGACTGTTCATGATGTGTTTCATGTGTCACAACTAAAGAAGTGTCACCCGGAGATGGCCGAAACACCGCTAAGAGATACCGTTCCCCTAGATGAGGTTCAATTGGAAAATGACCTTACCTATGAGAAAAAACCCATCAAAATACTGGAAACAGCCGAAAGGATTACCCGCACCAAGACTATAAGATTCTGCAAAGTACAATGGAACCACCACTCCGAGGAAGAAGCCACATGGGAGCGTGAAGAAGACTTGAAGGCAGAACACCCATACCTATTTGCTAGCCAGCCCGAATATCGGGGACGAGATTCTTCTTAAGGGGGTAGGTTTGTAACATCCTAGATTTTTATAATAGGATGTTATTAGCAGCATGCATCATCCTTGCATCATTGCATCCTACAAATGAATTTTGCAACAAAATCCTAACACCTAAACCTACCAAAACCCTAATCAATACTTGACCCTTCTAAAAACTATGTAAAAATAATAAACCATGGTTCTATGATAACCACCTCATTTTTACAAAAATTTGGAAACAAGTTTCGCTAAGTTTGGATTGATTATGCAAAAGTTATTGAGGTTATAATAAAATAGAAAATGGAAAAAAAATAACGAATAAAAAAAACGTTCGGCCTAACCTAGCTGGGCCTCGCGCCAGCCCACCCATGCCCACGCGACAGCTAACCTAGCTGGGCCTCGCGCCAGCCCACTTCCCTTCCCGCCACCGACACGCGGGACCCACCCGCTCGTCTCCTACCTCGAGTTGGAGACCGCCTGCAGCACGTCTTCGATCGGATTCCGGTAGGATCCGCGGCTGAATCCTAGCCTCTCTCCCAAGATTTCTGCCCCCATATAAACCCCGCTACCCTCGGCCTCACCTCGTTTAATTTTTCCTTGCAAACCCTAGCCCAATCGATATCTCGCGCCGGCCGCCGTCGGGTTGACCTCGCCGAGACGGTTCGGGACTCCCCCTTGGTCCTTTCTTCCTCTGGAGTTTTCCCTCGTTCACCACTGATTCGCCCCGTGAGTTTTTGTCACATCCCAAAATTTTCCAAATTTTGAAATGTGAAAAATAAATAAACAAAATAAATAATTGTTGATTTTTAGGGCGAGAAGAAACTTTTGATTCCAATTGGAAACATCAAAACCTAATTTGATCAAATAAAATCCTAAAGGGATTTCAAAAGATAAACAATTAATAAAGATAGTTTTAATAATTGGAATCACTATTTTTGGATCTTTAAATAAAAAGATTTGGTTTTCAAAAGCAAAGGTAGAATTATAAATAAATATTATTTTAAAGAGCCAAATTAAATCTTGGCGAAGCTTTTGAAATAAAATATTTCTATTTGATAAAAAGAGTAAAGGTTTATTTAAATAAAATAATAAGGATTTATTAATATCCAATTTTATTTAAGTAAAAGGCTTTTTCCCTTCTAAAATAAACACTAAAACTTGTTAAAATATTTTAAATAAGATTTCCAAAGTGTTTTATTTTTCAAAAGAAACCTACTAAAAAGGTTTGGTATTATTTTAGATTTCAAATAGAATTTTAAAATAAATTAAACCTTATTTGAATTAAAGACTAAGGTCTATTTATTTAATTATTAATAGATCCTAAAAGAGTAAAAGAATTATTTTATTTTGGACTTTGGATTATGTTGTTAAACAGAACTAAAATCAATACAAAGTTTGGTGGTGGTTTGATTTGAATTGGAGTTTGAATTATTTGTTTGAAAAATCAAAACAGAAATTCAAATTGGAAAAAGAAAAAAGCTTTCACTATAAAAAATGAAACAAGTGGCAGCCCAGCAAACCCAGCCCAGCAGGCCCAGCAATTGACCCAGCGAGCCCACCCCACACTCACCCCACAGTGAAACGTTTTCTACTTAGAAAAGAACCCGCTGAGTCACAGACAAGTGGCCCCATCTTCCCCTCCCTCACTCTCGCTGACAACGGACCCCACGCGGCCTGTCCTTCGTTTCCACCCACGCCAGCCTTTCCCCCTTGCCGTTTACTGCCGTGATTACTCCCCTTGAATTCGCATTGATGCCTGCGTTAATCCTCGCCATGACCACACACACATAAATGCCACACTCCCCTCTCTCTTTCCCCCAAATCTCCAGCCACCCTCTGCCACCGGGCTGCTCCAATTTCGAGCTCGACCACCTCTGTCTCTGATGACGTTCCCGGCCAATTCCGGCGAACCGCAGCCGCCCCTCTCCTCACAGAGCACGCAAGCTTGCTCCTCAGTTCTGTGTGCACCTGCCCGTGTGCTCCACTCGCTCGCGTGCGCCCCAAATCGTCGGCAACGACCATACCCGAGCGCCACCGTCTTCTGCCATTTCTCCCGAAGTTTCCGTAAGCTCTGACGCTCGAGCCCTCCCGATGATGCTCCCAGATTCCCCACGCCGCTCGCTGCTAACCATGTGCTCCGTTTGCCTTAGGGCGACCTGCAGCTCCGTCCCCGTCGACATCCAGACGAGCCCGACGCTGCTGCAAGCTCCGGCGAGCAATCGTCGCCTCTCCGGTGCGCCCCTCGACTAGCAGACGGCACCTCGAGCTTCACCTCGACCACGCGAACACTGTGAGCCAATCCTCTGTCTTTCTTTCTTCCTGCATCGTCGGCAAGCACACCGCCAGAGCGTGCTCTGCCGCTCGCCGTCGCGCAGCGCCACCAGTCTTTGACCAAGCAACCTCGTCTGTTGGATGTAGATCCAGTGGTTAGGATAGATCGTTTAACGAACTGTTATCGATTGATCTGAGCCATGCGTATTAAATAAGATCCAACGAATCGTATAGGCTGATCCACACAAAGCGGTATCGACCAGTAGGGAAGCGCCACGTGAACAGGGTTTTGTTTAAAAGCAGAAATTAGAATCTATTGGTTATGTAAACTTGTAAAATTCATAACTTTAGTTCTACATGTCCAAATTTTGCAAATTTTATATCAATGGATTCAGAAGAGCAAGTACTTTTAAGCCATGTGCTTTGTTTAATGTTTTGCTTCTGGAAAATTGGTTGAAATTGCAGTAACATGTGTAGGCTTATTTTGAATATAAAAATTGTTCTAGATATATTTTTGAGATGAAATCTTTGCAAAATGATTTGTTTTGAACCTACTGACCATAGGAACCAACCTATGGATTTAAAAATGTATTTTGTGAAGTTAAGGAGTAAATATTTGAATTATCACATTTCTAGTCAAATAAAAATATTGTTTTTGGTTTAGAAATGATTTTTGAGTAAAACATTTGGGAAATGATTTGATTCAAACCTTCTGACCCTAAACACCAAGTTTTGAGAATTAAAATATATTTGGTGAACCCTTTAAATAATATTGCTTTGCTAAAAGCATTTTCAACCACATAAAATATTAATTTGATTTAAAAATGGTTTATAGATAAAACCTTTTGAAAATGGTTTTACCACCTTTATAAATGACCACTTTGAACTTTATAATGTTTAGAGCCTAGTGGAAACCACTTTTGCAAATAAAACTATCTTTTGCATGCTTGCATGCATGACCTTGTTTTTGTTATTTTATGTGTGAGAAATGGTTTGAATGCTAGTTGAAATCGTGTTTGTTTGATTGAATTGTAGTGAGGTTAGAAGAGTGTGATATTTGCAAGATCAAGAAGTGAACCATCATTCTCTACTAAAAAGGCAAGTGACACTATCATCCAAGTCCTACTATTTTCATTACACTTAGTGGATTTTTGTAACATGCATGAGAAGGACTACTATATTTTATGCTATGCTAAATCCTAATAGGATACCCTTATATCTCCCTTAGTAGAAACATTGTAGTTGTAGTAAGCTTAGCCCTGCTATATATATTGGGATGGGATTCATGATATGAATATATGAAGTGTTGGAAAGATATACGTTTTATATAATAAAACAAGTACTCAATGAACCACCTGGGTGGACAAGGATACTCAAGTTTTGGACAAGGTGGCAACAAAAGGAACCATGTTTATATGGCTATCTTTTTGGATGTGCACTAGAAGAAAACCACCCAGGGACTTAGAGATTGAACATGGTTCTCGTACAGTGGCTTCCGTGTACAGCCACATGCTAAATGGGCTCTGGCTTAGTCAACTACATAGAGGAATACCCATGCATTGGCATCTTCAGGTTAACTAGAATTGTGTAAGGGAAATTTATCCCTACATTGGTGCCTGGTTGACAAGCTAGCATTGTGTATTGGGAGGACTCCAATGGAAAGACTTTGTCACATTCTCGATTTGCCAGTACTCCATTTTGGTGAGTACTTATCCAGCAGCCACTGGTGGCAACAAGACGAGATTGTGTCATGTGGGTAATGTGTACAACTTCTGCAGAAGATCAAAATTCTAAGTACTTAGCCGTGTCCCCGGTTATGGACAATACTGAGCAACTAAGGCCTGAAGCTATGGAAGATCTCGACATTCCAATTTCTCAAAGTAAAACTTGATGGTGTCAACAAGGGATTTGAAGCACTTGGAGTTTTCCAAGAAGTTTAGAAAGATTTGACAAAAGATCAAAACTATTTCGAAAAGATAGGATAAAAATATATTGCTTTCTGCAAATGAGCCTAAACCCTACTTAGCCAAATATGCATGTAATGATAGGATCCACTTATTTCTACATAGTAGTGAAACTTGCCAATACAATTCAAATGTATTGACCCTTGTGGCTGTAACTTAATATGTTGTAGGTTTGTTTGATGATAGTGAAGTGTGTTGAATAGGATTACAAGTCTACAACCAACATGATTGCCTGTGGCACTTTGAAGATGAAGGACTCCATGCTATTGCTATATTCTGCTGCATTGTAATGAGATATCCAAATGAGCTATGTAAGATGCAATGAATTATTTTATTCCTGGTTATAAAGTTGTATTATGACCTTTGTTTCTTGATATTACATCTTAACTGTGGATGCTAGCTATTGATCCAGGGACTAGCATTGTAAACATAGGGATCTCTACCTTATTAAAGGTTGGGAACCTTACAGATGGTATCAGAGCACTGTGTTGCCTGTAGGATTTGTAACCCTAGGATTGGACAAAACCCCTTAGAAAAATAGGAGATGTGTTTGATCCAAAAACTTATTTACAAACAAACTTGTAAACCCTTTCCTCAACCTTTTTGGTTTTGATTCTACATCTGTTCCTTTTCAACTTGATGGACAAAGCCTTCACCATGACCAATGACTTCATCTTTAGTTTCAACATGGACTTCAACTTAGACATCACTAAGGACTACAAGTGAGAACCAAGGGACATTAGATTGCCTACCAAAGACATTGATGTCACGTTAGAGTATGGATCATATTGACCTATGAGGTATGACTATACTAGGTTGATTATTTCAAGAAAACTTGTTGTTTCCTTCAACTCAGGAGTTAAACTCATAAGTTGATAAGTGAATAGTTGCTTGTTGATTTCTTGATTGTTTGATTGAACTTGATTATTTTTGAGTTGTGTGTTAGGACTTCTTTAAACCTATCCATCATTACGTATCCCTATCAAACCAATAGATGCCTCCCCGTTGTGCCAACCCCAACCAAAACAACAACAACATCACTCCCGAGATGCAACAGTTGATGATAGGCCAAACTCAACTGATGCAGATGATGACCACACTCATACAGAATCAGAACAACAACAACAACAACAACAATCAGAATAATCCTCCAGCACATGGTATGCTCACCAGGTTTCTGAAACTTAGGCCTGCAAGGTTCTCTTGAACAACTGATCCAATGGAAGCCAATGATTGGTTACATTCGGTGAATAAAGTCTTAGTGACTGTTGGCTGCACCGATGAAGAAAAAGTTAGGTTTTCAGCATTTCTGCTTGAAGGACCAGCAGGAACATGGTGGGACAACTTTCAGATCACCACTCCCCTTGAGGATGTGACTTGGGCTATTTTTGAGGATGGTTTCCGTACAGCTCACATCTCACCTGGAGTGATGCACTTGAAGAAAAAGGAATTCCACAATCTGAAACAGCGTCACCTCAGTGTGGCTGAGTATATTGAAGAATTCAACACACTGGCACGCTATGCACTAGATGAAGTTGATACAGATGCTAAGAGAAAGGAGAAATTTCTTGAAGGACTTAATGATGAGTTTAACCTGCAGCTAGCTGTTGCCTATGTACCAACTTATCAATCACTCTGTGACAAAGACACCATTTTGGAAAACAAGATGAATCAAGTTGAGAATAGAAAGAGGAAGCATAAACTCAAGAATCACTCAGGATCATCACAAAAGAAGCATTCATTCAAAAAGAGCAAGGAAGATTCTGAACCACATCAGTATCACCACAATAACAATGGAAGTGATAATAATGGAAATGATACTGACAACAGAGATGATCTTGGTCAGAACCAACATGACACTTTCAGGAAGAAAGACATTAGCCAGTTGCAGTGCTATAATTGTAAGGAACTTGGACACTATGCATCAGACTGTCCTGAGAAGAAAAAGAAAAAGGATGCTAGAAGAGCCAATGGAGGTGACTCATATGTGACCCAGAAAGGACATGTGAACCACATTGACATGGATGGAAACTTTGAAGAGATAAAAGAAGTGGATGTTAGGAACTAGTTAACTCAGAAGGGTCAAATAAGGATTCCTTGTCTGGATATTAAGTTTTGAACTCATAGTCAAGTGAACCATCAATGTAACCCTATGAGACTTTCTTTTAAGGGTGGTAGTACCCTAGTTGTCTTCAAGCCAATTTGTAACCCTAGCCTTCCCAAATCTCCGGACGAGATTTCTTTTAATGGTGGTAGCCTGTCACATCCAAAAAAATTCCAAATTTTGAAATGTGAAAAATAAATAAACAAAATAAATAATTGTTGAATTTTAGGGTGAGAAGAAACTTTTGATTCCAATTGGAAACATCAAAACCTAATTTGATTAAATAAAATCCTAAAGGGATTTCAAAAGATAAACAATTAATAAAGAAAGTTTTAATAATTGGAATCACTATTTTTGGATCTTTAAATAAAAAGATTTGGTTTTCAAAAGCAAAGGTAGAATTATAAATAAAGATTATTTTAAAGAGCCAAATTAAATCTTGGCCAAGCTTTTGAAATAAAATATTTCTATTTGATAAAAAGAGTAAAGGTTTATTTAAATAAAATAATAAGGATTTATTAATATCCAATTTTATTTAAGTAAAAGGCTTTTTCCCTTCTAAAATAAACACTAAAACTTGTTAAAATATTTTAAATAAGATTTCCAAAGTGTTTTATTTTTCAAAAGAAACCTACTGAAAAGGTTTGGTATTTTTTTAGATTTCAAATAGAATTTTAAAATAAATTAAACCCTATTTGAATTAAAGACTAAGGTCTATTTATTTAATTATTAATAGATCCTAAAAGACTAAAAGAATTATTTTATTTTGGACTTTAGATTATGTTGTTAAACAGAACTAAAATCAATACAAAGTTTGGTGGTGGTTTGATTTGAATTGGAGTTTGAATTATTTGTTTGAAAATTAAAACAGAAATTCAAATTGGAAAAAGAAAAAAGATTTCAGTATAAAAAAATGAAACAAGTGGCAACCCAGCAAATCCAGCCCAGCAGGCCTAGCAACTGACCCAGTGAGCCCACCCCACACTCACCCCGCAGTGAAACGTTTTCTACTTAGAAAAGAACCCGCTAAGTCACAGACAAGTGGCCCCATCTTCCCCTCCCTCACTCTAGCTGACAACGGACCCCACGCTGCCTGTTCTTCGTTTCCACCCGCGCCAGCCGTTCCCCCTCGCCGTTTACTGCCGTGATTACTCCCCTTGAATTCGCGTTGGTGCATGTGTTAATCCTCGCCGTGACCACGCACACATAAACACCACACTCCCCTCTCTCTTTCCCCCAAAACTCCAGCCACCCTCTGCCACCGGGCTGCTCCAATTTCGAGCTCGACCACCTCTGTCTCCGACGATGTTCCTGGCCAATTCCGGCGAACCGCAACCGCCCCTCTCCTCACAGAGCACGCAAGCTTGCTCCTCAGTTCCATGCGCACCTGCCCCTATGCTCCACTCACTCGCGTGCGCCCCAAATCGTCGACAACGACCACACCCGAGCGCCACCGTCTTTTGCCATTTCTCCGGCGAGTTTCCCCGGTAAGCTCCAACCGCCCCGAGCCCTCCTTATGATGCTCCCATACTCCCCACGCTCTCCCACGTCTAACCATGTGCTTCGTTTGCCTTAGGGCGACCTACAGCTCCGTCCCCATCGACATCCAGACGAGCCCGACGCCGCAGCAAGCTCCGGCGAGCAATCGTCGCCTCTCCGGTGCGCCCCTCGACTAGCAGACAGCACCTCGAGCTTCACCTCGACCACGCGAACACTGTGATCCCCTCCTCTGTCTTCCTTGCTTCCTGCATCGTCGGCAAGCACACCGCCAGAGCGTGCTCCGCCGCTCGCCGCCACGCAGCGCCGCCAGTCTTTGACCAAGCAACCTCATCCGTTGGATGTAGATCCAGTGGTTAGGATAGATTGTTTAACGAACCGTTATCGATTGATCTGAGCCATGCGTTTTAAATAAGATCCAACGACTCGTAGAGGCTGATCCGCACGAAGCGGTATCGACTAGTAGGGAAGAGCCACATGGACAGGGTTTTGTTTAAAAACTGAAATTAGAATCTATTGGTTATGCAAACTTGTAAAATTCATAACCATAGTTCTACACGTCCAAATTTTGCAAATTTTATATCCATGGATTCAGAAGAGAAAGTACTTTGCAACCATGTGCTTTGTTTCATGTTTTGCTTCTGGAAAATTGGTTGAAATTGCAGAAACATTTGTAGGCTTATTTTGAATATAAAAATTGTTCTAGATATATTTTTGAGATGAAATCTTTGCAAAATGATTTGTTTTGAACCTACTGACCATAGGAACCAACATATGGATTTAAAAATGTATTTTGCGAAGTTAAGGAGTAAATATTTGAATTAGCACATTTCTAGTCAAATAAAAATATTGTTTTTGGTTTAGAAATGATTTTTGAGTAAAACCTTTGGGAAATGATTTGATTCAAACCTTCTAACCCTAAACACCAAGTTTTGAGAATTAAAATATATTTGGTGAACCCTTTAAATAATATTTATTTGCTAAAAGCATTTTCAACCACATAAAATATTGATTTGATTTAAAAATGGTTTATAGATAAAACCTTTTGCAAATGCTTTTACCACCTTTATAAATGACCACTTTGAACTTTATAATGTTTAGAGCCTAGTGGAAACCACTTTTGCAAATAAAACTATCTTTTGCATGCTTGCATGCATGACCTTGTTTTTGTTATTTTATGTGTGAGAAATGGTTTGAATGCTAGTTGAAATTGTGTTTGTTTGATTGAATTGTAGTGAGGTAAGAAGAGTGTGATATTTGAAAGATCAAGAAGTGAACCATCATTATCTACTAAAAAGGCAAGTTACACTATCATCCAAGTCCTACTATTTTCATTACACTTAGTGGTATTTTGTAACATGCATGAGAAGGACTACTATATTTTATGCTATGCTAAATAATAATAGGATACCCTTATATCTCCCTTAGTGGAAACATTGTAGTTGTAGTAAGCTTAGCCCTGCTATATATATTGGGATGGGATTCATGATATGAATATATGAAGTGTTGGAAAGATATATGTTTTATATAATAAAAAAAGTACTCAACGAACCACCTGGGTGGACAAGGATACTCAAGTTTTGGACAAGGTGGCAACAAAAGGAACCATGTTTATATGGCTATCTTTTTGGATGTGCACTAGAAGAAAACCACCCAGGGACTTAGAGATTGAACATGTTTCTCGTACAGTGGCTTCCGTGTACAGCCACATGCTAAATGGGCTCTGGCTTAGTCAACTACATAGAGGAATACTCATGCATTGGCATCTTCAGGTTAACTAGAATTGTGTAAGGGAAATTTATCCCTACATTGGTGCCTGGTTGACAAGCTAGCATTGTGTATTGGGAGGACTCCAATGGAAAGACTTTGTCACATTCTCGATTTGCCAGTACTCCATTTTGGTGAGTACTTATCCAGCAGCCACTAGTGGCAACAAGACGAGATTGTGTCATGTGGGTAAAGTGTACAACTTCTGCAGAAGATCAAAATTCTAAGTACTTAGCCGTGTCTTCGGTTATGGACAATACTGAGCAACTAAGGCCTAAAGCTATGGAAGATCTCGATATTCCAATTTCTCAAAGTAAAACTTGATGGTGTCAACAAGGGATTTGAAGCACTTAGAGTTTTCCAAGAAGTTTAGAAAGATTTGACAAAAGATCAAAACTATTTCGAAAAGATTTTGCACGTAGGTCCTCAAGTTTTGACAGAAAATTGCGCAGAAGTCCCTGGCACTATTAAAGCCTTCATAACTTTTGAATACGAATTCAAATGGAAAAAGTTTAAATACGAAAAGTGCTCAGAATTGTTTGAATTGTTTTTACAAACTTTATTTATTATTTTATATAATTTAAATATAAAAATTATTTGATTAATTATAAGAAATTATTTTGTTAATTATACAAAAACTTTGGAAATTCATAACTTTAACTATATAACTCCAAATAATATAAATAATATGTCTAAATTTATTAGAAAATCCTAAGGAATCCATTTCTTATATTTATAATTCATGAATCATATCAGTTCCTCTCGAATATTTTGATTATGCAAGTAATCATAATAATAAATGTGTCCATTTTATTTATTCTTGCATATTTGTAGACATATTATCATACAAAAGTATGCAACCAGCGTCTCCCTCGCGAACTCCATCCGTCCCACGCTCAAAAGTATGCACAACACGCATGCATGAACCATCCATCCGTCCCATTCTCAAAAGCATTGAAGTTGATCGTACGTGCGTCCACAACAACGAAACACCATCTACACGTGCTTCACGAGACAACCTCTTTAAATTGCCAGTCGATCACACACGATCCAAGCATCCTCACACCAAAACCTGGCTACTAGAAAAGCTGAGCATCTCTCCTCACACTTACGTGGCTAGCGGCCATCAAGATGAATGGTGGAATCGCTGAGCAGCTGCTGGTCCGCGTGGTGGTCGTCGTGGTCGGCCTGGTCTGCTCCTCGGCGGCCGTGCGCCCTCTCGGTGAGACCGGCCAGCAGCAGCTTGTCAATGCTGTGTACGTGTTCGACGACTCGCTGGTCGATGTCGGCAACAACGACTACCTGTCGGCTCCGGCGTCCTGGGCGCATTCTCCCTACGGCTTCGACCTCCCCAGGAGACCCACCAGACGCTTCACCAATGGCTACAACACCGCCGACTACATATGTAAGTACACGCGAACGCAAAATATGTCTACAAATATGCAAGAATAAATAAAATAGACACATTTATTATTATGATTACTTGCATAATCAAAATATCCGAGAGGAACGGATATGATTCATGCATTATAAATATAAGAAATGGATTCCTTATATTTTTGTAATAAATTTAGACATATTATTTATATTATTTGGACTTATAGAGTTAAAGTTATGAATTTCCAAAGTTTTTGTATAATTAACAAAATAATTTTTTATAATTAATAAAATATTTTTTATATTTAAATTATATAAAATAATAAATAAAGTTTGTAAAAAAAGATTCAAACAATTCTGAGCACTTTTCGTATTTAAACTTTTTCCATTTGAATTCGTATTCAAAAGTTATGAAGGTTTTAATAGTGTTAGGGACTTCTGCGCAATTTTCTGTCAAAAGATGAGGACCTACGTGCAAAACGTCAGACAGCACACAGTCTCGCGCTGCCACGTCAGCCTGACGGGTGGGCCAGCCTTGTCAGTTTCCATGTCAATTCGCGATCAGGACGAGTTTAGTGCGATTTGAGAAAACGGACGCCAAATGTGGCAGATTTTTGCTGCGAAAACGTAAACTGGTATATTTCCGGAATTTTGCCTAGAAGCCGGTAGTTCTATGCTATTAACTCTATATAAGGAGGGGCAGGGCTGCCCCTCTCCCTTACACCCAAAAACCCTAGCCCTCTCCTCCAAGTCGCCGGCGCCACCACCTCCTTGTGCCGCCGCCTAGGGCACCACCAACTCGGCGAGTTGGGGTGTTCCCCAAACCCTAGCCACCGGCTACACCCTCCCCTTGGTGCCCTCTAAACCCTATATCACCAAGTCCTCTCTCATAGTCCACCATACTCGCTCCGGCTTAAGGCGAAGCCCTGCGAGATCTCCCCTCTACTTCCGGTACCACGCCGTCGTGCTGCCGGAATTGCTAGGAGAGTGCTACAACCTATGCTGCCTGCTGAAACAAGGGATAGGAAGGTCTTCATCGAGTACCGAACATGTGACCGACTACGGAAGCGCTGCCGGAACGCAGCACTGGAAGGATCGTCTACGCGATCATGAGATCGGCAAGAGTACGACTACATCACCCACGAGAATCAGTTCTCGTTAACCACTTTGGATCTTCGAGGGTTAGTATTCTATCGACTCATTGCTACAATCTAGTAGATAGATCTTGGCTTGATCATAGATTAGATCTTGATTGTGTGTTCATGCAGTAGAAATTTTATGTTTTCCATGCTACGAATCCCTACAGTGGTATCATAGTCGTGTCTATATGTAGATCTGTTGCACGAGTAGAACACAATGGTCATTGTGGGCGTTGATGCTTTTGTTGTCGATTGCTTCTTGTGTACTTTTCATCTTGCGGGATGGTGGGATGAAGCGGCCCGGGTTAGCGTTACATGACATCGTTAATGAGACTTGCTCCACGCTTGACATGCAACTTGTATTGCATAAGTGGCTTTGCGGGTGCCTGTTTCTCCCAACATAGTTAAGATTCAATTTACAACGTGTGATTGACAATACTAGTATCAATGTTGTGGTTCTTGTTCGTAAGTTAGAACGACACTTATTGAAAGCCCCAAACCACGTAAAACATGCACAGAAAATTAGAGGCGTCTAACTTTGTTTTGCAGGGGTGTGCTGTGATGTGATATGGCCATGATTGTGATTATATATGATGTATGCAATGTCCCTTATTATAAGTTGGCAACCGGGAGGAACCATATGGTTGTCTTTTAAATTCCGTTAAGACCTGCATGTCTACTCAAAGAAGTTGTAATAGTTGATGCTAGTGGACGACAACCATGAAGCGGCGCCATTGACCTTGACGCCACACCGGTGATGATGGAGATCATGTTTGTGCTTGAAGATGGAGATCGGAAGCATAAGAAGAAAGGCCATATCATATCACATATTATGAATTTCATGTGATGTTAATCCTTTTATGCATATTGTATTGCTTAGTTCACGACGGTAGCATTATAAGATGATCCCTCAAGCACACAATTTCAAGTTTTAAAGTGTTCATCCTTAGTAAGCACTGTTGCTAAAGCTCGTTGTTTCGAAGCACCACGTGATGATCGGGTGTGTTAGATTCTGCGAGTGTATACAACGTGAGCAAGCCGGATTTGCTCATGCAGAAGCTAAGGTTTGATCTTGACGAGCCTAGCATGTACATACATGGTCTCAGAACACGGATCACCGAAAGGTAAAGCATGAGTCATATAGTAGATATGATGAACATGTTGATTGTTCGCCATTGAAGCTACATCAACTCTCGTGATGATCGGTTTTGATGTGCTGGATTTGGTTCGTGTGATCACTAAAACAATGTGAGGGATATTGTTTTGAGTGGGAGTTCAACGGCAATATGATTAAAAGTTGAACACTATTTATCATAAATTAAATCAAAGTGAATTTGCATAATTGTTGTAGTCATTGGCATTCGTTTACCACCTTGCGCTTAGTTATAATTGAGATGATAGAACTATAGAATTCTGGTTAGTTACTTTACGAACTGGTATCGTATTGTTTTGAAGTTTTAATCTAAAGTTTAAAAGTCCTATTGCAAACTTTCAGTAAGTTTCGGTTACTCCATGAAGTTTAATAATTGGTATTAAATCAAGAGTGACAATTCCAGTGTTAGTATCATGTTTGTCTCCATGATTCTTGATATTCAAAAGATAGTTTCAATATCAAGGTAATCTAGGAGTTGAAATGAGTTGTTTTAGAAACCATGATGTGTGGAAGATATTGTGATATCTGAAACGAAGTTTTGGTTGCAACATGATAGAGTATAATATGGCAAAAGTCATGTTCTCATATTTGATGAGAATTTGCAAAAGGTTGGAGACACTAGTTGTCCTAATCCTCCAAAAGGTTTTGGAGAGCAACATTATACTCGCGATTCATCGTTATAAGCTAAAAATAGCTTGATCATGGATAATTCCATGATAAGGGTGATGTTTGATGTAGGTAAAATGTTTACTACACCAAGAGATTACTAAAGAAAGGAATTTGAAAGAACACCAAACATTTGATGATGGTGATCTACTTCAAAGTGTAAGTCCAAAGACATTGGTATTTTACTATACATGCTTTGGACTATGTGTCATGTATATGGCTCCACTATTGATGTTGACAGAATTCTTTCAAACAGAAAAAGGAAATACTGAAAGATAATCTCATAAATATATGGCAGAAAAGAAAAGACTAGAATTGTTCAGCTTAAGTATATAGATGATATACATGTAATGGCTATATTCTTTGCTTATTAAACAATGTGGTTCTTAAGTATTTGATACTGAATTTGTTGGTGTGAATCGTCATACGAAACAACACAATTCATGAACTACAATGGCCTAAGTAACTAGCAGAAGAATATGTGATGATGTTCATCGAGAACAAATAAAGGGTTATTGTGCTGCTTGTTAAACATCAAAGCTTGCCTTCAAGATTTGTTTTATCAGGTATTATGAGAACAAAAGGGTTGTTCAAATAATTGCCGTAATCCATAAAGGATGGATGATTCACAAATCTCGTTGGAGAAATCACATCCATAAAAGTAGTGCTAAAAATGTCGAAAGACAAATTGATTGAAAGATCACTTAGGAAGTGACATCGCCGTTTAAATTATATTGGAAAGAAAACATGAAGAAACTCCATGTGGATGGAATTTTGGAGTCTTTTTGATTTTTGATCAAATGACGCTTGTGAAACTTTCCTAGAGATAATTAAAACTTCGTTCATAGGCCAAAAGGGAACGAATGACTAGCTTATTGGAACTTGTACATATTGTTGTATGAAGTCCATTATGTGTAGTCAAGAGCGATGGATTTCAACTTCATATGCTTTCTCCGAAAATTTGAGTGAAGATACGAATATTTACTTAATAAGGATGAAGTATGAAACATTTGAAAAGTTCAAAGATTTTCAAGATGAATTGCAAAATCATTGTAACAAGAATATAAATAGTTTATGATAAGATCATAAAGAAAGATATTTGAGTTACAAGTTTAGCATAAAAACACCAAAGATTTAAGGAATCGTTTCGTGGATTTGCATTTCCCGAAACACCATAAGAGTATGGAGCGTACGAGATATGTAATTAAACCTTGTTTGACATGGTAAGATCAAAGGTGTAATTCATAAAACTGTCATTATATTTTAAAGATTAAAATCTTTAGAGACTACCGTTTTTCCACTAAAAAGAGCTCCATCATGATCCGTTGAATTGACACCATACAAAGTTATGGTTTGGGATTAAACCCAAGTTGTCCTTTCTTAAAAATTGGTATGCTATGCATAAGAAAGATGTTTGCAACCAAAATCGGATGAACATATCTTTGTATGTTATTTTGAATAATCGTTGAGTATTCCTCCATAACACCAAAGACAAAATGTTTGTCACTCAGAACGTCAAGTTTCTTCGAGAAGGAATTTTCCGTAAAAAGTTAAGTGGGAGGACAATAGAACTTTAATAAGGTTAAAAGAACCTTAGCTATATGTGCAAAGTTGCGTAGCGCCAAAAAGTGTTTCGGAGGCAGCAACAATGCTCATTGCTCACATGTCTCAAAGGTTGTGATCACGGAGATCTAAGTTCCTATTGAAACAAATAGATCGGGTAAACAATCAAATACCAAGATTTGAGAGTTAAATCATTATTTGACAATAATGATCCGACTACATGCAAAGAAGCGATGATGGGCCATGACTCCGTCAAATGGCTTGAAGCCATAAAATCCGTGATAGTTCCATATACGAGAGATCAAGCTTTGAACTTGAAAGACCCTCAGGAAAGGTACAAGACCTTACAGTCATATTTGGATCTATAAAGAAATAGACATGGATGTTTCACATCTATGAAATTATCGACATATCGGGAAAGAGTTCACAACAATGTTCAAAGAATTGACTATGACAAGATCTGATCTTTCATTAAGCGATATTTAGTCTAAACGGATTAATGTAGCAACCACGACATATAATTTTGTTATGTGTTGAATAAATAAAACAAGTTCTTCTAATAGAATGATTACCTAGGACGTGTGCATGACACAGTCCAAAGGGTTTTGTTAATTCAAAGGATGCTAAAAGCATATGCAAACTTCAATGGTTAAAGTAAACATCGCGCAGTTGGAATCTTCACTATGGTGAAACTGTTAAAATAGTTTAATTTCATCAGAGACGATGAAGATGCTTGCATTTGTAAGAGATTAAGTGGGAGCGCTAAGACATGTTTCTAATACATTATGTGGAAGACATATTGTTGATTAGAAATGATGTATCTTTTTATTAACACAGGATAAGAATTTCATCTCGATGAAAGGCTTAGGCAGAACCCGAATATTTGGCATCAATGTCTATATGGATAAATTGTGACGCCAATATGGTTGTGCTAGAAGTACATAGATGAGACATTGAATGAGTTCAATATAGAAACTACAAGAAAAGTTCTTATTGCACAGGAAGGATTGAATAAAGATTTAAGTATTTTGATACTTGATAGATATCGATCACAAAAAGTATTTTTATCAATCATGATGTGATGTGTACAAATCCAGATATGTCCTATGCTCTAAATGTTATGAGCATATACCAGAGTGATTCATAAGATGATTATTGAACGATAGTAAAGATATTCTTATGATCTTGTAAAAGAACTAAGAATATATTATTTTGTAGAAGTGACAAATAGATGGTCAGTTCATTGTAAATGAATTACATTGATACTAGTTTTTCACAAAGTACAAATTAAGTTTATCTCAATCTAAACTAAGGGTGGCACAATATGATGGAATATGAGTTCCATAATGAATTTGGATGAGTTCCAAAGTTAAGACATTGTGACAGATACTACAACAAAAGGCTAAGTATATAACTGCTATTATAGCAGAAAAAGAGGGCATTTGTGTCAAGTAGTTTGTTATCAAACTTGGTGTAGTTCACAGCAGGGATAATACTATGAAGATATATTGTACGACAATATTATCGACATGTTTTAACCCCATAGAACTAAAGGTCACACCAAAGGACCAAATTTGTACAAAGCCATCTCATTAGAGAATGAGTGATGTGTAGAGACGCAAAGACATGCAATTACACATGTACCTGGAAGTGTCAGATCCGGAGATCAGTTGACCACTAGCAATCGTGTACATACGACACCAGAAAGCCATAGGTGTTGAATACACAAAGGTTTGAAACTAGATTATTGACTCTAGTGCAAGTGGGAGACTGTTGGAGATATGTCCAAGAGGCAATAATAAAGTGGTTTTTATCATATCTTCATACTTATGATAAATGTTTACATACCATGCTATAATTGTATTAACCGGAAACATTAATACTTCTGTGATTTGTAAACATAAAAGAGTCCCTAGTAAAGCCTCTTGTAAAACTAGATTGTTGGTTAATATATGATCATGGTTTCCTGATCATGAACATAGAGATGTTATTAACAACAGGGTCATATCATTAGGAGAATGATGTGATGGAAATACTCCTATAGTTAAGCGTAGCATAAAGATCAAGTCATTTAATATAGTTCATTTGCTATAAGCTTTCTGATACATAGTAACCTAATTCCTTCGACCATGAGATCATGTTAATCACCATCACCGGAAGGATGCTTTGATGACGTCAAACACCACACCGTAATTGGGTGGTTATAAAGGTGGCATTGAGTGTTCAGAAAGTATGGGTTGAGGCACATGGATCAAGAGTGGGATTTGTCCATCCATATGACGGATAGATATACTCTGGGCCCTCTCGGTGGAATGTCATCCAATTAGCTTGCAAGCATGTGACTGGCTCACAAGGGATCACATATCACGGGAACGAGAAAAGAGTACTTATGAGTAACGAGGTTGAACTAGGTATGTAGAGTGGTTCATTCGATCGCAAAGGGAAATTGGTATCGTATGTAAGTGGTTCATTCGATCGCAAAGCAATCGTAGAAATATGTGGGAGCCATATGAATTTCCAGATTCCTCTATTGGTTATTGATCGGAGAAGTGTCTCTGTAACATCCCTAAAATCATGTTTCAAAAACTTTGCATATCATTCATGCATCCATGATCATTTAGGGTTCCTTTTCAAAGCCATTTCAAAAACAGGAGCATCTGATGCTCATTATTTTATGTAAGCAAGCTATGGTCTTATTGCCACCTTCTAATAAGAAAGATACTATTTTGATCAGTAAGAATAAGCTTGAGCTTGAGTGATGTTTCTATGGTTTGGTCAAGGTTTCAAAAACAAATTATGATTTAAAAACCATTTCTTCACTATTTATAAGTATTTAACTAAGGCTTGTTTAAATTCTTTTACAAACCCTTTTTGATTTTCCCTCAAGTGTGAACAGTTGTGTTACACCTCCTAGGAGACAAGAATCAGCAAACTTTTGTTTGGAGAAAGTTTCATTTGAAACATATTTGATTTGAGCTTTCAAATTCAAACCAGAAATCCAATTAGAAAAAGAAAAAGGAATAAAGGAGAAAAAAATAGAGCAGACCAACCAATCTAGCCCAACCCAGCCACTTAGCCCATTTAGCCCAGAAGCCTCTCCCGCGAGGAAAACGTTTCGCACCCAGAAACCCACTCTCTCAGTCGCTGACTGCCTGGACCCACTCTCCCTCTCTCTCTCTCGCTGGCAACCGCGCCCCACTTGTCAGTCGTCTCTTCAACCCGCGCAATCAACTCCGACCGTTTCCTCCCACAGTCACTGTCGATGAATTCGCGAGTTAATTCCGTTGATTCATCGAGAAACTCCCCCGGCCAGCCTCGGCTACTTAACCCCCTCCCCTCTCCGCTCATTTCCCCTCACTCGGCACACCATTTCCGCCACCAGGCTGCCCACAATCTTGCTCGCACTTCCGTTGTACCGAGCCACTCCGGCGGCCGATTCCGGTAATCTCCGTCCACCCCACTCTGTCTCGTTCATGCTAGCATGCTTCCCTTGACCACGCGACTCACGTCATGCGTTTGCTTTGTCTGCTCGTGGCGTAGATCGGCGGATTCAACAACCACCGCAAGTGCCCGACGCCTTCCTCAACTCCGGTGAGAAATCACGGTATGAATCGAGTGCCCGTTGTGTTATCCTTGAAACTATCATGCTCCCCACGACCTTGCGCATCCCCTGATACATCTTGTTCATGCTAGGACGATGCAGAACCTCGGCAACATCATCGTCTGCAACCACCCGACGCCGCAAACAACTTCGACGAGCTCCAGCTACATCCACGGTGCTCCCCTTCGCA
Organism: Avena insularis; assembly: GCA_023614405.1. NCBI lineage: Eukaryota > Viridiplantae > Streptophyta > Magnoliopsida > Poales > Poaceae > Avena > Avena insularis. The sequence goes on along the minus strand of CM042691.1, from coordinate 203,293,419 downwards.
AACAAAGCCTACCTTGAGCATCAGCAGCACACGGCGAACGCAGTAAGCCCCCTCTCCCTCTCCCGCGCGACCTAGAATGTCGGCAACATCTCTGACAGTGTCGCCGCCACTCGCCGCCGCTAGCGCCGCCAGGCTTTGGTCGCATGATCACGAGCCGTTAGATCCAGATCCAACGTGTAGAATTAGATCACTTAATGAAGGGGTACGGAACAGATCTGGCCGTGCGATTTCATTTAGATCGTGCGGTTCATGTCAGTCGATCCACGCGAAACGGTATGGGCGAATAGAAACACGCCAGGTGGCCAGTCCTTTGTTTTAAAAACAGAATTTAGATCTATTAGATGTTTAAACTTTATATCATTGGAATCAGGAGAGAAAATCCTTTCTGTTTATGCAATGTGTTTAATGTTTTGCCTCTGTTAAAATGATTGTTTTTACAGAACCATTTGTAGGCATAATTTGTGTATAGTAATTATTTGAAAAATGTTATGTTATTCAAATAAAGTTTATTTGGCTTGTTTTGAACTTGTTTATGATTCAGTACTGTGCACTTGTCTTGTTTGGTGTAGGAAATCATCACATGGCATGTTGCATGCATTCATATATTTTTGCTTGTATATATTTTATATGTGATTTGGTGCCATTATTTTATGTGTAGATTTTGGTGCAAATAGTGATTGTGATTGTGAAGATTGTTGCTACTCCCCAAACTACCAAGGCAAGTGGTGCTTCATGATTTTATTCCTATTTTTTTCAACTATGCACTAGAAATATTTTGCTAGACTTGCATGAATATTTTGATCTATATGCCATGCTTGGGAAATCCTAGTAGTTGTAGAATTGCTAGAAATTTCTAAGTTAAGGTGCTTATCAATGCCATGCTTAGCCTAGCTAGTAGCAACCAATGGTGGTTATATATTCATGCTATGAGAAAATATTTCTAAGTCTTTGGACTTGTGTTTTTACTTAATAAAACAACTAAGTGAATGAAACACCTGGGTGGAATGGAAAGAATGGTTTGTGTTGAGTGGTTACACAAGGCCCATGTATATGGTTTACCTTGTGTATCTCACTTGTGGAAAGCCACCCAGGAACAAAGGGATTTGAGATGCCAAATGTTAAGAAGCTTCTAGTGCAGCCACATGGCAATATGGGCTCTGCCTAGATCACATAGGTTGCAATAACTTAGCCATTTGGATAGTTGGTGGTAGTGGGATGATAGGTTGGAACGCGTCCATTTGGTCTAAGGGAAGGCTTCTGAAAGGTCTTGTCTTGGTGAAAATCAAGTCTTGTGGGGAAAGTGCATAACCTCTGTAGATGGAAGAATCTAAGTACTTAGCCATGTCCCTGGTATTGGACAACTTTAGCATCAAGACATGGAAGCTATCAAGAATATCCTCATCCCAATTTCTAAGTTAAAACTTGTGGTTGAACAAGGGTGAAGGTTCACCAATTTCTATTGGTGGTTCCTTGGGAAAGTTTTGTCAAAGAAAAACTTAGTGTTTTCAACTAATAGGTAAAACCTATTTTGAGCAAAGCAAGCCTAAGCTACACTTAGCCAAAATGCATATAGTATCTAGCCTAATAATATTCTACTAAGGTATCACTTGCCAATACTATTCCAATGTATTGACCCACTGTGGCTGTAACTTGTGATGTTGCAGGTTATTCTGATGATGATTAGGGGTTATGAGTCTACACTCAACATGCTTACCTGAGGCACATGAAGATGAAGACTTATTTATCTTATTATATATTTGAACTCTTGTATTATGCCTGTGGCCATGGAGTTTGTAAAAGACTATGTTTGTCTCTAGAATGATATGTAATAATGACCTTTGTTTCTGTGTACATCTTAAATTGTGGATGCTAGCATTGATCCAGGGACTAGTATTGCAATCATAGGGATCCTTACCTTTATAAAGGGATGGATCTTACAGTCTCGGTCATGTCCGCATAATTCACGAACCGTAGGGAGACACACTTAAGGATTTGATGTTGTTGAGTAGTTATGGAATGATGAGTAAGAGACCAAATGTTGTTCGGAGTCTCGGATGGGATCCGGGATATCACGAGGAGATCCGGAATGGTCCGGAGAATAAGATTCATATAAGGAAAGTCCTGTTTCGGAGTTCGGGAATGATTCCGGTGTTTTCACCAGGAATGTTCTAGAAGGGTCTGGATGGTCCGGCACTCCGGAGGGGAAGGGTACATGAATGTGTCATGACAATGTGGAATGGTTGCATCATGTACTAGGTCACATGGCTGGGAAAAATAAAGGAAGAAATCAAATCCTAGTTTGAAAGTCAAACGCCAATTTGAAAAGTCAAACGGCAAGTTTGCTTGCTGGAGGGAGAGTAGGAAACCTACTTGGGGAGGAGTTCCCCTCCCTCCACCCGCCGGCCAAGGAGGCCGACTTGGGGGAGGACTGTCTCCTCCCAAGCCACGCCCTCCCACCTATATAATGAGGGGCAGGGCTGCCCCACTCCCTTACACCCAAAAACCCAAGCCCTCTCCTCCAAGTCGCCGGCGCCACCACCTCCTTGTGCCGCCGCCTAGGGCACCACCAACTCGGCGAGTTGGGGTGTTCCCCAAACCCTAGCCACCGGCTACACCCTCCCCTTGGTGCCCTATAAACCCTAGATCACCAAGGCCTCTCTCATAGTCCACCATACTCGCTCCGGCTTAAGGCGAAGCCCTGCGAGATCTACCCTCTACTTCCGGTACCACGCCGTCGTGCTGCCGGAATCGCGAGGAGAGTGCTACAACCTCCGCTGCCTGCTGGAACAAGGAATAGGAAGGTCTTCGTCGAGTACCGAACGTGTGACCGACTGCGGAAGCGCTACCGAAACGCGGCGCTGGAAGGATCGTCTACGCGATCTTGAGATCGGCAAGAGTATGACTACATCACCCACGAGAATCTGCTCTCGTTAACCGCTTTGGATCTTCGAGGGTTAGTATTCTATCGACTCGTTGCTACAATCTAGTAGATAGATCTTGGCTTGATCATAGATTAGATCTTGATTGTGTGTTCATGCGGTAGAATTTTTTTGTTTTCCATGCTACGAATCCCTACACAATATTGTCCCCAAGAACACTAAACAAAGCCGCCATAAACATGGTATCGGCTTTTTTAAAGGTCGCTTCCTGCTTAGCAGAAAGATCTCCTTCAGGATTGCCAAAAGTGGTGCTATAGCAGTTTAGGTTTTCAAACCAGAGAACTGTTCTCTTGCGCCATCTCTTATAGTGCATGCCATCAAAAGGAGGCGGCCTAGTAGATGCGGCTACACCAGTGGAATTCAGTTGCTTATAATCAGGTTTTTGGATTGTTGGAAATATAAGCAATAATCCATATGATTTAATCCGAATAATAAACTGATAAAGCATGATCATACAGACAGTAGTAAAACCAATCATGCAGATCAACAAAGTAGATGAACATATTACATCTATAGGAGATAAACATATTACATCTACACCAAACGCTAGAACAAAGAACTCTAGCATAATCTGAAAAAGACAATTGAGGATCACGTACAGTGTAGGCTGAATAGCAACCGCAGCGGTTGCAGAAGCGTCGCCCATGTTGAGGTTGTCAAAGAGGTCGCTGACGTCCGGGAAGAAGTCGTCGTTCAGGAACTCACCGTCGGACGACGTAGTGGTTGCCAGTAGTCACACTTGAGCGCTCCCCAAAAACCTGATCGCCCCTCACCCGTACAGGTTCACGAGAGGCGGGGTTCCGAAGGCCTAATGTCCCGATCTGCGGTGCACGCCGCAAGTCGGGATGGGAAAGACGAAAGCGGCGGCGCAAGGTTCTGGAGGTAGGCGCATGTGTGGATTGATTCACCGATTAGGTTTAGCGCAGACGCTTATATAGTGCATGTTAGGGAGATCGTGGGGCTCAGCCCAGGTCCGAGTCGGTAACAAACCATGTCCATAAAAACTGGAAACGGGTGTAATTAACGCCTCTGTTAATGACTCATAATCAGTTTTCCCAACCAGCAAAATAAAACTCTTCTCGGCAAGATTCCCGCAACCAGCGGCATGCGCACGCGCGTCGTGACGAGGCGAGGCGGGCAGCATCGGAGGAGGAGTGCGCGAGGTCTACTCTTCTTGTCACACCTTAGTGAGTGGTGCAACACTCTACTATATAAGGTGGTCCAACCCCCCTTCAACTAGCAATGTGGGACTAAACTTTAGCACCACTAGCATAGCCATATGCTGTTATATACAAGTGGGCCAAAAAGAATTTCAGAATTTGTCTAATGGGCCAACAGCCCAAAACTCACCAAAACCAACTACTTAGGACATGATGAGCTACACGCCCAACTCTAGGAGAAGGACAAGGCATTCTAGGATCAAGAAGAGAAGATAAGATCAATGGAGAAGTTCAAGTTTAGTAGAAGAAGGAAAATATGAGAGAGAAATTAGGAAAGTCCATAGGATGAGAAACTTATCTATTATGGTTTTACTAGGTTATCTTTCTTTTTGTTTCTTGTGGAAGTGGAACTATCTTAATTCATTTGGCAAGCATCAACAAATCTATCAAGGACGACAATAACAAGCCAACGGAACTTCGGATGTTCACCAACTCAAGACCTCATACGTCTTTCTTTGACTCTACAAGAAGTGCTGCATGGAAAGCTATTGAAGAACTTGGAGAAATACATAGGCATAGACTACAAAACACTTGGAAGGCGTTCAAGGAAGATAAGAAGAATACTCAAGACTTGGAGACTAAGCAAACTCAACCTAGGAGGAATATTATAAACATCGCCTTCAAACTTTGTGACAAGATGACATAATTTCTTCCAAGGATACCATGTTCTCGTTGCTGATGAAGTAGCTATGAAAAAGGATGGAATGATCTCAAGTGATAACCTATAGTTTGACCACCATACTAAGTATTTCATTTAAATCGACTTCCCGATCGTTTATTGATCATACCAACCTATGTAGTGTGATTATAATATTTTGTTTGCCTAAGATATGCTTGAACCTTGTTGTTTGAGTTATGGAATGTATGATTGATATTGCTTTGTGTGATTTGTTGTGTATGAGTAGAATTCTTTCCCTAGAAATCTTTTGTCTATTCTAATCCCAATCCAACCCAAGCATATGACTTCTCCAAGAGACCACAACTCCAACATTAACCTTGAGATGGCCACGACAATGCAACTTCTAACAACCCAAACTAAGTTGAATCAAGTGACAACTCGGTTTTCAGCGAACAACCACAACGACACTAAGTTATACCCAAATATTCTAAAGGTGTTGGAATCCCAATCTCAATTATTTCAATTGATGGCCAATCAGATGGTCAACATGAGCAATAACCTTCTGTAGAATGAGTATAACAACAATAACATCAAGGATGATCTTGTGACAAGACCATAAGCCTGAAAATCTATCGAGACATAGGATACTTATAAAGAGCATACTGATCAGTGCCCGAAGCCATCCATCTAGAGAATGCCCCACATCTTAAGTTACTTGTTTCATATGTGAAGAAACTGATCATGTCCCTACACAATGCCACATCTATCTTGTAGTTCAACATATGAAAAGTCAAGGATGTAATTTTTCAATCTCCCAATGATAACCCTAGAGGTACAATATCCACCAATACTGAAGTCAAAGTAAATACTCAAGAGACAATCTAGTAAATTTCCCTTTAAGGGTGGTAGTACCCGAGTTGTCTTAAAACCCAACCTATTCTTTCTGGTCTTCCCGAATCTCGGGACGAGATTCCTTTTAAGGGTGTTAGCCTGTCACATCCCAAAATTTTCTAAATTTTGAAATGTGAAAAATAAACAAACAAAAGAAATAAAGGATGAAATTTAGGGGGGAAAGAAACTTTTTGTTGCTCTAATGGAAATACCAAAACCTTACTTAAACAAAAAAAATTGAATGATAAAGTGACAAACCAAATTTCAAAAAAAATCAAATGCATGTCATGCATGCATGTTGTTAGGATTAGAATAAAGTGAAGCTTGCAACGATTGGTACTTTGAATGGTCGGCTCCACACGTATTTCTAGCTTTTGTCTAATCTATTGTTAACAAACAAGGTCGCTAAAAATTTAGACTAAAAAAATTTAGCTTCGATAAAACAACACTTTCAACTAAAAGATAATTCGACGTCTATGGAACAAAAGCTAGACTATACGGGAATCATACTTTAGCTTGTGAGAAGGAGAAGGCACGAGGAATACTATATTGATTAATTGGAACAAAATCAAGATTAAAATTAGGGAAAAATCGTTTGTAATACAAATCATATTTACACGAGGAACAAAACTATCGTGGCGAAGGAAAAATGGTGCGTATCACGTGGAACAAATATTTTTACTAAACTAGAAAAAAATAAGAGCTACAGCCGGGACAAAAATATTGCGTCAATCCCATACATATGAGAAACAATACTTTATAGGCATAGGAAAAAATGCATGTCTGTGAGATACGATTATTTTGACTAGCAGAAATAAAATCATTACTATAGTTCGGACACAAATTGTAGTGCCTAGGAACAAATCACAAGGAACACAATTTTAGCGAACGTGGAACAAAAGGCACGAGCACAAGGCACAACTAATTTAACTAATTTGAAAAAGAACACCGCTACATCTGAGAAAAATCGTAGCAATGAATGTGGGTAACAAAACCTTAGCGGCCGAGGAACAGAACTTTAGCAACCAAGACAGATTTATAGTAGGGACAAAAGTAAGAACTACAAGATAAGACAAGAATTTTAGTATCCTTAGAGAATGAAACATACCTTTGTTCACTATTATAAATAGAAGAAATAAAAAGTATAAGAAATAGGAAAAGTGGTAAATATGCTAAGAAGAAAAAAATGAAAAATATTACTAGAACAAAAACGAAAAAAAATAGAAAAGACCGGAAAGAAAAGTACTAAAAAAAAAGAAAAACTACCTGCATGTGGCTTGCTTACCTCAGATTCATTGAGACTGTGATGGCCACCGAATCCAACGCGTACCGGCCGCGAATGATGGAAAGCAAACTTGAATGTATTAAATGGAGAAGTGATGTAAGGGAAAATAAATGGGCTAGCCCAGGAATCGAACGCCTTAGGCGAAATTAACAACACAACACGCGCGTGTCATTGAGCAGTTTTCATGCGAACTAATCATCTTCCTCCTCCAGTTCACGTATATCTTCAGGAACACAGGTGTTAATAGCTGTAACTTTTCTCTCCTCCCCCAATAAATTGTACCGGCAGTATCTTCTCGACTTCAACACAAACTTTACTCTAAATTACATAGGCATCTTATTCAGGGCATTAGTTCCCTACTTTACTGTGTTAAATTCCCAATATCGAACCAGCACTCCGAATGCCACTCATCGGCATGCCTTTCCGATCTCCCTTCTCTGTTCATACTAAAATTATCTGAGCGCGTCACTTCGTGCGCCTAGACCTCCTCCCTCTCATTCTCAAGCCTTCCCTAGAGGATCTATGTGAAGTCCGCACTATCAATGTGTTGTGCGAATTTTTGGTGAGTTAATCGGACAATTACATCGCACACGGTGTATAGTTTCTCGATTCCTTTTACCAGTAGACTCCTCTCACCGTCGCCTTCCTTTAGGACATGGTGGTGCATCATCTCGTCACTGTTGGGCACACCGTCGTTGCTCCGTTCGCTCGCCGTCGCTCCTAGACGCCTCGACGAGTACCATCAAGATTTTCATCGTTTTTCTGCATATTTTCCAATTCTAGAAGCCTCCCCAACAACGATTAAGATCGACGCCAAGCAATCGTCGCCACAATTGGTTATTGGAGCGAGTTCTTTTTCCCGTACGTGAGCTTGAGCTGTACGTGAGGTACTCTCGTTTTTTTCTCTCTCCCTCTCTTGTTCCTATGTCTTAACCACACGATCTGGATCGAACGGTCAAGATATAATCACTTGTATGAAGCGGTAACGGTCTATTAGAATCAGCCACTTGTCAATTCTTTTTCTATTTTCGCTCATATTGGGCAGATTTACATAGAAACTTGCAAAAATCATATCTTTAGTTCTATTTATTCAAATTTTGCAAAAAATATGGCTATGGATTCACAAAAACGAGTAGAACACAGTGGATCCATAATTTATTATTTTTTAACCCGGTTAAAATCATGTTTTATACAGAACCAATTATGGAGTATTTTGAGTATAAAAATTGTTGTGTAAATTATTTTTGAGTGAATTCTTTTTCAAATAGTTGTATATTGAACCTTCTGACCAGAAACATCAACATAAGAAATAAACATATAATTTACTGCAGCAGCATTAATCCTATGAGTATAGTCTTTTTCTAATAATAGAAAACGCTACTAAATAATCTTTTTGCACAAAATGTTGGATTAGGCATCAAACCTATATAACACGGTTAGTAGAATATTTTTAGTGTTCAGAACCTTGCTATAAAAATTTCTCAAATAAAATCATCTTGTTGCATGCTTGCATGTATTTCATTGTATCCTTGTGATTGTTTTGTGATGCTAGTTTTGAGTGTGTGCTTTTTGCTTGATTGTATTGTTGTAGACTTTGAGGAGTGTGATATTGCAAGATCAAGGAGAGTACCTAAATATTCTACTATAAAGGTAAGTGATACTTTGGTCACAAAAGTCCTATCTTTCTATATTGCACTAGTGATGTTTTTGTAGTGTGCATGATAAGACTATTATGTATATTACTATGCTATGTTATTCCTATAGTATCTACCTTGGTAGTATTTCCTAAAAATAGGAGACATCGTAAGATTGGAATGTTTAGTATTGCTATATAGATTCGTGGGTCGAAATCGTGATATGATGTATTATGGAAATATAAGTATTTTTGGACTAATGAAAACAACTGATGTTAATGAAACACCGGGGTGGAAATGAGACTTGTATGGATTATGTTGAGTGGTTACTCAGGGCCCATTTTTATGGTTACCCTAAGTTATCGCACTTGTGGACGACCACCCAGGAACAAAGAGATTGGCGACGTTCTTGTCGCGAAGCTTCCAGTGCAGCCACATGGCATATGGGCTCTGCCTTGACCGACTAAGTTGCGAGAACTCAGCCAGACGGATAGAGGGTGGTAGTGATGATAGGATGGAACGCGTCTGTGGTGGTCTAAGGGATTGCTTTTGAAAAGTCTCGTATCGATGCATGTCGAGTCTTGTGGGGAAAGTGCACCACCTCTCGAGAGGGTAAAACTAAGTACTTAGCCATGTCCCCGGTTATGGACAACTTGTTGAGCATCAAGACAACGAAGCAGAATCAAAAATCTTATCATTCTAATTTCTCTAATTAAAACTTGTTGGATGAACAAGGGAAGCACCTGGAGGGTATCCAAAGTGCCAAGTTTGATAAAGTATTGATGAAAAAGAGAAAAACTATTTTACAAAGGATAGGGAAAACTTACTTTATGCAAAGGCCAGCCAAAACTCCACTCAGCCATATATTCATGTAGATGTTAGGTTTTCTATTTCAATATGGTATCACTTGCCAATACAATTCAAATGTATTGACCATTGTGGCTATAACTTATCATGTTGCAGGATTACTTGATGATTGTGAAGTTTGATGAGTAAGGATTACGAGTCTGCAATCAACATGCATCACTCTCAAACACTTCTCCAAAGGTGTGGTTGTCCATGACCCTTTTTCTAAAAAATTTAGACAAACATCAAACCAAGTAATTTCCAAGTTGATAAATGATGAGGAACTGCTATAGGAACTTGCTATAGGGCTAAACATGCATTAAAATGAAATCTCTGAGCATAGAACAAGAATGCAAGCTCACATAACCTATCACCTTCTGTACCAAAATACTCAAGATACAATCTACCAATCAAAAATCTAATTCAATAAGCAGAGGAGGCACATACCAGAGAGCAATCCCTCCAAAAATCAGCAGCAAAGATGGGCTGGGCAAGGAGATCGAAATTCAGGAGCAAGAATAGCAGAAACTCCAGCTTGAGAAAGTTTTTCGGTGCTTTTCTAGAGAGAGAGAAAGAAGTGGCTGGAAGGAGACAACTTGGAGGGCCACAGGTGAGCCCCACCCAGGCCAGGCGCGTCCTGGGGCTGGCCGTGCCACCAGGGGGTGTGCTGGCATGGTGGGTCCCCCTGGGCCAATCGAGGTGCCCCCTGCCCCTTTTTTCGAGGAAATTTTTAATATGAATTTTCTGGAATTTTCTAGAATTTTTCGGGAAACTTTATTTTTGGCCAATTTTCAGGTTATGAAAATTGATTTTCTCGCAGAAAAAGATTTTTGAAATACACAAAAGGAAAACCAAAACCAAAACTACAGAAGTTCTAAGACACTCTAAAAAGCAAACAACTAGCAAAGCTAAAGCTATTAAGAGGAAGAGCAAAGAAAGGAAAGGAGGAAAATAAAAGTAAGCAAGTATAACCACTGTGAAAGCATTGTTTTGTTCATTAAAATCCCTTTGTTAACAAGGTTGATCAAGTCTTGTTACCAAAACAATTTCATATGAAACAAAACTTTGCATTTCACAAAATGATTATGTTACCTCAATCTTGATAGCAATAGTCCCAATCATAATAGTTTCAAAACTTTCTTGTGGAGTGGGACAATATATTTCTTCAACTTTGATGCTCTCAATATTCTCAATTGAATTTAGGCAATAGATCTTATCAATATTCTTGGGGAAATAGGCAGTATTCTCTTTGTCATTAATATTAAAATTTACTTTTCCTTGATCACAATTGATGACAGCACCTACAGTATTAAGAAAAGGTCTCCCAAGAATAATAGACATAATATCATCTTCAGGCATCTCAAGCACAACAAAATCAGTTAAAACCTAGCAATTATGAGCCACCTAAATAGGAACACCCTCACGTATACCAACACGAATAGTAGTGGACTTATCAGCCATTTGCAAAGATATATTAGTTGATATCAATTTTTCTAGCTGAACTCCCTTGTAGAGATAAAAAGGCATAACACTAACTCCATCTCCCAAATCACACAAAGAAGTTCTAACATAATTATTTTTAATGGAGCAAGGAATAGTTGGAATACCTGGATCACCAAGTTTCTTTGGAACCTTACCATTGAAGGAATAATTAGCAAGCAAAGTAGAAATTTCCTTATTAGGAATCTTCCTTTTATTATAGACAATATCCTTCATATATTTTGAATAAGGAGGCAACTTAATAGCATCAGTCAAAGGAATTTGCAAAAATAAAGGTTTCATCCACTCACAAAACTTGTTATAGTGTTCTTCCTCCTTTGACTTGTGTTTCTTATTGGGAAAAGGCATAGGTTTCTGCATCCAAGGTTCTCTTTCACTACCATGTTTATTAGCAATAAAATCTTCCTTAGTGTACCTAGTGTTGTTAGTGTGCTTCTCAGGTTCTTCCTCAACTTCTTCCTTATTAGAAGCATCATTTTTATAATTACCACTTTTAGTTTTAGCATCAGAGACAAATATACTATTAGGATCTACAGTAGGTTCAGGAGGTTCCTCAACTGTTTTATATTTCTTTTTCTTTCTCTTATGAGGACTACCACTATTTTTAGCTTGTTGAGAATCCTTCTCAATTCTTTTAGGGTGTCCTTCGGGATATAAGGGATCCTGAGTAGCAGCACCACTCCAAGTTCTAATTCCATAAGCTTTTTTATCTCCTGAAGCATTAACTAGCATATCTTTTTGTACCTTAGCAAGTTGATCAATTTGGGTTTGAACCATTTGAAAGTGTTTAACATGCATTTTAACATCATTTGAAGTTCTTTCCACAATATCTTTCAACTCATTAATAGCTCTAGAGTTTTCCAATAAATGATTCTGAACTTGTTTATTAAAATTACCTTGTTTAACAATAAAAATGTCAAGAGCAACTTAAATCGTATAAGAAGATACTTTCATATTGTTGCCAATGGAAAGCAGAAGAAGAAACTTATTCACTCTTTAATGCAGTATGAAGGTATGATTGAGGGTCATGAGCAACTAAAATCGTATATTACAAAATATTACAAATCTTTGTCTTGGGCACCGCCAGAAAATTCTTTCTCACTGGATGAATCCCAAACATATGACATTCCCCAAGTTTCTGTGGATGAAAATAACCTTCTGATCGCCCCTTATATGGAGGATCAGGTCAAGAAAGTTGTATTCCAAATGGAACATAACAAAGCTCCAGGGCCTGACGGCTTCCTAGCGTATTTCTATCATAAATCCTAGGAAGTTATCAAGGATGATCTAATGCAATTATTTTAGAGTTTGCGTATAGGTCAGCTAGACCTATTTAGACTGAACTTTGGTAACATAATTTTACTCCCTAAAGTTAATAACGCGGGACACATAAAACTGAATCGCCCAATCTGCCTTCTTAATGTAAGCTTTAAAATTTTTACAAAGGCTGCTACGATTAGGCTAAACTCTGTAGCAGATAGTGTTGTACGGACTTCTCAAACACCATTCATGCAAGGAAGAAACACCTTAGATGTTGTAGTAATTCTGCATGAAACTATCCATGAACTACACTCTAAGAAAATGAATGGTGTACTGTTCAAGATTGACTTTGAGAAGGCATAAGATAAAGTTAATTGGTCTTTCCTTGAACAAACATTCCGTATGAAAGGTTTTTCTGAAGAGTGGTGTGCGCTCATTCAGACCTTTTTATCTGATGGTAGTGTCACTATAAATTTCAATGATAACGTAGGCAAATACTTCCAGACACATAAAGGACTGAGACAAGGGGATCCATTGTCGCCTGTACTATTTAACATAGTGGCTGATATGTTGGCAATCCTTATTGAGAGGGCTAAGACTGATGGCCAAATTGAAGGATTAGTTCCCCATCTGGTAGATGGTGGCCTTTCAATTCTTCAATATGCTGACGATACAATCCCTTTTAATATTATCAGTATTTGAGCAACTCTCGGGATTGAAAATTAACTTCCACAAGAGTGATTTGTACTGTTTTGACAATGCCAATAACGATTACCAAGTATATGCTGAGTTATTCGGCTATGGTCATGGGCAATTTCCTATTAACTATCTGGGTATACCAATACATTATTGTCGTCTCACGATAGCTGAATGGAAAATTGTTGAGGAAAGGCTTCAAAAATGTCTTAATAGTTGGAAATGCAAATTATTATCCCTCGGTGGAAGACTTTTACTCATAAATTCAGTACTTACAGACATGGTACTATATATGATCTCATTCTTTCAATTACCAAAAGGGGTCTGGAAGAAAGTAGATTACTTCCGCTCAAGATTCTTTTGGAAAGGGGATAATGAGAAAAATAAATATGTACTAGACAATTGGAATATGGTTTTCCGACCAAAGGAATAAGGTGGACTTGGCATACATGATTTGCAAGTCAAGAACACTGCACTTCTAGGTAAATGGTTGTTCAAACTTCTTACAAGGTCTCTGGCAAACCATTTTATGGAGGAAGTATATTGGTTCCAAAGCTGTGTCTCAAGTGATATGGAAACTCGGTGATTCACACTTTTGGACTGGGCTAATGGCCTCCAAAAAACATTTCTTCCGCTTCGATGCCTTTAATATTAAGGATGGATCACAGATTAGGTTCTGGGAGGATAAATGGCTAGGCCAAACTTCCCTTAGGGAACAATATCCGTCTCTTTATTCGATTGTTAGGCATAAAGGAGATACGCTTTCCATGGTAATATATGCCAACCCTCCTAATGTCTCTTTCATAAGAAGTCTTATAGGTCCTAGACTAATATCCTGGAACAATCTTTATTGAGACTATCCACGGTACAGTTGTCGGAGGGTGTGGACAAATTCCAATGGAAATTATTAAAGCATGGTAAATTTTCCGTTGATTCTTTATATAGAGCTTTGATCCAACCAGATATTCCAGTCGATAATAACAGTAAAATTTGGAAAATGAAAATATCCCTAAAAACGAAGGTATTTTCTTGGTACCTACGTAAAGGGATAATTCTTACAAAAGATAATCTTGATAAGAGGAATTGGCAAGGAAGTACACAATGTGTTTTTTATTATCACAATGAGACAATTCGATATTTATTCTTCCAGTGTAAATTTTCCCGTGCTATATGGTCAATCATCCAAGTAGCCTCTGGTTTATCTCCACCTAGCTCGGTTGCCAATGTTTTTGGCAACTGGTTGCATGGGATTGAGGATAAATATGGAACTGCGTTTAGGGTAGGAGAGCTTGCCATTATTTGGTCGATTTGGCTATGTGGGAATGATAAGATTTTTAATAGCATGGTGTCTTTCCCTTTGCAGGTTATCTTTCGGGCTACGACTATCGTACGATCATGGAATAGTCTCTAACGTATGAACTTCTGCGACTTATTTGTAAAGGAGTGTACGCGATTGAAGACACGGCGAGGGATATTTTCTCCCGACATGGATGAAAGCATGATCTGCGAATAGACATTTCATAGCTAGAGGCCCTTTTACTATCTAAAAATTACTATTCTAGTTTTAATACTTTTGTTATGGTTGCAAGTTGTGTAAGTGATCGGCTATGTTCATCCTAGTTATGCAGAGGTCGGATATTAACCTTACTAAAGTAATAAAGCGCCCATTTCAAAAAAATAAAGTAATAAAGCGCCCATTTAAAAAAATGTCCTTGGTTATGAATAGGCCTATTTTCCATATGCACCCTGTGGTGGCGGTTTGTACTTAAGGTCCCCTGATCAGCTGTCCGTGGATCCCTGCCAGTGCTAGAGTCCCCAGAATCTTTATGTTCTCTGAACAAGCTCCTTTTCGTTGGCAAATATCTGATCATAGCCCTTCCCCTTGACGTCGATCCAGAGTCCATGGAACGGCTCCCAAAACTGTACTAGAGATGGATGGACCAGGAGGATGTACAGTGGATTGCTCCGGTCTTCTGGATCTTCCTGGCGAGGCACGAAGCAACTCTCCCCATTGTTTTACTTCAGTTGTGCCATCTCCCTCACACCGTCCATCCTCGTGCTCAAATTTGTCACAAACAAAGCAAAAATAAGGAACTCTTTCATATTTTAGATCAAACCAACGCCCTTTAGTAGCATCAGCCGAGGTCCTAATCATAATAACCCTTATTAAGGGATCAGTAGTGAGGATTTCTACCCTAATGCGAAGGTACGCCATCCCATCTTTATCCACATACACCTTCACGACCTTCAAACCCAGCCATTTTCCAATCTTCTTCCCATAAGCTTCATTCATCATGTCCATGGTTGGTTTCAGAACTCGAACCCAAATTGCCATCTTATCAAATCTCATCTCAACAGGGCTCATCAATCTTACCATTATACTCACACATAGGACAACATGTAGTAGATCAAATTGCCGTGGGTCGTCAAACAAAGCGTGTTTCCAGTCTCCTTCAGAACTAAATTTAACCACAAATATGTTATCTCCAAGATCACGAAATTGTGTTGTTCCGTGCAATCCCCATGACTTATGCACGGTACGATCCAGCCCCGAGATATTCAATTTCCTCTAGAAACAGACTTACCAATAGCAACAATCTGTTGGAAATATAAACAATAATCCATATGATTTAATCCGAAGAATAAATTGATAAATCATGATCATACAAACGGTACTAAAACCAATTATGCAGATCAATAAAGTAGATGAACAGATTACATCTATAGGAGATAAACCTATCACATCTACACCAAATGCTAGAACTAGAAACTCTAGCATTATCCGAAAGAGAGAGATTGAGATCACATACGATGCAGTTGCGGCAGAGCTGTCGCCCATGTTGAGGTTGCCGAAGAGGTTGCTGACATCCGGGAAGAAGTCGTCATTCGAGAACTCATCGTCGGATGAGGTTGTGGTTGCCAGTAGTCGCGCTTGAGCGCTCCCTAAAAACCTGATCGCCCCTCACCCGTACAGGTTCACGAGAGGCGGGGTTCTGGAGGCCTACTGTCCCGATCTGCGGTGCACGCTGCAAGCCGGGATGAGGAAGACAAAAACGACGGCGCAACGTTCTGCAGGGTAGGCGCGTGTGTCGATTGATTCAGTGCCGATTAGGTTTAGACCGGACGCTTATATAGTGCAGGTTAGGTAGATCGTGGGACTCAGCCCATGTCCGAGTCGGTAACAGCCACGTCCATAAAAACTAGAAACGGCTGTAATTAACACGTCCGTTAACGACTCATAATCAGTTTTCTTAACCAGCAAAATAAAGCTCGGCTCGGCGAGATTCCTGCAACCCGCGGCGCGCGCGTCATGACGAGGCGAGGCGAGGCGAGCGGCGTTCGGCGGAAGAGTGCGCGAGGGTTACTCTTCTTGCCACACATTAGTGAGTGGTGCAACACTCTACTATATAAGGTGGTCCAACTCCCCATCAACTAGCAATATGGGACTAAACTTTAGCACCACTAGCACAGCCATATGCTGCCATATACAAGTGGGCCAAAGAGAATTTCAGAATTTGTCTAATGGGCCAACATCCCAAAACTCACCAAATTCCAACAATCCCCCACAAAGTCTCATTGGCACATCACATCACCTTTATTCCAGAATATTGTTTTATATACCAGTGTGTAGTGGAGACGGTTAAGTTGAACTTCAACGTTAAACTTCATGCTACACTAGCTAGCAACTTGAATAGTGGACTATGCCTTGAACTATAAGTTTTCTGCGTGCTAGTTTCACACAAAAACTAGACCGGTATAGGGCTGCCGTCGGCTTCCCCGTGGTTTGGAGCTTATGCGTCATACTCCAGGGCCTTTCATGAGTTTATTAGAGAGCACTCAACTCTCACGGACTGCGACGTTTGACAGTTAGACTCATATTCGTGTGTTCCTCAAGAGATGTTTTGCAGGACATCTCGCTTATAAAAAGCCACTTGGAACACATTAAGATAAATATCAACCTGCCATGCAGATTAAGAGAGTATTGCATCTTTATGGATATGTAAATATAATATGGGGATACTCTCCTCTCAGCTGACCAACAGCTGGTCTCCCAGATCTAATTCACGGGATCTCCGGTCACATAGAGTGGGTTGCCACAGGGATCAACTCATAGGGTGGATCTCAAACCCATCTCCCTCGATGCATTATCTATCACATTGTGTGATAAACCCTTTGTGAAGGGATCTACCAGATTTTTAGATGTTTGGATATAATCCAACGCAATAACTCCGGAGTTTCTCAGTTTCCTGACAGATTTCAATCTCCTCTTCACATGCCTTGATGACTTCATATTATCCTTAGAACTGTTTACTTTGACGATCACAGTTTAATTATCACAGTTCATCAGGATGGCGGGTATTGGTTTTTCAACCACAGGAAAGTCCGTCAAGAGCTCATTAAGCCACTCTGCTTCAACAGTGGCTGTGTCTAATGCTGTGAGTTCTGCTTCCATTGTTGACCTCGTTAAGATGGTCTGCTTGCAAGACATCCAGGAAACAGCGCCACCACCAAGTGTAAACAAATAACCACTTGTGGCCTTAATCTCATCAGCATCAGATATCCAGTTTAAATCACTATAACCCTCAAGTACCCGTGGATACCCAGTATAGTGAATACCATAACTCGCAGTGCCTTTCAAATAGCGCAAAACTCTTTCAAGATCATGCCAATGATCATCTCCAGGATTTGACACAAATGGACTCAGTTTGCTTACAGCAAAGAAGATGTCAGGTCTAGTAGCGCTGGCTAAATACATGAGCGAGCCAATAATTTGAGAATATCTCAATTGATCTTTAGCAGTCCTTCGATTCTTTCGAAGTAGGATCATAAGGCATTGGAGAAGAATTGCAATCGCTATACCGGAAGCGACTCAATATCTTTTCCACATAGTGAGACTAAAGCAATGTAATCCCACCATTGTCATCCTTTAGTAGCTTGATGTTTAAAATTACATCAGCCACTCCCAAGTCCTTCATCTCAAAGCAGTGAGATGGAACTCTTTGGCCTCCTCGATAACAGCGAGGTTGGTCCCAAATATCAATATGTCATCAACGTAGAGACACATAATAACTCCCTCGCCCCCACCATGGCGATAGTACACACATTTCTCAGCTTCATTTATAACAAAGCCTTTAGCAGTTAAAGTTCTTTCAAACTTCTCGTGCCACGTCTTAGGAGCTTGCTTAAGACCATACAAAGATTTCACTAACTTACACACCTTTCCTTCTTGACCATCTACTACAAATCCGTCAGGCTGCTCCATATAAATTTCCTCATCTAGCTCTCCATTTAGAAAAGTTGTCTTAACGTCCATTTGATGAACGAGAAGACCATGTGAGGCAGCCAAGGAAAGTAGTACTCGAATAGTGGTCAATATGGCTACAGGTGAGTAGGTATCGAAGAAGTCTTCACCTTCCTTTTGGGTATAACCCTTAGCCACAAGATGTGCCTTGTACTTTTCAATAGTACCATCAGGTCTAAGATTTTTCTTGAACACCCACTTACATCCTACAAGTTTGCACCCATAAGGACGATCAGTGACTTCCCAAGTACCATTAGCTAAGATGGAGTCCATATCGCTTCGGACAGCTTCCTTCCAGTAGTCAGCATCTTGAGATGCATAAGCTTCTGAAATGGAAGTGGGAGTATCATCCACTAGGTACACAATGAAATCATCACCAAATGACTTTGCAGTCCTTTGTCTCTTGCTCCTTTTGGGAGCTTCATTGTCATCCTACACCGGATCATCAGAGTGTTCTATCGGCATAGTGGGTTCAGGAATTATAACAAATTCCTGACTAGATGAACTAGTCATCTCCTGATTTGATGAGCTAGACATATCTTTCATGGGAAAGATGTCCTAAAAAAAAGTCGCATCATTCGACTACATAATTGTACCAACATGAATGTCGGATACCTCAGATTTTACTATCAAAAATCTATAGCCAATGCTATGAAAAGCATATCCCAGAAAAACACAATCAACGGTTTTTGGTCCAAGCTTTCTCTTCTTGGGTATTGGAATACTGACTTTCGCCAAACAACCCCAAGTTCCTAAGTAAGAGAGTTTAAGCCTTTTCTTTTCCCATTCCTCAAATAGAGTCATGGTTTTATCCTTTACAGGAACATGGTTTAGTACATGACACGCAGTCATTAGAGCCTCCCCCCACCATTCCTAGAGAAGACCCGATGTATCTAACATGGCGTTAACTAAATCAGTTAGAGTGCGGTTCTTCCTTTCGGCCATCCCATTTGACTGAGGTGAGTAGGGAGGCGTCCTCTCATGTATAATACCATGTTCTGTACAGAATAAATCAAATTCATTTGAAAAGTACTCTCCACCACGATCCGACCTTAGCCGCTTGATTTTAAGATCAAGTTGGTTTTCTGCCTGAACTTTATAGATTTTGAAGTAGTTCAAAGCTTCATCTTTAGATTTCAGGAGATAAACATAGCAATATCTAGTGGAGTCATCAATCAACGTCATAAAGTATCTTTTTCCACCTTTTGTCAACACACCATTCATCTCACAAAGATCTAAATGTATATGTTCTAGCGATGCTAAGTTTCTCGGTTCCATAGCCGTATGAGACTTGCGGGGTTACTTTGCTTGCACAAAAGCTTGGCACTTAGAACCTTTGAAAGTCGTAAATTTCGGAACTAAACTCATACTGGCTAGCCGCGTCATGCAACCAAAGTTAATATGACAGAGTCATGAATGCCAAACATTGGACTCATTATCATTGCAAACATGATTAATAACTTTAGTATATGAGTCTGACAAAGACAAGCGGAACAGACCTCCGCACTCATAACCCTTTCCCACAAATTGTACATACTTAGAAATTACTACTTTATTGGACTCAAAAAACCAACTTAAAGCCATCTCGACATAAAAGCGATCCGTTGACGAGATTCTTATTGATGGAAGGAACGTGCTGCACATTCTTCAGTTTTACGGTCTTCCCCGAAGTAAACTTCAGATTTACCGTACCAACACCATGAACAGAAGCACATGAGCCGTTTCCCATCATCATGGAAGAGGTCCTTGAGACCTGATAAGAGAAAAATATGGAAATATCAGAACATACATGTGTATTAGCACCCGTGTCTATCCACCAATCAGGAGAATGACATACTGAAAGGATAGTAGGTAAAATACCGTATCCAACATATTTCATCTCAGTATCGCTAATAACAATATTAGTGGTCTTGCCGCTGTTTCCATGTTGATGCTTGTCAAAACGATTAGGGAATCTAGGATCCCAATGATCAGGATCACCACAGATGTGGCAAGAGCCTTTCCTCTTATCATTTTTCTTCTTGAAGTTGGTTGAGTGCGTGGCCTTGTTCTTGCCATCAAGCTTCCCCTTTCCTTCAGTTTTGTTATTATTCTTAAACTTGTGGGATTGGAAGTTTTTCCTTTGCACCAAATTGGCAGTAGAACCTCCCTCAAGTCCTCAAGAAGTTTTGTCCTTTGCTCTCGCCTTCTCTTCCACATGAAGAGACCTAATGAGATCCGTAACAGAAAACTCTTGTCTCTTATGTTTCAGAGAAGTAGCAAAGTTCCTCCATGAGGGAGGAAGCTTGGCAATAATGCCACTGGGCCACAAATTTGTCCGGTAAGGAACACTTGAACTTCTCAAGTTCTTTGCAAGTGATTGTATCTCATGAGCTTGCTCAACGACGGAGCTCTCATCACCATCTTGTAGTCATAGAATTGCTCCATGACATACAGCTCATTGCCAGCGTCCGAGACCCCAAACTTGGCATCGAGCGCTTCCCACGCGTCCTTGCCATTATAAAATGACATATATGGGTCAACAATATTGTCCCCAAGAACACTAAACAAAGCCGCCATAAACATGGTATCAGCTTTTTTAAAGGTCGCTTCCTGCTCAACAGAAAGATCTCCTTCAGGCTTGCCAAAAGTGGTGCTATAGCAGTTTAGGTTTTCAAACCAGAGAACTGTTCTCTTGAGCCATCTCTTATAGTGCATGCCATCAAAAGGAGGTGGCCTAGTAGACGCGGCTACACCAGTGGAATTCAGTTGCCTATAATCAGGTTTTTGGATTGATGGAAATATAAGCAATAATCCATATGATTTAATCCAAATAACAAACTGATAAAGCATGATCATACAGACAGTAGTAAAACTAATCATGCAGATCAACAAAGTAGATGAATAGATTACATCTATAGGAGATAAACCTATTACATCTACACCAAACTCTAGAACAAAGAACTCTAGCATAATCCGAAAAAGACAATTGAGGATCACGTGCAGTGTAGGATGAATAGCAGCTGCAGCGGTTGTAGCAGTGTCGCCCATGTTGAGGTTGTCGAAGAGGTCACTGACGTCTGGGAAGAAGTCGTCGTTCGGGAACTCACCATCAGACGACGTAGTGGTTGCCAGTAGTCACGCTTGAGCGCTCCCAAAAAACCTGATCGCCCCTCACCCGTACAGGTTCACGAGAGGTGGGGTTCCGGAGGCCTAATATCCCGATCTCCGGTGCACGCCGCAAGCCGGGATGGGGAAGACGAAAGCGGCGACGCAAGGTTCTGGAGGTAGGCGCATGTGTGGATTGATTCACCAATGTGGTTTAGCGCAGACGCTTATATAGTGCAGGTTAGGGAGATCGTGGGGCTCAGCCCACGTCCGAGTCGGTAACAACCCACGTCCATAAAAACTGGAAACGGGTGTAATTAACGCGTCTGTTAATGACTCATAATCAGTTTTCCCAACCAGCAAAATAAAACTCGGCTTGGCAAGATTCCCGCAACCAGTGGCATGCACGCGCGCGTCGTGTGGCGGCAGGCGGACATCGAGGGAGTCTTGAGGTCTACTCTTCTTGTCACACCTTAGTGAGTGGTGCAACACTCTACTATATAAGGTGGTCCAACCCCTCTTCAACTAGAAATGTGAGACTAAACTTTAGCACCACTAGCACAGCCATATGCTGCCATATACAAGTGGGCCAAAGAGAATTTCAGAATTTGTCTAATGGGCCAACAGCCAAAAACTCACCAAAACCTACTACTTAGGACATGATGAGATACACGCCCAACTCAAGGAGAAGGACAAGGCATCCTAGGATCAAGAAGATAAGACAAGATCAATGGAGAAGTTCAAGTTTAGTAGAAGAAGGAAAATATGAGAGAGAAATTAGGAAAGTCCATAGGATGAAATCTTATCTATTATGGTTTTACTAGGTTATCTTTCTTTTTGTTTCTCGTGGAAGTGGAACTATCTTAATTCATTTGGCAAGCATCAACAAATCTATCAAGGACGAGAATAACAAGCCAATGGAACTTTGGATGTTCACCAACTCGGGACCTCATACGTCATTCTTTGACTCTACAAGAAGTGCTGCATGGAAAGCTATTGAAGAACATGGAGAAATACTTAGGCATAGACTACAAAACACTTGGAAGGCGTTCAAGGAAGATAAGAAGAATACTCAAGACTTGGAGACTAAGGAAACTCAACCTAGGAGGAATATTATAGACATCGCCTTCAAACTTTGTGACAAGATGACATAATTTCTTCCAAGGATACCATGTTCTCGTTGCTGATGAAGTAGCTATGAAAAAGGATGGAATGATCTCAAGTAATAACCTATAGTTGGACCACCATACTAAGTATTTCATTTAAATCGACTTCCCGATCGTTTATTGATCATACCAACCTATGTAGTGTGATTATAATATTTTGTTTGCCTAAGATATGCTTGAACCTTGTTGTTTGAGTTATGGAATGTATGATTGATATTGCTTTGTGTGATTTGTTGTGTATGAGTAGAATTCTTTCCCTAGAAATCTTTTGTCTATTCTAATCCCAATCCAACCCAAGCATATGACTTCTCCAAGAGACCACAACTCCAACATTAACCTTGAGATGGCCACGACAATGCAACTTCTAACAACCCAAACTAAGTTGAATAAGTGACAACTCGGTTTTCAGCGAAAAACCACAACGACACTAAGTTATACCCAAATATTCTAAAGGTGTTGGAATCCCAATCTCAATTATTTCAATTGATGGCCAATCAGATGGTCAACATGAGCAATAACCTTCTGTAGAATGAGTATAACAACAATAACATCAAGGATGATCTTGTGACAAGACCATAAGCCTGAAAATCTATCGAGACATAGGATACTTATAAAGAGCATACTGATCAGTGCCCGAAGCCATCCATCTAGAGAATGCCCCACATCTTAAGTTACTTGTTTCATATGTGAAGAAACTGAACATGTCCCTATCCAATGCCACATCTATCTTGTAGTTCAACATATGAAAAGTCAAGGATGTAATTTTTCAATCTCCCAATGATAACCCTAGAGGTACAATATCCACCAATACTGAAGTCAAAGTAAATACTCAAGAGACAATCTAGTAAATTTCTCTTTAAGGGTGGTAGTACCCGAGTTGTCTTAAAACCCAACCTATTCTTTCTGGCCTTCCCGAATCTCGGGACGAGATTCCTTTTAAGGGTGGTAGCGTGTCACATCCCAAAATTTTCTAAATTTTGAAATGTGAAAAATAAACAAACAAAAGAAATAAAGGATGAAATTTAGGGAGAAAGAAACTTTTTGTTGCTCTAATGGAAATACCAAAACCTTACTTAAACAAAAAAAATTGAATGATAAAGTGACAAACCAAATTTCAAAAAAAAAAATTCAAATGCATGTCATGCATGCATGTTGTTAGGATTAGAACAAAGTGAAGCTTGCAACGATTGGTACTTTGAATGGTCGGATCCACACGTATTTCTAGCTTTTGTCTAATCTATTGTTAACAAACAAGGTCGCTAAAAATTTAGACTAACAAAATTTAGCTTCGATGGAACAACACTTTCAACTAAAAGATAATTCGACGTCCATGGAACAAAAGCTAGACTATACGGGAATCATACTTTAGCTTGTGAGAAGGAGAAGGCACGAGGAATACAATATTGATTAATTGGAACAAAAGCAAGACTAAAATTGGGGAAAAATCGTTTGTAATACAAATCATATTTACACGAGGAACAAAACTATCGTGGCGAAGGAAAAATGGTGCGTATCACGTGGAACAAATATGTTTACTAAACTAGAAAAAAATAAGAGCTACAACCGGGACAAAAATGTTGCGTCAATCCCATACATATGAGAAACAATACTTTATAGGCCTAGGAAAAAATGCATGTATGTGAGATACGATTATTTTCACTAGCAGAAATAAAATCATTACTATAGTTGGGACACGAATTATAGTGCCTAGGAACAAATCACAAGGAACACAATTTTAGCGAATCGTAGAACAAAAGGCACGAGCACAAGGCACAACTAATTTAACTAATTCGAAAAAGAACACCGCTACATCTGAGAAAAATCGTAGCAATGAATGTGGGTAACAAAATCTTAGCGGTCGAGGAACAGAACTTTAGCGACCAAGAGAGATTTATAGTAGGGACAAAAGTAAGAACTGCAAGATGAGACAAGAATTTTAGTATCCTTAGAGAATGAAACATACCTTTGTTCACTATTATAAAAAGAAGAAATAAAAAGTATAAGAAACAGGAAAAGTGGTAAATATGCTAAGAAGAAAAAAAATGAAAAATATTACTAGAACAAAAACGAAAAAACGAAAAAAAATAGAAAAGCCCGGAAAGAAAAGTACTAAAGAAAAAGAAAAACTCCCTGCATGTGGCTTGCTTACCTCAGATTCGTTGAGACTGTGATGGCCACCGAATCCAACGCTTACCGGCCGAGGAATGATGGAAAGCAAACTTGAATGTATTAAATGGAAAAGTGATATAAGGGAAAATAAATAGGCTAGCCCAGGAATCGAACGCCTTAAGTGAAACAGACAACACAACACGCGCGCGTCATCGAGCAGTTTTCATGCGAACTAATCATCTTCCTCCTCCAGTTCACGTGTATCTTCAGGAACACATAATAGCTGTAACTTTTCTCTCCTCCCCCAATAAATTATACTGGCAGTTTCTCCTCGACTTCAACACAAACTTCACTCTAAATTACATGGGCATCTTATTCAGGGCATTAGTTTCCCAATTTACTGTGTTAAATTCCCAAAATCAAACCAGCACTCTGAATGCCACTCATCGGCATGCCTTCCCGATCTCCCTCCTCTGTCCATACTAAAATTATCTGAGCGCGTCATTTCGTGCGCCTAGACCTCATCCCTCTCATTCTCAAGCCTTCCTTAGAGGATCTATGTGAAGTCCGCACTATCAACGTGTTGCGCGAATTTTTGGTGAGTTAATCGGACAATTATATCGCATACGGTGTTTAGTTTCTCGATTCCTTTTACCAGTAGACTCCTCTCACCGTCGCCTACCTTTAGGACATGGTGGTGCATCATCTCGTCACTGTTGGGCACACCGCCGTTCCTCCGTTCGCTCGCCGTCGCTCCTAGACGCCCCGACGAGTACCACCAAGATCTTCATCGTTTTTCTGTATATTCTCCAACTCTAGAAGCCTCCCCAACAATGATTAAGATCGACGCCAAGCAATCATCGCCACAACTGGTTATTGGAGCGAGTTCTTCTTTTTCCCGTACGTGAGCTTGAGCTGTACGTGAGGTACTCTTTTTTTTTCTCTCTCCCTCTCTTGTTCCTTTGCCTTAACCACACGATCTGGATCGAACGGTCAAGATATTATCACTTGTATGAAGGGGTAACAATCTATTAGAATCAGCCACTTGTCGATTCTTTTTCTATTTTCGCTCATATTGGGCAGATTTACATACAAACTTGCAAAAATCATATCTTTAGTTCTGTTTATTCAAATTTATCAAATAATATGTGTATGGATTCACAAAAACGAGTAGAGCACAGTGGAGCCATAATTTAGTATTTTTTGACCCGGTTAAAATCACGTTTTATACAGAACCAATTATGGAGTATTTTGAGTATAAAAATTGTTGTGTAAATTATTTTTGAGTGAATTCTTTTAAAATAGTTGTATATTGAACCTTCTGACCAGAAAAATCAACATAAGAAATTAAACATATAATTTACTGAAGTAACATTAATCCTATGAGTATAGTCTTTTTTCTAATAATAGAAAACGCTACTAAGTAATCTTTTTGCACAAAATGTTGGATTAGGCATCAAACCTATATAAAACGGTTAGTAGAATATGTTTACTGTTCAGAACCTTGCTATAAAAATTTCTCAAATAAAATCATCTTGTTGCATGCTTGCATGCATCTCATTGTATTCTTGTGATTGTTTTGTGATGCTAGTTTTGAGTGTGTGCGTTTTGCTTGATTGTATTGTTGTAGACTTTGAGGAGTGTGATATTGCAAGATCAAGGAGAGTACCTAAATATTCTACTATAAAGGCAAGTGATACTTTGGTCATCAAAAGTCCTATATTTCTATATTGCACTAGTGATGTTTTTGTAGTGTGCATGATAGGACTATTATGTATATTACTATGCTATGCTATTCCTATAGTATCTACCTTGGTAGTATTTCCTAAAAATAGGAGACATCGTAAGATTAGAATGCTTAGTATTGCTATATAGATTCGTGGGTGGAAATCATGATATGATGTATTATGGAAATATAAGTATTTTGCACTAATGAAAACAACTGATGATAATGAAACATCTGGGTGGAAATGAGACTTGTATGGATTATGTTGAGTGGTTACTCGGGGACCATTTTCTATGGTTACCCTGAGGTATCGCACTTGTGGACGTCCACCCAGGAACAAAGAGATTGGAGACGTTCTTGTCGCAAAGCTTCCAGTGCAGCCACATGGCATATGGGCTCTGCCTTGACCGACTAAGTTGCGAGAACTCAACCAGACGGACAGAGGATGGTAGTGATGATAGGATGGAACACGTCAGTGGTGGACGTGATGAAAAGTCTCGTCTCGATGCATGTCGAGTCTTGTGGGGAAAGTGCACCACCTCTCGAGAGGGTAAAACTAAGACTATTATGTATATTACTATGCTATGCTATTCCTATAGTATCTACCTTGGTAGTATATCCTAAAAATAGGAGACATTGTAAGATTGAAATGCTTAGTATTGCTATATAGATTCGTGGGTGGCAATCGTGATATGATGTATTATGGAAATATAAGTATTTTTTGGACTAATGAAAACAACTGATGTTAATGAAACACCTGGGTGGAAATGAGACTTGTATGGATTATGTTGAGTGGTTACTCAGGGCCCATTTTTATGGTTACCCTAAGGTATCGCACTTGTGGACGGCCACCCAAGAACAAAGAGATTGGCGACGTTCTTGTCGAGAAGCTTCCAGTGCAGCCACATGGCATATGGGCTCTGCCTTGACCGACTAAGTTGCGAGAACTCAGCCAGACGGACAGAGGGTGGTAGTGATGATAGGATGGAACGCGTCTGTGGTGGCTGAGGGATTGCTTCTGAAAAGTCTCGTATCGATGCATGTCGAGTCTTGTGGGGAAAGTGAACCACCTCTCGAGAGGGTAAAACTAAGTACTTAGCCGTGTCCCCGGTTATGGACAACTTTTTGAGCATCAAGTTAACGAAGCAGAATCAAAAATCTTATCATTCTAATTTCTCTAAGTTAAAACTTGTTGGATGAACAAGGGAAGCACCTGGAGGGTATCCAAAGTGCCAAGTTTGATAAAGTGTTGATGAAAAAGAGAAAAACTATTTTACAAAGGATAGGGAAAACTTACTTTATGCAAAGGCCAGCCAAAACTCCACTCAGCCATATATTCATGTAGATGTTAGTTTTTCTATATCAATATGGTATCACTTGCCAATATATTGACCATTGTGGCTATAACTTATCATGTTGCAGGATTACTTGATGATAGTGAAGTTTGATGAGTAAGGATTACGAGTCTGCAACCAACATGTTTGCCTGTGGCACATGAAGATGAAGGACTCCATGCTTTATATTTATATCTGCTGCTTTATAATAAGATAGTTGTATGAGCTATGTAAGTTGTAATGAACTATTTTTAATCCTGGATATGCGATGGAATATGACCTTTGTTTCTTGATATTACATCTTAACTGTGGGTGCTAGCTATTCGATCCAGGGACTAGCACTGTAAACAAAGAGACGTGTACCTTATCGGGTTTGGTACACTACAGTGCATCACTCTCAAACACTTCTCCAAAGGTGTGGTTGTTCATGACCCTTTTTCTGAAATTTTTAGACAAACATCAAACCAAGTAATTTCCAAGTTGATAAATAATGAGGAACTGCTATAGGAACTTGCTATAGGGCTAAACATGCATCAAGATGAAATATCTAAGCATAGAATAAGCATGCAAGCTCACACAACCTATCACCTTTAGTACCAAAATACTCAAGATACAATCTACCAATCAAAAATCTAATTCAACAAGCGGAGGAGGCACATACCAGAGAGCAATCCCTCCAAAAATCAGCAGCAAAGATGGGCTGGGCAAGGAGATCAAAATTCAGGAGCAAGAACAGCAGAAACTCGATCTTGGGAAAGTTTTTCGGTGTTTTTCTAGAGAGAGAGAAAGAAGTGGCTTGAAGGATACAACTTGCAGAGGCATAGGTGAGCCCCACCCAGGCCAGGCGCGCCCTGGGCTGGCCGTGCCACCAGGGGGTGTGCTGGCCTGGTGGGTCCCCCTGGGCCAATCGAGGTGCCCCTCTTCCCCTTTTTTAGCCGTGTCCCCGGTTATGGCCAATCGAGGTGCCCCTTTTCCTAGGCTTGCGAGCACAGCCTTGTGCATGGCGCTCTTTGGGTTACTCGCCGGAGGCGGATGAGACGCGAGATAGGTAGTGGTTGCCATGACATAGATTGCGGTGTTTTTGGCATGACGTTGTCGTGCGAGTC
Organism: Avena insularis; assembly: GCA_023614405.1. Lineage (NCBI taxonomy): Eukaryota > Viridiplantae > Streptophyta > Magnoliopsida > Poales > Poaceae > Avena > Avena insularis. The sequence continues at coordinate 203,264,699 of CM042691.1, read as the reverse complement.
CATCGTCATGAAGGATGTGTTGAGGGCCTTGGTGACCTCACGCCTCGCTTCGGGATGCATGCGCTCCATGCGGGAGCGGTACTTGTTGGTGTTGTTGCCGTACGGGCTGGAGCCACCAGCGGCGGATAGCACAGCTCACCGCGCGCTGGATTCCGTAGCTGCCTTCTTACGCTTGTCAAGCTCCTCCATCAGCTTCACCTGCCGGTTATGCTCGTCAATAAGGAGGAGGTGGTAGGCCATCAGTAGATCCCGTGAAGCATTCATAGGTAGAATGATGTTGCCTTCCACGACTTCGCGTGCTTGGCGCCAGCCTTCCTCGTTGAGGTTGATCTTGTTGTAGGCGTGAGCATCACCTTCGTTGGGCCTATTAGGCGGATCTCCCCCGCTTCCTCCATTCTCATCTTGCGGGTTGAGAGGGGGTTGGGTGTTTTCTGTGCCCTCGAACCTGGTGGCAGGTCCATCACGTTGTTAATGACGATGACACATAGGTAGCGCCCGTGGATTGGATCGCTACTGTCGCAGCTTTTGGATCCAGAACCTTAGGTTTCTTCATCTAAGGGAGGGCCACACAGATCTGAGTTGCAGCTGCTGCTGTCTGATACATCGGAAACGTATCTATAATTTTTGATGCTCCATGCTTGTTTAGTATCTACTTTGCTTTGCTTTGTCTACACTTTGAGGTGTTTTTATATCTTTTTTGGAACTAACCTATTAACAAGTTGCCACAGTGCCAGTTGCCTGTGTTCTTCTGTTTTGGTTCCAGAAAGGCAGAAAATCAATATTCTTGGAATTGGACGGGACATAAGCCAAAGTCAATATTTTACCGTGGGGGACACGAATCCATAAGACGAGACGGAGAAGCAAACCAGGGTAGCCAAACACCCCCTAGGCGCGGCGAGGGGTGGGCCCATGCCTAGGCAGGGTGTGGCCCCCCTGGTCACTTCCCGGCCTTGCCTCTTCGCCTATAAGAATCCCCCGATGCAGAAACCCTAAGTACCCGATCAAAACTCCACGAAACCTTCTGTATCCGCCGCCACCATCGTCCCTAGATCAGGGGGATCTGAAGTTCTTCCCGGCACCCTACCGGAGGGGAAATCATCTCGGAGGCCTTCTCTCTGGTATGAAGCGTGAGTAGTTCCACATTGGACTATGGGTCCATGTAGTAGCTAGATGGTTGTATATCCTCCTTGTGCTTTCATGTATAGATCTTGTGAGCTCCATTTATGATCAAGATCTAATCTATTTGTAATCATGCATGTTGTGTTTACAGGGATCCGATGGATATTGAGATTAGTATGTCAGATTGATTAATGGTTTTGTCTTTATGATTCTATCATGTATGTGTTGTTTGTGATCTTGCATGCTCTCCGTTGTTAGTAGCTATCTTGGCCAAGTAGTTGCTAGTGACTCCAAGAGGGGGTATTTATGCTCGATAGTGGGTTCATGCCTATAGTTTCCAAGGGAAGTGACAGAAATCTCTTCGTTTGTAGATGTGTTGTTGCCACTAGGGAGAAAACAACAATCTCTTGTTCATGGAACAAGTGGATTGTTTACCTTACACACTTTTCTTAAAGCAGTTGTCTGTTGCTTGCAACTTAATACTGGAGGGGGTTCGGATGATAACCTGAAGGTGGACTTCTAGTCATAGATGCAGTTGGATGGCGGTCTATGTATATTGTTGTATTGCCCAATCAAATCTCATAGGATCTTTTTGTCTGGTATTGCATTATTATGCCTTGATTAGTTCCTGTCAATTGCCCTGCTGTAATTTGTTTACCCTTCATGCCATGTTGTTTATCTAAGGAGAGCACCTCTAGTGAACTATGGACCACGTCCCAATCTTTACCATTGATACATCTTCCACTATTACCTGTTTACTTGCTGCAAACCATCATTACCTTCCACACCATACATTTAATCCTTTATTACAGCAACCGGTGAGATTGAAAACCTCACTGTTAGTTGGGGCAAAGTCTTGAGTTTGTGTTGTGCAGGTCTCTGTGTTGCTTGCAACACCTGTGTGACGTTTCCTTCCTCCTAATGGTTCGATAACCTCATTTTCTTACTAAGGGAAGACTTACTGCTGTGCTTCTTCACACCTTGCTCTTGGGGTTCCCAACAGGCTCCACATCAACTGAGCCATCACTGTCATCTGACTCGTCTGTCAGTGTCAACGTGTGTAATGCGCCAATATGTGGGACCCACGAAGCGGGCTTGATGGATGGTGGTTGCACCCGTTCTGGGAGGAAGAGGGTGCCGGTCTGCCCCACCTAGAAGCATAAGCTCCCGAACAGCATCTCGAGCCCGTCGCCGACGAACTTGAAATCCCTCAGGGTGGCCAGCGAGTGGGCGGTGAAGTCGAAGACGCCGAAGAGGAGGTGACTCTCTATTGCCGATGAGTTGTAGATCGCTCCGGATGGAACCGTCACGACCGAACGATCAGCGTCCCCGCCTCCCATAGACGGTGCCAATTGACGAGGGTTGATTTCGTCAATGCCCATTGTTATGGACTTGGGTTTTGGAGAAGATGAGGATGCTGGAAGTCGCGGAACGGTTAACAGACAAGTAATGCGGGACACGAGATTTACCCAGGTTCAGGCCCCAGAGGGAAAACCCTACTCCAGCCTGTCTGCTCTTGATTACGGCGGAACTGAAGATTATAGGGGTGCGCAGATGCAATCTAGCGTGAGGTTTTTATGCAATGGTCGAAGAGGATCCTTCTCGTCATACCCTCCTGGCCTTTATATAGATAGGAAGGTCCCGGGCTTAGGTCGAGTCGGTTACAAATTAGGGTTTGTACCCTTTGAAATTCTATCTAATCTAGACTTGTCCTCCAAGGAGTCGAAAACGTCATGGGCTTGGGCCACCCGAAATCTTCATGGGCCGCGTGTCTTGATGTGGACCTTCCTTATACTAGACCAGGTATACTAATGTTGTGTACCCGTGGGGTATATCCATGTCAGCTGGCGCGGCGGCGATGGCTGCCGTGGCGGCAACGGTTGCGCTGGAGACGGCTGTTGCGCTAGAGACGGGTGAGGCGACAGAGACGACTATTATGCTGGCGGAGATGGGTGAGGCGGCAATGAAGATGGCCTTGGCGTCTGATTTGTAAGCAAGATATATTCATTTGGCCATAGAATGGTGACGATTGTAGCTTCTCCCAATTCAGTCACATTCCCTTCACCTGTAGGGTAGTCAATCTTCAACTGGTGAAAGTCGTGCATGAATTCATCCACCCCGACAATAGCGTTGCCCTGTGGAACCAGACGACAATGCTAAGTTGGTTTAGGTCCAATTGGTAAGGCATAGCCGACCGCCACCTTCATTGTTATGTTCACAAATTTGACATGTAGCTCTCAATGTGTCATCTGCGTGATATCATCCATTGGGTAGCCAACACGAGCCATCGTCGGTGCACCATCGTCATCGTCATCACCCGGGACCTAGGTGGAAGCCACACTGCTTTTCTGATTATTCGATAGGCCGGAAGGATAGAATGCAGGGTCTACCACCATGTGCTGCTGAGATGGGCTGGTAGTACCTTGCTGGCTAAGTGCGTCAATTTTATATTGTTACCGCTTTATTTGTTCTTCAATTTTACGTATTCAGATGCTTGAATATTTGATTCAATTTCTGCCTTGTCTTTTCTCCTCGTATGGCTTCTATTAGGATATTTCTTCCTCTCTGCGGGGAAACTCAGTGCTCCATGGTTGGGAGCCTATTGTGCCTCGTGTTCGTCCATCTTGTTCCTTATTCCCATGGGCGAGTGTGAGCTCGTCATTCTCTCTATTGGGAATAAACTTCCCCTTTTCAACAACCTTTACTGCATTTCTTATGTCCTTGATGGGCAAGGGGTTTTCTTTATGTCTTATGTTATATATACACTTCCCTTCTGAGTCCAACGTGCCCCCATGCCCATAAAACCAATTCTTTACATGTTCGATCCAATCGTCTGTGTCTGGGATGACCTCTTTAGCACGCAGTTCATCCTCAAGTTTCTTCCACTTAGGAATGCCAGCCATGTAGCCACCTTGCCCCATAATATGGTGATACTTCTTGTTAGCAGCATTTAGCTTATTCGTTTCAGACATTGTAATCCACAAACTCATCCTAGAATGGTTTTAACTTCTGATACTAAATCTGTAGGGTTCGCAGCATAGAAAACAAAAATTTTCCTACGATGGGAACTATGTACCAAGATCTATCTACTAGATACAAACAACGGGCGGATGTATATCCGTAGATAACATACCCTTGAAGACCGACAAAGCTTAACGAGTTCGACTCGTGGTTGATGTAGACGATCTCTTGCCGATCTCAAGATCGAGAGGAAGTCCTAGCGCCGCAAATCAGCAGCGCATCCGTGCTCGCACACACGTTCGAGGCACCGAGCAACCTCCGCCTCCTCGCTCCAGCGATGCAGCGGAAGCACAACTCTTTCTTGCCGAATAGCCACCGGGAACATGTATCTCGCTAGTCCGAGACCATGGGGGATAAATTCTAGAGGGGGAGAGAGATCCTTCACGAGGAGGTGTGAGAGACAAGTGAGGAGGGGGGCTCCTTTTATAGGAGGAGGGGGCACCCAAGGGGGTGGCCGCCGGCCATGGGGGCTGCCCCCTCCCCTCCTTCATTCATGTGGGTGGACACTCCACTCACAAAATGCCCTTTAAATTCCCTCCACTCAAAAGTCCACTCAAATTCCCATTAAATTTCCACCAAATTTAATGCAAACTCTCATTAAATAAAACTCTTTTATTTTATTCAGAATTTTGTCAATTACTTTAATGACAAACATTCACAAATAACCCCTTGCTAGAATTCCATTTCACATGCATAACCACTTTATGCAATTTCACCCAAAAACCTGTTTCGGTATCTAGTGAAATAAATTCCTGCGCTTGTTCATTCTTTCGGCATGAAACATTTGCTCCAATTGGATGCCGGTGTCTCTTAAGTGTGTCACCCTACGGTTCGTGAATAATGCGGACATGATCGAGACCCCTCTCGGATCAATAATCAGAAGCGGGATCTGGAGACCCATACTGACTCCCACACATTCAACGATGACTTTCTTGTGATCGTCGGAACCTTTTACGCTAGTATCTTAATCCCTTTGTTTCACGACATATTACATGTCCGAGATTCGATCATCGGTATCTCCATACCTAGTTTGATCTCGTTACCGACATGCACTCTTTTCTCGTTCCTGTGATATAACATTCTAGTGATCAAATCACTTGCTTGCAAGCTAATCAATGTGATATCACCGAGAGGGCCTAGAGTATATCTATCTGTCATCGGGATGAACAAATTCCACTCTCGATCCATGGGCCTCAACATAACACTTTATTAGTTCTGAATCCATCTTTATAATCACCCTGTTACGGTGTGACGTTTGATGTTATCAAGAAACTCTTCCGGTGTTAGTGATTGACATGATCTCATGGTCTAAGGATTAGGATCACTTCGTAAGTTGTTATAGCAATATAAACTCAATGACTTTGATCGTAATGCTATACTTTGGATGAATGTTCATCACACCATTACACTAATGTTGTGATCCCGTTATTAACAACATCCAATGTCCATGATCAGGAAACCTTGATCATCTTGTTAATCAACGAGCTAGTTTATGAGAGAGGCATAACTAGGAACTTTCTGTTTGTTTATTAAACACACATGTATTAACGTTTCCGTATTAATACAATTATAGCATGCAAAATAAACATCTATCATATACTTGGAATACACATAATAAACGCTTTATTATTGCCTCTCAGGGCATATTCCCTTCAGTCTCCCACTTGCACTAGAGACAATAATCTAGTTACATAGTGATAAATCTAACACCCATTGAGTTCTGGTGTTGATCATGTTTTGCTCTAGGGAGATTTTTAGTCAACGGATCTGCTACATTGAGATCCGTATGTACTTTACAAATCTTTATATCTCCATCCTTGACATGCTCGCGGATGGAGTGAAACCGGCGCTTAATATGCTTGGAATGTTTGTGAGACCTTGGCTCTTTGGCATTGGCAATGGCACCATTGTTGTCACAATAGATCACCATTGGGTCCAACGCGTTTGCCACCACTCCTAGTTCGGATATGAACTCCTTCATCCAAACTGCTTCCTGAGCCGCTTCTGAAGCAACAACATATTCGGCCTCCGTTGTTGATCCCGCTACCACAGGTTGTTTGGAGCTCCTCCAACTAACCGCTCCGCCATTCATGAGAAATACGTATCCGGATTGAGACTTAGAGTCATCTGGATCGGTGTCAAAGCTAGCATCGACATAACATTTAGCGACGAGCTCTTCTTCACCTCCGTATACAAGAAACATATCCTTAGTTCTTCGTAAGTACTTAAGGATATTCTTGACCGCTATCGGTGTTCAAACGGATCCGATTGGTACCTACTAGTCAAACTAATAGCATGTGCCACATCCGGTCTTGTACATAGCATGGCGTACATTATAGAGCCTATGGCTGAAGCATAGGGGACTTTGTCCATTATCTCTCTTTCTTCCGCCGAAGCCGGACTTTGAGTCTTACTCAATGTCTTGCCTTGCAACATAGGTAAGAACCCCTTCTTACTTCCGTCCATTTTAAACTTCTTTAAAATCTTATCAAGGTATGTACTTTGCGATAGCCCTATTAGGCGCCTAGATCTATCTCTATAGATCTTTATGCCTAATATGTATGACGCTTCACCTAGGTCCTTCATTGAAAATTTGCTGTTTAGATAACTTTTAACACTGTTTAAAAGATCTATATCATTTCCGATCAATAATATGTCATCCACATATAATATCAGAAATGCCACATTGCTCCCACTCACTTTCTTGTAAATACAAGCTTCTCCATAAGTTTGGACAAATCCAAACTCTTTGATTTCCTCATCAAAGCGGAGATTCCAACTTCGTGATGCTTGCTTCAATCCATAGATGGATCGCTGAAGCTTGCACACCTTGTTAGCATCCTTAGGATCGACAAAACCCTTTGGTTGTATCATATACAACTCTTCTTCAATATTACCATTGAGAAACGCGGTTTTGACATCCATCTGCCATATCTCATAATCGAAATATGCAGCAATTGCTAACATAATCCTAACTGACTTTAGCATCGCTACGGGAGAGAAAGTCTCATCGTAGTCAACTCCTTGAATTTGTCGAAACCCCTTTGCGACAAGTCGAGCTTTATAGACGGTCACATTACCATCAGCATCAGTTTTCCTTTTGAAAATCCATTTGTTCTCCACGGCCTTTCGGTCGTGAGGTAATTCCACCAAGTTCCAAACTTGATTTTCATACATGGATTCCATCTCGGATTTCATGGCTTCTAACCATTTGTTGGAATCCGGGCTCATCATCGCTTCTTCATACGTCGCAGGGTCATCATTTTCATCAACCATGAAATTCATGACAGGATTTCCGTACAGCTCGGGAGCTGCACGCGTCCTGTTTGACCTGCGAGGTTCGATAGTACTCTCTTTCGGAGTTTCATGATCATTATCATTAGTTCCCTCTTCAACAGGTGGAGCCAACTCCGGAACAACTTCCGGCGCTGCGCTACTCGCCATACTTTGAAGAGAAGGTTCCACAACCTCTTCGAGTTCTACCTTCCGACTACTCACACCTTTCGCGAGAAACTCTTTCTCTAGAAAGGATCCATTCTTGGCAACAAAAACCTTGCCCTCGGATCTGTGATAGAAGGAATACCCAATAGTTTCCTTAGGGTATCCTATGAAGACGCATTTTTCCGCTTTGGGTTCGAGTTTATCCGGTTGAAGTTTCTTCACAAAACATCACATCCCCAAACTTTGAGAAATGACGCTTAGGTTTGTTTCCAAACCACAATTCATACGGTGTCTTTTCAACGGATTTAGATGGTGCCCGATTTAAAGTGAATGCAGCAGTTTCTAGTGCATAACCCCAAAATGACAACGGCAAGTCCGTCAGAGACATCATAGATCGAACCATATCTAATAAAGTACGATTACGACGTTCCGACACACCATTTCGCTGTGGTGTTCCGGCAGGTGTGAGTTGTGAAACAATTCCACACTCTTTCATGTGAGTGCTAAACTCGTAACTTAGATACTCACCTCCACGGTCGGACCGTAGAAATTTGATCTTTTTATTACGATGATTTTCCACTTCATTCTGAAATTCTTTGAACTTTTCAAAGGTTTCAGACTTGTGTTTCATCAAGTAGATATAACCGTATCTACTCAAATCATCCGTGAAAGTAACAAAATAACGATATCCACCTCGCGCCGACACACTCATTGGACCACATACATCAGAATGTATGATTTCCAATAAATGTCGCCTGCTCCATTGAACCGAAAACGGCGTTTCTAGTCATCTTGCCCATAAGGCATGGCTCACATGTATCAAATGATTCATAATCAAGTGATTCCAAAAGTCCATCCGAATGGAGCTTCTTCATGCGTTTAACGCCAATATGACCTAGACGGCAGTGCCACATATATGCGGATATATCATCATTAAGTTTAATACTTTTAGCATCAACATTATGAATATGTGTAACATTATCATCGAGATCTAATAGAAATAAACCATTCATCATCGGTGCATGACCATAAAAGATTTCATTCATATAAATGGAACAACCATTGTTCTCGGATTTAAATGAATAACCACTTCGCATCAAACACGATCCAGATACAATGTTCATGCTCGCAGGGGCACCAGATAACATTTATTCAAGTTTATAACTAATCCCGACGGCAAGTGGAGAGGCAGCGTTCCGACGGCGATCACATCAACGCTTGATCCATTGCCGACACGCATCTTGACCTCACCCCTTGCTAGTGGTCGCTTGTTCCGTAGCCCCTTATTCGAGTTACAAATATTAGCAACTGAACCGGTATCAAATACCCAGGTGCTACTGCGAGCACTAGTCAAGTACACATCAATAACATGTATATCATATATACCTTTGTTTGCCTTGCCGGCCTTCTTGTCTGCCAGATACTTGGGGCGCTTGCGCCAGGGCTACCCCTTACAATAGTAGCACTGGAATCAGACTTAGGTCCAACTCGGGTTTCTTTTCAGGCGGCAACAGGCTTGCCGCCTTACTTCCTTCCGTTTTCCCGTCTTGTCTTTCTTGAAACCAGTGTTCCTATTGATCATCAACACTTGATGTTCCTTTTTGATCTCCACTTCTGCAGTTTTAAGCATTGACAGAAGCTCGGGGAGAGACTTCTTCATAGGTGGCAGAGACTGCAGAACACGATGGATGCCTAAGTCAATGGGAATCGATATTCCCAAGGACACAAGCTTATCGGCGTAACCCGACATCTTGAGTACATGCTCACTAACGGAGCTGCGCTCTTCCATCATGCAGCTAAAGAACTTTTCTGAAGCGTTGTAGCTCTCTACAGCAGCATGTGTGTCGAAAATCATTTTCAACTCACCCATTGTATCAAATGCATTGCCGTTTTCGAAACGCTTTCGAAGTTCTGGCTCTAGCCCATACAATATGCCGCAATGAACTAAGTTGTGGTCCTCCTGACGAGTCTGATAGACATTCTTCTCCTTGTCAGGGGCATCATCAAAAGGTGGGGGGCCTAACGGCGCTTCTAGCACATATAGCTTTTGTGCAGCAGAGAGGAGAATCCTCAAATTCATGGCCCATTCGGTAAAGTTGCTACCGTTCGTTGCTAGTTTCTCTTTCTCCATGAACACATTGAAATTAAAAGCAGGTGGTGCCATCTACAACAGAATTTGTAAAGTTTAGACTAAGTGTATGATAGATTGAGTTCAACTAATCCATATTACAAATGAACTCCCACTCAAAAACGACATCCCTCGTGCCTTTTTGGTGATTACATGAACCAAATCCACTACACCAAGTCCGATCATCACGTGAGTCGGTATAGCTTCAAAGGCGAGCATCAAATGGGCATCATATCAACTATATGACTCATGCTTAACCTTTCGGTCCGTGTTCCGAGGCCATGTCTGTACATGCTAGGCTCGCCAAGTTAGAACCTCAGTATTCGCGTGTGTAACTGTTTTACACCCGAAATATGGTCGTGGATCCAAGAACACCCGATCATCACGTGATGTCTTGGAGCGACGAAAACATAATCGGTGCATACTAAAGGAAGAACACATTCTTATCTTGATATTTAAATGAGGGATCATCTTATTATGCTAACAAAGCGCTAAACAAGCAATATAAGATGCTATCAAACATCATATGTTTATTAGTGAAATGATATGGTTCCCGCAGATGATCTCTATCATGTGCATCGTGGTATGATCACTATCATACCTATATGTAAATCCAAGGTCTATGGATTTTAGGCGCTATGTGTGTTGTAAGAGTATCATCTCATACTTCTACTTACAACACTACCATATCATAACACTAGCCCAGAAAACAATCTAAACTAGACGCCTCTAATTTATCCATTGCAAGTTTTACGTGGCTTAGGGCTTTCGAGATAGAACCGTTCTTACCTACGAACATGAACCACAACGAGGATAACCAAATTGTTGACAACTCGCTTGCAAAATAGATATTGACTATAGTAGGAGAGACAGACACCCGCTAGCCACTTATGCAAACTAGTTGCATGTCAAGCGTGGAACAGGTCTCATGTGCGAGGACATGTAAAGTTTGTCCGGGCCGCTTCATCCCACTATGCCACCAATATCCAAAATTACAACAAAGCAGAAACAACATGATCATCATCGCCCACATACTCATATGTGTACTACTGTAGGGTTCGCAGCATAGCAAACAAAAAATTTCCTACGATGGGAACTACGTACCAAGATCTATCTACTAGATACAAACAACGAGGATGTATATTCGTAGAGAACATACCCTTGAAGACCGACAAAGCTTAACGAGTTCGACTCGTGGTTGATGTAGATCTCTTGCCGATCTCAAGATCGAGAGGAAGTCCTAGCGCCGCAAATCAGCAGCGCATCCGTGCTCGCACACACGCTCGAGGCACCGAGCAACCTCCGCCTCCTCGCCCAGCGATGCAGCGAAGCACAACTCTTTCTTGCCGAATAGCCACTGGGAACATGTATCTCGCTAGTCCGAGACCATGGGGATAAATTCTAGAGGGAGAGAGATCCTTCACGAGGAGGTGTGAGAGACAAGTGAGGAGGGCTCCTTTTATAGGAGGAGGGGGCACCCAAGGGGTGGCCGCCATGGGGCTGCCCTCCCTCCTTCATTCATGTGGGTGGACACTCCACTCACAAAATGCCCTTTAAATTCCCTCCACTCAAAAGTCCACTCAAATTCCCATTAAATTTCCACCAAATTTAATGCAAACTCGCATTAAATAAAACTTTATTTTATTCAGAATTTTGTCAATTACTTTAATGACAAACATTCACAAATAACCCCTTGCTAGAATTCCATTTCACATGCATAACCACTTTATGCAATTTGACCCAAAACCTGTTTGGTATCTAGTGAAATAAATTCTGCGCTTGTTCATTCTTTCGCATGAAACATTTGCTCCAATTGGATGTCGGTGTCTCTTAAGTGTGTCACCCTACGGTTCGTGAATAATGCGGACATGATCGAGACCCTCTCGGATCAATAATCGAAGCGGATCTGAGACCCATCTTGACTCCCACACATTCAACGATGACTTTCTTGTGATCGCCGGAACCTTTTACGCTAGTATCTTAATCCCTTTGTTTCACGACATATTACATGTCCGAGATTCGATCATCGGTATCTCCATACCTAGTTTGATCTCACCGACATGCACTCTTTTCTCGTTCTCGTGATATAACATTCTAGTGATCAAATCACTTGCTTGCAAGCTAATCAATGTGATATCACCGAGAGGGCCCAGAGTATATCTATCCGTCATCGGGATGAACAAATTCCACTCTCGATCCATGGGCCTCAACATAACACTTTATTAGTTCTGAATCCATCTTTATAATCAACCTGTTACGGTGACGCTTTGATGTTATCAAGAAACTCTTCCGGTGTTAGTGATTGACATGATCTCATGGTCTAAGGATTAGGATCACTTCGTAAGTTGTTATAGCAATATAAACTCAATGACTTTGATCGTAATGCTATACTTCGGATGAATGTTCATCACACCATTACACTAATGTTGTGATCCCGTTATTAACAACATCCAATGTCCATGATCAGGAAACCTTGATCATCTTGTTAATCAATGAGCTAGTTTATGAGAGAGGCATAACTAGGAACTTTCTGTTTGTTTATTAAACACACATGTATTAACGTTTCCGTATTAATACAATTATAGCATGCAAAATAAACATCTATCATATACTTGGAATACACATAATAAACACTTTATTATTGCCTCTCAGGGCATATTCCCTTCAAAATCTTCTCGAAATACGGAGTCTTCTCTTTCACAACATAGTCAAGGTGCAATCTTTTCTTCTAGTTGGTGAATTGCTGGGCCATCTTCTTAAAATCCCACTCCTTGACCTTCTTCTGGGTGGCAGCGGCCTGTTGCTTGTCCACCTCAACTGTATTATCCACATTTGGATCCACCTCTACTGTCGGTAGGATAAAATTAAGCATGAGCCTCTTCCACAGTAAATATTTGACCATGTCCAGGACATATAAAGACGTTCCATCTTCCGTATTAGCAGGCTAGATCCAATTTCGAATGGTGATCAGGATGAAGTCCCTAACAATTAATCCAAATTGTGCCACAAATTTGTTTGCAACAAGAAGGGGAACCGTCGGTTTGCCGTCGTAAGGGACTTCTTCGATCCTGTACCTCTCATGGTTTTCCAACTTTTTGGTTGGGCCACGTTTGCTCTTTGCAGTAGATTTGATCGATCCGGAGGTCTAAAAGAAGAAAGATCGTTAATATATGTATATAGACAGTAGATGATTAATTAATTAATATTACATGCACCTCGCCAGAGTTTGAAATATTGAATGTTCCTACGGAGCGGTCATCTTCTCCATCACAAAAGGCATCGCCTTCTCCCTCGCGGAAGGCATCACCTTCTCCCCAACTAAGACGACGCCTTCTCCCTCACAGAAATCGTCTCTTCCGGCAAAAAGAGGATCACCCTCACCGGAGTTGTTCAAAAACGTCGATACATCCATATTTTCCTCCCCGCGGATCACACGATGGATCAACTCTTCCTTTTCTTTGACTATGCCATGTGGTTCCATATTTTCTGCATAGGTGGAAAAACGGATAAGTCAAAGCGGCTAAGGGAGAAGGTTAGGTAGGGTGTTGAGAGATATAAACCCTAATATATACATACACAATAATAAAACTGCGGAGAAACCCTAAATGAGAGATATAAACCCTAATTCTAAGAAATCCTAAATCAATATTTACAACTAAAATCAACTAAATCCACTAAAATCAATATTTACAATATTTCCAACTTAGTGCAACTAAATGTACTAAAATCAATATTTAGAACTTAAATCAACTAAATCCACTAAAATCAATATTTACAATGTTTCCAACTACAATCAACCAAATGCACTAAAATCAATATTTACAATTTTTATAACTAAATCAATATATACAACTAAAGCATGATCGACAAATTAATCGGGTTCCAAGGGGTATAAACCCTAATTCAGGAAAACTCTGGAATCACCTGTGAGGGGTTACTATATTCTTCTAAATAAACTGTTATTAAAGTTGATTATCAATGCATGATTATATCACTAATAGATAGATATCATTTTTCTGAACATTTTTATATATTTTTTGTATTTTTATGATTTAATATGAATTACTTATTGATTGTACAAGTTTTATTCAATTTCTGTAATTTCTAAAAAAATTAAAGGGTTTATTACATAAATCATCTAAATACACTTAAATATTTACATACACCTAAAATCATCTACATACACCTAAAACAATCATCTAAATACACTTAAATCATCTACATACACCTAAAATCTAAATAATATATACATCTACATACATGCATACACACCTAAAATCTAAATATAATGTATATGTACATTTACATACACCTAAAATCTAAATAATCATCTAATTTAAAAGGAAGGGGATCTTGGGTGTGTACGTGTGCAATGACGACGACCGGCGGCGGTGGGCGGGCGCGATGTGGCGGTCAGACGACGACGCGGCTATGGGTGGGGTGGAGAGGAGGGCGGCAAGGCGCTGGAGAACCTGAGTGGAGGCGCTGAGACACGGCCGGAGCAAAGGCGGAGGCAGACAGGCGCGACGGTGATGAAGGAGAGGCGAAGAGGCGGAGGCGACAACGATTGGCGGGCGCGCAAGGACGGGGCAGCCTGCGTGCATGAGGATAGGGGACGAGTCCCATTAGAACTTGCATTGGATCTCTGAAGAAACACCATATTGCGACTCTAAAAATGATTTTTTCAAAAAACTCACCGGGCGTTAGATCATGTACCTGTAGTACAAACCGGACGCACTTCCTGCCGATTCGGCATACATTTGTCTTTTTCACCCGGGAAGGACGAAAAGGTTTGAGATCTCCCGGTTGAGAGATCTTCCATGTAAGGTGCTCTAGTATTTTAAAAAAATGGGACGGTAGCATTCTAAAACAGCATTTTCATGGTTGCTTCACAAGATGACCCGTTTTTTGCGCTCAAAAAATGGAAAATGGCTTTTCCGTGCGACAAAAAGGAAATCTTCCTACAGCAACATTATTCTCCATCCCAATGTCCACATGCATGCATAATATGGGTACAATATTACAAACTATGCCGCGATTCAGCACATAACATCAGTCATTTGGACCGAAAGCCATGAAACCTTGAACATGGTAGGTCATTTTGTGAAGGTTTTTTCAAGACATAATCAATATACCAAGTTTGGTATTCTTTTCCTTGCAACTATGTCAGATAATATGACACCACGCGAAGGATTTACATTGTTTGGACCGTTTTTGAATTTTTTATGCCCGTTTTGAATTTTTCCCGTTTCGAACTAAGGTCGAACCGGCGTGCATGAAGATAGGGGACGAGCCTCGTTAGAACTTGCATTGGATCTCTGAAGAAACAACATATTGCGAGTCTAAAAATGATTTTTTCCAAAAAATAACGGGCGTTAGTCATGTACCTATAGTACAAACCGGACCCACTTCCTATCGATTCGGCAGACATTTGTCTTTTTCACCCGAGAAGGACAAAAAGGTTTGATATCTCCCGGTTGGGAGATCGTCCATGTAAGGTGGTCTAGTATTTTAGAAAAATAGGACGGTAGTATTCTGAAACAGCATTTTGGTGGTTGCTTCACAAAACGACCCTTTTTTGCGCTCAAAAAATGGAAAATGGATTTTTCGTGCGACAAAATCATGGCGGGAAAGATTCATCTTTAGTCCTGATTAGAGAAACCAACCGGGACTGAAGGGATCGCGGCAGGTTGGGGCAGGCATCACTAATGATAGGAGTGAGTGTTGACATTATGTCGTGCTGCTTGTACATTGTCCCGATGGTGTCGCCAACCGGGACTAAAGATGAACCTTTAGTCCTGGATGGAGACACCAACCGGGACAAAACATGAGTCAGCACTAATGATAGGGGTGAGTGTCGACATTATGTCATGAGTGTCAACACTATGTCGTGTTGCTTGTACTATAAATAGGCATCCGTGTGAGTCCTCAGGCATCTCCAAGATGGTTTGCGAGAGCAGGGACACCACTATGGTCAGTTTCAGGGAGATGCCGCCGGAGCCCAGTTCTCCGACATCTCCAAGAAACTGGTCATAGAGGCACTCCCTAATATGTGAAACTAGTTAACTCCTAGGCATATTGATCTAGTTAGAGAAGTTACAAGCTGCAAGATGGTGTGCGAGAGCAGGGACACCACTACGGCCAGTTTCAGGGAGATGCTACCGGAGCCCAGTCCTCCAGCATCTCCAAGAAACTGGTCATAGAGGCACTCCCTAATATGTGACCTCACGTGTTTGGATATCATATCTTCATGGTAAGTACGAATCGGGACAACATCTTCATAGTTTGGGAAAGTCGTAGTACGAATCGGAACTAAAGGCCCCCCCTTTAATCCCGGTCCAACCACAAAACGGGACTAACACTCAAGACATTTATTAATATTAAAAACTGAGACTACAAAATCGGGAATAAAGGCCCCCCTTTAGTCCTGGTCCAACCACAAAATGGGACTAACACTCAAGACATTTATTAATATTAAAAACTAAGACTACGGAATCGGGACTAAAGGCCCCTCTTTAGACCTGGTCCACCCACAAACCGGGACTAACACTTAATACATTTATTAATATTAAAAAACCGAGACTATGGAATCGGGACTAAAGGCCCCCCTTTAGTCATGCTCATATCTAGCCCTATAGTACACAGCTTCAGGGTCATCTTCGTCGTCATCTTCGTCTTCGTCGTCTTTGTCGTCGTCGTGGTCGTTTCTAGGCGCACGCAGCTAGATCCTCAGCCCAGCCATGGCATATTGTGGGGGAGCCTGCCGCTCCGGCCTCGGATTCACGATGCGTGGGGGAGGGGTATCCCGAATGATGACACCCTCACCACCGCCACCCTTCTTATGGCTCTGTGGTGGCTGCGGGTACCACAGGCGAGGATGGTCTCCCCCGGCGATGTAGCGCATCACGCCAATGATAGTCCGGTTCTCCCACCAAAGGCGGCGGTAGGCTTTGTGTGGTTCACCGGGAGAGGGCCATCACCCTCGTACCTGGCGAGCTCTCTTTCCTGCTGGTTAGCAAAAAAGGCATTCCAGGTTTCATAGTTGTCAGGATCCCATTGGGGATCCATCCGCTACTTTGGCGTGAGCTCGTGGTAGAAGTGGTTCATGATAGCCGCCTGGTATGCGGAACCTTGAGGGACAGGAGGGACATGAACCCCTCCAGTGCTCAGCATCCAGCCGACGGGCGGCTGGTAGCCCAACGGGAAAGGGTAGCTGGAGGCGCACAGCGCCTTGGTCTCCTCGAGGGTCAGAATTGCAAAGTATGCACTATCCATTGTTATGAGAGACGAAGGTGTGGATTTGTGGATAGCCATGGTGCGGCCGGCCTAGATATAGTGGGAAAGGTCAGGAAAATGGTGGGAAGCGGTGGGAAATGGCGAGAAATATATTTAGTTCCGGTTAGTGCCTACAACCGGGACTAAAATCTCTGGTCAGAGGAAAATGGCGGGAAAACTTGGTGGGAAGCGGTGGGAAATGGCGGGAAATATCTTTAGTCCCAGTTAGTGCCTACAACCGGGACTAAAATCTCCGGTCAGAGGGAAAGGGCGGGAAAACTTGGTGGGAAGCGATAGGAAATGGTGGGAAATATCATTAGTCTCGATTAGTGCCTACAAGCGGGACTAAAAGATCCGGTCGGAGGGAAAGGGCAGGAAAACTTGGCGGGAAGCGGTGGGAAATGGCGGGAAATATATAGTCTGTGAAGCAAAAACCGAATTAAAGTTTCACATTTATCAAAAATATAAGGAAAAATATAGTTGCAAGGAAAATATTAAACTTGGAAAATTGCAAACATCATAAAATATCCTTCACAAAATGATCTATCATGTCTCATGGCATTTAGGTTCACAATATGCGGTCGACCGGCCAGACATGAACTAGAGGTACACAATATGAGCATGAACTTCATGGCGTATGTCCCTTTCTTATGATCGCTTCAGACGTAACCATGGAGCATCTTCTTTACTTAAGAGAATGCTTGGGTTAGTTTTCACTGTGAAGGGAAGAATTTCATCAAACTTATTATAATCTTCTAACATGTTTGTCTTGTCCTTGATTCCCATTCTGTTTCTTTTCCCTAAAAGAACTATGTGGCACTTTGGCTCATCATATGATGTATTCGTTTGCTTATTTTTTTCTTTTTCGGTGTGGAGGACATGTCCTTCACATAGAAAACCTGAGACACATCATTGGCTAGAACGAATGGTTCATCTGTATAACCAAGATTGTTGAGATCCACTGTTGTCATTCCGTACAACTGGTCTATCTTTACCCCTCCCCATTCAGGTTGACCCATTAGCAGCGAAACAAAGGGACCTTAAAGAGACTCCATAGTCAAGTTTCCATATCTCCTCTACGTAACCATAGTATGTGTCCTTTTGCTCATTCTCGTCCATTGCATCAAACCGGACACCATTATTTTGGTTGGTGCTCTTTTTGTCTTGGGCAATCGTGTACAATGTATTCCCATTTATTTCGTACTCTTGGAAATTCAATATAGTAGAAGATGGTGACGCGGCCAACAAGTATAGCTGATATCCAATAGTGGTGTCATTCAAGATATGTGTCTGCATCCAACCGCCGAAAGACTTCATGTGTTCATCTGTAATCCATGAGTCAGGCTTCCCCGGGTTTTTGGAGCATACAATATTCTTGTGTTCCTCGATATACGGAGCTGCCAAGGTGGAATTATGTAGAAATGTGTAGTAGGCTTTAGTGAAAGATTCCCCGTCCCTACATATCATTGCTTTCTTTCCCAGCGTGCCTTTTCCACTCAGTCTTCCCTTATGCCGCGAGTCAGGAACACCAATCGGTTTAAGGTCAGGAATAAAGTCAACACAAAACTCAATGACCTCCTTTGTTCCATAGTCCTTGGAGATGCTTTCTTCTGGCCTATCACGGTTATGAAAATTTCTCTTTAATACTCCCATGAACCTCTCAAAGGGGAACATATTGTGTAGAAATACAGGACCGAGAATGGCAATCTCTTCCACTAGGTGAACCAGGAGATGCGTCATAGTATTGAAGAAGGATGGCAGGAACACCAACTCAAAACTAACAAGACACTGTACCACATCCTTATGTAACCTTGGCAGAATATCTGGATTGATTACCTTTTGAGATATTGCATTGAGGAATGCACACAGCTTCACAATGGGTACTCGAACATTTTCCAGTAGAAGTCCCCTCAGTGCAATCAGAAGCAACTGCGTCATAATCACGTGATAGTCATGAGACTCTAGGTTTTGGAAAATTTTCTCTGCCATATTTATTATCCCCTTTATATTATATGAGAAGCCAGATGGCGCCTTGATACTGTAAAGGACTTCAAAAAATATTTCCTTCTCTGCTTTGGTAAGAGCATAGCTGGCATGACTTAAGTGATGCCCTTTATCCGTCTTGTTCTGTGTATGCATGTTCTTTGGGTATTTCATAACTTGCTGGTCCTCCCGTGCTTCTGGTGTATCTTTTGTTTTCCCATACACGCCCAGGAATCCTAGCAGGTTCACGCAAAGATTCTTCGTCACGTGCATAACATCGATTGAAGAGCGGACACGTAGGACTTTCCAATATGGCACCTCCCAAAATATATATTTCTTCTTCCACATGGGTGCGTGTACGGTAGCGATGTCGTTCGGAACAGATTGACCGCCGGGACCCTTTCCAAAGATTACTTCTGTGTCCTTGACCATACCAAATACATCATCACCAGCAGGGAGTTCAGGCTTCTTCCGGTGATCTGCCTCACCTTTGAAATGCTTGCCTTTCTTTCTTACGGGATGATTGGTCGGAAGAAATTGTTGATTCCCCAGGTACACAACCTTCTTGCATTTATGCAAATATGTACCTCCAGTCTTATCTAAATAGTGCGTGCACACCTTATATTCCTTTTTTGTCTGTTCTGAAAGGTTACTAAGAGCAGCCCAATCATTGATGGTTACGAAAAGCAACCCTCGTAGGTCAAATGGCTCTTCTTTGTTCTCATCCCACACATATACACCTGGTTTTCCCCACAACTGTAAGAGTTCTTCAACTAATGGCTTTAGGTACACATCAATATCGTTTCCTGGTTGCTTCGGGCCTTGGATGAGCACTGGCATCATAATGAACTTATGGTTCATGCACAACCAAGGAGGAAGGTTGTAGATACATAGAGTCACAAGCCAGGTGCCATGACTGCAGCTCTGCTCCCCAAAAGGATTAATGCCATCCATACATAGACCAAACCATAAGTTCCTTGCGTCACCTGCAAATTCTGGTAAGTCTCTCTTGATTTTTTGCCACTACGACCCATCAGCGGGGTGTCTCAACTTCCCGTCTTTCTTACGGTCTTCATTGTGCCATCGCAACAATCTGGCATGCTCTTTTTTTCTAAACATGCGTTTCAACCTTGGTATTATAGGAGCATACCATATAACCTTAGCAGGAACCCTCTTCCGGGGGGCTCTCCCTCAACATCATAAGGGTCATCTCGTCTGATCTTATACCGCAATGCATTGCATATCAGGCATTTATCTAAATTCTCATACTCCTTACCGCGATAGAGGATGCAGTCATTAATGCATGGATGTATCTTCTGCTTATCTAATCCTAGAGAGCAGAGAGTCTTATTTGCTTCGTACGTACTCTCAGGAAATTCGTGATGCTTTGGAAGCTTCGGCTTCATTATTTTCAGCGTCTTTTCAAATGCGGAGTCAGTTAGACCACACTCTGCCTTCCATCACAGAAATTACAGCGTGGTACCGAGCTTTGTGCTGCCATCTTCGCAATTTGGGTACAACATTTTTTGTGATCTTCTAACATGCCCTCCAACTTCAACTTCTCCTTTTCTGTTTCACAATCTCGCTTTGCATCAGAAATGACCCTACCAAGATCATCAGCGGGATCATCTGATGCCCGTTCTTCACCTCCTTCCTCTTTATTGTCTTCCATTGCATTATCACCGTATTAAGGAAACATATAATGATAGTTATTATCATCATCCTCTTCTTCTTCATTGTCTTCCATCATAAGACCTCTTTCCCCGTGCTTGGTCTAGCAATTATAGCTGGGCATGAAACCTTTCATAACCAGGTGGCCGCGAATGATTTTCGAAGAAGAGTACTCTTTGTTGTTCCGAAATTGAACACATGGACAACGCATAAAACCATTCTCTTTGTTTTTCGTAGCTACATCGATAAATCTATCCATTCCCTTAATGTACCCGAGTTCACGCCGGTCACCGTACATCCATTCCCGACCGTTCATCTTCATCATATAATTAGGTTTATCAAAAACCATTACAGAACATCATAATAGTGAATATCCAATTCACATCGACACATGCATTGTATCAAGGACAGATGAAAAGATAAGGTTGCTAACCTCGATCGAGGAGGAAAGAAAGAGGAGAAAACTCAAGTGTGGCTCGGGCACCTCCTATAGTTTTGTTTTGTGAGAAATTAAACGGGATCGTTCACTCAAACATTTAATCAAACACCTCTCATGCATAGAAAAAAAAATAAACTAGCAAAACTCTCACGCCTTCCACCAAGAAAAAACAGAGGGGATACAAAGGGTTGGGGCGTCGTATTTATAGACAGGGCTCATACGTCCCGGTTTGTAACACAAACCGGGACTAAAGGTGTGTGTCAGGCCATGTGTCTGGACCTTTAGTCCTGGTTTATGTTACAAACCGGGACACATGACTCCTCACGAACCGGGACGGATGCCTCCGGTTTTCATGCGACAGGCCGGCCCGCTCGAACCGGGACGAATGCCTGCATTAGTTATGGGACTAATGCTCTGAGCGCGGGTGAACGAAAGACAGTTTTTCTACTAGTGATTACCGGAAATGGCGACATCACCACCTCCTGGCCGTCCGAGGTGGTGTTACCCTTCCAACATCTTGTCCTTTTTGCCGATCGAGTGCTTTTGGCCGTTGGAAAAAACCACCGCAGAGCGAGGGTTTGGGCCTTTTTGCCGATTGAGTGCTTTTGGCCGTTGGCAAAAACCATGTTTCATATGTTGTAGTCACTAGTGGAAACAGGGCCTCTAGTCCCGGGACGTAAGGGCCTTTAGTCCCGGTTTTTGAACCAGGACTAATCAAGCAGGACTAGAGGCCCAACACTAGTCCCGACCCAGTTACCAGCCAGGACTAGTGGGTGTCCACGTGGCTGCCCCTACGAGATCAGGGTGCACCCCCACTAGTCTTGGTTGGTGTTATGGACCGGGACTAGTGGGTTTTTTCCGCGGCAGCATTTTGCGCCCCGCGGCAGAGAATTACCTTGGACTAGTGATTTCTCTGCCATGGCAGCATTTTGTGCCCTTTCTCTGCCGCGGCAGAGAATTCATTTTGTATTGTTTTATTTATTTATTTTTCATTTCAAAATGGTTTTTGAATATTTGTGCGCCACCACATATCGTACACGTTCGTGCATATATATAAGATAACTTGTATTACGAAATTGAGCATAGTTACATGGAGATCACAATTATCGGGACTAGAGCCCGTCTAGTCATTTACATGGAGATCATTAGTGCCTATTCACACCAAATTCTCCTCCATCGTGTACCATCTATTTGAAAATAAAACACACCATCTCCTCCGCAATTGCTAGTAAACATTGATGTGGTAGGAGTTGATCCCGCATTCTCTCGAACTATATAAGAAAAGGAGATCAATATGAATATCAATCGTGATAACGAAAAGTGACGGTAATAAAATGATGGTGTGAATGTATTTCTTACGTTGACTCTATAATCTTTGTGCTCGGTGGTAAACGTGCGAATGAACTTGCAAACGTAGAATCCACATAAATTCAACCCCTGTGGCTGCCTCGCGCACTTTACGAGAATGGAATTCAATCAAAATAATAATCTAGCATCATTATTATATTGAAACTAAAAGTAAAGAGATGCACGAACATATCACGTGCTACTTATCGAGATCGCCTTAAATGTCAGCTGCTGACTAAAGGAACCCTTAACCTCGCGCTTGAACCGGATCCAAACCCTGCCGACGAAGAAAATGAATGAATGAGTTATTCATTACCTGATATCTCAGGAAATCAACGAAAGAGACCAATTATAGAGGTCCCAACCTTTAATAAGGTAGAGATCCCTGTGTTTACAATGCTAGTCCCTGGATCAATAGCTAGCATCCACAGTTAAGATGTAATATCAAGAAACAAAGGTCATAATACAACTTTATAACCAGGAATAAAATAATTCATTACATCTTACATAGCTCATTTGGCTATCTCATCACAATGCAGCGGAAATAACTATAGCATGGAGTCCTTCATCTTCAAAGTGCCACAGGCAATCATGTTAGTTGTAGACTTGTAATCCTATTCAACACATTTCACTAACATCAAACAAACCCGCAACATAATAAGTTGCAGCCACAAGGGTCAATACATTTGAATTGTATTGGCAAGTTTCACTACTATGTAGAAATAAGTGGATCCTATCATTACATGCATATTTGGCTAAGTAGGGTTTAGGCTCTTTTGCATAAAGCAATATAGTTTTATCCTATCTTTTCAAAATATTTTTGATCTTTTGTCAAATCTTTCTGAACTCCTTGGTAAACTCCAAGTGCTTTCTAATCCCTTGTTGTCACCATCAAGTTTTACTTTGAGAAATTGGAATGTCGAGATCTTCCATAGCTTCATGCCTTAGTTCCTTAGATTTGTCCGTAACCGGGGACACGTCTAAGTACTTAGAATTTGATCTTCTCCAGAAGTTGTACACTTTACCCACATGACACAATCTCTTCTTGATGCCACCAGTGGCCGCTGGATAAGTACTCACCAAAATGGAGTACTGGCAGATCGAGAATGTGACAAAGTCTTTCCATAAGAGTCCTCCCAATACACAATGCTAGCTTGTCTACCAGGCACCAATGTAGGGATAAATTTCCCATACACAATTCTAGTTAACCTGAAGATGCCAATGCATGGGGCTTCTACTATGTAGTTGACTAAGCCAGAGCCCATTTAGCATGTGGCTGTACGCGGAAGCCACTGTACGAGAAACATGTTCAATCTCTAAGTCCCTGGGTGGTTTTCTTCTAGTGCACACACAAAAAGATAGCCATATAAACATGGTTCCCTTTGTTGCCACCTTGTCCAATCTTGAGTACCCTTGTCCACCCAGGTGGTTCATTCAGTACTTGTTTTATTATATAAAACATATATCTTTCCAACACTTCATATAATCATATCATGTATCCCATCCCAAATATATAGCAGGGCTAAGCTTACTACAACTACAATGTTTTCACTAAGGAAGATATAAGGGTATCCTATTAGGATTTAGCATAGCATAAAATATAGTAGTCCTTATCATGCATGTTACAAAAATCCACTAAGTGTAATGAAAATAGTAGGACATGGATGATAGTGTCACTTGCCTTTTTAGTAGATAATGTTGGTTCACTTCTTGATCTTGCAAATATCACACTCTTCTAACTTCACTACAATTCAATCAAGAAAACACAAATTCAACTAGCATTCAAACCATTTCACCACATAAATAGCAAAAGCAAGGTCATGCATGCAAACATGCAAAAGATAGTTTTATTTTGAAAAGTGGTTCCTACTAGGCTCTAAACATTTTCAAGCTCACATTGGTCATTTACAAAAGTGGTAAAACCATTTGCAAAAGGTTTCATCTCATAAACCAAATATTATGTTAAGGTGATATTTTATGTAGTTGAAAATATCTTTTAGCAAAGTAATAATTTTATATGGTTCATCAAACATGTTCTAAAATCACAAAACTTGGTGTTTAGGGTCAGAAGGTTTGAATCACATCATTTCCCAAAGGCTTTTCTCAAAAATCATTTCTAAACCATAAACAATATTCTTATTTGACTAGAAATGTTCTAATTCAAATATTTATTCCTTAACCTCACAAAATACATTTTTAAATCCATAAGTTGGTTCCTATGGTCAGTAGATTCAAAACAATCCATTTTGCAAAGATTTCACCTTAAAAATATATCTAGAACAATTTTTATATTCAAATTAGGCCTACACAAGTTTCTGCAATTTAAACTAATTTTCCAGAAGAAAAACATTAAACAAAGTGCATGGTTGCAAAGTACTTGTCCTGCTGATTCCATTGATATAAAATTTGCAAAATTTGGACGTGTAGAATTAAAGTTATGAATTTTGCAAGTTTGCAAATCTAATAGATCAAATTTCTAATTTAAATCCTGAGTCTGGCCACGTGGCGCTATTGTATTGGACGGTACCGCTTCACGCGGATCGATCAACACTGGCCGTAGGATTTCACTTAAAACGCACGGCACAGATGGACGCATACCCTTTCGTTTAAAATCTAATCTGATCCTTTCGATCTAGATCCGACGGACCACAGCGCTTTGACCAAGGTTTGGCGGCGCTGGCGGTGGCGGACGGCGGCGCACGCTCGGGCGGTGAGATTGCTGATGATTTAGGAAGTGAGGGAGGGGGAGGAGTAGCTCACCGTGCTCGTGGGAGTGCGGAGAAGCTCGAGGTGTGGTCGGCTTGGTGAGGGGCGCAACGGAGGTGCGTGGATTGCTCGCCGGAGTCAGTGGCGGCGTCAGGTGTCTCTGGTTGTCATTGGGGGTGAAGATTGGGGGCGCGCTAAGAAAAACAAGGCATGCTGTTAGACGCGGGCGAGCGTGGGGATTATAGGAGCATCATTGGGGGGGGTTCGGGGCGGTCTGTACTTACCGGGGGAGCTCGCCGGAGAAACGGCAGACGACGGTGGTGCTCAGGTGAGGTTGTTGGGAGGCGAGGAGTGGTCGGACGGCGCCGGAATTGGCCGGAGAAGTTCGTCGGAGCAGTGCGTTCGAGCTCGCAATTTGCGCATCCTGGTGGCCGAGAGGGAGCGTGGCTTGGGGGAAATGAGAGAGGAGGGCGAGGCGTATAAGTGTGCATGGTCACTGGCGAGTTTAATCCAGCCATCAATGCGTATTGATCGCCGTATTCAATGGCAAAAACGGTGAGGGGGACGTGGTCACGGTGAAGACGACGATAAGGTGGCCAGTGGGGTCCGGCTGATAGCGAGAGGGAGGGAGTGTTTACTGGGTCCACTGGTCAGCGACTTAGCGGGTGCGCAGTTGAGTGAAAAACGATTCAGCAGAGGGGTTTAGTTGCGCTGCGCTGTTGGGCTTAGTTGGGCCAGATGGGTTGGGTTGCTCTGTTTCATTTTTTTACACTGAATGCTTTTCTTTTTCTGTTTTGAATTTCTGTTTTGATTTTATTCCAAACAATTCAAACTCCATTTGAATTCAAACCACCACCAAACTTTTGGGTATAATTCAATTCTGTCTAACAACATATTCTAAGTCCAGAAATAGAAGAATTATTTTTAGGATTTATTATTTATTAAAAATAAATAAAAGGGCTTTAGTCTTTCTTTCAAATAGGATTCAAATATGTTTAAAACTCTATTTGACTTTCTAAATTTTTCCAAAACCTTTCCAGTAGGTTTTATTAAAAACATAACACTTTGAAATATAATTGAAAATACTTTAATAAGTTTTTAATGATCATTCAAAATATGAAAATGTCTATACTTGAATGAAATTTGGATAAACCTTTACTATATTTATCAAACAAAATATTTTATTTTAAAAGCTTGGCCAAGATTGATTTGGCTCTTTTTGAAAAATAGTCCTTATTCACTATTTCTACCTTTGCTTATAAAAACCATATCTTTTTATTTAAAGATCCAAAAAATGGTGATTCCAACTATTAAAACTTTATTTATTAATTATTTATATTTTTAAATCCCTTTAGGATTTTATTTGATCAAAATAGGTTTTGATGTTTCCAATTGGAATCAAAAATAAAATTCTTCTCACCCTAAATTTCAACAATATTTTATTTTGTTTATTTATTTTTCACATTTCAAAATTTGGAAAATTTTGGGATGTGACAGGCTACCACCCTTAAAAGAAACCTCGTCCCGAGATTTGGGAAGGCTATGGTTACAAGTTGGCTTCAAGGCAACTAGGGTACGACCACCCTTAAAAAAATCTCATAGGGTTACATTGATGGTTCACTTGACTATGGGTTCAACACTTGGTATCCAGACAAGGAATCCTTATTTGACTCTTCTGATTTTACTAGTTCCTGACATCCACTTCTTCTATCTCTTCAAGGTTCCCATCCATGTCAATGTGGTTCACATGTCCTTTCTGGGTCACATTGGAGTCATTTCCATTGGAGTTTCTAGCATCCTTTTTCTTTTTCTTCTCAGGACAGTCTGATGCATAGTGTCCAAGTTCCTTACAATTATACCACTGCAACTGGCTAATGTCTTTCTTCCTGAAAGTGTCATGTTGGTTCTGACCAAGGTCATCTCCATTGTCAGTATCATTTCCATTATTATCACTTCCATTGTTGTTGTGGTGATGCTGATGTGGTTCAGAATCCTCATTGCTCTTTTTGAATGAACGCTTCTTTTGTGATGATCCTGAGTGATACTTGAGTTTATGCTTCCTCTTTCTATTCTCAACTTGATTCATCTTGTTTTCCAAAATGGTGGCTTTGTCACAGAGTGATTGATAAGTTGGGACATAGGCAACAGCTAGCTGCAGGTTCAACTCATCATTAAGTCCTTCGAGGAATTTCTCCTTCCTCTTAGCATGTGTATCAACTTCATCCGGTGTATAGCGTGCCAGATTGTTGAATTCTTCAATGTACTCAGCCACACTGAGGTGACGTTGTTTCAGATTGTGGAATTCCTTTTTCTTCAAGTGCATCACTCCAGATGAGATGTGAGCTGTACGGAAACCATCCTCAAAAATATCCCAAGTCACATCCTCAAAGGGAGTGGTGATCTGAAAGTTGTCCCACCATGTTGTTGCTGGTCCTTCGAGCAGATATACTGCAAACCTAACTTTTTCTTCGTTGGTGCAGCCAACAGTCACTAAGTCCTTATTCACCGAACGTAACCAATCATTGGCTACCATTGGGTCAGTTGTTCCAGAGAACCTTGCAGGCCTTAGTTTCAAAAACCTGGTGAGCATATCATGTGCTGGAGGATTATTCTGATTGTTGTTGTTGTTGTTGTTGTTGTTGTTCTGATTCTGATTTTGCAGGAACTGTGTCATCATCTGCATTATTTGAACTTGAGCTATCATCAACTGCTGCATCTCAGGAGTGACATTGTTGTTTTGGTTGGGGTTGGCACGACGGGGAGGCATCTGTTTGTTTGATAGGGATAAGTAATGACAGATAGACCTAAGGAAGTTCTAACACACAACTCACAACAACCAAGTTCAATCAAACAATTAAGCAATCAACAAGCAACTATCCACTTAACAACTTATGAGCTTAACTCATGAGTTGAATGGAACAACAAGTTTTCTTGAAATAATTAACTTGGTATGGTCATACCTCATAGGTCAATATGATCCATACACTAACATGATATCAAAGTTTTGGTAGGCAATCTAATGTCTCTTTGTTCTCACTTGTAGTCTTTATTGATGTCTAAGTTGAAATATTTGGTGGAACTAAAGTGGAAGTCATTGGTCATGGTGAAGGCTTTGTCCATCAAGTTGAAAAGGAAGAGGTGTAGAATCAAAACCAAAAGGTTGAGGAAAGAGTTTACAAGATTGTTTGTAAATAAGTTTTGAAACAAATACAACTCCTATTTTTCTAAGGGGTTTTGTCCAATCCTAGGGTTACAATCCTACAGGCAAGACAGTGCTCTGATACCATCTGTAGAGGTCCCAACCTTTAATAAGGTAGAGATCCCTGTGTTTACAATGCTAGTCCCTGGATCAATAGCTAGCATCCACATTTAAGATGTAATATCAAGAAACAAAGGTCATAATACAACTTTATAACCAGGAATAAAATAATTCATAACATCTTACATAGCTCATTTGGCTATCTCATTACAATGCAGCGAAAATAACTATAGCATGGAGTCCTTCATCTTCAAAGTGCCACAGGCAATCATGTTGGTTGTAGACATGTAATCCTATTCAACACATTTCACTAACATCAAACAAACCTTCAACATAATAAGTTGCAGCCACAAGGGTCAATACATTTGAATTGTACTGGCAAGTTTCACCACTATGTAGAAATAAGTGGATCCTATCATTACATGCATATTTGGCTAAGCAGGGTTTAGGCTCTTTTGCAGAAAGCAATATAGTTTCATCCTATCTTTTCAAAATAGTTTTGATCTTTTGTCAAATCTTTCTGAACTCCTTGGTAAACTCCAAGTGCTTTCTAATCCCTTGTTGTCACCATCAAGTTTTACTTTGAGAAATTGGAATGTCGAGATCTTCCATAGCTTCAGGCCTTAGTTGTTCACAGTTGTCCGTAACCGAGGACACGACTAAGTACTTAGAATTTGATCTCCTGCAGAAGTTGTACACTTACCCACATGACACAATCTCATCTTGATGCCACTAGTTGCTGCTGGATAAGTACTCGCCAAAATGGAGTACTGGCAGATCGAGAATGTGACAAAGTCTTTCCATAAGAGTCCTCCCAATACACAATGCTAGCTTGTCTACCAGGCACCAATGTAGGGATAAATTTCCCATACACAATTCTAGTTAACCTGAAGATGCCAATGCATGGATCTTCCACTATGTAGTTGACTAAGCCAGAGCCCATTTAGCATGTGGCTGTACACAGAAGTCACTGTACGAGAAACATGGTCAATCCCTAAGTCCCTGGGTGGTTTTCTTCTAGTGCACACACAAAAAGATAGCCATATAAACATGGTTCCCTTTTTTGCCACCTTGTCCAATCTTGAGTACCCTTGTCCACCCAGGTGGTTCATTGAGTACTTGTTTTATTATATAAAACATATATCTTTCCAACACTTCATATAATCATATCATGTATCCCATCCCAAATATATAGCAGGGCTAAGCTTACTACAACTACAATGTTTTCACTAAGGAAGATATAAGGGTATCCTATTAGGATTTAGCATAGCATAAAATATAGTAGTCCTTATCATGCATATTACAAAAATCCACTAAGTGTAAGAAAATAGTAGGACATGGATGATAGTTTCACTTGAATTTTTAGTAGAGAATGTTGGTTCACTTCTTGATCTTGCAAATATCACACTCTTCTAACTTCACTACAATTCAATCAAGCAAACACAAATTCAACTAGCATTCAAACCATTTCACCACATAAAATAACAAAAGCAAGGTCATGCATGCAAACATGCAAAAGATAATTTTATTTGGAAAAGTGGTTCCTACAAGGCTCTAAACATTTTCAAGCTCACATTGGTCATTTACAAAAGTGGTAAAACCATTTGCAAAAGGTTTCATCTCATAAACCAAATATTATGTTAAGGTGATATTTTATGTTGTTGAAAATATCTTTTAGCAAAGTAATAATTTTATATGGTTCATAAAACATGTTCTTAAATCACAAAACTTGGTGTTTAGGGTCAGAAGGTTTGAATCACATCATTTCCCAAAGGCTTTTCTCAAAAATCATTTCTAAACCATAAAAAATATTTTTATTTGACTAGAAATGTGCTAATTCAAATATTTATTCCTTAACCACACAAAATACATTTTTAAATCCATAAGTTGGTTCCTATGGTAAGTAGGTTCAAAACAATCCATTTTTCAAAGATTTCACCTTAAAATATATATCTAGAACAATTTTTATATTTAAATTATGCCTACACAAGTTTCTGCAATTTCAACCAATTTTCCAGAAGCAAAACATTAAACAAAGTGCATGGTTGCAAAGTACTTGTCCTGCTGATTCCATTTATATAAAATTTGCAAAATTTGGACGTGTAGAATTAAAGTTATGAATTTTGCAAGTTTGCAAATCTAATAGATCAAATTTCTAATTTAAATCCCGAGTCTGGCCACGTGGCGCTATTGTATTGGACGGTACCGCTTCGTGCGGATCGATCATCACTGGCCGTAGGATTTCACTTAAAACGCACGGCACAGATGGACGAATACCCTTTCGTTTAAAATTTGATCCTTTTGATCCAGATCCAACGGACCATAGCGCTTTGACCAAGGTTTGGCAGCGCTGGCAGCGGCGGACGGCGGTGCAAGCTCGGGCGGTGAGCTTGCCGATGATTAAGGAAGCGAGGGAGGGGGAGGAGTAGCTCACCGTGCTCGTGGGAGTGCGGAGAAGCTCGAGGTGTGGTCAGCTTGGCGAGGGGCGCACCGGAGCTGCGTGGATTGCTCGCCGGAGTCAGTGGCGACGTCGGGTGTCTCTGGTTGTCGTCGGGGGCGAAGTTTGGGGGCGCGCTAAGGCAAACAAGGAATGCTGTTAGACGCGGGCGAGCGTGGGGATTACAGGAGCATCATCGGGGTTGGTGATGCAGATACGGGGAGCTTCGCGGAGAAACGGCAGACGACGGTGGCGCTCAGGTGAGTTTGTTGCCGATGTTGTGGAGAGGGCGCGGCCAAGCGGTTGGTACTAGAAGATGCACCAGGAGATGGGGAGCAAGCCTGTGTGCAGTGGGAGGCGAGGAGTGGTCGGACGGCGCCGGAATTGGCCGGAGCAGTTCATCGGAGCAGTGGGTTCGAGCTCGCAATTTGCGCAACCTGGTGGCCGAGAGGGAGCGTGGCTTGGGGGAAATGAGAGAGGAGGGCAAGGCGTATAAGTGTGCATGGTCACTGGCGAGTTTAATATACTCATCAACGCGTATTGATCGCTGTATTCAATGGCAGAAACGGTGAGGGGGACGTGGTCGCGGTGAAGACGATGATGAGGTGGCCAGTGGGGTCCGGCTGACAGCCAGAGGAAGGGAGTGTTTACTGGGTCCACTGGTTTGCGACTTAGCGGGTGTGCAGTTGAGTGAAAAACGATTCGGCAGAAGGGTTTAGTTGGGCTGCGCTGCTGGGCTTAGTTGGGCCACATGGGTTGGGTTGCTCTGTTTCATTTTTTTACACTGAATGTTTTTCTTTTTCTGTTTTGAATTTCTGTTTTGATTTTATTTCAAACAATTCAAATTCCATTTGAATTCAAACCACCACCAAACTTTTGGGTATAATTCAATTCTGTTTAACAACATATTCTAAGTCCAGAAATAGAACAATTATTTTTAGGATTTATTATTTATTAAAAATAAATAAAAGGGCTTTAGTCTTTATTTCAAATAGGATCCAAATATGTTTAAAACTCTATTTGACTTTCTAAATTTTTCCAAAACCTTTTTAGTAGGTTTTATTAAAAACATAACACTTTGAAATATAATTGAAAATACTTTAATAAGTTTTTAATGATCATTCAAAATAGGAAAATGTCTATACTTGAATGAAATTTGGATATAAATAAATCCTCATGGTTTTATTTAAATAAATCTTTACTATTTTTATCAAACAAAATATTTTATTTTAAAAGGTTGTCCAAGATTGATTTGGCTCTTTTTGAAAAATAGTCCTTATTCATTATTTCTACCTTTGCTTATAAAAACCATATCTTTTTATTTAAAGATCCAAAAATGGTGATTCCAACTATTAAAACTTTATTTATTAATTTTTTATCTTTTTAAATCCCTTTAGGATTTTATTTGGTCAAAATAGGTTTTGATGTTTCTAATTGGAATAAAAAAAATCTTCTCACCCTAAATTTCAACAATATTTTATTTTGTTTATTTATTTTTCACATTTCAAAATTTGGAAAATTTTGGGATGTGACACCAATATAGCGAGAAAATTACTTCCGGAGCATGTCCTGCATCCTGCGGAACGCTCCCAGGTTTCTCTTTCATGGGTCCATGACTTCAACTCTTCCCTTATCAAGTTGAATGTCTAGCATAATCCAGTGGAAGCTGCAAACGTTTATATATATATATATGTATATATATATATACATCAGTAACTCATTAGTTACACTTAGCATCAAGTAATCAAAAGTGAATGTGTGTACAACAGAGTAAGACGCTTACTAGAAATTGTAAGGAAATAGTATGTGGTCACAGAAATTTTTCTCCTTTAAAAACCTCAAAATGTTTTCCTCCATCTCCTCGAGGTTTGTTGTTAGCGTCTTTATATGTACTTTATCTGGGTCAATGAACCCAACACTATAGATTCTTCTTATTTTATATTCCTGGATCTTCATTCTGCATAATAATAGAGTACAAAAGGATATAATAAGGATAACTACATGCAATGAACTGAACATGTAGACAATGAATTCAACAACTTACAGACAATAGCAGCTGAGGATAGATTTGTCAAGGGCATCGAGATTGTATAAATAGAACAGTTTTGGAAACTCAACATGGACCTCTTTGCTTTTTCTGAAGTAGTACTCACGTGGGACTTTCACTGTGATAAATATTCTCCCTTCCTTTGTAGCTGTCAAGTACCACTCATGGAGATTCCACAGTTGTGTTGGCAGTTCTTTCACATTTTCTTTGCTGACCAAATCCTCACCTGCGACATATCTACGGGCTATTGGCATCTTGGGTAGAAGGTCAAGTTGGGAGCCTAATAGTTCATCAAGACTAATTTCCATGCTGGCCGCCAACTCCGCAGCTACTGACATATCTAGTGGTTGTTGTGCGAGAAGGGGAACATTTTCTGAAAACACCTTGAGGGGTGCGATCGTTTGTTTGGCCTACTGTCCGAGAAGGGGAACGTTTGATTTTTTACTGATTGCAGTTTTGGTCCCGCTTGCACCTGTGCTTGCTAATTTTTTACCGCTTGCACTTGATTTGCTTGGTTTGCTTGATTTGCTCTTTGCCACTTCTTTCTGAAGTGTGCGTAGATAGTCATCTGGCTTATGGTGCAACTCATATTGCAATTTTGTGTTTAGAAAATCAATTGCATATGCCTTTTGCTTATCGGTGTATACCGGAGCGGGATCGGGTTTCTTCTTCTCAAAATGCGCCGCCACTTCAGCCTTTGCTATCACTATAGTTTCCGCATCAGTACAATCGTAAGGTCTGATGGGAAGATTCTGATGAGGCACTGTTGGGAGGGGCGACATTTTCCATTTTGGGCTGCCGCATCCTTTAGTACTCACTGACAGAGCACGCTTCCGCTTATTGTCCTTAGCGAGCGGCGAAGACTGCTGAGCCTGCGATGGAGATCGAGATGGACTCGGGATGTGGTGGTAGTTGTCATCATGGGGTGGGTTTCTTGGAGGTGACGGAGGTGGAGGTGAAGGAGACCTGCGACGACTCGGAGACGGTAGTGTTATCCTTGGGGCCGAGCCTGGAAACCGTATGTTGTTCTTGTCCCATAGAATGATCCCACCAAGTACTTCTCCAAGTGTGATCTCACCTTCAGGTCCAGGGATGTTAAGCTCCATTGACTCCCACTCCTTTACGATTTGATCCACCCCGACTTTAGCATAGCCAGGTGGAATCTCACGGCCATGCCAACGTGCTTCAGGCGGACAAGGCAAAGCCGATCTGACCTCCACCTTAACAGGTACATTCTTCAATTTATTATGGATCTCACAAGGTATCTGCTCCTTAATTCCATCCACGGGGTAGCCAGGACCACCATCTGTATAGGATGCATCGTTAGACGGGACCTCCGATTCAGCCACGCTGCTTCTCCGCTTAGATGGGTTGGCAGTAATATTGAGTGGAGGATCTTGCAAGCGCGCTATTCCTCTAAGTTCGTCGATCTGTTGCTGCTGCTGATTGTCAATTCTTGCAAGAAGCTGGTTGAACTTGTCTGCCTCCTCCTCCTCCCGTCGCTGCTTTGCTCTTGCTCGGCTTCTATAGGTACCTTGGTCCTTAGAAAACTTAATCTCCCACGTGAAACTTCCGTCAAGGCCACGGACTCATCATGTATGTTCACGATTCCCGAGGACCAAGGTCAGCAAGTCATTCACTCTATCGGGATGAAACCGTTTTATTCCATCTTTAATATCTTTCACCACTTTTATCCATGCACTCCTGGGTACCTTTATCCCGTCACTGCAAACAAGGTCCCCTGTAAGTTCGTCATATGTACTCCCATGCCCAAGGAACCAATTTCTTGCCCTCAAATCCCATTCTTCGCGAATTGGTTCTAGAATGATCCCTTTATCATGAAACTCTTTCTCTTTTGCATCCCACTTAGGCATGGCAGCCGCGTAGCCCCCTAGCCCCATGTTATGGTGATATTTCTTCTTCGCATCATTTATCTTGTTTTTTCAGACTTTTCCTCTGCAACTCCTGACCCCCTATACTCCACAAATGCATCCTAGTAAGGCTGCTGCTTCGCTAGATAGCCTTCGAATAATGGGGTTTTCTTGTCCTTCTGACGCTGTTGCCATAATGACTTCTTCCAGTTCTTGAATAGTTCGGCCATCTTCTTCAGTGCAAACTGCTTGACTTTTTTTCTCATTTCAGCCGCCTTGTCCTCAGTGTCACATTCTGGCAGCTTGAAATGTGCCATTAGGTCAGTAAATAGTTGCTCTTTGAATCTATCATCAATATAAACATCACTCCATTCCTCCTCTTTGGGCTTATTCCACTCTCGAACAGTGATCGGGGTGCTATCTCTAGCAACAACTCTGCATTGTTGTACAAATATTTGTTTTGTTTTTTAGGTTCCAATGGTTTGCCGTCTCCTGAAACCTCTGCAATTTCATAAACAGTACCCTGGGGAACTTTTTGGCTGGGTCGCGCTTGGTTTTCTTGCTCCATGTAGAGGCCTAAGAGAAGAAACATTCGTCAACATAATATATATACAACTAGGTACATCTAGAGACGATCATCGGCCATCATATCTATACCTCGTCGGTATGTGTTACGCGTCCATGGGCTTCTTCCTCTTGTATGTTGGTCTCCTTTCCCTCACCGGATGAGTTCAGATACCTCGAGGGAGATCCCTCATCGGCATCGTGAATTATATCCTCAAGCAAGTGCTCTGAATCTAGGTCTCTACGGATTGGATTAGGTGGATCCATAGTTCCTGCAAAATGCACACACTATTTATTTGAACTTAACAAATAAACCCTAAACCCGGAGGTGCGGTGGCGATGGCCGGTGATGGTCGACGCGGGAGATTCGGGCGACTAAGCGGCTTCCCGCGAGAACCACCACCCTAACCCTAACTCCGGTCACCACCGAGCACCAACACCCTAACCCTAACCCTAACTCTGGTTACAAAGAGGGTCTTACAATAAAAATACTATATTACACTATTATATTACAATAAATACCCTATTATAAACATAACTTACAATATTATAAATCTCATACCCTAAAAATAATAAACTAATCCTAAACTACATACACTATATACACTAATCCTAATCCTAAACTACATACACTATATACACTAATCCTAATCCTAAACTACATACACTATATACACAAAAAAATAACTATATACATACACTATATACACTAATCTTAAACTACATACACTATATACACTAATCCTAATCCTAATCCTAAACTACATACACTATATACACACAAAATAACTATATACACTAATCCTAAACTACATACACTATATACACTAATTAAATATAATCCTAAATTAAAAATCCTAACTAATCCTAACCCTAACACTCACGGGTGGTGGCGCTGGCAAGCAGGAGCTGGCGGAGCGGGCAGCATGGGCGGGTCCCGAGAGTCGAGTGTCGGTTGTGGCAGCTGAGCTCGGGGGCACGCAGGGCACGGCGGCAAGGGTGCGGGCGCGGGAGCGGGGCACGGCGGCAAGGGTGCGAGCGCGGGAGCGGGACGCAGCGGTGGGCGACAGGCCAGCGGAGAGAGGGAGGCACGGCGGGCGTGGAGGTTTCCTCGTCGGAGTTTGTCTTCTGCTGGCCTCCACTTCTCCCAGTACGTGAAACACACCGAGGTAGAAGGACAACTTTTATACCCCTCTAGTCCGAGTGTGTGGCACCAGCCGGGACTAAAGGGGGTCTCTAGTCCTGGCTGGTGCCACGCACCGAGACTAGAGGGGGAGGGGCGTTTCATTTGCTAGATAGCTAGGTGGCGGGCGTGATGCTCATCATGGCGCCCGTGCATGGCTTCGTCGCGTGGGCGGCCGTGTGTCACGACTAGGCCATCCGCCAGCTAGGTGGTGTGTGTGTGTGTCCCTAGATAGCTAGGTGGTGGTGGTGAGCTGGCCAGCCGGCGGTGTCCCGGCCGGTAGTACTAGTAAGGTTAGGGTAAGGGAGTGTGCTAATTATTCTTCAAATCGTCAAGTCAGATGTAACTTTAGGGAGT
This sequence comes from Avena insularis, assembly GCA_023614405.1. Classification (NCBI taxonomy): domain Eukaryota; kingdom Viridiplantae; phylum Streptophyta; class Magnoliopsida; order Poales; family Poaceae; genus Avena; species Avena insularis. The sequence continues at coordinate 203,227,851 of CM042691.1, read as the reverse complement.
GTGTACGTGTGCATGTCGTGCATGGTTGATGCTGTTCTCCGTTGTGACAAGATAAAAAATTTCACACTTCGGGTCGGTTGACAAGAACTTGATTTCAAATAATAGCCATCTGACATTCTGCCTGCCTAGGTAGCATACCCTTAATTGTGTCCAGAGGATGGAATGCTGCCCCAAGAGACAAGAGGCAAAAGAAATGGGACATGTGGCGCCAGCCATGCATCACGATGTTTCGCAGTACCACGAATGTTGACGTAGAACTCCAGCTTTGTCTTCTGCGCAGTGAATGTGCGCGTCAAATCTCTCGCACCAGTCACCACTCACCGGTAAATTAAATAAAAATAACCCAAATCATAACAAATTCAATGATTAAACCTATTTGAAAAGAAAATCAAACTAAATAACCCTTTTCTGCTATTTCCGTCCGCACGGCGCCGCAAACACTTGTGCAGCGCCAGCTAGGACGGTGCCGCACGCCTGCCACGCTGTCTGGCTGGGGCCCGGTGCCGCACAACTGCCACGCTGGCTCGTGTATGCAGCACCGTCTAGCCTGGCGCCGCACGCATGCCTGTTGCGCCTCTCAGACTGGCGCCGCATGCCTGGAGCCCTTAAGCGCGCGCTGGGTCGGCTCAGCCTGACCTTCTTCTTCCTTTCCCTCTCCCCTCATCACACTCGAGAACGAACGGCGGCGGCTAGGGATCATTCTTCCCCAATCTCCACTCAAAACCCCAAAATTTGAAGAAAAACTTATGGGATTTCTTCCCCAATCGCCTCACCAAGAAAAATTTAAGTTATTTATCCCTAGATTGAGAAATTCCTCCAAATGCTAGGCCACCAATTGGATATGTAAATTTGTATTGAGCAATGAGGTGTTTGGTTGATATATAGAGTTAGGATTGTTATATTAAACCTTCATGTGTATAGATAAGATTGTTAGGGTTAGGGTTAGGATATGGTTGTATGAGCTTGTTGTTAGTGTAAATTTTGGCATATATACTTATTGAATTTATCTACCATTATATTCTTATATTTATTTTAAGGATGGCTAGAATTTGTTGGAAATATAAGCAATAATACATATGATTTAACCTGAATAATAAACTGATAAAGCATGATTATACAAACAGTACTAAAACCAATCATGCAGATCAACAAAGTAGATGAACAGATTACATCTATACAAGACAAACCTATCACATCTAGGTCGCTGACGTCCGGGAAGAAGTCATCGTTCAGAAACTCGTCGCCGGACAACGTCGTGGTTGCCAGTAGTCGCGCTTGAGCGCTTCCCAAAAACCGGATCGCCCCTCACCCGTAAAGGTTCACGAGAGGCGGGGTTTCGGAGGCCTACTGTCCCGATCTGTGGTGCACGCCGCAAGCCGAGATGGGGAAGACGAAAGCGGCGGCGCAAGGTTCTGGAGGTAGGCGCGTGTGTGGATTGATTCACCGATTAGGTTTAGCGTAGACACTTATATAGTGCAGGTTAGGAAGCCCACGTCCGAGTCGGTAACAGTCCACGTCCATAAAAACTGGAAACGGCTATAATTAATGCGTTCGTTAATGACTCATAATCAGTTTTCCCAATCAACAAAATAAAGCTCGGCTCGGAGGGCACGACGCGAGGCGGGCGGCGTCGGAGGAGGAGTGCGCGAGGGCTTCTCTCATTGTCACACCTTAGTGAGTGGTGCAACACTCTACTATATAAGGTGGTCCAACTCTCTTTAAACTAGCAATGTGGGACTAAACTTTAGCACCACTAGCACAGCCATATGCTTCCATTCACAAGTGGGCCAAAGATAATTTCAGAATTTGTCTAATGGGCCAACAACCCAAAACTCACCAAATTCCAATAATCCCCCACAAAGTCTCATTGGCACATCACATCACTTTTCTTCCAGAACATTGTTTTATATACCGGTGTGTAGTGGAGACTGTTAAGTTGAACTTCCATTTTAAACTTCATGCTATGCTAGCTAGCAACTTAAATAGTGGACTATGCCTCGAACTACAAGTTTTCTGCGCGCTAGTTTCACACAAAATCTAGAGCGGTACAGGGCTGTCGTCGGCTTCCCCGCGGTTTGGAGCTTATGCGTCATACTCCCGGGCCTTTCATGGGTTTATTAGAGAGCGCCCAACTCTCACGGTCTGCGACGTTTAATAGTCAGACTCATATAGGTGTGTTCCTCAAGAGATGTTCTGCAGGACAACATCTCCGCTTATAAATGCCACTTGGAACACATTAAGATAAATATCAACCTGCCATGCAGATTAAGAGAGTATTGCATCTTTATGGAGATGTAAATATAATATGGGGATGCTCTCCTCTTAGCTGACCAACAACTTGTCTCCCAACCCTAATTCACGGGATCTCCGATCACATAGAGTGGGTTGCCACTGGGATCAACTCATAGTGTGGGTCTCAAACTCATCTCCCTCGATGCATTATCTATCACATTACATGATAATCCCTTTGTGAAAGGATCTGCCAGATTCGTAGATATTTGGATATAATCCAACACAATAACTCCCGAGTTTCTCAGTTTCCTGACAGATTTCAATCTCCTCTTCACATGCCTTGATGACTTCATATTATCCTTAGAACTGTTTACTTTGACAATCACAGTTTGATTATCACAGTTCATTGGGATGGCGGGTATTGGTTTTTCAACCACAGGTAAGTCCATCAAGAGCTCACGAAGCCACTCTGCTTCAACAGTGGCTGTGTCTAATGCTGTGAGTTCTGCTTCTATTGTTGACCTCGTTAAGATGGTCTGCTTGCAAGACTTCCAGGAAACAGCTCCACCAACAAGTGTAAACAAATAACCACTTGTGGCCTTAATCTCATTAGCATCAGATATCCAGTTTGAATCACTATAACCCTCAAGTAGCCATGGATACCTAGTATAGTGAATACCATAACTCGCAGTGCCTTTCAAATAGCGCAAAACTCTTTCAAGAGCATGCCAATGATCATCTCCAGGATTTGACATAAATCGGCTCAGTTTGCTTACAGCAAAGGAGATGTCAGGTCTAGTAGCGCTGGCTAAATACATGAGCGAGACAATAATTTGAGAATATCTCAATTGATCTTTAGCAGTCATTCGATTCTTTCGAAGTAGCACACTCGAATCATAAGGCATTGGAGAAGAATTGCAGTCGCTATACCCGAAGTGACTCAATATGTTTTCCACATAGTGAGACTGAAGCAATGTAATCCCACCATTGTCATCCTTTAGTATCTTGATGTTTAATATTACATCAGCCACTCCCAAGTCCTTCATCTCAAAGCTGCGAGATAGGAACTCTTTGACCTCCTCGTTGGTCCCGAATATCAATATGTCATCAACGTAGAGACACATAATAACTCCCTCTCCCCCACCATGGCGATAGTACACACATTTGTCAGCTTCGTTTACAACAAAGCCTGCAGCAGTTAAAGTTCTTTCAAACTTCTCGTGCCACCGCTTAGGAGCTTGCTTAAGACCATGCAAAGACTTCTCTAACTTACACACCTTTCCTTCTTGACCATCTACTCAAAATCCGTCAGGCTGCTCCATATAAATTTCCTCATTTAGCTCTCCATTTAGAAAAGTTTTCTTAACGTCCATTTGATGAACGAGAAGACCATGTGAGGCATCCAAGGAAAGTAGTACTCGAATAGTGGTCAATCTGGCTACAGGTGAGTAGGTATCGAATAAGTGTTCACCTTCCTTTTGGGTATAACCCTTAGCCACAAGACGTGCCTTGTACTTTTCAATAGTACCATCAGGTCTAAGCTTTTTCTTGAACACCCACTTACATCCTATAGGTTTGCACCCATAAGGACGATCAGTTACTTCCCAAGTACCATTATCTAGGATGGAGTCCATCTCGCTTCGGACAGCTTCCTTCCAATAGTCAGCATCTTGAGATGCATAAGCTTCTGAAATAGAAGTGTGAGTATAATCCACAAGGTACATAATGAAATCATCACCAAATGACTTTGCAGTCCTTTGTCTCTTGCTCCTTTTGGGATCTTCATTGTCATCCTCCACCGGATCATCAAAGTGTTCTATCAGCATAGTGGGTTCAGGAATTATAACAAATTCCTGACTAGATGAACTAGTTATCTCCTGATTTGATGAGCTAGACATACCTTTCATATGAAAGATGTCCTTAAAGAAAGTCGCATCATTCGACTCCATAATTGTACCAACATGCATGTCGGATACCTCAGATTTTACTATCAAAAATCTATAGCCAATGCTATGAAAAGCATATCCCAGAAAAACACAATCAACGGTTTTTGGTCCAAGCTTTCGCTTCTTGGGTATTGGAATATTGACTTTCGCCAAACAACCCCAAGTTCATAAGTAAGAGAGTTTAAGCCTTTTCTTTTCCCATTCCTCAAATGGAGTCACGGTTTTATCCTTTACAGGAACACGGTTTAGGACATGACACGTAGTCATTAGCGCCTCCCCCACCATTCCTTGGAAAGACCCGATGTATCTAACATGGCGTTAACCAAATCAGTTAGAGTGCGGTTCTTCCTTTCGGCCACCCCCATTTGACTGAGGTGAGTAGGGAGGCTTCCTCTCATGTATAATACCATGTTCCATACAGAATAAATCAAATTCGTTTGAAAAGTACTCTCCACCATGATCCGACCTTAGCCGCTTGATTTTAAGATCAAGTTGGTTTTCTGCCTCAACTTTATAGATTTTGAAGTGGTTCAAAGCTTCATCTTTAGATTTCATAAGATAAACATAGCAGTATCTAGTGGAGTCATCAATCAACGTCATGAAGTATCTTTTTCCACCTCTTGTCAACACACCATTCATCTCACAAAGATCTGAATGTATAAGTTCTAGCGGTGCTAAGTTTCTCGGTTCCGCAGTCGTATGAGACTTGCGGGGTTGCTTTGCTTGCACACAAACTTGGCACTTAGAACCTTTGACAGTGGTAAATTTCGGAATTAAACTCGCTCTAGCCGCGTCATGCAACCAAAGTTAATATGACAGAGTCGTGAATGCCAAACATTGGACTCATTATCATTGCAAATATGATGAATTACTTTAGTACATGAGTCTGACAAAGACAAGCGGAACAGACCTCTGCACTCATAACCCTTTCCAACAAATTTTACATACTTAGAAATTACAACTTTATTGGACTCAAACACCAACTTAAATCCATCTTGACATAAAAGCGAACCCCTGACGAGATTCTTATTGATGGAGGGAACATGCTGCACATTCTTCAGTTGTATGGTCTTTCCCGAAGTAAACTTTAGATTTACCATACCAACACCATGAACAGAAGCACATGAGCCGTTTCCCATCAGCACGGAAAAGGTCCTTGAGACCTGATAAGAGGAAAACATGGAAATATCAGAACATACATGTGTATTAGCACCCGTGTCTATCCACCAATCAGGAGAATGCCATACTGAAAGGATAGTAGGTTAAATACCGTACCCAGCATCCTTCATCTCAGTATCGCTAATAACCACATTAGCGGCTTTGCTGCTATTCCCATGTGGACGCTTGTCAAAGCGATTAGGGCAGCTAGGAGCCCAATGATCAGGATCACCACAGACGTGGAAAGAGCCTTTCCTCTTATCATTTTTCTTCTTGAAGTTGGTTGAGTGCGTGGCCTTGTTCTTGCCATCAAACTTTCCCTTTCCTTCTTATTCTTGAACTTGTGGGATTGTATGTTTTTCCTCTGTACCAAATTGGCAGTAGAACCTCCCTCAAATCCTCGAGTAGTTTTTTCCTTTGCTCTCGTGTTCTCTTCCACATGAAGAGACCCAATGAGATCCGTAACGCAAAAATCTTGTCTCTTATGTTTCAGAGAAGTAGCAAAGTTCCTCCACGAAGGAGGAAGCTTGGCAATAATGCCACCAGCCACAAATTTGTCTTGTAAGGAACACTTGAACTGCTCAAGTTCTTTGGAAAGTGATTGTATCTCATGAGCTTTCTCAACGACGGAGTGCTCATCAACCATCCTGTAGTCATAGAATTGCTCCATGACATACAGCTCAGTGCCAGCGTCCGAGACCCCAAACTTCGCCTCGAGCGCTTCCCACTCGTCCTTTCCATTATCAGATGACATATAAGGGTCAACAATGTTGTCCCCAAGAACCATGAACAAAGCCGCCATAAACATGGTATCGACTTTCTTAAAGTTCGCTTCCTGCTCAGTAGAAAGATCTCCTTCAGGCTTGCCAAGAGTGGCGCTATAGCAGTTTAGGTTTTCAAACCAGAGAACTGCTCACTTGCGCCATCTCTTATAGTGCATGCCATCAAAAGGAGGCGGCCTAGTAGCCGCGGCTACACCAGTGGAATTCAGTTGCCTATAATCAGGTTTTTGGATTGTTAGAAATATAAGCAAAAATCCATATGATTTAATCCGAATAATAAACTGATAAAGCATGATTATACAAACAGTATTAAAACCAATCATGCGGATCAACAAAGTAGATGAACATATTACATCTATACAAGACAAACCTATCACATCTAGGTCGCTGACATCCGGGAAGAAGTCGTCGTTCGGAAACTCATCGTCAGACGACGTCGTGGTTGCCAGTAGTCGCGCTTGAGCGCTTCCCAAAAACCTTATCACCCCTCACCCGTATAGGTTCACGAGAGGCGGGGTTCCAGAGGCCTACTGTCCCAATCTACGGTGCACGCCGCAAGCCGGGATGGGGAAGACGAAAGCGGCGGCGCAAGGTTCTGGAGGTAGGCGCGTGTGTGGATTGATTCACCGATTAGGTTTAGCGCAGACACTTATATAGTGCAGGTTAGGGAGATCGTGGGGGCTCAGCCCACGTCCGAGTCGGTAACAGTCCACATCCATAAAAACTGGAAACGGCTGTAATTAACGCGTCCGTTAATGACTCATAATCAGTTTTCCCAACCAGCAAAATAAAGCTCGGCTCGGCGAGATTCCCGCAACCGGCAGCACGCGCGCGTCATGACGAGGCGAGGCATGGCAAGGCGAGGCGGGCGGCGTCGGAGGAGGAGTGCATGAGGGCTTCTCTCCTTGTCACACCTTAGTGAGTGGTGCAACACTCTACTATATAAGGTGGTCTAACTCCCCTTCAACTAGCAATGTGGGACTAAACTTTAGCACCACTAGCACAGCCATATGCTGCCATGCACAAGTGGGCCAAAGAGAATTTCAGAATTTGTCTAATGGGCCAACATCCCAAAATTCACCAAATTCCAACAGAATTATCCATGTTCATCATATGGATAAGCAAACTTTCTTGAGAGGCAATATTGAGCTGGACCCACATGAGATTGACTTGGTGTTTGATCATAGTCCAAACTATGTGGAGGTTTTGCAACAAGATCGGGTAGATTTGTATTGGATGGATCCTAGTGATGTTGTTGAGTTGGAGGGTAGGCATAATGTGGGATTTGGGATGCACAACCGTTGGAAGACAATGCGTATCAGCTCGGAGCAATGTTGGTTTGCATAGAAGGAAGTGGTGGCCGAATCACAAGACAAAGCTCTTGAGTTATTTGCCACGAAAAAGGTTGATGGTAATATGCAAAGGAGTCATACCGGTTGCCTCCCCATATGAAGCTCAGATTCCTCCACCCATGAACCAAGAGGAATTGACTGAGCCTCCTTTGACCCAACAAGATGAATTGAGGACATCTCTGAGCCCCATTTCAAAGAACCAAGATGAAGCATTGGAAGAGGAGAATGATGAGTACGGGGATAGTGATAGGGAGGTTGAGCTCTGTGACAACACTATTGGAAATTTGGACTTATATCATACACAATAGAACATGGATCATGCCATCCCGTATTCTTGAATGTATGCATCAGACTCTGATGATGATGGTCCCGATGAAGAAGTTAATGAGGAGGGGTTCACTAAGGATGAGGCCGAAGTGCATGAGAAGGTATTGGGCAGAAATCATCGGGTACCCTTGTTTTGTGATCTTAGTCTAGCGGATGAAGCCACAGTTGATGGCGGCAAGGGTGTAGTGCTTGGACCAAGGCCAACTTCCTATCGGGATGTTAGTCACGAGAAGAATGGGATTTCAAAAGGACAGAGGTTTGCCAAATTGTTGAAACTTAAGTAATGGATCAATGACTTCTCTATTAGATACATCGTCCTTTCATGGTGGTTCACTCGGACGAGAAGAAGTGTTACACGGTTAAATGCGAGGATGATGGTTGTCCTTGGATTGTGCGGGAAAGACCGTACAAGGTGGGGGCGATTGGCGCATTTCAAGCTGTGTGTCAACGCACATGTGCTATGGAAAAAGGGTGGATGGCAAAGATGTGAAGCACGAGCACTGACAGCTGACCTCTGAGTTTCTCGCCTTTAGGCTTTCAAACCAAATTTCTTCACTTCCGACAATGACCATCAAGATGGTCATGGAGTTCGTGGAAGCAATCTTTCACTATGAGGTGAAGTATGGGAAGGCATGGAAGACAAAGCAAGCCGCATTCAGGATGTTGTACGGTGGTTGGGAAGAATCATACAGCCGAATCACTAGGTTGTTTTTAGCAATGGTCGATGCTAACCCGGGCATGGTTCATGTGGTTGAGCCATATGGCACCGAAACGATGGTTCGTAATGAAAGAAATGTTTGAATATTTGGGCGTGCTTTTTGGGCATTCGAGCAATGTGTGAGGGGCTTCGAACATTGTAGGCCGGTAATCTCCGTGGATGGAGCCTTCTTGACCAGGCAGTTCCGTGGCACTCTCTTGATTGCAATAGCAAATGATGCAAACAACCAGTTGCTTCCCTTGGCTTTTGCTTTGGTAGAGGCGGAAAACAATGTTAATTGGGAGTGGTTCTTCCGTCTTTTGAGAACGAAGGTATTATCTCTTGATAGGGAAATATGTGTCATATCGGATCGCCATCAAGGAATTCTCAACACGGTGACGATTGACATTCCCGGGCATCCTCCTTTACACCACTAATGGTGCATGAGACATTTTTGTTCCAACTTCTATAGGGCATGTAAGAGCAAGGAGTTGGCTGATGATCTTCAAGATTGTTGTCTTAATTTCACGGACCGATGTTTCACAAATCTATATCTCAGATTGCGGAACAACAAAAAACGCGATTCCAAGGGTCAAGAGTTTCTCAATAAGCTAATTCAACTCCGGGACAAGTGGGCACGGGCTTATGATGAGGATGGCCGGAGGTATGTTCAAATGACAAGCAACATGGCAGAGGCCTTCAACAAGGTTCTTAAAGGTGTCCGTGCATTGCCCGTCACTGCAATAGTTCGATACACATTTGACAAGTTGAATGGGTATTTTCTAAACTACTCACTTGAAACCGATAAGCAAATTGTAGGACAAAACAAGAAGGAGTACAAGTACGAGATCCCACCCAGGGTTGACGATTGGAGGACATTTCAGTCAAGGAAAGCGGACTCCCAAGTTGCCACGGTTTTTGATAATGTCGAGCTCATTTACCAGGTGGTCGAGCCTAGAGGAACCACTTCGGATGGTGTTGAACACGGAGGCCGAGCCTTTAAGGTCTCTCTAAGGGATTGTTATTGCACATGAGGAAGGCCGTTGGTGCTTCATCTATCTTGTTCTCACTTGTTATGTGCGTCTCGAAAAGGCCATGTGGATTATAATCACGAGCGCACCGTTAGAGAGTCCGAGTTCTCTATCATGAAGACAAAAGATACATGGGCTCCGATATTTCATCCATACCTTGACCAATCACAATGGCCGGAGTACCATGGACTCCAACTATGGCCCCATCCCGAATGGAAGGTCGTTAAACATGGTAGACGCAAGACAAAGCATTTTATAAGTGACATGGATGGATGGGGACGTGTCAGTGCGCGGGAATCGGGAAACAATTTCAAGAACCTCGTGAGAGATCTCGTTGTGGGAAGTGTAGTGGTGAAGGACACAATGCACGGAGTTGTGGAACACGAGGGAAGAGGGCAAAAGGAAATGAAGCAAGCACGAGTGGTTCAAGCCAATAAATTCCTAGCCAACCTAGAAGTAGCCAACAAAGTGGTCCACGCCAACAAATTCCTACCCAACCTAGAAGTATCCAACAAAGTGGTACAAGCCAACAAATTCCTACCCAACCTAGAAGTAGCCAACAAAGTGGTCCAAGCCAACAAATTCCTACCCAACCTAGAAGTAGCCAACAAAGTGGTCCAAGCCAACAAATTCCTAGACAACCTAGAAGTAGCCAACAAATTCCTAGGCAACAAAGAGAGAGGCAACTTGGGCTTACGAGAGATCGTTCACAACAAGTTCCTAGGCAACAAGCTCCTAATCGGACAAGCATGTTTACATACCTAAATGGACCATTCCCGTATGTATATTCTTATATAGTGACATGTTTTTTACATATCTTGTTCAAAATGTTCACCTTCATGCTTACTTAACTAACTTATACCTTTCATTCTTATAATAGGTATGGTGAATCAACCCAACAAGGACAATGATGGGGAAGGTGTGAACTACTCGAAATACTGGGCGGACGCTATGGAGGTGGTGAGGAATAGGAAGGAAGCTGAGGAAGAGGAAGGAAGCCGAGGAAGACAAGAAGAGAAAGGAATTTGATTCAGTAGTTCAACTTGCTCGTGACTTGGCTAAAAAGAAGGATGAAGAGGATGAGGTGAAGAGGAAGAAGGAAGAGGAGGATAGGAAGAGGAAAAAAGAGAAGGAAGAGGAAAAAGGAGAAGGAAGAGGAAGAGGAATGCCAATGCTAGGCCACCTTGCGCCGACCAAGAGGAAAGGCCACGGGAGGCGTTTCGTACTTCCGAGGACCATGGAAAGGAGGTTCCTATTTATTGGTGCGAAACCGATTGCATTGTTAAGCAGTCTCAAGACTACTATTTCGATAGTTGGGGAAAGAAGTTCTTCATGTGTGCCAACTATAATCGCTCTCACGTGCGTAGCAACAACCCATACGAGACTCCACCGGTATGCACAAAGCTTTTTAGTTCTGCATGTGTCCCATCTATTCCATATCATAGTACTAACATGCACTATTTTCTTGTAGTCTCCCCCTCCAGTATGCAGGTACTACACTTGGATAGATCTCGAGCAACCTGAATCTAACAAGAGTACCCAAGAGATTGATTGTGCCATAATAAGAAGGCGCTACCACGAAGGGAAGCGTAATGAGGAGATGGCGAAGAAGCGCAAGCAACGTGATGATGAGCTCCGCAAGAAAGAGGAGGAACGGAAGCGCCTCTCTAAGGAGGCTCGTGATGCAGAGAGGGAAAGGCTGTGTCGAACGGCATGGCGTTCCATGGATGAAGATGAAGAGAGGAAGAAGAAGGGAAAAGGGCCTCTGCTCTAGACTTTGAGTATGTAACCAGCCATGGAGGGGGCTCGTGTACTACCAAGTGTCGTGGGAATGGTCACGGCAGATGCTGTAATCGCCAGCGAGTAGTAGAACGAGGGGCAAGGGCGGCCAGCCATCTGCGGTGCGAGATGAGGGCGGAGACACAAGGATTTACCCAGGTTCGGCCCCCGGAGTGTAAAGACCTACTCCTGCTAGATTGTATTATGAAGGTGGTACAATGGGCGAGCTCGGCGGCTAGGCGGCGAGTCGCTTGGGTGTATGATGGAACGTATCTCTACACGCCCCGCAGGGAGGTTTATATAGGCTCACCTCCCCTAGGGTTTACATATCTCAACCGAATCAGTTAAGGCTTCGGTACTTGTTTAACCTAATCCGACTGGGCCTATCTACTCTCCTGGGCCTTCATCTTCCAGTCGCTTGGATCTACACCGGGCCTTGATCCAGTCGCCCTCTTGCAGGCCCACTCGCTGTTTTCTGGGCCAGTCGGAAACGTCCTGCTGGGTATACCCCGGTAGGGACATCCCCATCAGTAGTCCCCGAGGCCATCGTCGATTGGGCGTAGGTGGCTGCTGGCAGTCGGAGTATACGGCTGCAGAGTAGACATCCAGTCGAATCGTCGGCGGGCTCCTGTATAAAGGAGGAAACTAGTCATTCTGATCGCAGCTCTTGGCGAGTCGAGTCGGCGAAATACTCAGTCACTGTCGTAGTGATCGGGTCGGCGAGCCGAGTGGCTGAAGTTGGACCGTTAAACGTGGTCAAACTAGCCGCTGGGGTAATCCAACGGTAACTTTGGGCGTAATCACCCGTAGTAACGGCTCCCTGATTTGGCGGGTAACAACCGCTATATGAGGGGAATGGCAGGCGATCAGAGAACCATCTTCTCGCCATTTCCTCCGAGCACACGCACTTTCGCCTTCCTTCGCATCGCGATCCATCCGACCCGAAACCTTCCGACCTCCACGAACCCTTCTGCCAATGGCCCCCTCCACCGAGCCTTGGGGCAGATCTAAGTGCACGAGAGCGCAACTGGCGTCCTTCGAGGAGGCCGGGATTCTGCGCACCAGCAGGTGGCGCATCCCCGCGGCCGGGGAGGTGACTCTGAACCCGCGCGCGGGAGAATTTATCTGCTTCACCAGCCACCTAGAACGGGGGCTGGGATTCCCTACGTCCCTGTTCTTCCGGCGCTTCTGCACCTATTACGGGATCCAGCCGTCGGATCTGGGTCCGCACAACATCAAGCAGCTCGCCATCTTTGTGGCGTTCTGCGAGTGCTACCTGGGATGCCAGCCCTACTTCCCTCTGTGGCAAGATCTGTTCCACGGACGGATCAGTCGCGAGGAAGCGGGCGGCCCAATGCTCGCTGCGGGTGGCCTGACATTCGAACTTAAATCGAAGGCCTCTTTCTTTGATCTGATGCTACCCGCCAAGGCGGCGAGACAATGGAATAATTCGTTGTTCTACATTACCGAGGCGACTCCGAAGGGCGAGGTGGCGATCCCACGGTACTCTGCCGACCGACCCGAGCCGCGCCGACTTTAAGTCGGCAAGCTTCCCACCGACCAGCGGATGGTCGTGGACGAAATGCTTCAAACCATCCGCGGTCTGAAGAAGAAGGGCCTCCAGACGATCAACTTATACAACTGCTGGCTCGGGCGGCGGCTCGTCCCTCTTGCGCGGCGGGACCATTATATGTATCAATATACGGGCCGAGAAGAATCGACGAAGTCCTACTCCGCCGAGTGGAAGCTTGAGGACTACACCTCAGCGCTGAAGAAGATCACCCAGGCGGTGTACCTGGATGCAAAGGCCGGAGTCGCCCCCTACACCGCGAAGCATCTATCCCCAACGGTAAGTCTTTTTGCATCATTCGCAGTCGCAGTTCGTGCAGTCGCGGTTATTCTAATCTCATCTTGTGTTCATTGCAGCTATTCCAAGTGGTGGAAGGATGGCTCCCGCCTTCGGATGTCGAGAACTCGATCTCGTCCGTCCAAGACATGGGCGAATCGCCTCCCGCCAAGGGCGACACCGAGAGCGACGAGAGCAACGGCGATGACAAGTCCGAGGAGGAGGTCGCCCCGCTGGTCCGCAAGACCCGCGGGCAGCGTCAGCGTGAGCTTGAGGCGAGCAAAAGCCTCGAGCGCCATGATTATGAGGAAGAACTTCCAGAGACCACCTCGCGTCGCCAGGCTACTCCGTCGAAGAAGAAGAAGAAGGAGGAGAAGGAGGTGAAAGCTCCTCCGAAGAAGAAGACGAAACCGGTGAAACCGGCCTCGCCACCGCACTCGGCGAGCAGCTCCGACGCCCCCAGCCCGGCCAACGACGAGGCGCCGCCGACAGCAACCGCGCTGGACACGGCCACTGTCGAGGTGCCACTGGCCTCGATGCCTCCGCCATTCGCCCCAGTCTCTAGGCTAGGGGCTGCTCCGGCCGCGGCGGCTTCTGCTGAAGACGTCCCAGAGGCTCCCGTTGCAGCCTCGACGACAAAGAAGCCATCCGTGTCTTGGGCACGCGACGTCCTGGAGATGGGCCTCAGTCGCCGACTGGGCCCTGAACTGGAGAAGTCGGCCGGCATCCGCACGGGGCTACGCTTCATTCCAGTCGCCAAGTGAGTTCGCTCACATACCCTAGTATTTCATAGCAGCTTGAATTATCTTGCTCACACGATTGATTTACAGGACCGGAGCGAAGAAGATGGGCCACTCGACCGTGGCTAAGGTGCCACCCATCGTCAGCGAGGAGGATCCTTCCCGTAAGAGGAAGGCAGACGAAGTCGTCGTCCCTGCGGATGGCGGCAAGAAGGCCAAGGGCGACGATGTCGTCACGATCTCCGACGACACGGCGGTCGCGCCGACTGAACTCGCAACAGAGGCGGCCGCATCCACGAAGGAGGGCGCTCCCTCGCCTGGGGCGGCCGAGCCGACCTCCTTTGGTGCCGGTGCCTCTATCGCGACGTTCCCGCGCTTCATGGCCAAAGCGGCCACAACGAGTGGAACTTCGCCCTCGAGCCGTGCACCTGGGGTCGCTGATGCGGAGGTCGAGCAGCGTCGCTGGCACACGCCAGCTCTCCTCGCGTCCGTGGATGCGATACAACTTCATGGCATGCTTGGCGCAGACATCCAGGTATGTCCAGTCCCCGAGGATCAGGTCGCTGTGTTGCAGGGGTCTGATTCTTTTAGTGTCTAGTTGTTATTTTTCGCGTCCAGTCCGCAAGTGCGCACGCGCTGAATTTCAGCGGGTGGGCACTTAAGATTTTTTGATTGCCAGTCCCCGAGTGCGCACTCGCTGAATTTCAGCGGGTGGGCACTTAGGCCATTTTGATTGCCGGTCCCGATGCTTTTCGCTGAATTTCAGCGGGTGGGCACTTAGGAGTTTTTGATTGCCAGCCCCCGAGTGCACACTCGCTGAATTTCAGCGGGTGGGCACTTAGGAGTTTTTGATTGCCAATCCCCGAGTGCGCACTCGCTGAATTTCAGCGGGTGGGCACTTAGGAGTTTTTGATTGCCAGCCCCCGAGTGCACACTCGCTGAATTTCAGCTGGTGGGCACTTAGGAGTTTTTGATTGCCAGTCCCCGAGTACGCACTCGCTAAATTTCAGCGGGTGGGCACTTAGGAGTTTTTGATTGTCAGTCCCCGAGTGCGTACTCGCTGAATTTCAGCGGGTGGGCACTTAGGATGTTGCTTCGATTAACTGTTTGAATATTGTGTAGGGTCTGCAACGTGAGTCAGCTGACCGATTGGCAGCTAAACACCGCGCGGAGAAGGAACTGGCCGTCGTCCAAGAGGCGAATAAGGGGCTTCAGGCAGTTGCCGCGAAGGCGGAGGAGGCTCGCCAGGGACTTGTCCCAGCGGGTGAGTTGGCGGTGGCTCAATCGGCACTGAGCTCGGCTGAGAAGCGGATCGCCGATCTCGAGCGCGAGGTAAGGGAGGCGAAGGAGGAAGCGAGCTCGGCGGATGGGCGAGCCAAGGCCGCTATTACCGCCGCCGCAGAGGATCGTAAAGTTTCCGACGCCCTTGTTCCTGGGCTTGAGGACGACTATACTTTGCTTCAATGCTTCATCACGGATCTCTCCCGCCCCTTGATTGGTAAGTGTATCTTCCCCTGCCAATAACATGTGTTCTGTTGTGATGCCAGACGTACTCATTGTTATCTTCTATTCGCAGGTCGCATCCTTGATAGCACGGAAGAGGCGAGCTCGTTCGACGCGCGACAATGTGTGGCCACGCTTGTCGACACGGCGACGTTGTCGGCGACATGCATCTGAGCCTACCTCCAGGAGATATCGCCCACGGAAGTAATTCCCAGCGACCTCGTCGAGGTGTGGAAGTACTTGGAGAAGGCGCCGTCGGTCGTTGAGTTCATGACGCGATCGACGTTCCGGCGCGGAGCGGCGACGGCGCTTGGCCTTGGACTTGCTCATTTTCCAGAAGATTTTGATCTGGACGACGTGACGAGTGGCTACCCATCGTCGACTGGCGCGGTGGAACTCTCCGAGGTGCTCAAGTTGACGGACCGCGCCGCGATGTACTCCGAGCGTGTCTGGGCAATGGGCGACCTCCTTCCGTACTAGGAGACGGTCGTCGCACCCAACGACCCCGAGCCGCAGCATCAGGACTTCAAGGTCGAGCAGCCCTTCCGCGCGACGATGGCGGGTGAGCTGACGACATACCCGTCGAACCCGTACACGCCGTTCATCCTCAATCGCAAGGGTACTGACGAGTCGTCGTCGAAGCGTGCGGAATAGGATAGTCTGCCCGAGGGCGTTAGTAGCAGATCTGCCGTTTGGGCATATTTTGTATTCTGAGATGATTGCAACATGCTATGAATGTGATATCGTGTTTGTTTTATGACTTGTCATGTGTATTCCGATTGAGGTTTGAACGAGTCCCCGAGCGCGTCCGCCCTTTTGTGGGGTTTACCTCGTGTGTGATGTGTTTGTGGTTTTTGAATGTTTTGTTTTTGTGGTCGACTCGCCCGGACTCGAAGAGCCAGTCGCCAGGCGACTCCCTTGAGCGCTCTGTACTTCACCGTTTTCCCTGGCGCGAACGAGGTCGGGTGGCCGAGTCCCCGAGCGTGGTACTTGGTTGTTCTAGGCGCGACTCGAGGGTGGGTGAGGTCTTGGCGCGTTAGTTTGGGCGCATCACTCCTGCCTGGCCCGTTGGGTCAGTCGCGTGGCGAGTCCTGGGCATGCTCTCATACTTGGCGTTTTCCCGAGCCGCTCGCAATGAAATGGTCGTCAGTCCCCGAGCGTGGTACTTGGCCGTTCGAGTCGCTATGTCGAGGATGTGGAGGATCATGGTCGCTGTAAGAAGCGGAGGCAGTTGTCTTGGCTCGTAGAGCCAGTCAGGCTGGGCGACTCCGATGGGGCTCCGGGTAGGCGTTTTTCGTGGACGATGCAATACCTGAGGTGACTCAGTGCTCTCGCACCGCACTACTTAGCCGTGCCGATCGCTGTACCAAAGGTTGACTTCTGCGGTTAGCTTGACGATGTTATTACGAGTGCGAGTCGCACAAGACACGGAGAGTAGGCGCAATTTGCGGTAACCAATTCTTTTTATTTCATAGCGACTGGAGAGTACATATGTGGGGTTCTAGTAATAGAACTTCCGTAGGAGGTTTACATTCCATGGTCGCTTGATGTCGAGTTCGCCGTCCCCGCGGACGTCGATGAGGTAGTAGGCGTCGTTGCCGAGTACTCTCCCGATGGCGAATGGTCCCTCCCACGGAGGGGAGAGCTTGTGCATGCCCTTCTTGTCCTGGATGAGGCGCAACACCAGGTCGCCTTCTTGGAAGGTGCGAGTTTTCACCCGCCGGCTGTGGTAGCGGCGGAGTCCCTGCTGGTAGATGGCGGTGTGTGACCGAGCGAGGTCACGTGCCTCGTCGAGTTGATCGACTCCATCCTGGCGGGAGAGTTCGTTTGCAGCCTCCGTGTAGTGGACGACCTGCGGCGAGTCGTGCTCGAGGTCGTTGGGCATGACTGCCTCGGCGCCGTACACCATGAAGAAGGGGGTGAATCCTGTCGACCTGTTGACCGAGGTGCGGATCCCCCAGATGACGGAGGGCAGCTCCTCGACCCAACACCCGGCGGTGCGCTCGAGTGGTACTTGGAGTCGCGGCTTCAGGCCGTGGAGGATGCTTTGATTGGCCCGTTCCGCCTAGCCGTTGGATTCCGGGTGGGCGACCGACGCGAGGTCGAGCCAGATTTGGTGCTCTTCGCAGAATTCGGCCATGGCTCCTTTGGCGAAGTTGGTGCCGTTGTCCGTGATGATGCTGTTTGGGAACCCGTAGCGATATATGAGCTCGCATAGGAATTTAGTGGCGGTCTTCTCGTCGCATTTCCGGACTGGCTTGGCCTCCACCCACTTTGTGAATTTGTCGACCACGACCAGGAGGTGGGTGTAGCCGGAGGGAGCCTTTTTGAAGGGGCCTACCATGTCCATGCCCCACACGGCAAATGGCCAGGTGATGGGGATTGTTTTGAGCGCTGAGCTCGGCACATGCGTCTGGTTGGCGTACTTCTAGCACCCGGCGCACCGCTAGACAATGTCGACGGCATCGGCGTGTGCGGTGGGCCACTAGAAGCCATGCCGGATAGCCTTGGCGACCAGAGAGCGGGCGCCGGCGTGGTGGCCGCAGTCGCCGGAGTTGATGTCGTGGAGGATCTTGCGTCCTTCGGCGGATTGGACGCAACGTTGGAACACGCCCGTGACGCTGCGCTTGTGGAGCTCGCCGTCGATGATGGTGTAGGACTTGCATCGGCGTGCGATCATCCGAGCGTCCGTCTGGTCTGCCGGCAAGGTGCCGGCCTCCAGGTAGGTGACGTAGTGCTTGGTCCAGTCGTCTGGCTCGTTGACGAGTGTGACCAGGGCTGCCTCCGGTTGTAACGGGACTCCGATGTCGATCTCCCTCGGGGGAGAGACTGATGGCTTGGTGATCGTGTCGAGGAAGACACCGGAGGCTGGTGCGAGTCGGGCCGACCCGATGCGGGAGAGTGTGTCGGCCTCCTCGTTCTTCCGCCTGTCGATCCATTCGACGGATTAGCCTGCGAAGTGTCCGCCCATCTTGTCCACTGCTTGGCGGTACGCCGCCATGGTGGGGGAGACGGCGTCGCAGGTGCCAGCGACTTGCCCAGCAACGAGGTCGGAGTCGCCGTAGCAGAGTAGGCGGTTGACGTTCATATCCCTGGTAGCTCGCATGCCGTGGAGTAAGGCCTCGTACTCGGCCATGTTGTTGGTGCAGGGGTGAAGTCGAGGCAGAGGACGTAGGGGAGCTTGTCGCCCTTCAGTGAAGTTAGTACGATCCCTGCTCCTGCGCCGTCCGCGTTCTTGGAGCCATCGGGCGTGCAGCTCGATAATGGAGGTATGGCAGCTTCTCTGGCTGCTGGGCCTCTTCCTAGTCGGCGATGAAGTCCGCTAGGGCCTGCGACTTGATTGCCTTCCGCGGCTCGTATTTGATGTTGTGGACGCCGATCTCGACGGCCCACTTGGCGACCCGCCCGGTCGCCTCGCGGTTGCGGATGATGTCCTGCAACGGTGCTGAGGAGACGACCGTGATCGGGTGCTCCTGGAAGTAGTGCGGCAGGCGCCGCTGTGCTCTGAAGACCGCGTATACCAGCTTCTGGTACTGCGGGTATCGCTGGCGCGACTCGGTGAGGACCTCGCTGATGTAGTACACCGGTCGCTGTACTGGGCGCTCCTTTCCTTCCTCCGGTCGCTCGACGACCATGACGGCGCTGACGACGCGCTCGGAAGCCGTGACGTAAACCAGAATGGGTTCTTTGTCGGCGGGGACGGCGAGTAGCGGTGCAGCGAGTAGCACCTTCTTGAGGTCGCGAAGCGCGTCATCCGCCTCCTTGTCCCACTGGAAGGTGGGGTTCTTGCGCATCAGGCGGTATAGGGGCATCGCCTTTTCGCCAGCGGGATGAAGCGACAGCCGAGCCGCTACTCGCCCGGCCAGCTTCTGGACGTCGCGCAGGCACTCGGGTTTGCCGAGTCGGGCGATCGTGTCGATCTTGGTGGGGTTCGCCTCGATCCCGCGCTTGGAGACGACGTAGCCCAGTAGTTGCCCTGCTGGTACACCGAAGGTGCATTTGCCTAGGTTAAGCTTTATCTTGTATTTTCGCAAGTTGGCAAACGTTTCCGCCAGGTCGACGAGTAGATCACCCTGGCGAGCGGACTTTATGACCACGTCGTCGATATAGACGTGGATGTTGCGGCCAATTTGGCTCGCGAGGCACTCCTGCATGCACCGCTGGTAGGTCGCCCCGGCGTTCTTGAGGCCGAAGGTCATGGCAGTGTAGCAGAAGGCTCCGTATGGCGTGATGAACGCAGTCTTCTCCTCGTCCTCGACAGCCATTTTGATCTGGTTGTACCCAGAGTAGGCGTCGAGGAAACATAGCGACTCCGATCCCGCGGTGGAATCGATTATTTGGTCGATCCGCGGGAGGACGAACTGCTCCTTTGGGCAGGCGCTGTTCAAGTTTGTGTAGTCGATACACATCCTCCAGGTCCCGTTCTTCTTCTCAACCAGGACTGGGTTTGCCAGCCACTTGGAGTACTTGATTGGCCGGATGAAGCCTGCAGCGAGTAGACGCTGCACCTCCTCGGCGATGGCTCGGCGGCGCTCTTCATTGAAGGGCCGCAGCGACTGTTTGACGGGTCGCACTTTGGGGTCGGCGTTTAGCTTGTGCTCAGCGAGCTCCCTAGGGACACCAGGCATGTTAGAGGGCTTCCATGCGAAGATGTCCCTGTTCTCACGAAGGAACTCGATGAGCGCGCCTTCCTAGGCTGGGCTCATGCCCGTCCCGATCGTCACCGTCTGGCTGGAGTCGCCTGGGACCAGCTCGACGGTGCGAGTGTGCATCGTTGCCTCGAAGGCTGAGGTGTTTGCACCCTCCGAATTGGGCTTCTTGAGTATGGTGGGGTCGTCATTGTTCACCCCGCTCGCGTACTTGGCGAGCTCGTCGGCGTGGTTTGTTTCTGCCGCGATGGCGGCATCGGCGAGTTCTGCTCCTTTGCCTCGCACTCGGCAGCCATGTCCAGGTCGCCGTTGATGGTGATGACGCCGCACGGCCCAAGGAGCTTCATCGCGTTATACGCGTAGTGTGGCGCTGCCATGAACTTGGCGAACGCCTGGCGCCCCAGGACGCAGTGGTAGGGGCTGTCGAAGGGCACCAGCTCGAAGACGATCTGCTCGGTGCGGAAGTTTGCTGGCGTGCCGAAGGTGACTGGCAGCGTGACCTTGCCGATCGGGTACACATTCCGACCGGGGACGATGCCGTGGAACGTGGTGTGGGTTGTCTCGATCATCGACTGCGGGAGCCGCAGCCGCCTGAAGGTGTCCAGGTATAGGATGTTGATGGAGCTGCCGCCGTCCATCAATGTCTTGGGGAGCCAGTAGTCGCCCACCTTTGGCTTGACCACCAGGGCGACTCGGCCTGGGTACTCGATGCGCGGCGAGTGGTCCTGGCGGCTCCAAGTGATGGGCTGCTCCGACCAGTTGAGGAACTGGGGGACGTCCACCTGGGCCACCGCGTTGACGGCGACAGCGCGGGTGATGACCTTCTTCTCGCGCTTCGTGTTGAAGCCGGTGAAGGTATGGAGCGAGCCGGCCATGTTGCCGAACTTTCCGCCGTTTGGCGGGTTGTTGTCGGGGTCCTCCCTTGCTAGCCGTCCCTTCTCAATCTCCCTGAGGGTGTGGCGGTCGGCAGTCGTGTGCGTTGCAGGTTTGCCTTCCCTGCTATGAAACGCACAAGGTTGGTTAAGGAGGGCCGCAGGGTCAAACCTTGGCTTGGCCTTGTAGTTGCCGCCGTCGCGGCGTTGTCCTCCGTCACGGCGGAAGCTTTTGGGCTCGCGTTGTGCGTTCCCGGCGTTGGCGACGAAGTCGACTCGCTCGTCACTGCGGCGCTTGCCGGTGAGGCGAGTGTTGTTGTAGCGTAGGTCGGACCGTCGTCCGCTGTCGTTGCCGCTCGTGCGGCGTTGTCCTCCCGACTCGTCGTCAGTTTCCTGGTTTTGATCTTCCTCCGCGTACAATTTGGCGATCTCGAGGAGGTCCGGTATGTTGTCGAGTGTGCGAGAGTGTCGCTTGAGCTTGGCGACCAAAGGCTCGTAGCGGCACGAGGTCTTGAAGCAATGGATCGCGGTGTCCGGGTGGATGCCGACTGCGTTGTACCAGAGTTCTTGCCACCGCTGGACCCGATTCTTGGTCGACTCGCTGGGTCCTCGGACGATCGCTCCAGGTCCTCGATGGTGGTGGCGCGGGTGTAGGAGCACTCGAAGTGCCTGACGAAGGCGTCGCGCATCTCCTCCCAGGAGTCGATACTATCCTGGGGGAGGGTGTTGATCCACTTCCTGCACGTCCCCTCCATCATCAGAGGGAGGTAACGGGCAGCTAGCAGGTCGGTGTGGCCTGCGATCCCTATTGCCATGAGGTATGTATCGAGCCAGACGGCTGGGTCGTACGAGGGGTCGTACTTTTCTATCTCTTTCGGCGCCTTGAAGTTTGGTGGGTACTTCTCGCCTCGGATCATCGGTCCGAAGCACTTGGAGCCGAGTCGACTGAGCGACCCCATTGGCTCGCCGTCGCGGCGATTGGTTAGGGTGTGTCGTAGGTCGTCGGGCTGGCGTGCGCGCCAGCTTTGGTTGTCGATGATGTGGGTGCGGGCGTCGATGGGTTGACCGTTGGCGGCGACGAAGTTGGTCGCTGGCCCGGGTCGCAGGGAGAGTGCGCTCGCGGGTCGAAGTTGGAGCTGCGTGGCTCTGGTAGCGGCAGTTGAGGGTGTTTGCCGCCATTGGGCGGCCGCCGAGGCCGCTCGCTTCGGCGAAGAACGCGTAATCGCCGACATCGCGAGTCGGGGCCTGCGTTTTGCTGCTCGACGGCCTTTGCGAGCAGGGCCCTGATGTACTGGATCTATAGGGCGCCGTCGCCGGTGACTGTGATGTTGTCGGCTGCTGCTCGGCCCGCCACGAGGTTGTCCATCGGGGTGGAGAATAGTGGGAGGCCGTTTGCGTCTCGCTCCCGTGAGGAGACTACTATCCGCGGCTGGTCCCTACGGGTGTGCGGTTGGGTGGAGGTGGGGCGCCCATCGCCGTCGACCCTGGCGGGGGCCGGGCGCTTCCTCCTGGTGGCGCGTTCTCGCAGATCGCGCGCTCGGCCACGCGGGCCGGGTCGTTTTCGTCGTCGAAGTTCAGGACGCGCCCCTGGACGGTGGGGTTCAGGCGCGACCTGATTCGCTGCTGGTGGTAGCGCGATAGCTCCTACGCGGTCACCTGCTCGAGGCGAAATTTATCGCGCTCGGCTTGCTCCTTGCGCACTGCCTCCGCCAGCTTCAGGCGGAGTTCTTTGACCTCCGTTGCCGTGGCATTAGGAGGGATCAGGGTGGAGAAAGGATCCTCTGGCGGATCGGTGCCGGTCTCCATGTAGGTCGCGGCGTGACGACCAGTCCCGTCGTGGAGGTCGGCGGAAGTTTCCGACCCGGAGTCGAAGTCGAAGATCCCAAGGATGGAGGGGTCCTCGAAGTCTCCCATGTTGGAGACCTGGGTGATGGAGCCCGCGGGTGAAGCCGCGGTGATGGATCCGGCGAGTGACGCCGGGGTCGCCGAGTCGGCGTCGTCGTTGAGGGCCGCGTCTTCTGCGGCCGCTGAGTTTTCGGCCACGTTGCTGTGGGCCGAGTTGTACTCGGAGGCGAGGCGATGGATCGTGCGGATCTGGCTCTCGGAGAGCCGATCGCGTGGCGGCGACTCGCGGATGCGAGCCGAGTCCTCCGAGACGATGACGTCGGTGAGGCCGACGAATAGGCTGATCGTGCCGATCGGCAGGATCACGCTGTGCGTGACGGGTCGCGCCGCCGGGACGTAGCTGCTCGGCAAGATTTGGAGCATCTCGCCGATCGCTATCATGCGGCCGGTGGCGACCGTCTCGTTGATGGGCAGATTGGATCTCGCCGCAGAACACCGGCCAGACCGGCCAGGCCCCACGGTGGGCGCCACTGTCGTGGGAATGGTCACGGCAGATGCTGCAATCGGCAGCGAGTAGTAGAACGAGGGGCAAGGGCGGCCAGCCATCTGTGGTGCGAGATGAGGGCGGAGACACAAGGATTTACCCAGGTTCGGCCCCCCGGAGGGTAAAGACCTACTCCTGCTAGATTGTATTATGAAGGTGGTACAACGGGCGAGCTCGGCGGCTAGGCGGCGAGTCGCTTGGGTGTATGATAGAACGTATCTCTACACGCCCCGCAGGGAGGTTTATATAGGCTCACCTCCCCTAGGGTTTACATATCTCAACCGAATCAATTAAGGCTTTGGTACTTATTTAACCTAATCCGACTGGGCCTATCTACTACTTTGGGCCTTGACTTCGATCGCTTGGATCTACACCGGGTCTTGATCCAGTCGCCGTCTTGCAGGCCCACTCGCCGGTTTCTGGGACAGTCGGAAACGTCCTACTAGGTATACCCCGGTAGGCACATCCCCATCACCAAGTGCCCTATTTCGTGATGTCGAAGACTTGTTATCATTATTTGTGTGTGAACTTAGTGTGATGTTTGAACTATGTGTGATGGTGAACTTAGTGTGATGTTCGAACTATGTGTGATGGTTGAACTAATGTATGTGTGATGGTTGATAAGAAACTTACTCACTTATCAAGATTATAAAAAAATTCTGGGAAGCTTGTGGCGCCACGCGGGCTGGCGCGGTAGGCCTAGAGGGTGCAGCGCCAGCCAACACAGCGCTGCACGTACTGCTGCAGTGCCACGCCCATCCAGGCGCGGCAGGAAAATCTTCTGTCAATTCGACAAGGAGTGAGAGGAGGCGTGCGGCGCCACGCGGACTGGCGCGACAGAGTGTGCAGCGCCAGCCTACACAGTGCTGCACGTACTGCTGCAGCGCCACGCCCATCCTGGCGCGGCAGGAAAATCTCCTATCAGTTGGACGACGAGTGAGAGGAGGCGTGCGGGGCCACGCGGGCTGGCACGGCAGGCATGGGGGTGCAACGCCATCCAACACGGCGCTACACGTAAAGCTGCAGCGCCATGCCCATCCAGGTGCGGCAGGAAAATCTCCTGTCAGTTGGACGAGGAGTGAGAGCACATCCTGGCACGGCAGGCCTGGAGGGTGCGGGGCCAAGCGCGGCAGGCCTGGAGGGTGCGGCGCCAGGTCGGGCGGCACGGCAGGCCTGGGAGGGTGCGGCGCCTCCCCTCACGGCGCTGTATGTACTTGTGCAGCGCCGCCCTCCATGGCATCGCAGGCCTGGAGGGCACTTCTTAGTTGTCTGAATGCATATCTTAGAACTTGTCTCAAACATTGTCATAGAACATAGTCTCAAACATTGTCATACAACATAGTATCAAACATTGTCATACAACATAGTCTCAAACATTGTCACATAACATAGTCTCAAACAACAGTCTCAAACAACATAGTCTCAACCAACATAGTCTCAACCAAAATTGTCATATAACCAACATAGTCTCAAACAACATCGAACTACTACTTTCTAGAATGGCCAAAATGACAACAAGAGCAACTACTTTCTAGCACGTTTGCTCTTGCCTCCTCTCCTCGGAGCAATCTTATTCTGGCGCAGCTCGTCCTCGGGATCAGACTCGACAACAGGAGGGTTTCTTGGCCTTAGCTTGATTGCGGACTGTACCTTTCATTGATACTTCTCCAATGGCATGGCCTCGTCTTCGTCTTCGGCCTTTACAATAAGAGCAATGATCTCATTAGAGTGATACATGGTAATTCAAGAAAGATGTCATCGCCGCAAGTTTTTCTCTTACCGTGGAAGATTGCTCCTCGTCGGTGCTGCTTTCCTCTCGTAAAGTGGACTTTGTCGGTTGCTTGGACGATGTCGCAACAACCTCGGGATCCCGACAACCAAGCAAGTTCGCGAAGCATCGTAGCTTTTGTGCATTCTTCTCAACGAAATCCCTTAACTTACTATTGCCCTCCTCGTCCCTCGGGAACTCCAAAGCGCCCTCCAACTCATCTGCCTGCTTCTGGACCTCCATGTGCTGCATTACAAGCAAATAAATGACACATATTACACAATTTGGCATATCAAAAATACAAAAAAGATAGTAACGGGAACATGAATGTGGTGACCCAGCATACCACTGCATGTGTAGTACACTATAGTCGTTGACATGACATCCACAAAACACCATTCTGTAAATATCACATCCCTCAGAGTGGGTCAACAGAAACATTGCGGGTCCATATTACAAACATTCACATATTATTATTATTATTAAAATACCATAAGTTCAAGACTTCAAAAGGATTCAACTTACAAACCAAAATATAAAGTGTTTTAGTGGAATTTAAAAGTAGCAACTCAAACTAGGAGTTGAGCTCAGCACCTTATTCTATAGAGTTCATGCTGCTCGGCTCCGTCGGTTACTACTAACTAGGATACTTAGTTGGACTCATTGTCATCGACACCATAGCGTATTTCGTAATCCACTCCTTCAACACCTCCGGACAGATCAGGCTCCTTGTAGAACACATCTTCTTGGCATTCGGCTGCATACATTGGCGTATCTTCGGGATCCTCAGAGTCTAAGCAAGGGATCAAAGGAAAGGATGAGTAACAGCGTTACCCAACAAGTTCATTATATGCAAGGTGGGAAGTTTGATGCTCTAACTACCACCTCGAACTATAAGTCCTTGGCACCATGCATTTTTCGTAAATCTTTCTTCAAAGGTTGCTTTTATTATAAAAATCTATGACCATCAGCCTTCACAGGTTGACAAGAACTTTCATGGAGTTCCTTTCCTGCCGCGTTCGCATCTCCTTCCCGGAACATGGAGTAACAAGTTACAATTCTTACACTCTGCAGAGGTGCGTTACTTTACCCATGAGAGATCAACTCCTTGTTGCACAGCCGGGCATACTTTCCCGTCCACAATTCCTTGATGTGGGGCCCAGTAGGTGATCCAAGCCAATCACTACCCCCTTCCCGACCTCGCATGCCTCCTTGGTGTACACCATGCCCACATATTGAATTACGGCAATGGTTTGTATAGAAAACAAAGTTCATATCAAAGTTTATAACAATCATTCTCCAAGACTATACCTAATCTCAAAGCATGAAAGAAACTTTGATCACTTTAGGTTTTTATTTGGCGAAAAATTTACCCACATTTTTACAGATGAATGCATGCAATTTCACAGATTCCTAAATCTACCCTTCGTTGGTTCCTATATGCTGGGATGTTACAATGAACTACCGACTTACCACCAAGTTCATCACGGGAGCAAAGGAGGTTTTCCACCCTTCTCTAACATCTTGGTTGTACTCAAGGTTCCTCAGCTCGTCCCACGCAGGCAGCGCCTCTTCCAATATATCTTCCGGATATGCATCCGGTAGGAGCTTCACACGAGTGTTCTCTAGAAACCAATGGAGGTACTCGCTAAAAGTGTCCTCACAATGGGGTTTTGCGACCATTCTTTTTGATTTCTTAGCTTCTCTCACACATAAAAGAAACCTAGCCACGTGTTTCTGGTGAATCTTGCCCCAGTCGGTCTTCTTGATCTTGAGCCTGTCCAACCTGTATGTGAATAAAGCGCAACATTTTTAGCACACACAACTATCATACATTGTCTTCAAAAACATGTATAGAACCAATTCTTACCGATCAAGAGCTTCGTCGGTGTCCTGCCAATCCGGAGGGGTAGCCTGATAGAGACCAAACTGTCTCATAACCCGTTGCTGCATATAATGCTCAACAACCCACATGCATATCATGGGGCACTCCATATACCATAGATCGCGTTACGCGTTGCACTATGGGTTAAGACGGAACTCCTCGCAACCAAAATTGTCCCTAGGACCACTTGAAAGGAATGCACTTGAAGAGAAAACCTTAATCGCAAACAAGATAGTTCAATGAGAAGAGCACTTGAAAGGAATGCTAAACTGTGTATGTTCAGAAATTCTTACTTGATCCGGGAGAAGGTTGTCAAACTCATTAGTGTACCTCAGGTACGCATTTTGTAGGTCGGTTGGAGGCTTTGACACCACGTCCCAATTGTAAGCCCATGTGGGACACTTCAACCTTTCCCCGGCATATGTTTTGGCCTACCAACTAGAAAGCGTTCCCACATCCACACCGAGAGGAGTAGCAACGGACCACCGATATAAGCCTCAGCACCAGTCCTTTGACAAGCCTCGTCCAGCTACGCAAGAAGGCAAACAAACTTAGGCATGCATATGTTGGAAGAGCATATGTAAAGAGGGGAACAATAGAAACACCCCATTACCTGCCGGTACAAGAAGGCCAATGCCGCCGAACCCCAGCTCCATTTTTTATCCATCACAGTTAAGGCCTTCAACGAGTGCCAGTGATCCATGTTGCTCTTACCATCAGCAAATATAGTCTTCGTGATGACATACCACACATACACACGGGCATATATAATAATATCATCCGCACTAGCATTCTGAGGACATGTACTAAAGTTTTGTTCTACCCACTTGAAAGTAGTCCCGGCTGTGACTCTCAATTTCTCCCCCTTTGAGTTTATAGTGTCACCTGGACACTTACCACCGGTAAGGGCACACATCCGCTCATGCTAGTTGTCGAAGCCTGTTTTAATGCAGAGAGGATTCCCCTAGAGAGGGAGTGCAAGGATCATGGACATGTCCTGCAGAGTAACGGTCATCTCACCAGTATGGAGGTGAAAACTATGCGTCTCCGGCCTCCACCGGTCGACGAGCGCGGTCATGGCGGCAGGGTTCATGTGCAGTGAACCACGATTGACCATATGGATGAATGGGAGCAGTCCTAGCGCTTTGATGTGCACCATGTACCAATCATCATACCGCATCATCTCTTGGAAATGCATGTGATACCTCAGTCATAGGGGAACAAGAGGCTGCACACATAGAAGCTCGATTATAACATGTCCATCCAACTTTTGAAACACATAATGATTTGGAGGGTTTATTTTTCTTACCTTGATCCCCGCGGCGAGAATGTAGCCACGGTGACACTTATCTTACACCGGCTCAAGAAGCGACATGCCTTCGACGAACCCGATTTGTACATGGGGTGGTGTACGGGTTTCTTCCTCTTCCGAGTCCGACATTCTAGATAATTAAAAAAATTACAAGTAAATATGTGAGTATATTATAAACCAACTACTAATATGAATAAATTTCTATGTGAGCAAAATTATGTGGGCACCTCTATGTGAGCAATGTGGGCATCTACATTTTTACAAACCATTATTCCAATGTGGCATCTCTATGTGAGCAAAATTATAAACCATTGTTTCTATATGGGCATCTCTTTGTGACCTAATTTTATAAACCCTAGTTTATATGCAGGCATCTCTATGTGACCAAGGTTCCAATAGCTATGAACAACAAATTAGAACTAACATGTATATGAAGAAATACTATACAAACATGACATTGCTCCATAGAATCTTAATGGCATTTAGGGTTTCACCATGTCATTGCCATTGCTAACTCTAGACATCAACCAAACATGACTATACATCAACTAATCCTATGGGATTTAGGGTTTGGACGAATTTTGCAATTAGAAACAAAAAAGATGGAATTTTCGGATGAACTAGAGGGATGTGAGGGAGAGTACCTTTGAGAATGTATTGGGGATGAAATCCCCTAAGAAACCGCTTGAGATCTTGCCATTTTGGAGAAGACTGGAGAGGGGGAGTGAGTGCAGCCGCCGTCTCCTCGGGCTGGGAACTGGGAAGAATGAGGCTAGGGTTGGGGGAGAGGGAGGCCGCACGCGCTTAAGGGATCCAGGCGTGCGGCGCCAGCCTGCATGGGGCTGCAGAGGTGGGTGCGGCGCCACTCCGGGTGGCGCCACACTAACGAGACTGGGGCCCGTGGAGCCAGTGTGGCAAGGCGTGTCGTGCCAGCCCTAGAGGCGCAGAAGCGTGCGCGGGCGCCAGTTAGACAGCGCAGCACGCGAGCCAGCTGGTACCAGGCGGCGCTGGGCCCCAGCCGGACAGCGTGGCAGGCGTGCGGCGCCGTCCTAGTTGGCGCTGCACAAGTGCTTGCGGCACCGTGCGGACGGAAGTAGCAGAAAAGGGTTATCCAGTTTGATTTTCTTTTTAAATAGGGTTAATCTTTAAATTTGTTATGACTTTTATTTTTTTATTTAATTTACCTCATTCACCACACAGTCTACACTGGCACACACACGTTGCTGCGCCCATGTCACTCAGACTCAAAGTTGCTGCCGTTTTCGTCACACGACCAACTATCACACGTGAAAGAAATTGCACCTGCGGGAAACATTTCATCGATCGAGTCCCAACCTATCTATGTGCCTTGCATGTGATGCATGACGAATGGGCCGTAGAAGCAGAACACCCCACCATATGGTTTCTTTTTTTGCGAGAAGGATTCATTGATATTAACCAGAGAACTTACACAAACCAAAGATCAAAGAAAAGTACAACCAAGATCAACAAGAACACAAGGACGTGGTCATCGAAGAACACGTACCGCGGCGCGCAACCGCCACTCCACCACTGCTGCCTTGGATCGGTAGGAGTCCCCTGGCGGACGGGAAGTCGATAGAACTCGGCTCAGAAGATCCTCCACCTTGCACCGACGCTGCCATCCTTGATCTGGTCGCCATCAACTTCACCTTCAGAAGCTTCATGCCGAAGTCGCCTCTCCACGAGCTCCGACGCGGGGAAGAGGCACACCACAGCTCCACCGAACTACGGGTGCGAGAAGGATACATGCCCGACGTTGCGCCCCGCAGAGCACCACCGCCGGAGGAGACGCCCATCTCCTCAAAAGGCCACACTGACGCGCCGCTGTCCCCACAACGCCTCCGGCCGGCCACCTACTAGAACCTACACTATATACACACCGGGATCCGGCGATTCATCGACCTCCTGCCGCCGGAGCAGCTGCGAGAAATCGGCCGGATCTCGCGGCGGCGAGGTGGTTTGAGGAGGGGTTCACAAATCGCCCTTCTACACTGTATCCCACCACATGGTTTCTTGAGCACTCCACTAGTCAAGGTTTTGCTTTAAGGTACAGAGGAAATACAACATGTCCATGCGTGTTCAAACTTGGCAAGACACCTTGACACGTCATCATATAACAAGATAAAAAATGTACTAGGTAATAGTGGTTCTCTAGCACTACACTTGTTTCTTATGTCTGAATATTTTTTTTTGAAACAAGGCAAAAGATTTGCCATTTTGATTAATTAAGGAGAAGGTTTTAGGGACAAATGCCTATTACAAGCCATAGGACTTTACCAAACAAAATGGTCTACTCTCTCAGCATTACATTGCTCAAATTTTTGCACCGGCTATGCTCCAAGCCTTGGCTTCATCTTTAATCTTTGCAATGACCACATGAGCGAGAGAGGAATAATGATGAAAAACTCTAGTGTTGTGCTCCTTCCATATTTCCCAAGATATCAACATAATAATAGTAGCCATAGCCTTCCTCTCCTTGCCCTTTTCAAGAGCCACCTTTGTCCACCAAGTCTCTAGTGATGGTTCATTTGCCCAAGTACCCATGAAAGAGTTATCGATACCACACCAAGAAAGTATCTCTTTCCAAATCCTTGTGGTAAATCAACACTTGTAGAGGAGATGCGCCGACGATTCTTGCACTTGGTTGCATAGGGGGAAATTTTCACAATTTTCCACCCTCTTCTTTGTAATCTATCCGCCGTCCAAATCCTATTTTGTGTTACCAACCAAGAAAAAAAGTTGCATTTTGGAGGGGCCCAAACTTTCCATATTGATGCATTGAGAGTTGTAGAAGTGAGGCCTTCGAATTGCATTTTATAGGCCGACGAGGCAGAGTATGTGCCATCATTTGTGAACTTCCACC
The DNA here is from genome assembly GCA_023614405.1 of Avena insularis. Classification (NCBI taxonomy): domain Eukaryota; kingdom Viridiplantae; phylum Streptophyta; class Magnoliopsida; order Poales; family Poaceae; genus Avena; species Avena insularis. Next base: position 203,196,699 of record CM042691.1, on the reverse strand, counting down.
GGATAGTGTCGGGCGTGCCATGAGTAAGATTGATGTTGTTTCGACGCTCCCATAGGGTAACGAATTGTTGTATATGCTCCATATCAAAACCATGTAAGGTATTGATTTGATTCACCCAAAAGTTGCCTTCTTTACCGTGCAATTCTTTCTCTTGGACTTTTCAAATATTTTGGGTGCAATATCCTTTGGGAATATTCCTTCCAACCAAGGAGAGTTCCAAAACTTGGCCTTTTCTCCATCTCCCACCGAGACAACCGTCGCGGCTGCAAAGAGACTTCGGTCATTTTGTTACAAGGGTTTCCAAGGCCAATCCAACTCTTGGACTCATCGGTCCATTCTAACCGTAACCATCTTAGTCTTAGGGCGGTGGCAAATTTTGCAAGATGTAAGATTCCAAGCTCACCAAGCTTTGGTGGGCGGCAAACTTTCTCCCAACTCACCTTGCATTTCCCTCCGGTTACTTTGTCTCCTCCCTCCCACAAATACGCACGAAGAAGAGCAATGATCCTATTGAAGACCTCCTTTGGTAAATCTATGGACGTGATATGGTAGATAGCTTGCGATGTAAGGATGGCTCGCACCAAGACACGGCGCCCTGCTATGTTGATATTTTTCCCATTTCCGGAGTCAAACTTGTCGGCGATTTTGTCTTCAAGATGTTGGAGGTCCGCTCTTGTAAGTCTAAATATGCTTAGAGGGAGGCCCAAATAGCGCATTGGAAAGGTTGTTCTTGTTGCCGGGAAGTGTTGAAGGATGTCCTCAAGGTCAATGCCTTCAATGGGGGCAACAAGGCTCTTTTGGCAATTGGCACTTAAACCGGTAACATCTCCAAAAGAGGTTAGAATGGAAGCAAGATTTGTAACATCCTCCTTAAATGGTGCCACAAAGACCGCCGCATCATCGGCATAAAGAGATGTTTGAGCCATCGTGGACCGTCGACTAATGGGATGAAGGAGCCCTTGAAGAGTTGCTTTGTTTAGGAGGTGGTTGATGGGGTCAATGGCAATGACGAAGAGGAGTGGAGACAATGGATCCCCTTGTCTAAGACCACGACCATGCTTGATGGGATCTCCTGGCACCCCATTTAGGAGGACTCTTGAGGTTGAGGACGATAGAAGGGCCCAAACCCAATCACAAAATTTGTCCGGGAAGCCACAATGACGGAGGAAGTCCATTAGATAGTCCCATCTAAACGAATCAAACGCCTTTCTTATGTCAAGGTTGAAAAGTAGGCATGGGGATTTTGACCTATGTAGTTTCCTTGGAAGATTTCTCACATACATATAATTTTGTGTATGCTCCTCTTCTTGATGAAAGCACTTTGAGCACTTGACACAAGAGGGTCCATATGAGGCACAAGACGTTTTGCCAATATCTTTGCAATGTATTTTCCAATGGCATGAATGAGACTTATGGGCCTAAAATCCACCACATCTTCGGCACCCTCCTGTTTTGGGATCAAAGCAATGTTGACGGAATTGATCCAATGGAGGTTAGCAACATGAAGATTTTGGAAATTGTTTACAACGTTCATCGCATTAGACTTAATAATATCCCAAAATGCTTTGTAGAAAGCCCCGGTGTAGCCGTATGGGCCTGGAGCCTTCTCACTTGAGGACCAAAAATGGTGTCCTTAACCTCATACTCCATGAAATCTTCATCTAACTCGGATATGTCATATTCCGGAACCGGGATGTTGTTCAAATTTAAGTTGGTGGTTCTAGAGACACCTTTTTTGATGACTGAAGTGAAGTGGTTTTGTATGATTGTTTTCTTGTCTTCATGATTTGTGACCCAACCATTGTTTAGCTTGAGCCTATGAATAATTTTTTTCCTTCGGCGTGAATTGACTCGAATGTGGAAGAATCTAGTGTTGGCGTCTCCCTCTTTGAGATTGGTTGTTCTTGAGGCTTGTCGCTTTCTTGCCCTTTCGGCGACGGCAAGGCTAATAACTTTTCTTTTTAGTCTTTGTCGAAGATCCCTTTCCTCATTACTAAGAATTCTTGTTTCTTGTGCAATGTCTAGTCTAAAAATGACATTCAATGCCATATGAAGTTGCACCTTTGAGGCCGGAAAAAGCTTTTTTCTCCATTGGCGTAGTCTTTGGAAGAGTGATACGTCAGAAACGTATCTATAATTTTTTATGTTCCATGCTTGTTTAGTATCTACTTTTCTTCGCTTGTCCACACTTTGAGGTGTTTTTATATGTGTTTTGGAACTAACCTATTAACAAGTTCCCATAGTGCTACTTGCCAGTTTTCTTCTGTTTTTGGTTCCAGAAAGGCAGAAAATCAATATTCTCGGAATTAGACGGGACAAAATCCAAAGTCAATATTTTACTGTGGGCAACACGAAGCCAGAATACGAGACAGAGGAGGCTCACCAGGGGGCCACACCCCTGGCCGCGCGGATGGGCCCACCCCGCGCCTGGTGGGTGCAGTCGCCCTGGTGGCCCCCCTGCCTCGCCTCTTCGCCTATAAAGTCAACCCGATGCAGAAACCTTAAATACCCGATCAATATTCCACGAAACCGTCTGTATCCGCCGCCACCATCGTCCCTAGATCGTGGGGATCTTAAGCTCTTCTCGACACCCTGCTGATGGGGATATGCCTACCGGGGTATACCCAGCAGGACGTTTCCTACTGGCCTAAGCCGTCAGCGAGTGGGCCTGCAGGACGACGACTGAATTAAGACTTGGCGTGGACTCAGGCGACTAGAAGCTGGAGGCCCAGAAGCATAGCTAGGACCAGTCGGACTAGGTCATGGAATTTACGAATCCTTAACTAATTCGGTTGTGATCTGTAAACCCTAGCGAGGTGAGCCTATATAAACCTCCCTAGGGTACGCATAAGAGATACGTTCCATCATATACCCAAGCGACTCGCCGCCTAGCCGTCGAGCTCGCCCCATTATACTCTCACCATAATACAATCTAGCAGGAGTAGGTCTTTACCCTCCGGGGGGCGAACCTGGGTAAACCCTTGTGTCTTAGTCCTCATCTCGCACCGCAGATGGCTGGCCGCCCTTGCCCCATGTTCTACTACTCTCTGCCGATTGCAGCATCTGCCGTGGTCATTCCCACGATAGTGGCGCCCACCGTGGGGCCTGGCTGGTGTTCTGCGGCGATATCCAACTTTCCCATCAACGAGTCGATCGCCACCGGCCGCATGATCGTGATCGGCGAGATGCTCCAGATCTTGCCGAGCATCTACGTCCCGGCGGCGCGACCCGTCACGCGTAGCGTGATCCTACCGGTCGGCACGATCAGCCTCTTCGTCGGCCTCATCGACGTCATTGTCTCGGAGGACTCGGCTCGCATCCGCGAGTCGCCGCCACGCGACCGGCCCTCTGAGAGCCAGGTCCGCACGATCCACCGCCTCGCCTCTGAGTACGACTCGGCCCACAGCAACGTGGTCGAAACCACCACGGCCACGGACGACGCGGCCCTCAACGACGACGCCGATTCGGCGACCCCGGCCTCGGGGTCTTCGACGCGGCCCTCAACGTGGTCGAAACCGTCACCCAGGTCTCCAACATCGGAGACTTCGAGGACCCCTCCATCCTCGGGATCTTCGACTTCGACTCCGGGTCGGAGAACTCCGCCGACCTCCACGACGGAAGCGGTCGCCACGCCGCGACCTACATGGCGACTGGCGCCGACCCGCCGGAAGACCCCTTCTCCACGCCGATCCCACCAAACGTGACGGCAAAGGAGGTCGAGGAACTCCGCCTGAAACTGGCGGAGGCAGTCCGCAAGGAACAAGCCGAGCGTGAAAAATTTCGCCTCGAGCAGGTGACAGTGCAGGAGCTATCGTGCTACCACCAACTCCGAATCAGGTCGCGCCTGAATCCTACCGTTCCGGGGCGCGCCCAGAACTTCGACGACGAGAACGACCCGGCCCGCGTGCCCGAGCGCGCGATCTACGAGAATGCGCCGCTAGGAGGAAGCGTTCGACCCCCACCAAGGGCAACGGCCAACAGCGCCCCGCCACCACCCAACCGCGCACCCCCCAGGGACCATCCAAGGATCGTGGTCTCCTCACGAGAGCGAGACGCGAACGGCCTCCCGCTGTTCTCCACCCCAATGGACAACCTCGTCGCGGGCCAAGCAGCAGTCAACAACATCAAAACCACCGGGGAAGGCGCCCTGCAGATCCAGTATGCTAGGGCTCTGCTCGCCAAAGTGGTTGAGCAACAAAAGGTAGGCATCGACTCACAGGGTCGGATGTACTCTCGTTCATCAGGCAGCAGAGCAGCCTCGAGCGTTCGCCCTGTGGGTCGAATACTCTCAACTGCCCGCCACCCGAACCCCTGCAGCTCCAACACCGACCCACGAACGCGGCACTCTCCACCAATGATCCTCGACCGGCGAACAACTTCGTCCCCGCCAACGGACCACCCGTCGACGCCCGCACCCACATCTTCAATAACCAGAGCTGGCGCGCATGTCATCCTGAAGACCTGCGGCATACCCTCACCAACCGCCGCGAAGGCGAACCAAGGGGATCGCTGAGCCAAGTGGGGCCCCCATGCTTCGGACCGATGATCTGAGGCGAAAGATACTCGGCGAACTTCAAAGCGCCGAAGGAGATCGAGAAGTATGATCCATCGTACGACCCGTCCGTGTGGCTGGACACCTACCTCATGGCGATGGGGATCGCCGGCCACACCGATCTACTCGCCACCCTCTACCTCCACCTGATGATGGAGGGAGCATGCAGGCAGTGGATTAACACCCTCCCCGCGGATAGCATCGACTCCTGGGAGGAAATGCGCGACGCCTTCTTCAGACACTTCGAGGGCTCATATACCCGCGCCACCACCATTGAGGACCTAGAGCGATGCGTCCAGGGACCCCGCGAGTCGACCCGCAGTTGGGTCCAACAGTGGCAAGATCTGTGGTATAACGCGGCCGGAATCCACCCGGACACCGCGATCCACTGTTTGAAGACCTCATGCCGCTACGAGCCCCTGGTCGCCAAGCTCAAGCGAGTGTACAGAACACTCGACAACATACCGGACCTCCTAGAGATCGCAAAGAAGTACGCGGAGGAGGATCCAAACCAACAAACTGACGACGAGTCGGGAGGGCATCGCCGCACGAGCGGCCACGACAACGGTAGGCGACCCGAGTTACGCTACAGCAACACTCGCCTCATCGTCAAACGCCACAGTGACGGGCGAGTCTACCTCGTCGCCAACGCCGGATACGCGCAGCACGAGCCCAAGAGCTTCCGCCGCGATGGAGGACAGCGCCGCGACAGCGGCAACTACAAGGCAAAGCCAAGGTTCGATCCCGCGGACCTTCTTAACCAACCCTGTGTGTTTCATAGAAGGGAAGGAAAGCCCGCCACGCACACGACCGCCGACTGCCACTCTCTCAAGGAGATCGAGAAGGCACGGCGCGCGCGGGAAGACCCCGACAACAACCCGCAAAACAGCGGAAAATTCCGAAGCGTCGCCGGATCGCTCCACACCTTCACAGGCTTCAACACGAAGCGCGAGAAGAAGGTCATCGCCCGCGCCGTTGCCGTCAATATGGTAGCCTAGATAGACATCCCCCAGTTCCTCAACTGGTCTGAGCAACCAATCATCTGGAGCCGCGAGGACCACTCGCCACGGATCGAGTATCCGGGCCGAGTCGCCCTAGTGGTCAAGCCCAAGGTGGGAGACTACTGGCTCCCCAAAACACTGATGGACGGCGGCAGCTCCATCAACATCCTGTACCTGGACACCTTCAGGCAACTGCGGCTCCCGCAGTCGATGATCGAGACAACCTACACCACCTTCCACGGCATAGTCCCCGGTCGGAAGGCGTACCCGATCGACAAGGTGACGCTGCCAGTCACCTTTGGCACACCAGCAAACTTCCGCACTGAGCGGATCCTCTTCGAGCTGGTGCCCTTCGACATCCCCTACCACTGCGTCCTGGGGCGCCAGACGTTCGCCAAGTTCATGGCAGCACCCCACTACGCGTACAAAGCGATGAAGCTACCTGGGCCATGAGGCATCATCACTATCCATGGCGACCCCGACATGGCCGCAGAATGCGAGGCCAAATGGGCCGAAGTCGCTGACGCCGTCATAGCGGCAGAGGCCAACCACGCCGAGGAGCTCGCCAAGTACGCACGCGGGGTCAACAGCGACGACCCCACTATACTCAAGAAGCCCAATTCGGAGGGTGGCAACACCATCGCCTTCGAGGCAACGACGCACACCCGCAGCGTCGAGCTGGTCCCAGGCAACTCCAGCCAGACGGTGACGATCGGTACGGGCATGAGCCCAGCATAGGAAGGCGCGCTCATCGAGTTCCTCCGTGAGAACAAGGACATCTTCGCATGGAAACCATCCGACATGCCTGGTGTCCTGAGGGAACTCGCTGAGCACAAACTCAACGCCGATCCCAAAGTGCGACCCGTCAAGCAGTCGCTGCGGCCCTTTAATGAAGAGTGCCGCCGAGCCATCGCCGAGGAGGTGCAGCGTCTACTCGCTGCAGGCTTCATCCGGCCAATCAAGTACTCCAAGTGGCTGGCAAACCCAGTCCTGGTCGAGAAGAAAAACGGGACCTGGAGAATGTGTATCGATTACACAAACTTAAACAGCGCCTGCCCGAAGGAACAATTCGTCCTCCCGCGGATCGACCAAATCACCGATTCCACCGCGGGCTCAGAGGCCCTATGCTTCCTCGACGCCGACTCTGGGTATAACTAGATCAAAATGGCCGTCGAGGACAAAGAGAAGACGGCGTTCATCACGCCATTCGGAGCCTTCTGCTACACCGCCATGACCTTCGGCCTCAAAAACGCCGGGGCGACCTACCAGAGGTGCATGCAGGAGTGCCTTGCGAGCCAGATTGGCCGCAATATCCAAGTCTACATCGACGACGTGGTGGTGAAGTCCGCTCGCTAGGGCGATCTAATCGCCGACCTGGTGGAAACATTCGCCAACCTGCGGAAGTACAAGATAAAGCTAAACCCAGGAAAGTGCACCTTCGGTGTGCCCACTGGACAGCTACTGGGGTACGTCGTCTCCAAGAGCGGAATCGAGGCGAACCCCGCCAAGATCAACACGATCACCCGACTCGGCAGACCCGAGTGCCTGCGCGACGTCCAGAAGTTGGTCGGGCGAGTCGCGGCTCTCAGTCGCTTGATCCCCTGGTTAGGCAAAAAGGCGATGCCCCTCTACCGCCTAATACGCAAGAACCCCACCTTCCAGTGGGACAAGGAGGCAGACGACGCGCTCCACGCCCTCAAGGAGGTGCTACTCGCAGCACCGCTACTCGCCGCCCCTGTTGACAAGGAACCCGTGCTGGTCTTGTCGCGGCTTCCGAACGCGTCGTCAGCGCCGTCATGGTCGTTGAACGGCCAGAGGAAGGAAAGGAGCGCCCGGTGCAGCGACCCGTGTACTACATAAGCGAAGTCCTCACCGAGTCGCTCCAGCGCTACCCGCAATACCAGAAATTGGTATACGCGGTATTCAAAGCACAGCAGCGACTGTCGCACTACTTCCAGGAGCACCCAATAACAGTCGTCTCCTCAGCACCGTTGCAGGACATCATCCGCAACCGCGAAGCGACCGGGCGAGTCGCCAAGTGGGCCGTCGAGATCGCCGTCCACAACATCAAGTACGAGCCACGCAAGGCGATCAAATCGCAGGCTCTCGCAGACTTCCTCGCCGATTGGGAGGAGGCCTAGCAGCCAGAGAAGCTGCCATACCTCCACTACTGGAGCCTACACTTCGACGGCTCCAAGAACACGGACGGCGCAGGGGTAGGGATCGTGCTAACATCTCCAAAGGGCGACAAGCTCCGCTACGTCCTCTACCTCGAATTCACCTCCTGCACCAACAACATGGCCGAGTACGAGGCGCTACTCCATGGCATGCGAGCTGCTAAGGAGATGAACGTCAATCGCCTGCGCTGCTACAGAGACTCTGACCTCGTCGCCGGGCAAGTCGCCGGCACCTGCGATGCCGTCTCCCCCACCATGGCGGCATACCGCCAAGCAGTGGACCACCGGGTGGACACTTCGCAGGCTACTCCGTCGAGTGGATCGACAGGCGGAAGAACGAGGAGGCCGACGCACTCTCTCGCATCGGCTCGGCTCGACTCGCACCACCCGCCGGCGTCTTCCTCGACACCATTACCAAACCTTCCGTCTCTCCCCAAGGGAGATCGACATTGGAATCCCGCTGCAACCAGAAGCAGCCCTGGTCGCACTAATCACCGAGCCAAGCGGCTGGACCACGCCATACGTCGCCTACTTGGAGGGCGGCACCCTACCCGCGGATGAAACGGAGGCCCGGATGATAGCACGCCACTGCAAATCCTTCGTCATCAACGGCGAGCTCCACAAGCGCAGCATGACCGGCGTGTTCCAACGTTGCGTTCAACCCACTAAAGGATTCAAAATCCTCCAAGACATCCACTCCGGCGACTGCGGCCACCACGCCGGCGCCCTCTCTCTGGTCGCAAAGGCTATGCGACACGGCTTCTACTGGCTCACCGCACACGCATACGCTGTCGACATTGTCCAGTGGTGCGTCGGATGCCAGAAATACGCCAACCAGACCCACGTGCCGAGCTTGGCGCTCAAGATAATCCCCATCACCTGGCCGTTCGCCGTATGGGTCATGGACATGGTAGGCCCCTTCAAGAAGGCCCCCTCCGGCTTCACCCACCTCCTAGTCGAAGTCGACAAATTCACAAAATGGGTGGAGGCCAAGCCAGTCCGCACGTGCGATGCGAAGACCACCACCAAGTTCCTACGCAAGCTCATCTATCACTACGGGTTCCCAGACAGCATCATCACGGACAACGGCACTAACTTCGCCAAAGGAGCCATGGCCGAGTTCTGCGAGGAACACCACATTCGACTCGATCTCGCCTCAGTCGCTCACCCAGATTCCAAGGGTCAGGCGGAACGCGCCAATCAAAGCATCCTCCATGGCCTGAAGCCACGGCTACAAATCCCACTCGAGCGCACCGCCGGGTGCTGGGTCGAGGAGCTACCCTTCGTCATCTGGGGCATCCGCACCTCTGTCAACAGGTCGACAGGATTCACCCCCTTCTTCATGGTCTACGGCGCCGAGGCAGTCATGCCAACCGACCTCGAACACGACTCACCAAGGGTGGTCAAGTATACGGAGGCCGCAAATGAGCTCGCACGCTAAGATGGAGTCGACCAGCTCAACGAAGCACGCGACCTAGCTCGCTCCCGCACCTCCATCTACCAGCAAGGGCTCCGCCGCTACCAAAGCCGGCGAGTGAGGACTCGCACTTTCCAGGAAGGCGACCTGGTGCTGCGTCTAATTCAGGACAAGAAAGGCATGCACAAGCTCTCACCCCCTTGGGAGGGACCATTCGCCATTGGGTGAGTCCTGGGCAACGACGCCTACTACCTCACCGACGTCCGAGGGGATGGAAAACTCGACGTCAAGCGGTCATGGAATGTAAACCTCTTACGGAAGTTCTACTCTTAGAACTCTAGCCATGTAATCCCGCCCGCTATGAAATACAACAGATCGGTTACCGCAAAATTGTATCTACTCTCCGTGTCTTGTGCCACTCGCACTCATAATAATAGCGTTATGCTATTCGCAGAAGTCAAACTTTGGTAAAGTGACCGGCACGGCCAAGTAGTGCAGTACGAGGGTACTGGGAAACCTCAGGCCTCGTAACGTCCACGAAAAACGCTAACCCGGAGCCCCATTGGAGTCGCCTAGCTCTACTGGCCCCCCGAGCCAAGACAACTGCACTCGCTCCCCACAGCGACCAAGTCCTCCGCATCCTTGGCGCAGCGACTCGAACGGCCAAGTACCACGCTCGGGGACTGACACCCGGTCAAATACGAGTGACTAGGGAAAAACGCCAAGTATGAGAGCGTGCCCAGGACTCGCCATGCGAATGGTCCTCTGGATCAGGAAGGAGCGACGCGCTCACAACGACGCGCTTAGTCCTCACCTACCCTGGGCCTACGACTAGAACGACCAAGTACCACGCTCGGGGACTCGGCAACCCGACCTCGTTTGCGCCCGGGAAAACGGTCAAGTAAAGAGCACCCCTGGGAGTCGCCATGCGACTGGATCTCTGAGCCATGGCGAGGCGACCTTAACTCACTAAAAGTTAACAAACATATCACAACGAGGTAAACCCCATAAAAAGGGCGGACGCGCTCGAGGACTCGCAAAATCAACATCCAAAATCGCAAACGAATGACAAAATAACACGAGTTTCCTTTATAGCAGCATAATTTGTTCTGCATACAAGCAGAGTTACATGGTTATTCCATACTAATGACCAAGGGCAAAACACTTTTACTCTGCAGGTTTTGATGAAGACGCGCCACCGTCCCTGCGGTTGCGGATGAAGGGCACATACGGGTTCGACGGGTACGTTGTCTGCTCACCCGCCGTCGCCGCACGGAATGGCTGATCGACCTTGAAGTCTCGATGCTTTGGCTTGGGATCATTGGGAGCGATAATCGTCTCCTGATAGGGGATGAGTTCGTCCATCGCCCAAACGCTATCAGAGTACACCGCGGCCCGGTCCGTCAGCTTCAACACCTCGGCAATCTCCACCGAGCCCGTCGACGATGGGTAGCCGCTCGTGACATCGTCGAGGTCGAAATCCTCCGGGAAGTGGGCAAGCCCAAGGCTGAGCGCCGTCGCCACCCCACGCCGGAAGGCCGACCCCGTCATGAACTCGACGACCGACGGAGCCTTCTCCAGGTAGCGCCACACCTCGACAAGGTCGCTGGGGATCACCTCCGTGGGCGATATCTCCTGAAGATATGCACAAAGGCAAGTCGCTGACAACGCGGCTGAATCGACCAGGGTGGTCACACATTGTCGCGCGTCGTACGATCGCCCCTCTTCCGCGTCATCAATGATCCGACCTGCGGCACAGAAGCAAGCAGTGAGCAAACCATCGACATCACAATACAGTGATCACAGTCGGAAGATGGCTGAAGGAAGGTTTACCAATTAGCGGTCGGTAGAGGTCCGTGATGAAGCTTTGAAGAGAAGAAAAGTCATTCTTCAACCCAGCAATGAGCGCATCAGATACTTTTCGTTCTTCAGCGGCAGAAGTAACGGCGTCCTTGGCTCGTCCTTTCGCTGCGCTCGCTTCCGCCTTCGCCTCTTTGAGTTCACGCTCCAGGTCAGCGACTCGCTGCTCGGACGTGCTTAGAGCGGATTGAGCCGCCGTCAAGTCACCCACCGGGACAAGGCCTTGGCGGGTTTCCTTCACCTTGGCCGCAGCTGCTTGAAGCTCCTTGTTCGCCTCTTCGATGGTAACGAGCTCTTTCTCCAAGCGACACTTGGCAGCAAGCCGATCGGCTGACTCGCGTTGCAGGCCCTGCACGGAAACTAAAGTGTCAATAATAAACAACTCCTAAGTGCCCACCCGCTGAAACTCAGTGACCAGGTACTCGGGGACTAGACAATAAAATTCCTAAGTGCCCACCCGCTGAAACTCAGCGACCAGGCACTCGGGGACTGGAAAATGAAATTCCTCAGTGCCCACCCGCTGAAATTCAGCGACTAGGCACTCGGGGACCGGATAAACACAAAAATATTAAGAATCCGACCACTGAAATTCAGTGGCCAGATCCTCGGGTATTGGACATACCTGGATAGCAGCGCCTAGCATGCCATGAAAGTCCAGCGCATCTACCAACGCGAGCACGATCGGAGTGTGGCCGCGACGCCGCTCGACTTCTGTCTCGGTGGCCCCAGGAAGCTGGCTTGCCGGCACCGAGGCAGTCGTTGTGGCCGCCTTCGCCATGAAGCGGGGAAAGGTAGCTGTCGCGGCTGCTGCGCCACTTGGGGTCGGCTCGGCCACATCGGGTGAGCCCGCAGGCACCACATGCTGCGACTCAACACCCTCCTTGGCTTTCGAAACCACTTCCGCTATAGTCGGAGGATCGCTCGGAGCAACCGCCGGATCATTAGAGACCGTGACGACTTCGTCGCATTTCGTCCTCTTGACGCTCTCGGCAGGAGCAGCGACCTCGTCGACTTTCCTCTTCCGCGAGGAGTCTGCTGACACCTCAGTGGTGACTGGCGGAACCTTGGCCACAAAAGGATGGCCGATTTTTTAACACCAGTCTTGTGAAACATTTTTATGAATAAGACTGTCCGATTAAAATGCAAAGTAAGCAGATGAGTAAAGGACAGAGAAGCACTCACTTGGCGACTGGTAGGAATCATAGACCGGTGCGGATGCTGGCCGGCTTCTCCAGTTCGGGCCCCAACTTCTGAGTGAGGCCCGTCTCGAACACGTCATGTTCCCAAGACACTGACGGCTTCTGCGAAGATGAAGTCGCGGTAGGAGCCTCCGTGGCAGTTGTTACGGGAGCCCCCCTTGGTGGCGAGGCCCCTGAGGCTGGAGCAGCCCCCAAGTTAACGACTGGGGCGAATGATGGTGGCAATGACGCCAGCGGTGCCTCGTCCCGGGGGGCAGCAACGCCTGGTGCCGCGGTCGCATATGCCGTTGCGTCCTCAGCCGAGCTGGTGGCGTCGGAGCTGTTGGTAGATCGGGGCGGAGATATCTGCTTCGCTGGCTTTGTTTTCTTCTTCGGCGGAGCTTTCTTCTTCTTAGATGGCATGGCCTCGCGATGTGAGGTGTGTTCGGGAAGCTCGTCATCGTCATCGTCGTGAGGTTCGAGGCTTTTACTGGCTTTGATCTCGTGTTGGTGTTGCCCGCGAGTTTTGTGAACCGTGGGGGAAGCAACCTCCATGGGATCGTCATTGTCGTCGCCTCCGTCGCTCTCGGTGTTGACTTTGGCGAGCGATGACTCGCTCCCGTCCTGGATGGACGAACTCGAGTTCTTGTCATCTGTGGGTGGAAGCCACCCTTCCACTACTTGAAACAACTGCAACAAGAACAAACAATGTTAGCACGACTGCGAATGCACGAGCTGTGACTGCGAGTGTTAACGGAGTGACATCTCACCGTTGAAGCTGGGTGCCTCGTAGTATAAGGGGTGGCCCTGGCCTCTGCGTCAAGGTACACGGCCTGGGTAATCTTCTTCAAGGCCTGCGTATAATCGTTGAGTCTCCACCCAACGAGACAGGACTTTGTCGGGTCGTCTTTACCTGTATTCTCATACACGTAGTGGTCGCGGCTGGCCAGGGGCACGAGCCGCCGCCCGATCCAGCAGTTGTAGAGGTTGATGGTCTGGAGGCCTTTCTTCTTCAGGCTGCGGATGGTTTGTAACATTTCGTCAACAACCATCCGCTGATCCAGCAGGAGTTTGACGACCTGGAGCCGACGCGGCTTGGGCCGGTCGGCCGAGTACCTTGGAAGCGCCACCTCATCGCCTTGAGTCGACTCGATGACATAGAACTAGTACTTTTTCCACTCGTTCGCCGCCTTGGCGGGCAACACCAGATCGAAGAATGATGCCTTCGACTTCATCTGGAATGCCAGGCCGCCGCCTGTTTCTTCGCGGCTGATTCTCCCGTGGAACAGGTCTTGCCACAAGGGAAAGTAGGCCTGCAGCCCAGATAGCACTCGCAGAACGCCACGAAAATGGCGAGATGCTCGATACTATGCGGACCCAGATCCGATGGTTGGATTCCGTAGTAGGGACAGAAACGCCGGAAGAAGAGGGAAGTTAGGAAGCCCAGCCCCCGTTCCAGGTGGCTGGTGAAGCAGATGAACTCCCCCTCGCGCGGATCCGGAATCACTTCTCCGGCCGCGGGGATGCGCCATCTACCGGCGCGGAGGATCCCTGCCTCCTCGAAAGATTCTAACAACGCCTTAGTGAAGGAAATATGACCTAGAGGCAATCATAGAGATGATGATATTTCATATGTATACATGAGTTATTGTAATGTTCCTTGAATATCCATATCAGGCAACTTGTATTGATTGGCAATTACGTGAATTGTTTGTGAAACTCTATACTTGTATGGTTATTTAAGAGTTGTCCCTAGTCGGACTTCATGTGAGGACACACGTGAATATTAGACTAGCACATCGATTGGTTGATGACTATGTTTCGCAAGTCATAGACATGGAGATGTCAAACCAATGACGTGGACACATGTTATGAACATGGGGCTGGACTGACCCAACCTGAGACTAGCAATAAGTTGCAGCTCTCTCTACACATCGTGTACGTTTTGTCCTTAGACCTGATATTGTCGCATGTACTTGAGATGTGGATCGACCTACTTTGGGGCTATCAAACGCTGCACCGTAACTGGGTAGTTATAAAGGTAGCTTTCGGGTTTGTCCTGAAGCATGCTGCAAGGCATGGTCAATCAAGATGGGATTTGCCCCTCTCTACTTGAGAGAGATATCTCTGGGCCCCTCGAGTGATCGGATCCAGAAATGCATGGACGTGCTACATATGGTTAAGAGTTAACCTAGTAAAGGGATTCCGAATCACGGTATCAAGAAAGGGAGGTCAGCTTGGAGCTAGACCAAATATCGTGAGGCAAAGGGAAAGACATGTACTAAACCTTGTGATGGTTCGTCTGATATGATCTTTGTATGCGTTTAGGAGTTGGCACGTCTTGCTATAGGCCGCTACCAACTATTGACAGAATAAGTGTATTCGTGTCATGTCTATACGCATATGAACCTATAGGGTCACACACTTAAGGGGCTGGAAGCCCAGGCTTAGGGTACTAATGGGCTGCTAATGTAGAATCCCACTAGGGACGCCTATATAAGAGAGGGTGGGGCGAGCTGACCAGGGTTAGACCTTAGACCTCAGATCATTCCCAGCCACCACTCCTCACGCCTGTTTCGCGTGCGCGGACCTAGCAGTCCGGCGTCTGACGCTTCCACCCTGTACGTGTGGATACCTCGGAGGCGCTGCATCTGTAGCGCTTGGACGAGCCGTGCAAGGGAAGCTTCTCGTAGGACGAGGACATGGAGGAGACGTGGAATGTCTGCACTGCCTCGACGCGCTTCATCGATTCCGCAACTGCGCGTCTTGTGGTAATCCCGTGATCTATGACAACAGTAATCCTGGTATACGCGGTAGAATTTTTTTAATTTGCACTAGTGTAGCCTACCCGTATCCCTTC
Organism: Avena insularis; assembly: GCA_023614405.1. Lineage (NCBI taxonomy): Eukaryota > Viridiplantae > Streptophyta > Magnoliopsida > Poales > Poaceae > Avena > Avena insularis. Next base: position 203,181,654 of record CM042691.1, on the reverse strand, counting down.
AGTGGTATCAGAGCCGATGTTGTTCAGTTATAGGTTCGGGATGGTTGCATATGGTGATATGCAGATTGATGTGATCGTTTATATGGCCGTGGTTTAGGATTGATCTATGATCTTGCTTTCCGTGATTGTGATCTGAGGTTGTCGAACGACTTACCCCTACCGGTCGGCTTCCGCCATCGGGATAGACAGTGACACATAAATCCTGTTGAATCACGCGAAGATCAATATGATTGATCGAATCGGAACCTAGATCTAAAATCGATGTACCGTGATCAAAGGAGTTTCATTGAATCGGGACAGGAGTCGGTCTATGGTAAATTTGATTTGCCGATCAAAATCCTTAAAGAAAATTGTGAAGATACTGATGAGCGCCGCCTTGAACCTCAGGGAGACCCCCTAGACCCCCCTTAATCGTCGCCCCCTTTTTGTATCTCGTTAAGGTAACTAGGTGCTGCGATGTCACATGATCCGCTAGAATGCGATTCTATGCATAACTTGTTTTTACATGATGTATGTGATCAGTATGGCCCATATATGTATGTGATGCATGTATGAAAATTAGCATGACCTGCGTGTCGTGAGTAGGGCAACACGGCTGGAGCCATATGTGTTTTCATTTATTTGTAATGGCCTGCGTGCCAACTTGTGATGATCCCATTACTATGTATTTTGATTACTAGCTGTTAGGAGTAATAGCTTGTATTAGTTCTTGGAGGACTCATCACTTGGAGGATGGCTCACATGGAACATGAAGATGGAGATCATCATGGTGGACAGGTTCTATGGCGATGGAGATCACCATGAGAAAATGGGCCATACTGTGTCACATCTATGTGAATGTTATTCTTATGCGTTTTACTACTATGCATGCTTAGATGATAGAAGTAGAACGATCCCTCACAAAGTTTAAGTTAAACCATGCCCTCCCAACCAAACCTTGCACCATCCTATGCCCTGTACAATCGTTGGTGGGCCTATGAAATTAGGGTGCCGTGGTTTTCCTTGGCTGGATGGGTTTGTATCGGATACCTACAAGCATAAGGGTTGGTGAACTTGACAAGGTCATCTTAACAGTTAAGGACCTTGGGGCATAAAGGTTGGGTGCCTAGTTTTGACATAGAGATGTCACCCAACAACAAGAGTCATATGTGATATGATTAGCAAGTGTTGCTTACCGATTTACCTTGTCTTCTAGCAGTGATGCTAAAGCTCACTAGTCGACTTGTTAATTGTGGATCTTGAATCACTTAGTATCAATAGAGGGATATTGATTAGTGGGAGTATATGCTATTAAATTGTTTAATATGTTTTACTCTTTCATGGTTACATGGCTTAGTATTTTGCATGTTTTCTGTTGTAGATCAATGGCACCGAACACTACATCACCTTTATCTTTGCGTTTGATTCTTGACAAAGATAAACTAAATGGAACAAACTATTCGGACTGGGTCCGTAACCTGAGAATCGTTCTTAGGTCTGATAAAAAGGAAATGGTTCTGGATACCCCAATCCCCGATGAATCTGCTGATAATGCATATGCCGCCTAAAGAACACCTACAAGAGAGCATGTGATGATTCTCTTGAGGTTAGCTGTCTTATGCTTGCATGCATGGAACCTGAACTCCAAAAGAAGTATGAGGATCAGGAAGCGTACGATATGATCGTAGCGCTTAAGGACATGTTCCAGGATCAAGCAAGGACTGAGAGGTACAATGTTGCCAAGTCCTTTGTCGAATGCAAGCTAGCAGAGGGAGCAGATGTAGGCCCCCATGTGATCAAAATGGTTGGTTACAGTCAGACTTTGGAAAAACTTGGTTTTCCACTAGGCCAAGAGTTGGCCACTGACTTCATTTTGGCGTCTCTTCCATCCAGCTATGGGCAGTTCATTTCGAACTACCATATGCATGGGGTGGAGAAGGGCCTTAATGAATTATGTGGGATGCTTAAAATAGCAGAAAGTGACATGAAGAAGTGTGCAATGCATAGCCATGTGATGGTTGTGCAGAACAAGACTAGCTTCAAGAAAAAGGGTACTTCTTGGAATAAAAAGGGCAAGGCTAAGGATACGATCCCTAAGTCTGCACCCAAGCAAAAGGCTGGACCTGTAGAAGACACAGAGTGCTTCTTTTGTCATGAACATGGCCACTGGAAGAGAAACTGCAGCAAGTACCAGGCTTCTTTGAAGAAGAGTGGAAGTAAGAGTACTTCCAACTCAGGTACGCTTGTTGTAAATGTTGTGGACATTCTTCTCGCTGATTCCTATGTTAACTCTTGGGTATTTGATACCAGATCGGTTGCTCATATTTGCAATTCGATGTAGGGGCTAATAAGGACTAGAGAAGTGCAGAAAGGCAAAGTGGATTTTCGCGTCGGAAATAAAGCAAGGGTTGCTGCATTGTTCGTCGGCGTCATGCAACTTCACCTTCTTTCAGGATTTATTATGGAGTTGAATAATTGTTATTAGATTCCAAGTATGGGTCGAAACATTTTATCACCTTCATGTTTGATGAGGGATGGATATTCATTTGCGAGTATAAACAATGGTTGTGTAATCTCTAAGAATGATATGTTTATGGCTAATGCTCCCATTGTGAATGGGTTATTTATTTTAAATCTTGATGATGCATCTGTTTACAATGTTAGTGCTAAAAGGCTTCGGCCTAATGATTTGAGTCCTACCTATTTATGGCATTGTCGTTTGGGGCATATAAGTGAAAAGCGCATGAAGAAGCTCCATGGTGATGGTCTTCTAACTTCGTTTGATTTTGAATCATACGAGACATGTCAGGCTTGTTTACTTGGAAAGATGACCAAGTCACCTTTTTCGGGTTTACCGGAGAGAGTGACAGACTTGATGGAACTCATACATACTGATGTATGTGGGCCAATGAGCACGACAGCCAGAGGAGGATATCACTACTTCATTACTTTCACTGATGATTTCAGTAGATATGGTTATGTCTACTTGATGAGGCATAAGTCTGAAACTTTTGAAAAGTTCAAGGAGTTTCAGAGTGAAGTAGAGAATCGACATGGCAAGAAAATAAAGTCTTTGCGATCTGATCGTGGAGGTGAATATTTGAGTCACGAATTTAGCGATCATCTTAAGAGTTGCGGAATTGTTCCACAACTTACGCCGCCTGGAACGCCTCAAAGAAACGGGGTCTCCGAACGGCGTAATCAAACTTTGTTGGACATGGTTCGATCTATGATGAGCCAGTCGGATTTACCATTATCATTTTGGGGTTACGCTCTAGAAACGGCACCTTTCACACTTAATAGGGTACCATCTAAATCCGTAGTTAAGACACCATATGAGATGTGGACTGGAAAGAATCCTAGTTTGTCTTTTCTAAAGATTTGGGGTTGTGATGCATTTGTCAAGAGAATTCAGTCAGACAAACTAACACCCAAATCGGATAAGTGCATTTTCGTGGGATATCCGAGGGAAACCTTAGGGTATTACTTCTACAACCGAGAGGAGGGCAAAGTGTTTGTCGTCAGAAGGTGTCTTCCTAGAGAAAGAGTTTCTCACAAAGGGAACAAGTGGAAGGTCGGTGCAACTTGAAGAAGTTCAAGATGAGCCAGTTGGGATGCTTCTACGAGTGATGCTATTGTAGCAGAACAAGATGAGGAACCCGTGGCAACAGAAGAACCACAACCACGAAGGTCGGCGAGGCTCCGCGAAGCGCGGGAATTATTATTGTTAGACAATGATGAGCCTGCGACCTATGCAGAAGCGATGGTGGACCCAGACTCTGAGAAATGGCTGATCACCATGAGATCCGAGATAGAATCCATGGGAGACAATCAAGTTTGGAACTTGGTTGACCTGCCTGATGGTTTTAAAGCCATCGAGTGCAAATGGATCTATAAGAAGAAGATTGATATGGATGGAAATGTTCACATCCATAAAGCTCGAGTTGTTGCAAAAGGTTTTCGACAAGTTCAAGGAGTTGACTACGACGAGACTTTCTCGCCCGTAGCGATGCTTAAATCTATACGGATAATTCTAGCCATTGTTGCACATTTCGACTATGAAATATGGCAGATGGATGTCAAGACGGCTTTCCTAAATGGAATCCTAACTGAGGACGTGTATATGATGCAGCCCGAAGGTTTTGTCGATCCAAACAATGCTGGAAATGTATGCAAACTTCTGAAGTCCATTTATGGGCTGAAGCAAGCATCTCGGAGTTGGAACATTCGATTTGGTGAAGTTGTAAAGGAGTTTGGCTTCATCAAAAACGAACAAGAACCTTGTGTTTACAAGAAGGAAAGTGGGAGAGCGCTGGTATTTCTAATCTTATATGTAGATGACATATTGCTGATTGGAAATGACATTCCTATGCTCGAGTCTGTTAAGACCTCATTGAAAAATAGTTTTTCAATGAAGGACTTAGGAGAAGCGGCATATATTCTGGGCATCAAGATCTATAGATATAGATCAAGGAGGCTAATTGGATTAAGCCAGAGTACATACATTGACAAAGTGTTGAAACAGTTCAGCATGGAAGAGGCTAAGAAGGGGTTCTTGCCCATGTCTCACGGCATAAAACTCAGCAAGACTCGGTATCCTTCGACTACTGATGAGCGTGAGCGCATGAGTAGGGTTCCATATGTTGGAGATATGCCCTAGAGGCAATAATAAATGTAGTTATTATTATATCTTTGTGTTTATGATAAATGTTTACATTCATGCTATAATAGTATTAACAAGGAAACATTAATACTTGTGTGATTTGTAAACTTAAATTGAAGTCCCTAGTATAGCCTCTATACATCACTAGCTTGTTGGTTAATAAATGATTGTGGTTTCCCTATCATGAACATTGAGATGTTATTAACAACAAGATCATATCGTTAGGAGAATGATATGGTGGACATACTCCTATAGATAAGCGTAGCATAAAGATCAAGTCATTTTAATAGTTCAATTGCTATATGCTTTCTGATACATAGTAACCTAATTCCTTCGACCATGAGATCATGTCTATCACCTTTACCAGATGGATGCTTTGATGACATCAAACACCACACCGTAACTGGGTGGCTATAAAGGTGGCATTGAGTGTTCGGAAAGTATTGGTTGAGACACATGGATCAAGAGTGGGATTTGTCCATCCATATGACGGATAGATATACTCTGGGCCCTCTCGGTGAAATGTCATCCAATTAGCTTGCAAGCATGTGACTGGCTCACAAGGGATCACATATCACGGGAACGAGAAAAGAGTACTTGTCAGTAACGAGGTTGAACTAGGTATGCAGAGATACCGACGATCATAACCTCGGATAAGTAAACTATCGTGAGACAAAGGGAAATTGGTATCGTATGTAAGTGGTTCATTCGATCGCAAAGTAATCGTAGAAATATGTGGGAGCCATATGAATTTCCAGATTCCTCTATTGGTTATTGATCGGAGAAGTGTCTCGATCATGTCCGCATAACTCACGAACCGTAGGGAGACACACTTAAGGATTCGACGTTGTTTGAGTAGTTATGGAATGATGAGAAAGAGACCGAATGTTGTTCGGAGTCTCGGATGGGATCCGGGATATCACGAGGAGATCCGGAATGGTCCGGAGAATAAGATTCATATAAGGAAAGTCCCGTTTCGGAGTTGGGGAATGATTCCGGTGTTTTCATCGGGAATGTTCTAGAATGTTCCGGAATGTCCGGCACTCCGGGGGGGAAGGGTACATGAATGTGTCATTGTTAGTTGGAATGATTGCATCATGTACTAGGTGTCTTCGCTGTCCAAAATAAAGGGTTTATTCAAATCCTAGTTTGAAAAGTCAAACGGCAAGTTTCGAAAAGAGGAGGAGGAGGTTGAAACCGACTTGGGGGAGGAGTCCCTCCTCCCCAAGCCGGCGCACCACCCAAGCCGAGTTGGGGAGGGACTCCCCTCCCTCCCCTTGGCCGCCGGCCCCTCCACCTATATAAGGAGGGGCAGGGCTCCCTCCTAGGACACACAAGTCCCTCTCCTCCAAACCCTAGCTTGGCGCCACCACCTCCTGCAGCTGCCGCCGCCTCCTAGGGTTGCCCTAGCCGCCGACTTGGGGTGCCCCAATCAATAGCCGCCGGCTCTAGCACCTCCTCCTTGGTGTGTCTAAAACCTAGATCGCCGAGGAGCTCTCTCATACTCCACCATACTCGCTCCGGCTTAAGGCGAAGCCCTGCGAGATCTCCCCTCTACTTCCGGTACCACGCCGTTGTGCTGCCGGAATCGCGAGGAGAGTGCTACAACCTCCGCCTGCTGGAACAAGGAGAGGAAGGTCTTCGCCGAGTCGAACGTGTGACCGATTGGGGCGCTGCGAAGCATGGCCGGAAGGATCGTCTCTGCGATCTTGAGATCGGAAGAGTACGACATCACCCACGAGAATCCGCTCTCGTTAAACACTTTGGAATCTTCGAGGGTGAGTTATTCCATCGACTCGTTGCTACAATCTAGTAGATAGATCTTGGCTTGTTTGTTTGTATGCGATAGAAAATTTTTGTTTTCCATGCTACGAAACCCTACTGGGTATCGAGCCGTGTCTATATGTATATCTGTTGCGAGTAGAACACAATGGTCATTGTGGGCGTTGATGCTTTTATTGTCGATTGCTTCTTGTGTACTTTGCATCTTGCGGGATGTTGGGATGAAGCGGCCCGGGCTAACCTTACATGACATCGTTCATGAGACTTGCTCCACGCTTGACATGCAACTTGTATTGCATAAGTGGTTTTGCAGGTGCCTGTTTCTCCCAGCATAGTTAAGATTCAATTTACAACGGGTGATTAACAATACTAGTATCAATGTTGTGGTTCTTGTTCGTAAGTTAGAGCAACACTTATTGAAATACCCAAACCACGTAAAACATGCAAAGAAAGTAGAGGCGTCTAACTTTGTTTTGCGAGGGTGTCTTGATGTGATATGGCCATGATTGTGATTATATTTGATGTATGCAATGATCCTTATTGTAAGTTGGCAACGGCGAGAGCCATATGGTTGTCTTTAATTTATGTTAAGACTCGCGTGTCTATTCAAAGTAGTTGTAATAGTTGAAGCCGGTGGACGACAACCATGGAGAAGCGTCATTGACCTTGATGCAATGCCGGTGATGATGGAGATCATGTTCGTGCTTGAAGATGGAGATCAGAAGCACAAAGAAGAAAGGCCATATCATATCACATATTATGAATTGCATGTGATGTTAATCCTTTATGCATCTTGTATTGCTTAGTAGATGACGGTAGCATTATAAGATGATCCCTCATGCACATGAATTTCAAATCATAAAGTGTTCACCCTTAGTTAGCACCGTTGCTAAAGCTTGTTGTTTCGAAGCACCACGTGATGATCGGGTGTGTTAGATTCCGCAAGTGTATACAACGTGGGCAAGCCAGATTTGCTCATGCGGAAGCTAAGGTTTGATCTTGACGAGCCTAGCATGTACAGACATGGTCTCGGAACACGGATCACCGAAAGGTAAAGCATGAATCATATAGTAGATATGATGAACATGACGATTGTTCGCCATTGAAACTATATCAACTCTCGTGATGATCGGTGTTGATGTGGTGGATTTGGTTCGTGTGATCACTAAAACAATGTGAGGGATGCTGTTTTGAGTGGGAGTTCACCTAGATTAATTTTATTATTAATTAGAACTCAATTTGTCATAAACTTAGTCTAAACTATTGCAAATATGTTGTAGATCAATGGCAGCCCCTACCATCAATTTTAATGCGTTCCTAGAGAAAGAAAAGTTGAAAAACAATGGAAGCAACTTTGCGGATTGGTTCCGCAATTTGAGGATTGTCCTCACAGCTGGTAATTTGACCTATGTGCTGGATGCACCGCTGGGTGACCCACCTGCAGCTACTGCTACCGATGAAGTAAAGAATGTTTACCTCACTCGGAAGACATAGTACTCCACAGTTCAGTGTGCTATCTTGTATGGTTTAGAATCGGAGCTTCAGAAAAGGTTTGAGAATTCAGACCCACATGATATTGTCCGTGATCTCAAACTGATCTTTGAGACTCATGCGGCAATTGAGAGCTATGAGGCTTCTGAAAAGTTCTTTAACTGCAAGATGGAAGAGGGCAGCTGGTCGGTGAGCATGTGCTTAAGATGCAGCACGCAAACAAACTTCAAAGCTTGGGTATAGTGATTCCTAATGCTTTGGGGATTTACCGTGTCCTCCAATCACTACCACCAAGTTACAAGAACTTTGTGATGAACTACAACATGCGAACATGAACAAGGCGTTGCGAACTCTTTGCCATGTTAAAATCTGCAGAAGTGGAGATCAAGAAAGAGCACCAAGTGTTGTTGGTCAATAAGACCACAAAATTCAAGAAAGGCAAGTCTAAGCAAAAGGGACACTTCAAGAAGGGTGGTAAGAAAGTTACCACGCCGACGAAGAAGACAAAGGCTGGACCTAAGCACGTCTTGAGTGCTTTTACCAAGGGAGAAGGTCCTTTGGGCGGAATTGCCCAAAGTACTTGGCGGATTTGAAGAACGGCAACATCAAGAAGAAAGGTATATTCGATATACATGTTATTGATGTGTATCTCACTAGTACTCGTAGTAGTGCCTGGGTATTTGATACTGGTTCGGTTGCTCATATTTGTAACTCGAAACAGGTGCTGCAGAATAAACGGAAGCTAGCGAAGAACGAGGTGATGATGCGCGTTGGAAACGGATCAAAGGTTGATGTGATCGCGGTCGGCACGCTACCCCTTCATCTACCATCGGGATTAGTTTTATACTTAAATAATTGTTATTTGGTGCCTACGTTGAGCATGAACATTATATCGGGATCTTGTTTATTGCGAGACGGTTACTTGTTTAAATCCAAGAATAATGGTTGTTCGATTTATATGAGTAATATGTTTTATGCACATGCACCTTTGATAGATGGTCTATTCTTGTTGAATCTCGATAGTGGAAATACACATAAATAACATTGAGGCTAAACGTTTGAAATCGAGCGATAACTCGACCTATATGTGGCACTGTCGTCTTGGTCACATTGGAGTGAAGCGTATGAAGAAACTCCATTCCGATGGACTTCTTGAATCACTTGATTTCGAATCACTTGATAGATGCGAAGCATGTCTGATGGGTAAAATGACTAAGACTCCATTTTCTGGTATGATGGAGCGAGCTACGGACTTATTCGAAATCATACATACCGATGTGTGTGGTCCAATGAGTGTAGCATCGCGCGGTGGTTATCGTTATGTTCTTACCTTCACGGATGACTTGAGTAGATATGGGTATATCTATTTCATGAAACATAAGTCCGAAACTTTCGAGAAGTTTAAGGAATTTCAAAGTGAGGTAGAGAATCAACGTAACAAGAAGATTAAATTTCTACGTTCTGATCGTGGAGGTGAATATCTAAGTTACGAGTTTGGCGAGCATTTGAAGAAATGCGGAATACTTTCATAATTGATACCGCCGGGAACACCACAACGTAATGGTGTGTCCGAACATCGTAATCGAACTCTCTTAGATATGGTTCGTTCTATGATGTCACTTACAGATTTACCGCTATCATTTTGGGGTTATGCATTAGAAATAGCCGCATTCACTTTAAATAGGGCACCATCTAAATTCGTTGAAACGACACCGTATGAATTATGGTTTGGGAAGAAACCTAAATTGTCGTTCCTTAAAGTTTGGGGTTGCGAAGCCTATGTAAAGAAGTTACAGCCGGACAAGCTAGAACCCAAAGCGGAAAAATGCGTCTTCATAGGATACCCGAACGAAACTATTGGGTATACCTTCTATCATAGATCCGAAGGCAAAATCTTCGTTACCAAGAATGGATCCTTTCTAGAGAAGGAATTTCTCTCGAAAGAAGTGACTGGAAGGAAAGTAGAACTCGACGAGGTTGTTGAACCTTCTCTCGAACTTGCGAGTAGCGCAGCACCGGAAGTAGTTCCTGTGACGCCTGCACCAGTAAGAGAGGAAGCTAATGATGATGATCATGAAACTTCGGTTGTAGTTGCTACAGAGCCTCGCAGGTCAACGAGAAATCGTACCACTCCAGATTGGTATGATCCCGTTATGAGTGTCATGTTGGTGGACAACACCGATGACCCTGAGACATATGAGGAAGCGATGATGAGCCCAGATTCCAATAAATGGCAAGAACCCATGAAATCCGAGATTGGATCCATGTACGAAAACCAAGTATGGACTTTGGTGGACTTACCGGATGGCCGGAAGGCCGTCGAGAATAAATGGATTTTCAAGAAAACAGATCTTGATGGTAATGTTCTGTCTATAAAGCTCGACTTGTCGCAAAAGGGTTTCGACAAATTCAAGGAGTTGACTACGATGAGACTTTCTCACCAGTAGCGAAGCTAAAGTCTGTAAGGATTATGTTAGCAATCGCTGCATATTATGATTATGAGATATGGCAGATGGATGTCAAAACAGCATTCCTCAATGGAGACATTGATGAAGAGTTGTATATGATGCAACCCAAAGGTTTTGTCGATCCTAAAGATGCTAGCAAGGTATGCAAACTTCAACGGTCCATCTATGGATTGAAGCAAGCATCCCGAAGTTGGAATCAACGTTTTGATAAGGTGATCAAAAGTTTTGGTTTTATACAAACTTATGGAGAAGCTTGTATTTACAAGAAAGTGAGTGGGAGCTCTGTAGCATTCTTAATACTATATGTAGATGACATATTGTTGATTGGGAATGATGTAGACCTTCTTAATAGTGTCAAGGAATATTTGAATAATAGTTTTTCAATGAAGGATATTGGCGAAGCAGCTTACATATTAGGCATAAAGATTTATAGAGATAGATCGAGACGCCTAATATCATTGTCACAAAGTACATATTTGGACAAAGTTCTAAAGAGGTTTGGAATGGAAGATAGCAAGAAAGGGTTCTTGCCCATGTTGCCCAATACGACCTTGAGTAAAACTCAAAGTCCGACATCGCGTAAGATAGAGAAAGGATGAGTAAGACTCCCTATGCCTCAGCCATAGGATCTCTAATGTATGCCATGCTATGTACTAGACCCGACATTGCATATGTTGTTAGTTTAACTAGAAGATATCAAAGTGATCCAGGAGTGGATCATTGGACAGCGGTCAAAAACATCCTTAAGTACTTGAGAAGAACTAAGGATATGTTCTTTCTTATGGAGGTGATGAACAGCTCGTTGTTAATGGTTACGCCGATGCTAGTTGGAACACCGATCCGGATGATTCTAAATCACAATCTGGATACGTATTTATTTTGAATGGTGCAGCAGTTAGCTGGAGGAGTGCAAAGCAAAGCGTTGTGGCGAGATCTTCAACTGAATCGGAATACATGGCTGCTTCGGAGGCTTCACAAGAAGCAATATGGATGAAAGAGTTCATTACAGAGCTGGGTGTGGTTCCTAGTGCGCTGGACCCAATGTCTATCTACTGTGATAACATGGGCGCCATAGCCAATGCGCAAGAACCAAGGTCACACAAGAAGCTAAAGCATATCAAGCTGCGTTTTCACAGTATTCGAGAACATATCCAAGATGGGGATATAAAGATTTGCAAAGTACACACAGATCTGAATGTGGCGGATCCGTTGACTAAACCTCTCCCGAGGGCAAAACATGACCAGCACCAAACTGCCATGGGTGTTCGGTATATTACCATGTAATCTAGATTAGATGACTCTAGTGCAAGTGGGAGACTGTTGGAGATATGCCCTAGAGGCAATAATAAATGTAGTTATTATTATATCTTTGTGTTTATGATAAATGTTTACATTCATGCTATAATAGTATTAACAAGGAAACATTAATACTTGTGTGATTTGTAAACTTAAATTGAAGTCCCTAGTATAGCCTCTATACATCACTAGCTTGTTGGTTAATAAATGATTGTGGTTTCCATATCATGAACATTGAGATGTTATTAACAACAAGATCATATCGTTAGGAGAATGATATGGTGGACATACTCCTATAGATAAGCGTAGCATAAAGATCAAGTCATTTTAATAGTTCAATTGCTATATGCTTTCTGATACATAGTAACCTAATTCCTTCGACCATGAGATCATGTCTATCACCTTTACCGGATGGATGCTTTGATGACATCAAACACCACACCGTAACTGGGTGGCTATAAAGGTGGCATTGAGTGTTCGGAAAGTATTGGTTGAGACACATGGATCAAGAGTGGGATTTGTCCATCCATATGACGGATAGATATACTCTAGGCCCTCTCGGTGAAATGTCATCCAATTATCTTGCAAGCATGTGACTGGCTCACAAGGGATCACATATCACGGGAACAAGAAAAGAGTACTTGTCAGTAACGAGGTTGAACTAGGTATGCAGAGATACCGACAATCATAACCTCGGATAAGTAAACTATCGTGAGACAAAGGGAAATTGGTATCGTATGTAAGTGGTTCATTCGATCGCAAAGTAATCATAGAAATATGTGGGAGCCATATGAATTTCCAGATTCCTTTATTGGTTATTGATCGGAGAAGTGTCTCGATCATGTCCGCATAATTCACGAACCGTAGGGAGACACACTTAAGGATTCGACGTTGTTTGAGTAGTTATGGAATGATGAGAAAGAGACCGAATGTTGTTCGGAGTCTCGGATGGGATCCGAGATATCACGAGGAGATCCGGAATGGTCCGGAGAATAAGATTCATATAAGGAAAGTCCCGTTTCGGAGTTGGGGAATGATTCCGGTGTTTTCATCGGGAATGTTCTAGAATGTTCCGGAATGTCCGGCACTCCGGGGGGAAGGGTACATGAATGTGTCATTGTTAGTTGGAATGATTGCATCATGTACTAGGTGTCTTCGCTGTCCAAAATAAAGGGTTTATTCAAATCCTAGTTTGAAAAGTCAAACGGCTAGTTTGAAAGTCAAACGGCAAGTTTCGGAAAGAGGAGGAGGAGGTTGAAACCGACTTGGGGGAGGAGTCCCTCCTCCCCAAGCCGGCGCACCACCCAAGCCGAGTTGGGGAGGGACTCCCCTCCCTCCCCTTGGCCGCTGGCCCCTCCACCTATATAAGGAGGGGCAGGGCTCCCTCCTAGGACACACAAGTCCCTCTCCTCCAAACCCTAGCTTGGCGCCACCACCTCCTGCAGCTGCCGCCGCCTCCTAGGGTTGCCCTAGCCGCCGACTTGGGGTGCCCCAAACCCTAGCCGCCAGCTCTAGCACCTCCTCCTTGGTGTGTCTAAAACCTAGATCGCCGAGGAGCTCTCTCATACTCCACCATACTCGCTCCGGCTTAAGGCGAGGCCCTGCGAGATCTCCCCTCTACTTCCGGTACCACGCCGTTGTGCTGCCGGAATCGCGAGGAGAGTGCTACAACCTTCGCTGCCTGCTGGAACAAGGGAGAGGAAGGTCTTCGTCGAGTACCGAATGTGTGACCGACTGCGGGAGCGCTGCTTAACGCAGCCTTGGGAAGGATCGTCTACGCGATCTTGAGATCGGGAAGAGTATGACTACATCACCCACGAGAATCCGCTCTCGTTAAACACTTTGGAATCTTCGAGGGTGAGTTATTCCATCGACTTGTTGCTACAATCTAGTAGATAGATCTTGGCTTGTTTGTTTGTATGCGATAGAAATTTTTTGTTTTCCATGCTACGAAACCCTACACCATATGCTTCGGCTATTGGATCCATCATGTATGCAATGATATGTACTAGCCCAGATATTTCCTATGCTCTAAGTGTTACGAGCAGATACCAGGCTGATCCAGGTGAAGGTCACTGGACAGCGGTAAAGAACATCCTTAAGTACTTGAAAAGGACTAAGGATGTGTTCCTAGTTTATGGAGGTGAGGGTGAACTCAGTGTAAGGGGTTACATAGATGCGAGTTACCTTAACGACTCAGATGATTCGAAATTGTAATCAGGTTATGTGTTTGTCATGAATGGTGGTGTTGTGAGCTGGAAAAGTTCCAAGCAAGATACAGTGACCTCCTCTTCAACAGAAGCTGAATATATTGCTGCCTCGGAGGCTGTAAAGGAAGCTGTTTGGATTAGGAATTTCCTGATCGCTCTCGGTGTGGTTCAGGGCGCGTCTAATCCCTTGGACGTTTATTGTGATAACAATGGTGCTATTGCACAGGCCAAGGAACCTATACAGCACCAGAAGAACAAACATATTCGCATGCGTTACCATCAGATTCGAGAGTTCGTTCAGGATGGTAGTGTCATGATATGCAAAATACATACGGACTCAAATGTTGCTGATCCCTTGACTAAGCCTCTCTGGCAGCCCGCACATGAACCGCACACAAGAGCAATTGGTATTAGATACATTTTAGATTGACTCTAGTGCAAGTGGGAGACTGAAGGAAATATGCCCTAGAGGCAATCATAGAGATGATGAAATTTCATATGTATCCATGAGTTATTGTAATGTTCCTTGAATATCCATATCAGGCAACTTGTATTGATTGGCAATTACGTGAATTGTTTGTGAAACTCTATACTTTTATGGTTATTTAAGAGTTGTCCCTAGTCGGACTTCATGTGAGGACACACATGAATATTAGACTAGCACATTGATTGGTTGATGACTATGTTTCGCAAGTCATAGACATGGAAATGTCAAACCAATGACGTGGACACATGTTATGAACATGGGGTTGGACTGACCCAACCTGAGACTAGCAATTAGTTGCAGCTCTCTCTACACATCATGTACGTTTTGTCCTTAGACCTGAGATTGTCGCATGTACTTGAGATGTGGATCGACCTACTTTGGGGCTATCAAACACTACACCGTAACTGGGTAGTTATAAAGGTAGCTTTCTGGTTTGTCATGAAGCATGCTGCAAGGCATGGTCAATCAAGATGGGATTTTCCCCTCTCTACTTGAGAGAGATATCTCTGGGCCCCTCGAGTGATCGGATCCAGAAATGCATGGCCGTTCTACATATGGTTAAGAGTTAACCTAGTAAAGGGATTCCGAATCACGGTATCGAGAAAGGGAGGTCAGCTTGGAGCTAGACCAAATATCGTGAGGCAAAGGGAAAGACATGTATTAATCCTTGTGATGGTTCGTCCGATATGATCTTTGTATGTGTTTAGGAGTTGGCACGTCTTGCTAGAGACCGCTACCAACTATTGACAGAATAAGTGTATTCGTGTCATGTCTATACGCATATGAACCTATAGGGTCACACACTTAAGGGGCTGGAAGCCTAATGGGGATTGGATCTGAATTAGACCAGGCTTAGGGTACTAATGGGCTACTAATGTAGAAGCCCACTAGGGACGCCTATATAAGAGAGGGTGGGGCGAGCTGACCAGGGTTAGACCTTAGACCTTAGATCATTCCTAGCCTCCACTCCTCACGCCAGAAGCAGACGCTGACCTAGCGATCCGGCGTCGGCCTTCCACCACATGCGTGTGGATACCTCGGAGGCGCTGCATCTGTAGCGCTTGGACGAGTCGTGCAAGGGAAGCTTCTCGTAGGACGAGGACAAGGAGGAGACGTGGAACGTCTGCACTGCCTCGACGCGCTTCATCGATTCCCCAACTGCGCGTCTAGTGGTAATCCCGTGATCTATGACAACAGTAATCCTCGTATACGCGGTAGAATTTTTTTGATTTGCGCTAGTGTAGCCTACCCGTATCCCTTCACTTAGTGCATATGGATCTGCCCCATGGCTCGGTGGAGGGGCCATCGGTTGGAAGATCATGGAGGTCGGGGCTCTCTGGATTGTTCTGATCGCTGCGCAGAATGGGGAAACAGAGATATGCGAGATCGGAGGAAGTGGAAGAAGCGTTTTCCCATTCGTCTGTCGCCCTCCTTATATAGCGGTTGCTACCCACCATTTTCAGGAGCCGTTATTACGCGGTAATTACGCCAATATTACCATTGGGTTACCCAATGGCTAGTTTGACCACAATTGATGGTCCAACTTCATATACTCGACTCGTTGCTTCCAAAGACTCGACGATTCGCTGACCCAATCACTATAACAATGACTGAGCACTCACCGACCCGTTCTCCGAGCTGTGACGCGATTGGTTGCCGTTAGTGCGACTAAAAATGACTAGTTCTTTCCTTTGTTCAGGATTCCGCCGCCGATTCGACTAGGCATCCGCATTGGACCCGCATACTCCGACTGCAAGCAAACACCTGCGACAAATGCACGACGGCCTCGGGGACTACTGGGGATATGCCTACCGGGGTATACCCAGCAGAACGTTTCCTACTGGCCTAAGCCGTCAGTGAGTGGGCCTGCAGGACGGCGACTGGATCAAGAAATGGCGTGGACTCAGGCGACTAGAAGCTTGAGGCCTAGAAGCGTAGCTAGGCCAGTCGTACTAGGTCATGGAATTTCTGAATCCTTAACTAATTAGGTTGTGATCTGTAAACCCTAGCGAGGTGATCCTATATAAACCTCCCTAGGGTACGCATAAGAGATACATTCCATCATACACCCAAGCGACTCGCCGCCTAGCCATCGAGCTCTCCCCATTGTACTCTCACCATAATAGAATCTAGCAGGAGTAGGTCTTTACCCTCCGGGGGGCCGAACCTGGGTAAACCCTTGTGTCTTAGTCCTCATCTCGCACCGCAGATGGCTGGCCGCCCTTGCCCCATGTTCTACTACTCGCTGCCGATTGCAGCATCTGCCGTGGTCATTCCCACGACACCTGCCAGAGGGGAGATCATCCCGGAGGCCTTCTTCTTCATCATGCCAATCTCGAGTATGAAGTGTGAGTAGTTCCACCTTGGACTACGTGTCCATCTAGTAGCTAGATGGTTGTATATCCTCCTTGTGCTTTCATGTATAGATCTTGTGAGCTATGTTCATGATCAAGATCTAATCTATTTGTAATCATGCATGTTGTGTTTGTGGGGATCCGATGGATATTGAGATTACTATGTCATATTGATTAATGGTTTTGTCTTATGATTCTATCATGTCTGTGTTGTTTGTGATCTTGCATGCCCTCCGTTGTTAGTAGCTATCTTGGCCAAGTAGTTGCTAGTGACTCCAAGAGGGGGTATTTATGCTCGATAGTGGTTTCATGCCTCTAGATTCCAAGGAAGTGACAGAAATCTCTTCGGTTGTAGATGTGATGTTTTTTTACCGCTCTACCGTAGGGGAAGCCCCTACGGTGTGATTTTTATATATATAAAGACAAAAGGAAAGACACTGTATAGAGATTTACATCAAGGTTAAAAGAAAAGAAGAGCGTACACTAGAGCTAACCAAAGCAAAGAAACGTAGAATTACAGAAAATTTGCTGACAACCAAGTGTCCAGCCTCTCTAGGCTAACAAGCTTCACCCTAAATTTATGATGTTGCCACTACAGAGAAAACAACGGTCTCTTATTCATGGAACAAGTGGATTATTTACCTTACACACTTTTCTTAAAGCAGTTGCCTGTTGCTTGCAACTTAATACTGGAGGGGGTTCGGATGATAACCCAAAGGTGGACTTCTAGTTATAGATGCAGTTGGATGGCGGTCTATGTATATTGTTGTATTGCCCAATCGAATCTCATAAGATCTTTTTGTCTAGTATTGCATTGTTATGCCTTGATCAGTTCCTGTCAATTGTCCTGCTGTAATTTGTTTACCCTTCATTCCATGTTTGTTTATCTAAGGAGAGGCAATAATGGACCCCGGTCCAATCTTTACCATTGATACTGAAGGGAATATGCCCTGAGAGGCAATAATAAAGTGTTTCTTATGTGTATTCCAAGTATATGATAGATGTTTATTTTGCATGCTATAATTGTATTAATACGGAAACATTAATACATGTGTTTTTAATAAACAAACAGAAAGTTCCTAGTTATGCCTCTCTCATAAACTAGCTCGTTGATTAACAAGATGATCAAGGTTTCCTGATCATGGACATTGGATGTTGTTATAACGGGATCACAACATTAGTGTAATAGTGTGATGAACATTCATCCGAAGTATAGCATTACGATCAAAGTCATTGAGTTTATATTGCTGTAACAACTTACGAAGTGATCCTAATCCTTAGACCATGAGATCATGTCAATCACTAACACCGGAATAGTTTCTTGATAACATCAAATGTCACACCTTAACAGGGTGATTATAAAGATGGGTTCAGAACTAATAAAGTGTTATGTTGAGGCCCATGGATCGAGAGTGGAATTTGTTCATCCTGATTACGGATAGATATACTCTGGGCCCTCTAGGTGATATCACATTGGTTAGCTTGCAAGCAAGTGATTTGATCACTAGAATGTTATATCACGGGAACAAGAAAAGAGTGCATGTAAGTAACGAGATCAAACTAGGTATGTTGATAACGATGATCGAATCTCAGACATGTAATATATCGCGAAACAAAGGGATTAAGATACTAGCGTAAAAGGTTCCGACGATCACAAGAAAGTCATCGTTGAATGTGTGGGAGTCAGTATGGGTCTCCAGATCTCGCTTCTGATTATTGATCCGAGAAGGGTCTCGATCATGTCCGCATTATTCACGAACCGTAGGGTGACACACTTAAGAGACACCAACATCCAATTGGAGCAAAAGTTTCATGCCGGAAAGAATAACAAGCGCAGGAATTTATTTCACTAGATACCGAAACAGGTTTTCGGGTGAAATTGCATAAAGTGGTTATGCATGTGAAATAGAATTCTAGCAAGGGGTTATATGTGAATGTTTGTCATTAAAGTAATTGACAAAATTCTGAATAAATAAAAGAGTTTTATTTAATGAGAGTTTGCATTAAATTTGGTGGAAATTTAATTGCAAGTTTGAGTGGGATTTTGAGTGGAGGGAAATGAAGAAGTTTTTGTGAGTGGAGTGTCCACCCACATGAATGAAGGAGGGGAGGGGGCAGCCCCCATGGCCGGCGGCCACCCCCTTGGGTGCCCCCCTCCTCCTATAAAAGGCACCCCTCTCCCTCTCTCTCACTCACACCTCCTCGTGAAGGATCTCTCTCCCCCTCTAGAATTTACCCCCCATGGTCACGGACTAGCGAGATACATGTTCCCGGTGGCAAGAAAGATTTGTTCTTCCGCTGCATCGCTGGAGCGAGGAGGCGGAGGTTGCTCGGTGCCTCGGACGTGTGTGCGAGCACGGATGCGCTGCTGATTTGTGGCGCTAGGACTTCCTCTCGATCTTGAGATCGGCAACAGATCGTCTACATCAACCACGAGTTTAACTCGTTAAGCTTTGTCGGTCTTCAAGGGTATGTTCTCTCGCCCGTTGTTTGTATCTAGTAGATATATCTTGGTACATAGTTGTTCCCATTGTAGGAATTTTTTTGTTTTCTATGTTGCGAACCCTATAGTGGTATCAGAGCTGGATCTATGTGTAGATGCTTTACACGGGTAGTACACATATGAGTATGTGGGCGATGATGATCATGTTGTTGCTCCTTAGTTGTAATTTTGGATATTGGTGGCATAGTGGGATGAAGCGGCCTGGACAAACTTTACATGTCCTCGCACATGGGACCTGTTCCATGCTTGACATGCAACTAGTTTGCATAAGTGGCTAGCGGGTGTCTGTCTCTCCTACTATAGTCAATATCTATTTTACAACGAGTTTTCAACAATTTGGTTATCCTCGTTTGTAGTTCATTTTTGTAGGTATGAACGGTTCTATATTCGAAAGCCCTAAGCCACGTAAAATTTGCAATGGATAAATTAGAGGCGTCTGGTTTAGATTGTTGATGGGCTAGTGTTATGATATGGTGATGTTGTAAGTAGAAGTATGAGATGATACTCTTACAACACACATAACGTGTAAGTTCCATAGACCTTGGCCTTACACATATAGGTATGATAGTGATCATACCACGGTGCACATGATAGAGATCATATGCGGGAACCATATCATTCCACTAATAAACATGTGATGTTTGATAGCATCTTATATTGCTTGTTTGGAGTTTTATTAGCATAATAATATGATCCCTCATTTAAATATCAAGATAAGAATGTGTTCTTCCTTTAGTATGCACCGATTATGTTTTCGTCGCTCCAAGACATCACGTGATAATCGGGTGTTCTTGGATCCACGACCATATTTCGGGTGTAAGACAGTTACACACGCGAACACTAAGGTTCTTACTTGGTGAGCCTAGCATGTACAAACATGGCCTCAGAACACGGACCGAAAGGTTAAGCATGAGTCATATAGTAGATATGATGCCCATTTGATGCTCGCCTTTGAAGCTACACCGACTCACGTGATGATCGGACTTGGTGTACTGGATTTGGTTCATGTAATCACCAAAAAGACACGAGGGATGTCGTTTTTGAGTGGGAGTTCACTCGTAATGTGGATTAGTTGAACTCAATCTATCATAAACTTAGTCTAAACTTTACAAATTCTGTTGTAGATGGCACCACCTGCTTTTAATTTCAATGTGTTCATGGATAAATAGAAACTTGCAACGAACGGTAAAAACTTTACTGAATGGGCCATGAATTTGAGGATTCTCCTCTCTACTGCACAAAAGCAATATGTGCTAGAAGCGCCGCTAGGCCCCCCACCTTTTGAGGATGCCCCTCACGAGGAGAAGAATGTCTATCAGACTCGTCAGGAGGACCACAACTTAGTTCATTGCGGCATATTGTATGGGCTAGAGCCAGAACTTCGAAAGCGTTTCAAAAACGGCAATGCATTTGATACAATGGGTGAGTTGAAAATGATTTTCGACACACATGCTGCTGTAGAGAGCTATGATGCTTCAGAAAAGTTCTTTAGCTGCATGATGGAAGAGCACAACTCCATTAGTGAGCATGGACTCAAGATGTCGGGTTACACCGATAAGCTTGTGTCCTTGGAAATATCGATTCCCATTGACTTAGGCATCCATCGTGTTCTGCAGTCTCTGCCACCTAGCTATAAGAGCTTTGTGATGAACTATAATATGCAAGGCATGAAGAAGTCTCTCCCCGAGCTTAAAACTGCAGAAGTGGAGATCAAAAAGGAACATCAAGTGTTGATGATCAATAGGGAACACTGGTTTCAAGAAAGACAAGAAGGGAAAACGGAAGGGAAGTAAGGGCGGCAAGCCGGTTGCCGTGCCTGAAAAGAAACCCCGAGTTGGACCTAAGTCTGATACCGAGTGCTACTATGTCAGGAGACTGGCCACTGGAAGCGCAACTGCCCCAAGTATTTGGCAGACAAGAAGGCCGACAAGGCAAACAAAGGTATATATGATATACATGTTATTGATGTGTACTTGACTAGTGCTCGCAGTAGCACCTGGGTATTTGATACCGGTTCAGTTGCTAATATTTGTAACTCGAATCAGGGGCTGCAGAACAAGCGACCGCTAGCAAGGGGTGAGGTCAAGATGCGTGTCGGCAATGGATCAAACGTTGATGTGATAACCGTCGGAACGCTACCTCTCCATTTGCCATCGGGATTAGTTATAAACTTGAATAATTGTTATCTGGTGCCTTCACTGAGCATGAACATTGTATCTGGATCGTGTTTGATGTGAAGTGGTTATTCATTTAAATCCGAGAACAATGGTTATTCTATTTATATGAATGAAATCTTTTATGGTCATGCACCAATGATGAATGGTTTATTTCTATTAGATCTCGATAATAATGTTACACATATTCATAATGTTGATGCTAAAAGGATTAAACTTAATGATGATATATCCCCATATATGTGGCACTACCGTCTAGGTCATATTGGCGTTAAACGCATGAAGAAGCTCCATTCGGATGGACTTTTGGAATCACTTGATTTTGAATCATTTGATACATGTGAGCCATGCCCTATGCGCAAGATGACTAGAACGCCATTTTCCTGTTCAATGGAACGGGCAACAGATTTATTGGAAATCATACATTCTGATGTATGTGGTCCAATGAGTGTGTCAGCGCGAGGTGGATATCATTATTTTGTTACTTTCACGGATGATTTGAGTAGATACGGTTATATCTACTTGATGAAACACAAGTATGAAACCTTTGAAAAGTTCAAGGAATTTCAGAATGAAGTGGAAAATCATCGTAATAGAAAGATCAAATTTCTACGGTCCAACCGCGAAGGTGAGTATCTAAGTTACGAATTTAGCACTCACATGAAAGAGTGTGGAATTGTTTCACAACTCACACCTGCCGGAACACCACAGCGAAATGGTGTGTCGGAACGTCGTAATCATACTTTATTGGATATGGTTCGATCTATGATGTCTTTGATAGACTTGCCGTTGTCATTTTGGGGTTATGCAGTAGAAACTGCTGCATTCACTTTAAATCGGTCATCATCTAAATCCGTTGAAAAGACACTATATGAATTGTGGTTTGGAAACAATCCTAAGCTGTCATTTCTTAAAGTTTGGGGATGCGATGTTTATGTGAAGAAACTTCAACCGGATAAACTCGAACCCAAAGCGGAAAAATGCATCTTCATAGGATACCCTAAGGAAACTATTGGGTATTCTTTCTATCACAGATCCGAGGGCAAGGTTTTTGTTGCCAAGAATGGATCCTTTCTAGAGAAAGAGTTTCTCGCGAAAGGTGTGAGTAGTCGGAAGGTAGAACCCAAAGAGGTTATTGAACCTTCTCTTCAAAGTATGGCGAGTAGCGCAGCGTCGGAAGTTGTTCTGGAGTTGGCTTCACCTGTTGAAGAGGGAACTAATGATAATGATCATGAAACTCCAAAAGAGAGTACTACCAAACCTCGCAGGTCTAGCAGGGCGCGTGCAGCTCCCGAGCTGTATGGAAACCATGTCATGTATTTCATGGTTGATGAAATTGATGACCCTGCGATGTATGAAGAAGCGATGATGAGCCCGGATTCCAACAAATGGTTAGAAGCCATGAAATCCGAGATGGAATCCATGTATGAAAATCAAGTTTGGAACTTGGTGGAATTACCTCACGACCAAAAGGCCATGGAGAAAAAATGGATTTTCAAAAGGTAAACCGATGCTGATGGCAATGTGACCGTCTATAAAGCTCGAGTTTTCACAAAGGGGTTTCGACAAATTCAAGGAGTTGACTACAATGAGACATTCTCTCCCGTAGGGATGCTAAAGTCAGTTAGGATTATGTTAGCAATTGCTGCATATTTCGATTATGAGATATGGCAGATGGATGTCAAAACCATGTATCTCAATGGTAATATTGAAGAAGAGTTGTATATGATACAACCAAAGGGTTTTGTCGATCCTAAGTATGCTAACAAGGTGTGCAAGCTTCAGTGATCCATCTATGGATTGAAGCTAGCATCACGAAGTTGGAATCTCCGCTTTGATGAGGTGATCAAAGAGTTTGGATTCGTCCAAACTTATGGAGAAGCTTGTATTTACAATAAAGTGAGTGGGAGCATTGTGGCATTTCTGATATTATATGTGGATGACATATTATTGATCGAAAATGATATAGATCTTTGAAACAGTGTTAAAAGTTATCTAAACAGCAAATTTTCAATGAAGGACCTAGGTGAAGCTACATATTAGGCATAAAGATCTATAGAGATAGATCTAGGCGCCTAATAGGGATATCGCAAAGTACATACCTTGATAAGATTTTAAAGAAGTTTAAAATGGACGGAAGTAAGAAGGGGTTCTTACCTATGTTGCAAGGCAAGACATTGAGTAAGACTCGAAGTCCGGCTATGGCGGAAGAAAGAGAGATAATGGACAAAGTCCCCTATGCTTCAGCCATAGGCTCTATAATGTACGCCATGTTATGTACAAGACCGGATGTGGCACATGATATTAGTTTGACTAGTAGGTACCAATCGGATCCAGGTTCGGAACACTAGATAGGGGTCAAGAATATCCTTAAGTACTTACGAAGAACTAAGGATATGTTTCATATATACGGAGGTGAAGAAGAGCTCGTCGCTAAGTGTTATGTCGACGCAAGCTTTGACACCGACCCGGATGACTCTAAGTCTCAATCCGGATACGTATTTCTCATGAATGGCGGAGTAGTTAGTTGGAGGAGTTCCAAAAAACCTGTGGTAGCGGGATCAACAACGGAGGCCGAATATGTTGCTGCTTCGGAAGTGACTCAGGAAGCGGTTTGGATGAAGGAGTTCATATCCGAACTAGGTGTGGTTGCAAGCGCGTTGGACCCAATGGTGAACTATTGTGACAACAATGGTGCCATTTCCAATGCCAAAGAACCAAGGTCTCACAAGAATTCCAAGAATATTAAGCACCAGTTTCACTCCATCCGCGAGCATGTCAAGGATGGAGATATAAAGATTTGTAAAGTACACACGGATCTCAATGTAGCAGATCCATTAACTAAAACTCTCCCTAGAGCAAAACATGATCAACACAAGAACTCCATGGGTGTTCGATTCATCACTATGTAACTAGATTATTGTCTCTAGTGCAAGTGTGAGACTGAAGGGAATATGCCCTGAGAGGCAATAATAAAGTTTTTATTATGTGTATTCCAAGTATATGATAGATGTTTATTTTGCATGCTATAATTGTATTAATACGTAAACATTAATACATGTGTGTTTAATAAACAAACAGAAAGTTCCTAGTTATGCCTCTCTCATAAACTAGCTCGTTGATTAACAAGATGATCAAGGTTTCCTGATCATGGACATTGGATGCTGTTAATAACGGGAACACAACATTAGTGTAATGGTGTGATGAACATTCATTCGAAGTATAGCATTACGACAAAGTCATTGAGTTTATATTGCTATAACAACTTACGAAGTGATCCTAATGCTTAGACCATGAGATCATGTCAATCACTAACACCGGAACAGTTTTGTGATAACATCAAACGTCACACCATAACAGGGTGATTATAAAGATGGGTTCATAACTAATAAAGTGTTATGTTGAGGCCCATGGATCGAGAGTGGAATTTGTTCAACCCGATGATGGATAGATATATTCTGGGCCCTCTCGGTGATATCACATTGGTTAGGTTGCAAGCAAGTGATTTGATCACTAGAATGTTATATCACGGGAACGAGAAAAGAGTGCATGTCAGTAACAAGATCAAACTAGGTATGGAGATACCAATGATCGAATCTCGGACATGTAATATATCGCGAAACAAAGGGATTAAGATACTAGCGTAAAAGGTTCCGACGATCACAAGAAAGTCATCGTTGAATGTGCGGGAGTCAGTATGGGTCTCCAGATCCCGCTTCTGATTATTGATCCGAGAGGGGTCTCGATCATGTCCGCATTATTCACGAATCATAGGGTGACACACTTAAGAGACACCGACATCCAATTTGAGTAAAAGTTTCATGCCGGAAAGAATAACAAGTGCAGGAATTTATTTCACTAGATACTGAAACAGGTTTTCGGGTGAAATTGCATAAAGTGGTTATGCATGTGAAATAGAATTCTAGCAAGGGCTTATATGTGAATTTTTTTCATTAAAGTAATTGAAAAAATTCTGAATAAATAAAAGAGTTTTATTTAATGAGAGTTTGCATTAAATTTGGTGGAAAATTAATTGCAAGTTTGAGTGGGATTTTGAGTGGAGGGAAATGAAGAGGTTTTTGTGAGTGGAGTGTCCACCCACATGAATGAAGGAGGGGAGGGGGCAGCCCCCATGGCCAGCGGCCACCCCCTTGGGTGCCCCCCTCCTCCTATAAAAGGCACCCCTCTCCCTCTCTCTCTCACTCACACATCCTCATGAAGGATCTCTCTCCCCCTCTAGAATTTATCCCCCATGGTCTCGGACTAGCGAGATACATGTTCCCGGTGGCTATTCGGCAAGAAAGAGTTGTGCTTCCGCTGCATCGCTGGAGCAAGGAGACGGAGGTTGCTCGGTGCCTCGGATGTGTCTTGTGACACGGACAGATCGCTCCTGATTTGCGGCGCTAGGACTTCCTCTCGATCTTGAGATCGGCAAGAGATCGTCTACATCAACCACGAGTTTAACTCGTTAAGCTTTGTCGGTCTTCAAGGGTATGTTCTCTACGGATATACATCCGCCCTTTGTTTGTATCTAGTAGATAGATCTTGGTACATAGTTGTTCCCATCGTAGGAAATTTTTTGTTTTCTATGCTGTGAACCGTATAGATACACCTTCCACTGTTTACTTGCTGCAAACCATCATTTCCTTCCGCACCATACAATTAATCCTTTGTTACAGCAAACCGGTGAGCTTGACAACCTCGATTTCCACGTTGCTTTCAACACCTTTGAGACATTTCCTTCCTTCTACTTGTAGGGTTTCGTAGCATGGAAAACAAAAAATTTCTACCGCATACAAACAAACAAGCCAAGATCTATCTACTAGATTGTAGCAACGAGTCGATGGAATAACTCACCCTCGAAGATTCCAAAGTGTTTAACGAGAGCGGATTCTCGTGGGTGATGTAGTCGTACTCTTGCCGATCTCAGGATCGCGTAGACGATCCTTCCGGCGCTATGCTCCGCAAGCAGCTCTCCCATGATCGGTCACACATTCGGTACTCGTGAAGACCTTCCTCTCCTTGTTCCAGCAGCGGAGGTTGTAGCACTCTCCTCGCGATTCCGGCAGCACAACGGCGTGGTACCGGAAGTAGAGGGGAGATCTCGCAGGGCTTCGCCTTAAGCCGGAGCGAGTATGGTGGACTATGAGAGAGCTCCTCGGTGATCTAGGGTTTAGACACACCAAGGAGGAGGCTTGGCCGGCGGCTAGGGTTAGCTAGGCGGCGGCGGCTTGCCCTAGGGCGGCGGCGGCTGCAGGAGGGCCGGCGGCTTAGGGCTAGGGTTTGCGGGTGGAGGTGTTGGGTGCTAGGAGGGGCAGCCCTGCCCCTCCTTATATAGGTGGAGGGGTCACGCCAGGGGAGGGGAGTCCCTCCCCAACTCGGTTTTCCCAAGGGGGCGGCAGTGGAGGGGAGGAACTCCTCCCCAACTCGGTTTCCACCTTCCCCTCCACTTCCCAAAATAGCCGTTTGACTTTTCAAATTGGCGTTTGACTTTTTCAAACTAGGATTTGATTAAACCCTTTATTTTGTTCAGCGATGACACCTAGTACATGATGCAATCATTCCAACTTGGTATGACACATTCATGTACCCTTCCCCTTCGGAATGTCGGACATTCCGGAACCTTCTAGAACATTCCCGATGAAAACACCGGAACCATTCTCCAACCCTGAAACAGGACTTTCCTTATATGAATCTTATTCTCCGGACCATTCCGGATCTCCTCGTGATATCCCAGATCCCATCCGAGACTCCGAACAACATTCGGTCTCTTTCTCATCATTCCATAACTACTCAAACAATGTCGAATCCTTAAGTGTGTCTCCCTATGGTTCGTGAATTATGCGGACATGATCGAGACACTTCTCCGAACAATAACCAATAGAGGAATCTGGAAATTCATATGGCTCCCACATATTTCTACGATTACTTTGCGATCGAATGAACCACTTACATACGATACCAATTTCCCTTTGTCTCACGATAGTTTACTTATCCAAGGTTATGATCGTCGGTATCTCTGCATACCTAGTTCAACCTCGTATCGATAAGTACTCTTTCTCGTTCCGTGATATGTGATCCCTTGTGAGCCAGTCACATGCTTGCAAGCTAATTGGATGACATTCCACCGAGAGGGCCCAGAGTATATCTATCTGTCATATGGATGGACAAATCCCACTCTTGATCCATGTGTCTCAACCAATACTTTCCGAACACTCAATGCCACCTTTATAGCACCCAGTTACGGTGTGGTGTTTGATGTCATCAAAGCATCCTTCCGGTGAAGGTGATATGCATGATCTCATGGTCGAAGGAATTAGGTTACTATGTATCAGAAAGCATATAGCAATTGAACTATTAAAATGACTTGATCTTTATGCTACGCTTATCTATAGGAGTATGTCCACCATATCATTCTCCTAACGATATGATCTTGTTGTTAATAACATCACAATGTTCATGATAGGGAAACCACAATCATTTATTAACCAACAATCTAGTATTATATAGAGGCTTTACTAGGGACTCTATTTTAAGTTTACAAATCACACAAGTATTAATGTTTCCTTGTTAATACTATTATAGCATGAATGTAAACATTTATCATAAACACAAAGATATAATAATAACTACATTTATTATTGCCTCTAGGGCATATCTCCAACACTACTGGTTCGATAACCTTGGTTTCTTACTGAGGGAAAACTTGCTGTTGTGCTACATCACACCTTGCTCTTGGGGTTTCTCGACGAAGCTCTCCGCGTTGACACAGCGCCATCAAGCTATTTCTGGCGCTGTTGCTAGGGAGGCTAAGGACGTATTCACAAGGGGGGTCCTCCTCAACCTTTCTCTTTACTTTGTGTTTTGTTTGCTTAGTTTCTTTTGCTTGGTTTTGTTTGCCTCTTTTTATCAAAAACTCAAAAAAATATTGAGTTTAGTTTGGTTTTCTTTCTCTTATCAAAAACACAAAAAAATTAGTTCCTACTCTAGTTGCTACTGCTGTTTTTGGCTTGCCCACTTTTGCCAAAATGAACTCTGTTGAGAACACCAAGTTGTGTGACTTCACTAGCACAAACAACAATGATTTCCTTAGCACTCCTATTGCTCCACTTGCTCCTGATGCTACATTTTATGAAATTAAGCCTGCTTTGTTGAATCTTGTGTTAAGAGAGCAATTTTCTGGTGCTAGTTCTGATGATGTTGTTGCCCATCTCAATAACTTTGTTGAACTCTGTGAGATGCAAAAGTGTAAGGATGTAGATGGAGATATTATTAAGCTCAAGATGTTTACATTCTCCTTGAGAGGAAAAGCTAAAGAATGGTTGCTATCCTTGCCTAGAAATAGTATTGATTCTTGGACTAAGTGCAAGGATATTATGAAATTTAAACAACTTGATAATGAACATGTTGCTCAAGCTTGGGAAAGAATGAAATCTTTGGTTAAGAATTGTCCCACTCATGGACTCACTGCTTGGATGATTATCCAGACTTTTTATGCAGGTTTGAACTCTCTTCAAGAAACCTGTTGGATTCAGCTGCTGGAGGTACCTTTATGGGCATCACTTTGGGTGCTGCAACAAAGCTCCTTGATAATATGATGGTGAATTACTCTGAATGGCACACTGAGAGAGATCCACATGGTAAGAAGGTAAATTCTGTTGAAGAAACCTCCTCTTTCAGTGATAGGATTGATGTCATTATGGCTATGATTATTAATGGGAAAGGTCCTTTAGATCCAAATAATGTTCCCTTAGCCTCTTTGGTTTCTCAAGAAGAGCAAGTTGATGTGAACTTCATTAGAAACAACAATTTCAACAACAATGCCTATAGGAATAATTTTTGTGGTAACAACAATTATAGGCCTTATCCTCCTAATAATGGCAATACGTATGGAAAATCCTACAACAATTGTAGAAGTGCCCCCTCTAAACTTGAAGGCATGCTCAAAGACTTTATTAGTAAGCAAACCACTTTCAACAAGACTATAGAGTAAAAACTTTTTAATGTTGAGAAAAATATTTCCTATTTGTCTGAAGATCAGTCCTCTTTGATTAATAAAATGGCTGCTAAACCTGAAACCATGGAAAGTACCTTTGCTACTACTCATGCCATACAAGTTACTATTGAAGAAAATGTTAGACTGTTAGCCCAACTTCATGCTAAGTGGGAAAGAGAAGCTGAAATTGATAGAAACAATAGTGTGTGCACCATCACCACTAAACCACAAGAAGTCCCTATTCCTCCTCCTATAATGCCTATGCCTATGGAATCTACTACTTGTGATGCTAAGTTTTATTTTGATATAGATGGTTGCAATATTTCTGAAGTGATTATGTTCCTGCAAAAACTTGCTAGAAGTCCTGATGCTAGTGATATGCATGTTTCTTTCACCAAACACATTACAGATGCTCTTGTTAGGATTAAGGAAGAGAAGCTAAAACACAAAGCTTCTATTCCTAAGTAAGTACAAGATAGTTGGGAACCTATTATTAATATGCAAGTGAATGACTTTGATCTCAAAGCTTCATGTGATCTTGTTTCTAGTGTCTCTATTATGCCTAGGAAGATTTATGAAATGCTTGATTTGCCACCTTTGGAAGATTGTTATTTGGATGTCCCACTTGATGATAATGCTAAGAAGAAACTCATGGGGAGTATTAATGATGTTCTCATCATGGTTAACAATGCTTATGTCCCTTTTGATTTCTATGTTTTGGATGTTGAATACAATGCTTCTTGTTCTATTACTTTGGGAAGACCTTTTCTTAGAACTGTTGGTGCCATCATTGATATGAAAGAAGGCACCATAAACTATAAATTTCCATTCAAGAAAGGTATTTAACACTTCCCTCTGAGGAGAGAGAAATTTCTTTTTGCTCCTCCTTTGAAAGCAAGGTTTGATGTTAATGCTTCCTTATTTGAAAATACTTGATTTCTTGCTTCTTGTGCCTAACTTAAAGGCGTTAAAGAGAAGTACTTGTTAGGAGATAACCCAAGAGTTTACTTGAGTCTTGGAAGTTATTACTTCAGTAATGGCCTCTCCTTATACTTTTTTGTTTGCTTGTTTTGTGCCAAGAATGACCTCTAATGAGAGGGAAGTAAGATTTGGGGAGTTGCTGTCCCGAAACAGATTGTTGTCCTCCACCATAAAAATTCGTGAGGAGTCTCTATAAGTCGGATTGATCTAAACATTTACGAATAAATCCCCCAGTATATTAGTTAACTTTATTTTGTTCAACACTTTTTGATTTGAGCAACATACGATTTTCCAAAAAATCGGTTTCTAATTGTTGGTCTGTTTTGACAGATTTCTGGCATTATTTGCATTTGCTTCTTATTGATTCCTTTTTGAGTTCTCTTTTGAGGAATTAAGCTTTTTGAAGGAGTTGCTACAGTATCTTGTGTTTTTAGTGAAAAGTTTTGTTTTTCCAAAGTTAAGCCCAAGGGTCTATTATCTTTTGAATGCACTAATGTTGCTAATGAAGATTGTGTGAAGTTTTGTATGAAGGAAAAATTTCCGGTGTAGAGAGAGAATGATGTAATGAGATGAAGAATGGACAAAAGCTCAAGCTTGGGGATTCCACCCCGGTGTCACCCCAAAAAATATCAAAGAATTACAAGAGTCAAATCTTGGGGATGCCCAAGGCATCCCCTTCTTTATCAATAAAAAGCTCAGGTCTGTCTAGACACTTCATTTTTATTGTTTCATGCACTGTTGTGTTGTTCTTGGAGCGTCTTAGTTTTTGTTTGCTTTGCTTAGTTTGTTTAGTTTGCTTGAATAAAGTAGTTTGGACCCCCGTTCTCGCTGTGTTGTTTCAAATAAGTCAATTGGTATTAGAAATGAGTAGAAAGTTCTTGCTTGGAAGTGCAAGAGGAGCTTGCATTGACTGTGACTTAGACTTTAGCATGACATGCTAGGTGTTGTTTTAACCTTATGCTTAGTGATTATTACTGTAGCATGAATTTTTCCAAACAATTGGGATTTCTTAGTGTGCCTTGAAGAAATTATGCGTTGTTTTAGCATACAAAAGCATAGTATTGTGGTATTCTCCTTTGATGCTTTGTTTGGGTTGACTTGGCACATGCTCACACCATGTTATGACTATGACAAGTCACCATAGCCTCTATGATCATTTAGTTCATGACTTGTAGTACCACTCTATGCTTTGATTAGTAGTGTTTTGTCGCTCTGCATGATTTGGCCATTATTGCTCTCTTAGTTGGTTGCTCCCAGTCTTTTGCTAGCCTCCACTTGTATGAGTAAGCTCTGCTCATGCTTCCAACTCCCAAGAAACCCAGTTATTCCAAAGTGTCCACTATAAATTCCTATGCATGGTGTGTTACACCATTCCAAGTATATTCTTGTTTTTAGCTATCTTCCAATTGAAAAGTATTTTTATGTGAAAACTTAGTGATTAAAGCCCTCACAAACTTGATGGCAGACTTTATATTCTTTGCCCCTAATAAACTGGAACCATTGTGTCATCTATGTTGTATATGCTTGCACTTATACGTTGGAATTAGCAGAACCATGCTGTCATGTGGAACATTTTCAACATTGCACTTGTACTTTGTACATAGTTGATATCATGCTCTTTTGTCTATGGATGTCACTAGTGTGAAATAAAGAGGGAGATTGTAAGTCCAGGAGTTATGTATTTTGTGTTAGAGAAACGCCTGGGCCGCTAGTCTAAGCCATGCCTAATCATGGTGGAAACTTGCAGCATCACCATAATGAGCTATCTGTGAAGCATCCTCAATAAAAATCTATGCAAATAGTAAATAAAAAGATCGCTGAGATGCTCATTGTCTGCTTTCCTTGTCATTTTGGTTATGGGATAGCTCCTGTACCATATGCAAGGGGTACCCCGTTGGCGGTTCTCTATGATACACATGCACTTACTATGACAAGAACTTACAGGTGACTGAAGTTGAGTAGCATGAGGTGTGGCCCTCGTATTCAAGGGACATGAGATTGCCAACTTATACTTTGTCAAGCATATACTCCATAGTTTGTTCACTTTAACCTTAATCACTTCAAGATGCTTATGATAGGGGCAATGAGGGCTGAAAGTTAACAAGTATCATAACTTTTGGAAGCTCTTTTTGAAACTTGAAATCCCTGCTTCACTTTATGAAGGGCCTTTCTTCCACTATTATGTTGAGTCTCCACCTTCTACCTTTAGGCACCATTAAGATAGCATAGTTGTCATTCTTAGTTCTATGTGCAGTGTCCCAAAATTTATTGATTGATGCATATTGTGATATTACTTTCTCTTGTGCTATTTGTATCTAGTCACTCTTATGAACTTTGAAGGTGTCCAATGCATCTATTTGCTACTCTATGAGGTACAAGATGATTGCCACTATGCCATGTTTTCTGTATGTGAAACAAACAAATGTTTTTCAATGCATGTTATCCCTGATCTTTGTTTGTAGCCTTTCATGTTGCATGCATAGTTACTTTGTCTTATTGTTGGAACTCCATCTTTCATGCACATGTTTAGAGTTCTTTGATCCTAGCTTTCAACTCTTGCAAATGGTTTGATCTTGGTTTTGATGGTGCATGTCACCTAAAAAATTATTCTTTTATCACTTACCTACTCGAGGACAAGCAGGAGTTAAGCTTGGGGATGCTTGATACGTCGGAAACGTATCTATAATTTTTGATGTTCCATGCTTGTTTAGTATCTACTTTGCTTTGCTTGTCCACACTTTGAGGTATTTTTATATGTTTTCTAGAACTAACCTATTAACAAGTTGCCATAGTGTCAGTTGCCTGTTTTCTTCTGTTTTTGGTTCTAGAAAGGCAGAAAATCAATATTCTCAGAATTGGACGGGACAAAATCCAAAGTCAATATTTTACTATGGGCAACACGAAGCCAGAATACGAGACGGAGAAGGCTCACCAGGGGGCCACACCCCACAGGCTGGCTGGTGGGCCCACCGCACTGGGGTGCAGCCGCCTTGTCCCTCGCCGCCTCTTCACCTGTAAAGTCCCCCCAATGCAGAAACCCTAAAGACCCGATCAATATTCCACGAAACCGTTTGTAGCCGCCGCCACCATCGTCCCTAGATCGGGGGGATCTTAAGATCTTTCCGGCACCCTACCGGAGGGGAGATGATCCTGGAGGCCTTCTTCTTCATCATGCCAGCCTCCGATATGAAGCGTGAGTATCTCCACCTTGGACTAGGGGTCCATGTAGTAGCTAGATGGTTGTATATCCTCCTTGTGCTTTCATATATAGATCTTGTGAGCTCCGTTCATGATCAAGATCTAATCTATTTGTAATCATGCATGTTGTGTTCGCGGGGATCCGCTGGATATTGAGATTACTATGTCAGATTGATTAATGGTTTTGTCTTATGATTCTATCATGTCTGTGTGGTTTGTGATCTTGCATGCTCTACGTTGTTAGTAGCTATCTTGGCCAAGTTATGTCGGCGCCTCGTGTTGACGTGGGACACCTCGTTCGAACCCCAAGAGCAAGGTGTGAAGCAGCACAACAAAAAGTTTACCTCAGTAGAGACCAAGGTTATCGAACCAAAAGGAGGAAGGAAGCGTCTCAAAGGTGTTGCAAGAAACATGGAAACCTGCACAACACAAACTCAAGACTTTGTCCCAACAAATCAATGAGGTTGTCAAGCTCACCGATTTGCTGTAACAAAGGATTAAACGTATTGTGTGGAAGGTAATGGTTTGCAGCAAGTAAAAAAGTAACTATGGAAGATGTATCAATGGTAAAGATTGGACCGGGGTCCATAGTTCACTAGAGGTGCTCTCCTTAGATAAACAACATGGCATGAAGGGTAAACAAATTACAACAGGGCAATTGACAGGAACTGAGAAAGGCATAACAATGCAATTACTAGTCAGAAAGATCCTATGAGATTCGATTGGGCAGTACAACAAGATACATAGACCTCCATCCAACTGCATCTATGACTAGAAGTCCACCTTCAGGTTATCATCTGAACCCCCTCTAGTATTAAGTTGCAAGCAACAGACAACTACTTTAAGCAAAGTGTGTAAGGTAAACGGGCCACATGCTGCATGAACAAGAGACCGTTGTTTTCTCCCTAGTGGCAACAGCACATCTACAACCGAAGAGATTTCTATCACTTCCCTTGGAAACTAGAGGCATGAACCCACTATCAGGCATAAATACCACCTCTTGGAGTCACTAGCAACTACTTGGCCAAGATAGCTACTAACAACGGAGAGCATGCAAGATCACAAACAACACAGACATGATAGAATTATAAAGACAAAGCCATTAATCAAACCAACATAATAATCTCAATATCCATCGTATCCCGCAAACACAACATGCATGATTACAAATAGATTAGATCTTGATCATGAATGGAGATCACAAGATCTATACATGAAAGCACAAAGGAGGAGATACAACCATCTAGATACTACATGGACCCATAGTCCAAGGTGTAACTACTCACGCATCATACCGGAGAGAAGGACTCCGGGATGATCTCCCCTCCGGCAGGGTGCCGGGAAGAACATGTTGGAATTATGCCCTAGAGGCAATAATAAAGATGTTATTATTATAATTCTTGTTCATGATAAAGTTTATAATCCATGCTAGAAATGTATTAAGCGGAATCTTTGATACTTGTGTGGTTTATGAACAACACTGTGTCCCTAGTACGCCTCTATGTACTAGCTCATTGATTAATGATGGTTAAGGTTTCCTAACCATAGACATGAGTTGTCAATTAATAATGAGATCATGTCATTGGGAGAATGATATGATGGACAGACCCAAATCAAGCAGAGCAATTAGATCGTGTCATCGTGCTCATCTTTGCGAAGCTTTTTCTTATGTCAAATATTGTATTCCTTAGACCATGAGATAATGCAACTCCCTGGTATCGGAAGAAAGCTTTAAGGTCATCAAACGTCATCCTATGAGAGGGTGATCATAAAGGTGTTTCTCAGGTGATCGGAAAGTACCTGTTGGTTTGTATGTATCGAGATGGGATTTGTCCCTCCCAAGTCAGAGAGATATACTTCGGGCCCACTCGGTAATCAATATCAACACCGCTTGCAAGCACGTGCTTAAGGAGTTAATCACGAAGTGATATCGTATTATGGAATGAGTAAAGTACTTGCTGTGAACGAGATTGAACTAGGTATGCCGATGACAACGATCGAATCTCAGGCAAGTAAAATATCGTGTGACGAAGGGAATATATATATGGTATTAATTGAATCCTGGCATCGTGGTTCATCCGATATGATCATCGATGAATATGTGGGAGTCAATATGGGTTTCTAGATCCCGCTGTTGATTATTGATAGAAGATCATGTCTGCATATTCTCGAACCCGTAGGGTCACACACTTAACGTGTCTCGACGCTATGATAGAATGGATAATTGGTTTATGAGTTTTTGTTCGGAGTCTCGGATGAGATCCAGGACATCACGAGAGGTTCCGGAATGGTCCGGAGAATAAGATTCATATAAGGGAAAGCAGTTTTTGGATTTCGGAATTGTTTCGGAATGTTGATGCTAGGAAGGTTCTAGAAGCTTCCGAAGTGGGACCAACGTGGCCCCACTTGTCGGGAGGGGGCGTGGTCCTATGAGGGAGTGCCCTGGCCGCATTGGGCCAGGGGCACAAGGCCCCATAGGCCTAGCCGGCCAAGCCCTAGGGGAAACCCTAGGGAGAGCTTCTAGAAGGGAGGGAACTTGCCGCCCACTCCACCCCGTGTGGCCGACGGCCCTAGGGTTTGGAGGAGGGGTAAGGGCAGCCGGACATTCCTCTATATATATAAAGAGGGCAGGGGCGCACCCTCCCCCTCACCTCCTCAAACCCTAGTCGCCTAGTTGCTGCCCTCCTCTCTCCCCGACTACGCGTTGGCGAAGCCCTGCCGCAGAAACTCTCCACCTTTGCACCACACCATCGTGTTGTAGATCCAATCTATCTCTCCACCCTACTTGCTGGACCGAGGAAGGAGGATACGTCGAGGTGCCGTACGTGTGCATCTCTCGGAGGCGTCGCCACTTGCGGCGTTGGATCGGATCGGATCGCGAGGAGGAGAAGGCTAGTACGACTACATCAACCACATTCCGTTAAACGTTCTGCTGTGCGATTTCTTCAAGGGTATGAAGATATCATCTATCCTCCCTCGTTGTTTTCATCTCCTAGATTAGATCTTGGCTTCCCCATTCGCATCCGTAGAAAATTTTGATTTACTATGTTGCGAAACCCTTCAGTGGTATCAGAGCTAGATCTATGCGTAGATGTGTTTCACGAGTAGAACGCAACATGCTTGTTGCGGGCGTTGATGTTTTCTGTTGCAAGCCTCTTGTTGTGTACTTCTTATGATGCGGGATAGTGAGACGAAGCGGTCCAGGCCAACTTTACGCGACCTCGTTCGCGAGACCGGCTCCGCACTTGACGTGTGACTTGTTCCACACATGCGGCTGGTGGATGCCAGTTTCTCTCACTATAGTTGTCATGGGATTTACACCGGATGTTGGCAACCATAATATCACCGTTGTGGCTTTCCATAGGTAATAATCGTTCTTAGCTTGTTACTCCCATAAGCCACGTAAAACATGCAACAACAAAGTAGAGGCGTCTAACTTGTTTTTGCAGAGAGTGTTTCTGTGATATGGTATGGCCCAAGATGTGTATGTTGTATGCAATGATCATGTTTTGTAATATTTCACGACTTGCATGTCAATGAGTACACAACCGGCAGGAGCCATATGGTTGTCTTTATAATTGTGTATGACATGTGTGTCAACTTCTTATACACCATGTAATAGCTTTACTTTATCGCTAAGTAGTTATCAATAGTTGTAGTTGCTATTCGTGGTGGAGGCAATCATGGTGGAGTGATGGAGATCATGCTGGCACGCACAAGATGGAGATCATTGCACGGAGATAGGCTATACCATGTCACATAAAATTATATGCATGTGATGTTTATCCTTTTATGTATCTTATTATGCTTAGATCGCGACGGTAGCATTATAAGATGATTACTCACTTAAAGATCAAGATAAAACTGTGTTCTCCCCATGTATGCACCGTTGCGAAAGTTTGTCGTGTTCAAGCATCATGTGATGATCGGGTGCTATAAACTCTACATTCACTTACAATGGGTGCAAGCCAGTTTTGCACACGCGGAAATACTTGGGTTTGACTTGACGAGCCTAGCATGTACAGACATGGCCTCGGAACACACGAACCGAAAGGTTAAGCATGAGTCATATGAATGATATGATCGACACTTTGTTGTCCACCATTGAAACCACATCTCTTCTCGTGAAGATCGGATTAGGTGTGGTGAATTTGGATCATGTTCACTAAACAACTTGAGGGATGTTGAATTTAGTGGGAGTTCATCTAGTAATTTGATTAAGTTGAACTAGTTATCATGAACATAGGCTAAGTCCAACTTCAACTTCAACGTTTTTGATGAGAAAGAAAAGTTTAAGAACAATGGGTCTAACTTCACCAACTGGTTCCACAATCTGAGAATCATTTCGCTGGCGGACAAAAGGACTATGTCCTTGAGAAAGCGCTAGGTGACGTCCCTGCTGTAGATGCGCCGGCTGATGAGAAAGTTGTTTATCAGTCGCGCAAGAATGATTATGGTGTGATTAAGAGCACCATGTTGTTTGCTATCGAATCGGACCTTCAAAATCGTTTTGAGGAGTTCGCCGGGCCCTTTGAGATTCTTGAGGAACTGAAAACCATGTTTCAGACTCACGCTCGTTCTGAGAGATATGAGATCTCTTAGAAATTATTTAACTGCAAGATGGAGGAAGGGAGTTCCGTTAATGAGCACGCCATTAAGATGTCGGGCTACACTCAGCGCCTTGAGCAACTGGACTGCAAGATTCCAGAGGAGCTCAAGATTGACAAAGTTCTGCAATCACTCCCTCCTAGCTACAAAGGTTTTGGAGTTACTCACAATCAGATTGGTTCCACTGATACGATCACTGAGCTCTTCGCTAAGCTGAAAGCTGCGGTGGTGGACATCAAGAAAGATAATCATGTGTTGATGGTCAACAAGCCCCCTATCTTTAAGAAAGGTAAGGGTGCAAAGAAGTCCTTCAAGAAAGGCAGCGGCAAGCGCGTTGCCCCTGCTGAGAAGAAGCTCAAGTCTGGACCTAAGCCGGATTAATCGAGTGCTTCTATTGCAAGGACAAGGGTCATCGAAGCAATCGTCCAAGTACTTAGCGGACAAGAAGGCTGGCACCATCAAAGGTATATTTGATATACATGTTATTGATGTTTACCTTACTAGCGGTCATTGTAGTGCCTGGGTATTTGATACTGGTTCAGTTGCTAATATTTGTAACTCGAAACAGGAGCTACGAAATAGACGGCGGCTAGCGAGGGATGAGGTGACGATGCACGTTGGCGACGGATCAAGAGTTGATGTGATGGCCGTGGGCACGCTCTCCTTAGTTTTACCGTCGGGATTAGTTTTAAACCTTAATAAATGTTATTATGTGCCTGCGTTGAGCATGAACATCATATCTGGATCGTGTTTATTGCAAGACGGTTATTCATTTAAATCGGAGAATAATGGTTGTTCTATTTATATGAGTAACATCTTTTATGGTCATGCACCTGCTATGAATGGTTTATTTCTTCTGAATCTCGAAAGCAATGAAACACACATCCATAACATTGAGGCTAAGAGATGCAAAGTAGATAGTGATAATTCAACTTATCTGTGGCACTGCCGTCTAGGTCATATTGGTGTAAAACGCATGAAGAAACTCCATTCTGATGGACTTTTGGAGTCTCTTGATTTTGAATCATTTGACACGTGCGAGCCATGCCTCATGGGAAAGATGATCAAAACCCCATTCTCTAGAATAATGGAGCGAGCAACGGACATGTTGGAAATCATACATACCGATGTATGCGGACCAATGAGTGTTTCGACACGCGGTGGTTATCGCTATTTTCTCACTTTTACTGTTGACTTAAGTATATATAGGTATATCTATTTAATGAAACATAAATATGAAACATTTGAAAAGTTCAAAGAATTTCAGAACGAAGTGGAAAACCATCGTAACAGGAAAATTAAATTTCTACGATCCGATCGTGGAGGTGAGTATTTTAGTTATGATTTTCTCACGCATCTTAAAGAAAGCGGAATCGTTTCGCAACTCATGCCACCCAGAAAACCACAGCGCAATGGTGTGTCTGAACGCCGGAATCGAACTCTATTAGATATGGTGCGATCAATGATGTCTCTTACTGATTTGTTGTTATCAATTTGGGGTTATGCATTAGAAACCACTGCATTCACTTTAAATAGGGAACCATCTAAATCCGTTGAGACGACACCGTATGAACTATGGTTTGGTGCTAAACCTAAGTTGTCGTTTCTTAAAGTTTGGGGATGCGAAGCTTACGTCAAGAAGTTGATGCCGGACAAGCTCGAACCCAAAGCGAAGAAATGCGTCTTCATAGGATACCCTAAGGAAACGATTGGGTATACCTTCTACCACAGATCCGAAGGCAAAGTGTTTGTCGCAAAGAACGGATCCTTTCTTGAGAAGGAGTTTCTCTCGAAAGAAGTGACTGGGAGGAAAGCAGAGCTAGACGAGGTTATTGAACCTTCTCTTGAGTTGGAGAGTAGAGCAGCACCTGAAGTTGTTCCAGTGCCGTCTACACCAACAATAGAGGAAGCTAATGACAAGGATCATGAAGCTTCGGACGATGCTACTACTGAACATCGCAGGTCGACAAGGTCACGTGCCCCTCCTGAGTGGTACGGCAAACCTGTCTTAACTGTCTTGTTAGTAGACAACAGTGAACCTGCGAACTATGAGGAGGCAATGATGAGCCCAGACTCTGAGAAATGGCTAGAGGCCATGAAATCCGAATTAGGATCCATGAGCGAAAACCAAGTATGGACTTTGGTGGACCCTCCTAGCGACCGAAAGGCCGTTGAGTGCAAATGGATTTTCAAGAAGAAAACGTACGCGGATGGTAATGTTACTGTCTATAAAGCACGGCTTGTCGCGAAAGGTTTTCGACAAGTTCAAGGTGTTGACTACGATGAGACTTTCTCTCCCGTAGCGATGTTTAAGTCCATTCGGATTTTATTAGCAATTGTTGCGTTTCATGATTATGAAATATGGCAGATGGATGTCAAGACTGCGTTCCTCAATGTCAACATTGATGAAGAGTTGTATATGATGCAACCCAAAGGTTTTGTCGATCCTAAGGATGTTGATAAGGTGTGCAAACTTCAGTGTTCCATTTATGGACTGAAGCAAGCATCTCGGAGTTGGAACCTTCGTTTTGATCAAATGATCAAGAGCTTTGTATTTGTTCCAAATTGCTACGAAGCTTGTATCTACAAGAAAGTGAGTGGGAGCTCAGTGACATTTTTGGTACTATATGTGGATGACATATTGATTATTGGAAATGACATTGACATGCTTAACAATGTGAAGAGTTATTTGAACAAATGTTTTTCAATGAAAGACCTAGGGGAAGCTGCTTATATATTGGGCATCAAAATCTATAGAGATAGACAAAGACGCCTGATAGCTTTAAGCTAAAGTACATACCTAGACAAAGTTCTGAAAAGGTTCAGAATGGATAAGGCAAAGAAAGGTTCAGTGCCTATGTTGTCAGGTAAGATATTGAGCAAGGCTTAGTGTCCAGCTACGGTAAACAATAGAGAATCTATGAGCAAAGTGCCTTATGCCTCGGACATAGGTTCTATCATGTATGCCATGCTATGTACTAGACCGGATGTGTCCAATGCTCTTAGTTTGACGAGCAGATACAAAAGTGATCCAGGAGTGGAACACTGGACAGCCGTGAAGAACATCCTAAAGTATTTAAATAGGACTAAAGAAATGTTTTTAGTCTATGGAGGTGATGAACAACTCGTCATAAAAGGTTACGTCGACGCTAGTTTGGACACCGACAAGGATGATTCTAAATCTCAGACAGGATACGTTTATATTTTGAATGGAGGAGCTATGAGCTGGAGAAGCTGCAAGCAAAGCGTGATCGCGGGATCTACAGTAGAAGCGAAATACATGGCTGCTGCAGAAGCGTCAAGTGAAGGAGTTTGGATCAGGAACTTCATCATCGAAGCTTGGTGGTTCCAAGTGCCTTGGACCCACTGGAGATATTGTGTGACAACACTGGCGCCATAGCACTGGCTAAGGAACCAAGATATCATCCAAAGACCAAGCACATCAACCGCAAGTTTCATATAATTCGAGATTATATAACAGATGGAGATCTTAAGATTAGCAAAGTACATACGGATCTGAATGTCGCAGATCAGTTGACTAAACCTCTTCCACGAGCAAAACATGATCAGCACCTTAGTGCCATGGGTGTTAGATTGTTGCCATATGTAAACTAGATTATTGACTCTAGTGCAAGTGGGAGACTGTTGGAATTATGCCCTAGAGGTAATAATAAAGATGTTATTATTATAATTCTTGTTCATGATAAAGTTTATATTCGATGCTAGAATTGTATTAAGCGGAAACTTTGATACTTGTGTGGTTTATGAACAACACCGTGTCCCTAGTACGCCTCTATGGACTAGCTCATTGATTAATGATGGTTAAGGTTTCCTAACCATAGACATGAGTTGTCAATTAATAATGATATCATGTCATTGGGAGAATGATATGATGGACAGACCCAAATCAAGCAGAGCAATTAGATCGTGTCATCGTGCTCATATTTGCGAAGCTTTTTCTTATGTCACATATTGTATTCCTTAGACCATGAGATAATGCAACTCCCTGGTATCGGAAGAAAGCTTTGAGGTCATCAAACGTCATCCTATGAGAGGGTGATCATAAAGGTGTTTCTCATGTGATCGGAAAGTACCTATTGGGCTGTATGTATCAAGATGGGATTTGTCCCTC
Source organism: Avena insularis (assembly GCA_023614405.1). Lineage (NCBI taxonomy): Eukaryota > Viridiplantae > Streptophyta > Magnoliopsida > Poales > Poaceae > Avena > Avena insularis. The sequence goes on along the minus strand of CM042691.1, from coordinate 203,139,332 downwards.
CCAAGTCGGAGAGATATACTTCGGACCCACTCGGTAATCGATATCAACACCGCTTGCAAGCACGTGGTTAAGGAGTTAATCACAAAGGGATATCGTATTACAGAATGAGTAAAGTACTTGCTGTGAACGAGATTGAAATAGGTATGCCGATGCCAACGATCGAATCTCGGGCAAGTAAAATATCGAGTGACGAAGGGAATATATATATTGGATTAATTGAATCCTGGCATCGTGGTTCATCCGATATGATCATCGATGAATATGTGGGAGTCAATATGGGTTTCTAGATCCCGCTGTTGATTATTGATAGAAGATCATGTCTACATATTCTCGAACCCGTAGGGTCACACACTTAACGTGTCTCGACGCTAGGATAGAATGGATAATTGGTTTCTGAGTTTTTGTTCGGAGTCTTGGATGAGATCCAGGACATAACGAGAGGTTCCGAAATGGTCCGGAGAATAAGATTCATATAAGGGAAAGCAGTTTTTGGATTTCGGAATGTTCAGTATTGTACCGGAAGGTTCTAGAAGCTTCCGAAGTGGGACCAACGTGGCCCCACTTGTCGGGGGGGGCGTGGGCCTACGAGGGAGTGCCCTGGCCGCATTGGGCCAGGGGCACAAGGTCCCATAGGCCCAGCCGGCCAAGCCCTAGGGGAAACCCTAGGGAGAGCTTCTAGAAGGGGGGAAACTTGCCCCCCACTCCACCCCATGTGGCCGCCGACCCTAGGGTTTGGAGGAGGGGAAAGGGCAGCCGGGCAGCCCTCTATATAAAGAGGGAAGGGGTGCACCCTCCCCCCACACCTCCTCAAACCCTAGCCGCCTAGTTGCTGCCCTCCTCTCACTCTCTCTCTCGACTGCGCGTAGGCGTAGCCCTGCCGCAGAAACTCTCCACCTTTGCACCACGCCGTCGTGTTGTAGATCCAATCTATCTCTCCACCCCACTTGCTGGACTGAGGAAGGAGGAGACGTTGAGGTGCCGTACGTGTGCATCTCTCAGAGGCGTCGCCACTTGCGGCATTGGATCGGATCGGATCTCGAGGAGGAGAAGGCTAGTACGACTACATCAACCATGATCCATTGAACGTTCCGCTGTGCTATTTCTTCAAGGGTATGAAGATCTCATATATCCCCCCCTCGTTGTTTGCATCTCCTAGATTAGATCTTGGCTTCCCCGTTCGCATCCGTAGAAAATTTTGATTTACTATGCTGCGAAACCCTTCAGAACTTCAGATCCCCCCGATCTAGGGACGATGGTGGCGGCGGCTATAGATGGTTTCGTGGAGATTTGATCCGGTCCTTAGGGTTTCTGCATCGGGGGCTTCTTATAGGCGAAGGGAGAGGCCGAGGCGGCGGCCAGGGGCCCCACACCCCTCCTAGGCGCGGGGCAGGGCCCACCCGCGCCTAGGGGGTCTAGCCGCCCTGGCTTGCGTCTCCGTCTCGTCTTCTGGATTCCTGTTCCTCACGGAAAGTTATTGACTTTGACGTTTGTCCCGTCCAATTCCAAAAATATTTCTTTACTAACTTTTCTGAAACCAAAAACAGCAGAAAACAGGCATCTGGCATGGTGGCAACTTGTTAATAGGTTAGTACCAGAAAACATGTAAAAAGCACCTCAAAGTGTAGACAAAGCAAAGCAAAGTAGATAATAATAAGCATGGAACATAAAAAATTATAGATACGTTTCCGTCGTATCAAGCATCCGCAAGCTTAACTCCTGCTCGTCCTCGAGTAGGTAAGTGATAAAAGAATAATTTTTGAGGTGACATGCACCCTCACAATAAAGATCCAACCATTTGCAAGCACTGAAAGCTGGGATCAAAGAACTATAAACATGTGCATGAAAGATGGAGTTCTAACAATAGGACATAGTAACTATGCATGAAACATGAAAGGCTACAAACAAAGATCATGAATAGCATTGAAAAAAGTTTCTTTGTTTCACATACAGAAAACATAGCATAGTGGCAATCAGCTTGTCCCTCATAGAGTAGAAATATAGATGCATAGGACACCTTCAAAGTTCACAAGGGTGACTAGAAACAAATAGCACAAGAACAAGTAATATCACAATATGCATCAATCAATAAGCTTTGGAACACTGCACACAGAATGACAAATATGCTCTCTTAATGGTGCCTAAAGGTAGAAGGTGGACACTCAATAATGGTGGAAGAAAGGCCTTTTTGTAAAGGAAGCAGGGATTTCAAGTTTCAAAAAGAGCTTCCAAAAATTATGGTACTTGTTAGCTTTCTACCCTCATTGCCCCTATCATAAGCATCTTGAAGTGATTAAGGTTAAAGTGAACAAACTAGGGAGTATATGCTTGACGAAGTATAAGATGGCAATCTCAAGTCCCTTGAATATGAGGGCCACACCTCATGCTACTCAACTTCAGTCACGGGTAAGTTCTTGTCATTGTAAGTATTTGCATATCATTGAGAACCGCCAACAGGGTACCCCTTGCACATGGTACAGGAGCTTTCCCATAACCAAAATGACAAGGCAAGCAGACAATGAGCATCTCAGCAATCTTTTTATTTACTATATGCATAGATTTTTATTGATGATGCTTCATAGATAGCTCACTATGGTGATGCTGCAAGTTTCCACCATGATTAGGCATGGCTTAGGCTAGCGGCCCAGGCGTTTCTCTAACACAGAATACAAACTCCATGGACTTACAAGTTCCCTCTTTATTTCACACCGGTGACATCCATAGACAAAAGAGCATCATATCAACTGAGTACAAAGTACAAGTGCAATGTTGAAAACGTTCCCCGTGACAGCACGGTTCTGCTAATTCCAACGTATAAGTGCAAGCATATACAACATAGCGCCATAATGGTTCAAGTTTATTAGGGGCAAGGAATATAAAGTGTGTCATCAAGTTCGTGACGGCTTTAATCACTAAGTTTTGACATAACAAAATAGTTTTTAATTGGAAGATAGATGAAAACAAGAATATACTTGGAATGGTGGAACACACCATGCATAGGAGTTTATAGTGGACACTTTGGAATAACTTGGTTTCTTTGGAGTTGGAAGCATGAGTACAACTTACTCATACAGGTGGAGGCTAGCAAAAGACTGGGAGCAACCAACTAAGAGAGCATAATGACCATAATCATGCAGAGCAACAAAGCATTACTAATCAAAGCATAGAGTGGTACTACAAGACAAGGACTAAATGATCATAGAGGCTAATGGTGACTTTTCAAAGTCATAAAATGGTGTGAGCATGTGCCAAGTCAACCCAAGCAAAGCATGAAAGGAGAATAACACAATACTATGCTTTTGCATGCTAAAACAACGCATAATTTCTTCAAGGCACACTAAGTAATCCCAATTGTTTGGAACAAGAAATGGTACATCAATAATCACTAAGCATAATACCAAAACAACACCTAGCATGTCATGCTAAAGTCTAAGTCACAGTCAATGCAAGCTCCTCTTGCACTTCATGCAAGAACTTACTACTCCTTTCCAACACCAAGCAACTTATTTGCAAAACAACACAGCGAGAACGGGGGTCCAAACTAATTTATTCAAGCAAACTAAATAACCTAAGCAAAGCAGACGAAAACTAAGACGCTCCAAGAACAACACAACTGTGCATGAAACAATAAAAACGAAGTGTCTAGACACACCTGAGCTTTTTATTGATGAAGAAGGGGATGCCTTGGGCATCCCCAAGCTTTGATGCTTGTACCTCTTGGATATTTATTGGGGTGACACCATGGTGGCATCCCCAAGCTTGAGCTTTTGTCCATTCTTCATCTCATTACATCATTCTCTCTCTACACCTAAAATTTTTCCTTCATACAAAACTTCGCACAATCTTCATTAGCAACATTAGTTTATTCAAAAGATATTAGACTCTGGCAAAGCTTTGGAATAGTAAGGCTTTTCACTAAAAACACAAACTACTGTAGCAACTCCTTCAAAAAGCTCAATTCCCCAAAATAGAAGTCAAAAAGGAATCAATAAGAAGCAAATGCAAATAATGGCAGAAATCTGTCAAAACAGACCAGCAGGTAGAAACCGATTTTTTCGAACATCTTATGTTGCTCAAATCAAAAAGTGTTGAACTAACAAAAGTTAGATAACATACTGGGGGATTTATTCGTAAATTTTGATCTCAATCCGAGTTACAAAGACTCCTCACAAATATTTTTGGAGGAGGATAGAAATCTGTTCCGGGACATCAACTCTCCAAATCTTACTTCCCTCTCATTAGAGATCATTCTTGGCACAAAAAGCAAACAAAAAGGATAAGGAGAGGTCATTACTGAAGTAATAACTTCCAAGACTCAAGGAAACTCTTGGGTTATATCCCAACAAGTACTTTTCTTTAACGCCTTTAAGTTAGGCACAAGAAGCAAGAAAAATCAAGTATTTTCAAATGAAGAAGCATTAACATCAAACCTTGCTTTCAAAGGAGGAGCAAAAAGCAACTTCTCTCTCCTCATAGAGAAGTGTTCAATACCTTTTTTGAATGGGAAATGATATTTAATGATGTCTTCTTTTATATCAATGATAGCACCAACTGTTCTAAGAAAAGGTCTTCCCAAAGTAATAGGGCAAGAAGAATTGAGTTCAACATCCAAAACATAGAAATCAACAGGGACATAAGAATTGTTAACCATAATGAGAACATCATTAATACTCCCCATGAGTTTCTTCTTAGCATTATCATTGAGTGGGACGTCTAAATAACAATCTTCCAATGGTGGCAATCAAGCATTTCATAAATATTCCTAGGCATAATAGAGACACTAGAACCAAGATCACATAAAGCTTTGATATCAAAGTCATTCACTTGTATATTAATAATGGGTTCCCAACTATATTCTACTTTCTTAGGAATAGAAGCTTTATGTTTTAGCTTCTCTTCCTTAATCTAAACAAGAGCATCTGTAATGTGTTTGGTAAAGGCAACATGCATATCACTAGCATCATGACTTCTAGCAAGCTTTTTTAGGAACATAATCACTTCAGAAATATTGCAACCATCAATATCAAAGTCAAACTTAGCATCACTAGTAGTAGGCTTAATAGGCTTAGGCATAGTAGGAGGAGGAACATAGACTACTTGTCGTTTAGTGGTGATGGTGCACACACTATTGTTTCTATGAATTTCAGCTTACCTTTCCCACCTAGCATGAAGTTGAGCTAACAGCCTAACATTTTCATCAATAGTAACTTGTATGGCATGAGAAGTAGCAAAGGTGTTTTCCATGGTTTCAGGTTCAGCAGCCATTTTATTAATCAAGGAAGACTCAGCTTCAGACAAAGAGGATATATTTTTCTCAACAATTAAAAGCTTTTCCTCTATAGTCTTAATGAAATGGTTTGTTTATTAATAAAGTCCTTGAGCATGACTTTAAGTTCATAGGGGGCACTTCTAGCATTATTGTAAGAGCTTCCATAAGAATTGCCATTATTAGGAGGATAAGGCCTATAATTGTTGTTGCTACCAAAATTATCCCTATAGGCATTATTGTTGAAATTGTTGTTTCTAATGAAGTTCACATCATCTTTCTCTTCTTGAGAAACCAAAGAGGCTAAGGTAACACTATTAAGATCTAGAGGAGCTTTCCCATTAATAAGCATAGCCATAATAACATCAATCTTTTCACTTAAATAGGAAGTTTCCTCAACATAATTTACCTTCTTGCCATGTGGAGCTCTCTCAACATGCCATTCAGAGTAGTTAACCATCATATTATCAAGGAGCCTTGTTGCAGCACCCAAGGTGAGGCCCATGAAGGTACCTCTAGTAGCTGAATCCAATAGATTTCTTGAGGAGAAGTTCAAACCTGCATAAAAAGTCTGGATAATCATCCAAGAAATGAGTCCATGAGTGGGGCAATTCTTAACCAAAGACTTCATTCTTTCCCAAGCTGGAGCAACATGTTCACTATCAAGTTGTTTAAATTTCATAATGTCACTTCTCATAGATATAATCTTAGCAGGAGGATAGTATTTTCCAATAAAAGCATCATTGCACTTAGTCCAAGAATCAATACTATTTTTAGGCAAGGAAAGCAACCATTCTTTAACTTTTCCTCTCAAGGATAAAGGAAAAGGCTTGAGCTTAATAATGTCTCCATCTACATTCTTATACTTTTGCATCTCACAAAGTTCAACAAAGCTACTAAGATGGGAAGCATGATCATCAGAACTAGCAACAGAAAATTGCTCTCTCATCACAAGATTCAACAAAGTAGGCTTAATTTCATAAAAGGTAGCATCAGGAGCAGGTGGAGCAATAGGAGTGCTTAGGAAATCATTGTTGTTGGTCCTAGTGAAGTCACACAACTTGGTGTTCTCAGCAGAGTTCATTTTGGCAAAGGTGGGCAAGCCAAAAATAGCAGCAGCTAGAACAGGAACTAATTTTTTTGTGTTTTTGGATAAATTAAGCAAACCAAACTAGTCTAATTTTTTGGGTTTTTTTGAAAAGAGGCAAAAAAATCAAGCAAAATAAACAAAGCAAACTAAAAACAAAGTAAAGAGAAAGGAAGTAGAGGACTCCCCTAGTGAAGACGTCCTTATCCTCCCCGACAACGGCGCCAGAAATCTTGATGACGGCGCCTCGTGTTGACGTGGGCCACCTTGTTGGAACCCCAAGAGCAAGGTGTGAAGAAGCAAGTTTCCCTCAGTAGAGACCGAGGTTATCGAACCAGAAGGAGGAAGGAAACGTCTCAAAGGTGTTGCAATCAACGTGGAAACCTGCACAACACAAACTCAAGACTTTGTCCCAACGAATCAATGAGGTTGTCAAGCTCACCGGTTTGCTGTAACAAAGGCTTAAACATATGGTGTGGAAGGTAATGATTTGCAGCAAGTAAACAAGTAATAGTGGAAGATGTATCAATGGTAAAGATTGGACCGGGCTCCACAGTTCACTAGAGGTGCTCTCCTTAGATAAACAACATGGCATGAAGGGTAAACAAATTACAGCAGGGAAATTAACAGGAACTGAGCAAGGCATAATAATGCAATTACTAGTGAGAAAGATCCTATAAGATTCGATTGGGCAATACAACAAGATACATAGAACGCCATCCAACTGCATCAATGGCTAGACGTCCACCTTCAGGTTATCATCCGAACCCCCTCTAGTATTAAGTTGCAAGCAACAGACAACTGCTTTAAGCAAAGTGTGTAAGGTAAATAGTCCACATGTTCCATGAATAAGAGACCGTTGTTTTCTCCTTAGTGTCAACAGCACATCTACAACCAAAGAGATTTCTGTCACTTCCCTTGGAAACTAGAGGCATGAACCCACTATCAAGCATAAATACCCCCTCTTGGAGTCACTAGCAACTACTTGGCCAAGATAGCTACTAACAACGAAAAGCATGCAAGATCACAAACAACACAGACATGATAGAATCATAAAGACAAAAATATTAATCAAACAAACATAACAATCTCAATATCCATCGGCTCCCCACAAACACAACATGCATGATTACAAATAGATTAGATCTTGATCATGAACGGAGCTCACAAGATCTATACATGAAAGCACAAAGGAGGAGATACAACCATATAGCTACAACATGGACCCATAGTCCAAGGTGGAAATACTCACGCATCATACCGGAGAGAAGGCGTCCGGGATGATCTCCCCTCCGGCAGGGCGCCGGGAAGAACTTCAGATCCCCCCGATCTAGGGACGATGGTGGCGGTTGCTATATACAGTTTCATGGAGATTTGATCCGTTCCTTAGGGTTTCTACATCGGGGGCTTCTTATAGGCGAAGGGGGATGCCGAGGCAGCGTCCAGGGGCCCCACTCCCCTCCCAGGCGCGGGGCAGGGCCCACCCATGCCTAGGGGGGTCTGGCCGCCCTGGCTTGCGTCTCCGTCTCGTCTTCTGGATTCTTGTTCCTCACGGAAAGTTATTGGCTTTCACGTTTGTCCCGTCCAATTCCGAGAATATTTCTTTACTAACTTTTCCGAAACCAAAAACAGAAGAAAACAGGCATCTGACACTGTGCCAACTTGTTAATAGGTTAGTACCAAAAAACATGTAAAAGTCACCTCAAAGTGTAGACAAATCAAAGCAAAGTAGATACTACCATAGCATGGAACATCAAAAATTATAGATACGTTTCGGACGTATCACCAAGTAGTTGCTAGTGACTCCAAGAGGGGGTATTTATGCTCGATAGTGGGTTCATGCCTCTAGTTTCCAAGGGAAGTGACAGAAATCTTTTCGGTTGTAGATGTGTTGTTGCCACTAGGGAGAAAACATCGGTCTCTTGTTCATGGAACAAGTGGATTGTTTACCTTACACACTTTGCTTAAAGCAGTTGTCTATTGCTTGCAACTTAATACTGGAGGGGGTTCGGATGATAACCTGAAGGTGGACTTCTAGTCATAGATGCAGTTGGATGGCGATCTATGTATCTTGTTGTATTGCCCAATCAACCTCATAGGATCTTTCTGACTAGTAATCGCATTGTTATGCCTTGCTCAGTTCCTGTCAATTGCCCTATTGTAATTTGTTTACCCTTCATGCCATGTTTGTTTATCTAAGGAGAGCACCTCTAGTGAACTATGGACCCCGGTCCAATATTTAACATTGATACATCTTCCACTATTTACTTGCTGCAAACCATCATTACCTTCCATACCATATAGTTAATCCTTTGTTACAGCAAACCGGTGAGCTTGACAACCTCACTATTTTGTTGTGGCAAAGTCTTGAGTTTGTATTTTGTAGGTTTCCACGTTGCTTGCAACACCTTTGAGACGTTTCCTTCCTCCTACTGGTTCGATAACCTCGGTTTTTTACTGAGGGAAAACTTGCTGATGTGCTGCATCACACCTTGCTCTTGGGGTTTCCCGACGAAGCGCTCCGCATTGACGCAACGCCATCAGAGAGGCGCTTTAATTTGTGAAAAAGAAGTTGGCAAGGCTCGACCTTAGAGAATTGTTCATTCCATGCTTGTTGGACCACTAGCATAAAGCCCGGAATTTTGATCAAAAAATTCTCAAACCGGAATGATCTTGGATTTTTTTGTCCGGCGTCACTTGATAGGAGAAGGGGGCAATGGTCGCAAAGAGAGGATGAGATGGCATGTAGGATGTGAGTAGAGAACTCAATGTCCCAATCATCATTGCATAAGAACCCATCAAGTTTTCTCATTGTCGGATCTTGTCGCTCATTGCTCCAAGTGTATTTTCTATTTTGAAGGTGGATTCCTTTTAGCTCACATGCATTGAGGGTGTTGCAGAAATGAACCATACGATTGCGTCTTGTATTTCTATGGTTTTTATCACGGGCTCGGTATATTTGATTAAAATCGCCCAAGACTAGCCATTTCACCTCTTGGGCTGGCTTTTCCGCAATCAATTCTTGATAGAAGGCTTCCTTTAGGTTGTGTCTTGTGGGGCCGTACACAGTGGTGAGCTTGAAAGTTGTGTTGGATTGCAAAATTTTAACCATCCCAGAGTAGAGATCTCTGTTATATCCATAACATTTTTGTCCCATAACAGAAGGATGCCCCCTCTTGTGCCATTAGCAGGCCGTGTTGGGAATATGCCCTAGAGGCAATCATGTATGATGATATTTCCTATTGTATTCATAAAGATATTAAGTAGTCCTTGTATAAACATCTAATGTGTATTATTGAATATGTGATTTGGTTGTGGAACTATGCATTCATGTTGTTTGTACTAAATATCCTTGGTCATTGAGGTTGTGCTGGACAAACAACTTAGACCAATGTGAAAGTTCGCTTGATGACTCGGTTCCACTTGTCATGGGCATGGAGATGCTATTCCAACTTACACAGATTCTACTAAAGAGTTTAGCGAGTCGGATTGACCCATATTGAGGTATAACGAACTAGTTGTCATTTGTATATCTCAATCAATGTAATCCTTAGACCTGAAGTTGTTGCATAGTCCGAGTTGAGGATCACCGACTTAGGTTCTGTCAAACGCTGATCTGTAATTGGTCAGTTATAAAGGCAGAGTTCGGGTCGACTGAGAATCAAGCTGCGTGATGTGAATAACCAAGATGGGATTTTGCCCCTCCACTCGGAGAGATATTCTCTGGGCCCTCTCGTGAGATATCATTCGGAAAGCATGGCCATGCATGACTCGGTTAAGTGTTAACCGAGGTGATCGATTAAGAGTTAGTCGGTTGAATCACTTATCTCGGATTGAGAAGAGAGTCGGACTATTTAAGGGATGCCAATTATTCGCCTATAGTCTGACAAGGTATATCGTGAGGCAAAAGGGACTCGGACGTAAGTCGCATTGGAAAGGCAAGTCGTCATGACTCTTTGGTACTTGGGAGTCGGCACGTTCTGCTAGGAGCCGCTACCGACTGATCGATTGAGAGTCGGACTCCAATCATTTCCAAGTAGCCATGAGCCTGCGGGGTCACACACTTAAGAGAGGGAACATGTTCAGATTGGATCTGAACCTGTAATCTGGTTGGGTTGGACCTAAACCGGATTAGGACTCAGTTAGTGAGTTGGACTCACGGTGACTAGTGTTATATGGGATTTAGTGAATGGGTCGTGCGAGCAGAGCCCACGTTCACTCCCTATATATAATGGAGCACCGTAACCCAGAAAGGTTAATCGTTGTTCGGTTAGGTCATTCCATGTGTTGGAAACCCTAGATCCACAGCAGTCCAGCCGCCGAAACGAACCTAGCAGTTCGCCGTCGGTGCTCCTCCTTGTACGTGTGGATACCAGCAGAGGTGTTGTGCGATCAGCACCAGGACGATCGGATTGTGAGGACTGCACTGCATCAACTGACAAGCTTCATCAGTAATCCGCAACTGCACGTCTAGTGGTAAACCTCGTGGCCTTCTACCTCAGCTAAATCTTGGGATCACCACGTTAGAGGAAAAAGTTTTGTTTTATCTCTGCGTGACCCAACAGTGGTATCCGAGCGATAGCTTCTGGTTTTAGGCTCGAGATCTCGCATATGTGATATGCGGTAGGCTGTAGATGAGATCTATGTGCTGTTTTGGTGGTCGATCTATGAGATAGATCGGTTTTGTACGAGGTTGATTGGATCAACTGTGCTCGGGGAATGGTAGATCTGATTTCCGTGATCATACTGCTGAGGTCGTGGAATGACATACCCCTACCGGTCGGCTTCCGCCATCGGGGTAGACTGTGACACGTAAATCCAGAAGCGGTGATCGAAGATCAAAGAGTTTGATCGAATCGGAACGATGGTCGGAATCCATGTTCGGATCATAGATGAGATCTACGTTTTCGGAAAAATCGTCGGGCGCTGCCCCTTCGATCCCCGCCTGCTATCCGGCTAGCGGGACCGCCGGCTTCGCCCTGTCGTAGCGCCTTAGATGTCATTGCGAATTTCACAACTCCGGTAGATATTGTATCTATGCATAACTTGTTTTTGCAGGAAGTTGTGAATGGTATGGTTCATGTGCATGTGATGTATGTGTGTAATCCATACGTGATCTGCGAATCACGGTTTTTTGTCAGCCGGCTGGAGCCTAGGTGTTGTCATTTTATTGTATAACGACCTGCGTGTCGGATTCTCTATGTAATTTACTTTACTAAGCTAGTGTAGCTGTTTGGAGAACCTGGAAGGCATGCAAGGCGTTGTACATGTCGGCGACATGGAGTAAGGCGGCAAGTGACAAGAGTTGGCACGAGTCGGATTACAGGCTTTGTGGAGATGGAGATCGCCATGAAGAGAGCCATACCATTTCACATTATAATTTCTCTATTTTGTGTTATTGTTATGTCTCTGTTTTACCTCTATTAGATAGTCGGTAAAATCTAATCCCTCAAAGAAGGTCTAGTCGGTTTTCCCGCCAGTGTTTGCACCATCACAAGTCGGACATTTTTGGTAGTGGGGTCATAAAATTGAGGTGCTGCCAATTCTTTCCGACTAGGTGGGTTTGAGTCGGACTCTTACTACGGAAACACTCGGTAAGCTAGACGGGTCTATCAAACGGTTGTGGGACTCGGGGAAAAGTCGGATGGGAGCCGGGGCATGTGATGCCACCCGTCCAACAGGAGTCGTATGAGATACGATTGACAAGGAGTTGTCTACCTAGATCACTTGGCGGCTAGCGGTGATGCTAAAGCTCACTAGCCGACTTGCTTATTTAGGATCCTGAATCACTAGCCGACTTGGTTCTAGTGGGAGCAAAAATATTAAAATGTTTAATATGCTTGCTCTTTTATGAATACATGTCTTAAGTGTTTTGTATATTTTCTATTGTAGATCATGGCACCAAGTAACAGTCACTCTCAGATATCCGGTTTTGCGTTGAGAACCATTCTTGAGAAATATAAACTAAACGACACTAATTTTACCAACTGGTATCGAAATCTGAGAATTGTTCTCAAACAAGAAAAGAAGGACCATGTCCTAGACAACCCACTTCCAGATGAGCCGAATGAGAATGTGACTGTCGCTGCCACCAATGCCTACCGTCGGGCTAAGGATGAGTCCACGGATATTAGCTGTCTTATGCTTGCTCACATGGAACTGGACTTGCAAAAGCAGTTCGAGCATGTTGAGGCCTACGATATGATCGAAAGCCTCAAAAGTATGTTCCAGGCTCAGGCAAAGACTGAGAGGTATCAAGTCTCTCAGGCTTTGCTGAGTTGCAAGCTTAAGGATGGTGATACACTAAGTCCGCATGTGATCAAAATGGTTGGTTACATGCAGTCTCTGGAGAGGCTTGGCTACCCCATAAGCGAAGAGTTCGCTACGGATATAATTCTGAACTCTCTTCCTAGTGCATATGGGCAGTTCATTTCGAACTACCACATGCATGGTATGGATAAGAAGCTCACTGAATTACATGGGATGCTCAAGCAGGCAGAGGCGGATCTCAAGAAGGGCGCCAGTCAAGTGTTGATGGTGCAGAATAAGGCTAAGTTCAAGAAGAGTTCTTGGACTAAGAAGAAGGCTAAGTCAGGAGGAAAGCAGGCTCCGGACCCGGTCCCAAGCGCTTCCTCAGGGACTAAGCCATCTCCTTCCGCCGGATCCACTTGCTTCTACTTCAAGGCGGATGGCCACTGGAAGAGGAACTGCAGTAAGTACTTGGCCCACAAAGCCAAGAGTGGAGGTATGACTTCCGACTCAGCTACACTTGTTTGCAATGTTATAGACATATATCTTGCTGATGCACCTAATAGTTCTTGGGTATATGATACCGGATCAGTTATTCACATCTGCAACTCGTTACAGGGACTGGTAAGAACTAGGAGCGTAGCAAGAGGCGAGGTTGATATTCGAGTCGGCAACAAAGCAAGAGTTGCTGCGTTGGAAGTCGGCATGATGCAACTTCATTTACCTTCCGGATTCATTATGGAACTGAATAATTGTTATTATGTTCCAGTGCTCAGTCGGAACATTATTTTTGCTTCATGTTTGATGAGGCAAGGCTATGAGTCAAATATCAAGAATAATGGTTGTTCTTTGTATTTGAATGATATGTTTCACGGCTTTGCACCCGTCCAGGACGGGTTATTTATTTTGAATCTTAATAGTGAGTCGGTTTATAACTTAAATGTTAAAAGGTTAAAACCAAATGATCTGAATATGACTTACTCTTGGCACTGTCGGCTTGGTCATATAAGTTGGAAACGCATGAAGAAGCTCGATGATGATGGACTCCTAACTTCGTTCGACTTGGAGTCGTTCGAGACATGTGAATCTTGCCTACTCGGCAAAATGACCAAGACACCTTTTGCAAAGAGTTGCGAAAGGGCGTCCGACTTGTTGGGACTAGTACATAGTGATGTATGTGGACCAATGAGCACGACATGTGTGGTTATGAGTACTTCATTACCTTCACTGATGATTTGAGTAGGTATGGATATATCTACTTGATGAAACATAAGTCGGAAGCCTTTAAAAAGTTCAAAGAATTCCAGAATGAAGCACAGAATCAACTCGGCAAGAAAATAAAGTTTCTTCGGTCGGACTGAGGAGGCGAGTACATGAGCCATGAGTTTGATGACCATCTAAAAAGTTGTGCAATAGTTCCTCAACTTACTCCGGAGTTCACACTAAACAGAGTACCATCAAAATCGGTAGAGAAGACACCGCATGAGATGTGGACAGGCAAAAAGTCGAGTTTGTCTTTTCTTAAGATTTGGGGTTGTGAAGCATTTGTCAAGCGACTTCAGTCGGAAAAGCTTACAGCCAAGTTGGATAAGTGTATTTTCGTGGGGTATACAAGGGAAACCTTGGGTTACTACTTCTACAACCGAGAAGAGGGCAAAGTGTTTGTCGTTCGGAACGGTGTCTTCATTGAGAAAGAGTTTCTCAGTCGGGGAGTAAGTGGGAGCACGGTGCAGCTCGAAGAAATTCGAGAGGAACCGGCTAGTAGCGAGTCGGCAAAAACCTTGGAGGTTGAGCCGGTCGTGGTAGAAATGGCAGCACCTGTACTACGAAGATCGGCAAGATTACGAAGTGTCCGTGATGTGTTACTGTTAGACAGTGATGAGCCGGCAAATTATTCGGAAGCGATGGTGGGATCTGATTTCGAGTCATGGCTTGAGCCATGAGATCCGAGTTAAAATCCATGGATGAAAATCAAGTTTGGAACTTGGTTGATCTGCCAGACAATGCAAGACCCGTCGAGTGCAAATGGGTCTTTAAGAAGAAAACTGATATGGATGGAAATGTTTCAATCTATAAAGCACGACTTGTCGCGAAGGGATTCCGACAAGTTCAAGGAGTTGATTACGAAGAGACTTTCTCGCCCGTAGTGATGCTTAAATCAGTTCGGATCATGTTAGCTATAGCGGCCTATTTCGACTACGAGATATGCCAGATGGATGTCAAAACGGCTTTCCTTAACGGAAATTTAACCGAGGACGTGTATATGATACAGCCCAAGGGTTTTGTCGATCCAGCTAATGGTGACAAGGTGTGCAAACTTCAGAAATCCATTTATGGGTTGAAGCAAGCATCTCGGAGTTGGAATATTTGCTTTGATGAGGTAGTCAAATCGTTTGGCTTCATCAAGAGTGATCATGATTCTTGTTTGTACAAGAAGTTTAGTGGGAACAAAGTAAATTTTCTAATCTTATATGTGGATGACATATTACTGATTGGAAATGATGTCCAGATGTTGCAAGAAACCAAGGAATCATTAGAAAGGAGTTTCTCAATGAAAGACTTGGGTGAGGCAACATACATCCTCGGAATCCAGATCTATAGAGATAGATCAAGGAGGCACATTGGATTGAGTCAGAGTACTTATTTGGACAAAGTGTTGAAGAAGTTCAACATGGAATCGTCTAAGAAGGGGTTCTTACCGATGTCCCATGGTGTAAAACTTAGCAAGACTCAGTGTCCTTCGACAACTGATGAGCGAAGTTGCATGAGTGCGATTCCATATGCTTCTGCAGTCGGATCCATCATGTATGCCATGATTAGTACTAGGCCGGATGTTTCCTATGCTCTAAGTGTTGTGAGCAGATACCAGGCTGATCCTGGAGAGATCCACTAGACAGCGGATAAAAATATCCTAAAGTACTTGAGAAGGACTAAGGATATGTTCTTGGTTTATGGTGGTGAAGATGAACTCAGTGTAAAGGGTTACATGGATGCGAGTTATCTTACCGACTCTGATGATTCCCGTTCGCAATCCGGATACGTGTTTATTATAAACGGAGGTGCTGTGAGCTGGAAGAGTTCCAAGAAAGAGACTGTGTCTGCGTCTACAACAGAGGCTGAGTATATTGCCGCCTCGGATGCAGCAAAGGAAGCTGTTTGGATGAGGAATTTCCTCATGGATCTTGGTGTGGTTCAGGGATCATCCAATCCGTTGGACGTGTATTGTGACAACAATGGTGCTATTGCACAAGCCAAGGAACCTAGACAGCACCAGAAGAACAAGTGCATACTCATGCGGTACCACCTGATTCGCCGGTTCGTGGATCAGGGTGATATCAAGTTATGCAAGGTACACACGGATGCAAATATTGCGGATACGTAGACAAAGTCGTTACCACAACCGAAGCATGAGGCGCACCTGAGAGCCATGGGCATTAGATGCTTAGACATGTGATGTCGGAAGATTGACTCTAGTGCAAGTGGGAGACTGTTGGGAATATGCCCTAGAGGCAATCATGTATGATGAGATTTCCTATTGTATTCATAAAGATATTAAGTAGTCCTTGTATAAACATCTAATGTGTATTATTGAATATGTGATTCGGTTGTGGAACTATGCATTCATGTTGTTTGTACTAAATATCCTTGGTCATTGAGGTTGTGCTGGACACACAACTTAGACCAATGTGAAAGTTGGCTTGATGACTCGGTTCCACTTGTCATGGGCATGGAGATGCTATTCCAACTTACACAGATTCGACTAAAGAGTTTAGCGAGTCGGATTGACCCATCTTGAGATACAACGAACTAGCTATCATTTGTATATCTCAATCAATGTAATCCTTAGACCTGAGGTTGTTGCATAGTCCGAGTTGAGGATCACCGACTTAGGTTCTATCAAACGCTGATCCGTAATTGGTCAGTTATAAAGGCAGAGTTCGGGTCGACTGAGAATCAAGCTGCGTGATGTGAATAACCAAGATGGGATTTTGCTCCTCCATTCGGAGAGATATTCTCTAGGCCCTCTTGTGAGATATGATTCGGAAAGCATGGCCATGCACGACTCGGTTAAGTGTTAACCGAGGCGATCGACTAAGAGTTAGTCAGTTGAATCACTTATCTCGGTTCGAGAAGAGAGTCGGACTATTTAAGGGATGACAATTATTCGCTTATAGTCTGACAAGGTATATCGTGAGGCAAAAGGGACTCGGACGTAAGTCGCATTGGAAAGGCAAGTCGTCATGACTCTTTGGTACTTGGGAGTGTGACGTTTCTAGGAGCCGCTACCGACTGATCGATTGAGAGTCGGACTCCAATCGTGTCCAAGTAGCCATGAGCCTGCGGGGTCACACACTTAAGAGCGGGAGCATGTTCGGATTGGATCTGAACCTGTAATCTGGTTGGGTTGGACCTAAACCGGATTAGGACTGAGTTAGTGAGTTGGACTCATGGTGACTAGTGTTATATGAGCTTTAGTGAATGGGTCGTGCGAGCAGAGCCCACGTTCACTCCCTATATATAGTGGATCACCGCAACCCACAAAGGTTAATCGTTGTTCGGTTAGGTCATTCCATGTGTTGGAAACCCTAGCTCCACAGCAGTCCAGCCGCCGAAACGAACCTAGCAGTTCGCCACCGGTGCTCCTCCTTGTACGTGTGGATACCAGCAGAGGTGTTGTGCGATCAGCACCAGGACGATCGGATCGTGAGGACTGCACTGCATCAACTGACGCGCTTTATCAGTAATCCGCAACTGCGCGTCTAGTGGTAAACCTCGTGGCCTTCTACCTCAGCTAAATCTTGAGATCACCACGTTAGAGGAAAAAGTTTTGTTTATCTCTGCGTGGCCCAACAGGCCGCTAGGCATAATTTTTGAGGCGATATCCTCCAAGGTAAGCTGCAGTTTGGTCATCGACATTAGCTAGCTTTGATTCTTGTATACATAGGATGTTACATGGACAATATATTGTCTATCTTGTCCATTAAGGCCTCTTATATTCCTGTTTGCAATACTGAGATTTTGGTTCGCATCAATCATCGATACAAGTGTGGAGCTCAAACAGGGAAACATGCATTTTACTCAGTAGCATACAATACACTCCATTACTTAGGGAGTACAAGCAGTGAATGTAGTCTTTAGCAAAATTAGTGAATGTAGTCTTTAGCAAACCAAATTTTTTCCTATTTATAAGGGGAAAACATGTTTTGCAAACTAAGACATAGGATTCTCTTGCTACTACCCTTATATGGAGCTAGCGTTACTTCGGTGTTTCATGTGTCAGCATATAGAAAGTACAGTGCATCACCTGCCTATCCTTTTCCACCTACACATGCCTATAGTTTTTCAATCTGGCATTTGAAATCTTCTATATTCTCAAATGGAAGTCCAATTAATGATCCAATTGAATATGCCCTTAGGGCGTCTCGAGTGGGCTCTGTGTCCGTTTTGGTCTATATGAGTCAGGCCGCGGACGAAGAAATGGCCACTGTCCGGGCTAGGCCAGGTTTTGGTATGGGGTAGCCCAACGACACGATCAATTTGGTCTGGACACACCAGTTTTGACTATTTTTTACCAATTGGCAACATATGGATGAAAAGGACAATAAAATAGGTATTCACCAGCAAATAAATTAACACTAATTACCAAATCATGGAGTTCACATGCAATAGGACCGAGTCATAGTACGAAATAACACAAGTTTCATATGAAATGCAGAAAATAGATAGGTCATTGATGAGATGCCAATGAGACCACGCTTGGCGATCACATATATCATTTTACTTCTTCTTAAACTAATCCCTTTTAACCAAGTCTAAGATGCTCAAGTCCATCATCATGATCTTGGTCTCCTCAGCCATGAGTTTTGCCTTGGCCTCAATGGTCCTTGAGTAATTGGCTTATTCCAACTCAAGAGATCTCTTTGTGAGGTCAACAAAGCACCCAATGGTGTCCTATTTCTCATTGTGGTGCCTCTCCTCCCTCTTGGCATTTGACTTCTTCTCCATGATCAATTCTTTCAATGTCTCTTGCAATGAAAGTGGTGTGGCTTGGTAGTTGAGATCTTGCTTGGTGGTCTTGTGTCCCATTGGTCGAATGATAGTGCCATCCGATACCAATTCTTGGTCTATCCTTGTCAAGATAGATGACTAATGAGTCACTCCCACACTTCTTCCAGCCTCCATAACTCTTTTGTAGGAGGGCAAAGCTCACTTCCCACTTTGGACATTTATTGATCATCATCCAACAATGGGTCAACATGAATTGATTTTTATCGTACTTATCTTTGGAATACTCCATAGCTTCGTTCACCTAAACATAAGGATGAGAATCCACAAAATATGCTAGATATGCAATGCATGTGAACCAAAATGGACAAGAAATTACCATGTCCCCAATGTCGGTGCTGCCCACGGTTCGAGCCCCCACATGCTCGTATGCACCGCAAATCATGTTGCACTCCGCGTTGATGAAACCCCATCTCTTCTAAAGAGATAGCTCATTGAGATCACAATGGATGCGGTGGGGCTTGAACATTTTGCGCTTATGGAAGCACTTGAAAATTCTCCACCAATATGTCGATCATTTTTTTCTTGGTGCCGTAAATTGGATCTTGTATAATTGTCATCCACTTTTCACAAAGGATCTAGTACAAACGTGTTACTTAGAGACGATTATGAAGGAAATATGCCCTAAAGACTAATAGTAATATGGATTACTATCATATTCCATGAAGTTTGTGAATTAAGTTTTAAATCATGCTATAACTGTATTGGATGAAAACGTCAATACACGTGTGATATACAAACAACCAGGAGTTCTCAGTAAAATCTCTATTCACTGGTTCATATTATCACTGTCCCTCTGGGATCGGCGTGTATAACAGCGTCTTGGACGTCCAGTTATGCATGAATAAAGACAAGAGAGTTTTTGCATTGTCAAGAGTAATCGTTTGTGAGTGAAGGTCCTCGAATTGTCGAGGGTTGTCGAGTTTTGGCGTGTCTATCCTAGCGTGAGGTTCGTCGTCGAGTTGCTCGCGGGATTGGTGTTCCCCAAATCTCCAGGTTACGTGTTCTGCTTACGTGATTGGAAATTCTCGTGAAAGATCGGGCCAAACAATCCATACCAAATACTTTCTTCGGTTCATATTAACCTGAACTTTGTCTAGATACGAATGCAACTGGTCTAAATAATTAACTAGATACATACAAATATTGATAAAGCTGAGTTCATTAATATGGACTCGAGGGAGTATATTGTTTTTGTTGAAAAAAGTGGGTGACAATATCAAAATTCGGGTGAGTTATTTTACTTTCTCCGGTTCATACAAATGACCGATAACGAATACATCTAATCTAAATATATTTAATAAAGTTGAATGTACTAGAGAGAGTAACTTAAATCGGGTGCCAAGTTACTGTGGATGGATTTTTACTCCCCTTTCTCCGCGGTGTTTCAGCCATCCGATCAGATCGGACGTTCCAGGTCGACGGACACTGGAATAAACCTGCTACCTGGTACCGAAAACCGTAGCCATTTTCTTCGTTCTCCCCCGATTTCTTCGGTACCCGAAAGAGACAGGCGATGGCGCGGCGGCGTCAAAGCATGTAATCCATGGTGGCGTGGAAATCCCCGTTTGCTGGAGGAGAGTACTTCGGCCAGAGGATGCGCGCTGCTCCATCGAATGGTTCCTCCTGTGTCGCGCTCATGGCCTATGGTGGCGGTACTGGCGCTGCCTATGGAGGTGAAAGCGGCGGCGCGCTGCGTGGAGGCCACGCTCTCAGTTTTCCGTAACGTGCGCACCAACTGGAGATGAGAGGTCACGGCGAGGGACTAGTCCACGCATGGCAACTTTGTTGTGCACGGCATGAGGAAGTGATGGCGGTCCGGTCGGCAGGGAGGCCGTCTGCACCGTCATCCATCGCTACGGCAATCGCTGGTAAGTCAGCCGCATAGAGATTTTATTTCGTAATTTCGTGAGTTCCTATAGGGTTAGGGTTTCGTCAACTGGGAATCGGGGATTCATGCAAAAGTGAACATTAGCAAAAACTTAATTATTCAGGACTAATCATAATTGGGGCAAAAGCGGTGGCATGGGGTTAGTAGCCGTAGGACATTGAAATAAAAAAAGTGATCATAAACTTTAATGGAACAATTTCATTAACATGATCAGTAGGCCTTATCAAGTCAATAATGAAGGTGTAAACATGAGTAATTAGCAAACATGAGTAATTAGCAATAGCCAGCCGAAACCAATTATTGCAGGAAGATACATTGGATTAAGCCGAAGTGTAAACATGAAACCCCTAATCAAAGTTTATTAATCTAAAGTTAAACATAATTAGGGTCCTATAGCAATCTGATCAGCTTTGATACCATTGTTAGGTCTTATTGATCATTAGTGATAACTTAAACATGTATTGTTTTGCATATTTGCAGCACCTAGACATCATTAGGCAGTTGTCTAGGGGATCCCTACGATATGAAAGAATTACCGTGCATGTTAGATGTGGACATGGTGTAGCCCACGCTCTGGTTGAGGTAGGGAGCAGAAGGTCGACCATGTACTAGGGGTGCAGGAGCGCCGGCGGCACAACCCTCCTGGTTGCTGGCGGTGGACACATGCCCGTCGATGGGCAGGATCGACATGATCGATCGAACAGGGCCCCCAAATTTCAGAGGCCCCCAATTCGTACAGACCAGTATCATGCCGCTAGGCCCAGCAGGCCATAATCTCTTGGTCCATTGTGTATCGATCTATTCTTTTCAGTTACGTGATGCTCCTGTCTACGCGTTCCCGTCTAATTGCCTTCCGATCGATCCGTCTCCCGGTCCAGAACTCCAGATCGCTAGATCCTAGACTCCTTGGCCGTGTGTTTTTGCAGTTTCGCTCGCCGCCTCGCCTGTTCGCCGAACCAGCGATCAGCCAGCGCGGCGGCGCCCGGTGATCAAACCAGCCAGCCTGAGTGCCCACTGCCCAGCCAGCGGTCGATCTGATTAACAAATTCCGGCGATCCGCCGGCGAAACACTCTGCACCTGAATCCGACCAGCTTCTTCCGCCGCATTGTACAGGAAAAGACAGTTTGATGAGGGGGCCAGCTGATGCACCTACCGAATCACATTTTGCAGAGGAGTCATTCAGGATCAATTATTTTCTGCGTATTGTTGATCAAGCTATTGCTACCCTTAAAACCAGATTTGAACAGTACAAAGACTACGAAAAAATATTTGATTTCTTGTTTACTTCGGATAGGTTACGACCCTTGGATGATATGAGTTTGAAGGATACTTGTCTCAAACTTGAGGCTGCACTTAATCATGAATAACATAAGGTTATTGATGGAGAAGAATTGTTGGAAATACATAGGGATATTGATGGAGCAGACTTATGGGTGGAGTTAATTTTTATCCAAGATTTGCTTGAGAAATCTATTGGTCCTCTTGATATTTTAAAGTTTTTAGAGAAGCGTCTGTATTTGGCTGTTGCTAATATTGCATACAGAATTTTGTTAACCATTCATGTTACTGTTGCATCTGCTGAAAGGAGATTTTCTAAACTCAAGTTGCTGAAATCCTACATGCGTTCTACTATGACACAAGAAAGACTTAGTGGATTGGCGACAATAGCACTTGAGAGTGATATCTTGGAGAAGATCAACTATAATGATATGATTGAAGATTTTATTTCAAGAAATACCCGACGGATGCTTCTTTTTGGTAGATCATGAGGTTTGTTTATTACTTTAGTGCTATATTTACTATTTTAGAACGAATATTTGCTATAATGCTATATTTTTTAGCACTGTAAGGAATCCCACATTGTAAATTTATATAATATATGAAGTGAACATATGATTTTATATTTAACTAGTTATTGAGTTTGAATAAAAACTAAGGCCCCATTTTATAATTCGCACCGGGCCCCCAAATCCTAGAGACAGGCCTGGGTGGACATGACCTTCTAATGCCCTTTGAAAGAACATGTGGGCCCCCATGTGTGGTTTTGGTAATTAATGACAATCTCTATGGACTAATGCTTGTATCAAGTTGTAATTGTAGGAATTGTCCATAGGCAATGCTTGAACCATATGTTGGCTTCAAGGTTTGGAGAAGAAGAAAGTGAAGAGGATCAAGTGGTGACCAAGGTGTTTAAAGAGTGATCCACAGATTGGTCATGTGAGAGTTAAACCTATGGCAAGTATGTCTTGAAGAATAAGATGGAGTAATATCTCTGGTGCACCTTCAAGACATCAACATAATGAAGGAAAGAAGAAATGATGTGCAAGCTAAAGATGTGCAATATCTAGAAGATCTCATGCTTTAAGCTTGCCATCGTCGGTGATCATGCATCGATGAAGACAAGGTCAAAGTAAAGGTTTCCCCATGTTGTATGGGGGAGCAACTTGCAAGTCTTCATCAAGCGAGTGCGTGCAAGAGCAATCAAGAAAGGTGTTCCATCTTGAGAAGGACAAGACCGTCTACATCATAATCAAGTGGAATGTGCGCAAGGCAAAGGTATGATCTTGATAGGATTTCTTTCTTACCGGTCTCGTGATGTTAGTTGGGGAGATCGGTTTATAGGATAGATAACCGTACTATCAAGAGGGGCTCTCAAGTGAGTAACTCGATCATATCGTTCAGAGAGAGCTCAAACCTTTGCATACTTAGCATCATCCTTTTTTGGTTGTTATTTGGATCTTATCCATGTGAGATTCTAGATCTTGTGGTAATATTCATAACAAGCCCTAGTTTGTCAAAAACGGATTTCCCCTTTATATCTTATTGCATTTTTTTATCTTGGAGGTTTTACCGGTTTGTCTTTTAGAGATAGGTAAAACCTTCCATTATTTGGATCTTATCCATCTGAGGTTCTAGAGCTTGTGGTAATATTCATAACAAGCTCTAGTTCATCGAAAACGGATTTCCCTTTTATATCGTATTGCGTTTTTGATCTTTGAGGTTTTCCGGTTTCTCACCAAGAGAGGTATCTCACTTGATAATACATGAAATGTTCTCTCTTGGTGGTATCTCACTTTGTTGGGTAGCCCTTGTTGTCCTCTTTCCAAAAAAATTGGTTTCAGATTAATCGGAGTTTCCAAACTCTAGATATTGCCATTTGAAGTTTGCCTCTTATTTGGTCCAGACCGGAGTCTTCGGTCTGTACACCGGAGTCTCCGGTCTGGCAAGTCCCCAACGGGCAGAAAACGGTGAGAAATCTGTGGGCCTATAAAAAGGGGCCCTTCTTCCCCAATGACTCTGCTCGAGTTTTACAGGCTTTCTCCTCCATTCTTGACCCTCTTGAGCTTACTCCCCCTTCAATCCCTTCCTTGATTCTTGCATATACTTTAGGGATTTGAAAGAGAATATCTAGATCTACAATCCCACCAATCCATCTCTCCTCTAAGTGAGGGGAACATCTTGGGATCTAGATCTTGGAGTCTTTTGTGGATTTCCTCCATTGTTCTTCCTCTCTTATTCCCCCACAAGCTTTTGTAGCTTTGGTAGAATTTGGGAGAGAAGGATTTGAGCACTACTTGTGTTCTTGCGATTGCATTTGGTGCATCGGTTTGATTTCTCCCCGAAGGATTTGGTGAGTGAAAGTTGAGAAGATTTTTACTCTTGGGTTCTTGGAACCCTCGACGGTTTGTTGTGTTGCAGGTTGAGGCCTTGGTGGCGTTTGTTGGAAGCCTCCAATTAAGTTGTGGAGAAGTGCCCCAACCTTGTGAGAGGTTCCGGTTTGCCACCAACAAGTGCACCGATAGTGGAAGCGTGGATCGATCCCGTTGGGGTGAGATTCACCGGAGAATAAGGGAGGCCTTTTGTGGCGTAGGTGGTTAGATACCACCCCCTCTCCAAACGAGACGTACTTCATGTTGGAAGGAACTCGGTAAAATATCGTCGTCCCTGCGTGCTTTGATTATCTCTATACCCGAGCTCTTACTTATGCGATTTACTTTGTGATAGCCTTCATGCTTGAAGTATATATATTGTTATCACATAGTTTTTTGTCTTGCTTAGCATAAGTTGTTGGTGCACATAGGTGAACCCTAGATTGTTCTAGATTTTGTGCTTAACAAAGTAAACGTTAGTTTTATTCCTCCTTTTTTGAGCCACTCTCGAAAAAGTTTTAATCGCCTATTCACCCCCTCTTCTAGGCGACATCTGTATCCTTTCATCCTTAAACCACTTTTTAGGATTGAGTTGTCAGGAGTTTTGGCGTCTTTGACCTGTATGTACATGTAACTATCCAAAGAGCTTTCCTCCTCTTTTATATTTGTGGTGCTAGAGGACAGGGACTGAAGCCAAAAGTTGCAAAAGATGCCCCCGATCAAGGCATATACGTGCACAACTCGCCCTTATATCTTGGTTTGTTCTAACCCAAATATTAATTCCAGTAGTATCTATTAGACTTAGCTCAACATAATAATGACATAAGTATTGACAAGACACACGAAGCTTACCACTTTTTTGTTTCAGGGCATTGGGTGAGTAGGGCCTGGACGTCGGAGCCAGAGGCGCAGCTTCCATGATGGTTGGTGGCTATGACCAAGAAATTTTGGAAGGGTGCCAGTCTCTTGGGCTAATTTAAACAATCTCACAAACTCAATCTGTGTAGCCCACCTTGCTTCCTCAGCCCTTTTAACAATGCATTTTAAGCTTGTCTTTTGTGTCTCATATTTTTCCCTTTTAGCAGAAATACTTTTTTTAGTGTGCTTTCTTAAAAAATAAATATCAAAAAACTTAAATTCTTAGCTTGACAGTCAGTAGAGATCTCTCTGTGACATATTTACTTCAGAAGAAATGAAAGCACTTTGATTAGTTCGATTCACTACCATAAAAAGATGACATATTGGACAGAACAGGGAGAAAAACAGTTTAATAAAGATGTCCACTATTGAAAAAGGAAATCTATATAAAATGAATAGGAAATACTAAACCCCAAGTGGGCTGAAAATGCACACGGCAGGATATTTCTAGAAAGTTACAGGAGGAAGATAGGAAACATGAGATGGGGGAAGAGAAGAGACCAGCTGCCATGTCAGATTTGTTAGTATAAAAATACCACTTTACATGTTAATATTACCAAATAATACCAGTCGATCTTTAAATCGCAAAAAACTAGATCGAAAACGAGTTGTCGTAAAATACACTGATTCGTGTTTAATCACGAAATTGATACCGTTTCTGACAGATGGGTCCATTAGTTAAGGATAAATTGATGACGTGGCGTGGGGCCCACTTGTCAACCGAATTAAAAAAATAAAATATATGTTTTACACGACGGCCCCCTTCACCACCCTTAAAAGGTCAAAATATCAAAAAAAAGTGGGGCAGCGTTGACCCATCTCCCCCATCCTGTTGCCACCGCCCTCCCCTCCCTCTGCCACATGGCCTCCATCGCCGCCCCCTCCCCTTCCTCTCTCCCATGGCCTCCGTCGCCGCCGCCCTTCCCTTCCTCTCTCCCATGGCCTCCATCATCGCCGCCCTCCCCTTCCTCTCTCCCATGGCCTCCATCGCCGCTGCCCTTCCCTCCCTCTCTCCCATGGCCTCTGTCTTCGCCGCACTCTCCTCCCTCTCTCCCATGGCATCGCCGAGGCATCGGGCGAGGACGACGCGGTAGTACGGGAGGCAGAGCTTGTTGGCCATGGGGATCACCACAGAGGCCAGGGAGATGGCGACGAGCGCGTCGGCTCTGACGAGGAGCGGGGGCACTAGAAGGGGTGTGGATGACACTTCCGTGGCATCGCTGCCGCGCAGGGAGGTGGTGAAAGGGGAGGCCATGCACTACGCGGTCTGCATCACGGAGCTGGCCACCGACAAGATGGCATGCGTGCTACCGCGCTGCGGCCATGCCTTCCACGTTGACTGCATGTGGCTCAAGTCGCACTCCACCTACCCACTCTTCCGGTGCCCGGCCGTCGACGCGTCGCAGCTGCCGCCTGCAGGAGGCAGGGAAGACAGGGGAAGCAACGACGGGAGGGGGTCACGGGAGTGCGACGACGGCCATGGGAGAGAGGGAGGGGAGGGCGGCGGAGGCCATGGGCAAAAGGGGAGTGCGACGACGCCATGGGGTCGCCGGAGTGCGACGGCTTCCATGGGAGAGAGGAAGGGGAGGGCGGCCATGGGAGAGAAGACGGTGGGAGGTGCTGCCTCGCGACGGGGATCCCACCTTTTTTTCTTTTGATGTTTTGACTATTTTTAATAGAGCTGACAGGTGGGCCAATCCACGTTAGCTACTTTTCTCCTTACATGTGGGTCCCGCTATCAAATTTGGTGTCAATTCGCGATTAAACGTGGATTAGTGCTTTTTGTGACAACTCATTTTCGATCCGGTAGTTTTTTCAGATTTGAAGGTCGACTGTTATTATTTGGGAAAATTGACATGTAAAGTGGTAGTTTTATGCTATCAACTCGCCAAGTCAGGTTCTGCTTCTTACGCGTTCAATTTTGATCCACTCGATGATTTTTCTCGATGAGAGTAAAGTGTATGCAATAGTATCGCGGACTCCTAGACTAATACTAATACTCCTAAACACCCCCCTCAAATGCAAAGTGTATGCAATAGTATTACATTTGAAGAAGTGAAAGCCTTTTCTTCTTCTTAGAGTCACCACTGAGCCTTCACCTACAGCTCGCTCCTTGCTCCACCGTCGTGTCTCCTGCAGGGCACCTTCATACACACGACCTCCAGCAATTGCCGAGTCACCATCGGCCAACTTCAGGAACCAGCAACACCGCCACCTTGTGCTCTGATACCATGTAGGTTTGGGGGGGTCGTGATGGGTTAATCTCTTGGACCACCACATCCTCTTATACATAGCTCAACTTAGTCTTACATCTTTACTTATACACTTGAATAGTCTAAAATCTAATAGGACAATACTACTAATCTACTATATTGACACACTATCGTAGAATACTCTAGACTCCACTAGAGTACTACTACCGCTACACTAACACATACTTCAACCGGAACCATCATTGTTTTTCCAAATTTTGACTAGTACATTGTATGCATAAAAACCAACGAGCATAAATCGGTTCAAGAGACTGGGTGATTCAAAGATGGATTCCAGAAAACATAGTATATACCATGTTTGAAGATGACAAGACAAATGGTCATGGCAAATAACACACACAAACATGTAGTAGTAAGTAGTACATCAATGACACAGCTGAACATTAATATTCGATCATAGTGCAAATAAGATAGTCACCCTCTCTGATCGGACGGCCTCTTGCATTTCATCGTTTCTTCTGTTTCCTTACAAACAAACTGTTGTTGATTGTTTTGAAGAGGGGAGTAGAACCCTGGCCTCTTCATCAATGTTGCACACAAATATTTCATTGCAGAGTTAAGAGATTCAAATATAAGAAATCATCAATCTGGCCACAAAGATAAGCAATTGGAAAACTAACAACACAGTGTGCCTATGCATCAGCTACTCATCATACTGATGATTATTGGCACTGGAATGCTGCAAAGGAATTGGGTTGCTTATTCCTGCTGCAGGATGGCCTCGATCATCTGCAAGTGTATTTATCAGGAAATCTGGTGGCTGGTCGTTCCAGATTTCAGCAAGTCTCTTGGTAAAGCTGTAATGGACAAGTTCATTCGCTGCCGCATTCGCTTCCCGTGGACAATTAACTACTAAAGCACTGTTGAATCCCGCTAAGTGTGCTAGGCAGTCATTGAAGATGATGGCAGCACCAGGTGTCATCTGGGTCAGACAAGAAGAATTAGCTATGGTAGACACCAGCACCTCCGAGTCTGACTCTGCAGTGATAGACTTGCAGCCAATCGTCTCTGCTAGCTTCAGACCTTCCAGAAGAGCTTCTGCTTCCATGGAAGGGACGTCCAGGACGTGAGGTATGAATCTGCTACAGGCCGCAACCAACATTCCTTCAGAATCCCTGAGGATCACTCCATATGCACCACTATGAGCTTCTGCACTAAAAGCTGCGCCAACATTAAGTTTCAGTACACCTGCAGCGGGTCTTGTCCACTTATTTTCATCATTTTCAGCAGGATGGCCCTGTTCGTGCAGAGCACCAGTTGATGGAACCCTCGAATCATCCCTTTCTGCTGGTGTATCATTCTCTCCTCCCAGTCCTTCCGGTGGTGCCGCTGTTTCTTCATCATCTTGTGGGGATGTTTTAGATGGCCAGGGCTCGCTATTACGAACTTCATCTGCAATTGTATCAGTCAGGAAACCCGGTGGCTGGTCCTTCCAGATTTCACTGAGTCTCTGGGTAAAGCTGTAGCGGACAAGTTCATACACTGCCGCATTCGCTCCCCGTGGACAATGAACTACAGTTGCCGTTTTGAATCTCTTTATTTGTGCTCGGCAGTCATTGATGATCTCAGCACCAGACGCCGTATAACTCAAAGGGTTAGTTATGGCTTTCACCACCACCTCCGAGTCCAACTCTGCAATGATATACTTGTAGTAGCGATGTGCCAGCTTGAGACCTTCAAGAAGAGCTTCCGCTTGCATTGAAGGGATGTCCAGGACGTGAGGTATGAATCTGCTATAGGACGCAACAAACTTTCCTTCAGAATCCCTGAGGATCACTCCATATGCACCACTATGAGCTTCTGCATTAAAAGCTGCGCCAACATTAAGTTTCAAAAAATCCGCAGCGGGCCTTGTCCACTTATTTTCATCATCTGCAGCAGGATGCTCCTGTTCGTGCAGAGCATCAGTTGATGGAACCCTCGAATCATCCTTTACTGCTTCATGTGGAACCAGTCGGTCACCACCCGCAGGTGGCTCCTGCTGTCCTCCCAGTTCTTGGGGTGCCACTCCTTCTTCGGGATCTTGTGGGGATGCTTGAGATGGCTAGAGCTTGCTGCTATGGATGTCGCAGTGAGAAAGAATGACCCAGATATGAGTTATGAACTCGCCTCCAGTTGCAAGGCATTTCTTGTGAGCCGCAGAATTCCATGAGGGGGCTGTATGTACCAGTATATCGGCCCAGACCTCTGAGAGGATCCTCCAACGAACCGTTTCATCGAGCTCATGAATCAGAGACCAAGCAAGCTTTGCAGCTTTCACAAGTATCATATTGGGATTGGTCTGCCATTCCTGAATGCCCTGCTGTGGCTCTCCTTCTCGAATGAGTGTTCTGAACACGCTTTGCAGGGTGTCACAACCTTTCAGGATATCTGCAGCATCATCGAGGGTATACTCGAATATTTCATCAGCAGTTAAGTAACTATCAGGTAGCAAATCTGGTTCTTTAACAATCAGATAGGCACAGTAGCGTGATATACTGATGGCAGCTATATAATTAGCTCGCAGAGCCCCTTCAATTCTTTCTGCCTTTATAACATATGGCTGGGAGGAAAAACAGCTGAGGGAGGTCTTAATTGCACACAATACCTCAGAAATGGTTAAGCTTGCGTTGTAGTGTTGAGCAAGCTCAATCTCACAAAGGCTTGTTGCTATATGCCACACAAGAATGCTGTGAGACCATGTCTTTTGTCTGAATGTCCAGTCGAATTGGTTCTGATTATCTGGCAGACCTATCTCCAGTGAGTTCTTCTCAACATTTAGCAAGCAGAGTGACTTCAGAACGGCCGTTTTAACATCTTTTGGCAGCTCGGTTGGGTCTTGTACCTTTGCACCTTTAATATCTTTTGGGAACAAGCCAAGGCTTAAGTAGTGAAAAATGTTCCAAGGATTGTAACCAAATGACTGAAGTAAATCATACTGGCCGATCTTATTGTGCCAGCGGTGCACAAGTTCACATCTTGGTGTGCACAACATCTTAATCAGGAGCTCCCAGAGCTGTCGTGGAATAAACTTGACCCAGTAGCTCTGTGTAGTGTATTCACACAATAGCATCACCTTGGTCCAGTCTGATAACAGGTAGTTGACCATCTTCCAAGACTCCTTCAACACGATGATACCCATGAATACCCATGTGATGATGATATCAACGTTCTTTCCGTGTATGACGTGTGCAGTCTCACCAACCTTAGGCTTGTAAAGTTTGTGAATATCTCTTCCAAGCCAAGCGATGAGAGCAATGGTCAACAGAGGATACCAAGCAACAATGATCGGGAAACCACGCCAAAACAGGATGGGATATCTTGTGTAGAAGTAGTCGTTGAGAAATGCTAGCTCCAACTTTACAATTCTGAATGCTCTT
This sequence comes from Avena insularis, assembly GCA_023614405.1. Lineage (NCBI taxonomy): Eukaryota > Viridiplantae > Streptophyta > Magnoliopsida > Poales > Poaceae > Avena > Avena insularis. Next base: position 203,108,575 of record CM042691.1, on the reverse strand, counting down.
TCGGAGTGTTTTTCTATTTCCTCAGCCAAATATGTGTCATTTTCCTTCTTGCCAATAATATCATATATTAACCTTCTGGTGTGAGGAATGCTATCCGCTGGTAGGGTTAAGTCATCAAATCGACAGCGGAGTAGCCGGTACAGGCCAAACGACAAGCACATGTCCTTCATCCATGGTGTTCTGATGTCACCATTTCCTTGAGTGCTGTCGTCGCCCACGGGGTTTATGTTTTCTTGAGTACTGTCTCCACCGCCAATTCCAGCATCTTCTTGAGCACTGCCATCTCGATTGATGTCATTATTTTCTTGGGAAATATCGGCGCCTGCAATGTCAGTAATTTCTTCAGCACCATCTCTACCATTGATGCCAGTATTTTCTTGAATGCTGCCTCTGCCACCAACACCAGCATTTTCTTGTACACTGCCTCCTCGAGAGATACCATCATTTTCTTGAACACTTTTCCTGCCATCAATTCCAGCATTTTCTTTGGCTCTGCCATCACTATCGATGTGAGCATTTTCTTGAGTAGTGCCCCCTACATCTATGCTAGCATTTTCTTGAGCATTTCCCCCTCCATCAATGCCTGAATTTTCATCACTGACCCAACCGCCGATACCAGCATTTTCTTTAGCATTTCCCGTGCCACCAATCCCAGCATTTTGGTCAATACAGCCCTCAGCACCAGTGACAACATTTTCTTGAGAACTCCCACCTCCACTGACAACACCATTTTCTTCAGCACCGCCCCTGCCACCAATATCAGCAATTTCATTTGTCCCAACAGCAACGTTGCCATTTTCTTGAGCACTGACTTCAATATGTGAACCCTGGTCTATTGGCAGCCAAATCTTGTCAAGTGTGATGAGATGTATCTTTCTGCGTCTTGTTACTTCCAGATGAAATTTATACGCAGGCGGTTTCAATTCAACTTTCTGAATATGATCTCCAGAGACCAAGAACTTGTATGCTAGCATTGTGGTTGGATCCCCATTCTCACAGATACCATCACGGGTACCCATATATGCTATCACAAGCGGGGAGCTCAGACCATGCAAGAAGGATCCTGTGGCTGAATTGTACGCACACATTAGGTATATATTTCTCAGTTGCTGCATTGCCCACAGTACCCAGATTGGATGCTTAAACTCACTGTTCTGTGTGCCGATTAAGAAGGCCACTCCTAGAAGTGCCACCACCTTCCCTAACTCGGTAAGCCGGATGTTCTCTTGGTCAGGGATCCCATATGCCGATATGAAGCAAGCATTGAACCGGAGGTTCACCAATATGAGCGCCCATACTGAAAACAGGTCCTTCTTGAAAGGCGCAGTCTGCATCAGCCCAATAGTGTAGATGAACGAGGAATCGCTGATGGCGTCCAGAATGAGCAAGACGTACTTCATGGAGGAGTGGCGCGACTTACGACGGAACATGTCCAAGAATGACATTAGGAGGAAGATTGCCGCAATGGCAACAACAAGGAACTCAATTCGCATAAGCATGGCAATCTCAGTATTTTCAAATAGAAAGGACCATTTCACATAATCACCGGGCTTCGCCATGTCTTTTTTTCCTTCCTGGTTTGTGCGAGCTCCCTGGCAATGGTTTCCAAGATATATTATCAATACATGACATAGTAATATTTAACTCATTCTAGTTAAAAACATATGTCATTTCAGTGGAGAAAAAACGAAGTCGTATTGTTTTAAGCAGTAACCTGGTCACCTAACATAAAGTTGATCATAAGTCCCGCTTCAACATCATTATAGAGACTAACGAAACTGTAATGCTATAGAGACACCTTTTGGGACAATCCAAACAGTTTAAACATGGTACTAGAAATCAACGTTTCACAACAACCGACGGCATAATTAAAATACGTACTCTGTTTCTCTATATACATCACTTTCAAGAAAGCATGTAGTCAAAATTATTTAACGTTGAGAACTAGTATTTTTTTTTGTAAACTAGCAAGGTGGCCCTCGCAAATGCGAGGGCATGGTCTTTATCTCTTTTAGTCTATTCATGAAAAATATTTATATTTATAGAACCAAAAACATAGAATTGTAAATAACATGTGTGGGAAAGATTTTGAATTATTTTAGTTTGCAAAGATTAGCTATTATGAAATTTACAAAACTATTGTGGTGGCCCTCGCAAATGCGAGGGCACGATCTCTAATTGATGGAAAGTGTCTTAAAAACGAAGTTACTATTTCAGGGATAAGATAATAAATATTACGACTATAGGACTACAAATAAATATATGATAAATAAAGTAAGACTATAGGACTACAAATAAATGTAGGATAAATAAAGTATCACATATGCTAAGTTACACCTTTACCCAACCAAAATTTATGGGCTAATGATGTTGGGTCATTTGATGAAACACACATGTGCATTGGTTGTAAGTAATATGATCTCAATAGTAGAAGTATGTGTGATGTTAGGTCAGTATGTGAGGTTAAGTAACATTCATAAACTTAATTCATCATCTTTAATAGTTAGGGAAAATTAAACAATTAGAATTTTAATCTCAATATGTGTTTCTTCGTCACAATTAGTTATCCAATTTTAAAACATTAAACATTTTAGTTTTTATAGTCTTCATGGTGAAACTTTTACTTTTTTTAGTATGTTAATATTATCCTAAAATTAAGATTAGTACACTAACACTATTTTAGTGATATTTTTTGTTTTTCAGCCCATCCATTAACCATTTTAAATGTCATGGGTAAAAGTTAGAGAATTATGACATGACGTTTTATATAATGTCATCTGTTTTGATTTAGTGTTTTTATCTATGTTTGAAAGTCTTTACATGTTTCTCTAATCGGCAATTTATTTTATATTCACACTTAACATGTGTTTGTAGTTCCATTTCACATGAATATACAACTTGGATGACATGGCTCCACCTTTTTAATTAATGTTCAATTTTTTGAGTCACTCTGTGCTCTTTATGTTGACTCCACAACATCATAAAAAATTCACATACAATATTCAAAATATGTATAATCATGCAAACCAAAAAATATCCAGCGATAAAATTTCTAATAAAAATTTACACATTTTAGGTCCACTAAATAAATAATTTGTGCCAGGATTTATGGTGTGTATAAAAATATGTCTAATCATGCAAACCAAAAAATATCCAGTGATAAATGTTTTAATAAAAATTTACACATTTTAGGTCCACTAAATAAATAATTTGTGCCAGGATTTATGGTGTGGATAAACGAAATTACCTAAAGATTTATCGCATAATCTAACATGCATGGTGGCGTCCTATTTGTAATATAGGATGCAAACATTGTTTTATCTCATGAATATAAATTTTTGTGTATGATTTTGTGAAAAGGAAAAAGAAGTGTACTAACTAATCGTTTGTTCAGTTTCAATCCTTTTTTATAAAAATTGGACCTACCATTTTATTCAGTATCAAACCTTTACCATCGAAGTGTGTACACCTCGGGTGATGCCAAGGGTAGTCTTGGCTAAAGGCTAAAAATTTTATTATATATGTTTGTCCATGCAAAATATATGAGAATTAGGAAGATCTATTGGTTTTTATGGAGTTTATGCTGAGAAAGCTTACATTCTTGCGAAAATTTCTAGCATGTGCATAATCATTTTAATTATAATTATGATGACATATTTCTTGGGATACATAGTGATATATATCAATTTTGGCAAAGGGAAAATCCGACGGATTGGATTTGGGCGCTTTAGTGTTTCATGAAAATATCAATTATATCTCTTGTTTCTTGTATAACCCTGATTGTAATATATAATAGATCAAGTTGATAATTTAAAGGCTATGTACGTTTATGTGGTAATATCTATCCTTTTTAAAATAATCAACATGCTGATATCAACACATATAGACGAGATGCTTAAACTTAAAAAAAAGATAATAAGTCATTTGTCATTTCTTAATTAATATTCAATGAGTATGATACACAGGCCCATCGATGGGCAGGTTCGACGTGAGCGACCGAACATGGCCTCCGAATTTCAGAGGCCCCCGATTACAACAGTCTAATAGCGACCCGGCTCGATCGATGCTTGTTTAGCTAACCGTCCCGCCAGATCAGAGATCGATCCGTCTCCTTATCACGATTGAAACCCGTGTTCCGCCGGCTGCTGTTCTCGCCTCGCGCCGGCGTGCTCGACTTTAGCGGCAGGAACGAGAAATCTATACCGTTTCTGCGCTGCTATTTGCATCTACACACTACTATTTTCATTCAAACAATCGGTGTTCTTATAATCTTGTTCCTCCCATGTGTCCTTGACTCCTTGCCGGCAGAAATTGGTCATATCTATGTAGGAAAGGCTCCAGGTTCTGGCCGCAGAGTGATTTCAGACCTGACCACCGCTCAATGCTCATGGCTCCGGTTGATTTTCTAGTAATTCAGTAGGGAAGCAGCAGATAGATCGTGCTACCTAGTACTAGTAGGCTGGTACGTAAATGCTTTGAATTCACAAATTCTGAATATGACTAACTGTCTGCATGCTTGATTGTGTGAACCGAACCATAGTAGTATATGGGAATGTATGAATAGCACAAAGTGTCATGCTGAAAAGAAGAAGAAACGACGTTCTTTTTTGGTAGAACATGAGATTCACCTATTAGTTTAGTGCGATGTTTACGTTTTTAGAATGAATACTTGATATATTTCTGAACATTGTATGTTTTTTTTACCAAACAGGCTCCCTGTCGATTTCATATATTTCTTTTACCAAACAGGCTACCTTTGCCTGTGGGCTTGGGCAGAGCACCCCTCCAAGGTGCAGCGCGTGCGCTGGACCACTCTCCCTGGCCGCTCTGCCACGCCAGGGGTGCCGGAGCATGGGCGGTGTGGGCTACGGTGTCGCTGCATCGTCCACCTCGACATCGTCGAGGACCTTTCGGGCCCTGTTGATGCTCAGCCGCCTATGCTGGGCAAGGGTGACTGGCGCTGGGGCCACGTGGATGGCGAGCGCGCCGTCCGCGACGCCAACACGAGTCTGCAGTGTGGAGAAGGGAGCCGCCATGGCCGTGGGAGCCGGGACGAGGAGGACGACGACCGCGACAGGCGCGGCCGCAACGGCTCTCGCAGCTGGCGAGAGAAGATTCGCCGAAGCTTATCGCGGGGGCCAAGGAACGTCGGCAACTCGCATGTCCAGGGGCGGCAGCGGGACCGCTCCAGCAACAGAGACGCTGGGCACCGGCGCCAGCACTTTGTCGAGCTGGCTCTGGAGGAGCCTGCTTCGGGTCTACAAGATGCAGACCTGCAGGCGCCGCGGCCGGACGGCTGGCTTCAGGATCGTGCCGGCGTGGTGGGGGTGGAAGCTGCCCTTGAGGACGCGGTGGCGCTACTGGCCCTGCACTAGGTGGACCAGCTGGAGTTTGGCGAGGAGCAGCCCGAGCCCCACGTCGAGCACAATGCCACATCGTCGGGCGGCGCGGATGGCGCGGACCTCCTGTCTTCCAGCGACGAGTGGCCTCCCTCGTTGGAGCCCCGCCAACTCCATGGGAGGCCGCGAGCTCGCTCGTCTTCGCCGGCTCGGAGCCGGTAGCTTTCAAGGGCTGCGAGGACACCGCCAGTCACGCTGGACCCTCCTTCTTCTCCTACCGGTGTCTGCCCATCTCCGCCCAGCGACAAGGGGTCTGCCACTCCCCTGCACCTGCTCTCGCGCAGTGGCACGGGCGACTTGGCACGGCTCCTCATCACCACGCGCTCCGCCGGGCAAGCTTCTGCTGGCACGCGCCACGCTCTTCAAATCTTTTCGCCGGCTTCTGTCGTCTCGGCGGAGACGTTCTCCCGCCATCCTGGCTTCGAGGCTTCGCTGAGGGGCCCCTCGCAGCCGCTGTTGTCCGCGGAGGCTGCGCTGCCTGGGTCGCCGCTGCTGAAGACTGGTGGAACCGTGGCTGCCTCACCAGGCTCGTCGCCAATGGAGCCGCTGGCTCCGCTGTTCAGGGCCAAGGCGCAGGTCCTGCTGGCCTCCCCACCGCCGGTGCGGGCGACAAACAGAAGGAAGACTCTCGCTGGCGTTTCCATCTGTCGCAGCACCAGCTACTCGATTAGGAGATTCAGCGCAAGACTGAAGGCGAAGAGGAGGGCAAGGCCCATTGTGCAGGCAGCAGAGACGGCGGTGTGCCGCAACTTGGGGATCATCCAGGACAGCGAGGAGGTTACTGGGCAGGCCATGGCTAAATTCTCGTGCCGCTTCCAGGGACAAGTCCAGGAACATATCCTGGCCACTCTGCGCGTGCTGTTCAAGGTGAGCATGCCTGAAGAAGAAGCAGTGGATCTTGCTCTGATGGGCATTGGCGGAGCTGCAGCGCTGGACCATGAAGCTGGAAATGTCCCTGTTCTTAATGATTAGTTGCTGTCGTTTGCATGTTCGAGTCGAGAGCCCCACCCCCATGTTAGTTATGTTGCCCAGGATTAGATTCTTTGAGGAGAGAGCCATTCCTTCTTGCTGGAGCTTGTTCCAGGAGATTGAATTTGTAACGAGGCCTGCTCTGCCTTTTATCGGGCTTTTAGTGAGTATTATGAATCAACTTTCAGAAAAGGATCAGGACGTTTCTCCATGTTAGAGCAGCCCCTGAATGTCTTGGGTTGGAATGTTAGAGGGTTAAACGATCAGGACATGAAGGACACGGTCATGAAACCATTGCAACCTCTTCCTGCCAGATTGTGTGTTTGCAGGAAACAAAATTGGGGGACATCTCCTCCTTTGATGCTTGTTACGTTGGGGGCAACAGACTGAAAAGCTTTGCCCAGAGGCCGGCCACTGGCACTAGGGGTGGCATCCTCCTTTTGTGGGACGACTCAAAAGTGCAGATTACTAACATTCAAATAACTGAGTTTTGCCTATCGGCGAGTGTGCACCTCCTTAATTCTGGCCATGATGGCGACTTCAAGTTAACAGCGGTCTACGGCCCTACGACGACTAATCGAAAGGACGATTTCTTTGCGGAGCTCGTGGCACAGAAGCCCCCCTCTGGAGTGAGATGGCTTGCTCTTGGGGATTTCAACCAAATCCAGGGAGCGAGAGACAAAAACAAGCGTAACATCAACCGAGGTAGAATAAACCGCTTTCGAGCGACCCTTCAGGCTTGCGAACTAAATGAGATCCATCTGCAAAATCGGCGGTTTACCTGGAGCAATGAGAGGGCGAACCCCACGTTATGTAAGCTCGACACCTTCTTTTGCAACTCCGATTGGGATATCAGATTTGACACACATGTACTCCACGCGATGTCGTCTTCGCTCTCGGACCACTTCCCACTTCTCCTCGCTGACGATAGCAGGCCTAGAAGACCCTGCTCCTTCAAATTTGAAAAACTTTTGGGTCCGTCTTCCCGGTTTCGACGAGGTGGTGCAAAAGGCATGGACCGATCACACTTCCCATACTGAGCCTTACCATGTCCTTTTCCACAAGCTCTCCTGGACGGCAAAATGCCTGTCCAAATGGGGGCGTGCCCTTTTCTCCAATGCAAAGGTGCTTTTGCACGCCGCCCTTCTTGTGATCCTACACTTTGACAAGGCCCAAGAGAATAGAGAGCTTTCCAACGGGGAGAGGGAGCTTAGGGCCCGCTTGAAAAGAAAGGTCATCGCCCTATCCATGGTGGAGAGGTCTAGGAAAAAGCAAAATGCGAGAATTGCGAATCTTCGAGAGGGAGACGCGAGCACCAAATTTTTCCACATGAGGGTCAACGCCCGTAGAAGAAAGAATCACATCTACTGCATAAAACACAACCAGGGGTGGGTTACCGACCACAAGGACAAAGAGGAGATCATCCACAACCACTTTGAGAAGGTCTTGGGCCGCGTGGTTCAAACAGGGCAGGACCTAAATTGGGACGAGCTTAATTTTGGCAGACCGGACTTACAAAGCTTGGGGGACCCCTTCTCCGAGGAGGAGGTGAAAAATGCAATAAACCAAATGCCCTCGGATAAGGCTCCCGGACCTGATGGCTTCACCGGCTTATTCTTCAAGAAATGTTGGGACATCATAAAGGACGACGTCTTGAGGGTCATTCACCACTTTGGGGGCCTAAAGGTGGCAAATTTCCAATGTCTCAACTCCGCAAACATTGTTCTTTTGCCCAAAAAGGATGGGGCGGAAGAGGTTGGTGATTACCGTCCCATAAGCTTGATCCACACCATTGCAAAGATCATCGCCAAGATGTTGGCCTCCCGTCTTGGACCTTTCATGAACGAGTTGGTCTCCAATGCGCAAAGTTCTTTCATCAAGAAGAGGAGAATCCATGACAACTTCCTCTATGTTAAAAACCTTGTGACGATATTTCAAAAGGGGAGGATCCCGGCGCTCTTGTTCAAACTTGATATTTAGAAAGCTTTTCACTCTGTGCGATGGGAATACATCATTGGCCTCCTCCATCATCGGGGTTTCCCTAGTCGGTTCCGAGATTGGATCACCGCCCTTTTTACAACTTCAACATCTAGGGTGCTCCTCAATGGCATCGCGGGCTCCCCAATATCGCAAGGGAGAGGGTTGAGGCAAGGGGATCCTCTCTCTCCGCTCCTTTTTGTGCTTGCTATTGATCCACTTTCTCAACTTTTAGAGAGAGCCACTTCTTGTGGGCTTCTCCACAAGCTTCGCAGAAGGGGAACCATTTTGAGAACCTCCCTCTATGCCGATGACGCGGCCATTTTTGTGGCTACAATAAAAGAGGATCTTAGTAACCTTGCCTTAATCCTTGAAAGCTTTGGTGAGGTCACGGGGCTTTGCACCAACTTCCATAAGAGCAATTTCGTCACCATTAGATGTGCAAATATCAACATGGATGACATCCTTGGTGGGATGCCGATGACTAGAGCCCACTTCCCTTTGAAATAGCTTGGCCTACCTCTCTCGGTTTGAAAGCTTAGAAGGGTGGACTTCCAACACCTCGAGGATAAATGCGCCGGGAAGCTCCCAACTTGGAATGGCAAGTTCATCACTATGGTCGGGCGCAATGAGCTTGTCAAGTCGGTGCTAACTTCACAATCAACCTACTACCTTACGTCTCTTGTTATCAATACCGAAACATTAAAGTTCCTAAACAAAGTGGAAAGGGCTTTCCTATGGGAGGCTAAGGATAAGACCACCGGGGCGAAGTGCAAGGTCAATTGGGAGACATTGTGTAGGCCTAAGAAGCTTGGTGGGCTAGGGATAAAAAACTTGGACAAATTTGCGACAACACTACGCTTGAGGTGGCCTTAGTTTGAATGGAAGAACCCCGGCAAAATTTGGGTTAGATCCGGCAATCCCTTCTCCCGTGAGGATATGTCCATTTTCTATGCCGCGACGACCATTACCATTGGGAATGGCCATAAAACTTGTTTTTGGCATGCGTCATTGCTACATGGGAGGAAGCCCGTGGACATTGCGCCCCTCATCTTTAGAATCTCCCTTAGAAAGAACTGGAAGGTGCACCAAGCCATGCACGAGAATGCGTGGATCCGCATGATAAACCTGGGAAATGACTTCTCTATCGAGCACCTTAGGCAATGTGTTGAGATTTGGTCTCTCCTCCAAGATGTGCAACTAAACGAGGACGTGGAGGATGTTGGAATTATGCCCTAGAGGCAATAATAAAGATGTTATTATTATAATTCTTATTCATGATAATGTTTATATTCCATGTTAGAATTGTATTAAGCGGAAACTTTAATACTTGTGTGGTTTGTGAACAACACCGTGTCCCTAGTACGCCTCTATGGACTAGCTCATTGATTAATGATGGTTAAGGTTTCCTAACCATGGACATGAGTTGTCGATTAATAATGAGATCATATCATTGGGAGAATGATATGGTGGATGTAACCAAACTAAGCGAAGCAATTAGATCGTGTCATCGTGTTCGTCTTTGCGAAGCTTTTCTTATGTCAAATATTGTATTCCTTAGACCATGAGATAATACAACTCCCTGGTATCGGAAGAAAGCTTTGAGGTCATCAAACGTCATCCTATGAGAGGGTGATCATAAAGGTGTCTCTCAGGTGATCGGAAAGTATCTGTTGGGTTGTATGTATCGAGATGGGATTTGTCCCTCCCAAGTCGGAGAGATATACTTCGGGCCCACTCGGTAATCGATATCAACACCGCTTGAAAGCATGTGGTTAAGGAGTTAATCACAAAGTGATATCGGATTACGGAACGAGTAAAGTACTAACGTGAACGAGATTGAACTAGGTATGACGGCAAGCGATCAAATCTCGCAAGTAAAATATCGCGAGCGAAGGGAATATATATATGGGATTGATTGAATCCTGGCATCGTGGTTCGTCCGATATGATCATCGATGAATGTGTGGAGTCAATATGGGTTTCGCACCCATTGTTGATTATTGATAGAAGATCATGTCGATATTCTCGAACCCGTAGGGTCACACACTTAACGTGTCTCGACACTAGGATAAATTGGATAATTGGTTTATGAGTTTTTGTTCGGAGTCTCGGATGGGATCCGGGACATCACGAGAGGTTACGGAGTGGTCCGGAGAATAAGATTCATATAAGGCAGTGCAGTTTTTGGAGTTCAGAATTGTTCCGGGTTAATCGGTATTGTATCGGAAGCTTCTAGAACCTTCCGGAAGGGGACCAACGTGGCCCCACCTTCCGGGAGGGGGCATGGGCCTATGAGGGAGTGCCCTGGCCGCATTGGGCCAGGGGAACAAGGCCCCATAGGGCCCAGCCGGCCAAAGAGAGTTTAAACTCTAGATAGACCTCCTAGAAGGGGGGTTTCCTTGCCCCCCACTCTTCCTCCTTGGGGCCGCCGGTTTGGCTTGGGGGAGGGGCTAGGGCTGCGCCCACCCCTCTATATATAGAGGGCTGGGGGCGCACCACCCCCCCACACCTTCCCCTCCAACCCTAGCCGCCTGCGCCTCCTCTCTCCTCCCGACGCTTGTGGCGAAGCCTGCGCAGAAATTCTCCACCAATTGCACCACGCCGTCGCGTTGTAGATCCAACCCATATCTCCACCATACTTGCTGGACCAAGGAAGGAGGAGACGTCGAGGTGCTGCACGTGTGCATCTCACGGAGGCACCGCCACTTGTGGTGCTAGATCGGATCGGATCGCGAGGAGGAGAAGCGAGTACGACTACATCACCCACGTTCAGAGCGTTCCTGTCTTGAATCTTCAAGGATATGAAGATCCAATCTAATCTCTCGTTGTTTGCATCTCCTAGATTAGATCTTGGCTTCCCTCTGTTCGCATCCGTAGAAAATTTTGATTTACTATGCCGCGAAACCCTTCAGTGGTATCAGAGCTAGATCTATGCGTAGATGTGTTTCACGAGTAGAACACAACATGGTTGTTGCGGGCGTTGATGTTTTCTGTTGCAAGCCTCTTGTTTGTGTTCTTCTTATGATGCGGGATAGTGAGATTGAAGCGGTCCAGGCCAACCTTACGCGACGTCGTTCGCGAGACCGGCTCCGCACTTGACGTATGGCTTGTTCCACACATGCGGCTGGTGGATGTCAGTTTCTCTCACTATAGTTGTCATGGGATTAACACCGGAGTTTGGCAACCATAATATCACCGTTGTGGCTTTCCGTAGGTAAGAATCGTTCTTAGCATCTACTCCCATAAGCCACGTAAAACATGCAACAACAAAGTAGAGGCGTCTAACTTGTTTTTGCAGGGAGTGTTTTCTGTGATATGGTATGGCCCAAGATGTGATGTGTATATTTTATGCGATGATCATGTTTTGTAATGTTTCACGACTTGCATGTCGATGAGTACACAACCGGCAGGATCCATATGGTTGTCTTTATAATTGTGTATGACCTGCGAGTCAACTTCTTATACGCCATGTAATAGCTTTACTTTATCGCTAAGTAGTTAGCAATAGTTGTAGTTGCTATTCGTGGTGGAGGCAATCATGGTGGAGTGATGGAGATCATGCCGGAACGCACAAGATGGAGATCATTGCGCGAAGATTGGCTATACCATGTCACATAAAGTTATATGCATGTGATGTTTATCCTTTTATGTTTCTTATCATGCTTAGATCGCGACGGTAGCATTATAAGATGATTACTCACTTAAAGATCAAGATAAAACTGTGTTCACCCCAAGTATGCACCGTTGCGAAAGTTCGTCCTGTCCAAGCATCACGTGATGATCGGGTGCTATAGACTCTACGCTCACATACAACGGGTGCAAGCCAGTTTTGCACACGCGGAAATACTTGGGTCTAACTTGACGAGCCTAGCATGTACAGACATGGCCTCGGAACACATGAACCGAAAGGTTAAGCATGAGTCATATGAATGATATGATCGACACTTCGTTGTCCACCATTGAAACCACATCTCTTCTCGTGATGATCGGATTAGGTGTGGTGAATTTGGATCATGTTCACTAAACAACTTGAGGGATGTTGAATTTAGTGGGAGTTCATCTAGTAATTTGATTAAAAGTTGAACTAGTTATCATGAACATAGTCTAATTTGTACTTGCAAATATTGTAGATCACATGGCTAAGTCCAACTTCAACTTCAACGTTTTTGCTGAGAAAGAAAAGCTTAAGAACAATGGGTCTAACTTAACCAATTGGTTCCGCAATCTGAAAATCATTCTCTCTGGCGGTCAAAAGGACTATGTCCTTGAGAAAGCGTTATCTGACGCCCTGCCGCAATCGCTACCGGTGATGAGAAAGCTGTCTATCGATCGGCAAAAGATGATTATGGTGTGATTAAGAGCACCATGTTGTTTGCTATGGAATCGGACCTTCAAAATCGTTTTGAAGACTATCCCGGGCCCTTTGAGATTCTCGAGGAGCTGAAAACCATGTTTCAGACTCAGGCCCGTTCTGAGAGATATGAGATCTCTGAGAAGTTCTTTAACTGCAAGATGGAGGAAGGGAGTTCCGTTAGTGAGCACGCCATTAAGATGTCGGGCTACACTCAACGCCTTGAGCAACTGGACTGCAAGATTCCAGAGGATCTCAAGATTGACAGGATTTTGCAATCACTCCCTCCCAGCTACAAAAGTTTTGTAGTGACTCATAATCAGATTGGTTCCACTGATACGATCACCGAGCTCTTCGCAAAGCTTAAGGCTGCGGAGGTGGACATCAAGAAGGATAATCATGTGTTGATGGTCAACAAGCCCTCCTTTAAGAAAGGTAAGGGTGCAAAGAAGCCCTTCAAGAAAGGCGGCGGCAAGCGCGTTGCCCCTGCTGAAAAGAAGCTCAAGTCTGGTCCTAAACCGGACACTGAGTGCTTCTATTGCAAGGACAAGGGTCACTGGAAGCTCAACTGTCCGAAGTACTTAGCGGACAAGAAGGCTGGCACCATCAAAGGTATATTTGATATACATGTTATTGATGTTTTCCTTACTAGCCCTCGTTGTAGTGCCTGGGTATTTGATACTGGTTCAGTTGCTAATATTTGTAACTCGAAACAGGAGCTATGGAATAGCAATGACTTTGAGGGATGAGGTGACGATGCGCGTTGGTAACGGATCAAGAGTTGATGTGATGTCCGTCGGCACGCTCTCCTTAGTTTTACCTTCGGGATTAGTTTTAAACCTTAATAAATGTTATTATGTGCTTGCGTTGAGCATGAACATTATTTTTGGATCGTGTTTATTGCAAGACGGTTATTCATTTAAATCGGAGAATAATGGTTGTTCTATTTATATAAGTAACATCTTTTATGGTCATGCACCTCTTGTGAATGGTTTATTTATTCTAAATCACAAAAGGGATGAAACACACATCCATAACATTGAGGCTAAGAGATGCAAAGTAGATAGTGATAATACTACTTATTTGTGGCACTGTCGTCTAGGTCATATTGGTGTAAAGCGCATGAAGAAACTCCATTCTGATGGACTTTTGGAGTCTCTTGATTTTGAATCATTTGACACATGCGAACCATGCCTCATGGGCAAGATGATCAAAACCCCGTTCTCCGGTATGATGGAGCGAGCAACGGACTTGTTGGAAATCATACATACCGATGTATGCGGACCGATGAGTGTTTCAATGACGGTGGATATCGCTATTTTCTCACTTTTACCGATGACTTAAGTAGATATGGGTATATATATTTAATGAAACATAAATCTGAAACATTTGAAAAGTTCAAGGAATTTCAGAATGAAGTGGAGAACCATCGTAAAAGAAAGATTAAGTTTCTACGATCCGATCGTGGGGGCGAATATTTGAGTTATGATTTTCTCTCGCATCTTAAAGCAAGCGGAATTGTTTCGCAACTCACGCCACCCGGAACACCACAGCGCAATGGTGTGTCTGAACGCCAGAACCGAACCCTATTAGATATGGTCTGATCGATGATGTCTCTTACTGATTTGCCGTTATCATTTTGGGGTTATGCATTAGAAACCGCTGCATTCACTTTAAATAGGGCTCCATCTAAATCCGTTGAGACGACATCGTATGAACTGTGGTTTGGTGCTAAACCTAAGTTGTCGTTTCTTAAAGTTTGGGGATGTGAAGCTTACGTCAAGAAGTTGATGCCGGACAAGCTCGAACCCAAAGCGGAGAAATGCGTCTTCATAGGATACCCTAAGGAAACTATTGGGTATACCTTCTATCACAGAACCGAAGGCAAAGTGTTTGTCACAAAGAACGGTTCCTTTCTTGAGAAGGAGTTTCTCTCAAAAGAAGTGAGTGGGAGGAAAGTAGAGCTAGACGAGGTTATTGAACCTTCTCTTGAATTGGAGAGTAGCGCAGCACCTGAAATTATTCCAGTGCCGCCTGTACCAACAATAGAGGAAGCAAATGACAAGGATCATGAAGCTTGGACGATCCGCTCTTGAACGTCGCAGGTCGACAAGGTCGCGTGCCCCTCCTGAGTGGTACGGCAACCCTGTCTTGACTGTCTTGTTAGTAAAAGACAGTGAACCTACGAACTATGAGGAAGCGATGATGAGCCCAGACTCTGAGAAATGGCTAGAAGCCATGAAATCCGAATTGGGATCCATGAGCGAAAACCAAGTATGGACTTTGGTGGACCCTCCTAGCGACCGAAAGGCCGTTGAGTGCAAATGGATCTTCAAGAAGAAAACATACGCGGATGGTAATGTTACCGTCTATAAAGCACGGCTTGTCGCGAAAGGTTTTCGACAAGTTCAAGGTGTTGACTATGATGAGACTTTCTCTCTCGTAGCGATGTTTAAGTCCATTCGGATTTTATTAGCAATTGCTGCGTTTCATGATTATGAAATATGGCAGATGGATGTCAAGACTGCGTTCCTCAATGGCAACATTGATGAAGAGTTGTATATGATGCAAACCGAAGGTTTTGTCGATCCTAAGGATGCTGATAAAGTATGCAAACTTCAACGTTCCATTTATGGACTGAAGCAAGCATCTCGGAGTTGGAACCTTCGTTTTGATCAAGTGATCAAGAGCTTTGGATTTGTTCCAAATTGCTACAAAGCTTGCATCTACAAGAAAGTGAGTGGGAGCTCGGTGACGTTTCTGGTACTATATGTGGATGACATATTGATTATCGGAAATGACATTAAAATGCTTAACGATGTGAAGAGTTATTTGAACAAGTGTTTTTCAATGAAAGACCTAGGTGAAGCTGCTTATATATTGGGCATCAAAATCTATAGAGATAGACAAAGACGCCTGATAGCTTTAAGCCAGAGTACATACCTAGAAAAAGTTCTGAAAAGGTTCAGAATGGATAAGGCAAAGAAAGGTTCAGTGCCTATGTTGTCAGGTAAGATATTGAGCAAGGCTCGGGTGTCCATTCGGTAAATGATAGGGAAGCTATGAGCAAAGTGCCTTATGCCTCGGCCATAGGTTCTATCATGTATGCCATGCTATGTACTAGACCGGATGTGTCCAATGCTCTTAGTTTGACGAGCAGGTATCAAAGTGATCCAAGAGTGGAACACTGGACAGCCGTGAAGAACATCCTAAAGTACCTAAATAGGACTAAAGAAATGTTCTTAGTCTATGGGGTGATAAACAGCTCGTCGTAAAAGGTTACGTCGATGCTAGTTTCGACACCGACAAGGATGATTCCAAATCTCAGACAGGATACGTTTATATTTTGAATGGAGGAGCTGTGAGCTGGAGAAGCTGCAAGCAAAGCGTGATCGCGGGATCTATAGTAGAAGCGGAATACATGGCTGCTGCAGAAGCGTCAAGTGAAGGAGTTTGGATTAGAAACTTCATCACTGATCTTGGCGTGGTTCCAAGTGCATTGGACCCACTGGAGATGTTGTGTGACAACACTGACGCCATAGCACTCGCTAAGGAACCAAGATATCATCCAAAGACTAAGCATATCAACCGCAAGTTTCATATAATCCGAGATTATATAGCAGATGGAGATCTGAAGATTAGCAAAGTACATACAGATCTGAATGTCGCAGATCCATTGACTAAACCTCTTCCACGTGTAAAACATGATCAGCACCTCAGTGCTATGGGTGTGAGATTGTTGCCAAATGTAAACTAGATTATTGACTCTAGTGCAAGTGGGAGACTGTTGGAATTATGCCCTAGAGGCAATAATAAAGATGTTATTATTATAATTATTGTTCATGATAATGTTTATATTACATGCTAGAATTGTATTAAGCGGAAACTTTAATACTTGTGTGGTTTGTGAGCAACACCGTGTCCCTAGTACGCCTCTATGGACTAGCTCATTGATTAATGATGGTTAAGGTTTCTTAACCATGGACATGAGTTATCGATTAATAATGAGATCATATCATTGGGAGAATGATATGGTGGACAGACCCAAACTAAGCGAAGCAATTAGATCGTGTCATCGTGTTCGTCTTTGCAAAGCTTTTCTTATGTCAAATATTGTATTCCTTAGACCATGAGATAATACAACTCCCTGGTATCGGAAGAAAGCTTTGAGGTCATCAAACATCATCCTATGAGAGGGTGATCATAAAGGTGTCTCTCAGGTGATCGGAAAGTATCTGTTGGGTTGTATGTATCGAGATGGGATTTGTCCCTCCCAAGTCGGAGAGATATACTTCGGTCCCACTCGGTAATCGATATCAACACCGCTTGCAAGCATGTGGTTAAGGAGTTAATCACAAAGTGATATCGGATTACGGAACGAGTAAAGTACTTGCTGTGAACGAGATTAAACTAGGTATGACGGTACCGACGATCAAATCTCGGGCAAGTAAAATATCGCGAGACGAAGGGAATATATATATGGGATTGATTGAATCCTGGCATCGTGGTTCGTCCGATATGATCATCGATGAATGTGTGGGAGTCAATATGGGTTTCCAGACCCCGCTGTTGATTATTGATAGAAGATCGTGTCTGCATATTCTCGAACCCGCAGGGTCACACACTTAACGTGTCTCGACGCTAGGATAAATTGGATAATTGGTTTATGAGTTTTTGTTTGGAGTCTCGGATGGGATCCGGGACATCACGAGAGGTTCCGGAGTGGTCCGGAGAATAAGATTCATATAAGGCAGTGCAGTTTTTGGAGTTCGGAATTGTTCCGGGTTAATCGGTATTGTACCGGAAGCTTCTAGAACCTTTCGGAAGGGTACCAACATGGCCCCACCTTCCGGGAGGGGGCATGGGCCTATGAGGGAGTGCCCTGGCCGCATTGGGCCAGGGGCACAAGGCCCCATAGGGCCCAGCCGGCCAAAGAGAGTTTAAACTCTAGATAGACCTTCTAGAAGGGGGTGTTTCCTTGCCCCCCACTCTTCCTCCTTGGGGCCGCCGGTTTGTCTTGGGGGAGGGGATAGGGCTGCGCCCACCCCTCTATATATAGAGGGCTGGGGGCGCACCACCCGCCACACCTTCCCCTCCAACCCTAGTCGCCCTGCTGCCCTCCTCTCTCCCTCCCGACGGATTGTAGGCGAAGCCCTGCTGCAGAAATTCTCCACCAATTGCACCGCGCCGTCGCGTTGTAGATCCAACCCATATCTCCACCATACTTGCTGGTCCGAGGAAGGAGGAGACGTCGAGGTGCTGCACGTGTGCATCTCACGGAGGCACCGCCACTTGTGGTGCTAGATCGGATCGGATCGCGAGGAGGAGAAGCGAGTACGACTACATCACCCACGTTCCGACGAACGTTCCGCTGTGTGAATCTTCAAGGGTATGAAGATCTAATCTAATCTCTCTCGTTGTTTGCATCTCCTAGATTAGATCTTGGCTTCCCTCTGTTCGCATCTGTAGAAAATTTTGATTTACTACGCCGCGAAACCCTTCAGAGGATGACATACTATGGAAGCTTACGGACATTGGTGAGTACACGGCTAAATCAGCCTATGAGATGCAATTTTTGGGTTCCACCGTCTCAAGCATGCACAAACTGGTTTGGAAAGCTTGGGCGCCACCAAAAGTGAAGTTCTTCGCTTGGCTTCTCACTCAAAACAGGATTTGGACCGCGGACCGCTTGGCCAAGAGGGGATGGCAAAACTGTGGGAGTTGCCCGCTTTGCAACCAAACATTGGAGAGAGTCGACCATCTTTTCATCGAATGCCGGTTTACTAAAAGAGTTTGGGCATGCATCAAGGATTGGATCGGGATCCCTGAGATGGACCAAGCCCGATGGGTGGGCTTGCACGCAAAGGGATGGTGGGAGATGATGACGGAGGGTCCAATTCCGAACTGCAAAGCAATGACGTCCCTCACGCTACTCGTCACTTGGGAGATATGGAACGAGCGAAATGACAGGGTCTTCCGGAAAAAACTCGCGCCGCCACTTGTAGTTCTAGAGAGGGTTAAGCGTGAAGCCCACATATGGGTAAGCACGGGCGCTAAGCGTTTGGGTGAATTCGTGCCGCGAGAGTAATTGTTTTGTAACCTCGGATCTATTTACCATGTAAAACTCCTTAATTAATCGATTGGGACAAAGCTTTTGCCCCCTTTTCGAATTTTTTTGTATTGAATAGCATATTCTAAAGTTCTATAATTAAGTAAACATATGATTTTATT
Source organism: Avena insularis (assembly GCA_023614405.1). NCBI lineage: Eukaryota > Viridiplantae > Streptophyta > Magnoliopsida > Poales > Poaceae > Avena > Avena insularis. The sequence continues at coordinate 203,089,646 of CM042691.1, read as the reverse complement.
TTACTAATAATTAGTGAATTTGAACAAACATTGGGACCTTATTTTCTAAGTCGCACCGGGGCCCCCAAATCCTGGAGACGGGCCTAATGATACACCAACATTCCGACGAGTGTTTTAACAGACTAATATTCAAAATATTTTATCTCTTTTCAATTTTGTAGATAAATTAAATAGTTAGATGTCTCATGGAGATTTTTGTATACTCAGCCATGTCTGCAAAACTGCACATGTACTACCTCCTTTCCAATGAACAAGGCCTATTTTTTTTGAAAAGCCAAACTAAGTAACCATTGACCAAACTTTTAGAGAAAGACTATCAAAAACTATGACATTATAAAGATATCACATGAAAATATATTTCACGATGTATGAAACGGTGTTGATTTTAGATTATATATTCTAATAATATTTTCTAAGTCTGACTTTTAGAAATAAATATAAGCCTTATTTATTGAAATGGGAGTATATATTACCACATGAAAGCTTGTTTCTGGCATTATTCTAGCTACTCTACACAAAATATTATTCTTGCTAGCTAGACTTGTGTATGATAGCTAGCTAGTATACGTCTTAATTCGCAGAAAAAAAAGCTACTCCAGCCGGCCGGCTACATAGAGGGTGTATGTTTTATTTTGAACGGACTCTTCTAGCTGGCTAAGTCTTTTATTCCAAACGGACTCCGCTATCCTAGGGATAGATTCCCAGAAAAGTTGTTTTAGAAAAAAATCTATGGCACGTACCAAAAGTGTGTCAAATGCCTACTACACAGAACCTTGAGAGACAAATTTTCCCTCTTCCCTTTCTTGCTGTCGGCCTAGAGGAGTTGGGGGAGGACTCAGCCGGGGTTCCCAGCCGCCGCCCCTTCACCCAAATAAGAAGGGGTGAGGGCGCCCCATTGCACCTCACCCCAAAACCCTAGCCGCCGGTACCTCCCCTTTCTCCAAAATTTGTGAGTGTAAAATTAATTATAGTTTATTATTAAATAATAGATATAAATTTTATATCCAACCGTCAATAATTCAGATGATGTGGATCAACTTGATGGCTCGAAAAACACTCTTATATTACTTTTATTATATAATAGATATAATGTAACAAATTTTACACTCACGTTAGAACGCAGCTACCACTATATTGATACATGGTTGTTCTCTTCCCGCTTATTTCTGTTGTTCGATCTATGTGTTGTACGCTCTCACTAACACGTATCTGATGCCTACACCAAGTTGGCGGGAGCGTAGTTACATTTAATTATTGAAGATGAAAAAGGTGTCTTGGGTAGCACATAGTTTAAGCATTTCAGTCTTTCACCAACTTAATCCATTTACTCTGATAAAAATGATATTTCATTAGTCCACTGCATGCACCATCCCAGATTCTCCCAATCAGATATTAATTATCCTCCATAGCATCATTATATTACCCAATAATTTAGGTCAATTGTTTGACTCACATGATACAAAACATGAGAATATTTTCCTCTCACTACCATTTTTTTGTTAAAACATGTGTCCCTAGCTAACCGTTTTTGGCAATCTTATTTTCGACGCCATTTTTTCGTTTTGTGAAGCATCTCTCGGTCACTATCATCATAGCTTACTATTTCTTATCTTGCTCATGTTGAGCATCTTATTCCGCTTGTCTTCTATGAAATGCATAATTTTCATTGGCAACCACAATTCGTGTTTTACTTTTGTTATACTAATGGGCCTTTCCTGCTGGTTTTTCATCAAAATATCAGCGCACATTTATTAGAAATTTGTATGAAGGTATCTTGGGTACACCATAGTTTCAACATTTCAATTTCTCACCAATTTAATCTCTTTCATCCTATATAAATAATATTTTGTTATCCCATTGCACCACCAAACTCTTCCCAATCGGACATTAATACCTCTCCATAGCATCATCATATTACCTAAGACGTAAGGTCAGTTGTTTCATCCACACGCTTAAGTACTTGCCATTATTTTTCGCTCACGGCCTTTTTTGTTAAAACATTTGTCCCTAGCTAACCTATTTTTGCCAACCTTATTTTTCTTTGATCTTTCTACCATTACCTTTTCCCTTCTATGAAGCATTCTTGGTTACTATCATCATAGTTTATTCTTTCTTATCGCGCTCATGTTGAGTTTGTTATTTCGCTTTCCGTTTACGTTTCCGTTTACGACATGAGAGGTCCTAGAGAATATCCGTTTGTGGCTTAACTCTCTTTTCCCGCATCTGTGATGTGATTCCTTCCAACGAACTCCTTAGTCGGACTACTTTGGTGAACACTTAACCAAATAGTGGATGGCCATGCTTTACGAATCATATCATTCTGAATCATATCACATGAGAGGTCCTAGAAAATATCCGTTTGTGGTGAAGGGGCATAATTCGTCTTAGGCGACCCAATAAACACCTTTATAGTTACCAGTTACAGCCTATATGGAATGTTAGGCAGACTCAAAGCAGGCTAATAATTAGCCCGGACCATGCAAATATGCAATCACCTCACGTCCAAGTAATTCATTGCATTAGCCAGTTCATATGGAGTATAATCGCACTAGATAAACAGAAGTAGAGATGCCAAACAGGGGAACAACCTATAGCCGCCCAAGCAGGAGAGTTGCAGCCATTGATGTCGACTAGCAGATGTGAAGGCACGACATGCGACAACCCGCTATTTGAACCCACCTGGAGAACTGAGAACGGAATTGAAGGGAGAAGAATGACACAACTGAATCTAACATGGATCATTACACGAGAGGAAGACAGATGGCCACTGCTAGGGTTAGGGATGTTGAGGACCTTGCTCCTAGACCATATCAACAAACTGAAATGGCCAAATTGGTTGCTCTCATAGCAGAACCAGTATATGTGCAAGTGGTGGCATGGGCCTTGGGCCTAAATGTTAGATTCAATTTTGTATCTAGTTTATGAGTTAACCTATTGTTATGATCTGCCTTTTGAAGCGTACGTTGCCGTGAGAAAAGGAATTAATCAGGCTGTTCGTTGCATGAGTTGGTTAGCATCCGTGAGTGGAGTTGTGGCTTGGTGTGCTAGCTTTGCATGTTGCATGTTGGGCTAAGTCTTTTCCTTTTTCACACAAAGAGGGGTCTCGAAGGACCCTGACTGCCACATTATATTATCGTCGGTGGAACTAAGAGAGGCCTTCTATTGCCTTATTATATTGTGGTTCGTGATCATTTGGCGCCTAGCCAGACTCCTATTACTCTTGTGTAAGTTTTTGGACAGATATTGTTCAGCGATAGATTTTCAGGAGATGTTTTGTTCGTGATCAGTGCAAGTGGAAGACTTTTCCATATGGAGAGACTGCGTTTTTAGTGAGTTTCCCGTCGTTTGAAGACCTTGATAGAGTTGATGGGTTTCATATGTCGGTGCCGCTGAGTACATCTCAGCTTACTTTTTCTGTGTACAGGACAGAGGAAGTGCCGTATAAATGTGAGCTCCAACAGGTTTGGTTATATCACGAAGGGGTTTCACACACTTTGCCGAAGGGGTTCCACACACTCTGCGCTCTTTTTTGGGTTTGTGGGCTATTGGACGTCTCAAGGGGACTACTCTGGATGTTGATTTGCTTAGTTTGTAGAAGCAAGGGATCATCCGTATTCTTATTGCTATGGTTGATACCAACATTTCTTGAAGTTGCATGACGCGTTGGGCTATTACATCTTGTCTGATGCCATGGTTAAGCATAAGTCATATGAGTTTCGATTCCGGTTAGAACCTGAGGAATATATTTCCGAGCCTGAGTTTGTTCCTTTCTTGTGGAGGAAAGAGGATGATGATACATATGATGATGCCAATTGGAAACCCTCTGATAATGTTATGGATACTTCTGATTAGATTAGTGGTACACATGATGTTGGGTCTAGTTCTTCTTGTCTCATGGGGAATTTTTTCAGGCCGAGCCCGAAAACTCAAATCGGCCTGTATTTGTAGGGGGGAGAATGAGGGAACCCAAACGATGGATCCATATCTAGGGCGCGCTAAAATTTCACCGCACGCAACTACTCACTCTCTCCCCCTCCCCCGCGCCACAACCGTGCTCCGCCGCCGCCACCGCCGCACCGCCCAATTCGGCCGAGCCCGGCATCCCGGAGCTAGCACAGGTCGCCCCGCATCCCGCCCGCGGTTCCTCGCCCAGCTCCGGGTGCCGCCGCCGCGCCGGTCGAATCGAGGATGAGCTCAGGCGACGAGTTCGTGATGTTGATTTGTCCGATTCGTGGAGCTTGGAAGATTCCGACCTCGACGAGCTTCTCCAGGACGACGAGGGGGAGGCCACCATCCTCCTTCTCTCCGTCAAGGAGCTGGAGGACCGCGCGCAACTGGTGAATCGAAGGCGCGGCTCGGTGATTGTCCGGAACCACATCCAACGGAATCGCCTCCTCAACCACGAGCAGATGATGGAGGACTACTTCGCCGAGATACCTACCTATCCGCCACATCTATTCTGTAGGAGGTATCGCATGCGCCGTAGTTCGTTTGTCAAAATCGTCAAGGCTTGCGAAGCTCGAATTACTTCAAGCAACGTAGAAATGCTGCTGACATGATGAGTTTCAACCCCTTTCAAAAAATCTCAGCTCCCATGAGGGTGATTGCGTATGGCATCCCTGCGGATTACACCGATGAGTATCTTCGAATTGGCGAAGATACAACCACGGAGTCCGTGCGTAGGTTTGTCGCATGATTATCAAGTTGTTTGGTCCAACCTATCTTCGAGCTCCCAATAAGAATGACACAAAAAGATTGATGGAGATAAATGAGAAAAGAGGTTGGCCTAGGATGCTTGGTAGTCTTGATTGTATGCATTGGACATGAAAGAATTGTCCCAAGGCATGGCATGGACAGTACCGTGTGAAGAGCAAAGATGCTACGATTGTAATTGAGGCCGTCACATGACAAGATTTGTGGATTTGGAATTGTTTTCTTTGGTTTGATGGGAACACTCAATGACATCAACGTGCTGCAAAGATCCCCTTTATTTGTGAAACTAGCAAATGGGAAAGCACCCACTTGCAACTACAAGGTCATGAACAATGAATATACAATGAGATATTACCTAGCCGATGACATCTATCCAGATTGGGAAACTTTTGTGAAATCTGTGAAGGATTCCTAAGACAAAATAGAAGCTGAATTTGCCAAAACTCAAGAAGCTGCTCGCAAGGATATTGAGAGAGATTTCGGTGTTTTGCAAGCAAGGTTTGCCATTGTTCGTGGACCAGCCCAGTTTTGGGAACAAAAAAATCCTTGTGAATATCATGACATGTGTGATTCTTCACAACATGATCATCGAGGATGAAAGTAGGTATCCTCCTAGGGGCTAAGGAGGATACTTTTGATGTATAGGACATGAACCACGGGGAATTCTATGTGAGCATGTACCTCACCCATAGACGATCTAACCTCCAGTGGGAGGTTATTATTGTCTACGGCCCCGCGGACCATACACGGTCACCGGCTTTCCTTTAAGAACTAAATTCCAAGGTCGAGTGCTGCACCCTTCCGGTTGTTGTGGCGGGAGACTTCAACCTGATTCGCTCACCCGACGACAAGAGATCCCACAACATTGACATTGCGTGTATGCGGATGTTTAAACATTGCATAACGGATCTCGCTCTTAGAGAGATCACGCGTGTGGGAGCTCGCTTCACTTGGACGAATAACATGGTCGACCCGGTCAGGAGTGTCCTCGACCGGGTTTTTATTTTGGTGGAGTGGGAAGTGGCCTTCCCTCTCTACTCGCTCTGCGCCATTACTCGGATTGGTTCGGACCATGTTCCACTCCTTTTATCGACAGGGGGAGGTCCCCTCCTAGGCTAAACCGCTTCCACTTTGAAAACTTCTGGCTCCACCAGCCGGGTTTTGTGGAAGCAGTTCAAGCTAAATGGACGGCGGCGGCAGACACCCCCCTCGGAGATTTAATGTTGTGGACGTCTGGCACCACTGCGCCAAAGTGGCCCGCCAATTCATGAGAGGTTGGGGGCCAACTTGGTGGCTGCGACCAAACTCCAGAAGAGTGCTCTTCTGTAAGAGATACAAGCCCTTGAACTGGCGGCATACATGGTGGGTCTCGCTCCTGATTATTGGGCCCACCTCTATGCCTTAGATACTTCCCTTGTCGAGATCTACAAGGGTGAGGAGCTATTCTCGCGACAACGGAGTCGTCAGAATTGTCTTCTCCAAGGTGATGCTAACACCGCCTACTTCCATGCGGTGGCCAATGGGCGCCCTAGGAAGTGCTCCATCCCTTGTCTATTGGATAACGAGCACCTCATTAAGGAGGTGAGCGAGCTATCGACCCATATCTACTCGTTATACAAGGACCTCTTTGCTGCAGGACCCCGGATAGGGGTTGCGTTGGCGGATGACTTTTGGCCGCTTAGGGCCAGGGTCACCGCCGATGAGAATGCTGAGTTAACTCTCCCATTCCTTCCAGAAGAGGTGGAACGAGAAGTGATGTCAATGAAGACCAACTCCGCCCCAGGCCCTAATGGCCTCCCAGTTGCCTTCTTCCAGACTTTCTGGAAGGAGATCTAGGCGGACATTATGCCCCTGTTCCAAGAGTTCTACATTAGGACCCTGGTGATGGGACGGTTGAACCTTGGCGTTATCACCCTGTTCCCGAAAGTGGTAGGGGCCTCGGAGATTCGTCAATTTCGTCCCATCATTGTCCTGAATGTCATTCAACGGATCTTCGCCAAAGTCTGCGCCTCCCGCCTGGCCCCGTATTGGAGCGACTCACCCATCAGTATCAATTTTCCTTCCTCAAAGGTAGACGGATACATGATGGGATCCTCGCACTTCATGAGATTATCCATGAGGCAAAGTACGGGAAGTTGAAAGGCATCTTTCTGAAATTAGATTTTCAGAAGGCCTACGACCTCCTGGACTGGCACTTCCTTCGTCAAGTCCTCATTAGACGAGGCGTTGATGATCGCCTGATCACATGGATAATGCAATTCATCATGACGGGGAGCAACGCGATCAACATCAATGGTGATATCGGACCATACTTCCGCCCCTCCTGCGGTGTTAGGCAGGGGGACACCATTGCCCCCCTGCTTTTCAATGCGGTAGTGGATGCTCTCGTGGAGATGCTAGACAAGGCCAAGGCCGCTGGCCACATATCTGGAGTGGTAGGCCACCTGATCCCGGGGGGTGGGGTCACTCACCTCCAATACGCAGACGACACGATGATCATGATCGAAGGCTCAACGCTGGACATTGCAAGCCTCAAGTTCCTCCTCCTTTGCTTTGAGGAAATGTCAGGACTTTGCATTAACTTTGACAAGAGCGAAATTATCGCTCTTGGATTCTCACAGGAGGATCAGCAGAGGATAGCCGACATTTTAACTGTCGCCTTGCCTCCTTCCCCATCACTTATTTCGGGATGCCGATCCGGGACTCCATGATCCTTATCAGGGACCTGGAACCGCTTGTGGGTAGAGTTCGCTCGAGGTCTGAACCTTGGTGTGGCCGGTTCACATCTAAAGGTAGTAAGACAGTCCTGATTGTCTCATGCTTATCCAGCCTGCCCATGTATATGATGTGTCTCTACCTCCTCTAGGAGGGCATTCATGGAGCCTTTGACAAGGAGCTGTCATGCTTCTTATGGTAGGACCCCAAGGGCCACCAAAAGTAACACATGGTAAAGTGGGCGGACATCTGCGCCCCCAAGGACTTGGGAGGCATAGCAATTCTCGCGTCTCGCCAGTTAAACAAATCCTCGATGCTACGTTGGGTCTGGCGTATTCTCAGCGAACGGCCTTTGGCTCAATCTAATCAAGGAAAAATGTCTGTGTGGCTGGCCCCTCCTCGATTGTGATCGCCGAGACGGTTCCCAGTTCTGGCATTCCATTCAGGAAATTAAGAACGAAATGCGGCTCGGGTTACCTTCTCAATAGGCGATGGTGAGGCTGTCCTGTTCTGGCTTGATACATGGTTGGGGGACCACCCTCTCAGGGAGGTATACCCGAACCTGTTCGCCATATGCTCTGAACCATCACTCCGGGTCTCTGCCGCGGCCCTAGAGGGTCGATGGAACATCTTGTTTTGCCGAACCTTCGGCCCGGCAGAAACTGAAGCATGGAGGGAGCTGAGGGCGTCCTTGCCAGAATCTCTGGCAGAAAGCCCCGACTCAGTCGCATGGAGGCTGACCCCATCTAGGTCTTTTCGGTTCGCTTGGCCTATCGCGCCCTCTTCGGAGGACAGAGCCTTCCTTGGACTAGACCACTATGGAAGTCACCCCTCCCCCTAAAAATTAAGATCTTTGTCTGGCAGTTACATCGCGATAGGCTCCCCTCAGGCGTCGAGGTCTCCAAGCGACATGGGCCGGGGGACGGGTTATGTCTATTATGTGGGATCCCGGAAACGGGAACCCACATAATGTTCACTTTTCCTACAACCCGGTTTCTGTGGAACTTCACTCGAGATGCGTTGGGCCCGGACTAGCAGGCCCACGATCTCGGGGAGTTCCTAGAGACCCAGGCAAACCGCACCGGAAAGGGCCGCCGCCTATTCTGGCTAGTGTTTGCTGCGATGTCCTGGACGATGTGGAATATTCGTAATAAGATGGTTATTGAAAAGATCCTCCCTCCTCGCTCCACTGACTCGGTGTTCAAATTCTTGGCTTCTTTGCAGCTCTGGTATCCGCTGTGTAGACAGCGGGACAAGGCGAGGCTGGATGCGATTCTTCAGCGTCTCCTGGAGGCGGTACGGCGGTTACCCCCTTAGCGCGCCCTTGCTTTCGTTGTCGCTATTTCTGTTTCTCACGTGGCGAGTGCTTCACTGACTTTCTTTGGGTCGTCTTGTGCTGTAGCCCCAGCTGTTGTCATGTTATCGGTTGAACCTTTGTAACTTGTGTTGGATGTTTGCTTTATTTATAAAGCGGGACGAAAGCCTGTTTCGAGGATCTAGGAGCCGCGTTCACCATCGCCTCCCACCATTCGCCCACACCTCATCAGGACAAAAAGAGAACCCGTCAAGAAGAAGGAGGCAAACAGGCAGCAGCCGCAGGAGTACCTTCGCTGGCAGCTTCTCCTAGCGTACCCCGATGACACGGAGGATTTTTCGGGCAAGTGGCCACTTGAGCGCACCACATACAATGACGTGTTGGGCACCACCGACGAGTTCACCGACGGTTGAGGCGAATAGGGAGGCAACGGTGCTTGTGCGGTGCCTCAGGATCCTCATCGACCTCGAGGACGAGGAAGATGCCGGCCCAAGTTAGCGACGCATCGTTGGCGACGGCCAGGGCTGCAACAGTTAGCCATCAAAGTCCGAGCCGAGCGACTTCAAGGACGATGGCTTCTACGGGCACATGAGCCTGTGCACGACGGTTTTACTTATGTTTTAGCCTTTTTAGTTTAAATGTGTGAAATATCGCCAAAGTATGAATGAAAATGGCCGTTATATTAAATTTTGTCTAAATATAAATTTTGAATCGGGGCCATGACTGGGAGCGCCATGCTCCCCATAGGAAATTGAGCATCGACAAGCACCATACAGCCCAAAAAATACTTCCATCGGATACGGTATGGGAGGTGACTGATGCATACATAGACCTAAAAAGTTAAACATTGATAAAAACCGTGTACTCTTAACAACTTTCACGTTGGCCATATCGATGTTGTTAGGCTATTCACCGAGGCCTAGAGAAGACCAGCCCATTTAACTTAGCGTGGGTTGTTAGGCTAGTCATACCCGATAGTATTATAGCTCACTCAGTCCGAAAATATCTGACATGTATTTGTTCGCACATATACACTAAATATCTTTAGATACATGTAAATCTAAAAAAATCCAAATTAGTTATTTTCGAACGGAGTATATGATATTAGTTTATAATATCATGCATACGGTCATATGAGTGGTGACATGAATAGCTTCATTTATTATTTTGTGTGATATAATGTAGTACTTCAGTATTGTGCTTAGTTTGCCATAAAAACTTCTCATAATTTGTGTCATGATGTCGTATCCACCTATGCTACTATATCTACATATGTTACTCTATCTCTCTACCTTTAGTCGCCCGACACGTCAGCATTTTTGTGGGCCAAGTATACCGAAGACCTTTCGTTTCTATGAGCAAATTCATAGGAGAAGTTGATGTTGGGTCCCTTCAAAAAACAAGTTGACGTGGCAGCCTAACTAAAGAAGGAAGAGAGTATTGGAGTACCATGTAACACAAGAACCAGCTTTTTAGGGCCTAGGGCGTATGTGTCTTCATTCGCGAACAGCATTGTAACACATGAACCGGCTTTTAGGGTCTAGGGCGTCTAGTAGAAAACAGGTCATCCATTCGCGTCCTCTCAGAGAATTAGTCCCGATTGCGTCACGAACCGGAACTAATGCTGGCATGCGTTAAGGTTTTAAGAAACCAGAAGGGAAATACTTTTATATTACAACTTCGAGTGAGTGTTATTGTCTTCTATACACTTTCTATTTCGCTTACTCGATGTTAAGTATATAATTGATTAGTTATGCATTCGCAGCTTTCACTATATTCTATTAATCATTCAACTTGACAAAGGGCGTGTACTAGTCATGGACTCGAAACATAAACCCTTTGAGCAGTGGAGGACATGCAGATGCTTCTCCAGCGGTAATTCTAATAATTACGACACTATATCGGCAATGTTCATGAATTTTATGATATCAAGCAATTAATAACTTATTTTATTTGTTTTCATTGCCGGGCAGCGCTTCGAAACGGTTCACCAACAAGGCTAGGGGTGTTTGGAAAGTGGAGCTTACATTTCAAGCACTAGATGTAATCACACTAGCTATATCCGCGCATCTCTTTGATTCTAGTTTTGATACAGTTATTATCCTGTTTGATTATTATTTTGATTGAACTATGTTCTCGTAAAGTGTCTGACACAGGGACCAGGTAACAATCTATGTGGATACTATGTTTGCGAGTTTATCCGGCAGACGTGCGATGAGAAGGGCAGAATTTTAGAGCAACTCCACGTACGCCAAATCTCTGCCGCGGCAGAAGGTTATTTGTCCTGGTTCGTACACGAACCGGGACGGTTGCACCACCCCCTAGCCCTCTGACGCCGCCACGTATCCCCATTTGTCTCATTGGTAGCAACCGACCAAAGGTTGGGGCTTTAGTCCCGATTGCCCCGTCCCGGTTGGGTAACCGGGACTAATGCCCCTTACCAACCGGGACCAATGGGGCGTTTTCTACTAGTGGGTGTCTGTCTATCTTCCTTGGCGAACCGTATTTCTATTAGTCTGATCATAATATATAGTAACTTAGATTATTAACATGACTTTTATACGCATTAAAAAAATAACTTAAGTGTGGTAACATGTATTGTCACATTAATTAAGGTATAAACTCATTTTGCTTTGGTATGTATGATGTAATCTATCTATCTCTTTTCTCATTAACTTATTGTCACATAAATAAAAATGTGAAATTTAACTCTTTAGTTACTAGCGAAATTACTCACTATGACCGGTCTTAGGCTCCGTTTGGGAGCTCCGTTTTTTCGAAGTATTTCGACAATACTTCAGTTTCTAAAAATAATAAAGTATCCAATACTTTAAACCGTTTGGTTCCAAGGAATACTGCGGTTTCTAAAACTGAAGTATCTCAAAAACTACAGTTTTTTTTGACGTTTTGCAAACTTCAGTCCCGACCTATTTTTTCTGCAAAACAGAGAAAAGTGCCCCCTCACAAAACGCATCTGCTTCCTCCTGTCGTATTCGCGTACGAGGCCTACGGCAATATCTTCTACTTCAGCCATGCAATAACTAAAGGAGTATTAGCAAGTGAAGTAGTTTTATGCATGTTTGCATGTCGCAAGCTGTATCTCACAAGGAAACATGCACCTACGGATCCTACTTTTATGCATGCTTGCACACAATCAGCTGCTCTCTTCAATCCAAAATATTTGACTCAAATTTGTAGATTCAGTGTATCTAGACTTGTTTTATCTAGATACATTTGAATCTAGATAAAATCAAGTCAACTAATTTGGATCAGAGGGAGTACATCTGATACCTTATATTAATCTAAGCAATACCGTATCTAGTTGGTTGTCCTTCACATGCTGAATTGTCATGTAGTAATCAATGCTGTTCAAAGCTGCCAACAAGTTCTATGTAGCTAGTTAGCGGTTAGATTTGGATATTATAGTAATCCATTTTTTACTAAATTGTTGTTTGATAATGTGATCTCACTGAGGTTATACTAGTTATGAGCTTGCGGAGTGTCTAATAGAAATATTCTGGTTAGCAACCCCGTGTCAAATTCTACTCTATATAGAAGTTGGTGATATTCATATGTTGATTTTCATGACGACTAATGTTAAATACTGATTAATCCAAGAAAAAAAAATAGAGCAACATGGACTCAAGGTCAGACAACTTTTCTTGTATTTATGATGAAAGAATACTCGGATACATTCAATATGAACAACTCACGCATGCCCAGCGCATATATAGGTCAAATGGAATCATACGTGCAACCATAACAACCGGTCAAACGAATACTAAAACATTACTTACCAAATGACTTGAAGTTTTTGCCAATACTGAAAAATACTAAAATATGGTAAAACTGAAGTATTCATTGCCCACACACTGAAATACTTCAGTTTTACAATATTATGGTTTAGAAAAAGCGAAGCTCCCAAACGGAGCCTTACTCTGCAAGGCGCCACGAGACAAAATGGCTACAGGACTGCCGTAGTACCGGTGTGCTGCCGTTATACGGCGCTCTTACTTTATCCAACCACATACCACACTGTCACTAGGCAGGTATACTCGGAATAGCTAGCAGTATTAGCTTCTTGAACTCTTTTTTTATGGATTATAATTTCTTCGGTTCGGTTTATTAGGTGTGTACGTAGTTTAAGAAAATCTTTAACCATCAATTTTGACCAATAAAATATGCAATATATGTCTAAAAACATATCATTGAAAACTATTTTTAAAGATGAATCTCATGGTATAATTTTTGTAACATATTATGTAAAATTTGTTGACTAAAATTAACGGTCAAAATTGTCCTTAAACTACGTGCGTACCAAATAAACCAGAACCGAGGTAGTACTCCTCCGTTTCAGGGCTTAAGGCGTCCTCGTTTTGCGTGTTTTTTCTTTAACCAAGAATTACTCTAAATACGTAAAGAGTTTTGGTATAAAACTAGTATCATTGGAAAGTATTTTTCAATACGAATCCAGTGATACTAATTATGTATAATATAATCAAGATTTTGTTGTTCAATTCTTTTGGTCAAACTTTGCTTTGAAAAGCGTGTGCGCCTTAAGCCTTGAAACGGAGGTAGTACAACGTATTCGTCTGGTTAGTTAGTACTGTACTTGCATATGAGACAAGTTAATAAAAGCTTCATGCATCGATTGATGCAGTGGGACTTTATCTCCTTTCTTTATAAAAAATTACTTCCATATGAGACAATAGATTAAACAACTAGTTGAATTTTTTTTTCTGATGCACCTATGTATTATCTCTGGGAGAAAAGGAACACAACAATAAATAAATTGTTTTAACAAGCCACTTACGTCCTAAATTTAACCTAATTAAATTTGGTTTTATACATTTAAATTGATATTTCTGATATAATATATGCAATGTATTATCGCCCCCTCTCCGTCCCTAAAAGAATCTTCGCTCCTCTCATGTTCAAATCCTGGATCTGGCCCTTTTCATAAACACCATCAGCACTCAGCTCAACTAGCGCCTGAGAAGCATGCCTAAGGTTGACATTTAATTGGATGCTCGTGTGTGAAATACTGGTCTATAACCTACTTCCTCCGTTTCAAAATATAAGATGTTTTAGTATTGTAAAGAAGATGAATCTAGACTTGTTTTAGTATGTAGGTTCATTCTACTTTGAGATGAATCTATACACTAAAAGAAGTCTAAATTCATTTTCTTCACAAACCTAAAACATCTTATATTTTGAAACGGAGAGAGTACAAGACAATATGAAAAAGTTGGCGTGCTAAGGTCTAAATTCTTATACAAAAGATGATGGTTGCTCTTTTTTGTTTCTTGGGCAAGATGTAAACATGCTCTTTGGAACGGGTTGTAATTATGTACCTGAAAATTGAGGTAAAATCAACTTGAAGGGGAAGTATAGGCTTGTTAATAACACGCTTCCAATCAACCTTGCTTGGCCACTTGGAAGAACGTACTACCTAGAGGAGGCAAATAAATGCTGCACTTACTGATGCCTGCTTCCATAGAATAGCATAAATATCACATTTTTGCCACCATGAAAAATATTCAAATTTTCATAGAAGTTGAGAACACTATGCAACAAGACCTAAGAAAGGAGATGAAGGAAAGTGTCGTACCTCGTGACGGACAAGCTTCAGAGTCTAGAGATGGGGAGGAGGTGCAGAATGGAGGATGGGCGAGATTGGGAAAAGTGGAATTGCATGCACAATGACCCTGTCCGCTAGCTGTATTATTGTTCTTCAAACTTAACAAGACATATGTTTCGGTCTACCCCCTGTCCTTTTAGTAATTTATCAGATCGAATCATTCATTGGTTGGTGAACTTCCTTCTCTCTCTTTTCTGCCGAGGACGACTTGGCATTTTGGAGTCTTCATTATCGTTGTATTTTCTATGCTGGGTGTTCTGACGCACCATCAGTTTGGCGGGAGGAGCCGCCTCCTTCAATTGTAAAGTGGCTACGAGCTCGACTGAGAGCATCTCCGCTCCTAAGGGCATCTTCACCGGGCCAATTTATAAGGTTACTTCAAACGGTCCGTTTGTATTCGTTTGGGTCGGTTCGCGATCAGTATGGATAGGGGGTTTGGCCTGTCCGGCCAGCCGCGCATAGCGGTCCGACTCATTTGTCCGTCTCCCTCCCGCTATCACCGGTTGACGCCCTCCCGATGGGACGTTAATGGCGACACGACGTCGGCTGTCAGTGCCTGCGGCTTCCCGCGCGGTCGGCGTTTCCCGCCTTCGTTTCCCGTGCGCACCTCGCTTCCCGCGGAAAGAAAACTTCCCGCGACGAGAAAACTTCCCGCGCATCCCAGTCCGTTTCCCTCCTCCGCCGCGGCCTATAAAAGACGGCCGCCGGCGCCGCGGAGACAACAAACCCCAAACCAAGAGAAAACCAGCCGCCGAAAAAAGCTCCAGCAGCAATGCCTCGACGCAAGATCGCCACATGGTCCAAGATCCAGGAGATGTTCCATGCCCGCTACCCGGACGTGGAGGTCGACGAGGTGCACCTCGAGGCCACAGTGCTGGCCCGGCGCATGGGCGATGCGCAGGTGCTGGCCTTCGAGAAGGAAGGCGAGGTCGCCGAGGGTGCGCTGCAGTAGGTGGTGGAGGCGACGGCAACTGTGGCTGCCCAATGGGCGGTGATCGACGTGCACCACGTCGCCACCAAGGAGGCGGTGGCCATGGAGGCCGCAACAGCGGCTCTTCGCGAGATTCGCCACGAGGTGGCCATGACCACGCTGGAGGAGATGGCCAAAGAGGCCGCCAAGTCCGCCATCCGCGAGTTCCACCCAGGCTGTCAAAGCGTGCAGCGACGTGGAAGTGGCACGATGCGAGCACGTCGCCGACTCGGCGGCGGAGGAGGAGCTCGTGGCTCTGGTCGCTGAGGTGGCGGTCGCGTGGGGTCTCGTCGACGCCGACGCCACGGAGGAGGCGGTGGACGACAACGAGGAGGGGGAGGAGGTGGACCAGATGGAGGTGCCGCTCGCCGTCCCCGTGCAGATAGCACGGGCGCTGGTCTTCGACCCCAATGGTGCTCCGGCTCTGGATCCTTCTCCGTCCTAGGTGCTCGCCCAACAGGAGGAGAGAGACCACTGGGCCGACGAAATGGACAAGGCCCTAGCGGCCGGGGCGACGGAGGACCAGCAAAAGCTGGAGGGCAAGGTGATGGTGACTCCTTAACGGCAAGTCTGTTGGGAACCCCAAGAGAAAGGTGTGAAGCAACACATCAACAACTTTTCCCTCAGTAAGAAACCGAGGTTATCGAACCAGTAGGAGGAAAGAAATATCACACAGGTGTTGTAAGCAACACGGAAACCTGCACAACACAAACTCAAGACTTTGCCCCAACAAACAGTAAGGTTGTCAAGCTCACTGGTTTGCTGTAACAAAGAATTAAACGTATGGTGTGGAAGGTAATGGTTTGCAGCAAGTAAACAAGTAACCGTGAAAGATGTATCAATGGTAAAGATTGTACCGGGGTCCATAGTTCACTAGAGGTGCTCTCCTTACATAAACAACATTGCATGAAGGGTAAACAAATTACAGCAGGACAATTGACAGGAACTGAGCAAGACAATACAATGCAATACTAGTCAAAAGGATCCTATGAGATTCGATTGGGCAATACAACAATATACATAGACCGTCATCCAACTCCATGTATGACTAGAAGTCCACCTTCAGGTTATCATCCGAACCCCCTCCAGTATTAAGTTGCAAGCAATAGGCAACTGCTTTAAGCAAACTGTGTAAGGTAAACAGTTTATATGTTCCATGAACAAGGGACCATTGTTTTCTCCCTAGTAGCAACAACACATCTACAACCGAAGATATTTCTGTCACTTCTCTTGGAAACTAGAGGCATGAACCCACTATCGAGCATAAATACTCCCTCTTGGAGTCACTAGCTACTACTTGGCCAAGATAACTACTAGCAACAGAGAGCATGCAAGATCACAAACAACACAAACATGGTAGAATCATAAAGACAAAACCATTAATCAATCTCACATAATAATCTCAATATCCATCGGATCCCCGTAAACACAACATGCATGATTACAAATAGATTAGATCTTGATCATGAACGGAGCTCACAAGATCTATACATGAAAGCACAAAGGAGGAGATACAACCATCTAGCTATTACATGGACCCATAGTCCAAGGTGGAATTACTCACGCATCATACCAGAGAGAAGGCCTCCGGGATGATCTCCCCTCCGGCAGGGTGCCGGGAAGAACTTCAGATCCCCCCGATCTAGGGATGACGGTGGCGGCGGCTATAGAAGGTTTCGTGGAGTTTTGATTGAGTTCATAGGGTTTCTGCATCGGGGGCTTCTTATAGGCGAAGAGGCGAGGCTGGGAGGCGGCCAGGGGCCCCACACCCTACCCAGGTGCAGGGCAGGGCCCACCCACGCCTAGGTGGGTCTGGCCGCCCTGGCTTGCGTCTCCGTCTCGTCTTCTGGATTCGTGTCCCCCAGGGTAAAATATTAACTTTGGCTTTTGTCCCGTCCAATTCCGAGAATATTTATTTTCTGCCTTTCTGGAACCAAAACAGAAGAAAACAGGCAACAGGCACTGCGGCAACTTGTTAATAGGTTAGTTCCAGAAAAGATATAAAAACACCTCAAAGTGTATACAAAGCAAAACAAAGTAGATACTAAACAAGCATGGAGCATCAAAAATTATAGATACGTTTCCGACATATCAAGCATCCCCAAGCTTAACTCCTGCTCGTCCTCGAGTAGGTAAGTGATAAAAAGAATAATTTTTGAGGTGACATGCACCATCAAAACAAAGATTAAACCATTTGCAAGCATTGAAAGCTGGGATCAAAGAACTCTAAACATGTGCATGGAAGATGGAGTTCTAACAATAGGACATAGTAACTATGCATGCAACATGAAAGGCTACAAACAAAGATCATGAATAACATGCATTGAAAAACGTTTGTTTGTTTCACATACAGAAAACATAGCATAATGGCAATCAGCTTGTCCCTCATAGAGTAGCAAATAGATGCATAGGACACCTTCAAAGTTCACAAGGGTGACTAGAAACAAGTAGCACAAGAACAAGTAATATCACAATATGTATCAATCAATAATATTTGGAACACTACACACAGAATGACAACTATGCTCTCTTAATGGTGCATAAAGGTAGAAGGTGGACACTCAAATCATGGTGGAAGAAAAGCCTTTCATAAAGGAAGCACAGATTTCCAATTTCAAAAAGAGGTTCCAAAAATTATGGTACTTGTTAGCTTTCAGCCCTCATTGCCCCTATCATAAGCATCTTGAAGTGATTAAGGTTAAAGTGAACAAACATGGAGTATATGCTTGACGAAGTATAAGTTGGCAATCTCAAGTCCCTTGAATACGAGGGCCACACCTCGTGCTACTAAACTTCAATCACCTGCAAGTTCTTGTCATTGTAAGTATTTGCATATCATAGAGAACCGGCAACGGGGTACCCCTTGCACATGGTACAGGAGCTATCCCATAACCAAAATGATAAGGCAAGCAGACAATGAGCATCTCAGCGATCTTTTTATTTACCATATGCTTAGCTTTTTATTGAGGATGCTTCATAGATAGCTCACTATGGTGATGCTGCAAGTTTCCACCATGATTAGGCATGGCTTAGGCTAGCGGCCCAGGCGTTTCTCTAACACAAAATACAAACTCCATGGACTTACAAGTTCCCTCTTTATTTCACACCGGTGACATCCATAGACAAAAGAGCATGATATCAACTGAGTACAAAGTACAAGTGCAATGTTGAAAACTTTCCCCGTGACAGCACGGTTCTGCTAATTCCAATGTATAAGTGCAAGCATATACAACATAGAAGACACAATGGTTCAAGTTTATTAGGGGCAAAGAATATAAAGTGTGCCATCAAGTTTGTGAGGGCTTTAATCACTAAGTTTTCACATAACAAAATAGTTTTTAATTGGAAGATAGCTGAAAACAAGAATATACTTGGATTGGTGTAACACACTATGAATAGAAATTTATAGTGGACACTTTGGAAAACTTGGTTTCTTGGGAGCTGGAAGCACTAGTAGAACTTACTCATACAAGTGGAGGCTAGCAAAAGACTGGGAGAAACCAACTAAGAGAGCAATAATTGCCATAATCATGAAGTGCAACAAAGCATTACTAATCAAAGCATAGAGTGGTACTACAAGTCAAGGACTAAATGATCATAGAGGCTATGGTGACTTGTTCATAGTCATAACATGGTCTGAGCATGTGCCAAGTCAACCCAAGCAAAGAATCAAAGGAGAATACCATAATACTATGCTTTTGCATGCTAGAACAACGCATAATTTCTTCAAGGCACACTAAGCAATCCCAATTGTTTGGAACAAGACATGCTACATCAATAATTACTAAGCATAAGGTCAAAACAACACCTAGAATGTCATGCTAAAGTCTAAGTCACAGTCAATGCAAGCTCCTCTTGCACTTACAAGCAAGAACTTACTACTCCTTTCCAACACCAAGCAACTTATTTGCAAAACAACACAACAAGAACGGCAGTCCAAACTACTTTACTCAAGCAAACTAAACAACCTAAGAAAAGAAAACGAAAACTAAGACACTCCAAGAACAACACAATTGTGCATGAAACAATAAAAACAAAGTGTCTAGACAGACCTGAGCTTTTTATTGATGAAGAAGGGGACGCCTTGGGCATCCCCAAGCTTTGACACTTGTTCCTCTTGGATATTTATTGGGGTGACACCATGTTGGAATCCCCAAGTTTGAGCTTTTGTGTAAGGTTCCCAACCTTTAATAAGGTAGAGATCCCTGTGTTTACAATGCTAGTCCCTGGATCAATAGCTAGCATCCATAGTTAAGATGTAATATCAAGAAACAAAGGTCATAATACAACTTTATAACCAGGAATAAAATAATTCATTACATCTTACATAGATCATTTGGCTATCTCATTACAATGCAGCAGAAATAACTATAGCATGGAGTCCTTCATCTTCAAAGTGCCACAGGCAAACATGTTGGTTGTAGACTTGTAATCCTAATCAACACACTTCACTAACATCAAACAAACCTGCGACATAATAAGTTACAGCCACAAGGGTCAATACATTTGAATTGTATTGGCAAGTGATACTATGGTAGTATAGTGGAGTCTAACATCTATATGCATTTGGCTAAGTGGAGCTTAGGCTTGCTTTGCTCAAAATAGATTTTCCTTATCATTTGAAAACACTAAGTTTTGTTTGTCAAAAATCACCCAAGGCATCTCCCAATAGAAATTGGTGATACTTCAACCCTTGTTCAACCACCAGTTTTTAACTTAGAAATTGGGATGAGGAGAATCTTGATAGCTTCCATGTCTTGATGCTCAAATTGTCCTTTACCAGGGACATGGCTAAGTACTTAGATTTTACACTCTGCAGAGGTGGCGCACTTTCCCCACAAGACTTGGTTTCACCAAGACAAGATCTTTCAGAAGCCTTTCCTTAGACCAGAATGGACGCGTTCCAACCTATCAATCCCCTACCACCAACTGTCCATTTGGCTAAGTTATTGCAACCTATATGATCCAGGCAGAGCCCATAATGCCAAGTGGCTGCACTTGAAGCTTCTCAACATTTGACATCTCAAATATCTTTGTTCCAGGGTGGCCATCCACAAGTGATATACACAAGGTAAACCATAGAAATGGGCCTTGTGAACCACTCAACACAAACCATTCCTTCCATTCCACCCAGGTGATTCATTCACTTAGTTGTTTTATTAAACAAAACACAAGTCCTTGACTTAGAAATATTCTATAGCATGAAATATAATCCACCCTTGTTTTCTACTAGCTAAGCTAAGCATGATAGTAGTAGTAATCTTAACTTAGGAAATTTCTACTAAGGTTTCATCTACTAGGATTTCCCATGGTATAGATTACACTTAACAAAATTCCATGCAAGTCCTACTTAGAAATATCACTAATGAATAGTGAAAATAATGGGACCAAAGTATGAAGCATCACTTGCCTTTTTGGTAGGGAATATAAGTTCACTCCTTGTCCTTGCAATATTCACACTCTTCCAATCACTACAATTCAATCAAGCAAGGTACAATTTCAATCTACCATTCAAGCAACATCATATAAAATGATAGAAACAAAGCAATGCATGCAAGCATGCAAAAGATTGTTTTATTTGTAAAAGTGGTTTCTAATAGGTTATAAACATTCTAAAACACCTATTGGTCATTTTATAAAAGTGGCAAAATCATTTGCAAAAGATTTTACTTTATAAACCATTTTTAAACCAAATCAATATTTTATGTGGTTGAAAATGCCTTTAGCAAAGCAACAATCTTTATAAGGTTCACAAAATACATTTTTAAGTCATAAAACTTGGTGTTTGGGGTCAGAGAGTTTTAATCCAAAACATTTCCCAAAGTGTTTCTTCAAAAAACATTTTTAATCAATAAACATTATTTTTATTTGACTAGAAATGTTTTAAATCAATGATTTACTCCTTTGCTTTTCCAAATATATTTTTGAAACCACAAATTGATTTCTATGGTCAGTAGGTTCAAAAAAAAACCATTTGCCAAAGATTTTATCACCAAAATAATTTTAGAAAGAATTTTATATTCAAAACATGTTTACACAAGTTTCTGCAAAAACAATCATTTTACCAGAGGCAATTTACTAAACAAAGGGCATGGTTGGAAAGTAATTGTCTTGATGATTCCATTGATATAAAAGTTTCAAAATTTGGACGTGTGGATCAAAAGTTATAGATTTTACAAAATTGAACATCTAATAGATCATAATTTCTGTTTTAAATCAACTCTGGCCACGTGGCGTGATTTCACTGGTCGATACCGTTTCGCTCGGATCGGTCGCTGTGAAGCGTTGGATTTAAGTGAAATCGTGCGGCTCTGGTGGATACATACCCCTTCGGTTAAATATAATCACATTCGTCAGATCAATATCCAACGGTGAACAGGGCCTGACCAAGATCCAGTGGCGCTGGCGGCGGCGACTGGCGGCGGTGCGCTCTGGCAGTGAGGTTGCTGGTGATTCAGAAGGCGAGAGAGGGAGAGAGATGGCTCACAGTGATTGCAACGTCGTGGGGAAGCTCGACGTAGTCTTTTCCTGGATAGGGGCGCACGAGGACGAACGCAATTGCTCGTCGGAGTTCACGTCTGCGTCGGGTGCGGTCAGTCGTCGTCGAGGGCAACTCTATGGACCACGAGAGAGCAAACGGAGGATGCGGTTAGCTTTGTTCGTGAGTCACAGACATGTGTGCATCAAAAGGAGGGAAAGAGGGGGTCTGTGCTTACCAGGGAGACTCGCCGGAGAAGGAGCAGACGGCGGCGACGTTCTGTTGGAGACGTGGTCGGCGATGCAGAGCACGCGCGGGCGAGCTGGCGCTACAGGGAGGTTCGCCAAGAGATGGAGAGCAAGTGAGCGTGGTCAAGGGGGCAAGGCGCCGTGGAGGATGGCCGGAATCACCGTCGGAGTTTGTCGGAGGCAGCGGTGGTCTAAGCGGAAATCAGGGCAGCCTGGGGGCTCTCGAGGTGTGGCGTCTGGGGGAAATGGAGAGGGGAGGGAGGTGTTTAACAGGGCGTGGTCACGGGGGAGATTTACTGAGCCATTACTCGTGAATTCAACTCGCGAAATCAATGCAGGAAACGTTCGGGACGAACTGGTCGTGGGGAGGACGATGACTGCGTGGCAGTGGGGTCGCTTGGCAGCGCGATAGAGAGGGGTGAGGTGGGTCCAAGCTGTCAGCGACTCCGTGGGTTCGTTCGCGAGTAAAAGAAAACGCTTCGGGGGTAGGAAGTGGACTGCTGGGCTAGATGGGCCTGCTGGGTTGGGCTACTCTTTTTATATATTTTTTGTCCTCTTCTGTTTATTTTTGTTTTTCCAATTCTTTTATTCTGTTTTGATTTTGTTTAATCAATTCAAACATTCATTTGAATTCAAACTTCTCTCAAACTTTGTGTGGATTCAAACACTGATTAATAATGCATTCTGAAGTCATATTTAGAATAAATCTTTTATTTTTTAGGGTCTTTTAATTATTTAAAATAGGCTCTAGTATTAATTTCAAATAAGATTTAATAATGTTTTTCAAACTCCATTTGAAATCTAAATCTTTCCAAATGTTTTTAGTAGGTTTTATTAAATTATTAGGGTGTCAAACAATTCACTTTGAATTATTTTGGGATATTTTTAATATGATTTATTAATCATTTAAAATTGGGTATTTGTCTTTATTCCAATGAAATTAAATATAGTTTTAATTCCATAAATTTTATTTGGAACATTTCTTTGATCTTATTTAAGTTAATTAAATAACTTTTATTTCACTTGGTTAAATTCCAAATATTATTTTCCCATGATTTAATTAATCATTTCTAATAGGGATTTTATCTTTATTCAAATAGAATAGGATTTGGTTAATGCCCTTTCAATTAATTTGAAAAAATCTTTATCCTTTTATTTTGTTTGGATTTGGATTATATTCATTCTATTTGCTTATGGATTAGGTCAAGAGTTAATTTGGCCTTTAAATATTCCTCATTTAATATTTCTTTCTTTCTCTAATAAAATCCATATCTTTTTATTTATAGATCCAAACTTGGTGATTCCAATTTGTAAAATCTTATTTGATATTTGTTTATCCTTTTAAATATCCTTAGGATTATTTGCTCACTATTTGGTATGGATTTTAGATAAGTGCTTTATTAGCTTTGGAAATTACTTTTCCTTATTAACCCTAATGGATTTTAGATAAGGTTTTATCCATGGCTCCAAATTAAGTGAAACCAATTTCTATGGTTTTAATAACATTTCTATTTGTCATTCTTGATCATTTATAAATGTTTGTTGACAAATTTTTATTTGGATCAAATCCATAGGCTTAGAGATAACTTGGAAATGTTTTTATTCTATTAGGGTTTTAGGATTTTGGTTTATTTTCCAAGTGTTTAAATTTTAAGATACATACAGGAAGAAAGCATTTCACTTGATTTGAATTTAGTTTGGATTCAAACATTAACCAAAGTTTGTTCAAGATGGAATTTTAAGTTTCCATTTAGAAACAAAAGTTTCTTTTCACCCTAATTTTCAACAATTATTTATTTTGCTTATTTACTTTTCACATTACAAAATTTGGAAAATTTTGAGATGTGACATTTTGTCCATTCTTCATCTCATTACATCATTCTCTCACTACACCTGAAAATTTTCCTTCATACAAAACTTCACACAATCTTCACTAGCAACATTAGCTTATTCAAAAGATATTAGACGTCTGGCAAAGCTTTGGAACAGCAATACTTTTCACTAAAAACACAAGCTACTGTAGCAACGCCTTAAAAAAGCTCAATTCATCTAAAGAGAAATAAAAAAGGAATCAATAAGAAGCAAATGTAAATAATGGCAGAAATCTGTCAAAACAGACCAGCAGGTAGAAATAGATTTTTTCGAAAATCTTCTGTTCCTCAAATCAAAAAGTTTTGAACTAAATAAAGTTATCTAACATACTGGGGGGTTTATTCATAAATTTTCAGCTCAATCCGAGTTACAGAGACTCCTCATGAATTTTTTTGGTGGAGGACAGAAATCTGTTTCGGGACAGTAACTCCCCAAATCTTATTTTCCTCTCATTAGAGGTCATTCTTGGCACAAAAAGCAAAAAAAATGATAAGGGGAGGTCATTACTGAAGTAATAACTTCCAAGACTCAAGGAAACTATTGGATTATCTCCCAACAAGTACTTTTCTTTAACGCCTTTAAGTTAGGCACAAGAAGCAAGAAAATTCAAGTATTTTTAAATGAAGAAGCATTAACATCAAACCTTGCTTTCAAAGGAGGAGAAAAAAGAAACTTATCTCTCCTCATAGGGAAGTGTTCAATACCTTTTTTGAATGGAAAATAATATTTGATCCTTCCTTCTTTCATATCAATGATGACACCGACTGTTCTAAGAAAAGGTCTTCCCAAAGTAATAGGACAAGAAGCATTGTATTCAACATCCAAAACATAGAAATCCATAGGGACATAAGCATTGTTAACCATAATGAGAACATCAATAATACTTCCCATGAGTTTCTTCTTAGCATTATCATTAAGTGGGATATCCAAATAACAATCTTCCAATGGTGGCAAATCAAGCATTTCATAAATCTTCCTAGGCATAATATAGACACTAGAACCAAGATCACATGAAGCTTTGAGATCAAAGTCATTCACTTGCATATTTAATAATGGGTTCCCAACTATCTTCTACTTTCCTAGGAATAGAAGCTTTGTGTTTTAGCTTCTCTTCCTTAATTTTCACAAGAGCATCTGTAATGTGTTTGGTGAAAGCAACATGCATATCACTAGCATCAGGACTTCTAGCAAGCTTTTGTAGGAACATAATCGCTTCAAAAATATTGCAACCATCAATATCAAAATCAAACTTAGAATCACTAGTAGTAGGCTCAATAGGCTTAGGCATAGTAGGAGGAGGAATAGGGACTACTTGTGGTTTATTGGTAATAGTGCACACACTATTGTTTCTACCAATTTCAGCTTCCCTTTTCCACCTAGCATGAATTTGAGCTAACAGCCTAACATTTTAATCAATAGTAACTTGTATGGCATGAGTAGAAGCAAAGGCACTTTCCATAGTTTCAGGTTTAGCAGCCATTTTATTAATCAAGGAGGTCTGAGCTTCAGACAAAGAGGATATATTTTTCTCAACAATTAAAAGTTTCTCCTCCACAGTTTTGTTGAAAGCATTTTGTTTCCTAATAAAGTCTTTGAGCATGACTTCAAGTTCAGTAGGGGCACTTCTAGCATTGTTATAGGAGTTTCCATAGGGATTGCCATTATTAGGAGGATAAGGCCTATAATTGTTGTTACTACCAAAATTATTTTAGGCATTGTTGTTGAAATTGTTGTTTCTAATGAAGTTTACATCAACTTGCTCTTCTTGAGCAACCAAAGAGGCTAAGGGAACACTATTAGGATCTAGAGGAGCTTTCCTATTAACAAACATAACCATAATAGCATCAATCTTATCACTCAAAGAGAAAGTTTCCTCAACATAATTTACCTTCTTACCATGGGGAGCTCTCTCAGTGTGCCATTCAGAGTAGTTAACCATCATATTATCAAGGAGTCTAGTTGAAGCACCCAAAGTGATGCTCATAAAGGTACCTCCAGCACTTGAATCCAACAGGTTTCTTGAGGAGAAGTTCAAACCTGCATAAAAAGTCTGGATAATAATCCAAGCAGTGAGTCCATGAGTGGGGCAATTCTTAACCAAAGATTTCATTCTTTCCCAAGCTTGAGAAACATGTTCATTATCAAGTTGTTTAAATTTCATAATGTCACTTCTCATAGATATAATCTTAGCAGGAGGGTAGTACTTTCCAATAAAAGCATCTTTGCACTTAGTCCAAGATTCAATACTATTTTTAGGCAAAGATAGCAACCATTCTTTAGATTTTCTTCTCAAGGAGAAAGGAAGAAGCTTGAGATTAATAATATCTCCATCTACATCCTTATACTTCTGCATCTCACAAAGTTCAACAAAGTTATTGAGATGGGCAGCAACATCATCATAACTAGCACCAGAAAATTGCTCTCTCATCACAAGATTCAACAAAGTAGGCTTAATTTCATAAAAGGTAGCATCAGGAGCAGGTGGAGCAATAGGAGTGCTTAGGAAATCATTTATGTTGGTGCTAGTGAAGTCACAGAACTTGGTGTTCTCAGCGGAGTTTATTTTGGCAAAGGTGGGCAAGCCAAAAACAGCAGCAACAGCTAGAGAAGGAAATAATTTGTTGTGTTTTTGAATAAAGGAAGCAAACCAAACTAAAATAATTTTTTTGGGTTTTTTGAAAAGAGGCAAACAAAACCAAGCAAAAGAAACAAAGCAAACTAAAAACAAAGTAAAGAGAAAGGAAGTGAAGGACTCCCCTAGTGAAGACGTCCTTAGACTCCCCGGCAACGGCGCTAGAAATTTGTTGATGGTGCTTAGTTGACGTGGGAGCTTCTTTCTTTATTCCCCGACAACGGCGCCAGAAAAAGCTTGATGGTGACTCCTTAACAGCAAGTCTATTGGGAACCCCAAGAGCAAGGTGTGAAGTAGCACAACAGCAAGTTTTCCCTCAGTAAGAAACCCAGGTTATCGAACCAGTAGGAGGAAGGAAACATCACATAGGTGTTGCAAGCAACGCAGAGACCAGCACAACACAAACTCAAGACTTTGCCCTAACAAATCAGTGAGGTTGTCAAGCTCAATGGTTTGTTGTAACAAAGGATTAAACGTATGGTGTGGAAGGTAATGGTTTGCAGTAAGCAAGCAAGTAACAGTGGAAGATGTATCAATGGTAAAGATTGTGTTCGAGATATGCCCTAGAGGCAATAATAAATGTAGTTATTATTATATCTTTGTGTTTATGATAAATGTTTACATTCATGCTATAATAGTATTAACAAGGAAACATTAATACTTGTGTGATTTGTAAACTTAAATTGAAGTCCCTAGTAAAGCCTCTTCATAATACTAGCTTGTTGGTTAATAAATGATTGTGGTTTCCCTATCATGAACATTGAGATGTTATTAATAACAAGATCATATCATTAGGAGAATGGTATGATGGACATACTCCTATAGATAAGCGTAGCATAAAGATCAAGTCATTTTAATAGTTCAATTGCTATATGCTTTCTGATACATAGTAACCTAATTCCTTCGACCATGAGATCATGCATATCACCATCACCGGAAGGATACTTTGATGACATCAAACACCACACCGTAACTGGGTGGCTATAAAGGTGGCATTGAGTGTTCGGAAAGTATTGGTTGAGACACATGGATCAAGAGTGGCATTTGTCCATCCATATGACAGATAGATATACTCTGGGCCCTCTCGGTGGAATGTCATCCAATTAGCTTGCAAGCATGTGACTGGCTCACAAGGGATCACATATCACGGGAACGAGAAAAGAGTACTTATCAGTAACGAGGTTGAACTAGGTATGCAGAGATACCGACGATCAAAACCTCGGATAAGTAAACTATCATGAGACAAAGGGAAATTGGTATCGTATGTAAGTGGTTCATTCGATCACAAAGTAATCATAGAAATATGTGGGAGCCATATGAATTTCCAGATTCCTCTATTGGTTATTGTTCGGAGAAGTATCTCGATCACGTCCGCATAATTCACGAACCGTAGGGAGACACACTTAAGGATTCGACGTTGTTGAGTAGTTATGGAATGATGAGTAAGAGACCGAATGTTGTTCGGAGTCTCGGATGGGATCCGGGATATCACGAGGAGATCCAGAATGGTCCGGAGAATAAGATTCATATAAGGAAAGTCCTGTTTCGGGGTTGGAGAATGGTTCCGGTGTTTTCATCGGGAATGTTCTAGAAGGTTCTAGAATGTCCGGCACTCCGGAGGGGAAGGGTACATGAATGTGTCATAACAAGTTGGAATGGTTTCATCATGTACTAGGTGTCATCGCTGAACAAAATAAAGGGATAAATCAAATCCTAGTTTGAAAAGTCAAACGCCAATTTGAAAAGTCAAACGGCTATTTTGTTTGGTGGAGGGAGAGTAGGAAACCTACTTGGGGAGGAGTTCCTCTCCCTCCACCGCCGGCCCTTGGAGACCGAGTTGGGGAGGGACCCCCCTCCCCTTGGCGCGCCCCATCCACCTATATAAGGAGGGGCAGGGCTGCCCCTCCAAGCACACAACTTGCACCCCGCAAACCCTAGCTCCTAGCCGCCGGCGCCGCCACCTCCTGCTGCCGCCGCCTAGGGCAAACCCTAGCCGCCGACTTGGGCTTCCCCAAGCCCTAGCCGCCGGCCTAGCCTTCTCCCCTTGGTGTGTCTAAACCCTAGAACATCGAGGCTCTCTCATAGTCCACCATACTCGCTCCGGCTTAAGGCGAAGCCCTGCGAGATCTCCCCTCTACTTCCGGTACCACACCGTCGTGCTGCCGGAATCGCGAGGAGAGTGTTACAACCTCCGCTGCCTGCTGGAACAAGGGAGAGGAAGGTCTTCGTCGAGTACCGAACGTGTGACCGATGGCGGAAGCGCTGCCGGAACGCAGCGTCGGAAGGATCGTCTACGCGATCTTGAGATTGGGAAGAGTACGACTACATCACCCACGAGAATCCGCTCTTGTTAAACACTTT
Source organism: Avena insularis (assembly GCA_023614405.1). Taxonomy (NCBI): domain Eukaryota; kingdom Viridiplantae; phylum Streptophyta; class Magnoliopsida; order Poales; family Poaceae; genus Avena; species Avena insularis. The sequence continues at coordinate 203,060,701 of CM042691.1, read as the reverse complement.
GGAATCTTTGAGGGTGAGTTATTCTATCGACTCGTTGCTACAATCTAGTAGATAGATCTTGGCTTGTTTGTTTGTATGCGGTATAAATTTTTTGTTTTCCATGCTACGAACCCCTACAGATTGGACCGAGGTCCATAGTTCACTAGGGGTGCTCTCCTTAGATAAACAACATTGCATGAAGGGTAAACAAATTACAGCAGGGCAATTGGCAGGAACTAATCAAGGCAATACAATGCAATAGTAGTCAAAAGGATCCTATGAGATTCGATTGGGCAATACTACAATATACATAGACCGCCATCCAACTGCATCTATGACTAGAAGTCCACCTTCAGGTTATTGTTCGAACCCCCTCCAGTATTAAGTTGCAAGCAACAGACAACTGCTTTAAGCAAAGTGTGTAAGGTAAACAATCCACTTGTTCCATGAACAAGAGACCCTTGTTTTCTCCCTAGTAGCAACAACACATCTACAACCGAAGAGATTTCTGTCACTTCCCTTGGAAACTAGAGGCATGAACCCACTATCGAGCATAAATACCACCTCTTGGAGTCACTAGCAACTACTTGGCCAAGATAGCTACTAACAACGGAGAGCATGCAAGATCACAAACAACATAGACATGATAGAATCATAAAGACAAAACCATTAATCAATCTGACATAATAATCTCAACATCCATTGGATCCCCGCTAACACAACATGCATGATTACAAATAGATTATATCGTGATCATGAACGGAGCTCACAAGATCTATACATGAAAGCACAAAGGAGGAGATACAACCGTCTAGCTACTACATGGACCCATATTCCAAGGTGGAACTACTCACACATCATACCGGAGAGAAGGCCTCCGCGATGATCTCCCCTCCGGCAGGGTGCCGGGAAGAATTTCAGATTCCCCTGATCTAGGGACGACGATGACGGTGGATACAGAAGGTTTTGTGGAGTTTTGATCGGTTCCTTAGGGTTTCTGCATTGGGGGCTTCTTATAGGCGAAGAGGCAAGGCTAGGAGGCGGTCAGAGGCCCTACACCCTACCCAGACTTGGGGTAGGGCCCACCCGCGCCTTTAGTTGATCCCCCTTCTCCCCTCGTCCTCGTCGTCATCCTCCACCTCCCTACGTGTGGCAGTGGTGCGGTGTAGGTCACAGATGACGACCTTGGCGGCCTCCTTGGCCACTGCCTCCAGAGTGGTATGGCTGCCTCGTGGCAGATCTTGTGGAGATTCGCTGATGCGGCCTCTTTAGCTACCGCCTCCTTGGCGGCGACATGGTGAATCTCGCGCACCAACCATTGGACGACCACCTTTGCGGCCGCCTCCACCATCTTATCTAGCACCGTCTCCACCACACAGCTTTCCTCCTCGAAGGACACCACCTACTCCTCGGTCATGCGTTGGGACAACAACGCTGACGAGGGTTTGACTCGTCAATGCCCATTGTTATGGACTTGGGTTTTGATGAGTCAAACCCTCGTCAATTGGCGCCGTCTGTGGCAATTGGGGACGCTCATCATGCTATCGTGACGGTCCCACCTGATTCGATCTACGATTCATCGGTGACGGAGAATCACCTTCTCTTTGGTGCTTTCGACTTGACCACCCACTTGGAAGTCACCCACAAAGATTTTGAGTCCGTAGGCGATGGATTCGAGATGCTGTTCGGGAGCGTCTGCTTCTAGGTGGGCCAGACTGGCACCCTCCGTATCCCTGAGAGGGTGCCACTTCCATGAACCAGGCCTGCTTCATGGGTCCCGCAGATCGACGCCCTTCATACGTCAACACTGAAGGACGATTCAGATGACAGCGGCAGCTGCAACTCCAATCTGTGTGATCCCCCTTCAGATGAAGGAACCTATGGTTCTGGATCTGAAAGTTGCGGCAGCAGCAACCCACCCCGAGAATGCTACCTCTGTGCCGTCATCCATAGTGGCGACGTCAACAATGGAACCGATCCACCGCTGGGTTCGAGTGCCACCCCCCTCCCAACCCTTAGGTGGAGAATGAGGGAAACAGGGGGAACCCGGCCAACAGGGCGGCTAGAGCCACTAAAGGCGGCAATCATGCCCACAACCAAATCAAACTCAACAAGGAAGGCTGGGAGGTCGCACGCTGTAGCATCCCAATTGTCTAACAATTGTAATGCTACTAGCCTAGTCTATATAAATGCTACTTCCTATATATAATTGTTGCATCATCATTATATCATGCTCATGTCATCATGCCACCTTGCATTTGAGCATCATATAAAACCCTTTTGATTTGGTTCTTCTCTCATATGCATTGTAAATTGTATTTGCCTCTTGATATTGTATTTGGTTCTTGATATATTGTTTAAATGCCCAAGTTGAGTTGGGGCATATCTTTTACTAACTCCACCACCTTTCTTGTCATCACCCCATCATTCCACCATTCCACCATATATGAGCATTGCAACTTATTGGGTTTTACCTCTAGCTCATGTGGGTTGGGATGGATCCAATTCTACCTCCACATGCTCTCATATATGCACCATTTTGTTTTCACATTATTGGTTTATGAGAGCCACATGGCCACCTTTGCATGCCTTGTGAGTGGAACCTTTCCCTAGCTTCCATATGGGTTGTTTTGGGGTTATTATCATGTTGGGATATTTTTGGGCTTACTAAATACCTAGTGGCACATACACACTAGCAAGTCCCATTTCCATTCAAATATGGTCATCTTCATCTACTTCACATGGGGCATCCTTTTAAATTCTTTTTCTTGGCTTTAATCCACTTTTGGGAATGCATAAGAATAATGCCATGTAAATATTATTGTTTTCACAAGAATAAGCATGGCATTAATTATTTTTGCATGGGCCATGCAAGAACCACCACATTTAAGTCTTTTGGATTTTATTTGAATTCTTGAGTGGATCATCTCTCATCTCATCTATCTCCCTCTTTGTATCCCTATCTTGTTTTATAAAAACAAGGGCCATTGTTAGGGTCCAATATTTTGAAAAAGAGTTTTGTTCTTTTACTAAAACCCTAATCTAGTAAAATGCCCAAATGGCACATACTTCTATTATGTATGTGGGCATCACTCATCTCCACTTCTATTTTTCCTCCTTTCTATCTTTGGCGTTCCCAAAATTCTTTGTTCAAAACTATCTGCAAGGTTCAAAAAGATTTGAAATAAAATGCTTGCTTGAATTTGAAACAAACAAAACAAATAAAAATAAAAAGAAGAAGAGATAAGAGAGAGGTTCATACCTTGCAGCAGCCCACCTTTGGCCCAGCCGCAACAGCCCACCCGGAGCCTACCTAGCCACTCTCCTTTCCTCCCCTGGGCCAACCCAGCAGCGCGCCTTTCCCTGGCCCATTCTTTTCTCTTTCAATGGCCCGTACCCCTTCGACGCCGTCTTCTGTTTCTCTTCCTCTGTCGGCCTCCCCCCTCTCTGCAGCTCACGGAAGGAAGCAGGTGGCCGTCGCCTCCCGTCAGCCGCGTCACCACCTGCCCTTCTTATCCATCCCCAGATCGAGCCTTGGAACCCTAGCTTCTTCCTTTATACCTTCCCCACGCCGCCGGTTCCTTGCTATCTGCCTCCCTCTCTTATCTTCGAGTTCTCCAAACCAGAGAGGAAACCGAGCATGACCTCACCGCTGCCCTGCTTCCATGGTCGCCCTCAAGCCGAGATGATCACGGCCCCGTCTCCGTCAGGTCCTCCTCTTTGCCCTGGCGGAAGGACTCGAGCTGGGAGACTTCGCACGCGATGGAATCGTCCTCAACAATAGCTTCGGCCACCGTCGTGCATGGTCGATTCCGGCTGCCCTAGTCCTCCTCCGACCGCGTCGAGCACGATCACGACCTTCCGGTGAGGCCCCGCTCTGATTCCCCTCCTTCCGTTGTCCTCCCTGCTAGCCAGTAGCTCGCCTCGTCGCCAATTTCCAGGCGCAGTAGTGTTCAGAGATCGAGAGAGTCGGCAAAGTTAAGCCCCCACACCCCACCGCCACCCTGTTCGCGTCAATTTTACCGGCGCCCTGTTGATCTTCGTCGAGCTCTCCCTGTAGGAAACTTGTAGTTCTTTGAACCCTCTCCGTATTTTGTTTTTGTGGGATGCCGGAATTCTCGATGGAATCGTCGCCATCGTCTTCCGAAGATCGAGTCAGCTAGCAGATTCATTCGATTCAATCTTCAGTATCGACAGCATCCTACAGAAGTTTTTGCAAATAAGCCCCTCCCCTTTTGAGAACATCAACCCGCCGTCCTCCCCTTCGCCACTTGTCACCACCACGTCGCCCAGCGCTGTCGTGGCCCCCTTTTGTCCTCTGCCCCACATGTCATTGACGGTGGGTAGTATGTCCCTGAGTGAGAAAAATCGCCAGAGTTTTTCTGAAATCAAATAAATTTAGGAAATGTTTATAACTTAAATGATTCATATCTTTTGAAATATTTTGAATTTGGAAAAAGTTATAAAATGAAATATGAATGTTTTTCAATTATAAACTCAACCATGTTTTCAAATTTAACCAGAGTTGACTCTATCTAGTCAAACCTTTGACTTTGACCCCTCTTTAATCTATTTGATTTAAATATGGGTTTAAAATGACAAATCCAAATATTGAGTATAATACATGTTTTCAAATCAGAAAAATGTGAGGAATTCGAATATGCTATCCAAAATATATTTTGGACACTTTAAATTTCAAGTTGTTTAAAATTACAATAAAATGCCCTTTTCCTTAATTAATTAATAACTTATGTTTTATAACTCCAAATTTGACAAATGATATGTCTAAAATGATTAGCTCGACGAGACCTTTCTGTTTATGCATTCCATGATCTGAATTGAAGCATGCATCACATAAATATTGCAAAACCAGAAATGTTTATGGGAGTAAAACATGCCTAAATACATTAACCAAGTGTTTTATTAATTGTTTTCTCACCTCACCCATGCCATGCTACTTTATTGCCATGCAAATTGTGCATCATTCATCATGGCATGATTGTTTGCTTGTCGCATTTTATTTCTATGCTTGTGCACATTATTTATGTTGGCCCTTGTTTGTTTGGTTCTTCTTCGAATAGACACTGAGCAGGGGATATATCAAGAGAACCAGTAGCACTACCCAGATCCTTCTCTCGCTTCAACTGAGCTGCCAGGCAAGCACTACCACATGCTTGCATACATATAGTACCTATTGCCTCTATCTTATTCTTGCATCATTGAGTCGCGCTTGCATAAAACTGAATCCCAAGTACTGCATGGCCTTTACTTTTAAACCCCACCGAAGCTTGTTCCTCCATCCCATGAGCCATTACTACAGGAGTTGTTTGAGCCATGCGAGTCGTAGAACAGCATGTGTAGGGTATGTGAGTGTCTGATGGATAACGAGGTACCTAAACAACTTAACCTGAGTAGTATGGGATAACTAATGAAAGTGGCACCGGTGAGCAATATCTGCTATTTGGTTTTTCATGCTCACTTGTGTCCCGTAGGACCCCGAGTACTTGATTCCTGTTCCTTGAATATTCGCGCTATCCACATCCGGGAGGATTATGGGACCCCCCTGAGCCAGAGCTTGATTCATTCTTATTTCTTGGTGCCACAAACTAGTTTGAGGTTTTATTTACTATCCTGTACTTATGCCATGCTTTACTGCTTAATTTTAATTGTGCGATGTACTGCACCTGTACTGTTTAGGTAAGCGAAGTGTTTTCGTGGTATCGACAAGCCCTGTCACATTTTCGGGTTCCCAGTCGTTTACAGCCACTGACGCAAACCTTGAGTCCGTCTCGAAGTCGGCTAACTTCGTTGCGGGTAGCTTAATGGGGTGGCCCCCTGAAATATTTCTGAATCTGGTGATTGCTTTGTCGTGAAGGCCTCGTTGGGTTTTGATTTGGTTTTTCCGAGGTTGATCGAGTGTGTGTTGCTATTTGTGCACCCCTGTAGGGTAAAACTTTCTGAAAGCCGTGTCCGCGGTTATGGACGACTTGGAGCACAGTTTCTCGATCATAGACAAGTATAAATAAAGTACCGCTTTTAATTTGACTAAATAACTGACTAGTAAATAGTGCAACACTCATGGAATGGATAATAAAACTGCCAACAGATGGAGGGTTGTTCGTCCGCTTCCTCGTTGGTAAGCGAGGAGGAGGATGGATCTGTTAAGATTACCAATATAACTGTTGTTATTAATTCACGGACATCCGTCTATCTTTGGTTAGGCGGATGGTTAGCGAGCATCTATAGAACTGCTAGGGTTTATCTTTTGCTGCAATTGCGTCACCCCAGGTTGTGTCCCCTTTAGAGGCATAAAGACTTGCTGAGTACCCTTAGGGTCTCACACGATAAATTATTTGATTCAGATGAACAGGTACACTCACAAGATGGATACTGGGTGGAGGAGACGGATGATGTGGGCAACGATCATTCGGTGTAGAGATTCCGGGAACGGGGATCCGTGAGATCTGTGGGCGGGATGTGCTTATTTATGGGGCATCTTATGCCGATTTGCTTCTTATCCGCACTCGGATCTTGTTTGCCGCTTCCGCCTGATACTCTGATGTTTGATGTATGAGGAGATATCCTAAACTATTATATCTATCTAGGACATTTGAATCTTGCTGTATGGCGTTGCTATATTTCCTTTCTTTTTAGATGGAATGGCTCTGATGTACTGTTGTATGGTGGCTTGCATACATACTCACTTGTGTATGTAGTTGATCCCTTCGCCTGCCGATTACGCCGCCCGTTCTTGTCCCGATGTTTGGAAATGGTTGGGACGGCCGAAAGGTCTACCTGTGAGTGGCTTTTGGGGCCCCACCGTACTATTTCAACCATTCCCGCTCATCCAGGCTTGAACTAGGAGTGTAATTCTCGAGGTAGTTACAATTGGTATCAGAGCCATCCCGACCTTCAGGGTCTCAGCCAAATGGTCGTTGTCAGTCTAGCAAATATTTTGGTAGCTATGTATACTAGGGAAAAACAAAACGCGAGAGTAGGACTGCTTCCACTTTTCTTCTTACCCTCCCACCACCCTTTTCTGGTAAGGAAGTGTAACGTTTTCTATCCTCTTTTTAAATTCAAACTAGGATTCACGTGTTCTGGGTTTCCGTAGTACCATAGGTTGAGTATGTGTGTGTGTGTGTACTTCCTTGTCTATCTGTTGCATCCAAGTTGTTATCTTTATCTGCCTTTGGTTATCAACTATTGGTACATTCCATACTGACAGGCTTTTGAATACCGGCGCGATATATCTGACTCTTTGTTAACCGGTGCCATCTTCTTAAGGGTGTCCTTCCTTCTAGCAACTCCACATTATGTGAAGCATCGGTTGCTAACCGCTACCTGATAAGTGTTTTTGCGCATATATTGGTATTTTAATGCCGAAAAATGCGGAAAATTTTTCTTTGATACATCTGTGTTTCCACACTCCTTTTCAGTCGTGTGTGAAACATTATCTATCTCCCTTTTATCAGCATGTCCACGCTAACTCGTTCTTTTGTCACCGGCGCTTAATCCTAGAGTTTCTTTTCATCTCCAAATCTTTTGGGCTAATTACATAACATGTGTCGATCCGATGTTGGTGATTGTAATTTGGTTCTCGGCATAGCTATATGACACTTATCATGAGTGGAATATGGAAAATGCTATCAACTCTATCCTCCAAATGGTGACGGTTATCTCCTGTGATTTTGAGTACACCGCGATCATATCTAGGCATATTCAAGCATCTTTGGCAATCCGGAGTTTCTGAAAGCACTACGGCGGTCCATCATCTGTCCATCATGCTGCATCTTTTTGAACCCCATATATGCACAATTCTCCTGGATACGAGGGAATTGCATCTTTTCGTCTCTGATAGCTGTGCTTAAGGTATGAGCTATCATCGGTTCTTATCCAAGATCTCTTTATCTTTGTGACCGGTGCTCCGATCGACAATGTGTACCAGGTGACATCTCTTTTCTTCCAAAGGACCAGATAATCTATTCTTCCAGTGCATCTTCTTCAACCAATCCGGAGTTGTTCCTTGTTGGCAAGTTATCTTCGTCGTTCCGCTGAAGATTTCCTCAAGGCTGCTAAATCTCTCTCAATCATTTCAAGAAGAACATGGAGTTCTTTCACCTCAATCTCGTTAAGTAATCTCTTGAAACCCTCACGTTCTATCATCTATGCTCAATCCACCGGAGGCCATGAAGACCTTCCAGATCTTGTATCCCTTCTGTTCAAGTGGTGCTATCTTTTTCTATATCTGTGAAATCTTGCAGTTCTTCTCCGTAATCTTCCTTCATATCTTTCCGGTGGCTTGGTACTTCCGACATGACGGCAACATCATCATCTTTATCTATCTATGAATCCGGCGAATCGTTTGCATCTATCCTTGTTTTCTAGCGGAGTTCCATGAGCTCTTCTTGTCAATACCTTCAGTCTGTTTCGGTAGTTGGGTTACATGATTTTCTTATTCATGTGCGGAGTAATGCTTTGAGTGCGGGATGGAGTCGCGACCATACCACTACTCTTATCATTCGCTCTTGTACATTGAATTGGTGAATTAATGTGATTTCACTCATTCCACGGAAGTAAGAAGTGGCCTTTATCCCTTGATACTTTTACTTCCGTCCTTGTTTTTCCGGAGTGCTCTTTCGAAGAAAGTAATCAATAATCTCTTGTTGGTGATCTCACCCTTTCTACACGGAGCAAAATCCTCAATGATCTGGCTTCACATCCATCTCTGGAAGATATATCTGCGCACCTAAATTGCGTGATCCTTGGTTCTTACCGGCGCAACAAGAATCTAATCCGACGATGTCTATCTAAATCTTTCTGTTGTTATCTAGGGACTCTATTGTTTGAAGGCAATATTGTTTCCGAACTTGCTATTGTCATAGTGGTTCAAAACCTCTCCAATCTAGCTCCTTTCTTCCGGCGAGACAAAGATTCATCCTCTCTCGTATCAGTAAATCCATAATCTTAGTGGTGTGTCTTTCTTTATCCATGATGCATCCTGTTGTCTTTTCTTTCACCAGTGGATCTTTTTCTTTTATCATGTTCTTTGGAAAACCGGAGCTATGCCCATCCTATCCTTCTTGTCTCACGACAATCCTTCAACTCTTCTAACCCGTTCTTTCTCTAGCAAAACGCAAGACTCGCAACAAGTCTAGCAAGATTTGCAAGGTGTAGTGGTCGCACCATTCCGCTGTTCATCAGCTTGGGAACGTGAGGGTCACCTTCGTTCGAACACCCGCCTCTCCTTGTGTTGTTTTCTTTTTCCTAGGAATCTCGGGGCGAGATTCTTGTTTAGTGGGGGAGAGTTGTAGCATCCCAATTGTCTAACAATTGTAATGCTACTAGCCTAGTCTATATAAATGCTACTTCCTATATATAATTGTTGCATCATCATTATATCATGCTCATGTCATCATGCCACCTTGCATTTGAGCATCATATAAAACCCTTTTGATTTGGTTCTTCTCTCATATGCATTGTAAATTGTATTTGCCTCTTGATATTGTATTTGGTTCTTGATATATTGTTTAAATGCCCAAGTTGAATTGGGTCATATCTTTTACTAACTCCACCACCTTTCTTGTCATCACCCCATCATTCCACCATTCCACCATATATGAGCATTGCAACTTATTGGGTTTTACCTCTAGCTCATGTGGGTTGGGATGGATCCAATTCTACCTCCACATGCTCTCATATATGCACCATTTTGTTTTCACATTATTGGTTTATGAGAGCCACATGGCCACCTTTGCATGCCTTGTGAGTGGAACCTTTCCCTAGCTTCCATATGGGTTGTTTTGGGGTTATTATCATGTTGGGATATTTTTGGGCTTACTAAATACCTAGTGGCACATACACACTAGCAAGTCCCATTTCCATTCAAATATGGTCATCTTCATCTACTTCACATGGGGCATCCTTTTAAATTCTTTTTCTTGGCTTTAATCCACTTTTGGGAATGCATAAGAATAATGCCATGTAAATATTATTGTTTTCACAAGAATAAGCATGGCATTAATTATTTTTGCATGGGCCATGCAAGAACCACCACATTTAAGTCTTTTGGATTTTATTTGAATTCTTGAGTGGATCATCTCTCATCTCATCTATCTCCCTCTTTGTATCCCTATCTTGTTTTATAAAAACAAGGGCCATTGTTAGGGTCCAATATTTTGAAAAAGAGTTTTGTTCTTTTACTAAAACCCTAATCTAGTAAAATGCCCAAATGGCACATACTTCTATTATGTATGTGGGCATCACTCATCTCCACTTCTATTTTTCCTCCTTTCTATCTTTGGCGTTCCCAAAATTCTTTGTTCAAAACTATCTGCAAGGTTCAAAAAGATTTGAAATAAAATGCTTGCTTGAATTTGAAACAAACAAAACAAATAAAAATAAAAAGAAGAAGAGATAAGAGAGAGGTTCATACCTTGCAGCAGCCCACCTTTGGCCCAGCCGCAACAGCCCACCCGGAGCCTACCTAGCCACTCTCCTTTCCTCCCCGTGGCCAACCCAGCAGCGCGCCTTTCCCTGGCCCATTCTTTTCTCTTTCAATGGCCCGTACCCCTTCGACGCCGTCTTCTGTTTCTCTTCCTCTGTCGGCCTCCCCCCTCTCTGCAGCTCACGGAAGGAAGCAGGTGTGGTCGCCTCCCAAGGCCACCACCTGCCCTTCTTATCCATCCCCAGATCGAGCCTTGGAACCCTAGCTTCTTCCTTTATCCCTTCCCCACGCCGCCGGTTCCTTGCTATCTGCCTCCCTCTCTTATCTTCGAGTTCTCCAAACCAGAGAGGAAACCGAGCATGACCTCACCGCTGCCCTGCTTCCATGGTCGCCCTCAAGCCGAGATGATCACGGCCCCATCTCCGTCAGGTCCTCCTCTTTGCCCTGGCGGAAGGAATCGAGCTGGGAGACTTCACACGCGATGGAATCGTCCTCAACAATAGCTTCGGCCACCGTCGTGCATGGTCGATTCCGGCTGCCCTAGTCCTCCTCCGGCTGCGTCGAGCACGATCACGACCTTCCGGTGAGGCCCCGCTCTGATTCCCCTCCTTCCTTTGTCCTCCCTGCTAGCCAGTAGCTCGCCTCGTCGCCAATTTCCGCCGTGCGCGCAGGTGTTCGTAGGATCAGAGAGAGTCGGCCGACAGGTTAAGCCCCCACACCCCACCGCCACCCTGTTCGCGTCAATTTTACCGGCGCCCTATTGATCTTCGTCGAGCTCTCCCTATAGGAAACTTGTAGTTCTTTGAACCCTCTCCGTCTTTTGTTTTTGTGGGATGCCGGAATTCTCGATGGAATCGTCGCCATCGTCTTTCGAAGATCGAGTCAGCTAGCAGATTCATTCGATTCAATCTTTAGTATCGACAGCATCCTCCAGAAGTTTTTGCAAATAAGCCCCTCCCCTTTTGAGAACATCAACCCGCCGTCCTCCCCTTCGCCACTTGTCACCACCACGTCGCCCAGCGCTGCCGTGGCCCCCTTTTGTCCTTTACCCCACATGTCATTGACGGTGGGTAGTATGTCCCTGAGTGAGAAAAATCGCCAGAGTTTTTCTGAAATCAAATAAATTTAGGAAATGTTTATAACTTAAATGATTCATATCTTTTGAAATGTTTTGAATTTGGAGAAAGTTATAAAATGAAATATGAATGTTTTTCAATTATAAACTCAACCATGTTTTCAAATTTAACCAGAGTTGACTCTATCTAGTCAAACCTTTGACTTTGACCCCTCTTTAATCTATTTGATTTAAATATGGGTTTAAAATGACAAATCCAAATATTGAGTATAATACATGTTTTCAAATCAGAAAAATGTGAGGAATTCGAATATGCTATCCAAAATATATTTTGGAAACTTTAAATTTCAAGTTGTTTAAAATTACAATAAAATGCCATTTTCCTTAATTAATTAATAACTTATGTTTTATAACTCCAAATTTGACAAATGATATGTCTAAAATGATTAGATCGATGAGACCTTTCTGTTTATGCATTCCATGATCTGAATTGAAGCATGCATCACATAAATATTGAAAAACCAGAACTGTTTATGGGAGTAAAACATGCCTAAATACATTAACCAAGTGTTTTATTAATTGTTTTCTCACCTCACCCATGCCATGCTACTTTATTGCCATGCAAATTGTGCATCATTCATCATGGCATGATTGTTTGCTTGTCGCATTTTATTCCTATGCTTGTGCACTTTATTTATGTTGGCCCTTGTTTGTTTGGTTCTTCTTCGAATAGACACTGAGCAGGGGATATATCAAGAGAACCAGGAGCACTACCCAGATCCTTCTCTCGCTTCAACTGAGCTGCCAGGCAAGCACTACCACATGCTTGCATACATATAGTACCTATTGTCTCTATCTTATTCTTGCATCATTGAGTCGCGCTTGCATAAAACTGAATCCCAAGTACTGCATAGCCTTTACTTTTAAACCCCACCGAAGCTTGTTCCTCCATCCCATGAGCCATTACTACAGGAGTTGTTTGAGCCATGCGAGTCGTAGAACAGCATGTGTAGGGTATGTGAGTGTCTGATGGATAACGAGGTACCTAAACAACTTAACCTGAGTAGTATGGGATAAATAAGGAAAGTGGCACCGGTGAGCAATATCTGCTATTTGGTTTTTCATGCTCACTTGTGTCCCGTAGGACCCCGAGTACTTGATTCCTGTTCCTTGAATATTCGCGCTATCCACATCCGGGAGGATTATGGGACCCCCCTGAGCCAGAGCTTGATTCATTCTTATTTCTTGGGGCCACAAACTAGTTTGAGGTTTTATTTACTATCTTGTACTTATGCCATGCTTTACTGCTTAATTTAAATTGTGCGATGTCGCACTGTCTTGTTTAGGTAAGCTGAGTGTTTTATGCATCGACAAGCCCAGTCCACATTTTGGGTTCCCGATCGTTTACCATCGACGCAAACCTTGAGTCCCTCTCGAAGTCGGCTAACTTTGTTGCGGGTAGCTTAATGGGGTGGCCCCCTGAAATATTTCTGAATCTGGTGATTGATTTGTCGTGAAGGCCTCGTTGGGTTTTGATTTGGTTTTTCCGAGGTTAATCGAGTGTGTGTTGCTATTTGTGCACCCCTGTAGGGTAAAACTTTCTGAAAGCCGTGTCCGCGGTTATGGACGACTTGGAGCACAGTTTCTCGATCATAGACAAGTATAACTAAAGTACCGCTTTTAATTTGACTAAATAACTGACTAGTAAATAGTGCAACACTCATGGAATGGATAATAAAACTGCCAACGGATGGGGGGTTGTTCGTCCGCTTCCTCGTTGGTAAGCGAGGAGGAGGATGGATCTGTTAAGATTACCAATATAACTGTTGTTATTAATTCACGGACATCCGTCTATCTTTGGTTAGGCGGATGGTTAGAGAGCATCTATAGAGCTGCTAGGGTTTATCTTTTGCTGCAATTGCGTCACCCCAGGTTGTGTCCCCTTTAGAGGCATAAAGACTTGCTGAGTACCCTTAGGGTCTCACACGATAAATTATTTGATTCAGATGAACAGGTACACTCACAAGATGGATACTGGGTGGAGGAGACGGATGATGTGGGAAACGATCATTCGGTGTAGAGATTCCGGGAACGGGGATACGTGAGATCTGTGGGCGGGATGTGCTTATTTATGGGGCATCTTATGCCGATTTGCTTCTTATCCGTACTCGGATCTTGTTTGCCGCTTCCGCCTGATACTCTGATGTTTGATGTATGAGGAGATATCCTAAACTATTATATCTATCTAGGACATTTGAATCTTGCCGTATGATGTTGCTATATTTCCTTTCTTTTTAGATGGAATGGCTCTGATGTACTGTTGTATGGTGGCTTGCATACATACTCACTTGTGTATGTAGTTAATCCCTTCGCCTGCCGATTACGCCACCCGTTCTTGTCCCGATGTTTGGAAATGGTTGGGACGGCCGAAAGGTCTACCTGTGAGTGGCTTTTGGGGCCCCACCGTACTATTTCAACCATTCCCGCTCATCCAGGCTTGAACTAGGAGCGTAATTCCCGAGGTAGTTACACACGCAAAGCCGTGCGAGGCAATAAAATCCTACTAGTGGATGCCTCCTGTGACTTGCTAATGGCCTATCGCTGGCTCCTGATGGACGAGCACAATCGACAGGTTAAGCTGCAGGATGGCCTCGAAAAGCGTAAGCGAGAAGCTGACGAATCCAGCATGCGGCAAGCTATGATCTCCGCCAATTTCGGCTCCTCTTCACACGGTAACAACGCCAACAGGTACCGTTCCCACCTAGAGCGCATGGACCCTGCCGCACGACTCGAGGTCACCAAGGAACTCGACACATCCTTCATGACGATGGACTCGCAAGGCAATGTCATGCCGAAAATGCCTCAGGCCGTGATCATGGCGACCACCACCTACCTCGCGTCTAACCCGCCACCGGCGGGAGACCCAAAGAACGCGATCCATAAGTCTGTCCTGGTAGGCCTCAAACTCGTTGGAGCTGCGCTCCACGACGAAACTCCCGCGAAGCCAAAGAAAAAGGCCTCGGTCAAGTTCACTCGAAGCCGGACGCCCTCATCCGAGGAAGAGGAGCATGACCTCCCTCGACGCCGTCGAAGCCCATGGCGCCGTAGTAGCAACTACGATGTTCGTAGTGACCTCACACAAAGCAAGATCGACAAATCACGTGCTAAGCGTGCATTCTCAACTGAGTCCGGGGAGGAGGACGACAGAGAACTGTGTGGAGCCAGATGCTTCAGAAGATCTGTTCGGCAATCGCGGATGCCGAATAATTTCAGGCTCCCTTTAGAAAACCTCAAGTTCGATGGCACGCAAGAGCCGAAAACCTAGCTCGATGACCATCTATCGTCAGTCAAGCTCCACGGCGGGAACAAGAACACCACCCTACAGTGCCTTCATCTGCAGCTGATGGCCGCATCTAGGGTTTGGCTTAAAGCCTCCCCTCTGGCTCCATTCAAAGTTGGGAAGGACTAGCATACAGCTTCATATGAAACTTCAAGGGCACCAGCAAGCGGCCAGCCTCAATCGAAGAGCTGCAGGCCTGCACCCAAAGGGCTAGCGAGTCCATCCGCTCGTACATACTATGTTGGTCACACATCAAGAACTCCACCACAAACATCTCCGAAGAGAGGGCGATTGAAGCCTTCAAGGACAGCGTCAAGCGCCCAGATTTCAAGGAGGAGCTCGGGCGCGTCAAGCGCAAAACCCTTGATCACCTCATGGACATCACCAACCGCTGGGTATATGGCGAAGATTCCATCAACCGAACTCATTTGGATGACGAAGATGACTTCGGCCGCAGGCACGAGCGCCACAGCAAGTGAAGATCGCGTGTCTACGACAATCGCGATGGAGTTGACATGGTTGTGGCTGGATACGCCGATCGCTGCAATGATGGCTACCGTAATAGCGGACACTACATCAGCAACTACCGCGATGGCGGACGACCCACGCAAACGTGGAAACGTCGCAACCACGATGACGAGACTTCGGCATATGACAAGCTTTATGGTCCCTGCACCATCCACTTCTACATCGACAAACAAGATGGTAAGAAGAAGACCAACCACATGTTCAAGGACTGCCGGAAATTCCAAAAGCTCAGCGAGGGCTTCACCTAGATGCGATGCCAGACGGTGAATCCAGGATTCGCACCCGCTCCAGGTGCTGTCGCCCACGGAGCTCCTCCACCACCACCTGGAGGACCGTCGCAGCCGCCGGCTGCACCAGCACCGAATAACGGTGCATATGGGTACCCACTACCGATAGGGTCCATGATGATCCAGAAGGGGTGCCCAACCAATAGGGTGCAGAAGAAGATCACCTGCCAAGTCAACCTGGCCGTGACCTCCCCACCAGCCATAGCTGAGTACCTCAGCGGCTCGGAGTCCTGCATCATGTTCGACCGTTCGGATCACCCGTGTCAGATACCTCGCCCAGGACACTCCGCCCTAGTGATCGAGGCCCAGATCGGAGCGTTCGATATGAGCCGTGTCTTCATGGATGGTGGCAGTGGCATCAACCTGATGTTCGCCAGCACACTCGCAGCTATGCGGATCCTGCTCTGCAGCCTAGAGCCGTCGGACACGACGTTCCATGGCATTGTCCCAGGGAAGGGCATATACCCCTGGGTAACATATGTCTCAACATTATCTTCGGCAGGCCCGAAAACTTCAGGCGCGAGCGGCTGGAGTTCGAAGTGGTCGACTGGCCCTCACAGTACCATGCCATCCTCGTGCGTGTAGCATTTGCAAGATTTTTGGCAGTACCGCACTATGTGTACCTGCTACGGAAGATGTCGGGACCTAGGGGCATCATCACCGTACCACGAAGCTTCACCAGGTCAGACAACTATGATAGAGACTTTAACAGAATCTCTCAATCGTTCGGCATGCAAGAGGAGCTCACGAGACTCAAGGAGGTGACAGACAATGGGGCACCCCCATTCACCAGGAAAAATGCACCTGATATGTCGTTCGACTCCATAGTCAACCCAAAGAAGGTGCAGGTTCACTCGACGAACGCCTCCAAGACGACATTGATTACCAATGACCTTAGCTCCGCATAAGAAAGCGCGCTTGTCAAATTCCTCCGTGAGCGCTGGGAAATTTTCGCCTAGTGTCCTACGGACATGACAGGAGTTCCCAGGGAATTCACCGAGCATGCACTCAATGTGTTTCTAGATACGAAACTAGTCAAGCAGTCGATGCGTCGACTGTCCGAGCCAAGAGCCGAAGCTGTTGGAATCAAAGTCAACAGACTCCTCGATGCCAAATTCATCAGAGAAATCAAAGAAAGAGTGTGGCTAGCCAACACCGTGCTGGTCCCCAAAAAGTACACGGACATCCTGCGGATGTGCGAGGACTTCATATCGCTTAACAAGCATTGTCCCAAGGACCACTTCCCTCAACCAAGGATCGATCAAATCATCGACTCCACTGCAGGATGCAAGAAGCTCTCCTTCCTCTACACATACTTAGGCTACAACCAAATTTGAACGAAGGTCGAAGATCAGGAGAAAACTGTGTCCATCATGCTGTTCGGGGTGTTCTGCTACAACCTGATGCCCTTCAGACTGAAGAACACATGCACCACTTACCAGAGGTGCATGCAGTCATGTCTGAAGGACCAGGTCGGCCGTCACATCCAGGTCTATGTCGACGACATAGTAATCAAGACCAAGGAGGATAGGACGCTCATCGATGATCTTCGCGAGACGTTCGATAACCTTGATCACTACAAGATCAAGCTCAACCCAAACAAGTGCGCCTTCGGCGTCCCAACTGGCTACTTACTCAGATACTTCATCTCCCAATGTGGCATCGAGGCTAACCCAAAGAAAATCAAGGCTATACTAGCCATGGAGAAGCCAAAGAACCTCAATGGGGTTCAGTAGCTAGCTGGGCGAATCGTGATGCTTAGCAGATTCATCAGTAGCATGGGCGAGAAGGCTCTCCCCTTTTATCAACTGCTGTGCAAGGACGACAAATTCGAGTGGACACCTAAAGCCGACGACACGTTCGAGGACCTCAAATGGCTACTCTCCACATCACCTGTCCTGGTCACGCCGAAGGAGCGGGAACCTTTGTTGCTATACATAGCAGCCACACATCAGGTGGTCAGCACCGCACTCGTGGTTGAACGACCCGAAGATGGCAAGACTCACGGGGTCCAACGCCCAATCTATTACCTCAGCAAGGTACTGACCCCTACAAAACAGAAGTACTCTCATTATTAGAAGCTCGCCTATGGCGTATTCATGACGGTGCGCCGTCTCAACCACTAATTCCAGGAGCACCGGATCTTGGTCGTCAACGACGCCCCGCTATCGAACATCCTGAACAACCCTGAAGCACGGGGCGCGTATCCCTATGGGGAATCGAGTTTTCTCCTCGAGACATCATCTATGAGCGACGGACCGCCATCAAATCCTAGGTCCTCCCTGACTTCCTCATCTACTAGATGGAGCTCCAACTGCCGGATACTCCAGACATGTTGCAATCCTAGACGATGCACTTCGATGGCTCGAAGCGCGAGGCTAGAGCAGGGGCCGGCGTCATACTGACGTCCCCTCACGACGATAAGATGAAGTATGTCCTTTGAATGAAATTCTGTGCCTCCAACAACGAGGCCGAATACGTGGCCCTGATCCATGGCATGAGGATGGCTAAGGTGTGCGGCCAACACTCCTTGTCATCTACGGCGATTTGAACCTCGTCGTTCAGTAGACGATGAACGAGTGCGACGCCCATAGCGCGAACATGATCGCATACCGTGTGCTATACAATTCACTCGAAGGGGACTTTGACGGCTGTGAGCTTCGACATGTTGGCTGGGAAAGCAACAAGGAGGCCGACAAGCTCGCCAACATTGGCTCCACCTGCGCTCGGGTGCCACCAGGAGTGTTCCTTGAACAAATCTACGTACCCTCCATCAAGAGGAAATTCCCAAAAGGCTCAGCCGAAGAAGCAGAGAACTCGGGGTCCACGCCACCCGATGGACAAGAAGGACCTGAAAAGATGGACACAGAGGTCAAGTTGGTAAGCCTTATGCAGGTCATGGCGGTTGAGAAAACATGGACGTAACCATACCTTCGCTACCTAATAAACATTCAGCTGCCCGAGGACCCGATAGATGCCCGACGCATATCTCGCCGGTCAAAGGCCTCCACCATCATCAATAGCGAGATATACAAGCGCAGCATTCCGGGTGTGCTCCAACGATGCGTCACCATCGGCGATGGCAAAAGCATCCTCCTAGACATCCATGAGGGTATCTGTGGCCATCACGCAGGCAACCGCGCCCTGGTCGCCAAAGCTCTATGAGCTGGGTTCTACTGGACAACGCCTGTCAGAGGTACGCGGACAAACCAAACGCGCCAGGATCAGAGTTGAGGCCTATCCCAGTGGCCTAGCCCTTTGCCAAGTGGGGCCTCAACATGATTGGCAAACCGCCAAAATCCTCGCCAGGAGGCCATGTCTTCCTCCTGGTCCCAGTCAACAAATTATCCAAGTGGATCGAGGCCATGCTCGTCACCAACCAAAGCGGCAAAACTGCCGTCAAGTTTTTCGAGTCCATTTTCTACAGGTTCGGAGTGACTCATATCATCATAATGGACAACCACTCGAACTTCATCTCGAAGGAGTTCCGAGACTTCTGCAGGAACCTCGGCATCAACCTGTCATACGCCTCAGTAGTGCATCCGTAGACCAACGGATAGGTCGAAAAGGCCAAGGGCCTCATCGGCAAAGGCATCAAGAAGCGTCTTCTACGCCCACTCGAAAGGCTTGCTGGATCCTGGGCGGACAAGCTACCATCCGTTCTCTGGAGCCTGCGCACAACGCCAAACAGCTCAACCGGCTATACGCCCTTCTTCATGGTGCACGGAGCCGAAGCCATGCTACCTGTTGAGGTACGCTACAAGGCCCCATAGGTCATCGCCTACAGCAAGGCCGAATCATCGGCAGCACTCGAAGACACTGTCGACACGCTCGACGAGGCATGTGACATCTCCGCGGCTCACTCAGCAGTCTATCAGCAGAGCCTCCGCAACTACCATAGTTGTCGGCTGCGCCCAAGGTCCTTCGTCGAAGTAGACATCGTCCTGTGACTCAAGCAAGAAGGGCACAAGAAGCTCGAGTCACCCTGGGAAGGACCCTACATCATCACCGAATTCATCCCAGGTGGCGCCTACCGCCTCATGGACGTCCCATCAGGAGTCGAATACTCAAATCCCTGGAACATCGCAAGACTATGACGCTTCTACCCCTATTTACCCTTTACTCTCAGTAAGGCTATTTAGCCAGGCTACTCAGCCGAACAACGTACCTCCTCATTTACAATGAATAAAAGCTAAGTTCGTTGGCCCAAAAATGTTTTTTCCTTACATTATTTATCGCTAAACATGCTCGGGGGTTGCGCCTGACCTTATGACTTCGTCGATTGACAACAATGCATACATCCTGAGTAGCTGACCACGTCAGGCTAACGGAAAGGATATGCACATCATACAATCATACAACGCACTACGTGTCAATGCATAACAAACTTTTGAAAGGGCATTACAAGCCCACTCGAATAAATACAAACTTTACATTATCTCATTTTCTTTTATAGGACTTAACTGCGCTGGAGTAGAACATTTGTCCGCTCCTCAAACACATTTACAATATCTTCAGCGTACTGTGCCACAGCTGCGTAATATGGACGCATATCCCACGCCATGCCATCTGGAGGAGGAGGTGGCCCGACTGCTATCTCCGCAATATTAACATCACAAAGATGCAATCGAACAAGAGACGGGGCTGCCTTCACACCCGCAATTAGCTGATGACGCATCAGCTCCTTCACGTTACCTGCAGCCCGAAATTTCCCGAGCAAGCCTAGAAAGCTTGAAGGTGCAGATTCTAAAGGAAACATGGTGGCCCAAATGACTGCAAGTGATGACCCCGGTCGCTTCAACACCCTAAGTACTTGATTGACATGATCTTGCACTGTCGCAAGGACAAGCGCCCGATCATGGTCCATCCAGAAGAAGCCGCCAGCCTCCAAGTCTTGCTGTGTTAGGCAATTCGTCCGAATTGTGAAACGTTCTTTCTCTTCTTTCGGAAGCATATTCACAACTGCACAAAGTTTTGGGTGAGCTAACTAAAAAAATGGTGCACTCAAGGAGGCATCTGTTCAAAAGGACTCACATTGGAGTTGCTCCCCCATCTGCCGAAACTCCTCAAGCAAAAACTCTTCTCTGGTAATGAATCGCTCAACCTTTGACTTCCACACATCCGCATGACCGCGGATGCTGAGGATGTCCTTCTCCAAGATTCGGACACGATCACGCTGGAAAGGCAACTGCGATGACTCAGTCAGCAACGGGAGAGAACCAGGTGCAGGAGACGGTGTGATCACTAGAGCCTCACCCGAAGGACCCTAAGGGTGCACATGCAAAAACGAATATCAGAAACATTTTCTACAGCAGTTGAAAGACATATTCATATATATATACATAAATATGTCCATTGCATGGCAAAGTGAAGCTTGTTCATCCAAAAGGCGTTACATAAGCAGCAAAGAAAAAGGATAGACTAGCTACAAAACAAGAAGGGCCTAAGCGCCAGCACCCGGAGCAGCTTCAGATCTAGACTGCCTGCTCTTAGCTGCTCCAGCCCGTAGTCAGCCAGAAGATCAGTAAGCTTAGGCCCGAAATTCTTGCAACGGGAGGCAAATGTGGCAAACGCTACCTCAATGCCATCCGCCATCATCGGCATCTTGGACATGACTTGCACCAGATCCAGCTGGGCTCCGGACACCATCGCCATCGCCGAACCCATAGCGGCACCGACTCCTTTTTGTGCGTGCTTGTACTTTGCCAGAGCGTCGTCCGACAAAGCATCCTCTAGCGATTCGACGTCCGCAAGAGCAATGCCCTTGGGATTGACCTCCTTGTAGAAGCGCACAAGCACCTTCTTGGCCTTGTCCAGAGTGCCCACGGTAGAGGAGAAGCGATCCTCGATATCTATGGAAGCATCTGCAAGGAGATTAACCATGCAGAGGCATTAATCACACCTGCATGATTTCCGAGGCATGAGGCTCCTCTGAGGTGACCGTTGGTCAGCCTTTGACCTTTGCCGGCCTCTCTCCGGCCTGGGTTCTACATGGATTCCTCAGGTGGTTATTGGAAGATCACCTACTCTGGTGTAACCACGGGTGGTAAGTTCCTCGAGGGCTCGCTGGTTCTCTCGGCTGATTCTTGGCTGGTTCTTCTTAATGCCAAAGTCTCTCCTCTTGAGGGCAGATGTTTGGAAAATGGGGAGACAGTTTCTATTGTATCTATTTTGAGGATCCCCTCTAACCTTTCTAGGGTCAATGATCATATGGTTCCTTCATCTGGATATCTTGGTAGATCTCCTACCATTTCTGGTTCGGATGAAGAAACTGGTTTTAAATGGCATGCTCTTTGATCCTCCGTGCCAGTAGATGATCTGGGACAGTCTAAAGGGTTCTTGATGCTTTTCTCTAGCGCCAAAAGGTTCGTTCTTCTCAATCACAATGAGGTGGTTATTGATGCTAGGTATTTGCTTAAAGATGAATTGGTGGCTTCAGGTTTAACTATTGATCTAAACGTTAAAAGGGTCTTAGTGGAAGCTCAAATCTTGCCAAGCTCTTTTGTATTGGATATTCAGCCCAAGGCTATTGTGATCAAGCCAAAAGCTATGGAATTCTCCAATGTTTCATCCAAAGTTGAGGTTCCTACTTTGACCACTGCTCCTAATCTTGATCAGTCTGTTAAGCACCCTGCTGTGGATTTCTCTATAGGCCAAGAATTTGAGAAAAATCTTCTCAAGAAGTTTGGCCATCAAGTCAACATCCTAGGTGGTTTCAGAAAGAAAGCTTTCTTTTTGGTTTTTTCCTTCGGAAGAGCAAATTTCAAACTGGACATTCATACTCTTGGAATTGCTCTTGAAGCTTGTTTTGGAGGTTTGGCATCTAAATTCCAAGTGAGATCGCTTCAAAATAGAACTTTTTGAGATTCTCGGTTGCTTCGAGGGCTGTGGGTTTTGAAATTTATAATATTTCAAAATTTTCTTGTGACTCTTTTGTCATGCATTTTACTCTTTGGGGTAATGGAGGCCCAAATTGGATTTTTGAAGAAAAGGAATTTTACAAGGAATCAGATAAAGATTGGAATTTTGTTACGTACAAAAGGAAAAGTGTTAGTCCAAAAAAATCTCCTTTTCTTAAATACGTGAAGAAGGTTCAGTCGGTCTTCCAACGACTTGAATTTCCATTGCATCTGCGGTCCTTCGCCATGCACGGCTGGACAAAGTAAAAATGGCATTAATGTGCCTAATCAAGGACGGTCTTACGTTG
The DNA here is from genome assembly GCA_023614405.1 of Avena insularis. Classification (NCBI taxonomy): domain Eukaryota; kingdom Viridiplantae; phylum Streptophyta; class Magnoliopsida; order Poales; family Poaceae; genus Avena; species Avena insularis. The sequence goes on along the minus strand of CM042691.1, from coordinate 203,037,838 downwards.
AGGCTCTCGCTGATGGCGATCATAAGTCAGTAGTAATGCCTGTTAGGCCTAGTGGTTGTGAGTATCACGCGACATTTAAGTTGCCTGGTCTACTTACTTTTCTGAAATTTCCTACTTTCCCAAAACGTGATTGGCCCGACAATTCTTTCCTGGGTTGGTTCAAGGACCACTCCGTTGCGCCTAATTTGCGGCCTGTGGTGTTCAACTGCTTCAGGGACTTCTCCATTTCTCAACAAAAAACAACTGCTGGACACTCTGCCTCCTCAACTCCCTCGCCTGTAGAAACCCCAACTTCTCCACTCCGCTCATCACCGGCGGAGTCCTTTACAATGGCGAACATTCTGATTAATCCCGCGTCGTTTCTTCCAGAGGGATTCCAGATTATGCAGGTGGCTGGAAGAACTAGGGTCAAGAGGGTCGTCGTCCCGCGCAGGCCGCACGCACATGAACAGTATGCTATCACCACCATTCATCCTCTTCCCCCTGGTTAGGTCCCTTTTGGAAATATTCTTGATGTTCTGCTTCATTTCCTCAACAATGAGGTCCGTGTGGACTTTCGAGACATTCAAGCCTGTCCTTTTGGTGCTGCCTATGTCCAGTTCAACAATGTCAGTGACAGGAACTGCCTCATTGCGGCCAGCCCCATCCCATTCCAAGATGTTAATGTCTCTTTTGTCAAGCACAGTGAGGGTGAGAACTGGAGGAGGACTGAATTTAACAACGAGTGCTGGGTCATGCTAGTTGGGCCACCTCTGGACCACTGGCAAACAGATGACCTGAACTCCATATTTGCTAATATTGGAAAGGTTCCCTGATCACAAGGGCAGAATTTTGGCAAAAGTTAGGGTCACTGATCTAGTGGAAATTCTAAAAAGTGTTAGATTCACCATTGGTGATTTGGTGGAAACTAAATCTTGGACTTTATCTGTGGAGATTTTGCATAGTTACTTGCTTGGTGGTGGCCCACCTGATGAGGATCCTTTACATGATGAAAATGTGGACCCACACTCTTTGCCTGACTAGGGCCCCTAGGTGCCCCCTACCACCTCCTCTGGCACCAATTGGTGAGGTTGGTGGATGGGACCAATGGCTGGCTCCACCACCACCACCTGCTGGGGGTGATGTTGGCTGGGATCAATGGGAGGCTGCTGCTGCTCCTGTGCAAGGTCCTGTTGTGGATCCTGGAGAAGATATGCCTGTGGACAACCTTGATCTGCCACCTTAGGAGGCCAACAGTTCTGTCCCTGGTACTGTGCTTGTGCAAGATTGGGACTCAGATGATGATATTGAATCAATAAATGCTAAGCCTATCCCTGAAGTGGAGGAGTTGGTGGTGCAGGATGTTGGCATAGGGGAAGAATTGCAGAATATCCTTTAGAACTATCTGGAGGATGAAGAGGAAGAAATTCCTAATGTGCTTGTAGATGATCCTGTGGAGAACAATGATTGGATGATGGAAGATCAGCATCTCTTATCTCCCAATGAAGCTCATCTCCAGATAGGCCTGGCAAGAACTTTTGTTGCCATCCCAGATGTTCATGCTACAAAGCAGGCCTTTTCCCAGCAAGGGCTTGATTTGTGGGAAAGATATTTTGATCCTCACTTGCACATGGCCTCATCTTCCAAGGGATCCTTTAAATGTGACATCCGTGTAAGTTGGTTCAATTCCATTACCCTCATGCTTGCTAATCCTGAAAATTTCAATTGGGCAAGAAATTTTCTTGTTTCTCCTCTCTGGGAAATTATCAAAGAACCGATTACTGAAGAGAATACTATTTCTTTCATCATTCCTAATGAGAGCTTTACCTAGATGGCTCCTCCTTGCTTGGGTGCTGATAAGATGCATCCTGCTGGTACTCCATCTACTCCCTCTAAAAAGAGAAAGGGAAAGGAGCCCCTAGTTAAGTCTGAGGTGAGAAGTCCTAGAATTGTGGAATTAAAAGGGGGATTCAACAGTCATATTGATTGCACTATTTTAGATTGTCTTACTTGTAATGCTGCTCCTCCTTGCTTGAATCCTAAAGTGGTTAAAAATCTTGCTGCCTCTTTCTGTAAGGTCAAGGAAGGTGACTTGGATAAAAGGTTTCTAAAGAAGGGAAAGGCCACAAAGATTCCCATCAAGGCCCCTGGAAAGGGTTCCACTAAAGGCAATGGCATCCAAAGTGTCACCCTGGGTGGCAAGAAGTATGGGGCTGCTGGAGCATGTGGATAGCAAGACATGAAGAAATCCCCCAAATAGGTGTTAAATGTTTTACACAACTTATTTTGTTGGGACCTTGTTGGTTCCATACCTATGGTATTGTAAAAGAATCTCCATGGCTGGCCTGTTAAATGTTGTGATGATTGATGTGTACCTTGACTCTGTGGATGGCTGATACGTCCAAACCTTATCTACTTTCCCGAACACTTTTGCTATTGTTTCTCCTCTAAACTTGTGTGATTTGGATACAACTAACATGGACTGATGTTGTTTTCAGCAGAATTACCTTGGTGTCTAGTTTTTCTGTAGAAAATCAACTATCAGGAACAATCCCGGAAAATATGCCAAAAATCCTATTTCACCAGAAGACTCATGGTGCCAAAGTACAATACAGAGGGGAGGCCTGAAGGGCCCACACCCCCTACCACGCGGATGGGCCCAGGACACGCCTGGAGGGGGTGTGGCTGCCCCAGGCACCCTCTTGGCCTCCCTCTTCGCCTATAAGATGCCTCTTGACCTAAAAACTAGAGGGCGTTCGACGTTTTCCCAGAAAGAGTTTAGCTGCGCTACCACCACCAGAAACCGCGATTCGGAACTAGCAACTCCGTTCTAGCACCCTATCGGGATGGGGAATTTGGAGAGGATCATCGCCATCATCATCAACAACGCCTCTCCATCAACCATCCATGGTTCCCCCATCCATGAGTGAGTAATCCCCCGCTGTAGGATATGTGGATGGTAGGGATTGGATGAGTTCTATTATGTAATCGAATAAGATTTTTAGGGCATGGTGCCTAGTCTCTCTATTAGTGCTATTTTACTTTGTTGCAACTTGTTGTTCTTAGTGCTTGTCACTAGGGCCCGAGTGCCATGATCTCATATCTAAACTTATTATTGATTCATTATGATAGTATTGTTTGTGATCTTATCTGCAAGTTGTGTACACATATCATTATCCGGATCCAAAGGCCCCGAAGTGACAGAAATTGGGACAACCGGAGGGGATGGATGTGATGTGAGGATCACATGTGTTCACGGAGTGTTAATGCTTTACTCCGGTGCTCTATTAAAATGAGCACCTTAATTGCTAGTAGTTCCCTTTAGTCCCCCCTGCAACGGACTGGCAGGACAAAAGATGTTGTGCAAGTTCTCATTGCGAGCACGCATGACTATTTATGGAGCACATGCCTATGATTGTTTAGTACTTGGATGCTTATTCTTATTTATCTGCAATTTCCCTAGATCTTGAAGTTACATGTTTAGACTTGTCCATGCAACGCCCGTCCATCCATCCCTATGCCTACTACGCTCATATCCCACGGTTTGCTATTACAGTTACTATTGCTCTTGTTTTGCTGCTGCTGTTGCTACTACCAAACTGTTGCTACTGATAAACTTGTATGAGCAAGAACTATTCCCAGGTGCAGCTGAATTGACAACTCAGTTGTTAAGGCTTGCAAGTATTCTTTGGCTCCCCTTGTATTGAATCAATAAATTGGGTTATACTACCCTCGAAGACTGTTGCGATCCCCTATACTTGTGGGTCATCAAGACTATTTTTTTGCGCCGTTGCTGGGGAGCATAGCTTTATTTGTAAGTTCACTTGGATTTATTATTGTTCACTGCTACTCCTTTCCTCATGGGGAAGTCTCGTCATGGAAAGCTTCCCATTTACCATCCACTACATGAAGAGGTACAGTCCTAAACACCTCTGCTTCTCTTGATTCACCATTTGTTATAAGTAAGCTTGTTACTCCACCACCACATACTCATGCTACACATACTGCTACTACTGCTGAATCTGAAACTGCTTATGATACTCATGATGTTACTTCTACTGTGCTTGATGCAAGTGGTTCATTAGGTGCTTTCCTAGATGCTACTATGTCTAGTCTAGGAAATACTGAAACTCCTAGTGAAGAAACTATTACACCTGTTAGCTCACCTGAGTCTAGAGAGAGATATGATATTAATGGTGGTTACATTGAGTTTACTGGTGAATTTATTGGGGAGTGCCGAAACACACATGGTGCTAGTGCTATTAAGAGTCTCCTTGAGAGACATACCATTATTCCTAAACCGTCCTCTGATCCTAAGTTTGCCACCTCTCCCATAGGTATTAAAGATAAAGATTATGATTTCTCTCTTGATTTATCCTATTTGGACATTGTTGAGAAAGAAACTTTTTGTTGGACTGAAAATGAGAGTGCTGTAGCACATATGAATGAGCTTTCCACTATGAGTGATTTATTCTCTAATGATTTTAAGATGCGCAAGTACTTTGTTACTAAGATCTTCCAATTTTCACTAAAAGGAGAAGCTAAGGCTTGGTTTAATAGATTACCTCCTGGATCCATTGATAGTCCTGATTGTTTGATTGCTTGTTTCTTCTAGAAATATTTTCCTCCCAGTGCTAGACATGCTGCTTTGTATAAACTTTTGTTTTTAAGCAGGGAGAAGAAGAGAAATTGCCTGAGTCATGGACAAGGTTCTGTGCCTTGATTCATGCACATCCTGGATGTCCATTACTTAAAAATGAGCTTCTTAATATTTATTATAATGGACTAACTAACGATTCTAGGACATACCTAGATAGCTTTGCTGATTGTGCTTTCAGGAAAAGAACTCCTACAGATGCTGAAGAATTAATGGCTAAAATATGCAAGAATTATGATGACTGGACTTCAACTGAGGTAAATACACCTAAGCCTATTACTCCTGAACCAGTTGAGCCTGAACCAGTTCCAATACCAACACCAAAGAAGAGGGGAGTTATTGCATTAAATGATGAAGTGATGAAGGAAGCTAAGAAATGTCTTGAGGAGAAAGGTATTAGAGCTGAAGATGTGAAGAATCTACCTCCTATAGAAGAATTATGCAAGCCAATTCCCCACTCATCTACTATTGAGGTACACTCTCTCCACTATGATGAAGGTGATATTCCCTATGGTAAGCCTCCTGATCAATGCTTAGAGGATCTTGACACATTTATTGTTAAACAAGGTAATTTTAATAAACAAGTTTAGAATCATTTATTGGAAAACTCTAGAGCTATTAATGAGTTGAAAGATATTGTGGAGAGAACTACTAATGATATTAAAATGCTTTGTAAACACTTTCAAATGGTTCAAACTCAAATTGATCAACTTGCTAGGGTATAAAAGGATATGCTAGTTAATGCCTCAGGAGATAAACATGCTTATGGAATTAGAACTAGGAGTGGTATAGCTACTCAAGATCCTTTATATCCTAGAGGACACCCTAAAACAATTGAGAAGGATTCTCAACAAGATGAAAGTAGTGGTAGTCCTCGTAAGAGAAAGAAAAAGAAACACAAAATAGTTGAGGAACCTTCTAAACCTGCTATAGATCCTAATAGTATATCTGTATTTGATGCTGAAACTGAGAGTGGTAATGATAAAAATGATGCTCCTGATAAGGAGGAAGTTGAGGAAGAACCCGAGAAGCACACTAAGAATACTAGGTACACTAAGGAAGATTTTATTGCTAATAAACATGGTAGTGAGAGAGAACCTTGGGTGCAGAAACCTATGCCTTTTGCCAATAAGAAACACAAGTCAAAGGAGGAAGAACACTACAACAAGTTTTTTAAGTGGATGAAACCTTTATTTTTGTAAATTCCTTTGACTGATGCTATTAAGTTGCCTCCTTATTCAAAGTATATGAAGGATATTGTCTGTAATAAAAGGAAGATTCCTAATGAGGAAATTTCTACTTTGCTTGCTAATTATTCCTTCAATGGTAAGGTTACAAAGAAACTCGGTGATCCAGGTATACCAACTATTCCTTGCTCTATTAAGAATAATTATGTTAGAACTGCTTTATGTGATTTGGGAGCTGGAGTTAGTGTTATGCCTTTTTCTCTCTACAAGACTCCAGCTAGAAAAGTTGATACCAACTAATATATCTTTGCAAATGGCTGATAAGTCAACTACTATTCCTGTTGGTATATGTGAGGATGTTCCTGTTCAAGTGGCTCATAATTTCTTGATTTTAACTGATTTTGTTGTGCTTGAGATGCCTGGAGATGATAATATGTCTATTATTCTTGGGATTACTTTTCTTAGTACTACATGTGCTGTCATCCATTGTAATCAAGGAAAAGTAACCTTTAATATTAATGACAAAGAACATACATTTTATTTCCCCGAGAAGGTTTCTAAGAGCTATTGCCTGGACTCCATTGAAAATATTGAGAGCATTAAGGCTGGACAAATATATTGTCCCGTTCCATAAGAAAATTTTGAAACTATTATGATTGGGACCATTGCTATCAAGTTTGAGGTAACATAATCACTTTGTGGAATGCAAAGTTTTGTTTCATATAAGATTGTTTTGGTAACAAGACTTGATCTATCTTGTTAACAAAAGGATTTTAATGAACAAAACAATGTTTTCACAGTGGTTATACTTGCTCATTTTTATTTCTTTTCCTTCCTAGTCCTTGCTCTTCCTCTTGTTAGCTTTAGTTCTGCTAGTTGTTTGCTTGTTAGAGTGTCTTAGAACTTCTGTAGTTTTGGTTTTGGTTTTCTTTTGCTTCTTCTAAAAAATCTTTTCTGCGAGAAAATCAATTTTCATACCCTGAAAATTGGCCAAAAATAAAGTTTCTCGAAAAATTCCAGAAAATTCATATTAAATTTTTCCTCGAAAAAAGGGGCAGAGGGACACCTGGAGTGGCCTAGGGGGACCCCCAGGACAGCAGACCCCCTGGTGGCGCGACCATCCCCAGGGGCCCTCCTGGCATGGTTCGGACCCACCCGAGGCCCTCCAAGTTGTCTCCTCCTAGCCACCTTATTTCTCTCTCCCAAAAAATACCGAAAAACTTTCTCAAGCCTGAGTTCTTGCTGTCCTTGCTCCCAATTTTTTATCTCCTTGCTCAACCCATCTTTGCTGCTGATTTTTGGAGGGATTGCTCCTTGGTATGTGCCTCCTCCGCTTGTCCAATTAGATTTGTGATTGGTAGATTGTATCTTGAGTATTTTGCTGCTAAAGGTGTCAGGTTGTGTGAGCTTGCATGATTGTTCGATGCTTATAAACTTCATTTTGATGCATGTGTAGCCCTCTAGCAAGTTCCTATAGTAGTTTCTCATCATTTATCAACTTGGAAATCACTTGGTTTGATATTTGTCTAAAATTTTTAGAAAGGAAGATGAGTGCATACCCACTAAATCAATATGATTTGATGGTACCTGAGCCAATGAAATTCCATCGTGAGGAAGGAGTCTTCCCTTCCATTTATCCATGCCCTGAATTTATGAGAGCCACGAGAATCTTCCAGGATTTCTAGACCATGATTACTAATGCAGGGTTGGAACACTTTGTTGAAGAAGAACCATATCAGTATGTTAAGCTAACCATGGCTGTGGTGCAGGACTTTCGGTTTACTTGGTCCTCGTCTAATCCCATGGTCCATTATAAAATCTACAATATAGCTGTCGACCTGCTGTTTGCTGATTTCTGTGCAGCAATTAGAGTACCTCATTGGGGATATTGCGAGAAGATCAAGGAGAGGCCTAAGTCACTCATGGATTTATATGCTAAAATTTGCCAAGGTTTCGATTTCTCGAAGTAAAGTGGTAAAATTCGGAACATTCAGTTCCCATCCATTAGATATTTTGCCTATTTCATTACCAAGTGTGTTCTTGCTAGAAAAATTGCTAGAAAGTTATCTTCTTTTGATCTAGCTTTTATCTCAGGTGCTTTGAATAGGGATAGATCTTATAACCTGGGTGCTTTGATAGCTTACCTTCTTACCACTAACCGCAAGAAGGGTGGAATTTGTGGAGGTCTCATTGCCTCTAGGTTGCTAGCTTTCCACGGTTTAGAGCCTCACCATTCAGACTATCGGTTCCCCATAGAAAGGCTTGATCTTGATTCCATGGTTCAGCACAATTTTGTTTCTTCTTGGACTACTATGAGAAGTTTATCGTATGAATTATATTTTGTCAAGCGTGGTTGGAGAGAGGGTAGGACTGAGAAAGTAGTTTATTTGCCTGCACATGGTTTGTTTAATTTTGTTAACATGCAAGGATGGTCGCTCGTGGAGGAGGAGTTTGACACTTACATGGCGGAGCTCTCCCAGCAAGAGTAGAATGTTGGAGAGGATGCCGAAGATGATTTGGTTCAACCCTCCAACATTGGGGAGTCTTCATACCAGCAGCCCTCCTATGATTGGGTGCGTCTTCTTCAATACATGCGCCTGACTATGCTCATTCCTATGATGACCCACCAGCTTGGGGTTACTAACCGCGCTATTGAGCCCCACTTAGGACAAAAGTCTAAGCTTGGGGGGAGGTACACCAACATCACACTCATCTTTATATCATGATTCGTCGGTTCTTTGTATATCCATGTTTCGGTTTCTTTTTGGTTTTTGTTTCTGCTTTCTCAAAACACAAAAAATACCAAAAATATTTTTGTTGTTTCTCTTGGTTTGTTTATTTGCTTTTTCGCTTTGGTTTGTCTTAGATTTTTGCTTTGTGTGCTTGCTTTAAAAATCGAAAACACCAAAAATATTTGTTATTCTTCTTTGGTTTTGTGAAGTTCTTTGCAGGGTTCGGCAGTCCTTAGTGGAGTTTGGTTTCATGTTATTATTTAAGTCACACAAGTGAAGGGCAATAGTGAAGATTAAGACAACTTGAGGTGTTCTAAGAGGCTGGTAACAAACTCTATTTGTTTTCATTTTTGTACATATACGTATCATTGTGAGCATGCTTAGTCTGTTCATGTGAGGTGTATTTTTTCTATGGATGCTTAGTAGTTCTTGCTCTCTTATGATTAGCTCTGGCTTGCTAATAGTTTGTAGCATGTCATATGAATGTCTGCTTGAATTGTTATATTCATAACTTGGTATGATATTGTTGTATCCTCCTCTGAATGCTTCATGTGAATCGACTTGGCACATGCGGACACATGCATGTGACTAAACAATAGTCAGTAAACTTCGATGATTTATTTTGCCTCACAGTTCTTGTATCTCTTTCATGCCATAATTAGTCCTGTTTTGCCGCAAGCATGATTATGACACTTATTGCTCTCTCGTTTGTCGCTCCCTCTCTAACTAGCCTTCACTTGCACTGAGTTTGATCTCTACTTGTGCATCCAACTCCCCAAAACCAATATTTCCACAGTGTCCACCATACCTACCTACTAGAATCATTTGCTATTCCGTGCATATTCATTATGCTTTATTTTCTTCCAAATAAAATGTTTGTATGTTTTGAGAAAGTTAGTTAGTAAAGCTCTCACGAACTTGATGGCACACTTTATATCTTGCACTTAATAAACCTGAACCATTGTGACCTGTCCATGAAACTTATATTTTTGCAAATTATAGGCTGGGAGTTAGCAGAACCGTGTTGTCACAGGGAACACTTTCAACACTTATGGATATATATCCAGTTGATATCATGCTCTTTTGTTTGCGGATGTCGTCGGTGTGAAATAAAAGGGGAGCTTGCAAGTCCATGGAGTTATATATATATGTGTTAGAGAAACGCCTGGGCCGCTAGCCTAAGCCATGCCTAATCATGGTGGAAACTTGCAGCATAACCATAATGAGCAATCTGTGAAGCATCCTAAAAAAAACCTATTAAAATAGCAAATAAAAGGATCGTTGAGATGCTCATTGTATGCTTGCCTTGTCATTCTGATCATGGGATAGCTCCTGTATCATGTGCAAGGGGTACCCCATTAGCGGTTCTCTATGATATGCATGTATTTATGATGACAAAAACTTACAGGTAACTAAAGTTGAGTAGCATGAGGAGCGGCCCTCGTACTCAAGAGACATGAGATTTCCATTTTATGGTCTTTAAAGCATATAACTCATATTGGACCTCACTTTCACCTTAATTATCTAAAAGATTCCTATGATAGGGGCAATGAGAGGTCAAAGCTAATGAGTACCTTACTTTCAGCATTTGGAAGCCTTTGAAACTTTTCAAAACCTTTTTACTTCCTTGTTGAGTCACCACTTATTCTATGAGCACCTTCTTGAGAGCATAGTTGTCATTCTTAGTGTAATGTGCTTGTCTCAAAACTTGGTTAATTATGTCATGAATTTGATTCTTGTACCTCTAATATATTTACTTCTAGTCTTCACTTGAACTTCAGAGGTGCCTTGGAATTTATATTGTCCTCTACAAACAAAGGCAAGCGAGACACCACTCTATCATAAATTCTTATGAGCATTGCAATGTTGCTTATGTTTATGTTTCATGCTACTTATTATTACTGAGTTGGTTTCTCTTCATAGCTTGCAATGACTATTGAGTAGACTTAGTTGCATACTCCTTATTATGAATTGTTTAAGTATCTACTCCTGTGCTGAGAATATATACATCATATGAAGCAAATGTGTTCGTGAAAGTTCTTTTATCGCACTCAGTTTTGAACTGAATTGCTTGAGGAAAAGAAATAAGCTAATCTTGGGGGGAGTTGATACGTCCAAAACATATATACTTTCCCGAACACTTTTGCTATTATTTCTCCTCTAAACTGGACTGACGCTGTTTTCAGCAGAATTACCTTGGTGTCTAGTTTTTGTGCTGAAAATCAACTATCAGGAAAAATCCCGGAAAATATGCCAAAAATCCTATTTCACTAGAAGACTCATGGTGCCACAGTACAATATAGAGGGGAGGCCTAAAGGGCCCACACCCCCTGCCGCGCGGGTGGGCCCAGGATGTACCTGGAGGGGGTGTGGCTAACCCAGGTACCCTCTCGGCCTCCCTCTTCGCCTATAAGATGCCTATTGACATAAAAACTGGAGGGGGTTCGACGTTTTCCCAGAAAGAGTTCAACTGCGCTACTACCACCAGAAACCGCGATTCGGAACTAGCAACTCCATTCTGGCACCCTGCCGGGATGGGGAATTTGGAGAGGATCATCGCCATCATCATCACCAACGCCTCTCCATCAACCATCCATGGTTCCCCCATCCATGAGTGAGTAATCCCCTGCTGTAGGATATGTGGATGGTAGGGATTGGATGAGTTCTATTATGTAATCGAATAAGATTGTTAGGGCATGGTGCCTAGTCTCTCTATTAGTGCTATTTGACTTTGTTGCAACTTGTTGTGCTTAGTTCTTGTCACTAGGGCCCGAGTGCCATGATCTCATATCTAAACTTATTATTGATTCATTATGATAATATTGTTTGTGATCTTATCTGCAAGTTGTGTACACATATCATTATTCGGATCCAAAGGCCCCGAAGTGACAGAAATTGGGACAACCGGAGGGGATGGATGCGATGTGAGGATCACATGTGTTCACGGAGTGTTAATGCTTTGCTCCAGTGCTCTATTAAAAGGAGCACGTTAATTTCTAGTAGTTTCCTTGAGTCCCCGCTGCAACGGGCTGGCAGGACAAAAGATGTTGTGCAAGTTCTCATTGCGAGCACGCATGACTATTTATGGAGGACATGCCTATGATTGTTTAGTACTTGGATGCTTATTCTTATTTATCTGCAATTTCCCTAGATCTTGAAGTTACATGTTTAGACTTGTCCATGCAACGGCCGTCCATACATCCCTATGCCTACCGCGCTCATATCCCATTGTTTGCTACTACAGTTACTATTGCTCTTATTTGCTTCTACTGTTGCTACTACCAAACTGTTCCTACTAATAAACTTCTGTGAGCAAGAACTATTTCCAGGTGCAGCTGAATTGACAACTCAGTTCTTAAGGCTTGCAAGTATTCTTTGGCTCCCCTTGTGTCGAATCAATAAATTGGGTTATACTACCCTCGAAGACTTTTGTGATCCCCTATACTTGTGGGTCATCAATAGCTTTTGTATTATCAACTGGTTGTGTCTCTTATGCCAATGCTTGTGGGTGGTTTCATATGTTGTGTCACCCAAAAATCAATTCTGCTATATTGTTTCTTATGGATAGCAAAAGAAAATGGAAGATTTTAAATTGGAATATTAGGGGAAGAAGTTCTGACAAAAAATGGGTGGCTCTCAGTAATAAGATTGATGAATCTGAGTGTGACATTATCTGCCTTTAGGAAACTAAAAGAGAGGATTTTTAATTTGCTTACCTAAGAAAGTTCTGCCCTAGGAAATTTGAGAAATTTGAATTCCTACCTTCAATTGGGGCTTCTGGGGGATTAATCATCATTTGGAATAGCTCTCTCTTTTCTAGACAAATAGCTTTTCAGAATGAGTATTCCATTTCTATGAATTTCACTTCACTTCTGCTAAATGATATCTGGATCCTTACTAATTTTTATGGTCCTTGCCAACCTGAGAAAAAGGTAGATTTCATTGAGTGGTTGGCCAATATTGATATGCCTGATGATATGGATTGGCTGATTCTTGGTGATTTTAATTTCACAAGAAATCCCTTTGATAGAAATAGACCAGGGGGGATGTTAATGATATGATCCTCTTCAATGAGGCAATCAGCAACCCGGGTCTCATTAAGCTACCCCTCAAAGTAAGAAATTCACCCAGAGTAACATGCAAAATGATCCACTTCTTGAGAGATTGGATTGGTTCTTCACCTCTGCCTCCTAGACCCAGAATTACCCTTCCTATTTTGTTTTCCCTCTTTCCAAACCCACCTCTGACCATTTTCCATGTGTCATCTCTAATGGCACAAGAATTCCAAAGGTACAAATTTTTAGATTTGTAATTTTTTGGATGCAGCATAGTGATTTCAAACAAATTGTCCAAAATGCTTGGAACATTCCAGTTGGATATAGTGACTGTGCCAAAAAAAATTAATGCTAGGCTCAAAAATGTGAGGAGGGGTCTGATGCTTTGGGCAAAAAACTTACCCTGTCTCAAATCTCAAATCAGCAATGTCAATGCAACTACTAAGCTCTTAGATGTCCTGGAGGAGATGAGAACTCTTACTATTCTTGAGTGGAACCTGAGAGATTTGCTGAAAACCCATGTCATTTCTTTGCTTTAAAACTAAATGCTTATTGGAAACAAAGAGGGAAATTTAAATGGGTAAATTTTGGTGATGAAAACAATAAATTCTTTCATTCCAAAGCCAGTATCAGGTATAGGCACGATTGCATATCCATGCTGAAAAATGAAGATAATGAGGATGTTTAGGAGTACTCTAACAAAGCTGACTTACTTTGGCATGCCTTCAAACAAAGAATGGGTAATTCAGATAAGCTAGACATGCATTTTAACCTGCATGAACTCTTTGGTACTGGTATGTCTTATGAGGATAGAGATGATCTGGAATGGCCTTTCTCTGACAAACAGATTGAGGAGGTGATCAGGGACCTGCCAAATGACAAATCTCCTGGTCCTTATGGTTTTAACAATGAGTTTATTAAGCAATATTGGCCTATTATTGGAGAGGATGTTAAGCAGCTTATTGTTGACTTCTATGATTGCAGGATATCCTTGGAAAGCATTAATTCCTCATTCATCACTCTAATTCCAAAAAATGAGAACCCTATGAAACCTACAGATTTCAGGCCAATTTCTCTACTGAATAGTGTGTTCAAGATTATCACCAAAATTCTGGCTAACAGCCTTCAAAATATTATCCTAAAGCTTGTTCACAAAAATCAATATGGTTTCCTAAAGAAAAGATCCATTCAAGACTGCTTAGGATGGGCTTGAGTTTCTCTACCAGTGTCATAAATCCAAAGAAGAATTTGTAATTTTAAAATTGGATTTTGAAAAAGCCTTTGACAAGATTGAGCACTCTACCATCATTAGTATCCTCAGAGCTAGAGGTTTTGGAGAGAAATGGATTAATTGGATTCAATTGATTTTTTGAACTCCATCTTCTACTGTCCTTCTTAATGGTGTGCCTAGGAAAAAATTCCTACTACATAAGAGGGGTTAGATAGGGGGACCCTTTATCCCCTCTTCTGTTTGTTATTGCTGATGATCTTCTTCAGTCCATTCTCAACAAAGAAATGCACCAGGGGCTACTGTCTCCCTCTTTAGGAGGTATTTTTTTACTGATTTCCCTGTAATTCAATATGCTGATGACACTTTTCTGGTTCTCAAAGCTGATTCTGGTCAACTTCTTTGTATCAAGGCCCTGCTTCATACTTTTGCTATGTCCACTGGCCTTAAAGTAAATTACTCAAAATCTAGCATGATGCCAATAAATTTGGACACCGAAAGGCTTAATCATTTTGCCATGACAATCTCTTGTCAGGTAGGGTCTCTCCCTTTTACTTACCTTGGTTTGCCTCTAATCCTTAACAAGCCTACAGTGGAGGAGTTTTTTCCTATAGTACAAAGATCTGAAAGAAGACTTTGTGTCATTGCTAACTTTCTAAATTATGGAGGAAAGTTGCAACTTCTGAAATCAGTTTTGACCTCCCTTCCCATTTATTACATGAATTGTTTTGAGCTGCCTGTCTCCATTAAGGATCAACTGATCAAATATATGAGACACTGCTTGTGGAGGAAGAAGATAGTAAATGTCCAAGCTAGAGGGCAAGAATTAGTGGCTTGGAACAAAGTTTGCAGGCCCAAGACTTAAGGTGGTTTGGGGGTTCTAGATCTCAACATTCAAAACTCAGCTTTACTTTTGAAGAATCTGGACAACTTCTTCAATCACCATGATATCCCTTGGGTTCACCTTGTCTAAAGCACTTACTACAATAATAATGGAAATTTACCAGGAAGAAGTATGGAGGGGTCATTTTTGTGGAAAGCCCACATGAAATTAATTGATATCTTCAAAGGAATTGCAAAATGCTTAGTGGGGAATGTTAAAACCACTTTATTGTGGACTGATATGTGGAGGGAGGAATGTCTGCAGCATCAATTCTGTCCTTTGCAAAGAATTCAAGTATTTCTGTCTAGGAGTTCATTCAAATTCCTCATATTCAGGACCATTTTTTCTACCTCTCTCTCAGCAGGATTTCTCTGAATTTCTTAGCCTGGAACAGATTTGTCAGGTTATTAACAATTTAATGCAGCATGTAAATGAAGATAAGTGGTGTTACATTTGGGGAAGTGATTCCTTTTCTGTCAAACAAGCATACTCTTCTCTCTCTGGACATGTATCTGCCCCACCACATTTCTCTTGGCTTTGGAATTCTTCCTGTCAGCAAAAGCACAAGTTCTTTTTCTGTCTGCTCCTTTTGGACAGATTGAATACTAGGAATTTGCTCAGGGTAAAGAAGTTCTCCTTGCCTTACTATAACTGTGCTACTTCTGGCTGCTCTTCTGAGGAGACTCTGGCTCATCTCTTTTGGGATTGCCCTTTTGCCAAATCTTGCTCGGATGAAATTTTCCCTTCCAGGTCCATTGATATCTCTCTAAATGAGGCATTCTCAGACATAAAAGCAAGTTGAATGTTCCTTTTGCAATGGAGATTATTATCTTGGGATCCTGGGGCATCTGGATATGCAGGAAGAACATGATCTTCAATAATCTTTGACCTTCTTTAGGGGAATGGAAGGATATTGTATCCCAAGAATTGAGATGGGTTATGTTTAGAATTAAAAAAAAATTCCCAGGATCTAAAAGCCTGGATCAACTCCCATTTAGATTGGAGATAGCTAGCCTTTGCTTGTAATCCCTCATTGAGGTTCCCATGTAAGCCTGTACATATGTAACTCTCTATGATAATTTTATAAAAATTACAGTGGGGGCTTTCCCTACTGTTCAACCCTCAAAAAAATCTTCTAGGAGATCACTGTGCTCCAGCGCGTTCCAATCAAACGCCACGCCAGAAGCATCTGGCGTGAATAGCAGCAGAAAAATTTCGAGTGAGAGACAAGAAGAGGCATCCCAAAATGCGGAAGACGCAAAAAGAAGACAAGGGCGGCTTACCGGATATTGCCTTGGCAGCAGGCATGAGCTTCTCCGCCAAAGCTTTCTCTCGAGATGCCATGGCATCATCAAGCTGTTGCTCGTGGTCTTCGTCTTCCTTCCGCTCACGCTCAAGGGCCTTTGCAGCATCCGTTGCCTTCTTCTCCACCTGGCCGAGGCACTTTTTGAGAGCGTTCAGCCTACGGAGGGAAGCGTTGTTCTTATTTGCAGAATTGAGAAATAGTGGATGAATACAAGAACAAAATTTGGTGCACTCCAAAACAAGCAAAAATAGAACATCACACCTCAGAGCTGTTTGAGGTCACGCTCCCGCGACAGGTGCTGCTGAATGAGGCGGTTGTCGTCGAGAACAAAAGTCTGCAAAGAAAGCAAGTCTGATGAGTAAAAGGATCGGTGGCTCCTCCCACGCAATGAAAAGAGCAACACTTATGTGGTCTAGTGTGGACTCCGAAGGTTCTATGATCGCCTTCCGCATAACGAGTGCGTGAGCCTCCCGGCTCGCGGATCTCGAATCTTCATCGGCGGAGTTTCCACCATCTTGGGAAATGAAGACGTCGGCTTTGATTCCCCGATCATCTCTTTGGTCCCCTCTTCGAGGGACTCCTCCGAGTGATTAGTTCTATCACTTACAAGGAACCAAGTCAATAACATGCTAATACTTAGCACATCAAAAGAAATTACAAGGCTCGGTCAGAATAACTTACGACGGTATGTCTGACAAGTCAAAGACAGGAGTCTCCTTCTTCTCCTGCTTCTTCTTCTTGGTCGGCGGCTGCGGGGCCATTGCCCGAACAGGCACACCTGCGATAGGGGCATAGGTCGCACCCTCATCCCCGCATTCCAGCTCGAGGAAGGACGGACCCTTCAGCGTTGGTGGCATCGCCCCATCTGAAGTTTCGCTTCGGGACCTCTTTCGAGTCCGCCCTTCGCTTGGCTCAGAGGCTCCCAGGGAAGGAGATTGTGCCGGGGGAGCTCGGACTCAGACTCTGCCTCCTCGTTGTCCGGCGCATCCACGTACTTCTTAGGTAGAGGGGGCATCATCCCCGCTACCTTGAGGCCCTGCAAACAAAAGATCAAAGAGGACAAGTTAAGTAACAATAGCAAGCAGCAAGCACTCAAAAAGCTCTACACGCAAACAACAAGTCTTCACCCGGGGGACTAATTTCTTGGTGCTAAAAGGGGTGGTCAAGGATTTCCCTGGGATATCCTCGTCGTCCTTGAACTTCAGCAGAGGCCGAAGCGCCTTATCAAGGTCACCCGAAGGCATCTCCTCAGGTAAAACCCTTGTCGGGTTG
This sequence comes from Avena insularis, assembly GCA_023614405.1. Taxonomy (NCBI): domain Eukaryota; kingdom Viridiplantae; phylum Streptophyta; class Magnoliopsida; order Poales; family Poaceae; genus Avena; species Avena insularis. The sequence continues at coordinate 203,020,539 of CM042691.1, read as the reverse complement.
CTGCGGCCAGCATACATGAACATCGGGTGCGCCCTCGCTTAGAGAGGCTGCACCCGACGGTTGAGGAAGGTGTGGATGATGTCGACACCATTGACCTCTTTGCCGGCCACAAGCTGAAGAGCTTCCACCCACTTGTAGAGTTTCTCCACCTCTGCAGATTCACCCTCTAAGATGTCGTTCCTCCACGACCTCTTTCGGATGATCTTCTGAGTGGAGTCGAAAGGGGAGAGACCAAAATGCTGACCGTCCAGCTTGATGTCGTGGAAGTAGAACCACTTCCTGCGCCATTGATGGATGGACTCGCAGATGGAGAAAGAGAAGAATTGGAGAATGGAGAGGATGGAGATGATGCAACCACCCAGTGGATAAACACCACCGGTGCCAGATTGCCTCTTCACGGAGTAGAGTCTCCGGAAGAGGCCAATGTATGGCTCGGTGTCGAGCCAGCACTCGCAAAGAGTGATGAAGCAAGCGATATGAAGGAGAGAGTTGGGAGATAGATGATGCAGCTGAATCCCGTAAAAGAAGAGAAGCCCATGAAGGAATTCGTGGGCAGGAAATGAAATACCCCTGATGATAAAGGAAAAAAACATCACCCGAAACCCTTCGGGTGGGCGAGGAATTACCTCTTGGCCCGGGAGGATGTCGCTGTCCTTATCCTTGGAAAGCAACCCGACATCATGCAGTTTGTGCAAATCCGAGTCGCGCATATCCGTGTGCCGCCACCCATCGTCGGTGGTGCGGCTCAGAGCGGCGGCTTTCTTCCTGGCACTGGCGGTGCTGGAACCCGCCGCGATGGAGGAGGTCTTCTTGGAATTTCCCATGGCAAAGCGCGAATGCAGCGACGCGAGCGCAGAAAAGCAGAGGGAAATCCGCGGAGGACGTCCAGTGCGAAGTTCAAGCAAGAGTGCAAGAGATGGTGGCAATGGCAAAGAGGAAGAAGCAAATGGGAAGGGTAAAAACCGCTGTTTTCCCCACGGTATAAAAGGGAGAGGACGATGCAGCAGAGCCGTCGATTGAGAAGCCCTAACGCGTGCCTCAGATCTCATTGTCCATGTGTCAGCAACAAACTGAACCGTCACCAGCATGCCCACTTTCGCCACGTTTTTGCATGGCTAGTCAACATCAGGTAAGGAGGTGGGACCCATGATCGTCCCGTCACATCGTCTCTACTGCCGCAGACGGTTGAGCTCACCAATCGTTATAAATGATGTCATCCAGGTGAAGCCAGCAACGGCTCAAAGATTTCGACTGATCATAAAAGTACTTACTCGGGGGATACTCATATCAGGAGCGCTGGCCGCGCACCTGAGAAACTACAAAGGTAACGTCACCTCAAAAATATCTTCGAGTCCTATGTTGAGTCTACGACTCCACTACGGACTCGGGGGCTACTCCCATAGGGAGCGCTGGTCGCGCATTCGGAAAAATGTGTCCTTCGGACTAATCATGGAAACAAGCGCAAATGGCTAAACTAAAGTCTCTACTCGAGTCTACGACTCGAACATACACTCGGGGGTTACTCCCATAGGGAGGGCTGGTCGCGCACCCTATGAATTATTCGACTGGGATCCTTTCGATCAAATATGACAAAAATCTTTTGGCAACTTTTCCCAAACTAACACTAAGTGAGAAGAAGGATCCTTGGCCACCCGAAACACCTCCGCGGTGATAAAATTTTGGATGTTGTGTATGCGACGCAAAGATAAGCCCTACAGATATCATCTGATGGCCTGGTAGAGCACCCGACTACGCTCTGCCAGTAAATTCCCGTGTCAACAGGCACGATGAAAATCCCGACAGACGCGTTGGGTACATCACTTGAAAATCCCTGGGATTCGGCTCTTATATGACCTTAATAGCCTGAGTCAAATTATGCCAGCATTCGTTCCGGATTCGAGTCTAGGGACTCGAGTCTGATGAAGATCATGTTGTTTTGTCCTATGACAGTTAACTGGCCCTGATCCGTCAAGTGAGCCAGGCACACGCATCAACAATGCCTATGATCTAAACATTTCTTCTTGAAAAACAGGTTCAAATACCAAGCACCCGAAAGATTATAGAGTCTCTAGTCGAATCTGCTATTCGATTGATCACTCGGGGGCTACTGACAAGGATATACCCTACGGGTGCATAACATTGGTATACCCGGTCCAGCTCAAGGAATGCGCACGCAAGGACTTGCAGCCCAAGAAGATTTCGGGTGGCCCAAGCCTGTGGTGAATTCGACTCCTTGGAGGACAAGTCTAGATAAGATAGAATTTCAAAGGGCATCAACCCTAATCTGTAACCGACTCGACCTATCCCGGGACCTGGCCTATCTGTATAAAGTCCAGGAGGGTACACCGAGAAGGATCTGAACACCTCATACTCACACCTCCATGCCAGATTGCATCTGTGCACCCCTGTAACCTTCGGTTCCATCGTAATCAAGAACAGACAAGCAGGAGTAGGGTTTTCCCTCTAGAGGCCTGAACCTGGGTAAACCTCATGTCCCCGTGTTGCTTTCCTGTTAACTATTCTGCGACTTGCAGCATCCCCATATTCTCGAAAACCCAACTCCATAAAAATGGTATTGACAAGTAAAACCCTCGTCGAGCGTGGCCTGGAGGTCGACGTCATCGATATCCACCTCCGAGAAGCGGGTGCGACACATCTCTCGGATCTTGGTTCAGTTGGAAATCTTGCGGCAAGGCATGGCTGCTGGTGGATGGCATTTTTTCAGCTACTGGTTTGTTCTTGCTTGGGCTTGTTGTCTCCATCGTGCAGGTGGCCATATTTTATAGACCGCGATGAAGGCGGGAAACGGCTGGGAATACGCGGGAAGTTTTTTGTCCAAGGGACGCGAGGCGCGGGCGGGAAAAGAAAGCTTCGATGGCGGAAAACGTCGTCCGTGCGGAAAGACACCAGCGCTGATAGCCGATGTCATGTCGCCATTAATGTTCCATCATCGAGGGTATCAAGCAATAAAAAAGGGGAGAGATGGACAGATAGGTCGGGCTGCTAGGAGCGATTGGCCGGACAGGCTGGACCATGATCAAAAAACAACCGCGGGCCAACCCAAACTGACAGAAATGGACCACTAGTGGAGAAGGGGCCTCTAGTCCTGGCCCATAAGGGGCTTTTGTCCTGGTTGTCAAACCGGACCTGTCCAAGCGGGAATAAAGGCCCCAGGCATTAGTCCCGACCCTGTTACTAGTCGGGAAAAATGGTCCTCCAACCGGCAACCGCGCCGCGCGCGGGGTGCACCCCCATTTTTCCTGGTTGGTGTTACGGACTGCGACAAATGGTTCTTTGCCGCGGCAGCATTTTGGGCACTTTCTCTGCAGTGGCAGAGAATTCATTTTGTATTCTTTTATTTATTTCTTTTTTCATTTCAAATTAGTTTTCAAATATTCCTATGCTACCACATATCGTATACATTTGTTCATATATACGATAACTTGTCTTAGTAGATCGAGCATACAAATATATACAATTTTGATAGTTACATGGAGATCACAATTACCGGGACTAGATCTCATCTATTCGATTACATGGCTGGGATCATCAGTAGAGCCTATTCACACTAAATTCTCCGGCATCTTCTACCATATCTTTCCACAAAAATGCCGCCAGTTCATCTGTAATTCCTAGTATGCGTCGCTCTGGTAGGAGCTGGTTCTGCATGCCCTCGAACTATATAAGAAAAGGAGACCAATATGAATATCAATAATTATAAAAAATGTGACGGTAATAAAATGATGTTGTGAATGTATTTCTTACGTCGACTCTATAATCTTTGTGCTTAGTGGTAAAAGTGCGAATGAACTCGTAAATGTAGTATCCACATAGATTCTTACCCGATGGATGCCTCGCGCACTTTACAAGAATAGAATTCAATCAAAACAATAATCTAGCATCATAATTGTATTGAAACTAGAAGTAAAGAGATGCACGGACATATCACGTACTACTTACCGAGACCGGAGTTAACGCCAGCTTCTTACTAAAGGAACCCGTAACCTGACGCTTGAGCACGTTCCAAACCTTTCCCGACAAAGAAAATGAATGAAGGTACTACCTGGTATCTCATGAAATCAACAAATAGACCGATATAGCATGGAAATTACCTCTGGAGCATGTCGTGCATGCACTCTTCCAGGTGTCTCTTTAATGGGTCTATTACTTCAACTATTCCCTTATCAATTTGAATGTCTAGCAGAATCTAGTGGAAGCTTCACACGTTTATATATACATCAGTTACACTTGACATTGAGTAAGCAAAAGTGAATGTGTACAAAAGAGTAAGACCCGCACTTGAAACTATAAGGAAACTGCGGTGACCCAGCATACCACTGCATGATGTAGTACACTATAGTCATTGACATAACACCAATGAAACACCATTCACTAGTATTACATCCTTTAGAGTGGTACAACAGAAACACAGCAGGTCCAAGACATGACTATAGGTTACAACTCAACTCTTTACAAAAGATCCAGAGAACACTCTAGGTTAAAGAGAGAGAAAGAAACTTCTTACAAAGAAGAATCAGAAATAATCAACTCATAACTATCATACTAATAAGATTAGCATCTAACTATTTGGCTTGCATTGCTGCTATTGCAATACTCTACAGAAGTAGGTTCTATGGCTAGAGATTATAATCCTATCTAATTAGCAACTTCGTCTTCACTTTAGTTGATGTATATGTTGACTTTATTGACTTCATTGAAGAACTTGAGCTGTTGGTGATGATCCCTGGAGCATAAGTTGTTATTGACGTCATCTTTATTGGCTTCCGAATCTAGCAAGGGTTAAGAAGATACGTTGAGTGCGAGCGTACTCAACAAGTTCATTAAAAAGGAGTGTTTGATGCACTATATCTACAGCCACAGACCATAGGTCATAGCCTATGTAGGTTTTCGTAAACATTTTTTCAAAGGATGCTTTTATTCTAAAAATCTATGTCTGTCAGCCTTCACAGGTTTACCAGAACTTTTATGGAGTTCCTTTCCTGCCGCGTTCGTAGCTCCTTCCCAGAACATGGAGTAACAAGTTATAGTTCTTACACTCTATAGAGGTGAGTTACTTTACCCATGAGAGATCAAATCCTTGTTGCACAACCGGGTAGCTTATCCCCGTCAACAATTTCATGATGTGGGGCTGTAACATCCCTAAAATCATGTTTTCAAAGTTTGCATATCATCCATGCATTCACAATCATTTAGGGATCATTTTCAAAGTCATTTCAAAAACAAAAGCATTTGAATGCTTATTATTTTATGTAAGAAAAGTATTGATCCAATGATACTCTCTAATGAGAGATTGTTTGTTTTAAACCAAAGATATTTGATCCTATGGTTGATTGATGTATTCCAAAGTTTGGACAAAAATTTCAAAACAAAATATGACTTTAAAACCATTTTTATTATTTTATTAAAACATTGGTAAAGGCACTGTTTCTTTAAAACTCCAAAGGACCAAAGCAAGTTTGGTGAAACAACATGGTTTTATGCCTATTTATGTGCAGGTTTCACTTTATAAAAATCTAGAAAAAGTTTGAATTCAAACACATTTGAAATCATTTGAAAGTGTTTCCTGGAAAATCAAACAGAAAATGAAAAAGATAAAAGAATTAGTAAAAGGCCAGCGCTACTAAACTAGCCCAGTAGCAGAACCGGCCCAAAAGCCTACCCGGGCCATTCCCCCTCTGCTCCTTCTCTCACCCGCAACGAACCCACCCCACAGCCATTGAACGCTGGGCCCTCTCCACGTCAGCGTCGTCTTCCCCAGTTTCTCGCGCGCAGACGCCGCTCCGCCGTTACCACCGCACAGTGACGCCGCGATTAAACCTCGCTTAATTTTGATTGAATCAGCGCGTAATCCTCGCCCTGCTCCTGGCTACTTAAACCCCTGGCCACCACGGTAATTTCCCCCCACTTTCCTCGCTCACTCCGCCACTAGGCTACGCGCATTCGAGCTCAAACCCCCGCGGCACCGACGACCTCCGACGACTGATTCCGGTGAGCTTCGACCGCCCCTGTCTCTGGTTGAAACAAGCGTGACCATCATGTTCTTGCGCGTTCCCTGATGCCTTCCGTTTGCTTTCTCGTGACCCAGCTCGCCGTCCCCGTTCACGCCCGCAAGCGACAGAACCGTCGCTCGACTTCGACGAGCAATTGAGGTAAAATCCGACCGCCCCTTGTCTTCTCCTTGATCCAGTAGTGTTCGTCGTAGCATTGTGCACCCCCTGATACAATTGGTTCATGCTAGGGTAACCCAGAGCATCGCCAACGTCTTCGTCACCGTGCACCTGACACTGTGCTCAACTCCGACGAGTTCCTACGACCACATCAACTCGCCCCTGTCCACGCCAGCAACATCTCGAGCTCCCTCATGATCTTGCGAGTCTGGTAAGCCACACCACATCCCCCAGCCCCTCCTGTATTCGCCGGACCATCGCCACCAGTAGCGCCGCCGCCTCCAGCAACCATTTGCGCCGCCCATCTTTGGTCAGAGCATTGAGGATCGTTGGATCCAGATCTAGAGGCTAGGATTAGATAGAGGGTGAAGCGGTATGTTTTAATCTGGGCCGTGCACAGTTAGTTAGATCCAACGGCTCGCGAGTGTGATCTAGCGCGAACTGGTACCGTCCAATCAGAACACTCCGCGTGGCCTGAGTTTAGTTTTTAAAACAGAATTTAGATCTATTAGTTGTTCAAACTTGCAAAATTCATAACTTTTGATCCACACGTTCAAATTTTGCAAATTTTATATCATTGGAATCAGGAGAAAGGATGCTATCCATTTATTCAATGTTTAATGTTTTGCTTCTGTAAAATTGGTTATTTTTGCAGAAACATTTTTAGGCTTATTTTGAGTATAGAAGTTATTTGAAAAATGATTCAAAGATCAAATAAAGTTTATTTAGTGTGTCTTGGTCTTGTTTATGATTCAGTACTGTATACCTGTCTTGTTTGGTGTAGAAAATCATCACATGGCATTTGCATGCATTCATATATTTTTGCTTGTATATTTTGATATGTGAATTTGGTGCCATTATTTTATGTGTAGATTTTGGTGCTAATAGTGATTGTGGTTGTGAAGATTGTTTCTACTCCCGAAACTACCAAGGAAAGTGGTACTTCATGTTTTATCCCTATATTTTAACTATGCATTAGAAATATTTTGTATAGGACTTGCACGGTTATTTTCCTAAGTATCTATATGCTATGCTTGGGAAATCCTAGTAGTTGTAGAAATGTTAGAATTTCCTTTAAGTTAAAATACTTGCTATTGTCATGCTTAGCCTAGCTAGTAGCAACCAAGGGTGGATTATATTCATGCTATGAGAATTATTTCTAAGTCTTTGACTTATGTTTTGCTTAATAAAACAACTAAGTGAATGAAACACCTGGGTGGAATGGAAATAATGGTTTGTGTTGAGTGGTTACACAAGGACCATATCTATGGTTTACTTGTGTATCTCACTTGTGGAAAGCCACCTAGGAACAAAGGGATTTGAGATGCCAAATGGTAAGAAGCTTCTAGTGCAGCCACATGGCATTATGGGCTCTGCCTGGATCACATAGGTTGCAATAACTTAGCCAAATGGAAAGTTGGTGGTAGGGGAATGATAGATTTGGAGAGCGTCCATTTTGGCCTAAGGGAAGGCTTCTGAAAGGTACTGTCTTGGTGAAAATCAAGTCTTGTGGGGAAAGTGCACAACCTCTGCAGATGGAAGAATCTAAGTACTTAGCCATGTCCCTGGTATTGGAAAATTTGAGCATCAAGACATGGAAGCTATCAAGAATCTCCTCATCCCAATTTTGTAAGTTAAAACTTGTGGTTGAACAAGGGTGAAGGTTCACCAATTTCTATTGGTGGTTCCTTGGGAAAGTTTTGTCAAAGAAAAACTTAGTGTTTTCAACTGATAGGTAAAACCTATTTTGAGCAAAGCAGGCCTAAGCTACACTTAGCCATATTCATGTAGCAACTAGATGTTAATATTCTACTAAGGTATCACTTGCCAATTCTATTCCAATGTATTGACCCACTATGGCTGTAACTTGTGATGTTGCAGGTTACTCTGATGATGATTAGGGGTTATGAGTCTACACTCAACATGCTTGCATGTGGCACATGAAGTTGAAGACTTATTTATATTGTTATGCTTAAACTCTTGTATTAGGCCTATGGCCATGGAGTTGTAAAATACTATGTTATCTCTGGAATGATATGTGATAATGACCTTTGTTTCTGTGTACTTTATCTTAAACTATGGATGCTAGCATTGATCCAGGGACTAGCATTGCAATCACAAGGATCTTTACCTTTATAAAGGTGGGATCTTATAGGGGCCCAATAGATGATCCAAGCCAAACACTGCCCCCTTTGCGACCCCACATGTCTCCTTGGTGTACGCCATGCCCACGTATTGAGTTGCGGCAATGGTTGGTACAGACCTTTTAGATGCCAAAACTATCATGGGACGTTGAGGGTTCCCACCCATATGATGCATATCCTCTATGAATTAACAATTAAAGCACGCTACAAGGATATCAGCCATGACCTGCACATCCAACTACATGCGAGAGGAAGAAGATACAGCTGACTTCTCCATCCCATTCCAAATCTCATGGTTAATGCGTGATATATGGTGCAAGAATCACTGGCGGCATTGGTTGTTAAGTCCTAGATAATATGTTCCTTTACCACACCAGAACTTTCATAGTAGGTTATTACCTCATGGTAAATAACCTATAATCATATTGTTATGAAAATAGTGTTTTCTAACCTTTTTGAAATGCAGGTGATGACAACACTTGATTTGGAAATACTTTACAGAAAATAATCAAAGGACATGAGCAAGTGTGAACTTGCCTTTTGTGATTGCAAGATTATGAACTCACGGTCTTCAAGACAATAGAAGATCCAATATCTGAAATCAACATCATTGGTCCAGTAAGGACTAATTGTTAAAGAAGCAAGATGCTATTATGCATAAGTAATGTAATGCAATTTGATAAACTCGAATCCCCGGAATAAACTTTGTCCTAGGGTTTAGATACTAGAAGTGGTTTCTTTGGAATGTGTTTTCCATTTAGATTAAGGTTCACACTTGTGCTTCTTATTAAGGCTTGTGAGTGTGTGTGAAACAACATGTAATTATAATATCATACAACAATAAGATACACAAATGTGGAATGCTACTCAAAGACTACTTATATAAGAATTGTTTTATCTTCAAATATACAAGTAACATATAAAGTAATGTGATCATGATAAAAGTATAAAGTAATGTGATTATGATTAATTGTTATCTGTTGACTATGATAAAAGTCCTTGATTTTAGCTGTTAAGAGTTAGAGATATTATTAAAGAATTTGTTGTTTGAAGTGGAAAAAAGGATAACCTTTGAAGAAAAGGTTTCTTTTCTAAGGTTTAAACAATCTTTTATGGTTAATAGAATGTTGTTGATGTCTTTAGATGTTTAGTTGGTTAATTTGGTCTTGAGATGCACTAGGTCTTAACTGAAACAGACTAAAGTAAAATATAAAATACATAATGAAGCCTTTAACATGGTTTTTATAATCTTGTAGACTAAAGTTTAACTTTAAGGACATAGATGGACTTAAGGCGTAATGCTTATGATATTACTTCTATTTGAGTAGTGGTTTCTTAATATTATAATGGAATATAAGTATTTATGTCCTTAGAAAGCTATGGTTATGGTTTGTGGATAAGTAAACAATATTATTTACTATTTATAGATGAATGATAATTCTTCAAAAAATTGTAATTAAGATGTTTTGGATTCTATGAATTTTATACTATCAATATTTAAGTCAAATACTATTATTAGGCATTAGATGTATAATTTTTTAGAATTATTAGCAATTTTTTATTTATCCTTACATGAATTATCAATTAAGGAAATATATTTAAATTCAAGTTATTAGAGTGTTTAATTTTTACTTACCTCAAAAGTGGAATGTTATATTTTTAACATGTAGGTATTACTCTTGTGATCATTTTGGTATATTACATTTATTTTTTTGATTTATAAATAATAAAATATGATTTTTATAAGATTTATTACTATATAAACATTTAATAAATAATAGATATTTAATTAAGTGAATTAACAATACATGATTATAGTTTTAAATTATAATTCTTATTTTTCTAAGATTTTTGGTATATTATTTATATTTTTAATATTTACCAATATTAAAATATGAATTTTCAAAGTATTATTAATTATAAAATCTTTATTAAATATTATTTACTTGAATAGTTAACATAATAATGTGTGATAATAGTTTAAAGTTGTAGATTTTATTTTTATGATTTTTTTCAAATATTATACATATTTTTCTGAATTATAAAACAAAAGATATTAAATTTCTAAGATTTAATCATTTTCTGAAACTATTAAAATAAAATAACTAAATTAGTTACTACATCACTGCTAACGTCATCTCTTTACTTATTCTTTTTACACCGCACCCTAACCTAGCCCCTAGTCACTGACTGGTTGGGTTGAGGACATGTCATCAGCCACCTAGGCATTGACTGGTTCAAACCTGATGACGTAGCTGCGGATGACGCATGCATGACATCGAGGTGATGTCACCACGGTGTCCACCGCCAGCAGATGGTCACCGACGAGGAACTTGGTCACCCCGGCAAGCGTGGACAAGGGTACTGGAATCGCAATGAACAGATGATTTTATGAGTACTAGCGCGGCCCTACTTTGGTCACTGGAGAAGGGTCGGCGGCGAGCTTGCATGGCGGCGCTTGCTGGCGACCATGTAGACGGCGATACAAGAAGCAATCAAAACATTGGGGCATACTGGAAGACTCAGTAACTCACCAGGAGCGTGACGGTGCAGTCGGTGATGCAAATTGTTGCTGGAATCAATGGGAAACGATGGTGACCGGTGATGTCAGTGAGGTGCGATTGATCTGATAGGGGGTTCTTCGGCTTCCATGGCCTGTCTTGGGAGAACGAGGACAACAAGGCGAGTCTAACGATGCTCTTAGGAAGGCGAAGGGAGCTCGGAAACGATGGCGACGAGCGGCTCCGGTGGGGCTAGGTTTTTGGTCGGAGAGGAAAATGGGGAGGAGAAGAAGATAAGTCTCTCTGGCACGACGGAGGTCTTCTTATAGGCAACGAACATCGACGACGCGGATCTTAACGTCTACAGGCATCGCGGCAACGGCGGACAGCGAAGAGACGACCACCGAGGTGTTTCTAGTAGACGATGGGAGTATTGTGGAAAACCCCTTGGAAATATTCTATCTCGAACCGTAGTCCCTCCTCGGTCCCACTAGTCAACCAGAAAGGGAAACAAGTCGGGCTGGTTGTTGGGCCAAAGTGGGCTGCTGAGTACTGCGCGTGAGAAGAGCGCGTGAGAAGCAGATAGAGAAGAGAGGCAATGGGCTGTGGGCCAGAAGATTTGCTCTTCTTTCTCTTTTCCCTTTTTACATTTTCTGTTTCCTATTTTCATTTATTTATTTTATACACATTTCTTTGGAAATTTCTTAATAAGATTTACTTGCTTAATAATAGTAATCATATATAAGTATATGTAGTGTTCTTTTATGAGTCTTTATTATAATTCTATACTTTCTTTATTTTCTTTAAATAGGTACTTTACCTTTTATTATTTTGTAAGAACTTTGTTATGAATTTTATTTACATAGGATATCACGAACTTATTAAAGGATATATTACTACTTATACATAAAACTTGATTCTTATTAACTGATAGTTTTAGGGAACTTTTATATGGTGGTCCTTCATTATTACATGATGCATAAAGTTCTAAGGAATTAATATGGTTAATATTATTCCCATAAACTTAGGTGATAATAGGGTAGATGTTTTCTTATGTCCAACATAAGAATTTGAGTTTGGAATTACAAACATTTACTATGAGTTTTTAGAGGACTTAATCTACTCATATTCTTTTATAGGCATGGATAGAAATTAATGGTTAAGTCATATTGTCTTCATGCTTGTGTTCATGAATGATATCACTATTTTAAAGTAGTAAGGTTATTCTCTAGAATGACTTATGAGAAAGAATTGATAAATATAGTTCCTAAGCACATATGATTATGTTAGTTGGAAATGAGAAAGATGTGCTTAAGTGATTTGCTATAGGAAAATATTACTATAATCCATTGTGGAAATAAGATGATTGATCAACAATCCCTGGGAAACCCCCGGGAAATCTTCTGTCTCCAACCATAGTCCCTCCTCGACCGGTCCCACTAGTCAGCCAGAGAGGGAAACAAGTCAGGCTGGTTATTGGGCCGGAGTGGGCTGTGGGCCAGAAGATTTGCTTTGCTTTCTCTTTTCCCTTTTTACATTTTCTTTCTGTTTCCTGTTTTCATTTATTTATTTTATACACATTTCTTTAGAAATTTCATAAGAAGATTTACTTGAATAATAATAATAATCATATATAAGTATATGTAGTGTTCTTTTATGAGTCTTTATTATAATTCTATATTTCTTTATTTTCTTTAAATAGGTACTTTACCTTTTATTATGTTGTAAGAACTTTATTATGAATTTTATTTACATAGGATATCATGAACTTATTAAAGGATATATTACTACTTATACATAAAACTTGATTCTTATTAACTGATAGTTTATGGAACTTTTATATGGTGATCCTTCATTATTATATGATACATAAAGTTCTAAGGAATTAATATGGTTACTATTATTCCCATAAACTTAGGTGATAACAAGGTATATGTTTTGTTATGTCTAGCATAAGAATTTGAGTTTGGAATTACAAACATTTTCTATGAGTTTTTAGAGGACTTAATCTACTCATATTCTTTTATAGGCATGGATAGAAATTAATGGTTAAGTCATATTGTCTTCATGTTTATGTTCATGAATGATATCACTATTTTAAAGTAGTAAGGTTATTCTCTAGAATTACTTATGAGAAAGAATTGATAAAGATAGTTCCTAAGCACATATGATTATGTTATTTGGAAATGACAAAGATGTGCTTAAGTGATTTGCTATAGGAAAATATTACTATAAGACACTGTGGAAATAAGATGATTGATCAATCATATGAGATGGATATTATGTTTGGTTATAGAATTAAGGTTGAGTGTTTACTAGGAATTCCTATCTTCCATACTTCATAATCCTTGACTTCTAATTAAGGAATTCCTTTCCTAGATATACTACTACTTCACATTCATCATCATGTGTTCACATGATGAGTTTTAGTTCACAAGAATATTCTTACCAATAATTTCTCCTCCTAAATCCATTTGTAAATCCAATTATCTTGACACTAAAGCTCTATATGATATCCTCATAGAGATAACTCTCATATCTAGAGTACTTCTTATGAATCAAATTCCACTTGAATGATTACTCTCTTACTTCACAATTACTTTGTAATCACACTTATAATTCTCAGAAGCTTGTCACTGAAGCTTTTCATCATCTTCTAATTTCTATACTTGGTTACATCAAACTACTAATGGTAACCTTCAATCCAACAAGTAGTTACTTTTAACTACACTCATACTTTTCCTTTATCATCCATCACTAATATTACTCCAATAGATATATATATATATATATATATGCAATTCTACTTCACCTTAAGTGTTTAGTATTTCTTAAGAGGAATATACTAATTTTATACCTCAATGTTGCTCTAGCATCATCTTATTCATAATATCTTATCCTTTACTTGTCTCAGTAACTCATATCCAACTTCACATTATACCATTGTGAATTGTCATGACTCATCTAGGATAACATATCTATACTAGGGTTTAATCATCTTCTATCCACCAATGTCACTTATACATGATATAATCATTCACTCTTCTTGACTTGAGCATGATCATTATAATCCTTTGATCATTTATGTCTTAGGTTTCCACTTGGCTAATCAAGGCTTCATCAATACAACATTACAGTTGTATTATACTTATCTTCTTAGTGTCTCCATCTGACTAAGAGTTATTATTCAATGACTATGCCTACTTGATCCAATAGGATTACTCCTTGGTAACTATCTTCAATATTCATCCTTATAATCTTCTTTGTTACCACATGTATCTTTATTTCAGATAACTCTTCTATCTATTCAGGAGTGAGTTAACTCCATCAATTATCATTTTTATCTTGTTCTCTTCCAACACTCCCATCCTATAGATGATATCTAAAACTACCATTACCACCTACCTCTTCTTAATTTTTTCTCTAAAGGCTTTAAAATGAATTCTATGATAAGAGTAAGATTTCATAGATCAAGAATTGATAAGTTACTACTTGATAGATCAATAGTTGATTACTCAACATTGATGTTCAACATATATTAGAATAAGGTTCAATGGAGATGATAAGGATTTATATGGAAAGAAAGATATGTGGTGAAGGGTCTTGAATTGGTTTCCTTCCTACTACAAATAACTAAAGAGTTAGGGTGAAGTATTACCATGGTACTCATGGTAGAAATATATGAGAATAAGATAGGTCAATATTTAGTTATTAAATTCTTGTGAATTGAGTTGTTGATACGTCCAATTTGCATCACCATTCTATATCATAATTCACCTCTATTCATTGATATATTTCATATTAAGAGGTGTTACTTATGTTACTTTCATCTATTTTTGCATGTTGGATGATTCTTGGAGGATGGACAGCTAGAGTCAGGATTCTGATGGAAAAAGCGGTGTTTTGATGCAATTTCGCGAATATCAGAAAAATACCAGAAAAACTATGGAAAATAATATTTTCCCGGAAGACGAAGAATGCCAGAAGGGGAGGCATAGTTGGGCCACACGGGGCCCACACCCCCAGGCGCAGGCCACCCCTGGACGCACCACCAGGTGGTGTGGCCGCCCTGGCCCACCTCTGGATCCGCCCTCTCACCTATATCTTCTCCTCGAAACCCTAATATTGGGGGAGCAACCACAGGAAGATTCCATCGCCTCTGCGGCACAGAAAAAACTGAGAGATAAAGAGATCTCTTCCAGACAGATTTTTGCCACAGAAATTCCTTCCCGGAGAGGGGACATCGTCGCCATCAACACCTTTATCAAGCTAGACTTCATCAGGATCATCATCATCATCATCCACACCATCATCTCCACTAGCACCATCATCACCACTCCATCCCGCTGTAACAATTGTGTTGAATCTTGCATAGTTCTTAGGGGAAACATTCCCGGTGTTGATTACTATTGTAGTTGATGCTTGTGAGTGGAACCATTCAATTATTGTTTATGTTAAAAAAATTATCCATCATAATATCATCTCTGATCTTGATCCATATGATGTCTCGTGAGTAGTTCGTTTAGTTCTTGAGGACATGGGAGAAGTCATGTTGTTAGTAGTGAAGTTGTGTTGAGATATTATTCAATGGTTTGATATTTAAGTTGTGGTGCTATTCTTCTAGTGGTGTCATGTCAACATCGACCAAATGATAATTCACCATTTATGGGCGTAGGGGAATGCATTGTGTATTTGGATACTAATTGTGGGGTTGCCAGAGTGACAGAAACCTGAACCCCCATTAGGAAACCATTGCACAAGGGAGTGTAGGATCTCATATTTTAAGGCTGTGGTTAGGTTTATATCTTAATTGCTTTCTTGTAGTTGCGGATGCTTGCAAGGGGTTTAATCACAAGTATGTATTAGTCCAAGTAAGGTAGGTATATTATCAGATGTTCACCCACACAAAACTTACCCAACCAAAGAAGACTACTCAGCTATATGAAGCGAAAGCACTCGACAGAATTTCCATGTGTCCTCGAGAACGTTTGGTCCTCATTAGTATTTCCACCGGCTTGTCCTTTAATAAGAAAGGATTGGGCCACTTGCTGCATTTATTTGATTTATTTATTTACTTGCACTTCATTTATTTGCTTTGTCAAAAAATCCCTTGTTTGCTTGCATTTATTTATTTATTTACTTGCTGCATTTATTGGCTTGTCCGTTTGCTAGTATTTACAGAGAACTCTTGAGCCAGTTTCACTAGTCAGCACCTTCTGCTCCTTGTTGGGATCGACACTCCTATTTATCAAAAGTACTACGATACACCCCCTGTACTTGTGGGTCATCAAGACTATTTTCTGGCGCCGTTGACGTGGAGTGAAGCGCTATTGAAAAGTGGGATTGGTAAAGGAAACTTCTACTGTGAGTATTGCCTTTTATTTCTGTTTGTTACTTTGTTTCCAATATGGATAACCCACTTGGTTTCCTGTTTGGGAAAACTACTACCACTAGTGTAGTAGATGAACAACCACATGTTGAGATAGATCCTTATAAGATACCTACAAGTATTGTTGACCGTATTATGGATAATTATTATTTAGGGGATGGAACTGTCTATCCTGGTGATCATTTGGTTTTTATCCATGAATTATGCGGTTTGTTTAAGTGTGCAGGTATCACAACTGAACAAGTGATGAAGAAGTTACTCTCTATATCATTGAAAGGAAGAGCTGAAGAATGATATATGCTGTTGAAGAATGGACAATCCATGGAATGGGAGGAAATAGTACCTCTGTTTTACTCTAAATTCTATCCTCCCAGTGAGATTCATAAATATAGGAATCAAATATATAACTTTTGTCCTCGTGATGGAGAGAGTACAACACAAGCTTGGGGGAGATTGAAGTTACTAATGCTTAAATGTCCTATTCATGAACTCCCTAACAACATTATTATCAATAACTTTTATGTTAGGCTTTATCTTCATGATAAATATTTATTAGATGCTTATTATGCTAGATCATTCACACGTATGAAGGAAGAAGCTAAATGGGATCTTCTAGACCGTATTCAAGAGAACACTGAAGCATGGTAGAATGACAAAGGAAGAAAGTCAGGTATAAACTATGATTATGAATGCTTTAAATCTTTTATGGGAACTGATGACTTCCATGATCTTAGTACTAAGTATGGTCTTGATTCTCACAGTATTGTCAATTGTTTTAAGGCCTTTTCCTCTTACATAGAAATTCCTAAAAAGAAGTGGAATAAGTACCATGCACCTTATAAGCATGCTGTTAATCATGTTCCGGCTAGAAATACTGAAGTTTGTACTATTAATCATAGTTTCTTGAACCTTATGTTGAGACAACTCCATTTCTAGCTAAGGTAAAGGAGCATTCTATGATAATTATTGCGATTAACAAAAGTACGAAGAAAGCTGTGGAGCCTGATGAGCAAATAAATATTGAACTTGTGGTAGCCATTGTGAGAGACCATGTCACTAAGAATGTAGATGATGTGAACATTATCTTTTGTGAAGATGCTTCTAATATTGTCTGTCATCCTAGTAAATCTAGGAAAACTAGTGTCCCTGTGCTTTCCGTTAGAATTGGTGATCATTGCTACTATGGTCTGTGTGATATTGGTGCTAGTTCTAGTGCTATTCCTTATGAGCTTACAGGGAAATTATGCATGAAATTGGTCCTTGTGAACTTGAGGACATAGATGTGGTTATTCACTTTGCTAATAAGGAAACCATTTGTCCTATTGGTATCGTAAGAGATGTGGAAGTTCTTTGTGGTAAGATCGAGTATCCTCCTGATTTTCTAGTGCTTGGTTCAGCAGCTAGTAAAACTTGTCCTATCATTTTTGGTAGACCTTTTCTGAACACTTGTGGAGCTATTATAGATTGTAAAAAGGAGAAATTTTTAACCAAGTTTTATGGAGAATCTTATGTGTTTAACTTTTCCAAGTTTGACAAAACTCCTTTGGAAAACAATTTTCCTATTGAGAATGCTAGAGTTGAGCAACTTGCTTCTATTGATCCTTTTTATGACCTTAAACCTCTTTTGGATAATTTTAAGTATGCTCACTCTCATGTTAAGAATGTTTCTTGTGACAGTTATATTTTCAACTTTATTCAAAGTGCTACTGAAAGTTATTATAAGAGAGGGAAACATGGTTTTATGCATCTCAATAATATTAAGTTTCCCCGCTTTATGTTGATAGCTTTGATGTTGCATTTGTTTTGTCTTCCTATGATAGTGTCCTTTTGTTTCAATATTTTGTTTTCTCATGAGACTCCCTTGCATAGGAAGTGGGTTAGACTCAAATGTGTTGGATATTTGCTTCTTGATGCTCTTTTTCAATTCAAATCCATATCCCCTATGTGAGCATTTCTGAAATTATCATGCCCATCTTAAAGGATATAAAGAAAGAGTTTTTCGGAGACAGCCCATTTTAGTTTTCCTTTGATTTTTGTTTTGTTGAGTATTGGAAGTTATTAAGTCAGTAATAACCTCTTCTCATCCTTTTTTTTTGGTTTTTGCGTCAAGATCAACCACTCTTGAGAAGTAGGTGAGTTGTGAGAAGTTGCTGTCCTAAGACAGATTTTTGTGCTGCGTTGTAAAAATTCGTGAGAGGTATTAGTACATCGGAAGGAGCTGTAATTTCTTGTGCTTGTTCTCCCAGTTGTTAGATAACTTTAATTAGTTCAGCACGTTTTGATTTGAGCAACAGAAGATTTTCGAAAAAATCAATCTTTACCTGCTGGTCTGTTTTGACAAATTTCTACCATTACTTGCATTTGCCTCTTAAATCGATTTTCTTTTGAATTCTTTTTGGGGATTTCGAAAGGAGTTGTTTCAGTGGTTTTTGTCTTAATGGTTTTCAGTTGAAATTTGAACCCTAGGGATTATTGTTTTGTATACACTAATGTTGCTAATGAAGATTGTGTGGAGCTTTGTATGAAAGGAACTTTCAAGTGTTGGAGAGAAGGAATCTGTAGAGTTCGTTTGCGAATAGGTAAAGGTACTAAAAAATAAAGGTTTGCGAAAACTTTTTCTTTATATTTTAGCTGTTTTTACTACATATGGAAGGTTACGGGACGAAACAGAGGAGGAAATGGAGCTTAGGTGGGCCACACCCACCAGTGGCGCGGGCCCTAGCTAGCCGCGCCACCAGGGGGTGTGAGCCCCCTAGACTCCGTCTCCGCCCTGTTTTTGTTATGTACTCTTTCTTATGTTGTAAAACTTCATAATATATAATCACCCAGACGCCCCGAGGTTCGTATATTGTGTTCCCCTCGTGTTTTCGTTTTGATCTGTTTCTGTCAGGAAATCTTCTCAAGTTTAGAGCACCATGGTCTCCACCAACGACAAATGCAAGAAGCTCATGGAAGATGATCTTCAAAACCCCAAGGAGGAGGAGATCTTGATTGGGGATGAAGAAGACGTGAAGGAGGACGAGCATCCGGACACCCACGCTACCATTGAAAGCATTCAAGTGATGGCAAACCCTGTCAAGCTCAGGAGGACAACATGGATGTCTACGCGAGGGAAAACTCCGCTCCATATCCTCTCTCCACGGTCACTTCCTCCATGCACCAAGAACTCCTTCCATACTCTTATACATGAGCAATAATTCCAAGAGATGCCCAAAGGGATATAGAGGAACACTCTAAGAAGGAAGAGTGGGGAAAGAATAACAAGGACTGGGATTCTTTGGACGACATGATCATGAACTGCATTGAACATAATTCAGAGTTGATTCATAATCTAACCTTTGAGATAGAGGACATGAGGAAGATGGTCAAAAAACTCATCAAGAGAACACCACCACCACCAAAGGAATAATTCGTCATCAGGTTTGGCATCCCCTTGGCTTGTTCCATGCTTGGGGGAGTGCCGCGGTATCACAACATTATCTTTTATCTTTTTACCTTTCTAGTAGAGTTATATCTTGTTTAGAGAAGTTATCTTATAGGTTGGTTTGCATTTTGGAAGTATCTCCCCTTTAGTTGGTTATTTATGTATCCCTTGGTGTGAGTGGCTTTATTGGAATATTAATGAGAAGTTTCATATCTTACTTTTTGCACTTCTTGTTTTAGTTTGCAATCTCTATTATATGATTGATCTTGTTGATCAGTATTGGTATCACTTTGGGAGCATCAAGTAGATCTAAATTGGTTTAGTCAAACAGAGCTCTAGTCAGTAGCAACACTTTCTGAGGTTTGAAAGGAAAAGAGAAAATCACTTGCAGGTATTTTGTATCATTTATTTTCTTTCTTGATTGGCTCATAAGCTTAGTATTCTTTATTTAAGATCTTTTGTGTCTTCAAGGAAGATTGCATGTTTGACTTTATCACTTGTATGTTTGCTTGATTGCTTCAACTCTTTTGCTTGCTTCCCAGCCTTGCTAGCCAAAAACCTGTTTTGAGAGGGAATACTTCTCATGCATCCATTACTTTAAACCAAAACCCTGTGCCATTTGTGTACACCATATATACATATTAGCATTATTGCTATTACAAGAAAATTCTCAAGTTCCATCTACCTTTCAAATTAAAAACTATTTTGTTATGTGAAAACTAGTTAGTAAAGCTCTGACAAACTTGATGACACACCTTATTTTCCTGTCCTTATTAAACTTGAACCATTGTGTCATCGAAGTTGTATATGCTTGCATATATACGTTGGGGTTAGCAGAACCGTGCTGTCACGGGGAATGCTTTCAACACCTGTAAATACATACCTATTTGATATCATGCTCTTTTGTTTGCGGATGTCGTAAGTGTGAAATAAAAGGGGAGCATGTAAGTCCATGGAGTTATGCACATTGTGTTAGAGAAACGCCTGGGCCGCTTGCCTAAGCCATGCCTAATCATGGTGAAAACCTGCAGCATCACCATAATGACATCTATGAAGCATTCTTCTTATAAAAAAAGAGATACGAGATTCAGAAAAAGAGGAAAGAGAGAAAAAAGCACCATATTCCCATGGTAAATAAGAAGATTGTTGAGATGCTCATTGTCTGCTTTCCTTGTCATTGTGATATGGGAAAGCTCCTGTGTCATGTGCAAGGGGTACCCCATTGGCGGTTCTCTATGATACACATGTACTTACTATTACAAGAACTTGCAAGTAACTAAAGTTGAGTATCATGAGGAGCGACCCTCGTACTCATGGGACATGAGATTGCCAACTTATATTTTGTCAAGCATATACTCCATCTTTGTTCACTTTAACCTTAACCACCTCAAGATGCTTAGGATAGGAGCAATGAGAGCTCAAAGCTAGTAAGTACCATAATCTTTTGAAAGCTCTTTATGAACTTGAAATCCCTGCTTCCCTCTATGAAGGGCCTTTCTTTTACTTCTAGTTGAGTCAGTAAACCTATTCCTCTCTATCTTCAGCAAGCATTTGAGTTATTGTGTTTCAAGCATTCATATGACTCTCTCGCTTCCTGTATTAGCCGGAACACCATCGCCTGAACGTGCCGCCGCCACTCACCGCCGCCAGCGCCGCCCATCCGTGGTCACTCGCACCGCAGCCGTTGGATCTTGATCACATGGCTTGGATATAACGACTTAACGAACCAGTACGATTGATTTTGTGCCGCACGATCTTTTTTAATCCAACGCATCACAGCACGCGATCCAGCCGAACCGTTTTCCGCCAATAAGAATTAGACGCATGGCACTGTTTTTTTAAGTAGACAGAAACATTTCTATTAGTGGATTGAATTTGTAAATTGCATAACTTTTGATCCACACGTCCAAATTTTACAAATTTTATATAAATGGAATCAGCAAAAGGAGTACTTTCCAACCATGTACTGTGTTTAGTAAATTGCTTCTGTTAAATTGGTTGTTTTTATAGAAACTTGTGTAGGCATAATTTGAATATAAAAATTATTCTAGAAATATATTTAAGGTAAAATCTTTGGTAAATGGATTATTTTAAACCCACTAACCATAGAAACCAACTTGTGGATTTAAAAACATATTTTGTTAAGCTAACTAATAAATCTTTGAATAAAAGCATTTCTAGCTAAATAAAAATGTTGAATATGTTTTAAAAATGCTTTTTGAGTAAAAACTTTGGGAAATGATTTGATTTAAACTCTCTGACCCTAAACACCAAGTTTTAGGATTTAAAAATATATTTGATGAACCCTATAAATTATTACTTTGCTAAAAGGCATTTCCAACAACATAAAATATTGCTTTGGTATAAAAATGGGTTATAAGTAAAACCTTTTGCAAATGGTTTTAACAATAAACACTTGACCATAAAACACTAACATTTATGTTTAAAAATATATTTGGCAAACACTAGAAATTACTGCCTTGATTTAAATCAATTCTAGCAAAACAAGAATGATTCAAATGGCCATTTTCACTAACTTAATATCAAATGGTTTTGCCACTTTTATAAATGACCAATAGGTGTTTTAAAATGTTTATAACCTATTAGAAATAACTTTTCCAAATAAAACAACCTTTGGCATGCTTGCATGCATTGATTTGTTTTTATTATTCTATGTGATGTATTGCTTGAATGGTAGATTGAATTTGTGTCTTGATTGAATTGTAGTAAAATTTGACGAGTGTGACTATTGCAAGATCAAGGAGTGAACTTATATTCTCTACCAAAAAGTCAAGTGGTGCTTCATACCTTTGTCCCATTATTTTTCACTATGCATTAGTGTTATTTCTAAGTAGGACTTGCATGGAATTTTTGCTATGTATAAAATATGCCATGGGAAATCCTAGTAGATGAAACCTTAGTAGAATTTTCCTAAGTTAAGATTCCTATTACTATCATGCTTATCTTAGCTAGTAGAAAACAAGGGTGGATTATATTCAAGCTATGGAATATTTCTAAGTCAAGGACTTGTGTTTTGTTTAATAAAACAACTAAGTGAATGAATCACCTGGGTGGAATGGTGGATTGGTTTGTGTTGAGTGGTTACACAAGGCCCATTTCTATGGTTTACCTTGTGTATCACACTTGTGGAATGCCACCCAGGAACAAAGAGATTTGAGATATCAAATGTTGAGAAGCTTCAAGTGCAGCCACTTGGCATTATGGACAGTTGGTGGTAGGGGTTGATAGGTTTGGAGCGCGTCCATTCTGGTCTAAGGGAAGGCTTCTGAAAGATCTTGTCTCGATGCATGTCGAGTCTTGTGGGGAAAGTGGACCACCTCTGCAGAGAGTAAAATATAAGTACTTAGTCGTGTCCCCGGCAATGGAAAATTTGAGCATCAAGACATGGAAGCTATCAAGAATCTCCTCATCCCAATTTTCTAAGTTAAAACTTGTGGTTGAACAAGGTTGAAGTTTCACCAATTTCTATTGGTGGATCCTTGGGATTTGCCAAACAAAACTTTGTGTTTTCAAATGATAAGGAAAATCTATTTTGAGCAAAGAAAGCCTAAGCTCCACCTAGCCAAATGCATATATATGATAGACTCCACTATTCTACCATAGTATAACTTGCCAATACAATTCAAATGAATTGACCCTTGTGGCTGTAACTTATTATGTTGCAGGTTTGTTTGATGTTAGTGAAGTATGTTGATTAGGATTACAAGTCTACAACCAACATGATTGCCTATGGCACTTTGAAGATGAAGGACTCCATGCTATATAGTTATTTCTGTTGTATTGTAATGAGATAGCGAAATGAGCTATGTAAGATGAAATGAATTATTTTATTCCTGGTTATAAAGTTGTATTATGACCTTTGTTTCTTGATATTACATCTTAACTGTGGATGCTAACTATTGATCCAGGGACTAGCATTGTAAATACAGGGACCTCTACCTTATTAATGGTTGGGACCTCTACAGACACACTCACTGGACCACACACATCAGAATGTATGATTTCCAATAAATCTGTCGCCCATTCCATTGAACCAAAAAATGGCGTTCTAGTCATCTTGCCCATAAGGCATGGCTCACATGTATCAAATGATTCAAAATCATGTGATTCCAAAAGTCCATACGAATGGAGCTTCTTCATGCGTTTAACGCCAATATTACCTAGACGGCAGTGCCACATATATGCAGATATATCATCATTAAGTTTAATCCTTTTGAGCATCAACATTATGAATATGTGTAACACTATTATCTAGATCCGACAGAAATAAACCATTCATCCTCGATGCAAGACCGTAAAAGATTTCATTCATATAAATAGAATAACCATTGTTCTCGGATTTAAATGAATAACCACTTCGCATCAAACATGATCCAGATACAATGTTCATGATCAGTGCTGGCACCAGATAACAATTATTCAAGTTTATAACTAATCCCGATGGTAAGTGGAGAGATAGCATTCCGATGGCGATCACATCAACACTTGATCCATTGCCGACACGCATCTTGACCTCACCCTTTGCTAGTGGTCGCTTGTTCCGTAGCCCCTGATTCGAGTTACAAATATTAGCAACTGAACCGGTATCAAATACCCAGGTGCTACTATGAGTACTAGTCAAGTACACATCAATAACATGTATATCATATATACCATTATTTGCCTTGTCGGCCTTCTTGTCTGCCAAATACTTGGTGCAGTTGCGCATCCAGTGGCCAGTCCCCTTGCAATAATAGCACTCGGTATCAGACTTAGGGAAAACTCTAGGTTTCTTTTCAGGCATGGCAACTGTTTTCCACCCTTCCTTCCCTTCTATTTACTTTTCTTGTCTTTCTTGAAACCAGTGGTCTTATTGATCATCAACACTTGATGTTCTTTCTTGATCTCCACTTCTGCAGTTTTAAGCATTGACAGAAGCTTGGGAGACACTTCTTCATGCCTTGCATATTATAGTTCATCACAAAGATCTTATAGCTAGGTGGCAGAGACTGCAGATACACGATGGATGCCTAAGTCAATGGGAATCGTTATTCCCAAGGACACAAGCTTATCGGCGTAACCCGACATCTTGAGTACATGCTCACTTACGAAGTTGTTCTCTTCCATCATGCAGCTAAAGAACGTTTCTGAAGCATTGTAGCTCTCTACAGCAGCATGGGTGTTGAAAATCATTTTCACCTCACCCATTGTATCAAATGCATGAAGTTTTCGAAACGCTTTCGAAGTGATATCTCTAGCCCATACAATATGCCGCAATGAACTAAGTTGTGGTCCTCCTGACGAGTCTGTTAGACATTATTCTCCTCATCAGGGGCATCATCAAACGGTGGGGTCCTAGGAGCGCTTCTAGCACATATTGCTTTTGTCCAGCAGAGAGGAGAATCCTAAACTTCATGGCAAAGTTGCTACCGTTCATTGCAAGTTTATCTTTCTCCATGAAAACATTGAAATTAAAAGCAGGCGGTGCCATCTACAACTGAATTTGTAAAGTTTAGACTAAGTTTATGATAGATTGAGTTCAACTAATCCAAATTAAGAATGAACTCCCACTCAAAAACGACATCCCTCGTCCCTTTTTGGTGATTACATGAACAAAATCCACTACACCAAGTCCGATCATCACGTGAGTCCGTGTAGCTTCAAAGGCGTGCATCAAATGGGCATCATATCTTCCATAATACTCATGATTAACCTTTAGGTACGTGTTCCGAGGCCATGGATGTACATGCTAGGCTCGCCAAGTAAGAACCTTAGTATTCACGTGTGTAACTATCTTACACTCGAAATATGGTCGTGGATCCAAGAACACCCGATCATCACGTGATGTCTTGGAGTGACGAAACATAATCGGTGCATACTTAAGTAAGAACACCTTTTTTTATCTTGATATCTAAATGAGGGATCATCTTATTATGCTAATAAAATTCCAAACAAGCAATATAAGATGCAACAAACATCACATCTCTATAAGTGAAATGATATGGTTCTTGCACTTGATCTCCATCATGGGAATCGTGGTATGATCGCTATCATACCTCTATGTGTAAGGCCAATGTCTATGGAACTTACACATTATGTGTGTTGTAATATTATCGACTTATACTTCTACTTACAACATCACCATATCATGACACTAGCCCATCAACAATCTAAACTAGACGCCTCTAATTTATCCATTGCAAGTTTTACGTGGCTTAGGGATTTCGAAGATAGAACCATTCTTACCTACGAACATGAACCACAACAAGGATAATCAAATTGTTGACAACTCGTTGCAAATTAGATATTGACTATAGTAAGAGAGAGAGACACCCGCTAGCCATTTATGCAGAACTAGTTGCATGTCAAGTGTGGAACAAGTCTCATGTGCGAGGACATGTAAAGTTTCTCCGGGACGCTTCATCCCACTATGCCACCAATATCCAAAGTACAACCAAGAAGCAATAACATGATCATCATCGCCCACATACTCATATGTGTACTACCCATGCAAAGCATCTACGCATAGATCCGGCTCTGATACCACTGTAGGGTTCGCAACATAGAAAACAAAAAATTTCCTACGATGGGAACAACTATGTACCAAGATCTATCTACTAGATACAAGGAACGGGTGGATATACATCCGTAGAGAACATACCTTTGAAGATTGACAAAGCTTAACGAGGTTGAACTCGTGGTTGATGCAGATGATCTCTTGCCGATCTCATGATCGAGAGGAAGTCCTAGCGCCGCAAATCAGCGGCACATCCGTGCTCGCACACATGTCCGAGGCACCGAGCAACCTCCCCCTCCTTGCTCCAGTGATGCAGCGGAAGCACAACTATTTCTTGCCGAATAGACACCTGGAACATGTATCTCGCTAGTTCGAGACCATGGGGGATAAATACTAGAGGGGGAGAGAGATCCTTCACGAGGAGGTGTGAGTGAGAAGTGAGGAGGGGGGCTCCTTTTATAGGAGGAGGGGGGCACCCAAGGGGGGGGACGCCGGCCATGGGGGCTGCCCCCTCCCCTCCTTCATTCATGTGGGTGGACACTCCACTCAAAAAAATTCCTTTCAATTCCCTCCACTGAAATTCCCATTAAATTTCCACCAAATTTTATGCAAACTCTCACTAAATAAAACTCCTTTTATTTATTCAGAATTTTGTCAATTACTTTAATGACAAACATTCACATATAAACCCTTGCTAGTATTTCATTTCACATGCAAAAACACTTTGTGCAATTTCACTCGAAAACCCGTTTCGGTATCTAGTGAAATAAATTCATGCGCTTGTTATTCTTTTCGGCGTGAAAACTTTGCTCCAAATGGTGTAGGTGTCTCTTAAGTGTGTCACCCTATGGTTCGCGAATAATGCGGACATGATCGAGACCCCTCTCAGATCAATAATCAGAAGCGAGACCTGGAGATCCATACTGACTCCCACATATTCAACGATGACTTTCTTGTGATCGTGAGAAACTTTTACGCTAGTATCTTAATCCTTTTGTTTCACGATATATTACATGTCCGAGATTCGATCATCGGTATCTCCATACCTATTTTTATCTCGTTACTGACATGTACTCTTTTCTTGTTCCCGTGATATAACATTCTAGTGATCAAATCACTTGCTTGCAAGCTAATCAATGTGATATCACCGAGAGGGCCCATTGCATATCTATCCGTCATCGGGATGAATAAATTCCACTCTCGATCCATGGGCCTCAACATAACAATTTAGTAGTACTAAACCCATCTTTATAATCACCCTGTTATAGTGTGACATTTGATGTTATCAAGATACTCTTCCGGTGTTAGTGATTGACACGATCTCATGGTATAAGGATTAGGATCACTTCGTATAATGTTATAGCAATATAAACTAAATGACTTTGATCGTAATGCTATACTTCAGATGAATGTTCATCACACCATTACACTAATGTTGTGACCTCCTTATTAACAACATCCAATGTTCATGATCAGGAAACCTTGATCATCTTGTTAATCAATGAGCTAGTTTATGGGAGAGGCGTAACTAGGAACTTTCTGTTTTTTTATTGAACACACATGTATTAACATTTCCGTATTAATACAATTAAAGCATGAAAAATAAACATCTATCATATACTTGGAATATACATAATAACCACTTTATTATTGCCTCTCAGGACATATTCCCTTCACAAGCTATTTGCTAGCGTCATTGCCAGGGAGCTTAGCGCTATAAGTCAGTGTACTTTTAGTTATTTACTTTCGTTGTACTAATCTTTGGTTTAAGTTGCAGGATCATAACAATGGACAATACTCAACATTTAATCTAGCTCGAGGAAGTTAGGAAAATGGTTTCACCCATGGACGCTTTTATAGCATCAACAAGTGATGGTATTGAGATACATCCTTTATTACTTGAATTGCTACACTCTAAGAAATTGGCAGGAACCGATGAAGAGAGTCCATATGGGCACTTACAATTCTTTGAAGATGTTTTTGGTTCCTTTATGTTCGATAACTGTAATCTTGATAAGGTTAAATTCCAGTTGTTTAGACAAACACTCTAGAATAATGTTTGCAACTGGTATAGATATTTTTGTGTAGAGGCACCAAGGACTTGGACGGAATTGATAATCAATTTCCTATCAAAATATTACTTAGAAAGCAAAGCTCACAGGATGATAGGTACTATTATCAGTTTCAAAAATAGTCCTGATGAGAGTTTATATGAAGGCTAATCTGAGGTATAAAAGTTATCTAGATAATTGCCCCCATCATCGTTTGCCTGATTGGTTAATCACTCACACCTTAATGATAAAAAATAGAATGAGTTTAGATACTGCTTCTAATGGTAGTTTTCTATCCTATACATACACTGAAGCCTGGAAATTAATAATGAAAATGAGGGAGGCAACAGAAAGTCTTAAAGATAAGGAGAGCATTATGTTAAACAGTTCTTCTGAGTATGTTTGTGTTAACAATTTTTCTTTATGGATGAAAAGACTTGTGCAATGATTAAATCGCTAGGCATTGATTCTTATTCAGTAAATAAAATTATTGAGAATTATACAGGGCATCTAAAGGTACCTACGGAATGGGAATCCTATAAGCATCCCGAAGAAAAGAAGCGTGCAAGAAAAAGTGCACCAATAGTAGAGTTTTCCTCTGAAGCTATTCAAGAGAATGTCAAGAAAAAGTGTAGAGAGGAAGAACACATAAAGAGAAGATTAAAGAACCTAGAAAAAAATCTCAATGCTACCAATGCAAATATTTTTATACCGAAGGATCTTATGGAAGAACGAACCATGGATAATGAAGTAGTTACGCTAGACCTTGAAATTTCAAAATTCATTGAAGGTAAGGTACGAGGTACTGAAACTTCTAAGACTATGACTCCTGTATTGTAACGCCCCGGTTCCGAAAGGACCGTGGCCTCTATGTGACATGCCAATCCCTGGATCGGTTCATTGGCCCACAATAGAGTAAGATAGATAACATAGCAAAATAACCGTGTATCATGAATACCGAAGATCCAGAGTACCATTATTACAATAAAAGCTTAGCACAAAGCTATCTCAAATTATTCAGGTAGCAACAATAAATAAATCGAATTCTCCATTCTTCAAATTGCCCACAAGTGAACAAGTGCCGAGTGGAGTACCATGGCCTATAACGATTAGTCTGAATCGGAATAACCTGCAGCATAAAACGCAACAGCCCCGAAGGGTCAATACATGGAATGTATGGCAAGTAGAGCTAGTAATGGAGACAATAATACTAACAACTACATGCATATTTGGCAAGTGGAGCTGTGTCTGGCTTGCCTTTGCAAATAACTTTGTCCTACTTTCATAAACAGTTTTTTTGATTTTCTTTGAAAAGATCCCAATTAGGTTAACCCAACAACATTAAAACAATTAGGAAATTAGAATGAGCGAGAAACATGTCATGGAATCAATATCTAGCAACTCAGTTGTCCCTAACCGGGGACACGGCTAATCGATTAGATTGAACACTCTGCAGAGGTTAGTACACTTTACCCATGTGACTTGGCCAGCCCAGCTCGTACCATCACTCTCATTTTGGGTGATGATAGGGAGAAGTCCAAGAAGAGACCGTTCGGAAAGTAGTTTCCCAATCCCGACGCGCACCGGTCCAACCTACCAAAATTCTACATCACTGGATACGCGGGGTTGAGTCACCACAATCTACTAAGTCCAACCAACCGCCCATTTTATTATTGGCACATGGTTGTACACGTACGCTACACAATAAAGAAGCCAATCATTCTCTCTTGATACCTGGGTGCCTTTCCGCAATGAAACCACCAAAAGTTATCAATTCCATCACACCCAGGAGATTCATTGATTAAGTTGTTTTTAGTTTTGCAAAACAACTCATTTAAAAAAAAGTCTCAATGATGTAACCCAGCCCTCGTTCATCAGCATGGCTAAGCACATCTACAACGGTGGTTCATCTACAAGGAAAGTCCTACCACATAATAGGTCATAGCATAGCGATAGTATCATCCTACACATGCATCTACAAAATACACGACGATGCATTGAAAATAGTAGGACAATATCATGAACAAAGTAGCATCTACTTGCCTTGGTTGTAGTCGGAGGAACAATCCAAACACGAGCAGGGGTTGCACTCCACACAATCTACACGACACAATTGCATTCATAAACAACCAATTCTCAAACATATGCAACAAAGATGATGCATGAATGCAAGAACGGCATGTGAATTGGTGCTACAGCTGCACCACATAATACTAATCCATAACACTACCGAATACATGCATGGAAAATAGATTTGATGCAAGGAAAACTATTAAGTAAAAGTAGCGCCCGAAACTAGAGCTAGAACTTAAATAATTCGCTACCGGTAGTATACTATTTGTAAAATCCTGGAAAAATTCTAATGCATAGGCATCGCTGATAAGGAACAGTACCAATTGGAATTACTCAAAAAGGAGTTATAAAACTTCCCGAGTAATTAAAACACTGCAGAAAGTCATTAGACAATAACTGCAGTAGTTTTTACTATAAGCCTATCTTTTTAATTCACGATGAGATTCCCCTCGTTCATACGAGTTCAGGGACATATCACACGCGATTTTCGGAGCTACGAATCTTTTTCTACGAATTTAATACTCCGAAAAGTCCACTAAATAGTTTGATTAAACTGTACTAAACCTGACAGTAAAAGTCTGAACCAAAGCTACAGCGAGACTCTACACGACTCACTGAACTCGTGCATATTTTATTTGCAATTTTAGGCCAAGGGGTTTATTTCTATGCAATTTACAAGATTCTACCGAAATCTGCCAACTAATAGGATTAACGAAATTGACCCGATCAAGCGTATGCATTTTGGTAGTCCTTTCTCGATGACAGACGCTGATCGGGCGTCGACTAGTCAACGCCTGGGATGCTGACCAGTCAACGAACGATCTAAGCCGCTGATCTGAGATCGTGGCGGTGGCTGTCTTACGGAAGCAGGGCGACGAATCGAACTCGGCGAACTCCGGACGGCGGCGGTTCCGGCGTCGAGACTTTTCCTGCACGGGTACGTACACACGTCAACTACGGTTCCGGAATAATAAGCAGCGCGCGTGCGGCCAGCGTATGCGGGCATGAAATAACGCGCGCATAGCGCACGGCGCAGCAGGCGCAAGCGGCGCAGCGCGCTGCAGCGAGGCGGCTGGCGCGGCGCGGGCTTCATGGCGCTGGCGGGCGACGGCGGCGCGGAGGGGAGGGCGGCGGCCGAAGCGGCTTCAGCGAAGCCATGGGCGCGGTCGCGGCGCGGCGTGACGGGCGCGTGGCGGGCGGCGCGGCGCAGGGCTGGGCGAGCGGCGGCGGTAAGGCGGGCGGCGGTAGATGGCGATGTTGATGGCGGCGATCGGTGGCGAGATGCGCGGGAACGGGTAGGCGGCGGCGAGACGCACGGCGCGGTCGGCGATGCCGCTGCCGGGCGGCGGCGGAGGCGGCGGAGCGAGGCGGCGGCGGCGATGCGTGGCGGCGGTCGAGCCCTCGGAGGCGCTGACGAGGAGAGGCAGCGGGGTCGGGGTGTTGGGCACGGTTCCCGAGGCGGTGGAGCCCTTTTTATTTGGACCCTCACGCAAAAAAAAAACAATCCTAAACTGAAACGGTCCGCGGTTGGACTCCGGTTCGGAAATCGGTCCGGATTTTCGGACCGTTTTCCGGCGGTTTACTAAAACATCCGAGTCTTTTGCATACGAACTTCGATTGGAGCAATTTTTGCGCCTACGGGTTCGTATCGTCGAGGGGAACAACCTTCAGTCGAAGTTTGAACGAAAGCTCGAACCTACAGGGATGGTTGTTGCAAGCTCATCTAAAGCTCCCCGCAGGAAACTCGAAGCGAAGTAGAAATAGGGTTTGCAAATAGCGTTTCGTCGATCCTCTCTACTCGACTGTTTTGCATGGAAGGATATGATGCAATGATATGAATGATATGCAAGACCAAATCTAAAATTTGGGGTGTGACAAGACTAACCCCCTTAAGATGAATCTCGTCCTCGAGATTCGGCGCGGCTAGCAAATAGGTGTGGGTAGTCCTCTCGGATGTCATCCTCACGCTCCCAAGTGGCTTCCTCTTCAGTGTGGTGGCTCCACTGTACTTTGCAAAACTTGATTGTTTTGGTTCGGGTAGTCCTTTCTGCTGTCTCCAGAATCTTGACCGGTTTCTCCTCATAGGTCAAATCGTTCTCAAGCTGTACCTCCTCTAGCGGCACAGTGTCTCTCAATGGTGTATCCACCATCTCCGGATGACATTTCTTCAGCTGGGATACATGGAACACATTGTGAACAGCAGACAGAGCTTCTGGCAACTCCAACTGATAAGAAACTTCTCCTTTGCGTGCCAAGACCCGATACGGTCCAATAAATCGAGGTGCCAGCTTACCCTTAATTCCAAATCTCTTGATTCCTCGAAGTGGCGACACTCTGAGGTATGCTCTATCACCTATCTCATACACCACTTCCTTGCGCTTGGCATCAGCGTAGCTCTTCTGTCTTGATTGTGCTACCTTCAGTCTGTCCCTAATCAAGGCAACCTTCTCCTCAGCGTCCTTGATCAAATCAGGTCCAAACAACTGGCGTTCTCCTACTCCATCCCATAGCAATGGTGTTCGGCACCGTTTCCCATACAGCACATCGAACGGTGACGTCTTGATGCTGGTTTGATAACTGTTGTTGTAGGAGAACTCAGCATACGGCAAATTATCATCCCAACTAGAGCCATGAGCCAAGGTGCAAGCTCTCAGCATGTCCTCTAAAATCTGATTCACCCTCTCGGTCTGTCCATCAGTCTGTGGGTGAAATGCTGTGCTAAACTCCAATCTAGTACCAAGTGACTCGTGCAGCTGGCGCCAGAAGTGCGAAGTAAATTGAGTGCCTCGATCAGATACGATACTCTTGGGAACTCCGTGTAGGCACACAATCTTGTCCATGTAAATCTTGGCCAACTTTGCACTCGTATAGGTCGTCTTCACCGGTATAAAGTGGGCTACCTTGGTCAAATGGTCGACCACTACCCAAATAGAGTCATATCCTGACCTGGTCCTGGGCAGTCCTATGATAAAGTCCATTCCCACTCTATCCCATTTCCAATCCGGCACGGGCAATGGCTGTAGCAGTCCTGCTGGCTTCTGGTGTTCCGCCTTCACTCGGCTACATACATCACATAGGGCAATATGCTCTGCGATGTCTCCCTTCATGTTGTTCCACCAGAATCTGTCTTTTAGGTCCATATACATATTCGTATTGCCCGGATGTATGGAATACGGCGAGTCATGAGCTTCCTGCAGAATCAAATTCCTTATCTCCGGATCGTCGGGAACGCACAAACGATCTCCATACCACAAGGTACCTTGCTCATCCTCGCGGAATTCCCTTGCTCGACCCTCCTTCATCTTTTCTTTAACCTCATCTATCTCTTTGTTGCCCACTTGAGCCTTCCTGATTCTGTCCTGTAGCGTCGGTTGGACTTCCATCGTAGCCAAGTATCCTTCAGACACTACCTCCAGTCTAAGGTCCTTGAATTGCTTGCACAAATCCTCAGGCAATTCACCAACTGTCAATCCATTGGCATAAACCTTCCGGCTCAGAGCATCTGCTACTACATTGGCCTTTCCTGGGTGGTATTGTAGATTCATATCATAATCTTTGATAAGTTCCAACCATCTTCTTTGTCTCATGTTCAGTTCCTTCTACGTGAATATGTACTTCAGGCTCTTGTGGTCGGTGTATACATCACAGTGTTTTCCCATTAAGTAATGTCTCCATACCTTGAGCGCATGAACCACTGACGCTAATTCCAAGTCGTGTGTGGGGTAATTCCGCTCATGGTGTTTAAGCTGTCGCGAGGCATATGACACTACTCTCCCATCTTGCATCAGCACACTCCCAAGTCCCTGTCGAGAAGCATCACAGTACACTTGGAAGTCCTTCAAGATCCGTAAACCTGAGCAGTGCGGTCACTAGTCGACGCTTCAGTTCCTGAAAGCTAGCTTCACACACATCCGTCCATTCAAACTTTCTCTCCTTCTTCAGAAGTTCAGTCATAGGCTTAGCAATCTTGGAAAAGTTTTCAATGAACCTCCTGTAATATCCAGCAAGTCCCAAAAAGCTTCGTATCTCTCCTGCATTCTTGGGTGCTTCCCACTCAGTTACTGCTGTCACTTTGCTTGGATCAACAGCGACTCCTTCTCCTGACACTACGTGTCCAAGAAACCCAACGGTGTTAAGCCAGAATTCACACTTGCTGAATTTGGCATACAGCTGGTGTTCCCTCAGTTTCTCCATAATCAATCACAGATGTTTCTCATGCTCAGCATCATCCTTGGAATATATCAGTATGTCATCGATAAACACCACTACGAACTTGTCCAAGTACTCCATAAATACCTTGTTCATCATGGTCATGAAATATGCCGGGGCATTCGTTAGTCCAAATGACATAACTGTATACTCATATAAACCATACCTAGTGGTGAAGGCGGTTTTTGGAACGTCCTCCTTCCGGATCTTCAATTGGAAGTAGCCTGATCGCAGATCAATCTTGCTAAACACCTTTGCTCCTTCCAGTTGATCAAACAAATCATTTATGTTCGGCAGAGGGTACTTGTTCTTGATAGTTACCTCATTTAGTGAACGATAGTCCACTACTAATCTCTTGGTGCTGTCCTTCTTCTCCACAAACAGAACAGGTGCACCCCATGACGACGAACTAGGCTGAATGAATCCCTTGTCCAACTGCTCTCTCAGCTGCTTCTTCAATTCCTTCAGCTCATCCACATCCATCTTATATGGTTTCTTTGTTATTGGTCTTGTTCCCGGCATCAGGTCGATAAGGAACTCTACTTCCCTGTCAGGTGGCATTCCTGGCAGCTCTTCCGGAAACACGTCAGGGTAATCCCTAATCACTGGCACAGTATCCATGCTAACCCCCTTAAGAGAATTCAACTTACACCTTCCTGGTCATACAGCTGATTTGAATCTAATCCTCTTACCATCCTGGGTTTTGAGTGAAACAGCTCGTTGTGCACAATCTATGTGTCCCTCATGCATAGACATCCAATCCATACCCAGAATGACATCTAAACCCTGTGAATCCAATACTACCAAATGTGCAATGAAATTGTGTGTTCCAATCCTCACAGTTAAATTGCGGCATCCCGCACTAGCTATCATATCTCCTCCAGGTGAACTCACTCTAATAGATGCTTTCATAGACTCCGTAGGTAGCTTATACTTATCCACAAATGCCCTTGATATGAATGAATGCGATGCACCAATATCGAAAAGTATAAGTGCAGGGTGAGTGTTGATTGGAAACTTACCAATCACAAGGTCAGGCTCATCTGGAATCTCCTCCACATTCATGTGGTTCACTGTGGCCTTCTCGTTGTTGTTTGGCTTCAGTCCCTTCCTCTCTGGACAGTTGTCAGCATAGTGTCCCTTCTGCTTGCACTTGAAGCACGTCACTTCACTTAGATCCTTCTTCACAAAGTTGCGATCACGGTTGCGATCATGTCCACCGTGTCCTCCAGTGTGGTGAGAGTGTCCTCCCTTGTGGCTATGGTGGTTGCTCCTATGGCTGTCATGACGATGCCCATCGCCTCCATGGTGGTGGCGGTCATGGCTCCCATGGTCACTTCCTCCATGCTTGGAGTACCCATCATACGAAGTGCGAGACTTGTGATGTGAACCAGAGTGATGATTGTTGTTCTTCCTCTTGCGGTTTTCCACCTGCTTGTGCTTCCCTTCCAAGATCCTGGCCATGTCCATGAGCTCCTAGAAAGTGAGGCAATAAACTACCAGTAGCTGCACTGAAAGTTCATCACTGAGGCCATCCAGAAATCTCTCCCTCCTTTTTGCATCAGTGTCAACATCCTCAGGTGCATAACGGGACAGGTTGTTGAACTCCTCAATGTACTCGGCCACGGTGTGATTGGTTTGGTGCAAGTTGCGGAACTCCTTCCTCTTCAGGCTCAGAACTCCTGAAGACACGTGGTTGGTCCTGAAACCTTCTTGGAACATAGCCCATGTCACAGTATCCAGTGGGTGGGTGATCTGAAAAGTGTCCCACCAAGAAGCGGTTGGTCCCTCCAGTAAGTGAGCGGCAAACCTTACTTTCTCAGCATCAGTGCATCCGACAGTTACTAGATCCTTGTTGACTGAACGCAACCAGTCGAGAGCAACCATTGGTTCAGTTGCAGTAGAGAACTTAGCTGGCCTCAACCTCAGAAATCTGGTGAGAGCATCTCCCTGCTGGTTGTTCCCATTGTTGTTGTTGTTGTTCTGGTTTGTCATGAACTGAGTCATTACTTGGGTCAGCTGTGTCTGAGCTGCCATGAGCTGCTCCAACTCAGTGGGTTGACGGCGGGGAGGCATCTGCGGTTTAGCACAGGTAAGTTTAGAAAGAATCAACTACGATAATAGGATTCTACCCATGCATATGATCAATCAACAACAAACAATTGCAGACAATCGCAAGCAAGCAACACATCAACAAACAAGCGATCTAGCAACATCCCAGGTGTTATCCTAGCAGTATATATACTACTGAAATAGTTTTACAAGAGTTGGCAATAGTTAACTAAACAGTTGAGCATCAAAACAACAAAACAGCAATTCTGACAGAACAGTTCTGCTGTGTTCACGAATTTTTCCGCCTGACTTAAACTCGTCAGAAAATTAAGCCAATTTTTGTGCATATACTACAGGAAGTTCCGCATCAGCCCAATTTTGTTCAGATTTTTCCCAGTTACGAGAAAAATATGAAAAATCGCGCAGTACTGCTGTATCAGCAGAAAAACTGCAGCGAAAATAACAGAGATAGTAACCAACCTTGCCATAACTCTTTCATATAATTTTGCACAAATAATTCCTGGGATATTGGAGTACACAAATAAGAAACTAATCACTCTTAAACTAACAACAATAAAGTTTCACAACGATCGAGAATAATCCTAACGATTTCACCTAACGAGGACTAATTTGGTGGACTTCTATCTATTGCTTGAAGAGATTGAGGTAGGCCCTTGCGGTCATGCGTTGGCGCTTCGGTTCGCGGTCCAACTGTGGCTGCGGAGTGTACACCTCTCCTTCATCATCACTTGAGATCTCAAACTCCACCTCTTCTGGATCCTCCTCTTCTTCTTCCTCACTTTCTGCTGCAACTGCAACAGCTTCATCTCCTCCACCATCATTGTTTCCATCATCATCATCCTCGTCCTCATCATCATCATCGTTGTCACTATCATCATCATTATTGTTGCCATCATCTCCATTATCATCATCAGAGGGTGGGTCCAGTTGCGCTTGGAGAGCGGCAATCTGGGCTGTCATAGCCTCAATGGTTTGATCCCTTTCCTGGACGGTCCCTTGCAGCTGTTGTATGTTCTGGGTATTCTCCTACACAGTGCCATGAAGTTGAGCAATAGTTGCATCTCTGGCTATCAGGGCATTCTCCATAACTCCAACGGCTTCATGCAAGGTGTCAAGTTCCTGTCCTTGGGCTACCATAGTATTGGTGGCAAAATCTGCAATCTCCTTCACCATCATCACCTTCTCAGTTAGTGCTCCATTCACTCTTTCCATGTCCTCTATGTGCCTCCGACGGGGCAGCATGTTGTTCCTGTCTCCCGGGGTAACCACAATGTTCCCATCTTCATCACGCCTCCCATAGTCACGGTAGGGTGAATCTGCTGGCAACAGGTGGCGGACTTGATGGCACTGGCGAGATAGAGCTTCATGCATGGCCAAGTTGATACCAAGTCCCCAGTTGCAGTATGTCTTGGTGTAGATCAAGTGCACTGGGTTTGGCACGGCGGCATCTCTGAATATGAAGGTAGTGATCTCCCATGCATCCTCTCCATATGTAGGGGTTCGTAGCATGGAAAACAAAAATTTTCTACCGCATGCAAACAAACAAGCCAAGATCTATCTACTAGATTGTAGAAACGAGTCGATAGAGGAACTCACCCTCGAAGATTCCAAAGCGGTTAACGAGAGCAGATTCTCGTGGGTGATGTAGTCGTACTCTTGCCTATCTCAAGATCGCGTAGACGATCCTTCCGTATTGTGTTCAGAATGGCTCAATGATCGGTCACTGCGTTAAATTTCGATGAAGACCTTCCTCTCCCTTGTTCCAGCAGTGGAGGTTGTAGCACTCTCCTCACGATTACTGCAACCTGACGGCGTGGTACCTAAGTAGAGGGAGATCTCATGAGGCTTCGCCTTAAGCCAAAGCGAGTATGGTGGACTATGAGAGAGCCTTGGTGATCTAGGGTTTAGACACACCAATTAGAAGGGGCTAAACCGGCGGCTAGGGCAATTAGAAGCTCTAACTCGGTGGCTTGGGAGAAATCCCTAGGCTGTGGCTAGGGTTTAGATTTAGAGGTAGGGAACTTGTGTGTGCTAGGAGGGAGCCCTGCCCCTCCTTATATAGGTGGAGGGGCCAGCCGGCCAAGGGGAGGGAGTGGAGTCCCTCCCCAACTCGGCTTGGGTGGTGCGCCGGCTTGGGGAGGAGGGACTCCCTCCCTAACTCGGTTTCCCCTTCCTCCTCTTTTCACTTTCCAAATTTAGCCGTTTGACTTTTCAATTTAGCTATTTGACTTTTCAAACTAGGATTTGAATTAATCCTTTATTTGGAACAGAGATGACACTTAGTGCATGATGCAATCAAACCAACTTTGATACAACACATTCATGTACCCTTCCCCTCCGGAGTGCGGACATTCCGGAACATTCTAGAACATTCCAGATGAAAACACCGGAACCATTCCCCAACTCCGAAACGGGACTTTCCTTATATGAATCTTATTCTCCGGACCATTCCGGATCTCCTCGTGATATCCAGGATCCCATCCGGGACTCCGAACAACATTCGGTCTCTTACTCATCATTCCATAACTACTCAACAACATCGAATCCTTAAGTGTGTCTCCCTACGGTTCGTGAATTATGCGGACATGATCGAGACACTTCTCCGATCAATAACCAATAGAGGAATCTGGAAATTCATATGGTTCCCACATATTTCTATGATTACTTTGCGATCGAATGAACCACTTACATACGATATCAATTTCCCTTTGTCTCACGATATGTTACTTATCCGAGGTTATGATCGTCGGTATCTCTGCATACCTAGTTCAACCTCGTTACCGATAAGTACTCTTTTCTCGTTCCCGTGGTATGTGATACCTTGTGAGCTAGTCACATGCTTGCAAGCTAATTGGATGACATTCCACCGAGAGGGCCCAGAGTATATCTATCCGTCATATGGATGGACAAATCCCACTCTTGATCCATGTGTTTCAACCAATACTTTCCGAACACTCAATGCCACCTTTATAGCCACCCAGTTACGGTGTGGTGTTTGATGTCATCAAAGCATCCATCCGGCAAAGGTGATATGCATGATCTCATGGTCGAAGGAATTAGATTACTATGTATCAGAAAGCATATAGCAATTGAACTATTTAAATGACTTGATCTTTATGCTATGCTTATCTATAGGAGTATGTCCATCACATCATTCTCCTAATGATATGACCCTGTTGTTAATAACATCTCTATGTTCATGATCAGGAAACCATGATCATATATTAACCAACAAGCTAGTTTAACAAGAGGCTTTACTAGGGACTCTTTTATGTTTACAAATCACACAAGTATTAATGTTTCCGGTTAATACAATTATAGCATGGTATGTAAACATTTATCATAAGTATGAAGATATGATAATAACCACTTTATTATTGCCTCTTGGGCATATCTCCAACAGTCTCCCACTTGCACTAGAGTCAATAATCTAGTTTCAAACCTTTGTGTATTCAACACCTATGGCTTTCTGGTGTTATATGTACACGATTGCTAGTGGTCAACTGATCTCCGAATCTGACACTTCCAGGTCCGTGTGTAATTGCATGTCTTTGCGTCTCTATGCATCACTCATTCTCTAATGAGATGGCTTTGTATAATTTTGGTCCTTTGGTGAGACCTTTAGTTCTTTGGGGTTAAACATGTTGATAATATTGTCGTACAATATATCTTCATAGTATTATCCCGCTGTGAACTACACCTAGTTTGACAACAAACTACTTGACACAAATGACCTCTTTAGCTGCCATTATAGCAGTCATATACTTAGCCTTTTCTTGTAGTATCTGTCACAATGTCTTAACTTTGGAACTCATCCAAATCCATTATGGAACTTACTTTCCATTATATTGTGCCACCCTTAGTTTAAATTGAGATAAACTTAATTTGTACTCTGTGACAAAACTAGTATCAATGTAGTACTTTTACAATGAACTAACCATCTATTTGTCACTTCTACAAATAATATACTCTTAGTTCTTCCAAAAGATCATAAGAATATCCTTACTATCGTCCAATGATCATCTTATGAATCATTCTGGTATATGCTCATAACATTTAGAGCATAGGACATATCTGGATTTGTACATATCACAGTATGATTGATATAAATACTCTTTTTGATTTCATACATCAAGTATCAATCTATACTTGAATCTTTGTTTCACTTACCAAGTGTCAATACACTTGAATATATCATCAATATTGAACTCATTCAATCCTTTCTGTGTGACAAGAACCTTTCTTGTAGTTTCTATATTGAACTCATTCAATACATCATCTATGTACTTTCGGCACAACCATATTAGCGTCTATTGATGCCAAATATTTGGGTTTTGCCGAAGTCTTTCATCAGGATGAAATTCTTAATATGTGTTAATAAAAGATACATCATTTCTAATCAACAATATGTCCTCCACATAATGTATTAGAAATATGTCTTAGCGCTCCCACTTAATTTCTTGTAAATGCAAGCATCTTCATTGTCTTCGATGAAATTAAACTCTTTCAACAGTTTCATCATAGTGAAGATTCCAACTCCGCTATGCTTACTTCAACCATTGAAGTTTGCATATGCATTTAGCATCCTTTAAATTAGCAAAACCCTTTGGACCGTGTCATGCACACGTCCTAGGTAACCCTTCTATTAGAAGAACTTGTTTTGTTTATTCAACTACCACATAACAAAAATTATATGTAGTGGTTGCTACATTAATCCGTCTAGACTAAATATCGCTATGAAAGATCAAAATCTTGTCATAGTCAACCTTTGAACATTTTTGTGAACTCTTTCCCAACATGTCGACTATTTCATAGATGTGAAACATCCATGTCTACTTCTTTATAGATCCAAACACAACTGTAAGGTCTTACACCTTTCTCGAGGGTCCTTCAAGTTTAAAACTTGATTTCTCGTGTATGGAACTATCACGGATTTTATGGCTTCAAGCCATTTGACGGAGTCAGGGCCCATCGTCGCTTCTTTGCATGTAGTCAGATCATTATTGTCAAATAATGATTTAACTCTCAAATCTTGGTATTTGATTGTTTACCCGACCTACTTGTTTTAATAGGAACTTAGATCTCCGTGACCACAACCTTTGAGGCACGTGAGCCATGAGCATTATTGCTGCCTCCGGAACACTTTTCGGCGCTGCGCAACTCTGCACATATAGCTAAGGTTCCTTTAACCTTATCAAAGTTCTATTGTCCTCCCACTTATCTTTTCACGAAAAATTCCTTCTCAAAGAAACTTGACGTTCTAAGGGACAAACACTTTTGTCTCCGGTGTTTATGGAGGAATACTTAACAGTAATACAAAGACAGGTTTATCCGACTTTGGTTGCAAACATCTTTCTTATGCATAGCATACCAATGTTTAATAAAGGACTACTTGGGTTTTATCCCAAACCATAACTTTATATGGTGTCATTTCAGCGGATTATGATGGAGCTCTTTTCAGTGGAAAACGGTAGTCTCTAAAGCTTTTAATCTTTAAAATATAATGGCAGTTCTATGAATTACACCTTTGATCTTACCATGTCAAACAAGGTTTTAATTACATATCTCGAACGCTCCATACTCTTATGGTGTATCGGGAAATGCAAATCCACAGAACGATTCCTTAAATCTTAGGTAGTATGCTAAACTTGTAACTCAAATATCCTCCTTTATGATCTTTATCATAAACTATTTATATTCTTATTACAATGATTTTGCACTTCATCTTGAAAGACTTTGAACTTTTCCAAATGTTTCATACTTCATCCTTATTAAGTAAATATTCATATATTCACTCAAATTTTTGGAGAAAGCATATGAAGTTGAAATCCATCGCTCTTGACTACATATAATGGATTTCATACAACAATATGTACAAGTTCTAATAAGCTAGTCATTCGTTCCCTTTTGGCCTATGTACGAAGTTTTAATTATCTCTAGGAAAGTTTCACAAGCGTCATGTGATCAAAAATCAAAAGACTCCAAAATTCCATCCACATGGAGTTTCTTCATGTTTTCTTTCCAATATAATTTAAACGGCGATGTCACTTCCTGAGTGATCTTTCAATCAATTTGTCTTTCGACATTTTTAGCACTAGTTTTATGGATGTGATTTCTCCAACGAGATTTGTGAATCATCCATCTTTTATGGATTACGGCAATTATTTGAACAACCCTTTTGTTCTCATAATACCCGATAAAACAAATTTTGAAGGCAAGCTTTGATGTTTAACGAGCAACACAATAACCCTTTATTTGTTCTCGATGAACATCATCACATATTCTTTTGCTAGTTACTTAGGCCATTGTAGTTCATGAATTGTGTTGTTTCGTATGACGATTCACACCAACAAATTCAGTATCAAATACTTAAGAACCACATTGTTTAATAAGCAAAGAATATAGCCATAACATGTATATCTTCTATATACTTAAACTGAACAATTCTAGTCTTTTCTTTTCTTCCATATACTTATGAGATTCTCTTTCAGTATTTCCTTTTCTGTTTGAAAGAATCTATCAACATCAATAGTGGAGTCATACATATGACACATAGTCCAAAGCGTGTATAATTAAATACCAATGTCTTTGGACTTGCACTTTGAAATAGATCACCATCATCAAATGTTTGGTGCTCTTTCAAATTCCTTTCTTTAGTAATCTATTGGTGTAGTAAACACTTTACCTACATCAAATATTCACCCTTATCATGGAATTATCCATGATCAAGCTACTTTTAGCTTATAACGGTGAACTGCGAGTATAATGTTGCTCTCCAAAACATTTGGAGGATTAGGACAACTAGTGTCTTCAACCTTTTTCAAATTCTCATCAAATACGAGAACATGACTTCTGCCATATTATACTCTATCATGTTGCAACCAAAACTTTGTTTCAGATATCACAATATCTTCCACACATCATGGTTTCTGAAACAACTCTTTCAGATCCTAGATAACCTTGATATTA
This sequence comes from Avena insularis, assembly GCA_023614405.1. Lineage (NCBI taxonomy): Eukaryota > Viridiplantae > Streptophyta > Magnoliopsida > Poales > Poaceae > Avena > Avena insularis. The sequence goes on along the minus strand of CM042691.1, from coordinate 202,977,001 downwards.
AGACAATCCTTTGAATATCAAGAATCATGGAGACAAACATGATACTCATACACTAACACTTGGAATTGACACTCTTGATTTAATACTAATTATTAAACTTCATGGAGTAACCGGAACTTACTAAAAGTTTGCAATAGGACTTTTAAACTTTAGATTAACACTTCAAAACAATACGATACCAGTTCGTAAAGTAACTAACCAGAATTCTATAGTTCTATCATCTCAATTAAAACTAAGCGCAAGGTGGTAAACGGATGCCAATGACTACAACAACTATGCAAATTCACTTTGATTTAATTTATGATAAACAGTGTTCAACTTTTAATCATATTGCCGTTGAACTCCCACTCAAAACAATATCCCTCACATTGTTTTAGTGATCACACGAACCAAATCCACCACATCAAAACCGATCATCACGAGAGTTGATGTAGCTTTAATGGCGAACAATCAACATGTTCATCATATCTACTATATGACTCATGCTTTACCTTTCGGTGATCCGTGTTCCGAGACCATGTATGTACATGCTAGGCTCGTCAAGATCAACCTTAGCTTCCGCATGAGAAAATCTGGCTTGCTCACGTTGTATACACTCGCAGAATCTAACACACCCGATCATCACGTGGTGCTTCGAAACAACGAGCTTTAGCAACGGTGCTTACTAAGGATGAACACTTTAAAACTTGAAATTGTGTGCTTGAGGGATCATCTTATAATGCTACCGTCGTTAACTAAGCAATATAAGATGCATAATAGGATTAACATCACATGCAATTCATAATATGTGATATGATATGGCCTTTCTTCTTGTGCTTCCGATCTCCATCTTCAAGCACGAACATGATCTCCATCATCACCGGCATTGCATCAAGGTCAATGACGCCGCTCCATGGTTGTCGTCCACCAGCTTCAACTATTACAACTACTTTGAACAGACAAGCGGGTCTTAACGAATTTAAAGACAACCATATGGCTCACGGGTTGCCAACTTACAATAAGGAACATTGCATACATCATATATAATCACAATCATGGCCATATCACATCAAAGACACCCTGCAAAACAAAGTTAGACGCCTCTAATTTTCTTTGCATGTTTTACGTGGTTTGGGGATTTCAATAAGTGTCGTTCTAACTTACGAACAAGAACCACAACATTGATACTAGTATTGTCAATCACCCGTTGTAAATTGAATCTTAACTATGCTAGGAGAAACAGGCACCCGCAAAGCCACTTATGCAATACAAGTTGCATGTCAAGCGTGGAGCAAGTCTCATGAACGATGTCATGTAAGGTTAGCCCGGGCCGCTTCATCCCAACATCCCGCAAGATGCAAAGTACACAAGAAGCAATCGACAATAAAAGCATCAACGCCCACAATGACCATTGTGTTCTACTCGTGCAACAGATCTACATATAGACACGGCTCTGATACCACTGTAGGGGTTCGTAGCATGGAAAACAAAAATTTTCTACCGCATGCAAACAAACAAGCCAAGATTTATCTACTAGATTGTAGCAACGAGTCGATAGAGGAACTCACCCTCGAAGATTCCAAAGCGGTTAACGAGAGCAGATTCTCGTGGGTGATGTAGTCGTACTCTTGCCGATCACAGGATCACGTAGACGATCCTTCCGGCGCTGCGTTCCGGAAGCGCTCCCGCAGTCGGTCACACGTTCGGTACTCGATGAAGACCTTCCTCTCCCTTGTTCCAGCAGTGGAGGTTGTAGCACTCTCCTCGCGATTCCAGCAGCACGACGGCGTGGTACCGGAAGTAGAGGGGAGATCTCGCAGGGCTTCGCCTTAAGCCGGAGCGAGTATGGTGGACTATGAGAGAGCCTTGGTGATCTAGGGTTTAGACACACCAATTAGAAGGGGCTAAACCGGCGGCTAGGGCAATTAGAAGCTCTAACTCGGTGGCTTGGGAGAAATCCCTAGGCTGTGGCTAGGGTTTAGATTTAGAGGTAGGGAACTTGTGTGTGCTAGGAGGGAGCCCTGCCCCTCCTTATATAGGTGGAGGGGCCAGCCGGCCAAGGGGAGGGAGTGGAGTCCCTCCCCAACTCGGCTTGGGTGGTGCGCCGGCTTGGGGAGGAGGACTCCTCCCAACTCGGTTTCCCCTTCCTCCTCTTTTCACTTTCCAAATTTAGCCGTTTGACTTTTCAATTTAGCTATTTGACTTTTCAAACTAGGATTTGAATTAATCCTTTATTTGGAACAGCGATGACACTTAGTGCATGATGCAATCAAACCAACTTTGATACAACACATTCATGTACCCTTCCCCTCCGGAGTGCCGGACATTCTGGAACATTCCCGATGAAAACACCGGAACCATTCCCCAACTCCGAAACGGGACTTTCCTTATATGAATCTTATTCTCCGGACCATTCCGGATCTCCTCGTGATATCCAGGATCCCATCCGGGACTCCGAACAACATTCGGTCTCTTACTCATCATTCCATAACTACTCAACAACATCGAATCCTTAAGTGTGTCTCCCTACGGTTCGTGAATTATGCGGACATGATCGAGACACTTCTCCGATCAATAACCAATAGAGGAATATGGAAATTCATATGGTTCCCACATATTTCTACGATTACTTTGCGATCGAATGAACCACTTACATACGATATCAATTTCCCTTTGTCTCACGATATGTTACTTATCCGAGGTTATGATCGTCGGTATCTTTGCATACCTAGTTCAACCTCGTTACCGATAAGTACTCTTTTCTCGTTCCCGTGGTATGTGATCCCTTGTGAGCTAGTCACATGCTTGCAAGCTAATTGGATGACATTCCACCGAGAGGGCCCATAGTATATCTATCCGTCATATGGATGGACAAATCCCACTCTTGATCCATGTGTTTCAACCAATACTTTCCGAACACTCAATGCCACCTTTATAGCCACCCAGTTACGGTGTGGTGTTTGATGTCATCAAAGCATCCATCCGGTAAAGGTGATATGCATGATCTCATGGTCGAAGGAATTAGATTACTATGTATCAGAAAGCATATAGCAATTGAACTATTTAAATGACTTGATCTTTATGCTATGCTTATCTATAGGAGTATGTCCATCACATCATTCTCCTAATGATATGACCCTGTTGTTAATAACATCTCTATGTTCATGATCAGGAAACCATGATCATATATAAACCAACAAGCTAGTTTAACAAGAGGCTTTACTAGGGACTCTTTTATGTTTACAAATCACATAAGTATTAATGTTTCCGGTTAATACAATTATAGCATGGTATGTAAACATTTATCATAAGTATGAAGATATGATAATAACCACTTTATTATTGCCTCTTGGGCATATCTCCAACACCATATCCATAGGTATACAACCTTCTTCCCTTGAACATAGGCAGTGGCAATCCCAATGACTGAGAGAGCAATGCTAACTGCCTTGCAAAGGGCCTTGGTGACTCCATGGTTGCATACTCAGTCCTGACTTCTCCCATCTATCAAGTAAAAGAGGAAAGTGTGAGAATAGCATATGGTAAGAATTTACGAGGGTGAAAGGCATAAGATGAAAGATAGAGTTAATATAGGTTTAATAAATCTATGGCTTCCTAATCCAATCCTAGGTCACGATCCTACAGTCGACACACGGGCTCTGATACCATCCTGTAATGCCCCGGTTCCGAAAGGACCGTGGCCTCTATGTGACATGCCAAATACTGGATCGGTTCATTGGCCCACAATAGAGTAAGATAGATAACATAGCAAAATAACCGTGTATCATGAATACCGAAGATCCAGAGTACCATTATTACAATAAAAGCTTAGCACAAAGCTAGCTCAAATTATTCAGGTAGCAACAATAAATAAATCGAATTCTCCATTCTTCAAATTGCCCACAAGTGAACAAGTGCCGAGTGGAGTACCGTGGCCTATAACGATTAGTCTGAATCGGAATAACTGCATAAAAGCATAACAGCCCCGAAGGGTCAATGCATGGAATGTATGGCAAGTAGAGCTAGTAATGGAGACAATAATACTAACAACTACATGCATATTTGGCAAGTGGAGCTGTGTCTGGCTTGCCTTTGCAAATAACTTTGTCCTACTTTCATAAACAGTTTTTTTGATTTTCTTTGAAAAGATCCCAATTAGGTTAACCCAACAACATTAAAACAATTAGGAAATTAGAATGAGCGAGAAACATGTCATGGAATCAATATCTAGCAACTCAGTTGTCCATAACCGGGGACACGGCTAATCGATTAGATTGAACACTCTGCAGAGGTTAGTACACTTTACCCATGTGACTTGGCCAGTCCAGCTCGTACCATCACTCTCATTTTGGGTGATGATAGGGAGAAGTCCAAGAAGAGACCGTTCGGAAAGTAGTTTCCCAATCCCGACGCGCACCGGTCCAACCTACCAAAATTCTACATCTCTGGATACGCGGGTTTGAGTCACCACAATCTACTAAGTCCAACCAACCGCCCATTTCATTATTGGCACATGGTTGTACACGTAAGCTACACAATAAAGAAGCCAATCATTCTCTCTTGATACCTGGGTGCCTTTCCGCAATGAAACCACCAAAAGTTATCAATTCCATCACACCCAGGAGATTCATTGATTAAGTTGTTTTTAGTTTTGCAAAACAACTCATTTAAAAACAAGTCTCAATGATGTAACCCAGCCCTCGTTCATCAGCATGGCTAAGCACATCTACAACGGTGGTTCATCTACAAGAAAAGTCCTACCACATAATAGGTCATAGCATAGCGATAGTATCATCCTACACATGCATCTACAAAATACACGACGATGCATTGAAAATAGTAGGACAATATCATGAACAAAATAGCATCTACTTGCTTTGGTTGTAGTCGGAGGAACAATCCAAACACGAGCAGGGGTTGCACTCCACACAATCTACACGACACAATTGCATTCATAAACAACCAATTCTCAAACATATGCAACAAAGATGATGCATGAATGCAAGAACGGCAAGTGAATTGGTGCTACAGCTGCACCACATAATACTAATCCATAACACTACCGAATACATGCATGGAAAATAGATTTGACGCAAGGAAAACTATTAAGTAAAAGTAGCGCCCGAAACTAGAGCTAGAACTTAAATAATTCGCTACCGGTAGTATACTATTTGTAAAATCCTGGAAAAGTTCTAACACATAGGCATCGCTGATAAGGAACAGTACCAATTGGAATTACTCAAAAAGGAGTTATAAAACTTTCCGAGTAATTAAAACACTGCAGAAAGTCATTAGACAATTACTGCAGTAGTTTTTACTGTAAGCCTATCTTTTTAATTCATGATGAGATTCCCCTCATTCATACGAGTTCAGGGACATATCACACGCGATTTTCGGAGCTACGAATCTTTTTCTACGAATTTAATACTCCGAAAAGTCCACTAATTAGTTTGATTAAACTGTACTAAACCTGACAGTAAAAGTCTGAACCAAAGCTACAGAGAGATTCTACACGACTCACTGAACTCGTGCATATTTTATTTGCAATTTTCGGCCAAGCGGTTTAATTTCTACGCAATTTATAAGATTCTACCGAAATTTGCCAACTAATAGGATTAACGAAATTAACCCAGTCAACTGTGTCTGTTTGACTGGTCAACTCGTCTGATGACAGGGCGCTGACTGGGCGTCTGACTAGTCAACGCCTGGGATGCTGACCAGCCAACGAACGATCTAAGCCGCTGATCTGAGATCTGACGGTGACTGCTGTCTTACCGGAATCGGACGGCGAATCGAACTTCGGCGAACTCCGGACGGCGGCGACGAACGGTTCCGGCGTCGAGACTTTTCCTGCACAGATACGTACACACGTCAACTACGGTTCCGGCGAATAAACAGCGTAGGCGCGCGGCTTCGCGTAAGGCTGGCGCGCGAGGGGAGGCGAGAGAGGCGGCGGTCCGGGCGGCAGCGCATGGCGCGGTCGGCGCGGTGGCGACGTGGCCAGGGCGGTGCAGGCGGCGGCGCAGCAGCGGGGCGAGGCGGCGGTCGGGGCCAAGGCGCGCGGCGGTAGATGGCGATGTTGATGGCGGCGATCGGCGGCGAGATGCGCGGGAACGGGTAGGCGGCGGCGATACGCACCTGGCGGCGGGGTCGACAGCTACCAGCGGCGGCGGCGGCGGTTCGAGCCCTCGGGAGGCGCGCGACGCGGGGAGAGAGGCGGCGGGGTCGGGGTGTTGGGCACGGTTCCCGAGGCGGTGGAGCCCTTTTTATTTGGTCCCTCACGCGAAAAAAAACAATCCTAAACTGAAATGGTCCGCGGTTGGACTCCGATTCGGAAATCGGTCCGGATTTTCGGACCGTTTTCCGGCGGTTTACTAAAACGTCCGAGTCTTTTGCATACGAACTCCGATTGGAGCGATTTTCGCGCCTACGGGTTCTTATCGTCGAGGGGAATAACCTTCAGTCGAAGTTTGAATGAAAGCTCGAACCTACAGGGATGGTTGTTGCAAGCTCCTCTAAAGGTCCCCGCAGGAAACTTGAAGCGAAGTAGAAATAGGGTTTGCAAATAGCGTTTCGTCGATCCTCTCTACTCGGCTGTTTTGCATGGCAGGATATGATGCAATGATATGAATGATATGCAAGACCAAATCTAAAATTTGGGATGTGACATGTATATTGTGGGGAAACTTTCTTATACGGAATTTGTGAACCGATCTCCACTATAAATATTATGCCTTCATCACTTTATGAGGAACCTTTCTACAATTTAAATAATCTAGACGTAGAATCGGTAGGCACTACTATTAAACTGTCAAATAGAATTAATATAAGACCGGAAGGCGTTATTAGATATATCTATGTCTTTATTGGAGAACTTTTTGATATAACCCCCTTGATTTTCATATTGTTGATATGCCACGAGACTCTTTTGTCCTATCCTTTTAGGGAGTCCTTTTGTACCCATAACCAAAGATCGAATTGAAAATAAGAACGAGACTACTTCAATGTTGTTTGTAGAAGAGGAAATGACATTCCACTTTGCCAAACTAAAAAAGAGGCGATATGAAGAGGAAGATATCAAAGAAGGGAAATCAATTTTGGAGCTAGCCGCTATTTATTTCAGCACTCTGCAAGACAAATTCGAGAGGAGCCTAATTCATTGGGAGGAGGTAGTACATGATGAAGGAAGAGAATACATGGATGATTACCTTGATTCTGTTCCAAAAGCGCATAACCCACATTACTATGAAGAACTCGTAAGAAAAGGAGATGAAGAACCTACGCCAATTGAATTGAAACAACTTCTAGACGATATGAGGTATGATTTCTTAGATAATGAAAATAAATGTCCTGTTATTATTAGTAAAAATATATCAAAAAATGAAATAAATAAACTCATTTCAGTCTTGATGAAGCATCGAGAAGCATTTGGATATACTCTAAGTGATATTAAAGGAATAGATCCCTCTATTGTAACACATAAGATTATCATGCTTGATGATGTTGTACATGTATTTGATACACAGAGAAGGTTTAATCCAAAAATGAAGGAAGTAGTAACAAAAGAAATTATATGATTATTAGATATCGACATAATATATCCTATTTCTGATAGTCAATCGGTTATCCCAGCTCATTGCATACCAATAAAAGGTGGTCTTGATGCTGCTATGAACGAGGATGGTGAGATAGTTCCTATAAGACCTATTGGTGGATATCACATGTGCATTGATTTTAGGAAACTAAATCATGAGACACAGAAAAATCATAAACCTATACTATTTATGGATAAAATCATATTTATATTTTCTTGATGGTTATTCCGGCTACTCTCAATTTGCTCTACAACCAGAAGATCAAGAGAAAATGACTTTCACCTGTCCTTATGGCACATATGCTTATAGATTAATTCTGTTTGGCTTATCTAATGAAGCTACAACTTTTCAAGAATGTGTTTTAAAAATCTTTGACGATCTTGTTGAGAAGACTATAGAAGATCTAACAAATGATTTCGTTGTTTGCGGAACAACATTTGATAATTGTCTCTACAATTTAACCAAAGTTTTGCAGAGATGCAGGCAGTCAAACATGGTTTTTTATTGGGAGCAATGCCGTTTCATGGTAAGAGAAGGTAAAGTTTTTTGACATAAGGTTTCAGAGGAGGGTATAGAAATAGATAAGTCTAATATAAATGCTATATAAAAACTTCCAGTACATCAGGACATAAAAAACTTAAAAATGTTTTAGGGACATGCAGGATTTTATAGGCTATTTATAAAAGATTTTGCTAAAATAGCCATGCCTCTCACTAACCTTCTTGATAAAGATACCCCGTTCTACTTATATCATGATTGCATTGCAGCTTTTGAAAATCTTAAAAACAAATTAGTTTCAGCACCTATCATGCAATCTCCAAAATGGGATGAACCGTTTGAAATCATGTGTGATGCTAGTGACTATGCTTTAGGAGCCGTGTTAGGACAGAGAGACGGAAAGAACTTAAATTTTATTCATTATGCTAGTAGAACTCTTAATAAGATTCAGAAAAATTATGTGACTACATAAAAAGAGTTCCTGGCTATAATTTTTGCTTGTGACAATTTTAGACCTTACATCATTAATTCTAAGGTAATAGTCCATACAGATCACCAAGCTTTGAGTCACCTCCTTGTGAAAAATGGTGCGAAGCCTAGGTTGATTAGATGGGTCTTATTACTACAAAAATATGATTTGCAAATAGTAGATAGGAGGGGTAAGGATAATCTAGTAGCAGATCATTTCTCTAGGATGGAGGGAATAATCAGTGACCCCGTACCTATAAATGAGTCATTTATGGGAGAATATTTAGTGAACGTTGAAATTGCTGAGCCTTGGATTGCGGATTATGCTAACTATCTTGTAGGAAAATTTCTACCTCCTGGCATGACAAGAAATCAAAGAATGAAATTATTTAATGATATTAAATATTACTTTTGGGATGATCCTTATTTATATCGTCATGGACCTGATGGAATGATTCGAAAGTGTGTTCCTAACCATGAAATGAATGCAATCTTGCAAGCTTGCCATGATAGCCTGTATGGAGGACATCATACAGGCAAGCGAACTACATCAAAGGTACTTCAATCCGGATTCTATTAGCCCACCTTGTTCAAAGATGCACACAGGTATGTAGAACATTATGATGTTTCCCATAAAAGTGGTAATATAAGTAGAAGACAAGAGATGGCAATGAATTATCGTCTTATAATTGAACCCTTTGATGTATGGGGAATGGATTACATGGGACCTTTTGTAGAATAAAATGGTTACACTCATATTCTTGTTGCTATCGATTATGTCACTAAATGGGTTGAAGCTATTCCAACAAGAAATTCATATGCAACTAATTCAGTGAAGATGATCAAGGATGTCATATTTCCTAGGTTTGGAGTCCCCGGATTTTTAATCACTAACCCTGGTTTTCATTTTATTGAAGGAACTTTCAGAAAAATCCTTTTCAAATATGGAGTAACTCACCGCATTGCTTCACCATACCATCCTCAAACAAGTGGTCAAGTGGAACTCTCCAATAGAGAATTAAAGATCATACTCGAGAAGACGGTGGATAAATCAAGAAAATTTTGGTCATACAAGTTGAATGACACTCTTTGGGCTTACCGTACTACATTTAAGAATCAATGGGTATGACATCGTGTAAGATGGTTTACAGTAAGGCGTGCCATTTACCTTTAGAATTGGAACACAAAGCCTTTTGGGCAATCAAGAACTTAAATTAATGATTTTAAACCAGCAGGCGAAAAAAGTTTATTAGATATTCATGCTTTAGATGAGTTTAGGAGTGAGGATTATGAAAATGCTAGATTGTTTAAAGAAAAATTAAAAAGATGGCATGACAAGAAAATAGAAAATAAGGTCTTTAAAAGTGGAGACAAGGTGTTTCTCTATAATTCTCATGTTAAGTTGTTTCCAGGAAAGCTCGGATCAAATTGGGAAGGCCCCTGTATAGTTGAAGAATCCTATTCATCGGGAGTGGTGAAGCTCCAGGGAAAACACCCTCTCTTTCCTGGGTGGTGAATGGACAACATTTGAAAAATTATACAACAAAAGAAGATATAAGTGCAGTCACCATACATGTGATCATCCTAGAAGAGGTGATTAGGAAAAAATATACAAGGAAAGGAAACTGCAAGAAGGATAAAATCGAGCCTAAATGAGCAACATCACGGTCAAGTTATTGACCATAAAAGAGCGCTTCATGGAAGGCAACCCATGTAAAATATAGGTTTAAGTAAAATTTTAAACTTTCAATTAAATTTTAGTTAAGTATGTGTTTAATAAGGAACACATAAAGCTCCAGTGAAGTACAAGAAGTTTGGTTATGCTAAAATCCCATTCAATGGATGTTAATGTTGGTAAAAAATTTAAGCTATCATTTTTCTGACAAAACTTGGTGTTTCATTAAGTTTTAGGTTAATAAAGAATTCTCGGAGAGACAGGTAAATTTTGGCGACTTCAGAAGGTTTAACGACCAACTATACAGCGGGAATAAAATTTTGGCCGTATAGTTCCAGTCGTATAGATGTTTTTACATCTTCTCTTCCATTTTCGATAGATACAGTTAGTTTAACGGCCAACTATACGGCGAGAATATGTTTTCCGGTCATATAGTTGCGGTTGTATAGTTATCTACCCATCTCCGAATTTTTATTCTAGGATACCGAAAGTTTAATGACCAACTATATGGCGGGAATACTTTTTCTGGTCGTATAGTTGCAGCCGTATAGTTATCTACCCCATCTTCGAATTTTTATTCCAGGTTACCAAAAGTTTGACGACCAACTATACGGAGGGAATAAAATTCCCGCCCGTATAGCTGCGGTCATATAGTTGGTACTTCCATAGAAGTAAACGCTAAGTCGGTTCACAAGTATATGGTGGGACATATACGGGACGCCCCCGTATAGTTGCTCGTTATTGTAGGCGGCTAGGGTTTTCGACCTCCCCTTTTAAATTTAATTGCATCTAACCTTTTTCATTAAGTTTTCGTAGAGCTAAAGCCTCCGGCCTCGAAAAATCATCGCCATCCCCATACAAGCTCCTTCTGACAATATCTGTGCAGAGAAGTCATGCAACCATTTCATGTCAACAAAGTTTGGAGGAAGAAATAAGAGAATCCCATGAAGAGGATCGAAGAAATAGAACCTCAAGAAGCATCATCGCCATACAGCCCGAAGATCAAGGAAATCAAGCCACTCCCAAATTGGGAGGACATGTTCATGCAGAGGATGGAGATGATGAGGCAAGCATAGAAGATAAAGAGCAAGGATGAGTATCCCCCTAATCATTATTGTCACAACTTAAGATCTTATTATAAACCTCCTCTCGGTCCATCACCTCTCAAGCCTAAAAAGGTGCGGCCAGATGAGATTCATGATAAGATCTATCAATTGGAAATCGCATCAAAAGCATGGGTTGAAACTATTGGTGAAGGGATGGACTCATACTGGATGATGAGCAAAGACCTTGAGAAAAAGTTCAATGACATCGATGGTAGAGTTTGTTTCTTGATTAAAACTATTTTTGAGTTGACAGATGAGAATAAATTCCTCTAGAAGAATATTTTGAAGATTTAATTCGACATGGCCGAGCTCAGTAGCCGCCTTGCAAGCATAGCTAAGGCTTGCAACATAAAAGAATGTGATGTTCTTCTCACCCATGAGAAGGATTAGGTACCAACAAGGAGTTATTTGATCCCACCTGGCTTGATTCCAAGCTTGGGGAGATCTTTAAAGCTCTTGTAATCTATCTTATAAGTTTATTTTTTTCATTAGTTCAAACATAGAAATAAAATTTTGCATCATTAGAATTCCCTTCAGGTATAGTCGATACCTTTATGAAATTCTGAGTTCATCATTATATATGGAGTATTATTGAGTTTGTGGTTACCTTATTAGATATATGGACAAGATTGAGAATTATTTTACTTGCACTTGATGATAGCATTAGTAGTCTTCCACACCCTTGGTATGAATGGAACATACAAAGGTAATTTATTTGATATTTTTTGAGTTGATGATTTTATTTACAAAGAAAGAATTATCCTAGTAACAAAATTGAGAAAGAAACCTTCAACAAAGAAGAATTAAAAAGTGCTATCAAATTAGAGTGAGAAAAGATGAGGTAGAATATGCAAGCCATCAAGATACTTAATATACAATTGGAATTTGATAATTGAGATCATTAATCTTTGAATTCCCTCATGAGGTGGAATGTATGGCTAGCCTTTTTGCACAACACATAAAGATAAAAGTGTGAGAAAAAAAAGAAAATGTGCAAAGAGCGAATAGGCATACACCATTATCTTGTGGTAAGACAAAGAAACATTTGAGATTTTAAATCCCAAGTGAATATGTTAATCATAAGACACTTGGGACTACCTCGCTAACTCATTCTGTTGAACCAGTACAATCTTACATCATATAGAGAGGTAACCTTTTGTGAACTATTAAATTCTAAGGTGTGAAGTCTACTAATATTATTCGGATAGTTCAAGTAAGGTACTATTCATGAATTTAGTCTTATACATCTTGTATGATAAGCACATGCTGCAAATGCCTCATTTATTTTATTGGCTCATCTTCATGAATATGAGGATCATATCCATTAAGCTATAACCTTGCTTAGGACGAGAAAGAGTCTAAGCTTGGGGAGGTTGATGAGTGCATATTTGCATCATGTTTTATATTATTATTTTGCACTATAGTGATAAGATCTTGGTATTTTATGGTGTTTGCGTGCATTTTTTATGTATATTTTCACTAGGATCAGGGCAGCCGATGGATACGATGGACACAATTCTTGGATCAGTTGTACTAGAGCTAAAATGTCACATCCCAGAATTTTCCAAATTTTGTAATGTGAAAAATAAATAAACAAAATAAAGAATTGTTGAAATTTAGGGTGAAAAGATTTTTTTTGATTCTAAATGCAAACTTAAAATCCCATCTTGAACAAACTTGAGTAAAGTTTGAATCCAACTAAATTCAAATCAAGTGAAATGCTTTCTTCATAAAAGCATCTTAAAATGTAAACACTTGGAAAATAAACCAAAACCCTAAAACCCTAATGGAAGAAAAACATTTCCAAGTTATCTCCAAGCCTATGGTTTTGATCCATATGAAATTTTGTCAACAAAAAATTATAAATGATCAAGAATGACAAATAGAAATATTATAAAACCATATGAATTGGTTTCACTTAATTTGGGACCATAGATAAAATCTTATGAATTTAATAAGATAAGGAAATTGAATTTCCAAAGCTAATAAAACACCTATCTGGAAATCCATACCAAATGGTGAGCAAATAATCCTAAAAACATTTAAAAGGATAAATAAATCTTAAATAATATTTTACAAATTGGAATCACCAACTTTGGGACTATAAATAAAAAGATATGGATTTTATAAGATAAAGATAGAAATATTAAATGAGGAATATTTAAAGACCAAATTAAATCTAGGCCTAATCCATAAGAAAATGGAATGAAATAAAATCCAAATCCAAATAAAATAAAAGGATAGGATTTTCCAAATAAAATAAAGCGACATTAAACAAATTATGTTTCTATTTGAATAAAGACAAATACCCAATTTAAAATAATTAATAAATCATATTAAAAACTTTTCCAAATAATTCAAAGAGAATTATTTGACACCTTAATGAATAGATAAAATCTACTGAAAAGATTTGGAAAGATTTAGTTTTCAAATGGTGTTTTTGAAACAATAATTAATCTTATTTAAATTAATGCAAGGGCCTATTTTAAATAATTATTATACCCTAAAAACAATAAATGAATTATTCTAAATTTGACTCTAAAATGAACTATTAAACAGTATTTGGATATACATAAAGTTTGGTTGAAGTTTGAAATCGAATTGTTATTTGAAAAGTTTAAACAAAATCAAAATAGAAAAATAGAAATGGGAAAAGAAAAATGATCACAACACAAAAAAATAGTAGAAGCCAGCCCAACCCATCTAGACCACTAAGCCCAGCAGCCCACATCTCTCTTCTCCCCGAAGCGTTTCTTTTTCACCGCAGAAGGAACCCACACCGCCAATAAGTGTCTGGACCCACCTTCCCCCTCTCTCCTTAACTGACAGGCGGACCCCATCGCCACCTCAGCATCTTCCCCACTCGCGCTAACCTCGCCGGCCGTTTCTGGCCGTTGAAGACAGCGTCAATACGCGTTGCGGCCTCCATTAATTCCCCCTTGACCTCGCATACTTAATCGCCATGCTCCTCTCTCCCCTAACCAGCACCACCAGAAAGCCACCAGGCTGCTCCGATTTTGCTCGGAACCATCACTGCCTCCGGCAAGCTCCGGTGAAGATTCCAGCTAGTCGTTGTCGCCCTTCGCCTCCTCGACCACACAAGCACATTCCCCAGCCTCTAGAGCATCTCCCTGTGCTTCCCGTTTATCCGCGCGAGCACCATAGCCCCGACTATGACAACGACAGTACGCCTCCGCCGTCCGCCTCTACTCTGACGAGCTTTACTGGTAACATCGGACCGCGCCGCCCTCTCTCTTTGATGCTCCAATACTCCCCACTCTTCTGTGCATCTAACCGTGCCCCCCTTTTTCTCTGGCGTGCTCTGTAGCTTCTCCATCAACGACGTCTGAGCGCAACCGATGGTGACAACGACTCCGGCGAGCAATTGTCGACCATTCCGTGCGCCCCTACTCTCCTACAACCACATTGAGCATCAGTACGTCGTGGCGATTCCGGTGAGCTACTCCTCTGTCTCCCTTGCTTCCTAAATCACCGGCGACTGCATCGTCTGACCGCGCCGCCGCCTGTCGCCGCCGCTAGCGCCGCCCGTTTAGGGATAGTTGTTTTAGACCGTTAGATCATCATCCAGCGGATACGATAGAACCTAAGCGAAGAGGTATCTTTTGATCTGTTCCGTGAGATTTGCATTAGATCCAGCAGCCCACGTTAGTCGATCCGCGCGAAACGGTACTGGCGAATAGGAACAAGACACGTGGCCAGTCTGTTTGAATAAAAACCAGAAATGATATATTAGATGTTCAAGTTTGCAAAATTCATAACTTTTAAGCTACACGTCCAAATTTTGCAAATTTTATATCAATGGAATCAGCAAGACAAGTACTTTCTAACCATGCACTTTGTTTAGTAAATTGCTTCTGTTAAAATGGTTGTTTTTGCAGAAACTTGTGTAGGCATATTTTGAATATAAAATTCTTTCTAAAATTATTTTGGTGATAAAATCTTTGGAAAATGGTGTGTTTTGAACCTACTGACCATAGAAATCAATTTGTGGCTTCAAAAATATATTTGGTGAAGCAAAAGAATAAATCTTTGATTTAAAACATTTCTAGTCAAATAAAAATGTTGTTCATATGTTGAAAATACTTTTTGGAGAAAAACCTTTGGGAAAAGTTTTGATTTAAACTCTCTGACCCCAGACGCCAAGTTTTATGATTTAAAAATGTATTTGGTGAACCCTATAAAGATTATTGCTTTGCTAAAGGAATTTTCAACCACATAAAATCTTGATTTGGTTTAAAAATGGTTTATGGGTAAAATATTTTGCAAATGGTTTTGCCACTTTTATAAAATGGCCAATAGGTGTTTTAGAATGTTTATAACCTATTAGAAACCACTTTTCCAAATAAAATAATCTTTTGCATGCATTGATTTGTTTCTATTATTTTATGTGATGAATTGATTGAATGGTAGATTGAATATTTGCTTGCTTGATTGATTTTTAGTGGAATTTGAAGAGTGTGAACATTCCAAGATCAAGGAGTGAACTTATATTATCTACCAAAAAGGCAAGTGGTGCTTCATACTTTTGTCCTATTATTTTCACTATGCATTAGTGATATTTTGAGGTAGGACTTGCATGGAATTGTTGCTAAGTATAAACTATGCCATGGGAAATCCTAGTAGATGAAACCTTAGTAGAATTACCCTAAGTTAAGATTCCTACAACTATCATGCTTAGATTAGCTAGTAGAAAACAAGGGTGGATTATATTCATGATATGGAATATTTCTAAGTCAAGGACTTGTGTTTGTTTAACAAAACAACTAAGTGAATGAATCACCTGGGTGGAATGGAAAGAATGGTTTATATTGAGTGGTTACACAAGGCCCATTTCTATGGTTTACCTTGTGTATCTCACTTTTGGAATGCCACCCAGGAACAAAGAGATTTGATATGTCAAATGTTGAGAAGCTTCAAGTGTAGCCATTTGGCATTATGGGCTCTACCTAGATCATATAGGATGCAATAACTTAGCCAAATGGACAGTTGGTGGTAGGGGATGATAGGTTGGAACGCGTCCATTCTGGTCTAAGGGAAGGCTTTTGAAAGATCTTGTCTCGATGCATGTCGAGTCTTGTGGGGAAAGTGCACCACCTCTGCAGAGTGTAAAATCTAAGTACTTAGCCGTGTCCCCGATAATGGACAATTTGAGCATCAAGACATGGAAGCTATCAAGAATATCCTCATCCCAATTTCTAAGTGAAAAACTTGTGGTTGAACAAGGGTTTAAGGATCACCAATTTCTATTGGGAGATGCCTTGGGTGATTTTGACAAACAAAAACTTAGTGTTTTCAATTTGATCAGGAAAAATCTATTTTGAGCAAAGCAAGACTAAGATCCACTTATCCAAATGCATATAGATGATAGACTCCACTATACTACCATAGTATCACTTGCCAATACAATTCAAATGTATTGAACCTTGTGGCTGTAACTTATTATGTTGCAGGTTTGTTTGATGTTAATGAAGTATGTTGATTAGGATTACAAGTCTACAACCAACATGATTGCCTGTGGCACTTTGAAGATGAATGACTCCATGCTATATAGTTATTTCTTCTGCATTGTAATGAGATAGCCAAATGAGCTATGTAAGATGTAATGAATTATTTTATTCCTGGTTATAAAGTTGTATTATGACCTTTGTTTCTTGATATTACATCTTAATTGTGGATGCTAGCTATTGATCCAGGGACTAGCATTATAAACACAGGGATCTCTACCTTATATAAAGGGAGGGATCTTACAGATGGTATCAGAGCACTGTGTTGCCTGTAGGATTTTAACCCTAGGATTGGACAAAACCCCTTAGAAAAGTAGGAGTTGTATTTGTTCCAAAAACTTATTTACAAACAATCTTGTAAACTCTTTCCTCAACCTTTTGGTTTTAACTCTATATCTCTTCTATTTCAACTTAATGGATAAAGACTTCCCCATGACCAAAGACTTCAACTATATTTTCACCAAGGACTTCAACTTTGGATATCACTAAGGACTACAAGTGAGACAAGCACTACTAGCAAAACAGCAGTTAGTGGCGCACCTGAAAAGATCATCTGTGGCGCACTAGCAGTGCGCCACGTGCCTTGCGCTACGGCTATCTCCTAGCCGTGGCGCACTGCCGGTTGTGTCGAGATAGGCGTAGCGCACCTGCTAGTGCGCCATGGCTATGTGGCCAGGTGCGCTACGCGTAGGATATTCTGTGGAGCACTTCCTAGTGCGCCACTAAGCTTCTAAAGTGCGCTTTAGGTGTAGTGCGCCACAAAAGGTAGGTCATGTGTGCCACAGGTGTGTTTTTTGTTTTTTTAATTTCCGAGCCAAATTATATACAATACAGATTATATACAATATTACAGCAGATATACACACACAGATACAAGATATACAATTATATATAAAAATACACAATTTGAAAAACAAGATTGAAACAAATACATATAGATAAGTCTCATACATGAATACATAGTATAAGTTACATTGTTTCGATCAAGTTACAAAGTAGTTGGTGACATGCGAATACATGTGTCGATCGAACAAGTTAGAGCTCGGAAGCTCGCCTAGACATCTAAACTAGCTAGACACAAACGCGGGATAAACAACCAATGAAGATAAGCATGATCACCGCCGCGACGAAGCTCTAGCTCTTCATCCGGTTCCATGTCCTAACTCCCGCTAGATAGCGCGTGTATCTAGCTTCCGCCTCCACCATAGTGTTGTACCCTTTGTAGCTATTGCCGCTGAAACGGTCCACCTGTCTCCGACAGTCTTCCCAATCATCGTAGACTTCGGGAACCTGTCCCTTGTACACGACGTACCACGTCATCTATAAGTTGACAATAATAATTAACCGGTGATTGAAAAAAACATATATAATTAAAGTCGCATATGAAGATACACTTATAGAAAGTACTCCTAAATCAAAAAGACCAAACTCAAAAAGCATGCCTCATATATAACTAGGTTGTTCGACACACGAATATGCTACGATGGAACCGTCCGCCAAGTAGGATACACAACACCTGGACCTGTGCATAGCACAAGGCGGACAATCCCATCGCAGCACATTCACATATATAGTGTGCCACGACATTTTAATCATCGGCATTATTCTCGAAAAAGACCAAAGTAACTCGAAAAGAATGCCTCATATATATATACATAGGTTGTTGGACACAGGAATATGCTACGATGGAACTATAAGCCAAGTAGGATGCACAACATCTAGACTTGTGCATAACACAAGGCTTACAGTCCCGTCGTAGCACATTCACATATATATTGTGCCAAGACATTTCAATCATTGGCATTATTCTCGAAAAATACCAAAGTAGCTCGAAAATAATGCCTCATATATAACCAGCTAGGTTGTTGGACACAGGAATATGCTATGACGGAACGGTTAGCCAAGTAGGATGCACAATTCCTGGACTTGTGCATATCACAAGGCTAACTATCCTGTCATAGCACATTCACATATATATTGTGCCACGACATTTCAATCATCGGCATATTCTCGAAAAAGACAAAAATAACTCGAAAAGAATGCCTCATATATAACTAGCTAGGTCGTTGGACACAAGAATATGCTATGACTGAACAGTTAGCCAAGTAGGATGCACAATTCCTGGACTTGTGCATATCACAAGGCTAACTATCCCGTCGTAGCACATTCACATATATATTGTGCCACGACATTTTAATCATCGGCATTATTCTCGAAAAAGACAAAAATAACTCGAAAAGAATGCCTCATATATATACATAGGTCGTTGGACACTGGAATATGCTACGATGGAACCGTGAGCCAAGTAGGATGCACAAGACCTGGACTTGTGCATATCACAAGGCTCACAATCCCATCGTAGCACATTCACATATATAGTGTGCCACGATATTTCAATCATCGGCATTATTCTCGAAAAAAGAGTAAGGAAAAAAAGAAGGACCAAAGTGAGCAAAGGACCAAAGAGTAAGCAAAAAAACCAAGCATTGATTGATATATAATATTAATAAGCAAAAGAAGTAAGAAATGATTCATAAACCTAATAAGATAAGTATAGTAGCATGTACACTTGTCCACACACACACAAAGGTCATCTATAGTTTGTAACTACGACTAGGCCAACATCAAGCCTTCTGGCTCGGCTTAGGGAACGGGAGGACGCCTTGTCTCGTCATGAACTTCCTATAATCACCCTGCATCTCTAGGCGATCTTCTATGTCACGGTTATTCGGGATATTTCCTCCGTAGAAGATCCCCCCCGAAGTCATGTCATCACGAAAGATGATTGCCCCAAACTGCTGTTGGATGCAATACATCTCTTGTCTAATATCTGAATCATTGATCTTGGCCTTTGCTTCGGCCCATTGTTTAAGATGATCTGGCAGTGTAGAATTCTGCTGGTCAAGTAGGAACGCCCTCATGTGATGGAGTGCGTAGTAGGCTTCCTTCTTAATGTTTTCCGGCTGGTTCACGCTGGGGAACTCCGTTACGTGGTTGAAGATGTGCCTGCCGAACTTGACCTTCGTACGCACGAAGGTGTTGCCTTCCGTCGAGGCAAAGCCAGTGAGAGCATCATCCAGAACTTCCTTGATATTGTCGTAGTTTTTCTTCTTTTCTAGACTGAAAACATTTCTACCTCCTATAAATGAAACAAAAATTCTGACTCCGCTAGGAACATTTCTACACATTACACACCATGCAATTCAGCTAGATGCAGCTTCCAAAACAAAAGAATCATAACCAGGCTACAATGATTCTTATTAACTGGTACTGATTCTGGTGCAAATAGAACTACAGGTAGGTGGAAGCTGGATATAACAATTCGAGGTCGATTTGTCCATGGTGGATACGAAAAGAGTTCATTAGAATTTGTGGTTTCTGGTTTTCCATAAGGACCAAATTAGATTACTAGCAAGTGACAGCAAGCAGATTTTTGGTTTTCCATAAGGACCAAATCAGCACCCATGCTATTCTTTCTGGTTTTCCATAAGGACCAAAATTCAGATGATGTAATATACAATATAATTATCAAGGTTATAGACTTTATCTTCATTAATACACCAATATTAGAGAAGATATAGAATGCCTAACAGTTGTCCATATGCACAAAAGGAAATGCACTTTCTTATTTAAGAGTAAACTCTACTTTAGACTATAAAATACTAAACTTAAGGATTTTTCTAGATGCAAAAGGATGCCAAATCCCTCCAGATAGGCCTGGAAGTTGAGTTCAAGCTCATGCCTATCCAATGAACTTTATCCAATGCAATACTATCCACAGTAATCCTAATTATTATATAACTGGGAGAAAGCTAAGCTATCAAACGGCAACATGTAACTGCTACAACTAGACATAAACAAGTGTGCAGAAGGGGGAAAAGAAACAAAATAGAGTTGAGGCTACAACTAGACATAGAACTGCTACAGATCATGTCTGATGCTAAAAAGGTTCTTGTCGAAATACTGCTAGCAGAACTGCTACAGATCATGTCTGTCAGTTTAATGATGATGACAATGCCACAACCCACAAGAGGCAAAAAGCCATGAATTACAGTGAGAAATCAGATGGGCAAGGGAGGCAGAGAGCATCATATAGTAGGCTCTTTTGTTGAGGATCTATCATGCGTATAGGCTTTTTTTTATATCAGGTTCTTTCTTTCTTTCTCCTAATAACCACTCCTAATAACATTGATCTTGTGAAAATGCACGTTGACCAATTAATGAATCTAATGGAACCAACTGGAGGAGATAGGCTTGAATCAAGAGAGAAGGACATGGAGCGAGGCCTACTGAACCCTAACCATGGCCTGCAGAGAGAGGGGAGAGAGGGAGATAGGGAGAGAGAGAGGGAGAGAGAGGGAGAGAGGGGAGGGCGACGCTCACCTCTGATGGGCGGACGATGACGGGCGGACGACAGCAGCCTCCACCTCCTCGAGCGGCGCGATCCTCCTCCTCCACAAGAGGCGCGGGCCTCCTCCTCCACGGATCGGCAGAGGCGCGGGCCTCCTCCTCCTCCTCGAGAGCGCAGCGCGGCGGTGGCGGATCGAGATAGCAGAGCGGCGGTGGCAGATCGAGAGAAAGCAGCGGCAGTGGCGGTGTGGTGTCTGTGAGATGGGGATGAGAGAGGCGGACGTGGCACGCGCGGTTGACTAGTCCAACCCACATAGACGTAGCGCACCCTGGCCAAGTGCGCTACGGGTGGCGTGGCGCACTTGGCAGGTGCGCGCCTATGTGGGTTGGACTATCAGATAAGAGGGCGGCCACCCCACTAGTTAACACTAGCACTGTCCTATCCCACTGGTTCTGCCCACTTCTTTATTCTAAACTTGTGAGCCCCAAGGTTCGAATCCTGGTGCCCCACTTTTTTATTTTTATTTTAAAAATACTTTTAAATGTTCCAAAAAATGCCCAAAAGTGGTGATATATGCCATAGAAGTTTTGTTTTGTTTTTAAAATACTTTTAAATATTCCAAAAATGCCCAAAAGTGATAATATATGTCATAAAAGTGGTACAAATATGATTCAAAGTATAACTAAATTTCATAATAATTTGTCCATGAATATTACAATCTTTTCTGACCACGCGTCTTACAATATTTTTTGAGCTAGCGTTTTACAATCTTTTTTCCCTTCTTTGTCGCGGTTGAATAATTTAGCCTCGGCACTTTAATGTTTCTTCTTTCGAACGGCTACCTTTTTTGGGTAGGGTTGTCCTTTTTCTTCTTGTGATGTAGGTTGCTGCACCGTAGTCTTCGTCATCTTCAATCTTTGGATCGCCGTACTGGTCGAAGTCTTGCTCGTTGGCGACTCCATCCATTCCGATGATGTTTCTTTTTCCTCTCCTCACGACAACACGGCTAGGCTTTGTCGGGTCAGTAATGAAAAAACATTGGTCCACTTTGGTAGCCAGTACCCATGGTTCATTTTTCGCGGCCACGTTTGCACCGGTGGCCTTGGATTTGGCTGCTTCAGGTATAACCATGGTTGTGAAATACCGGTCTTCTCTTTCGACGCTCTTTGCCCATCTGACACGGAACATCGGCACCTTTTCTCCACAGTAGTCGAGCTCCCAGATCTCCTCGATTCTTCTGTAGAATCTTTCCTTCACGTTGTCATCAGTGTAGAATTTCGACGTTACGCCTGAGTTCTGATAATCACACTTGTTGTCCTTTTCCTCCGTGTAGAATGTGTAGCCGTTGATATCATACGCCTGATAGGTCACCAGGTTTTGCATCGGTCCCTGCGACAAGGTGAATATGATCTTTTCCGTGTCAGAAGAATGCGATCGCGGGGGATTATCAAGGAGCGTCTGCCTACACCAACGCGTGAAATCTGAGTTGTGCTCTTTGATTATTTCTCCCTGCGTCCTCTGTATGCCCAGTCGTACTTCTTCTCGATTAACCTTTTGTGCTTCATGCCCAAGGATAGACCAGTTCTAAATGCTTTGTAGCGACGAGGTTTGCTCGATCAAAGTCTGCGTCGAAAATCAAGTACGCATGCGATGCGATGACCCTCTCGGTGACCAGATCTGTCGAGCTTGCCAAGGTGCCTATTGACGGGAAGACCGACAGGGTTCTTGATGTCTAGATAATTCGTGAAGAAAGAGATGCACTCTTCGGCCAGAAAGCCCTTGGCTATGCTTCCATCTGGACGGGACCTATTGCGAACGTATCCTTTGATGTGTCCGTTCATCCTTTCGAACGCCATCATGCTGCGGAGGAACATCGTCCCGAGTTGTACGATGTCCTCCACGACATGGACCAGCAGATGCACCATAATGTGGAAGAATGCGGGTGGGAAGTAGACCTCAAGCTCACATAGTATCACCACGATATCCTCCTGTAGCCTCCCGAGCTGATTCATGCCAATCGACTTCCTAGAGATGACGTCGAAAAACTTGCAGAGGCCAAATAATGTTTCACGGACGTGCTCGTCCATTATCCCTCTTAGTGCGACCGGAAGTACCTGCGTCATTAGCACGGCACAGTCGTGAGACTTCATGCCACTGAACCTCTGCTTCGCCTTGTCTAGGTATCTGCTTATCTTGCCCGCGTAGCCGTAAGGAAATTTGACTCCTAGAAGGCACTTGAAAAACTGTTTGATCTCATCCTGGCTTAGAGTGAAGCAAGAAGGAGGGCAGTAATATTCGTTCTTCTTGAACTTTTTACCCTTCCGATGACCTTGTGTCGTCTCCGACTCATGATCATCGTCATCTTCCTGATCATCAGGAGTGGTGCGTCCTCCGTGAAGCTCCTTCCAGATACCCAAGCATATCAGGTCGTGCCTTGCTT
Source organism: Avena insularis (assembly GCA_023614405.1). Classification (NCBI taxonomy): domain Eukaryota; kingdom Viridiplantae; phylum Streptophyta; class Magnoliopsida; order Poales; family Poaceae; genus Avena; species Avena insularis. Next base: position 202,953,364 of record CM042691.1, on the reverse strand, counting down.
TCGGACCATCTTTCGTCCTATCTGGCATGTTGATTATGGTGGCGACCAGACTCTCGCACACGTTTTTCGTGATATGCATGATGTCGAGGCTATGAGGCGTGCGGAGAAACTTCCAGTATGGCAACTCCCAGAAAACAGACCTTGTTTTCCATACCTTCATCAGCGGCTTGTCTTGTTGCTGCCTCTTTCACTTCTTTCCAGGCTTAGGACAATCTTTCCAGTTTTTCAGCAACTCTTCCACTTCTTCGCTGCTCCTACGCTCTGGGATTCCTCGGGTCTCGGATTTGCCATCGAATAGGTCTCCACGTTTTCTCCATGGATCATTCTTGCCGAGCCACCTCCGGTGCGCCATGAACACGGTTTTCGATAGGAAAGTACCATTCCACTTTTCGACGTGCTTTCTTCCCTTTCTTGTATCGACTCATGCCGCACACCGGACATGTGGTTTTCTCCGCGTCCCCGCCCCGATAAATGATGCAATCGTTGATGCATACGTGATATCTAACGTGCTGTAGATCGAGAGGACAGACGATTTTCTTGGCGTCCTCGATACTTGTTGGAGATGTGTTCCCCTCCGGGAGACGATCGTGCCAGAATGCCATCATATCGTCGAAGCTTGCATCGCTCAATTTTTGTTTTGCCTTCATCTCCATAGCCTTGAGCGTTACATTCAACCGGGTATCATCGGGCCTGCATCCTTCATACAATGGAGTAACCGCGTCTTTCTCAAGTTGCGCAAGCTTGGCTTTCTCTCTAGCGGCAGCCCTGGCGTTACTCGTCTGCTTGAGAAGCAGCTCTTGCACATAAGGGTCCCGCACCCAGCCTGACGTTGTTCTATCGTCGTCTGCTCCTACGGCATCTAGATCATTACCATCCCGGTCTGCTTCCGCACCTTCACCATCTCCAGGAGACTCTTCATCATCTCGCCCGTTCTCGCCGTGATGATGATCATCGTCATGTTGGCCACCTTCACCGTCTCCATCGTCTTCGTCATCGCTTATCCAACGAGTGTATCCATCCATGAAACCATGGCGGAGCAGGTGCGCCTGCAGATTCCCGGAATCTGGGTCGATCACCCAGTTGAGTTTGCATCTTCTGCATGGACATCTTATATCTGTCTTGTTATTTCGTATCATGTCGGTCGTCGCACATTTCAAAAATCTAGCCACAATGCCTTCGCTCATTATGCGGACCATTTTTGCCTGCACGGTGTAAACGGTACAATTAGAAGTCTATTAGAACCACATATATGAATGCATGCATGCAATGGTCGATAGAAAATTTCGGCATGACCTATCCTAAAATTAGGACCTTTGCGAAATGCCAAACTCTTGCCAAAATGGAAATGAATCAACATTTTGGCAAAACAAATGACAACTTGTTCACATACAAACACAAGAGAGAGAGACCGATCCATACACACATGAACATATCATTATCCTCTCCATACACACATGCATGAGCATCATCGATAGTCTCCATATACACACACATATGACCATCGATCCTCTCCATACACACATCATGAGCATCAATCATCTACATACATATGAGCATACCATATACACATGAACACATCCTTACATGGACAACTTACCGAGATGAGAGACCAATCGCGAGAAAGATGGAAAGGAGATGTGCGCGCGAGACCAGAGAAGGAGATGAGAGACCGGAGACCTTCCTCTATTACTTATGTAACATCCAAGGCAAGTTCTACATGCTAAAAATGGTGAATGGGTGGAGAAATTGAGGTGGGAAGGAGAAGATCCCGACTAGATCTAAGGAGGATGAAGAAGGGGAAAGTGAAGTGTGGGGTGGTGGTTGTGGTCACACATGTGCACATAAAGTGCTGTAAAAAAAATCGACACATCCGTGGCGCACTCTGCCCTAGTGCGGCACAGGGAGGAGTAACATCCGTGGCGCACATGCCATAGTGCGCCACGGATGTGTCTGGCCATTTCACAACAGAGGGGGGCATGCGCTTAGGCGTAGCACACCCCCTCCATGTGCGCCACGGTTGGCACTAACAACCGTAGCGCACCTACCCTATGTGCGCTACATATGTTTGGCGTGCGGCCAACAGGGCCCTGGCCCAAACATATCTGTGGCGCACTATGGTCATGTGCGCCACGGTTGTTCTAGTTACTAGTAGGGCACTGCCCATAGGTGAGCCACGCCTGTTTTAGCCATGGGGCACTTCAACCATGTGAGCCACGGATGTGCTGATTACCTATATCCATTTTCCTAGTAGTGAAGAAATGTTACTCAAGAATTGAAGACTAAGGAAACACAACTTAGAAGGAACCATCATCACCTTTGAAGTTTTGTGACCAAGACACAAGAATTTTCCCAAGGAAACTATGATCTCATTCAAGAAGAATCAACTAAGAAGGATGGAATGATCTCAAGTGAACCATATAGTTGGACCACCATGTTTAGTTTAAATTAAACCCACCAACTTATGTGGTGTAGAAAAAATATTTTATTGCCTAAAAATGTGCTTGAAACTTGTTGTTTGATTGGAATGTTTGTTTTTGATTGCTTGCACATTGCTTGTTTGAATTGTGATGTGTGTGATTAGAATTGATTCCTTAGAAATCTTTTGCCTATTCTAATCCCAATCCAACCCAAACAGATGACTACTCCAAGAAACTACAACATCAAGGATGGAGACAACAACAACCAAGAGATCAGCATGAGAGAACTCATAGTAACCCAAACCCAGTTGAACCAAGTGACAACTCAATTTTTGTCCAAAAACAATGATTTAGACCCAACCATGCAAAAGTTTTTGGAAACTCAAACCCAATTGTTGCATAGGATGACAAGTCAAATGATCAACATGGGAGGCAACTCTTCCCAAGGACTTTATGACAACAAGGATGTCAAGGATAATATTTTAGAAGGAACTCAAGCTTGCAATGTTTGTGGAGACAAGGATCACACTTCCAAAGAGCATGAAGATCAATGCCCCAATTGTGAAGAGAAACATCCAACTAATCAATGCCCCACATCTCAAGCTACTTGTTTCCTATGTGAAGGAAATAATCATGTCCCTATCCAATGCCCCATCTATTCCATAGTTCAACAAAGGAAACAAGGTGGAGTGCAACAACAGATTGTAAACTACCATGAGGGGACAACTTCTACCAAGAAGGGTGAAGACAAAGGAAAATCTCAGCTTGCACCTCCATGCAATATGACTCAATTTGATGGACCAAAGAGGAGACATATGTATTATCCAAGGAAAAGATCAAGGAGACCAGGAAACTTTCCCACCTTTGAGATAAGATATGAAGAACATGAACTAGAAGCACTCTTAGCTTTGGAGAAGCCCAAGAAGAAGAAGGACAAAAGCCAAGTGCAATGTTGCCATTGCAAAGAAATGGGACACTATGCCAATGAATGTCCTGAGAAGAAACAAAAATATAAGGAGATTAACCAAGTGTGGTGCAACAACTGCAAAGAGCTAGGCCATTATGTATCAACTTGTCCACAGAAGATACGAGAAGAGCTCAATCTTGTCACATGTTACAATTGTGCTAACCAAGGTCATTATGCAAGCAACTGTCCAAAAAAGATGAAGCACAAGATAAAGCCTATGAAGGATCTCAGCCTTTTCACATGTTTCAAGTGTGGAAACAAAGGACACTATGCAGATGTATGCCCAGAGAGATTTCAACAAGATCCCAAGCAAGCCAAGAAGTAATCTAGTTGGAAAATTTTTAAGGGTGGTACTACCCTAGTTGCTTTGAGCCAACTTGTAACCCCTATCTTTCCCAAATCTCGGGACGAGATTTATTTTAAGGGTGGTAGCCTGTCACATCCCAAAATTTTCCAAATTTTGTAATGTGAAAAATAAATAAACAAAATAAATAATTGTTGAAATTTAGGGTGAAAAGAAACTTTTTGATTCTAAATGCAAACTTAAAATCCCATCTTGAACAAACTTGAGTAAAGTTTGAATCCAACTAAATTCAAATCAAGTGAAATGCTTTCTTCATAAAAGCATCTTAAAAGTTAAACACTTGGAAAATAAACCAAAACCCTAAAACCCTAATGGAAGATAAACATTTCCAAGTTATCTCCAAGCCTATGGTTTTGATCCATATAAAATTTTGTCAACAAAATTTTTATAGATGATCAAGAATGACAAATAGAAATATTATAAAACCATATGAATTGGTTTCACTTAATTTGGGACCATAGATAAAATCTTATGAATTTAATAAGATAAGGAAATTGAATTTCCAAAGCTAGTAAAACACCTATCTGGAAATCCATACCAAATGGTGAGCAAATAATCCTAAAACATTTAAAAGGATAAATAAATCTTAAATAATATTTTACAAATTGGAATCACCAACTTTGGGACTATAAATAAAAAGATATGGATTTTATAAGATAAAGATAGAAATATTAAATGAGGAATATTTAAAGACCAAATTAAATATTGGCCTAATCCATAAGCAAATGTAATAAAATAAAATCCAAATCCAAATAAAATAAAAGGATAGGATTTTCCAAATAAAATAAAGTGGCATTAAACAAATTCTGTTTATATTTGAATAAAGACAAATCCCTAATAAGAATGATTAATTAAATCATGGGAAAATAGTACTTGGAATTTACCCAAGTGGAATGAAAGCTATTTAATTAACTTAATTGGGATCAAAGAAATCTTCCAAATAAAATTTATGGAATTAAAACTATAATTAATTTCATTGGAATAAAGACAAATATCCAATTTAAAATAATTAATAAATCATATTAAAAACTTTTCCAAATAATTCAAAGAGAATTATTTGACACCTTAATGAATAGATAAAACCTACTGAAAAGATTTAGAAAGATTTAGTTTTCAAATGGAGTTTTTGAAACAATAATAAATCTTATTTAAATTAATGCAAGGGCCTATTTTAAATAATTATTATACCCTAAAAAGAATAAATGAATTATTCTAAATTTGACTCTAAAATGAACTATTAAACAATATTTGAATATACATAAAGTTTGGTTGAAGTTTGAAATCAAATTGATGTTTGAAAAGTTTAAACAAAATCAAAACAGAAAAATAGAAATGAGAAAAGAAAAATGATCAGAACACAAAAAAAAATAGCAGAAGCCAGCCCAACCCAGCTAGCCCACTAAGCCCAGCAGCCCACCTCTCTCTTCTCCCTGAAGCGTTTATTTTTCACCGCAGAAGGAACCCACACCGCCACTGACTTCCTGGACCCACCTTCCCCCTCTCTCCTTAACCGATAGGCGGACCCCATCGCCACCTCAGCATCTTCCCCACCCGCGCTAACCTCGCCGGCCGTTTCTAGCCGTTGAATACAGCATCAATACACGTTACTGCCTCCATTAATTCCCCCTGACCTCGCATACTTAATTGCCATGCTCCTCTCTCCCTTTTCCCCCAACCAGCACCACCAGAGAGCCACCAGGCTGCTCCGATTTTGCTCGGAACAATCACTGCCTACGGCAAGCTCCGGTGAAGATTCTGGCCAGTCGCCGTCGCCCCTCGCCTCATCGACCACATGAGCACATTCCCCAGCCTCTGGAGCATATCCCTGTTATTCCCGTTCATCCGTGCGAGCACCATAGCCTCGACTACGATAACGACGGTACGCCTCCGTCGTCCGCCTCCACTCCGATGAGCTTTACTGGTAACATCCGACCGCGCCGCCCTCTCTCTTTGATGCTCCGATACTCCCCACTCTTCTGTGCATCTAACCGTGCTCCCCTTTTTCTCTGGCGTGCTCTATAGCTTCGCCATCAACGACGTCTGAGCGCAACCGACGGTGACAACGACTCCGGCGAGCAATTGTCGACCACCCCATGCGCCCCCTACTCTCCTACAACCACGTTGAGCATCAGTACGTAGTGGAGATTCCGGTGAGCTACTCCTATGTCTCCCTTGCTTCCTAAATGACGCATTGTCGCCGCTGTCATAGCGCCGCCTTGGTTAGGGATAGTTGTTTTAGACCGTTAGATCATCATCCAGCGGATACGATAGAACCTAAGAGAAGAGGTATCTTTTGATCTGTGCCGTGAGATTTGCATTAGATCCAGCGGCCTACGTTAGTTGATCCGCGCGAAACGGTACTGGTGAATAGGAACAAGACACGTGGCCAGTCTGTTTGAATAAAAACCAGAAATGATCTATTAGAAGTTAAAGTTTGCAAAATTCATAACTTCTAATCTACACGTCCAAATTTTGCAAATTTTATATCAATGGAATCAGCAAGACAAGTAATTTCTAACCATGGACTTTTCTTTTAGTAAATTTCTTCTGGTAAAATGGTTTTTTCTGCAGAAACTTGTGTAGGCATATTTTAAATATAAAATTCTTTCTAAAATTATTTTGGTGATAATATCTTTGGCAGATGGTTTGTTTTGAACCTACTGACCATACAAATCAATTTGTGGTTTCAAAAATATATTTGGTGAAGCAAAAGAATAAATCTTTGATTTAAAACATTTCTAGTCAAATAAAAATGTTGTTCATATGTTGAAAATACTTTTTGGAGAAAAACCTTTGGGAAAAGATTTGATTTGAACTCTCTGACCCCAAACACCAAGTTTTATGATTTAAAAATGTATTTGGTGAACCCTATAAAGATTATTGCTTTGCTAAAAGCATTTTCAACCACATAAAATATTGATTTGGTTTAAAAATGGTTTATGGGTAAAATCTTTTGCAAATGGTTTTGCCACTATTAGAAACCACTTTTCCAAATAAAACAATCTTTTGCATGCATTGCTTTGTTTCTATTATTTTATGTGATGAATTGCTTGAATGGTAGATTGAATATTTGCTTTCTTGATTGATTAGTAGTGGAATTTGAAGAGTGTGAATATTGCAAGATCAAGGAGTGAAATTATATTCTCTACCAAAAAGGCAAGTGGTGCTTCATACTTTTGTCCTATTATTTTCACTATGCATTAGTGATATTTTTAAGTAGGACTTGCATGTAATTTTTGCTAAGTATAAACTATGCCATGGGAAATCCTAGTAGATGAAACCTTAGTAGAATTACCCTAAGTTAAGTTTCCTACTACTATCATGCTTAGCTTAGCTAGTAGAAAATAAGGGTGGATTATATTCATGATATGGAATATTTCTAAGTCAAGGACTTGTGTTTGTTTAACAAAACAACTAAGTGAATGAATCACCTAGGTGGAATGGAAAGAATGGTTTGTGTTGAGTGGTTACACAAGGCCCATTTCTATGGTTTACCTTGTGTATCTCACTTGTGGAATGCCACCCAGGAACAAAGAGATTTGAGATGTCAAATGTTGAGAAGCTTCAAGTGCAGCCACTCGGCATTATGGGCTCTACCTGGATCATATAGGTTGCAATAACTTAGCCAAATGGACAGTTGGTGGTAGGGGATCATAGGTTGGAACGCATCCATTCTGGTCTAATGGAAGTCTTCTGAAAGATCTTGTCTCGATGCATGTTGAGTTATTGTGGGGAAAGTGCACCACCTCTGCAGAGTGTAAAATCTAAGTACTTAGCCGTGTCCCCGGTAATGGACAATTTGAGCATCAATACATGGAAGCTATCAAGAATCTCCTCATCCCAATTTCTAAGTTAAAAACTTGTGGTTGAACAAGGGTTTAAGGATCGCCAATTTCTATTGGGAGATGCCTTGGGTGATTTTGACAAACAAAAACTTAGTGTTTTCAATTGATCAGGAAAAATCTATTTTGAGCAAAGCAAGCCTAAGCTCCACTTAGCCAAATTCATATAGATGATAGACTCCACTATACTACCATAGTATCACTTGCCAATACAATTCAAATGTATTGACCCTTGTGGCTGTAACTTATTATGTTGCAGGTTTGTTTGATGTTAATGAAGTATGTTGATTAGGATTACAAGTCTACAACCAACATGATTGCCTGTGGCACTTTGAAGATGAATGACTCCATGCTATATAGTTATTTCTTCTGCATTGTAATGAGATACCCAAATGAGCTATGTAAGATGTAATGAATTATTTTATTCCTGGTTATAAAGTTGTATTATGACCTTTGTTTCTTGATATTACATTTTAACTGTGGATGCTAGCTATTGATCCAGGGACTAGCATTGTAAACACAGGGATATCTACCTTATATAAAGGGAGGGATCTTACATAAAAGGAGTCAAAAAATAGCATAAATCGCTAATTTGGGAAATATCAATAACACCAGAAGAAAACATGCAGTGATCACAGCAGGAAGAAGATTTAACGACCAACTATACGGAGGGAATACTTTTTTTGGCAGTGTAGTTCCCACCATATAATTGCCGCCACCACCGCCTGCTCAAGTAGTTTCTCCTCGTGCAATCATAATGGGGAGACGAGATATAAAACACCCAGAAATCGTCGAAAACCTCACCTCCCGGAAGGATCTGGAGGGGAAACTTGCCCAAGGGATCCATCTTCTCCCTACGCAGATCTGGGAGGCCAAGGCATCAATCTTCATCATCAACCAGTGCATCACCACCACCTCCATCCATCTCATCTACATCTTGCCTAGATCTTGTTGTAATTTCCGTACACGTTGTGGATTTATACAAGAACTATTCATCTATAATTGGTTCTATTATCATTGCCATGATGTTGTTTGCCTCCATGTCTGAGTAGATAGTTAGTTCTTGGGGAGATGGAGAAACCCTAGCATATGATTGGGATAATATAGAGATTATCATGTTATACATCATTATGTGTATGTGTTGTCTTCATCTTGATGTTGAGATTTTTGCACCTCTTAATATTTGCCTCTTATGGGGACTTGATGAAGGGGATTACTTTTTGGTAGATGGAGGGATGATAGCACTTACTATTAATATAAATATATTATCATTCTTCATGTACTAACTTGGGGAAGCAAGGATAACTCATTAAGCCATGTCCATGCCACGGGAGAAATCCATTAATAGTGAGATAATATGATTCATGTCGGTTACCTGCCAGTTGTGGTTATGACGGATGATGTGAGCAGTGGTTGCTGCCTATTCGTCCATATATGGAGCTCCTCCCACATACATATATGTCATGGGAATATTTGTTATGATAATCTTGATTACTCTATCTAAATTGTTAGCGGTGTATCCACCACTCCCTGAGAATTCCTTTTTCCCTATTGCAGTTCCAAACTCTCTTACGTACGCGATTCTTACTTTCTACATTAAGTTTTACTTTAGTTTAATTAATTTATTTGTTAAATCAAAAACCCAAAAACAATCCTATTTTTCTTGCATCTTAAAATTATTTCTTAAGTACTTCTTTTAGTTTTCGTTAAAAGCATTTTAGTCTTTTGTCTGCTTCTCCATGTGGGATCGATATATTTATTTTGAAACTAGCTTCAAACGATCTGTGCACTTGCAGTCATCAGAACCGTGGGAAATCCAATTCCATGTGATGCTGGAAATGACATACAAACCAGTCACAACTTTAGGGAACCTTTTGGACCCTATGGGGGTAATACCAATCCTATCTTCCTATAAGAGTGTCTTGGTAGTTATTACAAAAATATGTATGAATGGATCAAGGAAAAAGCAAAGGAACCATCTTAAGTGTTGGAAGATGCATAGGAAAATCCTAAAGAAGGTCAAGCAAACTCTATTCATATTTCAATGACTAACCTCAGTCTAGGTACTTCTAATCAATAATACGCACCTCCTGGATGCTCTTATGCTCTAGAAGGCAGTAGTCAGACTTCACGTCATCATGGACGGAACTCTAGTAAGAACTGGCAGAGGGTGAAAGTAAGAATGGAAAGTAAGCGAAAGGGAAGAGTGCTTGAATAATGTATATATTGGGTAATTCATATTGTACTATTTGAGAGGATTGCTGAAATAAGTGAGGATATACACACATGGACAAGAAAGTTCTTGTAATATAGATAGGCAATGTAATATGTAAGGCGAAGAGTAGTAGTTGGGAAGTTTAGTTCATATGTAACCTATATGAAACCTATGTATAACATGGTATATGTTTGGTTGTTATTGACTTTTGGTTCTTCTTGAATCTTTTTGATTCACTAGATCTGTACATGAAATTTGACTTGGTGTGCAAAATCATGTTGCATCATCAAGTCATTTTTTGATGTTATGGACCTAGATAGATAAGGGATTCATGTAAGGGAGTGACGAGTTCTAAGTTCCAAGGTGAAGACATGCATGAAGAGTAAAGTCAAATAAAAGGTACTTTGAAGTATGGATTAAATTAAGATCATTATTAGTTGGTCATAGAAAAGAAGACTAATATAGGAATGGTATGGAGCAGTTTAAAGTGATGAACTTATGTTCATTCATAATAGGTGATATTTTTAAGGAGAAAGTGAAGTAGAAATAACTAGGTACCAACAAATGGTGCAGAGAAGAAGAAGTTTAGGGAACCAAAGTGGATTCAAGCTCTGATAACTCAAAGAGAATTCCAGTAGTAAGTTGAAAACCTATAGAATAATTCATACACCTAGGATGGTCCATGGCTGGTATTAGATTGACTTAGTTAACCAGATCATCTTAGCATTTCATAAAGAACATAAAGCTTGGCCTATGTTAAATAAGACATAAAGGAGTATAAAAATTAAAGCGACTGTTTTCCAAGACGCTTCGCGAAATTAGGCCTACCAAATAGAGAATGTCCAAACAGTAAATAAGACAAATAATGTTGGAAGATTCACTTCGGAGATCCAAAATTGTGTGGGTATACCGTAAATTCTTTCATGAGACCTTAAATAGGTAGAGTATAAGCTAGACAAATACCAATGTCCTAACCATGAAAACATATAGTGGTATATTCAGGAGTTGGAGAGCATTAGAAGACTCCAAGGGGGAGAGTGAACAATGATGAAGCATTAATATTCAATATCTGGAGTAAGGTTAAGGAAGAATCATAAACTATGATTCAGATAGACCTTATATTCACAAGGTTAATGAGACTCTTGGAAGTATGATAATATAGAAATTAAGATTCATACCTTAGGGTGATAATCTGTAGCTCAATGGGGATAAAGTTGTTTTAACCTCTAACACCCAAACAAAAAATAACTAAGAATCAAATTACTCTTAGTCTGAATTTCAGAGTAGCAAAACAAAACTATAATGAGTATTAGGTATTAGTGGTTTGGACTAAATGATTCTAAAAAATTATTAGCAAGACATAAGAACTAAATATACCATAAATAAGTTAATAATAGAGCCACGGCTATAGTTGGCCAAAGTCTAAACCTAGATCTTTTCTTAGTTAGAATTTTATAGAAGCAAACATCTCTTGAAAAGATGTCCTAATCCAAAGATACATAGAAAGGACCTGTTCGGGTAGGAGTGTTACATGCAAAGTAATCACGGTAACACATGGGATTGACTGATGGCCATTGTCAAGATAAAAGAGAATTTAGGAAAAGTTTAAATGAAGATACATCAAATATCTTCATCATGGATTTAAAGAGTCACCATCATCTGAAGAAGTCAGGTATACCTTCCGAAACATAAGAGAGTACGAACTTCAGGGATGAAGTTGAGTTTAAGGGGTAGAGTCTATAACATCCCAGGATTAGCATCTCTAAATAGACAAGACACATGTTTGTGCATTGTATTCGTGCATATGAAAATCCAAGGAATTTTCGCGCAAAACTAAAGAAGGAGTAGAGACATAGAGATCTCTCTTATTCTTGTGGAAACATCGGGATAAGTGTGTTGGATTTTGAGATGACCTCTACTGAGTCTTTGTGTTTTGAGGCAAAAATAATGCAAACATGAATTTGAATTCAAATGAATTTCAAAATTCACAAATTGAAATATGACAACATTTAATAACTTATTGGATTTGAAACAAAATGAAATTGTGTTATGGATAATTATAGCATTCAATAATTGATATATAATTATGAATAATCAATATAAACCTTACAATAAATAAGAATTGAATTCATATTTAGATATAAGATATAAATATCTAGTTAATTAATCACAAAAAGAAGGAAGTTTAACTTTATAATAATATAATAAATCAAAATTATATTTACAAATGAATAATAAAAAGAAAGTTCTAATTTTATTATACATACAACATTACAAGGTAATTACAAAATACAACTTTAGAATAAAGAATTACATAAATAAGAAAATAAAAAGAAAACCCTAAGATAATGTTCGTTCATCATCTGGTATCTTCTTTCTCCTTCACTTTAATTCATGTAAATCAACTAAAAATAAAACAAAATAAAAGTAAAGGAAAAAGGGGTTAGTGAATTAATTGAGCTCTCAGTATTAACAGTGAGATGCACTATTACTATTCATCATTAAGCTTATAAAGTAAAAGGGGCAAGTTTCACCAGTATCTGTTCCCATAATGAAATGTGCCTCAGTACAACCTTATTGGCCAAGGGGCAAGTGTCACCAGGTAAGAACATAATAAAGAAGTAGAAGTAACTGCCAAATTACTTGATCTGATCCATAGGAAAAGCTAAACATTCAAGCAGCTCACACACCACATGCAGTTAGTGTGCTGTCAACAGCAAGCGAGAGGAAGGGGCATAAGATCACAACTCGTACATAGCGAGCCTGCTTTGCTCACCAGTTCACATCCATAGCCACAACCAAAGTTCTCTCTCAAGAACACACAAGGAACCCCATAATATTTTCAGCCAGATTTCCATTATCTCAACTAGCAAAACCTTACAGAAAACCTATCAGATCACCAACAAGATAGTTACATAGGAGGGGTGTACCAGGTGTTAGGAAAGGGCAATCCAGGAGAAGAAGGCCAAGTAGCAACAAGGAGGAGAAGGTGGATCAAGCCTACATCAAGTAAATCTAGAAGTAGTAGTAATAAAGCAGCATCTCCAACATGCCATAGATCACTCACAAGTGATGACTGGGTTCCTGCACCAACAACAGGGTTAATGCAGTACTTGTAGCAGAAAATATTTAAGAGTTTGTCCCGATGGGAGCTCGGCGAACGAAAACAACACAACCCCGCAGCCACATTATCAATGCGGCCACATCATCAAGTTACTAGAAAAGCGATAATTGAGAGAGGTTTAAAGTATCTAATAACAAAGAACTCTTAACAAGAACAAAATAAAATAAGACGGAAAGTAAACAAGAATATGTGATTATGATTATGAAAGTTTGCAAGATGATGGAAAGAGTTCACAAGAAGTAGTGGATCCACCGCTAGTAATTAAAAAGAGTGATCAAAATTATTATAATGAGTAAGACCATGTATGATATGTGTGGGAGGAGATCCATATATGGACGAATAGGCAGCAACCACTACTCACATCATCTGTCATAACCATAGCAGACAGCAATCGACATCAACCGAATTACTGCGCTATTAAGGGATTTCTCCCGTGGCATGGACATGGCTTGATGTGTTCTTGTAACACCCTCAGAATCGGCCCTATGCAAGTTTCAGCGGTTCCCGCCAAACCCGCATAGAAACGATTCAAAGGTGCCCACCAGGCACTTGCGTGCGGGTGGAAAACGAAGTAATATCATTACACAACAGTCCATGATGGAACCCACAGAACAGATATATATATACAACAGCGACTCAATGAGTCAAGAATACAAATATAATATACAAAGATCCAAATCACCTTGAAAACGATAGAGCGTCCGACTACGGACAACATGCAAATGGGGCTAAGAGCCCTGAAGAATAACCAATGGCGTCCATAACCCTGCCCAGGCCAAGCCGGAAGGGTAACCCTGCTAACGACGTCGATCTCAAAACCTGCTTAAACAAAAGGGTTGCCGACAAAGGGCAAAGGAAAAAGAGAGAGCGGTCAGTACTGAGGCCAGTACACGGCGAGGCTAGAATTCGGCGGTCCTCGCCTACATAGGTATGGTGGACAGAAGCGGCAGCGCAGCATGCACTAAACAACCTATAGAGACTCGATATAACTGTCGCTATCAGAGAGGGGCAATAAGGACCTATCCGGAACCAACCTGATACTACCACCAAACAAACCCATCCTGGTATTTCCCCCTCGAGACCAAACGAGGAAGTCAACCGAGGAACTCACACCGTTGGCAGTTTTATTTATTCCGTTATAGTTGCGGCAGTTACTAGTCAAATATAGATAGTCATCCTGATAAAATAAGCAGTGGGAAGTTTTATTTAACCATTCCGTTGTAGTTGTGACACTTACTAGTCAAATACAATTAGCATGAGATATCCCAAAACCCAGCAGTTGTTGGTACTTTCATTTAGCCATTCCATTGCAGTTGAGCTGATTACTAGTCACATCGGATACAAGTCAAATTATAACAGTAAACTTTAGTTATAGTTGTCTATGATCGAGAATTGTGCTCCAAGTCGTCCATAACCGTGGACACGGCTTTTCGAAAAGATTTAACCCTGCAGGGGTGCACCAAAGTATCCACACGCAATTAGCATGAGATATCCACACGCACTTCGACCCTTTTTGCCAGATCAATTAACATACACCCATCGGTATGTCGGCGGGGCCTAAGTCATGACGTTTCCCAGACCCAAAGCAAGTACATGGGGCCCACCCCACTAAGTCTTCCCGCAACGAAGTCGGCCGGTCTCCGAGACGGACTCAGGGTTTGGGTGGATGGCTGTAAATGACTGGGAACCCGAAAAGATGACTGGGCTTGTCGATACAGCGAAAACGTGTCCCGATCCTAAACAGTACACGTGCAGTACATCGCACAATTTAAATAAAGCAGTAAAGCATGGCATAAGTACAGGATAGTAAATAAAACCTCAAACTAGTTGTGGCCCCCAGTACAATACTTGGAATCAGGTACTAAATCGATGGGGTGCCCACACATCCCACATGTGGTTAGCGCGCTCGATCTCGGAACAGGTGTCAAGAACTCGGGATCCTACGGGACACCAGTGAGCGGTCGGAAACCAAATATTGTCTATCACCCACCGGTGCCTCTGCATTTACCTACTTCAATTTTAGTTATTAAACAGTAATTAAAGCCATGATCAACTCCAACATTAAACACACGGTCATACTCCAACAACTGTGGTTCTTGATGACACACAACAGCACTTGAGCAAGCGACTACGACGCGCAAGTCCAACTATCTACCAATCAACAGGTAATAGGATGTGTCCAAGGCAATATGAGGCTGCAAGGGATATCACGGGTACGAAAACTAGAGCATCGCAACACCGATAGCAATAGATCAACAGGAGGGAATAAATACTATAAAAGTAAGATAGGTAGAAAGGGGAAGATGCTCGCCTGAAAACATTGCCGAAGGTTCAACCGAAGATCGGGTCGACACTCGCATCAACTCAACGGCCTTATCCGCGAAGAAGCAAAACACTAGAATAAACACCGGATGCACTATTTAATACTACGGCAAAAGATCGGGCATGATGCATGTATGATGTATGACATGGCAAAGATGCGATGCAATTAGGCAATATTAAGCGGAACCGGGGTCCCGATAATTATTTACTAGGTTCATGTTGTTTAGATGCCCCGCAATTAAATGTTGGATTAGCAAGACAAAAACATGACATCGGTTCGCTACACAAATTTAAATGGGACCAATAAGACTCGATTTGCCCGCATATGGTCCCATATTTAATTATATGGTGAATCGACATAAGGCCCCCAAACCACATGACAATATGCATGCATGAACAATTAATATGCGACAGTTTTATATCTAGCATTTATAAAATAGGGGCTCGGGAAAGGTTCACACATCTGGGTTCGGAAGATCTTGGTTCTGGGGGGTTCAGGGTTCGACAGGGTTCGACGGGGATCGAGGTTCAGATTCAAGATGGAGAACTTGTTGCGACGTGCTGGAGATCTTGGGTTACAAGCGGTCAATCTTGTAATCGATGGCTAACTCGAATGGATCGGGTACCGGTGGTCTTCGGGTCCGGGAGGAAGATCTTGACGCCTGTGACGAAGAACTCGGGTTCGGAAGAAGGGCTTGGCGTTCCGATGGATCGGTCCCCGGGGTCGAAGAACTTGGCGTCCGAGAGATGATCCGGTCGCATCCGCGATCGTCGGGCCATGTCGTTGGTCTTGTCGTCTCACGGCGGAGATCTTGGCGTCCGGGTCTCGGCGTCTTCGGATACGAGAGGAAGAACTTGGCGTGTCGAGGGTTCGGTCTCGGGGATCGGTCTTGATCTTCGGACTCCGTGTAGAAGTGCTTGATGGTCCGAGAGGGAGAAAATCGGGGTTTGACGACTTCATTGTCGGCGTCGTACTTGGTTCCATGAAGTAGAACTTGCACCAGTGGCTTCGGGACGGAAAGTCTTGAGGAATACCGAAGACGGCAACCTTCAGGGGAATTCCGTATTCTTCGGTTGACCTCACTCCAACCTAAGAAGACACCCGTATCTCCACATGTCTCCATGCCGTTTATAGAGTTCTCGTCAGAACCATGGCAACACACTGGAACACCAAACCTTTTAGTGTCACCTCACCGGTTCCGGGTAGAACAACAGCAGAAGAGCAGCATCGTTGACGACAGCAGGGTTGAGGATGTCCCTGGCGGAGGCGAGCAGGGGCCCTGCAAGCTCACCAAGGAGGAGGCCGATGACCACACAAGCGGAGGAGGACGCCGAGGAAGGACCGCTACGACCGACGAAGTGGACAGGCAAAGAGGCGGCGACGTTCTTCGGCGGGGCCGGCAGGGCGGCGACCTGAGAGGGAGGAGGGGGCCACGGGGTAGGAGAGGTTGATGGAGGCGCACGTGGCCAGGGATGCAGGGAGAGGGGCTTGGGTCATCCAGCCCGGGCCAGAAGGCGGAGGAACCCAGCGGGCCGGACACGCTGGTCGGGAGCGGGCGACTCGGGCGAGGAGGCGGGGGACGACGCGGGCGTGGGGCTCGACGGGGTTAGGGGCGGGCTCGAGGAGGAGGTGGCCAAGGCAGCGAGCGGCAGGGCCGGCCGGAGCTCGCAGGGCCGACATGCTCGGCAGGGACGGCCGCCGCAGAGGAGAGACCAAGCGGGGTGGGGTTCGGGTGAGGGAGGCGTCGGGTTTGGGGCTGGCAGGGCGAGGGAAGGTGGGGCCAGGAGGAGAGATGAGGGGAAGGGGATCGAGGCCAGGGGGTTGGTGGGGTGGTCGGTTCTGTCCACTCAAGGAGGGTGGGGCCCGCGCGGTTGGCTGAGGGGTGAGGGTGGCTGTGTTTGATTGGATGAGGGATGGGTCAGGGTGACGTGTCGTGTCGCGAGTGGCTGTGGTGAGGTGGAGGGGGCTGGGTAGGATAGAGCTAGGTAGGAAAAGGGTTTAGGGGGGGCTGGTTTTGTACTGGGGGTGGCCGACTGGGTCGGATCGGCCCGGTTCGGCTGCCCCCTAAAAAAATAATATAAATTTTTATTTGATTTAAAATAACTTTTGTAAATAGTTTTTAGGCAAATAAAAGACCCGGAAAAGCCCGGCGCTTTAATTTGAAATTGAGACGGGGAATATTTAGAAAACAAAATTAGGCTTTTTTTGAAAATAGTTTAGACAAAAACCATGCATGATGATGATGATGCTCAGATGCAAGGTGGCATGATGACATGAGCATGCGGTCATGATGATGCAATGCACAAAAACAACGCGATTTTCTAGTAGTGGTTTTTGCGGGGCGCCACAGTTCGACACCACTAACAATGGATCTCGCCCTCGAGAGCCGCCTCATGGTACCGGAAGGAAGGTCGGCGATCTGCGTCTTCTCGCTTCGTGTAGATCCTCGCGACACCACTAACAAGAGGTCGTTGTCCATGATCATCGAGAGAACACTCCGGGAAACAAAGGCGAAGGCAGAGGTATCCACAAATAAAGCCACCTCTAACTTCGATAGAAGGAGAGAAAAGATGCGGCCTATCCCACTTCAATGTACAAGAGCGAATAGAAAGGGTAGTCGGCATGGGGGCCAATCCATCACGCACCCAAACTATTACTCCGCACAATCAGTAGAAAAGGGTGCAACCATTCTCGGAATCAGACTGAAGATCTTGACAATCGAGGTTCGGAACAAAGGAGTGATGCAGACTCTGCATCGGATCTGGCGTAGATGATGTCGTCGCATCGGAAAACACCGGAAGGCACGAGAAGGAACAAAGAGAAGTCCACCAGACGAAGGATTCCTCGGATAGCATGAAGACCAGATGTAGCAACACCGTTACCAAAAGAGGAAGCAAAACCCTGAAGGTACGACGAAAACCCAACCACGAGAATTCCTGGACTCGAAGAAAGAGAAGAGAGCGGATTCAAAACGCGTAGAGGTAAGAGGAGAATAGCAGAGGGGTAAGGAGTAAAAGCAGACCTAACCAGAACTATCCAACCGATTTTGCAAAATAGTTTTGACACTCTACTTCGGCCGTTAGCTAGGTTATCCTACAGGCTGGACTTGTGGGGTATCGCAACTGCTGAGCTCTGATACCACTCTGTAACACCCTCAGAATCGGCCCTATGCAAGTTTCAGCGGTTCCCGCCAAACCCACATAGAAACGATTCAAAGGTTCCCACCAGGCACTTGCGTGCGGGTGGAAAACGAAGTAATATCATTACACAATAGTCCACGATGGAACCCACAGAACAGATATATATACAACAGCGACTCAATGAGTCAAGAATACAAATATAATATACAAAGATCCAAATCACCTTGAAAACGATAGAGCGTCCGACTACGGACAAGATGCAAATGGGGCTAAGAGCCCTGAAGAATAACCAATGGCGTCCATAACCCTTCCAAGGCCAAGCCGGAAGGGTAACCCTGCTAACGACGTCGATCTCAAAACCTGCTTAAACAAAAGGGGTGCCGACAAAGGGCAAAGGAAAAAGAGAGAGCGGTCAGTACTGAGGCCAGTACATGGCGAGGCTAGAATTCGGCGGTCCTCGTCTACATAGGTATGGTGGACTGAAGCGGCAGCGCAGCATGCACTAAACAACCTATAGAGACTCGATATAACTGTCGGCTATCAGAGAGGGGCAAGAAGGACCTATCCGGAACCAACCTGATACTACCACCGAACAAACCCATCCTGGTATTTCCCCCTCGAGACCAAACGAGGAAGTCAACCGAGGAACTCACACCGTTGGCAGTTTTATTTATTCCGTTATAGTTGCGGCAATTACTAGTCAAATATAGATAGTCATCCTGATAAAATAAGCAGTGGGCAGTTTTATTTAACCATTCCGTTTTAGTTGTGACACTTACTAGTCAAATACAATTAGCATGAGATATCCCAATACCCAGCAGTTGTTGGTACTTTCATTTAGCCATTCCACTGCAGTTGAGCTGATTACTAGTCACATCGGATACAAGTCAAATTATAACAGTAAACTTTAGTTATAGTTGTCTATGATCGAGAACTGTGCTCCAAGTCGTCCATAACCGTGGACACAGCTTTTCGAAAAGATTTAACCCTGCAGGGGTGCACCAAAGTATCCACACGCAATTAGCATGAGATATCCACACGCACTTCGACCCTTTTTGCCAGATCAATTAACATACACCCATCGGTATGTCGGGGCCTAAGTCATGACGCTTCCTGGACCCAAAGCAAGTACATGGGGCCACCCACTAAGTCTACCATAGCGAAGTCGGCCGGTCTCGAGACGGACTCGGGGTTTGGGTGGACGGTCAAACGATCGGGAACCCGAAAAGATGACTGGCTTGTCGTCTGTAAAACGTGTCCCGATCCTAAACAGTACACGTGCAGTACATCGCACAATTTAAATAAAGCAGTAAAGCATGGCATAAGTACAGGATAGTAAATAAAACCTCAAACTAGTTGTGGCCCCCAGTACAATACTTGGAATCAGGTACTAAATCGATGGGGTGCCCACACATCCCACATGTGGTTAGCGCGCTCGGTCTCGGAACAGGTGTCAAGAACTCGGGGTCCTACGGGACACCAGTGAGCGGTCGGAAACCAAATATTGTCTATCACCCACCGGTGCCTCTGCATTTACCTACTTCAATTTTAGTTATTAAACAGTAATTAAAGCCATGATCAACTCCAACATTAAACACACGGTCATACTCCAACAACTGTGGTTCTTGACGACACACAACAGCACTTGAGCAAGCGACTACGACGCGCAAGTCCAACTATCTACCAATCAACAGGTAATAGGATGTGTCCAAGGCAATATGAGGCTGCAAGGGATATCACGGGTACGAAAACTAGAACATCGCAACACCGATAGCAATAGATCAACAGGAGGGAATAAATACTATAAAAGTAAGATAGATAGAAAGGGGAAGATGCTCGCCTGAAAACATTGCCGAAGGTTCAACCGAAGATCGGGTCGACACTCGCATCAACTCAACGGCCTTATCCGCGAAGAAGCAAAACACTAGAATAAACACCGGATGCACTATTTAATACTACGGCAAAAGATCGGGCATGATGCATGTATGATGTATGACATGGCAAAGATGCGATGCAATTAGGCAATATTAAGCGGAACCAGGGTCCCGATAATTATTTACTAGGTTCATGTTGTTTAGTTGCCCCGCAATTAAATGTTGGATTAGCAAGACAAAAACATGACATCGGTTCGCTACACAAATTTAAATGGGACCAATATAAGACTAGATTTGCCCGCATATGGTCCCATATTTAATTATATGGTGAATCGGCATAAGGCCCCCAAACCACATGACAATATGCATGCATGAACAATTAATATGCGACAGTTTTATATCTAGCATTTATAAAATAGGGGCTCGGGAAAGGTTCACACATCTGGGTTCGGAAGATCTTGGTTCCGGGGGGTTCGGGGTTCGACAGGGTTCGACGGGGATCGAGGTTCAGATTCAAGATGGAGAACTTGTTGCGACATGCTGGAGATCTTGGGTTACAAGCGGTCAATCTTGTCATCGATGGCTAACTCGAATGGATCGGGTACCGGTGGTCTTCGGGTCCGGGAGGAAGATCTTGACGCCTGTGACGAAGAACTCGGGTTCGGAAGAAGGGCTTGGCGTTCCGATGGATCGGTCCCCGGGGTCAAAGAACTTGGCGTCCGAGATACGATCCTGTCGCATCCGCGGTCGTCGGGCCATGTCGTTGGTCTTGTCGTCTCACGACGGAGATCTTGGCGACCGGGTCTCGGCGTCTTCGGATACGAGAGGAAGAACTTGGCGTGTCGAGGGTTCGGTCTCGGGGATCGGTCTTGATCTTCGGACTCCGTGTAGAAGTGCTTGATGGTCCGAGAGGGAGAAAATCGGGGTTTGACGACTTCATTGTCGGCGTCGTACTTGGTTCCATGAAGTAGAACTTGCACCAGTGGCTTCGGGACGGAAAGTCTTGAGGAATACCGAAGACGGCAACCTTCAGGGGAATTCCGTATTCTTCGGTTGACCTCACTCCAACCTAAGAAGACACCCGTATCTCCACATGTCTCCATGCCGTTTACAGAGTTCTCGTCAGAACCATGGCAACACACTGGAACACCAAACCTTTTAGTGTCACCTCACCGGTTCCGGGTAGAACAACAGCAGAAGAGCAGCATCGTTGACGACAGCAGGGTTGAGGATGTCCCTAGCGGAGGCGAGCAGGGGCCCTGCAAGCTCACCAAGGAGGAGGCCGATGACCACACAAGCGGAGGAGGACGCCGAGGAAGGACCGCTACGACCGACGAAGCGGATGGGCAAAGAGGCGGCGACGTTCTTCGGCGGGGCCGGCAGGGCAGCGACCTGAGCGGGAGGAGGGGGCCACGGGGTAGGAGAGGTTGATGGAGGCGCACGTGGCCAGGGATGCAGAGGCGCAGGAGGGCTTGGGGTCGCATCCAGCGGCCGGCAGAGGGCGAGGAGGAACCGCAGCAGCGGCGGCCGGACATAGCGGGTTGGCCGGAGCGGGCGACTCGGGCGAGGAGGTGGGGGACGACGCGGGCGTGGGGCTCGATGGGGTTAGGGGCGGGCTCGAGGAGGAGGTGGCCGACATGCTCGTGGGGGCCGGCCGCAGAGGAGACCAAGCGGGGGTGGGGTTCGGTGAGGCGTCGGGTGTGGGGTGGCAGGCGAGGAAGGTGGGGCCAGGAGGAGAGATGAGGGGAAGGGGATCGAGGCCAGGGGGTTGGTGGGGTGGTCGGTTCTGTCCACTCCAGGAGGGTGGGGCCCGAGCGGTTGGCTGAGGGGTGAGGGTGGCTATGTTTGATTGGATGGGGGATTGGGTCAGGGTGACGTGTCGTGCCGCGAGTGGCTGTGGTGAGGTGGAGGGGGCTGGGTAGGATAGAGCTAGGTAGGAAAAGGGTTTAGGGGGGCTGGTTTTGTACTGGGGGTGGCCGACTGGGTCGGATCGGCCCGGTTCGGCTGCCCCCGAAAAAAATAATATAAATTTTTATTTGATTTAAAATAACTTTTGTAAATAGTTTTTAGGCAAATAAAAGACCCGGAAAAGCCCGGCGCTTTAATTTGAAATTGAGACGAGGAATATTTAGAAAACAAAATTAGGCTTTTTTTGAAAATAGTTTAGACAAAAACCATGCATGATGATGATGATGCTCAGATGCAAGGTGGCATGATGACATGAGCATGCGGTCATGATGATGCAATGCACAAAAACAACGCGATTTTCTAGTAGTGGTTTTTGCGGGGCGCCACAGTTCTCCTTGATTCCCCAAGTTAGTATGTAAATAATGACAACTACTTTATAGTCATAATAAGTGTTATCATCCTTTTGTCTACCAACAAGTAATCCCCTTCATCAAGTCCACGCAAGAGAAAAATATTAAGGAGGTGCACAACTCCCAACATCAAGATGAAGACAATTAACACAAACACATTATGACCAATATCACATAATAATATTTATCTCAATTCAAACATACTAGGGTTTGTCCATCTCCCCAAGAACAAAGGAAACTACTCACACATGAAGGCAATCAATATCATGGATAGAATATGGATGAGGTATGATGATACAATTGAAGACAAGTGCAAATCCAAGATTCAATCTAGAATTACAACAAGTAACCAAAGGGGATCGATGATGGAGACGTTGTTGATGAAGATGACGATGTAGATCAATGTGGAGGCCTTCAAGATCCTAGTCCCTTCTCCTCTTGTGTGATGGTGATGGTGTAGATCTTGATTGGAGGAGGCTATGGCAGTAGCATGGCGGCAGGGCTCTGCCGTGGGTGAGAATATGGCTTGGTGTCAGTGGAAGAGCCCCGCCCCTGGAGCGCTATGGTGTTGTTGTCTCTTCCTTTGGCTCCCCCCCTCTTTATATAGGCCTTGGGGGTGTCCTAGGGTACCCATAATACCGTCATATGACTTGGGGAAGGTTCTGGAGCCTTTCTAGGGCAAAATCCCGTGGTTTCTGACGTTTTTACCAACTATGCAGCCGGAACTATACGGCGACCGACCGTATAGTTGGTCGTTAAACCTTCTGCCGCCTTTAGTATTTTGGCCGCCACTTCTTCACACGAACTTTGTTTTGGGTGTTCTTCTTTAGGGGTCCCAACCTTTATAAGATAGAGATCCCTGTGTTTATAATGCTAGTCCCTGGATCAATAGCTAGCATCCATAGTTTAAGATGTAATATCAAGAAACAAAGGTCATATTACAACTTATAACCAGGAATAAAATAATTCATTACATCTTACATAGCTCTCTTGCCTATCTCATTACAGTGCAACAGATATAACTATATAGCATGGAGTCCTTCATCCTCAAGTGCCACAGGCAGTCATGTTGGTTGTAGACTTGTAATCCCTACTCAACAAACTTCACTAACATCAAACAAACCTGCAACATAATAAGTTACAGCCACAAGGGTCAATACATTTGAATTGTATTGGCAAGTGATACTATGGTAGAATAGTGGTATCTAACATCTATATGCATTTGGCTAAGTGTATCTTAGGCTTGCTTTTCTCATAATAAGGTTTTCCTTATTAGTTAAAAACACTAAGTTTTTGTTTGTCAAAATCACCCAAGGAACTATCAATAAAAATTGGTGAACCTTTAACCCTTGTTCAAACACAAGTTTTTAACTTAGAAATTGGGATGAGGATATCCTTTATAGCTTCAATGTCTTGATGCTAAAATTGTCCATTGACGGGGACACAGCTAAGTACTTTGGTTTTACTCTCTCGAGAGGTGGTACACTTTTCCCACAAGACTCGACATGCATCGAGATGAGATCTTTCAGAAGCCTCCCCTTAGGCCAAATGGACACGTTCCATCCTATCACCCTACCACCTTCTGTCCATCTGGCTAAGTTATTGCAACCTATATGATCAAGGCAGAGCCCATATTGCCATGTGGCTGCACTAGAAGCTTCTCAAATCTCTTTGTTCCTGGTTGGCTTTCCACAATTGAGATACACCAGGGAGGCCATATAAATGGTCCCTGATTAACCACTCAACACAAACCATTATTTCCATTCCATCCAGGTGATTCTTTCGCATAGTTGTTTTATTAGGCAAATTCACAAGTCATAGACTTAGAAATATTTCATAGCTTCAATAATCCACCCTTGTTTTCTACTAGCTAAGCTAAGCATGATAACATGGCAAGTTTCTGAACTTAGGATAATTCTAACAAGACAACATATAGGATTTCCCATGGCATAGCTTATACTTAGAAAATTTCATGCAAGTCCTACTCCAAATATCACTAATGCATAGTCAAAATAATAGGAAAAAATATATGAAGCACCACTTGCCTTTTTAGTAGAGAAACTAGGTTCACTCCTTTATCTTGCAATTGTCACACTCTTGAAAGTTCAGTACAAATCAATCAGGCAAGCACAAATTCAAAACTAGCATTCAAACAATTCACTACATAAAATAATAAAAACAAACAAATGCATGCAAGCATGCAAAGGTTGTTTTATTTGGAAAAGTGGTTTCTAATATGGCTATAAACATTTTCAAACACCTACGGGTCATTTATAAATGTGGAAAAATCATTTGAAAACAAGTTGTGAAAAATAGGTCATTTAAATAATTTTTGTTTTGCTAGGAATGCTTGTATCAAAGGAATAATTTCTAGTGTTAGCCAAATATGTTTTTAAACATAAATGTTAGTGTTTATGGTCAGAGTGTTTAAAACAAATCCATTTGCAAAAGTTTTCACCCAAAAATCATTTTTAAATCATAGCAACATTTTTGTTTTATTAGAAATGCTTTTATTCCAAGGAATAATTCCTTATGTTAGCAAAATTCATTTCTAAATCCAAATGTTAGTGTTTTAGGGTTAGAGAGTTCAAAATAAATCACTTGCAAAATATTTTACTCAAAAATCATTTTTAAAACAATTTTTATACACAAAATAGTCCTACAAATTTTTCTGCAAAACACCTAATTTTTCATAAGAAAAATACTAAAATAAGGCCATAGTTTCAAAGTTTACTTTTCTGAATCCATTGATATAAAATTTGTATTTTTTGGCCAAGCAGAACAAAAGTTATGAATTTTTCAAACTCAACCATCTAATAGATTCTTTTCTGTTTTTAAAACTACAGTCTAGCCACGCGTTTGTTTCCTACTGGTCAGTACCACTTCGGTTGGATTGAGCAATGTGGTCTGCGGGATTAAAAGCACATCGCACGGACCATATTGAACGATACCTCTTTGATTAATGAATCTATCATGACTCTACAATCTGGATCTAACGGCTCGTCGTTCACTAACCACTAACTGGCGGCGTTGGCGACGGCTGCGCGGCGGCGGCGCTCTGCCAACATCATTCCTGCCATTCTAGGAAGCGAGAGAAGAGGAGGACAGGCTCACCGGGTTCTTCGTGGCGAGAGGATGCTCGAGGTGGTCCTGGGAAGGCCAGGGGCGCACGTACGCGACGTCGATTGCTCGTCGGAGTCTCTGTCACCGTCGGGCATGTACTGTTGTCGATGGAGAAAAGGATACAGAGCACGCTAACACAAGAAAATGGTGGCGTTATATGCGCACGGGGACGGTGAATGCAGGAGCATCATACAGAGAGAAAGGAGAGGACAGAACCTACCGGGAAAAGCTCGTCGGAGTTGAAGCAGACAACGGTGGCGCATGGGCGAGGTTGTTACCGATGTTCTGGGCGCACGCGTGCAAGCAGAGGCTACTGACAGGTACGCGAGACGATGGGAATCAAGCTCGTGTGAGCCAGGGTCAATGGGGTGGTCGGGGCTGGCCGGAATCGGCGCGGAGGCTTGTCGGAGCAGCGGCGGGGCAAGCAAAAATTAGCGTAGCCTGGTGGCTCTGTGGCAGCGGTGTCTGAGGGGAATGTGAAGAAAGAGGGAGGTGGTTAAATGGGCGAGGTCATGGGCGGAATTAGCTCAGCAATTACGCGAATTGACGCAGAGGAGGAACAACAGGAAAGGGCCAAGGAGAGGGGGAGGAATTGGTCGCGCGAGGGGGTGAGGACGATGATGCTGATGTGGCGTGGGTCCACGGGGTCAGTGAGATGAGGGGGTACGAGCGCAGGTGAGAAAAGAACGTCCAAGGAGAGAGAGTGGCCCGGGTGGGCTTGCTTCTAGGCCTGCTGTTGGGCTGGGGCTAGGGTAGGTTAGTTGGGTCGACCTGTTTTCTATTTTTTTCTCTGTTTCTTTTTCTTTTTCCATTTTATTTTCTGTTTTCATTTGATTTCAAATGATTTAAACAATTTTTTTTTTCAAATCTTTTCTAAACTTTTTCAGTAGGTTTCTACTTTTTAACAGTGTGTTTTAAAAAGTCCAGCTTGAATTAATTCAAATATTTTATTATGATTTACTATTTATTTTAATTGGGCATTTGTCTTTATTTAAATAAAATTAAATATCATTCAAACCATATTATTTTATTCAAATAATTCTTTTTTTAAGTTAATTAGATAACTTTTAATTCATTTTGGCAATTGCAATTAATTTTCTCATGATTTGATTAATCATTTATATTAGGAATTTTGTCTTCATTCAAATAAAATTGAATATGGTTAAAAGCCCATTTTTTTTAAATAATCATTAATCCTTTATTTTTATTTGGATCATCTTTATTCCATTTTCTGAAGGATTTGGCCAAGATTTAAATTTTCTTTGCAATTATTTCTTATTTAATTATTTCTTTCTTTATCTTATAAAATCCATGTATTTTTATTTATAGCTCCAAAATTGGTGATTCCAATTTGTATAATTTTATTTAATATTTATTTATCTTTTAAAATCCTTTTAGGATTATTTTGCTCACAATTTTGGTATTGTTTTTAGTTAGGAGCTTTATTAGCTTTGGAAATTATTGCCCTTTAACTTATTAAATTCATAAGTTTTTATCCATGGCTCCAAATTAAGTGAAACCAATTTCCATGGTTTTATAATATTCTTGTTTATCAAATTTGATTATTTGTAAGTGTTTGTTGATGAATTTTTATATGGATCAAATCCATAGTTTTGGAGTGATCTTGAATATGATTTATTCCATTAAGGTTTTAGGGTTTTGGTTTAACTTTTCCCAAGTGCTTTAAATTCAAGATTCTTTCCATGCAAAAATGCATTTGATTCTTTGAATATTTGTTTGTTGCTTTCTTATTTAAATTTTGTTCAAGTAGGGTTTTTTGATGTTTCCATTTAGAATCAAAAAGTTTCTCTTCACCCTAAATTTCAACAATTAATTCTTTTGTTTATTTATTTTTCACATTTCAAAATTTGGAGAATTTTGGGATGTGACAGACTACCACCCTTAAAAGGAATCTCGTCCCAAGATTCGGGAAGGCCAGAGGTTACAAGTTGGCTTCAAGGAAACTAGTGTACTACCACCCTTAAAATATTTTCTACTAGATTACATCTTGGCTTACTTGGTATCTTGATGTAACTTCTCTGGACAGTTGTTTGCATAGTGTCCTTTGTTACCACACTTGAAACATGTGACAAGGTTGATGTCCCTCATAGGTTTGCTTGTCTTTCTCCTTTTCTAGACAATGTGATGCATAATGGCCTAGCTCTTTGCATTTGTGGCACATCACTTGGCTAATATCCTTCTTATTCTTGGGTATCACTATCTCTTGTTGGTTTCCTTGGATCTTCTTCTTTTTGGGTCTCTCCCAAGCTAGGAGTTCTCTTAGTTCATGTCCTTCATACTTCACCATGAATGTGGGAAAACTTCCTCGGTTCTTAGAACGATTCCTAGGATAACGTCCATGTTTCGTCTTTTGTCCACCATGGTGAGTCACAATGTATGGAGGTGAAAACTGAGACTTGACTTTGTCTTCATCCTTCTTGGTAGAAGTTGTTCCTTCATGAAGGTTTCCAAACATTTGATGCATTCCATCTTGTTTCATCGGTTGAACTATAGGATAGATGGGGCATTGGATAGGGACATGATCATTTCCTTCACATAGGAAACATGTAAGTTGAGATGTGGGGCATTGTTTAGTTGGATGTTTCTTTTCACAATTAGGGCATTGCTCCATATGCTCTTTATAAGTGTGTCCTATGTCTCCAGATTTTGCAGGCTTGAGTTCCTTCTATAATATCATCCTTGATATCCTTATTGTCACGTTCTCCTTAGGAAGGGTTGCTTCTCAGGTTGTTCATCTGATTGGTCATCCTTTGCAACAATTGAGATTGGGTTTCCAAGAGTTTTTGCATGGCTGGGTCTAACTCAATGTTGTTGGCTAAAAACTGGCTTGTCACTTGATTCAACTGGGCTTAGGTTTCTAGCAATTTTTCACTCATGTGCATCTCTTGGTTGTTGTTGTCATCCTTGATGTTGGAGTTGTGGTCTCTTGATGAAGTCATCTATTTGGGGTGGATTGGGATTAGATTAGGCAAAAGATTTCTAGAGAAGAATTCTACTCACACACTATAATTCACACAAGCAATCACAATCATGCATTCCACTCAAACAAAAATATTCAAGCATATTTTTAGGAAACAAAATAGTTTTGCTACACCACATAAGTTGGTGTGATCAACAAATTGATTTAAGAGTAAACCGCACTAGCGGTCCTAATTCTTTTCTTGCAACTTCAGTTTGGTCCTAGTTTTTTAAAATTGCACGTCTAGGTCCTAAATCTTTTATAAGTGATTCACGCGAGGTCCTAAACGGGTCTGACCGGCATTGACTGGTGCCACGTCAACATTGGGGCCCAGAAAACGGACAGCCTAGCACGTATATTTACAAATAGCCCCTTGAAGTTGTATTTTTTCCAAAACACGATCTCTGGAAGCATGCCAAAGGCCCGCTGAACACCTGTGGTGCACATACCATGCAAGGGCTGCAACGCCGAAGGATCTCCGGGAGGTGGCGGTGATGGCGCTAGTGGCCGAACTATCACCAGCAGAAGCGGCGCACATAACACACGTGCCATGCAATGCATGGATAGATACAGACTTGGTCCTAGTCTAATTACAAGACTAAATGTAGTCTAACAGTGCGTGCGAGACTCGGCGACTATGGTGGCATCTCGGGGGTGCACTTAACCACTCTATGGCATGCTCTGTGGCGAGCTTGATGGCGCGCTCCGTGGCGAGCTCGTCCGGTACAGGGAGTTCGTGTTATATGTTGATCCAAATTCTACAAAGTATAGGCCAACTTCTGACGAGTGGAGCGAGGCCCGTCGCCGGGAGGCTTGGGCCGTCGAAGACCTAGGTTTCCACCGATATATAAACCCCTTGTAAGCCGCCGGTTGGGATGAGTTGCATCTGTGAAATCCCCGGCGTTTGTAAACACTCCTCGATATAGTGAAGTTTCGCTGGATGGCGCCCGTGGTTTTTTCCTCTCTTTGTTGGAGAGGTTTTCCACGTTAAATCTGTGTCCCCTTGCTGTGTTTTTCATTTTCGTTCTTCGTTATCTTCTTGTCGCAATTGTATCAAGTGGTATCAGAGCCCTAGGTTCTAATCTAGGGTTTGCGACATGTCGTCATTGAAGTTCGATCTACCACAGCTGGACTACACCACAAGATTCTCCTTGTGGCAGGTGAAGATGCGGGCGATTCTCGCCCAAACTTCTGATCTGGATGAAGTGCTGTATGGATTCGGTGGAAAGGATGCTAAGACATGGTCCGCCGAAGAGAAGCGGAAGGACCGTAAGGCTTTGTCTTTGATTCAACTTCATCTGTCCAATAATATTTTGCAGGAAGTACTGGAGATGAAATCTGCTGCTGCCCTATGGGAAAAACTGGAAACGATCTGTGTGTCAAAGGATCTAACAAGTAAGATGAACGTGAAGATGAAGTTGTTCTCGCACAGGCTGCAAGAAGGTGGATCGGTAATGAATCACATATCTGTTTTTAAAGAGATTGTTTCAGACTTGCAGTCTATGGAGGTAAAATATGATGATGAGGATTTAGCTCTTCTACTCTTATGCTCGTTGCCTAGTTCCTATACACATTTTCGTGATACAATATTGCTGAGCCGTGATGCACTAACCCTTGCCGAAGTACATGACGCCCTCAAACAGAGGGAAAAGATGAAAACTATGGTAGGATCAGATGGGTCGTCATCCAAGGCTGAGGCTCTGCAGGTTCGTGGCAGGACCGAGCAGAGATACAATAACTATGGCAACAGAGATAAGAGCAAGGACGGCAGAAGTCGTTCAAAGTCCAAGGGAAAGGATAAATTCTGCAGGTATTGTAAGAAATCTAATCATGTTATTGATGATTGTTGGAAGTTGCAGAATAAGGAGAAAAGAAACGGAACTTACCAACCGAAAGATAGGTCTGAAGGTTCTGGTAAGGCTGTTGTTCCCAGCGATTCGATGGTGAATGCTTAGCTGTTTTTGCTGCTTGTGCTTCTCGTGATGATGAATGGATACTTGATACTGCATGTTCGTTTCATATTTGCTGTAACAAAGATTGGTTCAGTTCATATGAGTCTGTGCACACTGGAGATTTTGTGCGTGTGGGGAATGACAACCCATGCCATATTGTTGGTGTTGGATCTGTTAAGATCAAGACACATGATGGCGTGACACGCACGTTGAGTGAGGTGAAGCACATACCAAGCATGGACAGAAATTTGATCTCCCTGAGTACCATGGACGTTGATGGATACAAGTATGGCGGTGGGCAACGAGTTCTGAAGGTATCAAAAGGTTCTCTTATTCACATGATAGGTGATATGAATTCTGCTAAATTATATGTTCTTAGAGGTAGCACTTTGCCTGGTATTGCTGCTGCTGTTACTTCTAATGATTCCGATGATTGTGGTAAAACACATCTATGGCATATGCGTCTTGGGCATATGAGCGAACAAGGCATGACAGAGTTGGTCAAGAGAGAGCTGATTGATGGTTGCAACTTGAGTAAGTTTGAGTTCTGTGAGCACTGCATCTTTGGAAAGCATAAAAGAGTTAAATTCAATGCTTCCGTTCATACCACCAAAGGCATATTAGATTATGTGCATGCTGATGTATGGGGTCCGTCCCGTAAGACTTCTATTGGTGGTGCTAATTATATTCTTACTATTATTGATGATTACTCAAGAAAGGTGTGGCCTTATTTTCTGAAGCATAAATCTGATGTTTTTGATGCTTTTAAGAAGTGGAAAGTTATGGTTGAAAAACAGACTGAGAAGAAGGTAAAGGTACTACGTACTGACAATGGTATGGAATTCTGTTCTAATGAGTTTGAGGAGTTTTGCAAGAACGATGGCATGATCAGCATCACACCATCCCATATACTCCTCGCAGAATGGCGTGGCGTAACGCATGAACAGAACCATCATCTCGAGGGCTCGTTGTATGTTGTCTAATGCGGTATGCATAGGCGTTTACAGGCTGAAGCAGCCAACTCAGCGTGTTACCTCATCAACAGGTCACCTTCTATTCCACTTGAGAAGAAAACTCCCATTGAGGTATGGTCAGGTTCGCCTGCTGATTATTCACAGTTGAGAGTTTTTGGCTGCACTGCATATGCTCATGTTGATAATGGAAAGTTAGAGCCTAGGGTTGTTAAGTGCATATTCCTTGGTTATGGTTCGGGAGTTAAAGCATATAAACTATGGAATCCTGAAACTAAAAAGATTTTGCTAAGTAGAAACGTTGTTTTCAATGAGTCCGTTATGTATCATGATAGCTTGCCATCAGATACCTCTCTTGTTGCTGTTGGAGAGGAGAGAGTTAATGTGCAGGTGGAGAACCTGCAGAAAACTATTGATAATGATGCTATCGTTGAAGATACACATGAGGAAAACATTGATGATATTGTTGTTCAGCACTCACCTACTGTTTTGCAGCAGCCACATGAGTCCATTGCTGCTGATAGACCGAGGCGTAACTGTGGTCCTCGTCCTCGTTTAATTGAAGAGTGTAATCTTGTACATTATGCTTTGAGTTGTGCTAAACAGGTGGAGAACGATTCTGAACCTGCTACATATAATGAAGCGCATTACATCTGTTGACCGCGAGAAGTGGGTTTCTATTATGCAAGAAGAGATGCAGTCGCTTGAGAAAATGGCACATGGGATGTTGTGTGCTTGCCCAAACAAAAAAAGACGGTCATTGCAAGTGGATCTTCAAGAAAAAGGAAGGTCTATCTCCCAAAGAGCCTTCAAGGTACAAGGCAAGGTTAGTAGCAAAAGGGTTCAGCCAGATTCCAGGTATTGATTACAATGATGTGTTCTCTCCAGTTGTGAAGCATAGTTCCATTTGTACTTTCTTTAGTATTGTGGCTATGCGTGATCTTGAGCTTGAGCAGTTAGATGTCAAGACTGCTTTTCTGCATGGAGAGCTTGATGAGGAAATATACATGGACCAACCAGAAGGGTTGATAGTGCCTAGTAAAGAGGATTTTGTGTGCAAATTAATAAGTCTCTTTATGGCTTAAAGCAATCTCCAAGACAGTGGTATAAAAGGTTTGATTCATTTATGATCTCACATGGTTTTGAGAGGTCTAAATATGATAGTTGTGTTTATATCAAGTTTGTTGATGGGTCACCTATATACTTGCTGCTATATGTTGATGATATGTTAATTGCTGCCAAGGGCATGAAAGAAATCACTACTTTGAAGGCACACCTAAGTAGTGAGTTTGAGATGAAGGATCTTGGTGCTGCTAAGAAGATCTTAGGTATGGAGATTACCCGAGATAGAAAATCTGGTTTGTTATTTCTTAGTCAGCAAAGTTACATTAAGAAAGTTCTTCATCGTTTTAATATGGATGGTGCCAATTCAGTTAGTACTCCTATTGCTCCTCATTTTAAATTGTCAGTTTCTCAATGTCCTACTACTGATGAAGAGTTTGAGTACATGTCAAAGGTGCCATATTCTAGTGCTTTGGTTCTTTGATGTATGCCATGGTTTGTTCTCGTCTGATTTATCATATGCTATGAGTTTGATAAGTAGATACATGGCTAATCCTGGTAAAGAACATTGGAAGGTTGTTCGGGGTTTTCAAGTACCTTCTTGGCACTTCTAATGCTTGTTTGAAGTTTGGCAGGACCGGTGAGGGACTCGTTAGCTATGTGAATTCAGATTTTGCTGCCGATTTGGATAAGAGAAGATCCCTCATAGGTTATGTGTTTAATGTTGGTGGTTGTACTGTTAGCTGGAAGGCTACGTTGCAGGCAGTTGTTGCACAATCTACTACTGAAGCTGAATACATGGCTATTGCTGAAGCTTGCAAAGAATCTGTTTGGTTGAAAGGTTTGTTTGCTGAGCTTTGTGGAGATGATTCTTGCATTACTTTGTTTCGTGACAGTCAAAGTGCCATATACCTTACAAAAGATCAGATGTTCCATGAGAGAACTAAGCACATTGATGTCAAGTACCATTTTGTTAGAGACATTGTTGCTCAAGGTAAATTAAAGGTATGCAAGATCAGCACTCATGATAATCCTGCTGATATGATGACTAAACCTGTTCCTGTTGCTAAGTTTGAGCTTTGCTCGAACTTAGTTGGTTTAACTGATTAGCCCAAGTGGCTATTGGCGCCAAAAGTATTTGCTTTGTTTGTTCAGGGAGATGTTTGCTGTTGATGCTATGTAACATCCCTAAATTCAGATTCCAAAACTCATTCATATCATCCTAGCATTCATCATCATTTAGGGTTTTTCTCAAAATCATTTCAGAAACAGAAGCTTGTGCTATGATTTCATGTGAACAAATTTAACTCAAATGGCCATCACCCTTTGAAACTTGAATGTTTAGGAACTTGTTTGCTTGCCTCCATTATTGGAAAGTTTAGGTGTAAAAGTTTAACCAAAGTTTTCAACTTAGAAATAATTTCAAAACCCTAATTTTTTTAAACATTTGCAAACAAGAGACAAAGTCTCTGATTGTTTTAAGACCAAGCTTGTCCAAGCCTTGCAGGGTAGGCACATGTTTAAATAACTGGTTTTTGAAACCACAGAACCCTGCAAAGATCCCCAGAATTGTTTGAATTCAAAAAAGGATTTGAATTCATATCTAAATCATTCCTGAAAACCAAAATAGAAAAGGAAAAGGAATAAACAAAAGAAAAGGGTCATGGCCGGTTTACGCCCACATCGAATCGAGCCCAACCAGCCCACCCGGGGATTTTCTTTTCCTCTCTCACATACGCCTCGATCTGTTGCGGACCCCACCCCCTCCCTGTTTAACCCGCTGACGTGTGGACCCTGAGACCACATCGTCTTCGTCATCAATCACGCGCGCCAGCGCCGCTCGCTCCGCCGTTACCTCGCCGCTGTTACTGCGCGCTTAATTACCATTGATTCGCCGCGCAATCCTCACACCCGCTCTGGCTATAAGATCCCCTCTGCACCGCGGCCATTTCCCCTCACTTAGCACCACCTCTCCGCCACCAGGCTGCTCACAATCATCCTCGCACCGCCGCAGACAGAGCTCACTCCGGCGATCGATTCCGGTAAGCCTCGTGCGCCCCTTCCCCTCTGGTTCAAACGAGCAGATTCGCAATCTCTTTGCGCACCTTCTGACCCCGCTAGTTCATCCTGTACTGCCCCAGGTCGCCGTTTCCGCTCGACGCCGCAACCACCTGACAACGACCTCGACTCCGGCGACCAAATTCCGTAAGTCCCGTGCGCCCCTTGCCTTTTCCTTCACACGAGCTTGTTCGCCTTTGTCTTGCGCATCTCCTAAACCCCCTGGCTCGTGTTAGGGCGACGCGGAACCTCGGCAACGACTCCGACAACATCCACCTGACGCCAGACGCAACTCCGACGAGTTCCAGAGACCTTCTCCGAGCGCCCCTCCGCAAGCCAGTACCACGTCGAGCATCAGCACGTCTTTGCTGATCTGGTAAGCACCTTCTTGCTTCCTGGGACGATCTAGAACGCCGGCACCGCTATAGTCAGACGCGCCGCCGCCAGTCAACGCCGCTAGCGCCGCCCGAGTATGGTCAGGTTGATTAGGAACGTTGGATCCAGATCCTGTGGCGTAGATTAGAAGTAGGACGAAGAGGTACGCGCGCGTCTGAGCCGCCAGATCTCATTTAGATCGTGCGGTCCGCAGAACCCGATCCAACCGAAGCGGTACGCGCCAATAGGGACGCGACGCGTGGCAAGAGTTAGAACTAAAAACAGATTTAAAACCAGAATTTGATCCAAATTTCAAATGCTTATAACTTTTGAATGCCACGTTAGAATTTTGCAAACTTTATACCGTTGGATTCAGGGAATCAAGGCCTTTATGTTTATGCAAAGTGTTTAACATATAGTAACTGTTTAAATGACTTTGTGTGTGGAAACAAGTTTATGTGTATTTTGATTATAGTTTTGTTTAGCAAATTGTTTTTAGAACTAAATAAGTTCAGTAGGTAAACCTTGTGACATATTTAGTTTCTGTATCTTGCACTTTCTTGGGAAGTTTTCAAAAATCATCACTTAGTAAATTCTTGCATGCATGCATTCATATTATTTTTGATTGTATATGAATTGTGTGTAATTGTATGCTACAAATTTTGTGTAGATTTTGCTAGTGATTGTGACTGTGAAGAGTGCTACTCTCCCCATTACCAAGGCAAGTGATATTTTCTTAATTAATACTATCCTATGTTTTATACTAGCATTAGTTATTTTGCTAAATCTTGCATGCTTTAATTTTGCCATAAGCTATGTTGGGAAATCCTAAGTAGTTTAGAATAGTGGAATTGCTAGGGAATTTTCCTAAGTTAAGTTATCATGCCATGCTTAGCCTAGCTATTAGCAAACAAGGGATGGTGAAAATCTATAATTACTATGGTGAAAATATTTCTAAGTCATGAGACTTATGTTTTCTTAATAAAACAACTAAGTCTAATGAACCTCCTGGGTGGAATGGAAAGTTGGGTTATGTTGAGTGGTTACACAAGGCCATGGATTTGGCTTGTGTATCACACTTGTGGAATGCCACCCAGACACAAAGGGATTTGGAGGCCAAGTGTTGAGAGAGCTTACAGTGCAACCACTTGGCAAAATGGGCTCTGCCTTGATCGTATAGGTAGCTAGAACTTAGTCTCATGGACAGTTGGTGGTAGTGGGAATGATAGGTTGGAGCGCGTCCATTTTGACTAAGGAAAGGCTTCTGAAAGGTCATGTCTTGGGAAACCAAGTCTGGTGGGGAAAGTGCACAACCTCTGTAGATGGAAAACCTAAGTACTTAGCCAAGTCCATGGCAATGGACAACTTGAGCATCAAGACATGGAAGCTACAAGAATCTCACCACTCCAACTTCTAAGTAAAACTTGTGGGTGAACAAGGGTAGAGGACCCAATGTCTATTGGAGGCTCCTTGGGAAGTTTTGATAAAGAAAAACTTAGTGACTTCAACTAATAGGAAAAACCTACTTTGAAGCAAAGCAAGCCAAGCTACACTTAGCCAAAAATGCATATAGTATTATAGTCCACTTAACAAAAATTACTAAGGTATCACTTGCCAATACTATTCCAAAGTATTGACCCTCTGTGGCTGTAACTTGTGATGTTGCAGGTTATTCAGATGATGAATAGGTGTCATGAGTCTACACTCAACATGCTTGCCTGTGGCACATGAAGATGAAGACTTGTGTTTATTTACATTTTCCAAAAACTCTTGTATTAGGCCTATGGCCCTGTTATGTACAAGACTATGTTTACTTCTCTGGAATGAATGTAATAATTGACCTTTGTTTCTGTGTACTTCATCTTAAACTGTGGATGCTAGCATTGATCCAGGGACTAGCATTGCAATCACAGGGATCCTTATCCTTTACAAAGGAGGGGTCTAACAGATGTTATCAGAGCACTGTGTTGCCTGTAGGATTATGACCCTAGAATTGGAAATCACTAAGGAAAAATTTTCAACTACTTCTACACTTGTCTATTCTTCTCGTAAACTTTTCTAATCCTCTCATTCTCATCTCTATTTGTAGATGAACTCCATCAACGAAGCCGTGAAGAAAGGACCACTCATGACCATGACCTTGGAGTGTGAAACTGAGTTTCCCAAAATTCTCAAGGACCTCATGGTGGCAATGGAAGCACATGGTGCAGCTATATACAAAGGCTTCCCAGTAATGTATGAAGGAGTGGAGTATTGGTGGGTGCAACTTCACTTGTATAAAAACAAGGGAGACAACCACAAAGAAAGAGGATTCTGCATGTACACCAACACTGTGTTGCACACTACTTTCTTTGAGTCAGCAAGAGAAGCAGCTTGGAGGACTATCAAAGAACTAAGTGTTAGAGTCAAGTGCAGAATGCTCAACCTCCAAAGAGACTTAGAGAAAGAGAAGGAACTTAACCAAGAGTTGGAAGCCACCAACCAAGAATTAAGGGGAGATATTATAGACTTAGTGATGGAATCAAGTGAACAAGATAGTTGGGTTGTCTCTAGGAACATTGTGTTAGTCAACAGATCCAATGAGATAGGATTGTGAGCACACTTCGTTAGTTGGTCCACCATCTATCACCTTATTTTCCAAAAATGTTGTCTTAGAATAAGAGTGAACCTTGATTGATGTAATGACTTGATGAATGCAAGACTTGTCTGTTTTTGTTTTCATGACTATGTATGTGGTGTATTGCCTTAAGTTTATCTTAAATTGTGTTATTCTAACATTTCTATCTTATAAATAGATGCCTATTACTGTCAGCACTGTTGAGGAGTTCTGGGCTACTTGCTTTGGACCTCGTATCGTTGAGCTTACTACCTTGCTCAATCTCCCTCTCCCCACTATCATGGTGCACCCACTCACCAAGTTCGATAGGAAGGACCTCTGGGGCTTTAAGGTGAACCAGCCAGGACGCCAGACAGAGCCTACTACGGAGGCTATCGTCTTCAAGCTTATGCAAATGATGACGACATTCATCCAAAACCAGAACAACAACAACAACCCCAACAACAACAACAACAACCCTCCGGGCTTTGACATGCTCACCAGATTTCTGCGTCTGAGGCCATCTAAGTTCTCTGGGTCGACTGATCCCATGGTGGACAATGATTGGCTACGTTCTGTAAACAAGGACTTAGTGACCGTGGGCTGCACGGATGCTGAAAAGGTCAGGTTCGCAGCTCATCTGTTGGAAGGGCCAGCCGCCACTTGGTGGGACAACTTCCAAATCACCACTCCTATTGATGAGCTGACTTGGGCTATCTTTGAAGATGGCTTTCGCACTACTCATATCTCATCAGGAATGATGAGTCTGAAAAAGAAGGAGTTTCACAACCTGAGGCAGCACCACCGTAGCGTGGCTGAATACATAGAGGAGTTCAACAGTCTGGCGCGTTATGCACCGGATGAAGTTGACACTGATGCCAAAAGAAAGGAGAAGTTTCTTGACGGGTTGAATGATGAGCTAAACCTGCAGTTGTCTGTGGCGTATGTTCCAACTTATCAGTCTCTGTGTGACAAGGCTGCTATTCTAGAGAATAAAATGAAACAAGTGCAGAGTCGGAAGAGAAAGCACTCCGACAAGCACAGTTCGGGATCATCTCACAAACGATCTCATGTTGATGACAGTGGAAGCTCAGGATCCCATAAGCATCGGAAATTCAACAAGCACCACAACCGTCATGACAACAAGCACCATCGCAGTCATGACAGTGATAAGTACAAGATCCACAAGAGTGGACATAAGAGCCACCACAGTGGAAGTGGAAGTGGAAGTCAGCCTAAAAAGGACATCAGTCAGGTTGAATGCTTCAAATGCAAGAAGCTGGGGCATTATGCTAATGAGTGCCCTGAGAAGAAAGTTGAAGGACCTAACAAGCCCAATCCTTTTCAGAAAGGACAGGTTAACGACATCAATGTGGAAGAGGTCTATGAGGAGCCTGACGCTGTTGCTGGTAAGTTCAGACTCAATTCAATTCCAACATTTGTACTCTTTGATACCGGTGCATCTCATTCATTCATCTCAAAAGCATTTGTTGATAGAAATGGGTTTGCATCTAAAAACATTGGGTGTCCGATAAGAGTTAGTTCTCCGGGAGGAGAGATGATAGTAAGTCTTGGATGCCGGGATCTAGACATAGAGTTTGGAAAACATTAGTTTCCAGTGAACCTAATAATCCTAAATTCCCAAGGATTGGATGTGATTTTGGGAATGGATTGGATGGCTAAGTATGAAGGAGTACTAGATTGTGCAAATCGTACAGTTACACTCACAACCCCTGAAGGAAAGAGGATAAAATTCAAGTCCAATTTTGAATCTAAAGGAAGTAAGCTGAATTCTCTTAAGGGGGTTAGCATGGACGCTGTGCCAATTGTGTGTGAGTATCCAGATGTGTTTCCGGAAGAGTTACCGGGAATGCCACCGGATAGAGATGTGGAGTTTATAATAGATTTGATGCCAGGTTCTGGACCAAGAGCAAAGAGGCCTTATAAAATGTCAGTGGACGAACTAAAGGAACTCAAGAAACAACTTGGAGAACAATTGCAGAAAGGATTCATCCAGCCAAGTTCTTCATCTTGGGGAGCTCCAGTTTTGTTCGTAGAAAAGAAGGACAGAACTCAAAGATTATGCATAGATTACCGTTCTCTCAACGAGGTAACCATCAAGAACAAATATCCTTTGTCAAGAATCAACGACTTGTTTGATCAGCTAGAAGGAGCATGTGTGTTCTCGAAGATTGATCTCCGATCAGGTTATTTTCAACTTAAGATAAGAGAGCAAGACATACCTAAAACAGCATTCACCACGAGGTATGGATTGTATGAGTACACTGTGATGCCTTTTGGCTTAACCAACGCTCCAGCATATTTCATGAATATGATGAACAAAGTGTTCATGGAATTTCTTGACAAGTTTGTTGTCGTTTTCATCGATGACATCTTAGTCTACTCCAAGAGCAAGGAAGAGCATGAAAGACATTTACGCTTGATACTTGAGAAACTAAGGGAGCATAAACTTTATGCCAAATTCAGCAAGTGTGAATTCTGGTTAGAGGAAGTTGGTTTTCTTGGTCATATTATGACAAAGGATGGTGTAGCAGTTGATCCTACTAAAGTTTCAGCTGTGACTGAATGGGAATCTCCTAAGAATGTAAAAGAGGTTCGTAGTTTCCTTGGCTTAGCAGGTTACTACAGAAGATTCATTGGAAATTTCTCAAAGGTTGCTAAGCCAATGACAAAATTGTTAAAGAAAGACAAGAAGTTTGCTTGGTCTGAAGGTTGTGAACTCAGCTTTCAAGAGCTAAAGAAGAGACTTGTGTCAGCACCAGTTTTGTGCCTGCCAGATTTGGAAAAAGATTTCCAAGTATATTGTGATGCTTCGCATCAAGGATTAGGTGCCGTACTTATGCAAGGCGGAAAAGTTGTGGCTTATGCCTCGAGACAACTCAAAACTCATGAAGTAAATTATCCTACTCATGATTTAGAGTTAGCTGCTGTTGTCCATGCACTCAAAACATGGAGACACTACCTTTTGGGAAAGCGTTGTGGAGTATTCACCGATCATAAGAGTTTGAAGTATATCTTCACCCAGAAGGAAATCAATATGATACAAAGGAGATGGCTAGAACTTATCAAGGATTACGACTTAAGTTTGCAGTACCACCCCGGTAAAGCCAATGTAGTAGCAGATGCTCTAAGTCGTAAGGCGTTTGTAAATGGCCTTACCAAAGGTGAATTGCCGAAGGACTTGTGTGAGTAATTCAAGGAACTCAGATTGGAGATTGTGCCAGAAGGACATCTCATGTCTTTGGATGTTCAACCCACTCTGTTGGATAGGATTAAAGAAGCCCAAAAGACGGATAAAGAAATCGAAGAGATCAAGGGAAAGATTAGCCAAGGGAAAGCTAAAAGTTTCCATATAGACAAACAAGGTACTTTATGGCACGGAAAACGTATTTGTGTTCCACAAGATCCGGAGTTGAGGAAACTGATTCTACAAGAAGCCCACAACTCTCCGTATTCTATTCACCCGGGAAACACCAAGATGTACATGGATATGAAAGAAAGATTTTGGTGGAACAATCTCAAAAGGGACATCGCCGAACATATTGCTTTATGTGATGTGTGTAGTAGAGTGAAAGCGGAGCATCAGAAACCAGCAGGTTTGCTTCAACCACTACCTATTCCTGAATGGAAGTGGGAAAATATTGGTATGGATTTCATTACCGGATTACCAAGGACCAGGTCAGGGTATGATTCCATATGGGTAGTAGTGGATCGCCTAACTAAAGTGGCTCATTTTATACCCGTGAAGACGACTTATACCAATGCCAAGTTAGCCAAAATCTACATGAGCAGGATTGTATGCCTTCACGGTGTGCCTAAGAGTATTGTGTCTGATAGAGGAACTTAGTTCACTTCTCACTTTTGGAGATAGCTTCATGAATCTTTAGGAACGAGGTTGGAATTCAGCACTGCTTTTCATCCTGAAACGGATGGACAAACGGAAAGGACTAACCAGATTCTTGAAGACATGTTGAGGGCATGTGCCCTAGACTATGGAGCAAGTTGGGATGAAAGTCGCCTTCTGTGAGTTCTCTTACAATAACAGTTACCAATCTAGCATTGGGATGGCACCATTTGAGTTTCTCTACGGAAGGAAGTGTACCACCCCATTGCTATGGAATGGTGTGGGAGAAAGAAGTTTATTTGGACCTGATCTTATCAAGGACGCTGAAGAGAAGGTTAAATTGGTTAAAGACAGGTTGAAGATAGCACAGTCCCGACAGAAATGCTACGCGGATTCTAAGCGTAGAGAAGTCACCTATGAAGTTGGGGATAGAGCTTATCTTAGAGTATCACCACTTCGTGGAGTGAAAAGATTTGGAGTCAAAGGAAAATTGGCACCAAGATATGTTGGGCCATTCAAAATTTTAAATCGCAAGGGAGAAGTTGCGTATGAAGTCGAATTGCCCGAATCTCTGTCAGCTGTCCATAATGTGTTTCATGTGAGTCAACTCAAGAAATGTCACCCAGAAATGGAAGAATCTTCCTTGAAGGATACCATACCTTTGGAAGAAGTTCAACTAGAAAGTGATCTCACCTATGAAGAAAAGCCTCTCAAGATTCTTGAAACCGCAGAAAGAGTCACAAGGACAAAGGCTATT
Organism: Avena insularis; assembly: GCA_023614405.1. NCBI lineage: Eukaryota > Viridiplantae > Streptophyta > Magnoliopsida > Poales > Poaceae > Avena > Avena insularis. The sequence goes on along the minus strand of CM042691.1, from coordinate 202,911,041 downwards.
AAGTTTTGCAAAGTACAATGGAATCATCATTCCGAAGAGGAAGCAACATGGGAAAGAGAAGATGATCTTCGGAAAGACCACCCACACCTATTTGCTAGCCAATCCGAATCTCGAGGGCGAGATTCATCTTAAGGGGGTTAGATTTGTAACATCCCTAAATTCATATTCCAAAACTCATTCATATCATCCTAGCATTCATCATCATTTAGGGTTTTTCTCAAAATCATTTCAGAAGCAGAAGCTTGTGCTATGATTTCATGTGAACAAATTTAACTCAAATGGCCATCACCCTTTGAAACTTGAATGTTTAGGAACTTGTTTGCTTGCCTCCATTGTTGGAAAGTTTAGGTGTAAAAGTTTAACCAAAGTTTTCAACTTAGAAATAATTTCAAAACCCTAATTTTTTTAAACATTTGCAAACATGAGACAAAGTCTCTGATTGTTTTAAGACCAAGCTTGTCCAAGCCTTGCAGGGTAGGCACATGTTTAAATAACTGGTTTTTGAAACCACAGAACCCTGCAAAGATCCCCAGAATTGTTTGAATTCAAAAAAGGATTTGAATTCATATCTAAATCATTCCTGAAAACCAAAATAGAAAAAGAAAAGGAATAAACAAAAGAAAAGGGCCGCGTGCCAGGTTTCTGGCCCAGCATCGAATCGAGCCCAACCAGCCCACCCGGGGATTTTCTTTTCCTCTCTCACGCGCGAGCGCACGCACTCAGTCGCTGACTGCCGGACCCCACCCCCTCTCTGTTTAACCCGCTGACGTGTGGACCCTGAGACCACGTCGTCTTCGTCGTCAATCACGCGCGCCAGCGCCGCTCGCTCTGCCGTTACCTCGCCGCTGTTACTGCGCGCTTAATTACCATTGATTCGCCGCGCAATCCTCGCACCCGCTCTGGCTATAATATCCCCTCTGCACCGCGGCCATTTCCCCTCACTTAGCACCACCTCTCCGCGACCAGGCTGCTCACAATCATCCTTGCACCGCCGCAGACAGAGCTCACTCCGGCGATCGATTCCGGTAAGCCCCGTGCGTCCCTTCCCCTCTGGTTCAAACGAGCAGATTCACAATCTCTTTGCGCACCTTCTGACCCCGCTAGTTCATCCTGTACTGCCCCAGGTCGCCGTTTCCGCTCGACGCCGCAACCACCTGACAACGACCTCGACTCCGGCGACCAAATTCCGTAAGTCCCGTGCGCCCCTTGCCTTTTCCTTCACACGAGCTTGTTCGCCTTTGTCTTGCGCATCTCCTAAACCCCCTGGCTCGTGTTAGGGCGACGCGGAACCTCGGCAACGACTCCGACAACATCCACCTGACGCCAGACGCAACTCCGACGAATTCCAGAGACCGTCTCCGAGCGCCCCTCCGCAAGCTAGTACCACGTCGAGCATCAGCACGTCTTTGCGGATCTGGTAAGCACCTTCTTGCTTCCTGGGACGATCTAGAACTCTGGCACCGCCGTAGTCAGACGCGCCGCCGCCAGTCAACGCCGCTAGCACCGCCCGAGTATGGTCAGGTTGATTAGGAACGTTGGATCCAGATCCTGTGGCGTAGATTAGAAGTAGGACGAAGAGCAGCAGCGTCTGAGCCGCCAGATCTCATTTAGATCGTGCGGTCCATAGAACCGATCCAAATGGCAGCGCCGCCAATAGGGACGCGACGCGTGGCAAGAGTTAGAACTAAAAACAGATTTAAAACCAGAATTTGATACAAATTTCAAATGCTTATAACTTTTGAATGCCACGTTAGAATTTTGCAAACTTTATACCGTTGGATTCAGGGAATCAAGGCCTTTCTGTTTATGCAAAGTGTTTAACATATAGTAACTGTTTAAATGACTTTGTGTGTGGAAACAAGTTTATGTGTATTTTGATTATAGTTTTGTTTAGCAAATTGTTTTTAGAACTAAATAAGTTCAGTAGGTAAACCTTGTGACATATTTAGTTTCTGTATCTTGCACTTGCTTGGGAAGTTTTCAAAAATCATCACTTAGTAAATTCTTGCATGCATGCATTCATATTATTTTTGATTGTATATGAATTGTGTGTAATTGTATGCTACAAATTTTGTGTAGATTTTGCTAGTGATTGTGACTGTGAAGAGTGCTATTCTCCCCATTACCAAGGCAAGTGATATTTTCTTAATTAATACTATCCTATGTTTTATACTAGCATTAGTAATTTTGCTAAATCTTGCATGCTTTAATTTTGCCATAAGCTATGTTGGGAAATCCTAAGTAGTTTAGAATAGTGGAATTGCTAGGGAATTTTCCTAAGTTAAGTTATCATGCCATGCTTAGCCTAGCTATTAGCAAACAAGTGATGGTGAAAATCTATACTTACTATGGTGAAAATATTTCTAAGTCATGAGACTTATGTTTTCTTAATAAAACAACTAAGTCTAATGAACCTCCTGGGTGGAATGGAAAGTTGGGTTATGTTGAGTGGTTACACAAGGCCATGGATTTGGCTTGTGTATCACACTTGTGGAATGCCACCCAGACACAAAGGGATTTGGAGGCCAAGTGTTGAGAGAGCTTACAGTGCAACCACTTGGCAAAATGCGCTCTGCCTTGATCGTATAGGTAGATAGAACTTAGTCTCATGGACAGTTGGTGGTAGTGGGAATGATAGGTTGGAGCACGTCCATTTTGACTAAGGAAAGGCTTCTAAAAGGTCATGTCTTGGGAAACCAAGTCTGGTGGGGAAAGTGCACAACCTCTGCAGATGGAAAACCTAAGTACTTAGCCAAGTCCATGGCAATGGACAACTTGAGCATCAAGACATGGAAGCTACAAGAATCTCACCACTCCAACTTCTAAGTAAAACTTGTGGGTGAACAAGGGTAGAGGACCCAATGTCTATTGGAGGCTCCTTGGGAAGTTTTGATAAAGAAAAACTTAGTGACTTCAACTAATAGGAAAAACCTACTTTGAAGCAAAGCAAGCCAAGCTACACTTAGCCAAAAATGCATATAGTATTATAGTCCACTTAACAAAAATTACTAAGGTATCACTTGCCAATACTATTCCAAAGTATTGACCCTCTGTGGCTGTAACTTGTGATGTTGCAGGTTATTCAGATGATGAATAGGTGTCATAAGTCTACACTCAACATGCTTGCCTGTGGCACATGAAGATGAAGAATTGTGTTTATTTACATTTTCCAAAAACTCTTGTATTAGGCCTATGGCCCTGTGATGTACAAGACTATGTTTACTGCTCTGGAATGAATGTAATAATTGACCTTTGTTTCTGTGTACTTCATCTTAAACTGTGGATGCTAGCATTGATCCAGGGACTAGCATTGCAATCACAGGGATCCTTATCCTTTACAAAGGAGGGGTCTAACAGATGGTATCAGAGCACTGTGTTGCCTGTAGGATTATGACCCTAGAATTGGAAATCAATAAGGAAAATTTTTCAACTACTTCTACACTTGTCTATTCTTCTCGTAAACTTTTCTAATCCTCTCATTCTCATCTCTATTTGTAGATGAACTCCATCAACGAAGCCGTGAAGAAAGGACCACTCATGACCATGACCTTGGAGTGTGAAACTGAGTTTCCCAAAATTCGCAAGAACCTCATGGTGGCAATGGAAGCACATGGTGCAGCTATATACAAAGGCTTCCCAGTAATGGATCAAGGAGTGGAGTATTGGTGGGTGCAACTTCACTTGTATAAAAACAAGGGAGACAACCACAAAGAAAGAGGATTCTGCATGTACACCAACACTGTGTTGCACACTACTTTCTTTGAGTCAGCAAGAGAAGCAGCTTGGAGGACTATCAAAGAACTAAGTGTTAGAGTCAAGTGCAGAATGCTCAACCTCCAAAGAGACTTAGAGAAAGAGAAGGAACTTAACCAAGAGTTGGAAGCCACCAACCAAGAATTAAGGGGAGATATTATAGACTTAGTGATGGAATCAAGTGAACAAGATAGTTGGGTTGTCTCTAGGAACATTGTGTTAGTCAATAGATCCAATGAGATAGGATTGTGGGCACACTTCGTTAGTTGGACCACCATCTATCACCTTATTTTCCAAAAATGTTGTGTTAGAATAAGATGTAGGGTTCGCAGCATAGAAAACAAAAAATTTCCTACGTTGGGAACAACTATGTACCAAGATCTATCTACTAGATACAAACAACGGGCGGATGTATATCCGTAGAGAACATACCCTTGAAGACCGACAAAGCTTAACGAGTCCAAACTCGTGGTTGATGTAGACGATCTCTTGCCGATCTCAAGATCGAGAGGAAGTCCTAGCGCCGCAAAACAGCAGCGCATCCGTGCTCGCACACACGTTCGAGGCACCGAGCAACCTCCGCCTCCTCGCTCCAGCGATGCAGCGGAAGCATAACTCTTTCTTGCCGAAAAGCCACCGGGAACATGTATCTCGCTAGTCCGAGACCATGGGGAATAAATTCTAGAGGGGGAGAGAGATCCTTCACGAGGAGGTGTGAGTGAGAGAGAGGGAGGGGGCTCCTTTTATAGGGAGAGGGGGGCACCCAAGGGGCCATGCGCCCAGCCATGGGGCTGCCCCCTCCCCTCCTTTCATTCATGTGGGTGGACACTCCACTCACATAAAAAGCCTTTCAATTCCCTCCACTCAAAAGTCCACTCAAATTCCCATTAAATTTCCACCAAATTTAATGCAAATTCTCATTAAATAAAACTCTTTTATTTTATTCAGAATTTTGTAAATTACTTTAATGACAAACATTCACAAATAACCCCTTGCTAGAATTCCATTTCACATGCATAACCACTTTATGCAATTTCACCCGAAAACCTGTTTCGGTATCTAGTGAAATAAATTCATGCGCTTGTTCATTCTTTCGGCATGAAACATTTGCTCCAATTGGATGTCGGTGTCTCTTAAGTGTGTCACCCTACGGTTCGCGAATAATGCGGATATGATCGAGACCCCTCTCGGATCAATAATCAGAAGCGGGATCTGGAGACCCATACTGACTCCCACACATTCAACGATGACTTTCTTGTGATCGTTTAACCTTTACGCTAGTATCTTAATCCCTTTGTTTAGCGATATATTACATGTCCGAGATTCGATCATCGGTATCTCCATACCTAGTTTGATCTCACATCGACATGCACTCTTTTCTCGTTCCCGTGATATAACATTCTAGTGATCAAATCACTTGCTTGCAAGCTAATCAATGTGATATCACCGAGAGGGCCCAGAGCATATCTATCCGTCATCGGGATGAAAAAATTCCACTCTCGATCCATGGGCCTCAACATAACACTTTAGTAGTTCTGAATCCATCTTTATAATCACCCTGTTACGGTGTGACGTTTGATGTTATCAAGAAACTCTTCCGGTGTTAGTGATTGACATGATCTCATGGTCTAAGGATTAGGATCACTTCGTAAGTTGTTATAGCAATATAAACTCAATGACTTTGATCGTAATGCTATACTTCGGATGAATGTTCATCACACCATTACACTAATGTTGTGACCTCGTTATTAACAACATCCAATGTCTATGATCAGGAAACCTTGATCATCTTGTTAATCAACGAGCTAGTTTATAAGAGAGGCATAACTAGGAACTTCATTTTTGTTTATTAAACACACATGTATTAACGTTTCCGTATTAATACAATTATAGCATGTAAAATAAACATTTATCATAAACAAGGAATACGATAATAACCACTTTATTATTGCCTCTCGGGCATATTCCCTTCAGTCTCCCACTTGCACTAGAGACAATAATCTAGTTTGAAAACTTTGCGTATTGAACACCTATGGCTTTCCGGTGTTCCATATACGTAATTGCAAGTGGTTAACATAATCTATGGATCTGACACTTTCAGGTCCGTGTGTATTTGCATGTATTTGCGTCTTCACGCATCACTCATTCTCTAATGAGATGGCATTGTATAAATTTGGTCTTTCAGTGAGACCTTTAGTTCCTTGGGGTTAAAACACATCGATGCTATTGTCATACAATATATCTTTAGTGTTAGCCCGTTGCGAACCACACCTTAGTTTGATAACAAACTACTTGACACAAATTCCCTCCTTATCGCTACTATAGCAGTCATATATAGCATTTTGTTGTAGTATTCGTCACAATGTCTTAACTTTGGAACTCTTCCAAATCCATCATGGAATCTCTTTTCCATTACATTGTGCCACCCATAGTTTAAATTGAGATAAACTTAATTTGTATCTTGTGACAAAACTAGTATCAATGTAACTCTTTACAATGAACTATTTGTAATTGTTTGTCACCTCTACACAAATATATTCTTAGTTCTTCCAAAAGACCATAAGAATATCCTTACTATCGTCCAACGATCATTTTATGATTCATTCTGGTATATGCTCATAACACTTAGAGCATAGGACATATCTGGATGTGTACATATCATGGTATGATTGATCAAAACATTCTCGTGATTTCACTCATCAAGTGTCAAAGCACTTGAATCTTGTTTCACTTATCAAGTGTCAATACACTTGAATATTGATTCAATTCCTTTCCATGTAACAAGAACTGTTTCTTGTCGTTTCTATATTGAACTCCTTCAATATCTCATATATGTACGTTTGGCACAACCATATTGGCGTCACAGTCTATCCACTATAGACATTCACGCTAAATATTCGGGTTTTGCCTAAGTATTTCATCAAAATGAAATTCTTAACCTTTGTCAATAAAACATACATCATTTCTAATCAACAAGATGTCCTCCACATAATGTATTAGAAATATGTCTTAGCGCTCCCACTTAATTTCTTGCAAATGCAAGCATCTTCATCGTCTCCTGATGAAAACTCCTTTTCATTAAGGTGAAGATTCCAACTCCGCGATGCTTACTTCAACAATTGAAGTTTGCATGCCCTTTTAGCATCCTTTGAATTAACAAAACCCTTTGGATCGTGTCATGTACACTTCCTAGGTAACCATTCTATTAGAAGAAATTTGTTTTGTTTATTCATCTACCATATACCAAATTATATGTAGTGGTTGCTACTATAATCCGTCCAGACTAAATATCGCTATGAAAGATCAAATCTTGTCATAGTCAACTCCTTGAACATTGTCATAAAATACTTTACGACATGTCGACTATTTCATAGATGTCAAACATCCATGTCTGTTTCTTTATAGATCCAAATACGACCGATAGGTTTTTACACCTTTCCGGAGGGTCTTCCAAGTTCAAAACTTGATTTCTCGTGTATGGAACTATCACGGATTTTATGGCTTCAAGCCATTTGACGGAGTCAGGGCCCATCATCGCTTCTTTGCATGTAGTCGGTTCATCATTGTCAAACAATAATGATTTACTCTCAAATCTAAGTATTTGATTGTTTATCCGACCGACTTGGTTCAATAAGAACTTAGATCTCTGTGACCACAACCTTTGAGGCACATAATCTATGAGCATTATGGCAGCCTCCGGAACAATTTCCGGCGCTGCGCAACTCAGCACATTTAGCTAAGGTTCGTTAACCTTATCAAAGTTCTATTGTCCTCCCACTTAACATTTACGAAAAATTCCTTCTTCAAGAAACTTCACGTTTCAAGCGACAAACCCTTTTGTCCTTGGTGTTATGGAGGAATAACGAATTGTTATTCGAAATAACCTACAAAGACATGCTCATCCGACTTCGGTTGTAAACATCTTACTTATGTTTAGCATACCAAAATTTAAGAAATGATAACTTGGGTTTTACCCCAAACCATAACTTCCATGGTGTCATTTCAACGGATCAAGATGGAGCTCTTTTCAGTGTAAAAGCGGAAGTCTCTAAAGCTTTAATCTTTTAAAACATAATGGCAGTTTTATAAATAACACCTTTGATCCAACCATGTCAAACAAGGTTTCATTACAAATCTCAAACACTCCATACTCCTATGGTGTTTCGGGAAATGTAAATCTGGGTGTTTTGCTAAACTTGCAACTCAAATAAATCCCTTTATGATAAATCATAATTCATTTATTTTTCTTGTTACACTTGTAACTCAAATAAATCCCTTATGATAAAATCATAAACCATTTATTTTCTTGTCACAATGATTTTCACTTCATCTTGAAAGTCTTTGAACATTTTCAAATATTTCACACTTCTTTCTCATTAAGTGAATATTCACTCAAATTTCCGGAGAAAGCATATGAAGTTGAAACCCATCGCTTACGACTACACATAATGGAATACATACATCGATATGTATAAATTCCAATAATTTAGTCGTTCGTTCTTCTTTGGCCTTTGAACGAAGTTTTAATTATCCCGAGGAAAGTCTCACAAGCGTCACTTGCTCAAATCAAAGACTCCAAAAAACCATGAAAATGGAGATTCTTCATGTTTTCTTTCCAATATAATTTAAACAGCGATGTCACTTCATAAGTGATCTTTCAATCATTTGTCTTGCGACATTAGCTTTATGGATGTGATTTCTCCAACTAGATTTCTAAATCATCCATTTAATATGGAATATGGTAATTATTTGAACAACCTTTGTTCTCATAATACCTGATTTAAATAACAATTATTAAAACAAATCTTTAAGTCAAGCTTTGATGTCAACGAGAAATACAAACAACGGTTTGTTTGTTTTCGATGAACATCATCACATATTCTGTTGCTAGTTACATAGGCCATTGTGGTTCATGAATTGCGTCGTTCCATATGAAATTTCATACCAACCAATTCGGTATCCAATACCCAAGAACCACATTGTTTAAGAAGCAAATAATACAACCATAACATGTATATCATATATATACCTAAATTGGATATTTCCAATCTTTTCTTTTCTGCCAAATATATTTTATAGATTCTCTTTCAGCATTTCCTTTTCCTTTTTAAAAGAATCTATCAACATCAAAAGTGGCGCCATATACATGACACATAGTCCAAAGCGTGTATATTCAAATAATAATACCTTTGGACTTGCACTTTGAAGTAGATCACCATCATCAAAATGATCGGCGTTCTTTCAAAATCCATTCTTTAGTAATCTTTTAGTGTAGTAAACACTTTACATACATCTTCTATTCATCCTTATCATGACGACTTTCATGATCAAGCTACTTTAGCTTATAAAGGCGAATTGTGAGTATATCATTACTTTCCAAAACCTTTTTGGATGATTAGGATGTCTAGCATCTCCAACCTTCGTAAATTCTCATCCAATATGAGAACATATATTATAATCTATCATTTTGCAACCAAAACATTGTTTCAGATATCGTTATATCTGCCACACATGATGGTTTCTGAAACAATTCTTTCAGCTCCTAGATAAACTTGATATTAAAACAATCAAGAATCATGGAGGCAAACATGATACTTAAGATACTAACACTGGAATTGTTACTCTCGATTTAATACTAACTATTAAATTTCATGGAGTAAATAGAGTTTGCTGAAAGTTTGCAATAGGACTTTAAACTTTAGATTGACACTCAACACAATACGATACCAGTTCGTAAAGTATATATCCAGAATTCTATAGTTCTATTATCTCAATTACAACTATGCATAAGGTGGTGAACGAATGCCAATGACTACAACAAATTATGCAAATTCACTTTGATTTAATTTATGATAAATTGAGTTCTACTAATCCAAATTAGAAATGAACTCCCACTCAAAAACGACTTCCCTCGTGCCTTTTTGGTGATTACATGAACCAAATCCACTACACCAAGTCCGATCATCACGTGAGTCGGTGTAGCTTCAAAGGCGAGCATCCATATGGTCATCATATCAAAACATATGACTCATGCTTAACCTTTCGGTCCGTGTTCCGAGGCCATGTCTGTACATGCTAGGCTCGCCAAGTAAGAACCTTAGTATTCGCGTGTGTAACTGTCTTACACCCGAGATATGCTCGTGGATTCAAGTACACCCGATCATCACGTGATATCTTGAAGCGACGAAACATTGTCGGTGCATACTTAAGGAAGAACACATTTTTATCTTGATACCTAAATGAGGGATCATCTTATTATGCTAATAAAACGCCAAACAAGCAATATAAGATGCTATCAAACATCACATGTTTATTAGTGGAATGATATGGTTCCCGCATATGATCTCTATCATGTGCACCATGGTATGATCTCTATCATACCTTTATGTGTAAGGCCAAGGTCTATGTAACTTACATGCTATGTGTGTTGTAAGAGTATCATCTCATACTTCTACTTAAAACATCACCATATCATAACACTAGCCCAGCAACAATCTAAACTAGACGCCTCTAATTTATCCATTGCAAATTTTACGTGGCTTAGGGCTTTCAAAGATAGAACCGTTCTTACCTACGAACATGAACCACAACGAGGATAACCAAATTGTTGACAACTCGTTGCAAATTAGATATTGACTATAGTAGGAGAGACAGACACCCGCTAGCCACTTATGCAAACTAGTTGCATGTCAAGCGTGGAACAGGTCTCATGTGCGAGGACATGTAGAGTTTGTCCGGGCCTCTTCATCCCACTATGCCACCAATATCCAAAGTACAACTAAGAAGCAATAAAATGATCATCATCGCCCACATACTCATATGTGTACTACCAGTGCAAAGTATCTATGCATAGATCCGGCTCTGATACCACTGTAGGGTTCGCAGCATAGAAAACAAAAATTTCCTACGTTGGGAACAACTATGTACCAAGATCTATCTACTAGATACAAACAACGGGCGGATGTATATCCGTAGAGAACATACCCTTGAAGACCGACAAAGCTTAACGAGTCCAAACTCGTGGTTGATGTAGACGATCTCTTGCCGATCTCAAGATCGAGAGGAAGTCCTAGCGCCGCAAAACAGCGCTGCATTCGCACACGTTCGAGGCACAGAGCAACCTCCGCCTCCTCGCTCCAGTGATGCAGCGGAAGCACAACTCTTTCTTGCCGAAAAGCCACCGGGAACATGTATCTCGCTAGTCCGAGACCATGGGGAATAAATTCTAGAGGGGGAGAGAAATCCTTCACGAGGAGGTGTGAGTGAGAGAGAGGAAGGGGGGCTCCTTTTATAGGGAGAGGGGGGGCACCCAAGGGGCCATGCGCCCAGCCATGGGGCTGCCCCCTCCCCTCCTTTCATTCATGTGGGTGGACACTCCACTCACATAAAAAGCCTTTCAATTCCCTCCACTCAAAAGTCCACTCAAATTCCCATTAAATTTCCACCAAATTTAATGCAAACTCTCATTAAATAAAACTCTTTTATTTTATTCAGAATTTTTTCAATTACTTTAATGACAAACATTCACAAATAACCCCTTGCTAGAATTCTATTTCACATGCATAACCACTTTATGCAATTTCACCCGAAAACCTGTTTCGGTATCTAGTGAAATAAATTCCTGCGCTTGTTCATTCTTTCGGCATGAAACATTTGCTCCAATTGGATGTCGGTGTCTCTTAAGTGTGTCACCCTACGGTTCGCGAATAATGCGGACATGATCGAGACCCCTCTCGGATCAATAATCGAAGCGGATCTGAGACCCATACTGACTCCCACACATTCAACGATGACTTTCTTATGATCGTCGGAACCTTTCGCTAGTATCTTAATCCCTTTGTTTCGCGATATATTACATGTCCGAGATTCGATCATCGGTATCTCCATACCTAGTTTGATCTCGTTACTGACATGCACTCTTTTCTCGTTCCCGTGATATAACATTCTAGTGATCAAATCACTTGCTTGCAAGCTAATCAATGCGATATCACCGAGAGGGCCCAGCGCATATCTATCCGTCATCGGGATGAAAAAATTCCACTCTCGATCCATGGGCCTCAACATAACACTTTAGTAGTTCTGAATCCATCTTTATAATCACCTACATTACGGTGTGACGTTTGATGTTATCAAGAAACTCTTCCGGTGTTAGTGATTGACATGATCTCATGGTCTAAGGATTAGGATCACTTCGTAAGTTGTTATAGAAATATAAACTCAATGACTTTGATCGTAATGCTATACTTCGGATGAATGTTCATCACACCATTACACTAATGTTGTGACCTCGTTATTAACAACATCCAATGTCTATGATCAGGAAACCTTGATCATCTTGTTAATCAACGAGCTAGTTTATAAGAGAGGCATAACTAGGAACTTCCTTTTTGTTTATTAAACACACATGTATTAACGTTTCCGTATTAATACAATTATAGCATGCAAAATAAACATTTATCATAAACAAGGAATACGATAATAACCACTTTATTATTGCCTGTCGGGCATATTCCCTTCATAAGAGTGAACCTTGATTGATGTAATGACTTGATGAATGCAAGACTTGTCTGTTTTTGTTTTCATGACTATGTATGTGGTGTATTGCCTTAAGTTTATCTTAAATTGTGTGATTCTAACATTTCTATCTTATAAATAGATGCCTATTACTGTTAGCACTGTTGAGGAGTTCCGGGCTACTTGCTTTGGACCTCGTATCGTTGAGCTTACTACCTTGCTCAATCTCCCTCTCCCCACTATCATGGTGCACCCACTCACCAAGTTCGATAAGAAGGACCTCTGGGGCTTTAAGGTGAACCAGCCAGGACGCCAGACAGAGCCTACTACGGAGGCTATCGTCTTCAAGCTTATGCAAATGATGACGACATTCATCCAAAACCAGAACAACAACAACAACCCCAACAACAACAACAACAACCCTCCGGGCTTTGACATGCTCACCAGATTTCTGCGTCTGAGGCCATCTAAGTTCTCTGGGTCGACTGATCCCATGGTGGACAATGATTGGCTGCTCGTAAACAAGGACTTAGTGACCGTGGGCTGCACGGATGCTGAAAAGGTCAGGTTCGCAGCTCATCTGTTGGAAGGGCCAGCCGCCACTTGGTGGGACAACTTCCAAATCACCACTCCTATTGATGAGCTGACTTGGGCTATCTTTGAAGATGGCTTTCGCACTACTCATATCTCATCAGGAATGATGAGTCTGAAAAAGAAGGAGTTTCACAACCTGAGGCAGCGCCACCGTAGCGTGGCTGAATACATAGAGGAGTTCAACAGTCTGGCGCGTTATGCACCGGATGAAGTTGACACTGATGCCAAAAGAAAGGAGAAGTTTCTTGACGGGTTGAATGATGAGCTAAACCTGCAGTTGTGTGTGGCGTATGTTCCAACTTATCAGTCTCTGTGTGACAAGGCTGCTATTCTAGAGAATAAAATGAAACAAGTGGAGAGTCGGAAGAGAAAGCACTCCGACAAGCACAGTTCGGGATCATCTCACAAACGATCTCATGTTGATGACAGTGGAAGCTCAGGATCCCATAAGCATCGGAAATTCAACAAGCACCACAACCGTCATGACAACAAGCACCATCGCAGTCATGACAGTGATAAGTACAAGATCCACAAGAGTGGACATAAGAGCCACCACAGTGGAAGTGGAAGTGGAAGTCAGCCTAAAAAGGACATCAGTCAGGTTGAATGCTTCAAATGCAAGAAGCTGGGGCATTATGCTAATGAGTGCCCTGAGAAGAAAGTTGAAGGACCTAACAAGCCCAATCCTTTTCAGAAAGGACAGGTTAACCACATCAATGTGGAAGAGGTCTATGAGGAGCCTGACGCTGTTGCTGGTAAGTTCAGACTCAATTCAATTCCAACATTTGTACTCTTTGATACCGGTGCATCTCATTCATTCATCTCAAAAGCATTTGTTGATAGAAATGGGTTTGCATCTAAAAACATTGGGTGTCCGATAAGAGTTAGTTTCCGGGAGGAGAGATGATAGTAAGTCTTGGATGCCGGGATCTAGACATAGAGTTTGGAAAACATTAGTTTCCAGTGAACCTAATAATCCTAAATTCCCAAGGATTGGATGTGATTTTGGGAATGGATTGGATGGCTAAGTATGAAGGAGTACTAGATTGTGCAAATCGTACAGTTACACTCACAACCCCTGAAGGAAAGAGGATAAAATTCAAGTCCAATTTTGAATCTAAAGGAAGTAAGCTGAATTCTCTTAAGGGGGTTAGCATGGACGCTGTGCCAATTGTGTGTGAGTATCCAGATGTGTTTCCGGAAGAGTTATCGGGAATGCCACCGGATAGAGATGTGGAGTTTATAATAGATTTGATGCCAGGTTCTGGACCAAGAGCAAAGAGGCCTTATAAAATGTCAGTGGACGAACTAAAGGAACTCAAGAAACAACTTGGAGAATAATTGCAGAAAGGATTCATCTAGCCAAGTTCTTCATCTTGGGGAGCTCCAGTTTTGTTCGTAGAAAAGAAGGACAGAACTCAAAGATTATGCATAGATTACCGTTCTCTCAACGAGGTAACCATCAAGAACAAATATCCTTTGTCAAGAATCAACGACTTGTTTGATCAGCTAGAAGGAGCATGTGTGTTCTCGAAGATTGATCTCCGATCAGGTTATTTTCAACTCAAGATAAGAGAGCAAGACATACCTAAAACAGCATTCACCACGAGGTATGGATTGTATGAGTACACTGTGATGCCTTTTGGCTTAACCAACGCTCCAGCATATTTCATGAATATGATGAACAAAGTGTTCATGGAATTTCTTGACAAGTTTGTTGTCGTTTTCATCGATGACATCTTAGTCTACTCCAAGAGCAAGGAAGAGCATGAAAGACATTTACGCTTGATACTTGAGAAACTAAGGGAGCATAACCTTTATGCCAAATTCAGCAAGTGTGAATTCTGGTTAGAGGAAGTTGGTTTTCTTGGTCATGTTATGACAAAGGATGGTGTAGCAGTTGATCCTACTAAAGTTTCAGCTGTGACTGAATGGGAATCCCCTAAGAATGTAAAAGAGGTTCGTAGTTTCCTTGGCTTAGCAGGTTACTACAGAAGATTCATTGGAAATTTCTCAAAGGTTGCTAAGCCAATGACAGAATTGTTAAAGAAAGACAAGAAGTTTGCTTGGTCTGAAGGTTGTGAACTCAGCTTTCAAGAGCTAAAGAAGAGACTTGTGTCAGCACCAGTTTTGTGCCTGCCAGATTTGGAAAAAGATTTCAAAGTATATTGTGATGCTTCGCATCAAGGATTAGGTGCCGTACTTATGCAAGGCGGAAAAGTTGTGGCTTATGCCTCGAGACAACTCAAAACTCATGAAGTAAATTATCCTACTCATGATTTAGAGTTAGCTGTTGTTGTCCATGCACTCAAAACATGGAGACACTACCTTTTGGGAAAGCGTTGTGAAGTATTCACCGATCACAAGAGTTTGAAGTATATCTTCACCCAGAAGGAAATCAATATAATACAAAGGAGATGGCTAGAACTTATCAAGGATTACGACTTAAGTTTGCAGTACCACCCCGGTAAAGCCAATGTAGTAGCAGATGCTCTAAGTCGTAAGGCGTTTGTAAATGGCCTTACCAAAGGTGAATTGCCGGAGGACTTGTGTGAGTAATTCAAGGAACTCAGATTGGAGATTGTGCCAGAAGGACATCTCATGTCTTTGGATGTTCAACCCACTCTGTTGGATAGGATTAAAGAAGCCCAAAAGACGGATAAAGAAATCGAAGAGATCAAGGGAAAGATTAGCCAAGGGAAAGCTAAAAGTTTCCATATAGACGAACAAGGTACTTTATGGCACGGAAAACGTATTTGTGTTCCACAAGATCCGGAGTTGAGGAAACTGATTCTACAAGAAGCCCACAACTCTCCGTATTCTATTCACCCAGGAAACACCAAGATGTACATGGATATGAAAGAAAGATTTTGGTGGAACAATCTCAAAAGGGACATCGCCGAACATATTGCTTTATGTGATGTGTGTAGTAGAGTGAAAGCGGAGCATCAGAAACCAGCAGGTTTGCTTCAACCACTACCTATTCCTGAATGGAAGTGGGAAAATATTGGTATGGATTTCATTACCGGATTACCAAGGACCAGGTCAGGGTATGATTCCATATGGGTAGTAGTGGATCGCCTAACTAAAGTGGCTCATTTTATACCCGTGAAGACGACTTATACCAGTGCCAAGTTAGCCAAAATCTACATGAGCAGGATTGTATGCCTTCACGGTGTGCCTAAGAGTATTGTGTCTGATAGAGGAACTCAGTTCACTTCTCACTTTTGGAGACAGCTTCATGAATCTTTAGGAACGAGGTTGGAATTCAGCACTGCTTTTCATCCTCAAACGGATGGACAAACGGAAAGGACTAACCAGATTCTTGAAGACATGTTGAGGGCATGTGCCCTAGACTATGGAGCAAGTTGGGATGAAAGTCTGCCTTACGCAGAGTTCTCTTACAATAACAGTTACCAATCTAGCATTCGGATGGCACCATTTGAGTTTCTCTACGGAAGGAAGTGTACCACCCCATTGCTATGGAATGGTGTGGGAGAAAGAAGTTTATTTGGACCTGATCTTATCAAGGACGCTGAAGAGAAGGTTAAATTGGTTAAAGACAGGTTGAAGATAGCACAGTCCCGACAGAAAAGCTACACGGATTCTAAGCATAGAGAAGTCACCTATGAAGTTGGGGATAGAGCTTATCTTAGAGTATCACCACTTCGTGGAGTGAAAAGATTTGGAGTCAAAGGAAAATTGGCACCAAGATATGTTGGGCCATTCAAAATTTTAAATCGCAAGGGAGAAGTTGCGTATGAAGTCGAATTGCCCGAATCTCTGTCAGCTGTCCATAATGTGTTTCATGTGAGTCAACTCAAGAAATGTCACCCAGAAATGGAAGAATCTTCCTTGAAGGATACCATACCTTTGGAAGAAGTTCAACTAGAAAGTGATCTCACCTATGAAGAAAAGCCTGTCAAGATTCTTGAAACCGCAGAAAGAGTCACAAGGACAAAGGCTATTAAGTTTTGCAAAGTACAATGGAATCATCATTCCGAAGAGGAAGCAACATGGGAAAGAGAAGATGATCTTCAGAAAGACCACCCACACCTATTTGCTAGCCAATCCGAATCTCAAGGGCGAGATTCATCTTAAGGGGGTTAGATTTGTAACATCCCTAAATTCATATTCCAAAACTCATTCATATCATCCTAGCATTCATCATCATTTAGGGTTTTTCTCAAAATCATTTCAGAAACAGAAGCTTGTGCTATGATTTCATGTGAACAAATTTAACTCAAATGGCCATCACCCTTTGAAACTTGAATGTTTAGGAACTTGTTTGCTTGCCTCCATTGTTGGAAAGTTTAGGTGTAAAAGTTTAACCACAGTTTTCAACTTAGAAATAATTTCAAAACCCTAATTTTTTTAAACATTTGCAAACAAGAGACAAAGTCTCTGATTGTTTTAAGACCAAGCTTGTCCAAGCCTTGCAGGGTAGGCACATGTTTAAATAACTGGTTTTTGAAACCACAGAACCCTGCAAAGATCCCCAGAATTGTTTGAATTCAAAAAAGGATTTGAATTCATATCTAAATCATTCCTGAAAACCAAAATAGAAAAGGAAAAGGAATAAACAAAAGAAAAGGGCCGCGCGCCAGGTTTCTGGCCCAGCATCGAATCGAGCCCAACCAGCCCACCCGGGGATTTTCTTTTCCTCTCTCACGCACGAGCGCACGCACTCAGTCGCTGACTGCCGGACCCTACCCCCTCTCTGTTTAACCCGCTGACGTGTGGACCCTGAGACCATGTCGTCTTCGTCGTCAATCACGCGCGCCAGCGCCGCTCGCTCTGTCGTTACCTCGCCGCTGTTACTGCGCGCTTAATTACCATTGATTCGCCGCGCAATCCTCGTACCCGCTCTGGCTATAATATCCCCTCTGCACCGTGGCCATTTCCCCTCACTTAGCACCACCTCTCCGCGACCAGGCTGCTCACAATCATCCTCGCACCGCCGCAGACAGAGCTCACTCCGGCGATCGATCCCGGTAAGCCCCGTGCGCCCCTTCCCCTCTGGTTCAAACGAGCAGATTCGCAATCTCTTTGCGCACCTTCTGACCCCGCTAGTTCATCCTCTGCCCAGTCGCCCGTTCTTTCGACGCCGCAACCACCTGACAACGACCTCGACTCCGGCGACCAAATTCCGTAAGTCCCGTGCGCCCCATGCCTTTTCCTTCACACGAGCTTGTTTGCCTTTGTCTTGCGCATCTCCTAAACCCCCTGGCTCGTGTTAGGGCGACGCGGAACCTCGGCAACGACCGAAACAACATCCACGGCGCGCCAGACTCTGCAATTCTAGAGACCGTCTCTGAGCGCCCCTCCGCAAGCCAGTACCACGTTGAGCATCAGCACATCTTTGTGGATCTGGTAAGCACCTTCTTGCTTCCTGGGACGATCTAGAACGCCGGCACCGCCGTAGTCAGACGCGCCGCCGCCAGTCAACGCCGCTAGCGCCGCCCGAGTATGGTCAGGTTGATTAGGAACGTTGGATCCAGATCCAGTGGCGTAGATTAGAAGTAGGACGAAGAGGTACACGCGCGTCTGAGCCGCCAGATCTCATTTAGATCGCGGCGTCCGAGAACCGATCAACCAAGCGATGCGCGCCAATAGGGACGCGACGCGTGGCAAGAGTTAGAACTAAAAACAGATTTAAAACTAGAATTTGATCCAAATTTCAAATGCTTATAACTTTTGAATGCCACGTTAGAATTTTGCAAACTTTATACCGTTGGATTCAGGGAATCAAGGCCTTTCTGTTTATGCAAAGTGTTTAACATATAGTAACTGTTTAAATGACTTTGTGTGTGGAAACAAGTTTATGTGTATTTTGATTATAGTTTTGTTTAGCAAATTGTTTTTAGAACTAAATAAGTTCAGTAGGTAAACCTTGTGACATATTTAGTTTCTGTATCTTGCACTTTCTTGGGAAGTTTTCAAAAATCATCACTTAGTAAATTCTTGCATGCATGCATTCATATTATTTTTGATTGTATATGAATTGTGTAGCATCCCAGTTGTCTAACAATTGCAATGCTACTAGCCTAGTCTATATAAATGCTACTTCATATATATAATTGTTGCATCATCATTATATCA
The DNA here is from genome assembly GCA_023614405.1 of Avena insularis. Lineage (NCBI taxonomy): Eukaryota > Viridiplantae > Streptophyta > Magnoliopsida > Poales > Poaceae > Avena > Avena insularis. The sequence goes on along the minus strand of CM042691.1, from coordinate 202,892,078 downwards.
TGCTCATGCCATCATGCCACCTTGCATTTGAGCATCATATAAAACCCTTTTGGTTTAGTTCTTCTCTCATATGCATTGTTAATTGTATTTGCCTCTTGATATTGTATTTGGTTGTTGATATATTGTTTAAATGCCCAAGTTGAGTTGGGGGCATATCTTTTATTGACTCCACCACCTTTCTTGTCATCACCCCATCATTCCACCATTCCACCATATATGAGCATTGCAACTTATTTGGTTTTACCTCTAGCTCATGTGGGTTGGGATGGATCCAATTCTACCTCCACATGCTCTCATATATGCACCATATTGTTTTCACATTATTGGTATATGGGAGCCACATGGCCACCTTTGCATGCCTTGTGAGTGGAACCTTTTACCTAGCCTCCATATGGGTTGTTTTGGGGTTATTATCATGTTGGAATATTTTTGGGCTTACTAAATACCTAGTGGCACATACCCACTAGCAAGTCCCATTTCTATTCAAATATGGTCATCTCCATCTACTTCACATGGGGCATCCTTTTAAATTCTTTTGCTTGGCTTTACTCCACATTTTGGGGATGCATGAGAATAATGCCATGTTAATATCATTGTTTTCACAATATTTTAATCATGGCAATTATAATTTTTGCATGGGCCATGCAACCTTCTCCAACTTTGGTCCTCCTTTGTTTTTATTTGAATTTTGAGTGGCTCACCTCTCAACTCTCTCTCTCCCTTCTTTTGCTTGATCTAGCTAGATGCATGCAAGTATCTAAACCCTAATCCCTCTCCCTATCCCTCTCTCCTTCCTTTTGCCACCTCTTGTTTTGGTTATGTTTCAAAACCCTAGCTACCACCACATCTCTCTCTCTCACCTAGCTAAAACCTAAACCTAATCCCTCATCTAACCCTAGTTACACCCTACCCCATCTACCTTTCCCTCTCTCACCCTCCCTCTCACCATGCCGAGCCTCCCCATGCTGTCCCCACCTGGCTACCCCCTCTCCTTGGTCCCACCCCCCATCTACCCCTACTCCTAACCCAAACCCTAACCCGAGGCTACCCCAACCCTAGCTCCATACCACCCCTATCTCTCTTCTTCTCTCTCGCTGCAGCAAGGTCCCACCCCGAGCACCCCTCACCCCTGGCCCCCCTGCAGACCCTCCCCAGCTCTACCTGCCCCAGCCCGTGCCTGCCCTGGCCCCTTGCTCGAGCACGTGAGGTAGAGAAGAAAAGGTGGCCGAAGCCACCTTTATCTACACCACCTCCCCTCCTCCTTCCTCCCTCTCTGCTTTACCCTTTCCCCACGCCTCCTCTGGCCTCGCCCAGATCTGGCCCGAGCCAGCCTCCCCGCCTCCTTCCTCCTCCCCGTCTACCAACAGCCGACGCTGCCCGCCGCCAGCACCTCGCCGTCCCCGACGCTCCGTCCGTCAAGCTCGTCGTGGAGGTGATCGAGGAGGACGAGACGGTCCCCTGCAGCGGCCCCGTACACGCCGGCGAGGAGGAGAAGCCCCAGGCTCGCCAGACCGACGCCGCTCCGACGAAACCCTAGCTCCCGCCGGCCGCCAGCTCCGTCGACGATCTGCTGCTCCCCGGCCCGATCCAACACCGCCGGCAGCCTCGCGGTGAGCTCCTCTCTCGACCTGACACCTCCGTTCTCGCCGTTGCTTCCTGTGCTCGCCGGACCCTGCGTCGAGCGCCCTCGGTGCACCGACGAGCGCGCGCGCCTGCTCACACCCAAGTCACACAAACCTACCTAGGCCCCGTCCCCTTCCCTGTCAACTACCCCTTCGAGCCGCGGCGGTAACCGCCGCCGCGCACGCACGCGAGGTCGCGGGTTCGAACCCTGCACCGAGCCCCGCCCTGTCGAGCACCGTCCTGTCCGCGCGGCTCAGAGAAGAACCACAGTACCGCGGCGCCGATTTTGCAGTAACCCCCTCCACCTTTTTATTCCATCAACCGCGCCCCTTTAGACCCACCTGTCTGCCTCCGTGACGTTTTTGCAACAAGACCCCCGTAGAACCTTAGCCTCAACCCGCAGTCCCTAGGTCCGCTGCGCCCCACCTGCTGCTGAGTCAGCGCAGGCCCTACTTGTCAATGACAGTGGCTGGCTTCCTCTGAGTAGAAAAAGGTTTTCTGTTTTCTGGTTTGTTTTAAATCTTTTCAAATTTTGTTTTAAATTCAAATTTCAAATCAGTAATTAAATAACTTTTAAAATATGAATTCAAATTTGACAAATAATATATGTTTTCAAATCAGAAAAATGTGAGGATTTCAAATATGCCATCCAAAATATATTTTGGACACTTTATTTCCAAGTTGATTAGAATTACAATAAAATGCCCTTCCCACTTAATTAATAACTTTTGTTTTATAACTCCAAATTTAACAAATGATATGTCTAAAATGATTAGCTCGACGAGACCTTTCTGTTTATGCATTCCATGATCTGAATTGAAGAATGCATCATGTAAATATTGAATAAATAGAACAGTTTATGGGAGTAAAACATGCCTAAATAATTTAACAAAGTGCTTTATTATTGTTTCTCACCTCACCCATGCCATGCTACTTCTTTGCCATGTAAATTGTGCATCATTCATCATGGCATGATTGGTTGCTTGTTGCATTCTATTCCTATGCTTGTGCACTTTATTTATGTTGGCCCTTGTTTGTTTGGTTCTTCCTCGAATAGACACTGAGCAGGGGATATATCAAGAGAACCAGGAGCACTACCCAGATCCTTCTCTCGCTTCAACTGAGCTGCCAGGCAAGCACTACCACATGCTTGCATACATATAGTACCTATTGCCTCTATCTTATTCTTGCATCATTGAGTCGCGATTGCATTAAACTGAATCCCAATCTTGCATAGCCTTTACTTTTAAACCCCACCGAAGCTTGTTCCTCCATCCCATGAGCCATTACTACAGGAGTTGTTTGAGCCATGCGAGTCGTAGAACAGCATGTGTAGGGTATGTGAGTGTCTGATGGATAACGTGGTACCTAAACAACTTAACCTGAGTAGTAATGGGATAACTAATGAAAGTGGCACCGGTGAGCAATATCCGCTATTTGGTTTTTCCTGCTCACTTGTGTCCCGTAAGACCCCGAGTACTTGATTCCTGTTCCAAGAATATTCGCGCTATCCACATCCGGGAGGTGTATGGGACCCCCCTGAGCCAGAGATTGATTCATTCTTATTCCTTGGGGCCACAAACTAGTTTGAGGTTTTATTTACTATCCTGTACTTATGCCATGCTTTACTGCTTTATTTAAATTGTGCATCGCACTGTATCGCTTTAGGGTAGCGGAGTGTTTTCGCGGTATCGACAAGCCCAGTCACATTTACGGGTTCCCAGTCGTTTACAGCCAATGACGCAAACCTTGAGTCCGTCTCGAAGTCAGCTAACTTCGTTGCGGGTAGCTTAATGGGGTGGCCCCCTGAAATATTTCTGAATCTGGTGATTGCTTTGTCGTGAATGCCTCGTTGGGTTTTGATTTGGTTTTTCCGAGGTTGATCGAGTGTGTGTTGCTATTTGTGCACCCCTGCAGGGTAAAACTTTCTGAAAGCCGTGTCCGCAGTTATGGACGACTTGGAGCACAGTTTCTGGATCATAGACAAGCATAACTAAAGTACCGCTTTTAATTTGACCTAAGTAATTGACTAGTAAATAGAGCAACACTCATGGAATGGATAATAAAACTGCCAACGGTTGGGGGGTTGTTCGTCCGCTTCCTCGTTGGTAAGCGGGGAGGAGGATGGATCTGTTAAGATTACCAATATAACTGTTGTTATTAATTCACGGACATCCGTCTATCTTTGGTTAGGCGGATGGTTAGCGAGTATCTATAGAACTGCTAGGGTTTATCTTTTGCTGCAATTGCGTCACCCCAGGTTGTGTCCCCTTTAGAGGCATAAAGACTTGCTGAGTACCCCTAGGGTCTCACACGATAAATTATTTGATTCAGATGAACAGGTACACTCACAAGATGGATACTGGGTGGAGGAGACGGACGATGTGGGCAACGATCATTCGGTGTAGATATTCCGGGAACGGGGATCCGTGAGATCTGTGGGCGGGATGTGCTTATTTCATGGGGCATCTTATGCCGATTTGCTTCTTATCCGTACTCGGATCTTGTTTGCCGCTTCCGCCTGATACTCTGCTGTTTGATGTATGAGGAGATATCCTAAACTATTATATCTATCTAGGACATTTGAATCTTGATGTATGGCGTTGCTATATTTCCTTTCTTTTTAGATGGAATGGCTCTGATGTACTGTTGTATGGTGGCTTGCATACATACTCACTTGTGTATGTAGTTGATCCCTTCGCCTGCCGATTATGCCGCCCGTTCTTGTCCCGATGTTTGGGACGGCCGAAAGGTCTACCTGTGAGTGGCTTTTGGGGCCCCACCGTACTATTTCAACCATTCCCGCTCATCCAGGCTTGAACTAGGAGCGTAATTCACCGAGGTAGTTACAATTGGTATCAGAGCCATCCCGACCTTCAGGGTCTCAGCCAAATGGTCGTTGTCAGTCTAGCAAATATTTTGGTAGCTATGTATACTAGGGAAAAACAAAACGCGAGAGTAGGACTGCTTCCACTTTTCTTCTTATCCATCCACCCACCCTTTTCTGGTAAGGAAGTGTAACGTTTTCAATCCTCTTCTTAAATTCAAACTAGGATTCACGTGTTCTGGGTTTCTGTAGTACCATAGGTTGAGTGTGAGTGTGTGTGTGTGTGTAATTCCTTGTCTATCTGTTGCATCCAGGTTGTTATCTTTATCTGCCTTTGGTTATCAACTGTTGGTACATTCCATACTGACAGGCTTTTGAATACCGGTGCGATATATCTGACTCCTTGTTAACCGGTGCCATCTTCTTAAGGGTGTCCTTCCTTCTAGCAACTCCTTTCTGTGTAAGCATCAGTTGCTAATCGCTATCTGATAAGTGTTTTGCGCATCTATTGGTATTTTAATGCCGAAAAATGCGGAAATTTTTTCTTTCCTACATCTGTGTTTCCACACTCCTTTTCAGTCGTGTGTGAAACATTATCTATCTCCCTTTTATCAGCATGTCCATGCTAACTCATTTTTTTGTTACCGGCGCTTAATCCTAGAGTTTCTTTTCATCTCCAAATCTTTTGGGCTGATTACATAACATGTGTCGATCCGATGCTGGTGATTGTAATTTGGTTCTCGGCATAGCTATATGACACTTATCATGAGTGGAATATGGAAAATGCTATCAACTCTATCCTCCAATGGTGACGGTTATCTCCTGTGATTTTGAGTACACCGTGATCATATCTATGCATATTCAAGCATCTTTGGCAATCCGGAGTTTCTCAAAGCACTACGGCGGTCTATCATCTGTCCATCATGCTGCACATCTTTTTGAACCCCATATCTGCACAATTCTCCTGGATACGAGGGAATTGCATCTCTTCGTCTCTGATAGCTTTGCTTAAGGTATGAGCTATCATCGGTTCTTGTCCAAGATCTCTTTATCTTTGTAACCGGTGATCCGATCGACAATGTGAACCAGGTGACATCTCTTTTCTTCCGAAGGACCAGATAATCTATTGCGTCAGCGCATCTTCTTCAACTCTGGAATCAGCAAGTCCATTGTTAATTCCATCCTCCATCTTCAACCAATCCGGAGTTGTTCTTGTTGGCAAGTTATCATCGTCGTTCCGCTGAAGATTTCCTCAAGGCTGCTAAATCTCTCTCAATCAGTTCAAGAAGGACATGGAGTTCTTTCACCTCAATCTCGTTAAGTAATCTCTTGAAACCCTCTCGCTCTATCGTCTATGCTCAATCCACCGGAGGCCATGAAGACCTTCCAGATCTTGTATCCCTTCTGTTCAAGTGGTGCTATCTTTTTCTATATCTGTGAAATCTTGCAGTTCTTCTCCGTAATCTTCCTTCATATCTTTCCGGTGGCTTGGTACTTCCGACATGACGACAACATCATCATCTTTATCTATCTATGAATCTGGCGAATCGTTTGCATCTATCCTTGTTTTCTAGCGGAGTCCATGAGCTCTTCTTGTCAATACCTTCAGTCTGTTTCGGTAGTTGGGTTACATGATTTTCTTATTCATGTGCGGAGTAATGCTTTGAGTGCGGGATGGAGTCACGACCATACCACTACTCTTATCATTCGCTCTTGTACATTGAATTGGTGAATTAATGTGATTTCACTCATTCCACGGAAGTTAGAAGTGGCCTTTATCCCTTGATACTTTTACTTCCGTCCTTGTTTTTCCGGAGTGCTCTTTCGAAGAAAGTAATCAATAATCCCTTGTTGGTGATCTCACCCTTTCTACACGGAGCAAAATCCTCAATTATCTGGCTTCACATCCATCTCTAGAAGTTATATCTGCGCACCTAAATTGCGTGATCCTTGGTTCTTACCGGCGCAACAAGAATCTAATCCGACGATGTCTAGCTAAATCTTTCTGCTGTTATCGAAGGACTCTATTGTTTGAAGGCAATATTGTTTCCGTATTCCATTTCTCAAATCCGAGAGAAGATACGATGCTATTGTAATAGTGGTTCAAGATCTCTCCAATCTAGCTCCTTTCTTCCGGTGAGACAAAGATTAATCCTCTCTAGTATCAGTAAATCTTTAATCTTAACGGTGTCTTTCTTTATCCATGATGCATCATCTTGTCCTTTCTTTCACCAGTGGATCTTTTTCTTTTATCATGTTCTTGGAAAAACCGGAGCTATGCCCATCCTATCCTTCTTGTCTCACGACAATCCTTCAACTCGTCTAACCTGGTGTTTCTCAAGCAAAACGCAAGACTCGCAACAAGTCTATCAAGTTTTGCAAGGTGTAGTGGTCGCACCATTCCGTTGTTCATCAACTTGGGAACGTGAGGGTCACCTTCGTTCGAACACCCGCCTCTCCTTGTGTTGTTTTCTTTTTCCTAGGAATCTCGGGGCGAGATTCTTATGCCGATTTGCTTCTTATCCGTACTCGGATCTTGTTTGCCGCTTCCGCCTGATACTCTGCTGTTTGATGTATGAGGAGATATCCTAAACTATTATATCTATCTAGGACATTTGAATCTTGTTGTATGGCGTTGCTATATTTCCTTTCTTTTTAGATGGAATGGCTCTGATGTACTGTTGTATGGTGGCTTGCATACATACTCACTTGTGTATGTAGTTGATCCCTTCGCCGTTCTTGTCCCGATGTTTGGAAATGGTTGGGACGGCCGAAAGGTCTACCTGTGAGTGGCTTTTGGGGCCCCACCGTACTATTTCAACCATTCCCGCTCATCCAGGCTTGAACTAGGAGCGTAATTCACCGAGGTAGTTACAAGTTGTGTGTAATTGTATGCTACAAATTTTGTGTAGATTTTGCTAGTGATTGTGACTGTGAAGAGTGATATTTTCATAATTAATACTATCCTATGTTTATACTAGCATTAGTTATTTTGCTAAATCTTGCATGCTTTAATTTTGCCATAAGCTATGTTGGGAAATCCTAAGTATTTTAGAATAGTGGAATTGCTAGGGAATTTTCCTAAGTTAAGTTATCATGCCATGCTTAGCCTAGCTATTAGCAAACAAGGGATGGTGAAAATCTATACTTACTATGGTGAAAATATTTCTAAGTCACGAGACTTATGTTTTCTTAATAAAACAACTAAGTCTAATGAACTTCCTGGGTGGAATGGAAAGTTGGGTTATGTTGAGTGGTTTCACAAGGCCATGGATTTGGCTTGTGTATCACACTTGTGGAATGCCACCAGGCACAAAGGGATTTGGAGGCCAAGTGTTGAGAGCGCTTACAATGCAACCACTTGGCAAAATGGGCTCTGCCTTGATCGTATAGGTACCTAGAACTTAGTCTCATGGACAGTTGGTGGTAGTGGGAATGATAGGTTGGAGCGCGTCCATTTTGACTAAGGAAAGGCTTCTGAAAGGTCCTGTCTTGGGAAACCAAGTCTGGTGGGGAAAGTGCACAACCTCTGCAGATGGAAAACCTAAGTACTTTGCCAAGTCCATGGCAATGGACAACTTGAGCATCAAGACATGGAAGCTACAAGAATCTAACCACTCCAACTTCTAAGTAAAACTTGTGGGTGAACAAGGGTAGAGGACCCAATGTCTATTGGAGGATCCTTGGGAAGTTTTGATAAAGAAAAACTTAGTGACTTCAACTAATAGGAAAAACCTATTTTGAAGCAAAGCAAGCCAAGCTACACTTAGACAAAAATGCATATAGTATTATAGTCCACTTAACAAAATTTACTAAGGTATCACTTGCCAATACTATTCCAAAGTATTGACCCTCTGTGGCTGTAACTTGTGATGTTGCAGGTTATTCAGATGATGAATAGGTGTCATGAGTCTACACTCAACATGCTTGCCTGTGGCACATGAAGATGAAGACTTGTGTTTATTTACATTTTCCAAAAACTCTTGTATTAGGCCTATGGCCCTGTGATGTACAAGACTATGTTTACTTCTCTGGAATGAATGTAATAATTGACCTTTGTTTCTGTGTACTTCATCTTAAACTGTGGATGCTAGCATTGATCCAGGGAGTAGCATTGCAATCATAGGGATCCTTATCCTTTACAAAGGAGGGGTCTAACATGCTACAAGGTGGAATTTGTCTCAAGGTGGAGTTTGTTATATGTTGATCCAAATTCTACAAAGTATAGGCCAACTTCTAACGAGTGGAGCGAGGCCCGTCGCCGGGAGGCTTGGGCCGAGTGTACGGTATGGATCGTCGAAGACCTAGGTTTCCACCGATATATAAACCCCTTGTAAGCCGCCGGTTGGGATGAGTTGCATCTGTGAAATCCCCGGCGTTTGTAAACACTCCTCGATATAGTGAAGTTTCGCTGGCTGGCGCCCGTGGTTTTTTCCTCTCTTTGTTGGAGAGGTTTTCCACGTTAAATCTGTGTCCCCTTGCTGTGTTTTTCGTTTTCGTTCTTCGTTATCTTCTTGTCGCAATTGTAACAGTTCGTCTGTGCCGCGTACGCAAGCTTCAACTTCCAAGGCCGTGGGCGCCCTGGCGTCCTACATGTCCTGTCGGTTCCCGTCACGGTACTTGCTGCTTCGGCCCGGCATCCCGAAGACCAACTACACGGTCACCGGCCTCCTCCACGCAACATCTACCTCGGCGCCGAGCTGGCTGCCATCGCCGTGCACGTGCAGCTCGAGCTACATCGGCTACGCGGCGGTGTGCATTGACAAGGGCGAGATCGAGCGGCTCGGGCGCCGCGACATCGTCATCACGTACTGTTGCACGTCGACATGCGGCTAGTGGCTGGACAACTTCCACTCCACTCTCACTTGCCTCCCGACAACCACAGCACCGTGATCGGGTGACGTTGCTGGCGAGGAGGAGCCGATGGTAGAGAGCGGATTCTGGAGACTCTTCACAATCCCTGGCGACGGCAGCCAGCACCAAAGCGGAGAGGTGCCGAGGATGGTCCGAGAGTATAGAGGCGGCAAGGGCATGGCGTGGCTGAATATCACGGTCACCGGCCACAGCATCGGCACTGCGCTCGCTGTGTTCACTGCCTACGAGATCGCGACTACCACCGCAGTAACGCAAGACGTCGACGCCGCAGCGGGATGGTGATGGTCGTGTCCTTCGGTTGCTACTATGCGGTCTCAACGCCGTGTCCAAGGATCGTGGTTTGGAACAAATACAACTTTAGGGAGCTATATACAAATATGCGTTCTAGACTGTCTGTTTTCTGGGCCCCAATGTCGACGTGGCACTAGTCAACGCCGGTCAGACCCATTTAGGACCTCGCGTGAATCACTTATAAAAGATTTAGTACTTAGACGGTGCAATTTCAAAGAACTAGGACCAAAGTGAAGGTGCGGGGAAAGAATTAGGACCGCCAGTGCGGTTTACTCTTGATTTAAACTAAACATTAGTGTGGTGGTCCAACTATGGGTATCACTTGAGATCATTCCATTCTTTTTAGTTGATACATTAGGAACAAGATCATAGTATCCTTGGAAGAAATTATTGAATCTTGGTCACAAAGCTTCAAAGGTGATAATGGTTTCTCATAAGTTGTGTTTCCTTAGTCTCCAAGTCTTGAGTAATATTTCTTTTCTCACTTGTAGTCCTTAGTGATGTCCAAGTTGAAGTTCTTGGTGAAACTAAAGTTGAAGTCATTGGTGATGTTGAAGTCCTTGCTCATGTTGAAGTTTTTTTTCCATCAAGTAGAAAAAGGAAGAGATGTAGAATCAAAACCAAAAAGGTAGAGGAAAGAGTTTACTAGATTATTTGTAAATAAATTTGGAACAAATTCAACTCTTATTTTCCTAAGGTTTTTTTCCAATACTAGGGTTACAATCCTATAGGCAACACAGTGCTCTGATACCATCTGTAGAGGTTCCAACCTTTATAAGGTAGAGATCCCTGTGTTTACAATGCTAGTCCCTAGATCAATAGCTAGCATCCACAGTTTAAGATGTAATATCAAGAAACAAAGGTCATATTAAAACTTATAACCAGGAATAAAATAATTCATTACATATTACATAGTTCGTTTGGCTATCTCATTACAATGCAACACATATAACTATATAGCATGGAGTCCTTAATCTTCAAGTGCCACAGGCAATCTTGTTGGTTGTAGACTTGTAATCCCTACTCAACAAACTTCACTAACATCAAACAAACCTGCAACATAATAAGTTACAGCCACAAGGGTAAATACATTTGAATTGTATTGGCAAATGATACTATGGTAGAATAGTGGTATCTAACATCTATATGCATTTGGCTAAGTGTAGCTTAGGCTTTCTTTGCTCAAAATAAGGTTTTCCTTATTAGTTAAAAACACTAAGTTTTTGTTTGTTAAAATCACCCAAGGAACTATCAATAGAAATTGGTGAACCTTTAACCCTTGTTCAACCACAAGTTTTTAACTTAGAAATTGGGATGAGGAGATCCTTGATAGCTTCAATGTCTTGATGCTCAAATTGTCCATTGCCGGGGACACGGGTAAGTACTTAGGTTTTACTCTCTCGAGAGGTGGTGCACTTTCCCCACAAGACTCGACATGCATCGAGACGAGATCTTTCAGAAGCCTTCCCTTAGACCAAATGGCTAAGTTATTGCAACCTATATGATCAAGGCAGAGCCCATATTGCCATGTGGCTGCACTAGAATCTTCTCAACACTTAACTTCTCAAATATCTTTGTTCCTGGGTGGATTTCCACAAGTGAGATACACCATGGAGGCCATAGTTATAGGCCCTGAGTAACCACTCAACATAAACCATTCTTTCCATTCCACCCAGGTGATTCTTTCGGATAGTTGTTTTATTAGGAAAAATCACAAGTCATGGAGTTAGAAATATTTCATAGCTTGAATAATCCACCCTTGTTTTCTACTAGCTAAGCTAAGCATGATAACATGGCAAGTTTCCTAACTTAGGATAATTCTACTAAGACAACATATAGGATTTCCCATGGCATAGCTTATACTTAGAAAATTCCATGCAAGTCCTACTCAAAATATCACAAACGCATAGTCAAAATAATAGGACAAAATATATGAAGCACCACTTACCATTTTAGTAGATAAACTAGGTTCACTCCGTGATCTTGCAATTGTCACACTCTTTAAAGTTCACTACAAATCAATCAAGCAGGCACAAATAAAAAACTAGCATTCAAACAATTCACTACATAAAATAATAAAAACAAATAAATGTTGGAGATATGCCCTAGAGGCAATAATAAATATAGTTATTATTATATCTTTGTGTTTATGATAAATGTTTACATTCATGCTGTAATAGTATTAACAAGGAAACATTAATACTTGTGTGATTTGTAAACTTAAATTGTAGTCCCTAGTAAAGCCTCTATATATTACTAGCTTGTTGGTTAATAAATGATTGTGGTTTCCCTATCATGAACATTGAGATGTTATTAACGACAAGATCATATCGTTAGGAGAATGATATGGTGGACATACTCCTATAGATAAGCGTAGCATAAAGATCAAGTCATTTTAATAGTTCAATTGCTATATGCTTTCTGATACATAGTAACCTAATTCCTTCGACCATGAGATCATGCATATCACCTTTACTGGATCGATGCTTTGATGACATCAAACACCACACCGTGAATCGGGTGGCTATAAAGGTGGCATTGAGTGTTCAGAAAGTATTGGTTGAGACACATGGATCAAGAGTGGGATTTGTCCATCCATATGACGGATAGATATACTCTGGGACCTCTTGGTGAAATGTCATCCAATTAGCTTGCAAGCATGTGACTGGCTCACAAGGGATCACATATCACAGGAACGAGAAAAGAGTACTTATCGATGTGAGGTTGAACTAGGTATGCGAGAGATCGCGATCATAACCTCGGATAAGTAAACTATCGTGAGACAAAGGGAAATTGGTATTGTATGTAAGTGGTTCATTCGATCGCAAAGTAATCGTAGAAATATGTGGGAGCCATATGAATTTCCAGATTCCTCTATTGGTTATTGTTCGGAGAAGTGTCTCGATCATGTCCGCATAATTCATGAACCGTAGGGAGACACACTTAAGGATTCGACGTTGTTTGAGTAGTTATGGAATGATGAGAAAGAGACCGAATGTTGTTCGGAGTCTCGGATGGGATCCGGTATATCACGAGGAGATCCGGAATGGTCCGGAGAATAAGATTCATATAAGGAAAGTCCTGTTTCGGGGTTGGAGAATGGTTCCGGTGTTTTCATCGGGAATGTTCTAGAAGGTTCCGGAATGTCCGGAACTCCGAAGGGGAAGGGTACATGAATGTGTCATACCAAGTTGCAATGATTGCATCATGTACTAGGTGTCATCGCTGAACAAAATAAAGGGTTTAATCAAATCCTAGTTTGAAAAAGTCAAACGCCAATTTGAAAAGTCAAACGGCTATTTTGGGAAGTGGAGGGGAAGGTGGAAACCGAGTTGGGGAGGAGTTCCTCCCATCCACCGCCGGCCCCCTTGGGAAACCGAGTTGGGGAGGGACTCCCCTCCCCTGGTGCGGCCTCTCCACCTTTATAAGGAGGGGCAGGGCTGCCCCTCCTAGCACCCAACACCTCCACCCGCAAACCCTAGCCCTAAGCCGCCGGCCCTCCTGCAGCCCTAGGGCACGCAAGCATAGCTAACCCTAGCCGCCGGACAAGCCTCCTCCTTGGTGTCTAAACCCTAGATCACCAAGGAGCTCTCTCATAGTCCACCATACTCGCTCCGGCTTAAGGCGAAGCCCTGCGAGATCTCCCCTCTACTTCCGGTACCACGCCGTTGTCTTGGAATCGCGAGTGTGCTACAACCTCCGCTGCCTGCTTTGGAACAAGGAGAGGAAGGTCTTCGTCGAGTACCAAACGTGTGACCGATTGCGGAGAGCTGCTTGGGAGCATGGCCTTGGAAGGATCGTCTACGCGATCTTGAGATCGTCAAGAGTACGACTACATCACCCACGAGAATCCGCTCTCGTTAAACACTTTGGAATCTTCGAGGGTGAGTTATTCCATCGACTCGTTGCTACAATATAGTAGATAGATCTTGGCTTGTTTGTTTGTATGCGGTAGAAAATTTTTGTTTTCCATGCTACGAAACCCTATAGTGGTATCAGAGCCGTGTCTATATGTAGATCTGTTGCACGAGTAGAACACAATGGTCATTGTGGGTGTTGATGCTCTTATTGTCGATTGCTTCTTGTGTACTTTGCATCTTGCGGGATGTTGGGATGAAGCGGCCCGGGCTAACCTTACATGACATCGTTCATGAGACTTGCTCCACGCTTGACATGCAACTTGTATTGCCTAAGTGGCTTTGCGGGTGCCTATTTCTCCCAGCATAGTTAAGATTCAATTTACAACGGGTGATTGTCAATACTAGTATCAATGTTGTGGTTCATGTTCGTAAGTTAGAACGACACTTATTGAAAGCCCCAAACCACGTAAAACATGCAAAGAAAGTAGAGGTGTCTAACTTTGTTTTGCAAGGGTGTGCAGTGATGTGATATGGCCATGATTGTGATTATATTTGATGTATGCAATGTTCCTTATTGTAAGTTGGCAACCGGAAGGAGCCATATGGTTGTATTTAATTTTGTTAAGACCCGCGTGTCTATTCAAAGTAGTTGTAATAGTTGAAGCCGGTGGACGACAACCATGGAGAAGCGTCATTGACCTTGATGCAATGCCGGTGATGATGGAGATCATGTTCGTGCTTGAAGATGGAGATCAGAAGCATAAATAAGAAAGGCCATATCATATCACATATTATGAATTGCATGTGATGTTAATCCTTTATGCATCTTGTATTGCTTAGTTGACGACGGTAGCATTATAAGATGATCCCTCATGCACATGAATTTCAAGTCATAAAGTGTTCACCCTTAGTTAGCACAGTTGCTAAAGCTTGTTGTTTCGAAGCACCACGTGATGATCGGGTGTGTTAGATTCCGCAAGTGTATACAACATGAGCAAGCCAGATTTTCTCATGCGGAAGCTAAGGTTTGATCTTGATGAGCCTAGCATGTACAGACATGGTCTCGGAACACGGATCACCGAAAGGTAAAGCATGAATCATATAGTAGATATGATGAACATGTCGATTGTTCGCCATTGAAACTATATCAACTCTTGTGATGATCGGTGTTGATGTAGTGGATTTGGTTTGTGTGATCACTAAAACAATGTGAGGGATATCGTTTTGAGTGGGAGTTCACCTAGATTAATTTAACTATTAATTAGAACTCAATTTGTCATAAACTTAGTCTAAACTATATCAAATATGTTGTAGATCAATGGCGGCCCCTACCATCAATATAAAAGCGATCATCGAGAAAGAAAAGTTGAAAACAATGGAAGCAACTTCGGATTAGTTCCGCAATTTGAGGATTGTCCTCATAGCTGGTAATTTGACCTATGTCTTTGGATGCACATTGGGTGACCCACCTGCAGCTACTGCTACCGATGAAGTAAAGAATGTTTACCTCGCTCGGAAGACTCAGTACTCCACAGTTCAGTGTGCTATCTTGTATGGTTTAGAATCGGAGCTTCAGAAAAGGTTTGAGAATTCAGACCCACATGATATTGTCCGTGATCTCAAATTGATCTTTGAGACTCACGCGGCAATTGAGATCTATGAGGCTTCTGAAAAATTCTTTAACTGCAAGATGGAAGAGGGCAGCTCCATCAGTGAGCATGTGCTTAAGATGTCTAGAACGCAAACAAACTTCAAAGCTTGGGTATAGTGATTCCTAATGCTTTGGGGATTTATCGTATCCTCCAATCACTACCACCAAGTTACAAGAACTTTGTGATGAACTACAATATGCATAACATGAACAAGCAGTTGCCAGAACTGTTTGCTATGTTAAAATCTACAGAAGTGGAGATCAAGAAAGAGCACCAAGTGTTGATGGTCAATAAGACCACCAAATTCAAGAAAGTCAAGTCTAAGCAAAAGGGACACTCCAAGAAGGGTGGTAAGAAAGTTACCACGCCGACGAAGAAGACCAAGGCTGGACCTAAGCCTGATACTTAGTGCTTTTACTGCAAGGGAGAAGGTCACTGGAAGCGGAATTGCCCAAAGTACTTGGCGGATTTGAAGAACGGCAACATCAAGAAGAAAGGTATATCTGATATACATGTTATTGATGTGTATCTCACTAGTACTCGTAGTAGTGCAGGTATTTAATCTTGGTTCGGTTGCTCATATTTGTAACTCAAAACAGTCTTTGCAGAATAAGCGGAGGCTAGCGAAGAGCGAGGTGACGATGCGTGGAAGCGGATCAAAGGTTGATGTGATCGCGGTCGACGCTACCTTCATCTACCATCGAGATTAGTTTTATACTTAAATAATTGTTATTTGGTGCTGCGTTAAGCATGAACATTATATCGGGATCTTGTTTATTAAGGCGGTTACTTGTTTAAGTCCAAGAATAATGGTTGTTCGATTTATATGAGTAATATGTTTTATGCACATGCACCTTTGATAGATGGTCTATTCTTATTGAATCTCGATAGTGGAAATACACATATTAATAACATTGAGGCTAAACGTTTGAAATCGAGCGATAACTCGACCTATATGTGGCACTATCGTCTTGGTCACATTGGAGTGAAGCGTATGAAGAAACTCCATTCCGATGGACTTCTTGAATCACTTGATTTCGAATCACTTGAAAGATGCGAAGCATGTCTGATGGGTAAAATGACTAAGACTCCATTTTCTGGTATGATTGAGCGAGCTACGGACTTATTGGAAATCATACATACCGATGTGTGTGGTCCAATGAGTGTAGCATCGCGCGGTGGTTATCGTTATGTTCTTACCTTCACGGATGACTTGAGTAGATATGGGTATATCTATTTCATGAAACATAAGTTCGAAACTTTCGAGAAGCTTAAGGAATTTCAAAGTTAGGTTGAGAATCAACGTAACAAGAAGATTAAATTTCTACGTTCTGATCGTGAAGGTGAATATCTAAGTTACGAGTTTGGCGATCATTTGAAGAAATGCGGAATACTTTCACAATTGACACCGCCGGGAACAACACAGCATAATGGTGTGTCCGAACGTCGTAATCGAACTCTCTTAGATATGGTTCGTACTATGATGGAACTTACAGATTTACCGCTATCATTTTGGGGTTATGCATTAGAAACAGCCACATTCACTTTAAATAGGTCACCATCTAAATCCGTTGAAACGACACCGTATGAATTATGGTTTGGGAAGAAACCTAAATTGTCGTTCCTTAAAGTTTGGGGTTGCGAAGCCTATGTAAAGAAGTTACAGCCGGACAAGCTTGAACCCAAAGCGGAAAAATGCGTCTTTATAGGATACGCGAAGGAAACTATTGGGTATACTTTCTATCATAGATCCGAAGGCAAAATCTTCGTTGCCAAGAATGGATCCTTTCTAGAGAAGGAATTTCTCTCGAAAGAAGTGACTGGAAGGAAAGTAGAACTCGACGAGGTTGTCGAACCTTCTCTCAAAATTGCGAGTAGCACAGCACCGGAAGAAGTTCTTGTGGTGCCTACACCAATAAGAGAGGAAGCTAATGATGATGATCATGAAACTTCGGTTGTAGTTGCTACAGAGCCTCGCAGGTCAACGAGAACTCGTACCACTCCTGATTGGTATGATCCCGTTATGAGTGTCATGTTGGTGGACAACACCGATGACCCTGCGACATATGAGGAAGCGATGATGAGACCAGATTCCAATAAATGGCAAGAAGCCATGAAATTCGAGATTGGATCCATGTACAAAAACCAAGTATGGACTTTGGTGGACTTCTAGCATGGTAGGAAGGTATCGAGAACAAATGGATTTTCAAGAAGAAAACAGATGCTGATGGTAATGTTACTGTCTATAAAGATCGACTTGTCGCAAAAGGGTTTCGACAAATTCAACGTTTTGATAAGGGGATCAAAAGTTTTGGTTTTATACAAACTTATGGAGAAGCTTGTATTTACAAAAAAGTGAGTGGGAGATCTGTAGCATTCTTAATACTATATGTAGATGACATATTGTTGATTGGGAATGATGTAGACCTTATTAATAGTGTCAAGGAATATTTGAATAATAGTTTTTCAATGAAAGATCTTGGCGAAGCAGCTTACATATTAGGCATAAAGATTTATAGAGATAGATCAAGACACCTAATATCATTGTCACAAAGTACATATTTGGACAAAGTCCTAAAGAGGTTTGGAATGGAAGATAGCAAGAAAGGGTTCTTGCCCATGTTGCCCAATACAACGTTGAGTAAAACTCAAAGTCCAACAACGGCAGAAGATAGAGAAAGGATGAGTAAGACTCCCTATGCCTTAGCCATAGGATCTCTAATGTATGCCATGCTATGTACTAGACCCGACATTGCATATGTTGTTAGTTTAACTAGCAGATATCAAAGTGATCCAGGAGTGGATCATTGGACAGCGGTCAAAAACATCCTTAAGTACTTGAGAAGAACTAGGGATATGGTTCTTTCTTATGGAGGTGATGACCAGCTCGTTGTTAATGGTTACACCGATGCTAGTTGGAACACCGATCCGGATGATTCTAAATCACAATCTGGATACGTATTTACTTTGAATGGTGTAGCAGTTAGCTGGAGGAGTGCAAAGCAAAGCGTTGTGGCGAGATCTTCAACTGAATCGGAATACATGGCTGCATCGGAGGCTTCACAAGAAGCGATCTGGATGAAAGAGTTCATTACAGAGCTGGGTGTGGTTCCTAGTGCGCTGGACCCAATGTCTATCTACTGTGATAACATGGGCGCCATAGCCAATGCGCAAGAACCAAGGTCACACAAGAAGCTGAAGCACATCAAGCTACATTTTCACGCTATTCGAGAACATGTCCAAGATGGGGACATAAAGATTTGCAAAGTACACACATATCTGAATGTGGCGGATCCGTTGACTAAACCTCTCCCGAGGGCAAAACATGACCAGCACCAAACTGCCATGGGTGTTCGGTATATTACCATGTAATCTAGATTAGATGACTCTAGTGCAAGTGGGAGACTGTTGGAGATATGCCCTAGAGGCAATAATAAATATAGTTATTATTATATCTTTGTGTTTATGATAAATGTTTACATTCATGCTGTAATAGTATTAACAAGGAAACATTAATACTTGTGTGATTTGTAAACTTAAATTGTAGTCCCTAGTAAAGCCTCTATATATTACTAGCTTGTTGGTTAATAAATGATTGTGGTTTCCCTATCATGAACATTGAGATGTTATTAACGACAAGATCATATCGTTAGGAGAATGATATGGTGGACATACTCCTATAGATAAGCGTAGCATAAAGATCAAGTCATTTTAATAGTTCAATTGCTATATGCTTTCTGATACATAGTAACCTAATTCCTTCGACCATGAGATCATGCATATCACCTTTACTGGATCGATGCTTTGATGACATCAAACACCACACCGTAACTGGGTGGCTATAAAGGTGGCATTGAGTGTTCAGAAAGTATTGGTTGAGACACATGGATCAAGAGTGGGATTTGTCCATCCATATGACGGATAGATATACTCTGGGCCCTCTCGGTGAAATTTCATCCAATTAGGTTGCAAGCATGTGACTGGCTGACAAGGGATCACATATCACGGGAACGAGAAAAGAGTACTTATCAGTAACGAGGTTGAACTAGGTATGCAGAGATACTGACGATCATAACCTCGGATAAGTAAACTATCGTGAGACAAAGGGAAATTGGTATCTGTCAACACCCAGATTTTTCAATCCTAGATGCCTGTTATGCCATACATCGCAATCCCAGGATTACCATTTTTGCGAGACATAACAGAATTGGATACCATAGTACATCATCCATTATAAACGATACATAAGTTCTAACACAAATAGGGATCTCATGATCCAGTTCTTAATACAACATCAAGTAGCGGAATACGTAATAATAACGGTAGCGTAGGCGAAGCTCCATCTTTGGGGTCACAGGCAATGCTGACGATGGGAGATGATCCTAGTTATGGTAACCTTCCTGGGGTCCATCTTCCAGGTACTCCTTTCAACTCCGAATCTGCTGGTACACAAAGGCTTCCTTTGTACCACAGAACTCCTTCTTTGTCCTCGGTGAATCCGGGTACTTTGCTTGTACCGATACGACGCTTGATTCCATCGATACTGGCATTTCCCTTCTGCGCCTCTTTAATCTGACTGATCAAAGTGGGCTGAAGTTCTATGCTAGCCAAAAATCCTTCACTTACTAATTCTATTCGAAAATCTTCCATCTCCTTGTGCAAACTTGGTTGCTCCTTCAAAATCATGGAGTTCAAGCGGCACGGCAATCTGCTAAGGGCATCGGCTACCACGTTGGCTTTACCAGGGTGATAGGGAATGTCCAGGTCATAATCCTTGATTAGCTCAATCCATCTTCTCTGCCTCATATTCAACTCCTTCTGAGTGAATATATACTTTAGGATCTTGTGATCTGAATAAATCTCACAACGGTTTCCCATTAGGTAATGTCTCCATGTCTTCAGGGCTAGGACTACTGCTGCGAGTTCGAGGTCATGGGTTGGATAGTTTTGCTCATGTTGCGTCAATTGTCGAGATAGATAAGATATAACTTTGCCTTCTTGCATTAGCACACATCTGAGACCAATCTTGGATGCGTCACAATACACATCGAAGGGCTTCCTGATATCCGGCATGATCAAGATTGGGGCTGAAATCAATCTCCTCTTGAGTTCTTGAAAACTCGCTTCACATTTGTCGGTCCATTCAAACTTCTTGTCCTTCTTCAGCAATTGGGTCATGGGTCGGGCGATACTCGAGAATCCTTCTATGAATTTGCGGTAATATCCCGCCAATCCGAGAAATGCACGAACTTGGGTTTGAGTGGTTGGGGCTTGCCAATCTTCTACATCTTTCACTTTGGCAGGGTCAACGGCAATTCCTCCGGCTGATACTATGTGACCGAGGAATCCTACCTCCTGTAACCAGAATTCACATTTGCTTAACTATGCATACAGCTGACGCTCTCTAAGGGTTCCAAGAATGGTCCTTAGGTGTAGCTCATGTTCTTCTTCTGATTTGGAATAAATCAGAATGTCATCAATGAAAACAACGACAAACTTATCCAGGAAGTCCATAAAAATCTTATTCATGAGGTTCATGAAATAAGCGGGGGGCGTTGGTTAATCCAAAAGACATGACTGTATACTCGTACAATCCATATCTGGTGGTAAAGGCAGTCTTTGGAATATCCTCTACACGAATTTTGAGTTGATTATAGCCAGTTCTAAGATCAATCTTAGAAAACAGCTGGGCACCGGTCAACTGATCAAACAAATCTTCTATCTTGGGCAAGGGGTACTTGTTCTTGATGGTGACATCATTTAACTTCCTATAATCCATACACAAACGGTTACCTCCATCTTTCTTGTCCACAAATAAGACAGGTGATCTCCATGGTGACGCACTTGGTTGAATCAATCCAATTTCTAGCATGGAATCCAGTTTCTTCTTCAGTTCTGCTAGTTCCGACGGGTTCATACTATAGGGTCTCTGGGCTATGGGTCCTGTTCCGGGGATTAGTTCGATGATAAACTCGATATCCCGATCTGGGGGCATACCGGGCAAAACATCCGGAAATACATCAGGGTATTCGCAGACTATCCGGACTTGGTCAATGGTAGGTTGGGCTAGACTCTCGTTACACTTGAATTGGCGAGGTAAGGTTTCAGATATATGCTCGGCTGATATTCCGGTGGTACTGGTCATGGTGATGGCTTTCTTAGCACAGTCAATCAATCCCTTATGTTTGGACATCCAATCCATTCCTAGTAATACTTCCAAACCTTTAGTTCCGAGTACTATTAGATTAGCATAAAAATCTATGCCATGGATTCGGATAGGGATGGCTTTGCAAATTTGCCTAGCCTTGGTGGTTGATCCGGGAATTTGCAAAAATCATAACATGCTTCAGTTTGGTTGGTTGAATTTTACTAGTGCATGCAAATTCTTCGGTGACAAATGAATGCGAGGCACCAGAGTCAAACAACACTCTTGCAAGTACTGAATTAACAAAAAACATACCCAGCACGACGTCTGGCACTTCCTGAGCTTCTTCAGCATGCATGAGAAAAAGACGGCCATTGCGGTTGAGTGAATTCCCTAGGGCAAATCTTCTCCTTGGCTGGACACGACGCTGCTGCTGAGCTGGGGCATTGGTATTAGGGGCAGTAGCATTCTTCTTGTTGGGGTACTCGTTGGAATAGTGGCCTTTATTTCCACAGTCATAACAGGTCACTTGTGACTTGTCCTTGGCTGCGACAGGAACAACATTGCTTCCAATCCTCGGGGCAGTGTTGGTGTTGGCGGTAGCATTGTTGGTGTTGAACTTGGGTGGGTGAAATTTCTAGAGTTGCCAGGGTTGTTGTGATTTCCTCCGGGTCTAGGATTTCCACGGTTGGGGTAGGTCGGACGGGTCATAGGGGGTCTGTTGGTTCTTGGGGCAAATCCTGGAGATGGGTTGGGGCGATACTTTGGGGTCTGATGGGTTCCTGGTTGATGGATCATGCGACGCTTGCGGTTCTCATTGGCTTGGTTGATCTTTCCTTCCATCTGGATAGCAGAGTCGACAAGGGCTTCAATATCAGCAAAGGGGATATTGACTAACACCGTCTGCATCTCGTGATGCAGACCATTCAGGAATCTTTCTTTCTTCTTGGCTTCGGTGTCTATCTCGTCCGGGGCATTCCTAGCTAATGACAAAAATTTGTCACGGTATTCCACTACAGTCATCCTTCCTTGCTTCAGCTCTTTGAACTCGTCTCTCATTCTCTTGATCAAACCTGGTGGCACATGGGTTCTGCTAAACTTGACCTTGAATTCCTCCCAGGTCATCATCTGGCCTCCAGTCATTGCACGAACACTGTTCCACCATGCCCTGGCATCTCCGGCTAGATAATGGGTGGCGAACAGGACTTTCTCGTTGGCTTCCACTCCGGCGACTTCTAGGTTGTTTTCCATGGTTTGCAGCCAATCATCGGCATCTCGGGGTTCTTCTGACTTGGTGAAAACGGGTGGGTTGGTATTCTGGAAATTCTTGAGCTTAGATCCATGGTTGTCCTAATTTCCGTGGCCTTGGTTGTTGTGGGCTAGCTGGGCTATCTGTTGCAGAGTGGCTAGGTTGGCTTGACGTTCCGCTCTTTCATCTTTGCGGTCAGAAGTCAACATTTGTAGGATCTACAACAACGGGTCCGGGGCTGAACCACTTCCGCCACGTGGCATCTGAAGATTGATATAGATCATGAGAAAAGAGGGAAAAGTGCTACTACTCCTCGGAGTCTGTGGCCTCATCATCTTCATCATCATCAATGAAGGCGAAATCATCCTCATCGGTGAAGAAGTCCATGGCCTGATCCTCCAGAAAATCATCGTCATCGCTGAGGTAGGAGTAAGGGTCTCCACGAAGATCCTCTCCGGCATTCTCCCTTTCCTCCAACTGCATGTCTCTCTCGGGGATCGTCTCCTCCAGAGATGAGTTGCGGTGGCGAAGACGGACAATAATGCGCTCCTTCTTGTCGAGCTGACGGCGGCGAGACTTGCGATCCTTTGCTAGCATGGCTATGGTCTGATCCTTCGTTTTGATGATGGCAGACTTGTGGTTGCAATAGTCACGGCAGTTGTCCAACTCCTGCTGACGATCATACATCATGAAGCTAAGGTGGTCCAATTGAGTCTTAAGCTCGGGGTGGTATGGGGCTTCCAGTGGTTGTCCATTTGCATCACGCCTTGGGCAAAAATCAAAGCGAGTACCCTTGATCTGATTGATGCTCTGCCACACAGACGGGAAAGAGCTTCCTGCATTGCTCTGGCAAGTCCATCGAGCCAGTTGTTTTCCCTCAAGGTAAACTGAATTCCCTCCGCAGTGGGAGGTTCAATCTTTCCTCGGAGACTTGCAACAATTAGCCACTGCAGATCTTCTCCTCCTTGATCATTGAGCTAAGCTCTAAAGAACTCGGGGTGCAGACGCTCCAGAAGTTCCGAAAGCTGATCCAGATCCCTCTCAAAGATAAGGTCTCCTCCATTCCCAAGTTGGTAAAACTTGCTATACTTCACGTCCATCTATAAAAATAGAGGATGAGTAGATTAGCAGAGTGATCAAGTGTGTCAAAATTTTATGTATTTTGCAAGAGTTTTTTAGAAACATGAATTTTTATGAAAGAATCAAAGAGATAAGAATGAGAATAAGTTTTTGTAAATATTTGTTTTCTTTGGTTTTGAAAGTAAGTTTTTGATTCAAACGTCCAGTCTAACTAGGGTCTCCTATGGTCAGGATGGCTCTGATACCAACTTGTCAACACCCGGATTTTTCAATCCTAGATGCCTGTTATGCCATACATCGCAATCCCAGGATTACCATTTTTGCGAGACATAACAAAATTGGATACCATAGTACATCATCCATTACAAATGATACATAAGTTATTACACAAATAGGGATCTCATGATCCAGTTCTTAATACAACATCAAGCAGCGGGATACGTAATAATAACGATAGCGTAGGCGAAGCTCCATCTTCGGGGTCACAGGCAATGCTGACGATGGGAGATGATCCTAGTTGTCGTAACCTTCCTGGGGTCCATCTTCCAGGTACTCCTCTTCATAGTCTGGCCATGGGAATAGCCAGGGACAAAGCCATGGGTACTCTTTAAGTACTCGCAAACTAATACTAATAGGTAAAGGGTTTTTTTGGATAATAGGACACTAGGCTCTAGGGTTGTTTTGCAAAAGCCAGATTTATGTCTACTAAGTTCTAAAGCTAGTCACAATTTTATAACTCCTAACTGGGAACTTGTATTTCATATCACAACTCTCTTATGGTCAAGTCAAAGTCTTAGTTCATTTCACAGGTCATTTTGAAAAGTCTGACGGGGGAACAGTATGGCCACTCCAACTGTCCATAACCGCGGACGTGGCTATTTGAATAGTTTGACACTCTGCAGAGATTGTAAACTTTCACCACAACATCCGATACATCCGTCAGGAACAAATCCTGAATTCACCATACTCAGTATGCGGATAATCAATCCTAACCTTTCGATTACACGCCCTAGTATAAGCACCTCTCCTGTGAGTTTGGCCTCCCAACCATGACCAACTGTCATCTTGGGTACTGCACAGGTGGAAAATCTTCACAAGGTAGCCTCATCTCAGACCTTGGCCGTGAGGGAACTAATACTAAGGAATATAAGTTTCCAGTCAAGCCCTACCCAATATTCGGGTATTGTGGTTGTACTATAAAATTGGAATGGTATCGCATCCAGACAACCATCAGTTTTATAAAGGGCTAAGGCTCATGCTCAACATTTTTATCACCAAAATTCTCAAGTGTTTGGAAACACATGTCCAAAACATTTCAATAGAATGATCCATCATTCCAAGGTTTTCATAACCATTTTTCCACCAAGTATTCCCATCTAAAAGTTGATCAAGTTTTATGCTTAGCACTAGCATCTACAGGTGGGGGTAGTACCAATGAGGGGTGGTAACTAGTGGAGTTTTCAACTAAGTACAACCTCATGTCTCAGGCTGATGTCAAGGTTTCTAACTTAGGCCAAATTTTATGCTCTTTATGCAACCTTCAACATCTTTCCAATATCTACCGATCACTTAAGTAAACTCTAAGTAAGCTTTGATAAAGAAATAGAGTAAGAAGCTTGCACATAAAACTAGGATTGGTTTATCAAGTGGGTATGATCACATATGCTTAAGGCATATAGTAGTCATAGAACAAGTATGGGTTTGTTGCATCAGTAGGTTATCTTGCAAGGGTTAGCTTGCATAGGTTAACTTGATTAGTAAGGCTTGCATAGGTATAGTATCAGGTTGCATCAATATCAGTATAAGCTTGCCTTGTGCAGAGTAGTGGTTGAAGTTCTCCTCGGCTTCTTCTTCGTAGTATCCTCCTTCCTCCTCGTATCCTTGGTCGATACTAGCGTCTATGAATAAATACGAGGTACACAATCACCAAACAATACTTAACTACTTGCAATCATCACACACAATGGTCCTATGGATGATCTAGCATCATCCCTAACATTACAAGGTTAGGGCTTGATTTAAATCCTTTTATTTTTAGAAAAGTAATTTCTACTCATTGAAAAACTACTTAAGATTTAATATTCTCCAAACCCAACATGGTATCATGTTGACACATGTCATCACCACATATTGTAGTCCATGGGAATGTGATTTAAAGTGGTGCCACAATTTAATAAGGTTTTACCCTTTTATTTTAATTAATTAAAGTGGCTAGAAATGCTTATGTAGCATTCTTTTATTACTTGAACATTATTTCTGCAAGTAAACCTATATATTTTTATATATTCTTAAAGGTATGGTTAAATGTGATTTTTGAGAGTTGGAATCAACTCAAAAGCTATTATGGTTTAAATTTGAAAAATCTTTGAATGCAGAAAAGCTTCTGCCTTGTTATTTTTACCATGAGTGATATATAGATCCAAATGACTTGAATCCAACGGTCTTGGATTCAGCATTCACAGATCTTTCCAACAAAATTGGTTTCATTCAATTTGGTGCACTGAATCGATCTGGGTTGATTTTTGAAGTTGGGTATAGAAGTGGGTTTGAATTGAAATAGAAAAAGGTTTAATTTGAATAACTGGGGTGCGCGGGAAAAGTTACTGGGCCGGCCTGCTTAGCGCAGTGCTCCCGCGGGCTGCTTAAGTGGGTGTCCCCACTCGTCAGTGACACGGGGCTGGGCGAAGCGGTATGGGGCGACGTGGATCGTTCGATCTAGTTGTAATCTAACGGCTGGGAGTCATCGTCGATGCGAGACAACGCTGGCGAGAACGAAACCTAGCGCGGCCAGTGAGGGTTGCTGGGTTCTCACTAGGGTACTGGCGAGGGTCGGCGAGGCGGGCGAACGACAAAGTCGACGGCAGCGAATCTCCTGGTACCGATGGCTTCTCCTGGGGCGGCTCCAATCGCTGGCTCCAGTGAAATTCCGGCGGGGTGGTGCTTGCCTTGCTCTGAGAACGGTGTGGCACGATCAGTGGGGAGAGGGGAGTGAGATGGTGTGAAGAAATAGTGCAAGGGTGGCCTCTATTTATAGTCGAGCGAGGGGACCGTCGGGGTGCACGGTGAGCTCGTTGGGGGAGAGGTTACAGGCGGCTAATGGCATGGGCAAGGGTAGGGGACGGTGCGGTGTCTCTTGGCGATGCTCAACGACATGGTCTCGAGGCATGGGGCGGTGTGGTTTGGTCTAGAACGGGCGGTGCTCTTCGTGGCAGAGGTGGCGTCTTCGATGGCGGGCGGTGGCTGTGCGGCACGGGGCGGCAAACGGGGATGTCTGGCGGTCTCCTGGGTCGGTGGATATCGTGTGTGCACGCGGCGAGGGCGGCGCGCGGTCTGTGGGCTTCGTTCGAGGGTCGTGCTCTGGCGCATGCTCGGCATGGTCTCTGGCGGTCTGTGTGTGGCTTGTGCGCGTGGTCCAGGGCTTGGCAACGCTCGCGGCTGGGACAGGTAGTGGCGGTGGACGGTGGGATGCCTCCCAGACAATGTTGGCAAGGCTAGTTCCTCCTCTAGCCTGCTGTCCACAATGGGGTGACAAGGGGGTGCTCGGCTATTCACCATTGATGGCAATGGCAAGCTCACAGGGGTTCTAGTCCTTAGTTAAACTTCCTAGATGATCTACTGAGATGTGTGTGAGCTAACTAGGGAACAAGTTAGGCCAATTTTACTACACACTATAGTGTTTGATGTTTTTTTGATTTGTGTCTGCCACTTGTTTGATGAAATGTCCGCATGAACTCATGTTTTGAATTTTGAAAATATTTTTGGTGGGTTTGCTAGATTGGTGCTGGTGAGTCTGCAGATGCTTGGGTTTTGAAAGTTGAGCTTGTTTGAGTGGTTTTTGAAAAAGTGGGATCTTCCCATATGATAAAGATTCAATTTTGACTTGTCATTTAAACTATGCATTTGAAAGTTTCTGGATGATCACAAAGTGGGCCTTGATACCTTGTTATGAGTACATTCAAGGGGTGCAAAGATCCAGAAAAGTTTCTGTTAGGTTATGAAAGTTTGAGACAGCCAAAGTAGGCATGGGAGTTAAATTGGCCAAAATGACCATTCATTTCATATATGTGTTTTGATTTACTTGTCTTTAGGAAAGGTGTGGGAAATGTTTTAGATGATGTTTATTTCACCTCAGAAACATTTTACAAGCAATGAAACAAACAAACAAGGTGGTTTTAAATGATTTCAAAATCCATGTATACACATATGCATGCATTCATGATTTCATTTAGAGAAGTTTTTTTAACCCTAATTTTGATGATTAGAATTTGATGATCCAAGCTTAGTATTTTTGGGATGTTACAGTATCGTATGTAAGTGGTTCATTCGATCCCAAAGTAATCGTAGAAATATGTGGGAGCCATATGAATTTCCAGATTCCTCTATTGGTTATTGTTCGGAGAAGTGTCTCGATCATGTCCGCATAATTCACGAACCGTAGGGAGACACACTTAAGGATTCGACATTGTTTGAGTAGTTATGGAATGATGAGAAAGAGACCTAATGTTGTTCAGAGTCTCGGATGGGATCCGGGATATCACGAGGAGATCCGGAATGGTCCGGAGAATAAGATTCATATAAGGAAAGTCCTGTTTCGGGGTTGGAGAATGGTTCCGTGTTTTCATCGGGAATGTTCTAGAAGGTTTCGGAATGTCCGGCACTCCGAAGGGGAAGGGTACATGAATGTGTCATACCAAGTTGGAATGATTGCATCATGTACTAGGTGTCATCGCTAAACAAAATAAAGGGTTTAATCAAATCCTAGTTTGAAAAAGTCAAACGCCAATTTGAAAAGTCAAACGGCTATTTTGGGAAGTGGAGGGGAAGGTGGAAACCGAGTTGGGGAGGAGTCCCTCCCCTCCACCGCCGGCCCCCTTGGGAAACCGAGTTGGGGAGGGACACCCCTCCCCTGGCGCAGCCTCTCCACCTTTATAAGGAGGGGCAGGGCTGCCCCTCCTAGCACCCAACACCTCCACCCGCAAACCATAGCCCTAAGCCGCTGGCCCTCCTGCAGCCGCCGCCGCCCTAGGGCAAGCCGCCGCCACCTAGCTAACCCTAGCCGCTGGCCAAGCCTCCTCCTTGGTGTGTCTAAACCCTAGATCACCGAGGAGCTCTCTCATAGTCCACCATACTCGCTGTGGCGGCGCTCTGCCAACGGTGTTCCGGCCATTCTAGGAAGCAAGAGAAGGGTATGAGAGGTTCACCGGGTTCATCGTGGCAAGAGGATGCTCGAGGTGGTCATGGGAAGTCTAGGGGCGCATGGACGCGACGTCGATTGCTCGTCGGAGTCTCTGTCATCGTCGTGCAGGTACTGTTGTCAACGGAGCCGAGGATACAGAGCATGCTAAGAAAATAAAATGGTGGCTTTAGATGCGCACGGGGACGATGGATGCAGGAACATCATCCAGAGAGAAAGCGGAGGATGGAACCTGAAAGGGAAAGCTCTCCGGAAAGTTGAAGACAATAAGGGCGCATAGGTGAAAAAAAACTCGCGCCGGGTAGTGCGGAAAATAAGGACGCATGGGCGAGGTTGTTGCCAATGTTCTTGGGCGCGCCCGTGCAAGCAGAGGCTACTTGAATGTGCGCGAGACAATGGGGATCAAGATCGTGTGAGCCAGGGGCAATGGGATGGTCGGGGATGGCCGGAATCGGCGCGGAGGCTTGTCGGAGCAGCGGTGGGGCAAGTAAAAATTAGCGTATCCTGGTGGCTCTCTGGAAGCAGTGTCTGAGGGGAATGGGAGGAAAGAAGGAGGTAGTTAAATGGGCGAGGTCACGGGGCAGAATTAGCGCAACAATTACGAGAATGGACGCAGAGGAGGAACAGTAGGAAACGGCCGGGGAGAGGGGGAGGAATTGGTCGCGCGAGGGGGTGAGGACGACGATGCTGATATGTCATGGGTCGACGGGGTCAGTGAGAGGAGGCGGTACGAGCGCGGGTGAGAAAATAACGGCAGGAAGAGAGAGTAGCCCGGGTGGGCTTGTTGTTGGGCTGGGGCTGGGTAGGTTAGTTGGGTCGAATTGTTTTCTATTTTTTCTTCTCTGTTTCTTTTTCTTTTTCCATTTTATTTTTTGTTTTCATTTGATTTCAAATGATTTAAACAACCATTTGATTTCAAATATTTTCGAAACATTTTCACTAGGTTTATACTGTTTAATAGTGTGTTTTAAAAAGTCCACCTTGAATTAATTCAAATATTTTATTACGATTTACTATTTATTTTAATTGGGCATTTGTCTTTATTTAAATAAAATAAAATATGGTTCAAACCATATTATTTTATTCAAATAATTCTTTTATTATTTTTAAGTTAATTAGATAACTTTTAATTCTTTTTGGCAATTTCAATTAATTTTCTCATGATTTGATTAATCATTTATATTAGGAATTTTGTCTTCATTCAAATAAAATTGAATATGGTTAAAAACCCATATAATTTTATTTAATTAATCTATAATCCTTTATTTTTATTTGGATTATCTTTATTCCATTTGCTTATGGATTTGGCCAAGATTTAAATTGTCTTTGCAATTATTTCTTATTTAATTATTTATTTCTTACCTTATAAAATCCATGTCTTTTTATTTGTAGCTCCAAAATTGGTGATTCCAATTTGTATAATTTTATTTAATATTTATTTATATTGAAAAATCCTTTTAGGATTATTTTGCTCACAATTTTGGTATTGTTTTTAGTTAGGAGCTTTATTAGCTTTGGAAATTATTTCCTTTTAACTCATTAAATTCTTAAGTTTTTATCCATGGCTCCAAATTAAGTGAAACCAATTTCCATGGTTTTATAATATTCTTATTTATCAATTTTGATTATTTATAAGTGTTTGTTGCTGAATTTTTATATGGATCAAATCCATAGTTTTGGAGTGATCTTGAATATGATTTATTCCATTAGGGTTTTAGGGTTTTGGTTTAACTTTTCCCAAGTGCTTTAAATTCAAGATTATTTTCATGCAAAAATGCATTTGATTCTTTGAATATTTGTTTGTTGCTTTGTTATTCAAATTTTGTTCAAGTAGGGTTTTTTGATGTTTCCATTTAGAAGCAAAAAGTTTCTTTTCACCCTAAATTTCAATAATTAATTCTTTTGTTTATTTATTTGTCACATTTCAAAATTTGGAGAATTTTGGGATGTGACATCTTCGGCTTGGATTCGTATCGTCGAGGTCTACAACCCAATAGTCTTAGATATTTATTTTGAGAAGTTTGAAAAAATCACATTTCCAACATCTCAAATGGCTAAGTCTAGTCCCTCCAGCTCCTCCATACTATGCTATCTTTGTTACTTTTGCATTTGCTTTGTCCATAATCATCATCAAAACCTACACACATGTCAAAGACAAGAAACAGTCATAAAATTCTACCTAAACTACTAAATGTGCAAAGCTCATATGGAATGTAATGAAAACAAGTAATCATGCATATCAGGCATAGCAATAGTTAGATGGTGTGTGATATGATAGGCAAATCACACAATTTATATAACTAAAAAGTGTTAAATTATCATAGCCATCAACCAGCAATAGGTAAAAATTATCAGAACCATCCACTAGATTATGCAGTGTTTGTTCTCATATCTTGCATATAGATCTGGGCATACAAAGAAAATAATGCACATCAACCAGATCCATCTACCCTTCCACTAGATTTTCATCTAGGAGGATTGCACTACTAGGAAAAGGCTAATTCGTGGCGCACCTATTTTGTCCATCTGTGGCGCACTACGGGTGCGCCACAAAGCGTACTAGGTGGTGCGCCACACTTCTGAAAAGATAACTGTGGCGCACTAGGTGCTATGCGCCACGCATATGAAAAACCTAGCCGTGGCGCACTAGGTGCTGTGCGCCATGGATACAAATTTCGAAATTCAAAAAAAAGTGGGAGATCTGGATCTCGTCGGTGCTGTCGCCTTTAGTGTCGTCGCTCGTCGATGTCACCGCCGTCGGCTCGTCGGAGAGGCGACTGCAAGGAGGAGGAGGAGAGAGCCCGCCGTCGCCATCGGAATTACAAAGAGGAGGAGGTGGTGGTGGAGGAGGAGAGAGCCCGCCGTCGCCATCGTCGTTGTCACTGTAAGGAGGAGAAGGTGGAGGAGGAGAGAGCCCGCCGTCTCCATCGTCGTTGTCACTGCAAGGAGGGGGAGGAGAAGAAGGAGCCCGAGGTCGTTGTCGTCGTTGCAAGGAGGAGGCCGCCATCACCATCTTCACTACAAGGAGATGCAGGAGAAGAAGGAGAGGAGAAGGAGAAGGAGGAGGAGGAGGAGAAGGAGGAGGAGAAGAAGGAAAGGAGAAGGGAGGAAAAGGAAAAGGAAAAGTAGAAGGGAGGAAAAGAAAAGGAGAGAGAAGGGGGAGGGAAGAGGGGTAGCTGGGCGGGGTGGGGATTCAAATTTTGAATCCCGCCCAACTTACTCGTAGAGCACTAGGTGGTCGTGCACTACGGGTAAGTTGCCCTCTAATTTTTTTTCTGCAGGAAAAAACGGTCTTTTGACCATAACTTTTTACTCTTTTCGAATTTTGGAAATCTAAAAAATCGCTAAACGACCGGAGTCCTTAATCTTCAAGTGCCACAGGCAATCTTGTTGGTTGTAGACTTGTAATCCCTACTCAACAAACATCACTAACACCAAACAAACCTACAACATAATAAGTTACAGCCACAAGGGTCAATACATTTGAATTGTACTGGCAAGTGATACTATGGTAGAATAGTGGTATCTAACATCTATATGCATTTGGCTAAGTGTAGCTTAGGCTTTCTTTGCTCAAAATTAGGTTTTCCTTATTAGTTAAAAACACTAAGTTTTTGTTTGTTAAAATCACCCAAGGAACTATCAATAGAAATTGGTTAACCTTTAACCCTTGTTCAACAACAAGTTTTTAACTTAGAAATTGGGATGAGGAGATCCTTGTGTAGGGTTCGCAGCATAGAAAACAAAAATTTTCCTACGATGGGAACTATGTACCAAGATCTATCTACTAGATACAAACAACGGGCGGATGTATATCCATAGAGAACATAACCTTGAAGACCGACAAAGCTTAACAAGTTCGACTCGTGGTTGATGTAGACGATCTCTTGCCGATCTCAAGATCGAGAGGAAGTCCTAGCGCCGCAAATCAGCAGCGCATCCGTGCTCGCACACACGTTCGAGGCACCGAGCAACCTCCGCCTCCTCGCTCCAGCGATGAAGCACAACTCTTTCTTGCCGAATAGCCACCGGGAACATGTATCTCGCTAGTCCGAGACCATGGGGGATAAATTCTAGAGGGGGAGAGAGATCCTTCACGAGGAGGTGTGTGAGACAAGTGAGGAGGGGGGATCCTTTTATAGGAGGAGGTGGGGGGCACCCAAGGGGGTGGCCGCCGGCCATGGGGGCTGCCCCCTCCCCTCCTTCATTCATGTGGGTGGACACTCAACTCACAAAATGCTCTTTAAATTCCCTCCACTCAAAAGTCCACTCAAATTCCCATTAAATTTCCACCAAATTTAATGCAAACTCTCATTAAATAAAACTCTTTTATTTTATTCAGAATTTTGTCAATTACTTTAATGACAAACATTCACAAATAACCCCTTGCTATAATTCCATTTCACATGCATAACCACTTTATGCAATTTCACCCGAAAACCTGTTTCGGTATCTAGTGAAATAAATTCCTGCGCTTGTTCATTCTTTCGGCATGAAACATTTGCTCCAATTGGATGTCGGTGTCTCTTAAGTGTGTCACCCTACGGTTCGTGAATAATGCGGACATGATCGAGACCCCTCTCGGATCAATAATCGAAGCGGATCCGAGACCCATATCGGCTCCCACACATTCAACGATGACTTTCTTGTGATCGTCGGAACCTTTTTGCTAGTATCTTAATCCCTTTGTTTCACGACATATTACATGTCCGAGATTCGATCATCGGTATCTCCATACCTAGTTTGATCTAATCGACATGCACTCTTTTCTCGTTCCTGTGATATAACATTCTAGTGATCAAATCACTTGCTTGCAAGCTAATCAATGTGATATCACCGAGAGGGCCCAGAGTATATCTATCCGTCATCGGGATGAACAAATTCCACTCTCGATCCATGGGCCTCAACATAACACTTTATTAGTTCTGAATCCATCTTTATAATCACCCTGTTACGGTGTGACGTTTGATGTTATCAAGAAACTTTTCCGGTGTTAGTGATTGACATGATCTCATGGTCTAAGGATTAGGATCACTTCGTAAGTTGTTATAGCAATATAAACTCAATGACTTTGATCGTAATGCTATACTTCAGATGAATGTTCATCACACCATTACACTAATGTTGTGATCCCGTTATTAACAACATCCAATGTCCATGATCAGGAAACCTTGATCATCTTGTTAATCAACGAGCTAGTTTATGAGAGAGGCATAACTAGGAACTTTATGTTTGTTTATTAAACACACATGTATTAACGTTTCCGTATTAATACAATTATAGCATGCAAAATAAACATCTATCATATACTTGGAATACACATAATAAACACTTTATTATTGCCTCTCAGGGCATATTCCCTTGATCTCCCACTTGCACTAGAGACAATAATCTAGTTACATAGTGATAAATCTAACACCCATTGAGTTCTGGTGTTGATCATGTTTTGCTCTAGGGAGAGTTTTAGTCAACGGATCTGCTACATTGAGATCCGTATGTACTTTACAAATCTTTATATCTCCATCCTTGACATGCTCGCGGATGGAGTGAAACCGGCGCTTAATATGCTTGGAATGTTTGTGAGACCTTGGCTCTTTGGCATTGGCAATGGCACCATTGTTGTCACAATAGATCACCATTGGGTCCAACGCGTTTGCCACCACTCCTAGTTCGGATATGAACTCCTTCATCCAAACTGCTTCCTGAGCCGCTTCTGAAGCAGCAACATATTCGGCCTCCGTTGTTGATCCCGCTACCATAGGTTGTTTGGAGCTTCTCCAACTAACCGCTCCGCCATTCATGAGAAATACGTATCCGGATTGAGACTTAGAGTCATCCGGATCGGTGTCAAAGCTAGCATCGACATAACATTTAGCGACGATCTCTTCTTCACCTCCGTATACAAGAAACATATCCTTAGTTCTTCGTAAGTACTTAAGGATATTCTTGACCGCTATCCAGTGTTCCGAACCTAGATCCGATTGGTACCTACTAGTCAAACTAATAGCATGTGCCACATCCGGTCTTGTACATAGCATGGCGTACATTATAGAGCCTATGGCTGAAGCATAGGGGACTTTGTCCATTATCTCTCTTTCTTCCGCCGAAGCCGGACTTTGAGTCTTACTCAATGTCTTGCCTTGCAACATAGGTAAGAACCCCTTCTTACTTCCGTCCATTTTAAACTTTTTTAAAATCTTATCAAGGTATGTACTTTGCGATAGCCCTATTAGGCGCCTAGATCTATCTCTATAGATCTTTATGCCTAATATTTATGACGCTTCACCTAGGTCCTTCATTGAAAATTTGCTGTTTAGATAACTTTTAACACTGTTTAAAAGATCTATATCATTTCCGATCAATAATATGTCATCCATATATAATATCAGAAATGCCACATTGCTCCCACTCACTTTCTTGTAAATACAAGCTTCTCCATAAGTTTGGACAAATCCAAACTCTTTGATTTCCTCATCAAAGCGGAGATTCCAACTTCGTGATGCTTGCTTCAATCAATAGATGGATCGCTGAAGCTTGCACACCTTGTTAGCATCCTTAGGATCGACAAAACCCTTTGGTTGTATCATATACAACTCTTCTTCAATATTACCATTGAGAAACGCGGTTTTGACATCCATCTGCCATATCTCATAATCGAAATATGCAGCAATTGCTAACATAATCCTAACTGACTTTAGCATCGCTACGGGAGAGAAAGTCTCATCGTAGTCTACTCCTTGAATTTGTCGAAACCCCTTTGCGACAAGTCGAGCTTTATAGACGGTCACATTACCATCAGCATCAGTTTTCCTTTTGAAAATCCATTTGTTCTCCACGGCCTTTCGGTCGTGAGGTAATTCCACCAAGTTCCAAACTTGATTTTCATACATGGATTCCATCTCGGATTTCATGGCTTCTAACCATTTGTTGGAATCCGGGCTCATCATCGCTTCTTCATACGTCGCAGGTCATCATTTTCATCAACCATGAAATTCATGACAGATTTCCGCATTTCGGAGCTCGACGCAGCGTCTGCTTTGACCTGCGAGGTTCGATAGTACTCTCTTCGGAGTTTCATGATCATTATCATTAGTTCCCTCTTCAACAGGTGGAGCCAACTCCGAAACAACTTCCGGCGCTGCGCTACTCGCCATACTTTGAAGAGAAGGTTCCACAACCTCTCCGAGTTCTACCTTCCGACTACTCACACCTTTCGAGAAACTCTTTCTCTAGAAAGGATCCATTCTTGGCAACAAAGCCTTGCCTTGCCCTCGGATCTGTGATAGAAGGAATACCCAATAGTTTCTTTAGGGTATCCTATGAAGACGCATTTTCCGCTTTGGGTTCGAAGTTTATCCGGTTGAAGTTTCTTCACAAAACATCACATCCCCAAACTTTGAGAATGACTTAGGTTTGTTTCCAAACCACAATTCATACGGTCTTTTCAACGGATTTAGATGGTGCCCGATTTAAAGTGAATGCAGGCTTTAGTGCATAACCCCAAAATGACAACGGCAAGTCCGTCCGAGACATCATAGATCGAACCATATCTAATAAAGCACGATTACGATGTTCGACACACCATTTCATGTGGTGTTCCGGCAGTGTGAGTTGTGAAACAATTCCACACTCTTTCATGTGAGTGCTAAACTCAGAACTTAGATACTCTCCTCCACGGTGACCGTAGAAATTTGATCTTTTATTACGATGATTTTCCACTTCATTCTGAAATTCCTTGAACTTTTCAAAGGTTTCACTTGTGTTTCATCAAGTAGATATAACCGTATCTACTCAAATCATCCGTGAAAGTAACAAAATAACGATAGTTACCTACCGACATTACACACTCATTGGACCACATACATCAGAATGTATGATTTCCAATAAATCTGTCGCCCGTTCCATTGAACCGGAAAACGGCGTTCTAGTCATCTTGCCCATAAGGCATGGCTCACATGTATCAAATGATTCATAATCAAGTGATTCCAAAAGTCCATCCGAATGGAGCTTCTTCATGCGTTTAACGCCAATATGACCTAGACGGCAAGTACACATATATGCGGATATATCATCATTAAGTTTAATCTTTTAGCATCAACATTATGAATATGTGTAACATTATCATTGAGATCTAATAGAAATAAACCATTCATCATCGGTGCATGACCATAAAAGATTTCATTCATATAAATGGAACAACCATTGTTCTCAGATTTAAATGAATAACCACTTCGCATCAAACACGATCCAGATACAATGTTCATGCTCAGTGCAGGCACCAGATAACATTTATTCAAGTTTATAACTAATCCCGACGGCAAGTGGAGAGGCAGCGTTCCGACGACGATCACATCAACGCTTGATCCATTGCCGACACGCATCTTGACCTCACCCCTTGCTAGTGGTCGCTTGTTCCGCAGCCCCTGATTCGAGTTACAAATATTAGCAACTGAACCGGTATCAAATACCCAGGTGCTACTGCGAGCACTAGTCAAGTACACATCAATAACATGTATATCATATATACCTTTGTTTGCCTTGGCCCTTTCTTGTCGCCGGATACTTGGGGCGCTTGCTTCCTAGTGGCTCCCCTTACAATAGTAGCACTTCGGAATCAGACTTAGGTCCAACTCGGGTTTCTTTTCAGCGCGAACAAAGCTTTCGCCTTACTTCCTTCCATTTTCCCTTCTTGTCTTTCTTGAAACCAGTTCCTATTGATCATCAACACTTGATGTTCCTTTTGATCTCCACTGCAGTTTTAAGCATTGTAAGCTCGGGAGAGACTTCTTCATGCCTTGCATATTATAGTTCATCACGAAGCTCTTATAGCTAGGTGGCGTAGACCCAGAACACGATGGATGCCTAAGTCAATGGGAATCGATATTCCCAAGGACACAAGCTTATCGGCGAACCCAACATCTTGAGTACATGCTCACTAACGGAGCTGCGCTCTTCCATCATGCAGCTAAAGAACTTTTCAAGGCGTTGTAGCTCTCTGTTAGCATGTGTGTCGAAAATCATTTTCAACTCACCCATTGTATCAAATGCATTGCCGTTTTCGAAATGCTTTCGAAGTTCCGGCTCTAGCCCATACAATATGCCGCAATGAACTAAGTTGTGGTCCTCCTGACGAGTCTGATAGACATTCTTCTCCTTGTCAGGCATCATCAAAGGTGGGGCCTAACGCGCTTCTAGCACATATTGCTTTTGTGCAGAGAGAGAGAATGCTCAAATTCATGGCCCATTCGGTAAAGTTGCTACCGTTCGTTGCTAGTTTCTCTTTCTCCATGAACACATTGAAATTAAAAGCAGGTGGTGCCATCTACAACAGAATTTGTAAAGTTTAGACTAAGTGTATGATAGATTGAGTTCAACTAATCCATATTACGAATGAACTCCCACTCAAAAACGACATCCCTCGTGCCTTTTTGGTGATTACATGAACCAAATCCACTACACCAAGTCCGATCATCACGTGAGTCGGTATAGCTTCAAAGGCGAGCATCAAATGGGCATCATATCAACTATATGACTCATGCTTAACCTTTCGGTCCATGTTCCGAGGCCATGTCTGTACATGCTAGGCTCGCCAAGTTAGAACCTCGGATTCGCGTGTAACTGTTTTTACACCAAATATGGTCGTGGATCCAAGAACACCCGATCATCACGTGATGTCTTGGAGCCATTTAAAAACATAATCGGTGCATACTAAAGGAAGAACACATTCTTATCTTGATATTCAAATGAGGGATCATCTTATTATGCTAACAAAGCACTAAACAAGCAATATAAGATGCTATCAAACATCATATGTTTATTAGTGAAATGATATGGTTCCCGCAGATGATCTCTATCATGTGCATCGTGGTATGATCACTATCGTACCTATATGTGTAAATCCAAGGTCTATGGATTTTACACGCTATGTGTGTTGTAAGAGTATCATCTCATACTTCTACTTACAACACTACCATATCATAACACTAGCCCAGCAACAATCTAAACTAGACACCTCTAATTTATCCATTGCAAGTTTTACGTGGCTTAGGGCTTTCGAGATAGAACCGTTCTTACCTACGAACATGAACCACAACGAGGATAACCAAATTGTTGACAACTCGCTTGCAAAATAGATATTGACTATAGTAGGAGAGAGGACACCGCTAGCCACTTATGCAAACTAGTTGCATGTCAAGCGTGGAACAGGTCTCATGTGCGAGGACATGTAAAGTTTGTCCGGGCCGCTTCATCCCACTATGCCACCAATATCCAAAATTACAACAAAGGAGCAACAACATGATCATCATCGCCCACATACTCATATGTGTACTACCCGTGTAAAGTATCTACGCATAGATCCGGCTCTGATACCACTGTAGTGTTCGCAGCATAGAAAACAAAAATTTTCCTACGATGGGAACTATGTACCAAGATCTATCTACTAGATACAAACAACAGGCGGATGTATATCCATAGAGAACATACCCTTGAAGACCGACAAAGCTTAACGAGTTCGACTCGTGGTTGATGTAGACGATCTCTTGCCGATCTCAAGATCGAGAGGAAGTCCTAGCGCCAATCAACAGCATCCGTGCTCGCACACACGTTCGAGGCACCGAGCAACCTCCGCCTCCTCGCTCCAGCGATGCAGCGGAAGCACAACTCTTTCTTGCCGAATAGCCACCGGGAACATGTATCTTGCTAGTTCGAGACCATGGGGGATAAATTCTAGAGGGGGAGAGAGATCCTTCACGAGGAGGTGTGTGAGACAAGTGAGGAGGGGGGCTCCTTTTATAGGAGGAGGGGGCACCTGGGGTGGCCGTGGTCACGCCATGGGGGCTGCCCCCTCCCCTCCTTCATTCATGTGGGTGGACACTCCACTCACAAAATGCTCTTTAAATTCCCTCCACTCAAAAGTCCACTCAAATTCCCATTAAATTTCCACCAAATTTAATGCAAACTCTCATTAAATAAAACTCTTTTATTTTATTCAGAATTTTGTCAATTACTTTAATGACAAACATTCACAAATAACCCCTTGCTAGAATTCCATTTCACATGCATAACCACTTTATGCAATTTCACCCGAAAACCTGTTTCGGTATCTAGTGAAATAAATTCCTGCGCTTGTTCATTCTTTCGGCATGAAACATTTGCTCCAATTGGATGTCGGT
This sequence comes from Avena insularis, assembly GCA_023614405.1. Lineage (NCBI taxonomy): Eukaryota > Viridiplantae > Streptophyta > Magnoliopsida > Poales > Poaceae > Avena > Avena insularis. The sequence continues at coordinate 202,852,108 of CM042691.1, read as the reverse complement.
GTCTCTTAAGTGTGTCACCTTACGGTTCATGAATAATGCGGACATGATCGAGACCCCTCTCGGATCAATAATCAGAAGCGGGATCTGGAGACCCATACTGACTCCCACACATTCAACGATGACTTTCTTGTGATCGTCGGAACCTTTTTTGCTAGTATCTTAATCCCTTTGTTTCACGACATATTACATGTCTGAGATTCGATCATCGGTATCTCCATACCTAGTTTGATCTCGTTACCGACATGCACTCTTTTCTCGTTCCTGTGATATAACATTCTAGTGATCAAATCACTTGCTTGCAAGCTAATCAATGTGATATCACCGAGAGGGCCCAGAGTATATCTATCTGTCATCAGGGTGAACAAATTCCACTCTCGATCCATGGGCCTCAACATAACACTTTATTAGTTCTGAATCCATCTTTATAATCACCCTGTTACGGTGTGACGTTTGATGTTATCAAGAAACTTTTCCGGTGTTAGTGATTGACATGATCTCATGGTCTAAGGATTAGGATCACTTCGAAAGTTGTTATAGCAATATAAACTCAATGACTTTGATCGTAATGCTATACTTCGGATGAATGTTCATCACACCATTACACTAATGTTGTGATCCCGTTATTAACAACATCCAATGTCCATGATCAGGAAACCTTGATCATCTTGTTAATCAACGAGCTAGTTTATGAGAGAGGCATAACTAGGAACTTTCTGTTTGTTTATTAAACACACATGTATTAACGTTTCCGTATTAATACAATTATAGCATGCAAAATAAACATCTATCATATACTTGGAATACACATAATAAACACTTTATTATTGCCTCTCAGGGCATATTCCCTTCACCTTGATAGCTTCAATGTCTTGATGCTCAAATTGTCCATTGCCGGGGACATGGGTAAGTACTTAGATTCTTCCATCTACAGAGGTTGTGCACTTTCCCCACAAGACTTGCTTTTACTCTCTCGAGAGGTGGTGCATTTCCCCACAAGACTCGATATGCATCGAGACGAGATCTTTCAGAAGCCTTCCCTTAGACCAAATGGACGCCTTCCATCCTATAACCCTACCACCTTCTGTCCATCTGGCTAAGTTATTGCAACCTATGTGATCAAGGCAGAGCCCATATTGCCATGTGGCTGCACTAGAAGCTTCTCAACGTTTAACATCTCAAATCTCTTTGTTCCTGGGTGGATTTCCACAAGTGAGATACACCAGGTAGGCCATAGAAATAGGCCCTGAGTAACCACTCAACATAAACCATTCTTTCCATTCCACCCAGGTGATTCTTTCAGATAGTTGTTTTATTAGGCAAAATCACAAGTCATGGAGTTAGAAATATTTCATAGCTTGAATAATCCACCCTTGTTTTCTACTAGCTAAGCTAAGCATGATAACATGGCAAGTTTCCTAACTTAGGATAATTCTACTAAGACAACATATAGGATTTCCCATGGCATAGCTTATACTTAGAAACTTCCATGCAAGTCCTACTCAAAATATCACAAATGCATAGTCAAAATAATAGGACAAAATATATGAAGCACCGCTTGCCATTTTAGTAGATAAACTAGGTTCAGTCCTTGATCTTGCAATTGTCACACTCTTTAAAGTTCACTACAAATCAATCAAGCAGGCACAAATTCAAAACTAGCATTCAAACAATTCACTACAGAAAATAATAAAAACAAATAAATGCATGCAAGCATGCAAAGGTTGTTTTATTTGGAAAAGTGGTTTCTAATATGGCTATAAACATTTTCAAACACGTACTGGTCATTTATAAATGTCGAAAAATCATTTGAAAACAAGTTAGTGAAAATAGGTCATTTAAATCATTTTTGTTTTGCTAGAAATGCTTATATCAAAGGAATAATTTATAGTGTTATCCAAATATGTTTCTAAACATAAATGTTAGTGTTTATGGTCAGAGTGTTTAAAACAAATTAATTTGCAAAACTTTTCACGCAAAAATCATTTTTAAATCGTAGCAACATTTTTGTTTTATTAGAAATTCTTTTATTCAAAGGAATAATTCCTTATGTTAGACAAATTATTTCTAAATACAAATTTTAGTATTTTAGGGTCAAAGAGTTCAAAACAAATCATTTGCAAAAGATTTTACTCAAAAATCATTTTTAAAACAATTTTTATACACAAAATAGTCCTACAAATGTTTCTACAAAAACACTTAATTTATCAGAAGCAAAATACTAAACTAAGGCCATAGTTGCAAATTTTACATTTTTCTGAATCTATTGATATAAAATTTGTAATTTTTGGCCAAGCAGAAGAAAAGTTATGAATTTTTCAAACTCAACCATCTAATACATTCTTATCTGTATTTAAAACTACAGTCTAGCCATGTGTTTGTTTCCTATTGTTCAGTTCCACTTCGGTTGGATTGATCAATGTGGACCGCAGGATTAAAAGGGCATTGCACGAATTAGATTGAACGATACCTCTCTGATTAATGAATCTATCATGACTCTACGATCTGGATCTAATGGCTCGCCGTGCACTTACAACTAACTAGCAGTCATGACGGCACTGGGCGCTCTGCCAACGGTGTTCCGGCCATTATAGGAAGCGAGAGAAGGGTAGGAGAGGCTCACCGGGTTCGTCGTGGCGAGAGGATGCTCGAGGTGGTCGTGGGAAGGCCAGGGGCGCATGGACGCAACGTCGATTGCTCGTCGGAGTCTCTGTCATCATCGTGCATGTACTGTTGTCAACGGAGGCGAGGATACAGAGCATGCTAAGAAAAGAAAATGGTGGCGTTAGATATGCACAAGGACGATGAATGCAGGAACATCATCCAGAGAGAAAGGGAGGATGGAACCTACCGGGAAAAGCTCGTCGGAGTTGAAGCAGACAATAACGACGCATGGGCGAGGTTGTTGCCAATGTTCTGGGCGTGCGCGTGCAAGCAGATTCTACTGGAAGGTGCGCGAGACGATGGGGATCAAGCTCGTGTGAGCCAGGGGCAATGGGGTGGTCGGGGGTGGCCGGAATCGGCACGGAGGCTTGTCGGAGCAACGGCGGGGCAAACAAAAATTAGCATATCCTGGTGGCACTCTGGCAGCAGTGTCTGAGGGGAATGGGAGGAAAGAAGGAGGTAGTTAAATGGGCGAGGTCACGGGGCAGAATTAGCGCAGCAATTACATGAATTGACGCAGAGGAGGAACAGTAGGAAACGACCGGGGAGAGGGAGAGGAATTGGTCGCGCGAGGGGGTGAGGAAAACGATGCTGATGTGTCGTGGGTCCACGGGGTCAGTGAGATGAGGCGGTATGAGCGCGGTGAGAAAATAACGGCCAGGAAGAGAGAGTAGTCCGGGTGGGCTTGCTGTTGGGCTGGGGCTGCGGTAGGTTAGTTGGGTCGAATTGTTTTCTACTTTTTTATTCTCTGTTTCTTTTTCTTTTTTCCATTTTATTTTTTGTTTTCATTTTATTTCAAATGATTTAAACAACCATTTGATTTCAAATATTTTTAAAACATTTTCAGTAGGTTTATACTGTTTAATAGTGTGTTTTAAAAAGTCCACCTCGAATTAATTCAAATATTTTATTACGATTTACTATTTATTTTAATTGGGCATTTGTCTTTATTTAAATAAAATAAAATATGGTTCAAACCATATTATTTTATTCAAATAATTCTTTTATTCTTTTTAAGTTAATTAGATAACTTTTAATTCTTTTTGGCAATTTCAATTAATTTTCTCATGATTTGATTAATCATTTATATTAGGAATTTTGTCTTCATTCAAATAAAATTGAATATGGTTAAAAGCCCATATAATTTTATTTAAATAATCTATAATCCTTTATTTTTATTTGGATTATCTTTATTCCATTTGCTTATGGATTTGGCCAAGATTTAAATTGTCTTTGCAATTATTTCTCATTTAATTATTTCTTTCTTATCTTATAAAATCCATGTCTTTTTATTTATAGCTCCAAAATTGGTGGTTCCAATTTGTATAATTTTATTTAATATTTATTTATATTTTAAAATCCTTTTAGGATTATTTTTCTCACAATTTTGGTATTGTTTTTAGTTAGGAGCTTTATTAGCTTTGGAAATTATTTCCTTTTAACTCATTAAATTCATAAGTTTTTATCCATGGCTCCAAATTAAGTGAAACCAATTTCCATGGTTTTATAATATTCTTGTTTATCAATTTTGATTAATTAGAAGTGTTTGTTGCTGAATTTTTATATGTATCAAATCCATAGTTTTGGAGTGATGTTGAATATGATTTATTCCATTAGGGTTTTAGGGTTTTGGTTTAACTTTTCCCAAGTTCTTTAAAATCAATATTATTTTCATGCAAAAATGCATTTCTTTGAATATTTGTTTGTTGCTTTCTTATTAAAATTTTGTTCAAGTAGGGTTTTTTGATGTTTCCATTTAGAAGCAAAAAGTTTCTTTTCACCCTAAATTTCAACAATTAATTCTTTTGTTTATTTATTTTTCACATTTCAAAATATGGAGAATTTTGGGATGTGACATCTTCGGCTTGGATTCGTATCGTCGAGGTCTACAACCCAACATTCTTAGATATTTATTTTGAGAAGTTTGAAAAAATCACTTTTCCAACATCTCAAATGGCTAAGTCTAGTCCCTCTAGCTCCTCCATACTATGCTATCTTTTTTACTTTTACGTTTGCTTTGTCCATAATCATCATCAAAACCTACACACATGTCAAAGACAAGAAACAGTGATAAAATTCTACCTAAACTACTAAATGTGCAAAGCTCATATGGAATGTAATGAAAACAAGTAATCATGCATATCAGTCATAGCAATAGTTAGATGGTGTGTGATATGATAGGAAAATCACACAATTTATATAGCTAAAAAGTGTTATATTATCATAGCCATCAACCAGCAATAGGTAAAAATTATCAGAACCATCCACTAGATTATGCAGTGTTTGTTCTCATATCTTGCATATAGATTTGGGCATACAAAGAAAATAATGCACATCAACCAGATCCATCTACCCTTCCACTAGATTTTCATCTAGGAGGATTGCGCTACTAGGAAAAAGGCTAATTCGTGGCGCACCTATTTTGGCCATCCGTGGTGCACTACGGGTGCGCCACAAAGCGTACTAGGTGGTGCGCCACGCTTCTGAAAAGAGAACCGTGGCGCACTAGGTGATGTGCGTCACGCATATGAAAAAGCTAGCCGTGGCGCACTAGGTGTTGTGCGCCATGGATACAAATTTCAAAATTCAAAAAAAAGTGGGAGATCTGGATCTCGTCGGTGCTGTTGCCGTTAGTGTCGTCGCTCATCGATGTCACCGCCGTCGGCTCGTCGGAGAGGAGACTGCAAGAAGGAGGAGGAGAGAGCCCGCCGTCGCCGTCGGAACTACAAAGAGGAGGAGGTGGTGGTGGAGGAGGAGGAGAGAGCCCGCTGTCGCCATCGTCGTTGTCACTGCAAGGAGGAGAAGGAGGAGGAGAGAGCCCGCCGTATCCATCGTTGTTGTCACTGCAAGGAGGGGGAGGAGAAGAAGGAGCCCGACGTCGTTGTCGCCGTTGCAAGGAGGAGGCCGCCATCACCATGTTCACTACACGGAGGAGGAGGAGAAGAAGGAGAGGAGAAGGAGAAGGAGAAGGAGGAGGAGGAGGAGGACGAGGAGAAGAAGGAAAGGAGAAGGGAGGAAAAGGAAAAGTAGAAGGGAGGAAAAGAAAAGAGAGAGAAGGGGAGGGAAGAGGGGTAGATGGGCAGCGTGGGGATTCAAATTTTGAATCCCGCCCAACTTACTCGTAGCGCACTAGGTGGTGGTGCGCTACGGGTAGGTTGCCCTCTAATTTTTTTTCTGCAGGAAAAAACGGTCTTTTGACCATAACTGTTTACCCTTTTTTCGAATTTTGAAAATCTAAAATATCGCTAAACGACCCTAGGTCATTGCGAGCGGATGCGAAATCTCGTTCTCGTCATTTTGGTATATTATACGATTTTTTTCGACATCGTATGCAAAAGTTACGGCCATTTTACCGTGGCATGACTTTTTTTTGCAGAAAAAGTCGAAATTATTGTTTGTTAATTTTTCTAGAAACTAGACCACATTACCTACCTAAGTATGAAAGGATTTTATTTATTGAAGTGTTTATCATTTTATTATATTTTTTAAAGTCTAAAAAGGCGATCCAGGGGGGTGGAGTTGGTGGAGGCCACTTAGCCGTAGGGCACTAGGGCAGAGTGCCCTACGGCTAAGTTGACCCAGCTTATGCAACATACAACCTCGTAGCGCACTAGGGCGGAGTGCCCTGCGGCTAAGTTTCACACCCGTCGCGCACGTTGATCTAGTGCGCTATGGGTATGTAGTCCGTGGCCACATGTGACCTGGCCCACACATAGTCGTGGCGCACCACCCCCATGTGCGCCACGCTTACAGCAGTTAGCCGTAGGGAACCTGTGGGCAGTGCGCCACGCCTGTTTTATCCGTGGGACACCACTAGCACGTGCGCCATGGATATGTGGATTATCTATAGCCGTTTTCCTAGTAGTATTGGATGGAGTTATGTTCTCAGACTTGCATGGTAGTTCCACGCAAGGATCATCACAGAAGATTAAAGCCAACAACCATATTTGTTCTTATCCAGACTATGCATCAGCCTTTTTGCATCACAGGCTATATTTCAATCCATAGGTGCTATATCATCCAAGAAATAAATATCTAGCCAATCCAGTATGTCATAACACTACTAGGAAAATGGCCTTTAGTGGCGCACCTGGAAACATCATCCGTGGCGCACTAGTAGTGCGCCACGGGCCTTGCGCTACGGCTATCTCTCAGCCGTGACGCACTGCCTAGTGCGCCACGGTTGTGTAGAGACAGGCGTAGCGCACCTGCTAGTGCGCCACAGATGTTTGGGCAGGTGCGCTACCCCTGGGATCTTCTGTGGCGCACTACCTAGTGCGCCACTAAGCTTCCATAGTGCGCTTTAGGTGTAGTACGCCACAGAAGGTAGACCATGTGCGCCACAGATGTATTTTTTGTTTTTTTTATTTCCGAGCCAGATTATATACAATACAGATTATATACAATATTACAGCAGATATACACACACAGATACAAGATATACAATTATATATATAAATACTCAATATGAAAAACAAGATTGAAACAAATACATATAGATAAGTCTCATACATGAATACATAGTCTAAGTTACATTGTTTCGATCATGTTACAAAGTAGTAGTTGGTGACATGCGAATACATGTGTCGATCGAACAATTTAGAGTTCGGAAGCTCGCCTAGACATCTAAACTAGCTAGACACAAACGCGGGATAAATAACCAAAGAAGATAAGCATGATCACCGCCGCGACGAAGGTGTAGGTCTTCAACCGGTTCCTTGTCCTAACTCCCTCTAGATAGCGCGTGTATCTAGCTTCTGCCTCCGCCATAGTGTTGTACCCTTTGTAGCTATTGCCGCTGAAACGGTGCACCTGTCTCCGGCAGTCTTTCCAATCATCATAGACTCCAGGAACCCATCCCTTGTACATGACGTACCACATCATCTATAAGTTGACAATAATAATTAACCGATGATTGAAAAAAACATATATAATTAAAGTCGCATATGAAGATACACTTATAGAAAGTACTCCTAAATCAAAAAGACCAAACTCAAAAAGCATGCCTCATATATAACTAGGTTGTTCGACACAGGAATATGCACACATCATGAGCATGCATCGACCATCTACATACATATGAGCACATCATCCATATACACATGAACACATCCTTACATGGACAACTTACCGAGATGAGAGACCGATCGCGAGAAAGATGGAAAGGAGAGGTGCGCGCGTCGACTGGAGAAGGAGATGAGACACCGGAGACCTCCTCTATTACTTATGTAACATCCAAAGCAAGTTTTACATGCTAAAAATGGTGAATGGGTGGAGAAATTGAGGTGGGAAGGAGAAGATCCCGACTAGATCTAAGGAGGAAGAAGAAGGGGAAAGTGAAGTGTGGGGTGGTGGATGTGGTCACACATGTGCACATAAAGTGCTGTCCTAAAAAATCGACATCCGTGGCACACACGCCCTTGTGCGCCACAGGGAGTAGAAACAACCGTGGCGCACTAGGCCATGTGCGCCACAGATGTTCCTACTCCCAGTGGCGCACTAGGCCGAGTGCGCCACAGATGTTTGTGGCCGTTTCACAGCAGAGGGGGGCATACGCTTAGGCGTAGCGCACCCCCCCATGTGCGCCACGGTTGACACTAGCAACCGTGGCGCACATGACTATAGTGCGCTACAGATGTTTGGCGTGCGGCCAACAGGGCCCTGGCCCACACACATCTGTGGCGTACTATAGTCATGTACGCCACGGTTGTTCTAGTTACTAGTAGGGCACTGCCCACAGGTGAGCCACGCCTGTTTTAGCCGTGGGGCACTTCAACCATGTGAGCCACGGATGTGCTTATTACCTATAGCCGTTTTCCTAGTAGTGTAATACTAGAAACACTACTGCGCACACTCCAGATGAAGGAACCATGGTAGAAATTTACAATAGCAGAAGCCAATGTATTCACTAGCTAAGATCAACATCAAATACTCATGTAAATGAATGAGTTACACCCACATGGTATCACTTCAAGTCATGTTGTCACGCAATTTTCATGGGAATCATTTCCTGCTTGAAAATACATCATTCCATCTGTGCAAATCCACATACTAACTCTTAGCTTATACATCACTGATCTTGGATAGAAATCTCTATTCTTATAACTAGATATACAAGCATCCTTTAAATGAATATTTCTGGGCACATCTTTTGAATAGTAGCACCTCAGAAATCATTACATCTTAAATAATAAGGATCCATCATATTATCCTTACAAAGGACTATCAAATCATTTACCTAAGAAGTGTAGGAACCGTATTTAGAAATTATTTATAATACTTCATTTAAGTAAAGAAACAGCAGGTAAAAACCTTAGTTCTACCCAGCACTATCTCAGACCTGCATCATGGACAAAGCCATTTATTCAATATAGCTTAAGATAACAAACATATTTTCCAGCTTACAAGCTAAAGCAAATATATGGTAAACCTCATGAAAAGCTTATTCAAAAATAGGAAATGTGTACCAATCCAAGGATAGTGTCACAACAACCTGTTTGATCAGCAAACCAAGCATACAAGCTATAGAAATTAATTTCCTTACTCGATCATTTTCCTAACATAATTAATCAGGAATCATTTTGAAAATTGAACATTCTATCATCTAAGATTACCATACGATCATTGGAGTATATAATCAACTACAATCTGAACATATCAATACAAGCCAGTGAATAAAGATTCAGTTAACAATTACTGACAGAGCCAATGTTAGTACTAAGAACACTAAATAGTAGTGAAATCCACACTACTATAACCACTAAATAACCATCTCAAAATAGCATATTATAAAGGGATGAACCCTAACACAAAGGGATGAACCCTAAAGCAATGAATAATCACAATTAGGGTTCATATATTGCAAGCACACTAGAGCTAGTAGGGTAAGGCAGATAACAAGAGAAGGAAAAAAAGGGAGAAACTCGCCTGAGTGCCTCGCTGTAGTTAGAAGAGGAAACAGAGCGGCCGACTGATACGTCCAATTTGCATCACCATTCTATATCATAATTTGCCTCTATTCATTGATATATTTCATATTAAGAGGTGTTACTTATGTTACTTTCATCTATTTTTGCATGTTGGATGATTCTTGGAGGATCGACTACCGGAGTCAGGATTCTGATGGAAAAAGCTGTATTTTGATGCAATTTCGCGAAGATCAGAAAAATAACAGAAGAACTATGGAAAATTATATTTCCCTGGAAGACGAAGAACGCCAGAAGGAGAGGCGGAGATGGGCCACAGGGGGCCCACACCCCCTAGGCGTGGGCCACCCCTGGCCGCACCACCAGGGGGTGTGGCCACCCTGGACCACCTCTGGCTCCGCCCTCTCGCCTATATCTTCTCCTCAAAACCCTAACACTTGGAGGGCGACCAGAGAAAGATTCCGCCACCTCTGCGGGGAGGAAAACACCGAGAGAGAAAGAGCTCTCTGGCAGACATTTCTGCCAGGGAAACTCCTTCCTAGAGAGGGGAGATCATCACCATCAACACCATCATCAAGCTAGACTTCATCGGGATCATCATCATCCACACCATCATCACCACTAGAACCATCATCACCACTCCATCCCGCTGTAACAGTTGTGTTGAATCTCGCATAGTTCTTAGGGGAAACTTTCCCGGTGTTGATAACTATTGTATTTGATGCTTGTGAGTGGAACCATTGAATTATTGTTTATGTTCAGAGTGTTATCCATCATTATATCATCTCTGATCTTGATCCATATGATGTCTCGTGAGTAGTTCGTTTAGTTCTTGAGGACATGGGAGAAGTCATGTTGTTAGTAGTGGAGTTGTGTTGAGATATTATTCAATGGTTTGATATTTAAGTTGTGGTGCTATTCTTCTAGTGGTGTCATATGAACGTCAACTACATGATACTTCTTCATTTATGGGCCTAGGGGAACGCATTGTGTATTTGGCTACTAATTGTGGGGTTGCCGGAGTGACAGAATCCTGAACCACCGTTAGGAAACCATTGCACAAGGGAGTGTAGGATCTCAGAGTTTATAGGTTTATATCTTAATTTGTAGTTGAGGACGCTTGCAAGGGGTTTAAGAACAAGTATGTATTAGTCCAAGTAAGGTCGGTACATTAGCACAGGTTCACCCACACAACACTTATAAAACCAAAGAAGACTACTCAGCTATATGAAGTGAAAGCACTTGATAGAATTCTCATGTGTTCTCGAGAACGTTTGGTCCTCATTAGTATTTCCACCGGCTTGTCCTTTGCTAAGAAAGGATTGGGACACTTGCTACATTTATTTGATGATTTATTTACTTGCACTTTATTTCATTGCTTTATTAGAAAACCCCTAAAATTCCGTTTGCTAGTATTTATAGAGAACTCTTGAGCTAGTTTCACTAGTAAGCACCTTCTGCTCCTCGTTGGGATCGACACTCCTATTTATCGGAAGTACTATTTTCTAGCACAGTTGCCGGGGAGTGAAGCACTATTAAAAAGTGGAATTGGTAAAGGAAATTTCTACTGTGAGTATTACTTTTTATATTGTAACACCCCCGGTCACTCTGGACCGATGGCTATCACTTCTGGCAGCTCAATAGGATCTCGAGACTAACCCCACAGACCAACACTAGTATTTTCTACGCACTTTGTCCTCACTCGTGCGCACCCGGTACCCACTTCCCGGTCGGTCACCCATCCTAGAATTCCTCTAGGCCAAGCACGCTTAACCTTAGAGTTCTTTTCGAATGAGCTTCCGGAAAAGAAGTTGCAACTTGTTGGTATGGGTTTCCTATCAATCCTATTGAGCCATGCGCCAGGGTCTCACACAGAGCCACCCTTAGAAGATCGACGTCCTCATTGATCAACCACAATCCAGGAACGTCCCCTCTTAGCACACGTCTGTGCGTCCAGTGCCGGCACATTGCCATGCCGTGTCCACTCCGGGCCACACGCGCCATGCTACACATGTCCACCACTGACCCGCACACGCCCATGTAACCGTGAGGGTCGGCTCTGATACCACTTGTAACACCCCCGGTCACTCCGGACCGATGGCTATCACTTCAGGCAGCTCAATAGGATCTCTAGACTAACCCCACAGACCAACACTAGTATTTTCTGCGCACTTTGTCCTCACTCGTGCGCACTTGCACTACTTCCACTTCGGTCGCCCATCCTAGAATTGCTCTAGGCCAAGCACGCTTAACCTTAGAGTTATTTTCGAATGAGCTTTCGGAAAAGAAGTTGTAACTTGTTGGTATGGGTTTCCTATCAATCCTATTGAGCCATGCGCCAGGGTCTCACATATATGTTTGTTACTTTGTTTCCAATATGGATAACCCACTTGGTTTCCTGTTTGGGAAAACTACTACCACTATTGTAGTAGATGAACCACCACCTATTGAGATAGATCCTTATAAGATACCTACAAGTACTTTTGATCATGTTATGGATAATTATTATTTATGGGATGGAACTGTTCATCCTGTTGATCACCTGCTTTTTTTGTGACCTTGGATCAATAAATAACCCAAGTCCCTGTGATTTACATGCTAGTCCCTGGATCAATAGCTAGCACTCACAGTCGATGAAAATCATGTAAAACACAAAGTCATTATTACACGGAGAATCCAAAGTATGAATTTATTACAAATTTGCTTAGCATTAAGCTAGCTCAATTAACAGTGGAAACATAAAGTAGGTTGAGTCCATCAATGCCCCAGGCTTGTCGAGTGTAGACTCGCGATCCCTACGCACCTTTCGATCTTCAGATTCTGCACATAATACGTGTAGACAACAAGTTGGGTCAATACTTTGAATTATTGGCAAATTACACCAAGGAAAGAGAAAGACTGACTCTACATACAAGGCTAGTTTAGACTGTGGAGTTCATTTTCTCAAAGCTAGTTTTCTTAAGGATGGAGGTCGAACGGCACACGAGGATATTACTCACCAAGTGTCCAAACAACCTAACACTTGGATATTACTCACCAAGTTCCCAAAACCCACCCGATAGAGATATGACTCACGCCTTGGGTTTTTAGAAAACTTTAAGTTTTGAAAGAGAGAGAGAGGAACATCCTTCAGAGGCTCCATCCTTCAGAGGCTCAATGTTGCTCTGTTTCCGTGAACACGGCTGATCGATCAGATTGCAATACTCTCGAGAGTTTGTGCACTTTACCCACAATCCATGATCAAATCCTTTTACAGACGAGACCATGGCGAGGCTTTCCCTTAGTAGCCCCTCTACCTTCTGGATCCAACCGTGCCAAGAACCTCCAAATGTTGGTACCAAGGTGAGGTTTCCCACTAAGTACTAGGCCAAGACAGAGCCCATATGTATTGTGGTTGCACTGGAAGCTTCTGAATTCTAAAACATGGAAGACTTCTTTGATTCCTGGGCAGCCGTCCTCCACCAAAATCTTACTCGTTGACCCGACAACCATTCCGCCCAGAAGAAAACTCAGTTTTATTTTGAAGTGGCATTGACAAGAAAATATCGCTCAAGAGAGCCTTTATACTTATAAAATTTCTTGTCTTTCGAACCCCCCAACGGTACTTTATATATACATAGCATAGCAAGTACTTAGCAAAAATAGGGGTAACCTATTAGGAGGGGAAAATCCTAAGTATAGAGCTACTCATGGCACACTACAAAATCATCGCACTTGCAAAATAATACTAAGAAAAATTCTACCAGAATATCCTACACATGCATACTACAGAATTTGAAGATCACATGCATAGAACCAAAACTGGGACAAAATTATGAACAAGTGGTGTAACTTTCCTTGATCCGAGCAGCACTCTACACAATAGTACTCCTCAGCGCACTCCGAACAATCTAACGAAAACACAACATAGCTCTAATCACAACTTGCGCAAAATAATGCCATAGAAATAATATGTATGCATGCAACATAGTAAGTATGCAAGATTGTGTTCTAAATTGACCAAGGTAATCTCATTGGATTGCTAATGTGTTGGGGATGTTGTTAGTATTAATTCCCCACATATTTTAATTAATTTGCATCATTACATTAATTTATAGGCTCATTCAGAGATCCAACCATCTAATTAGCCCCGAATCAGATCTAAAGATCCTAAGCAAGATATTATAATTTTAGTCAATAGGTATTGTGAAAACAAGGCCAACGCAACAAGAAACAACTAAAACGGAGTTCCGATTTTTTTTCTATGAATTAAATACTCCAATCTATAAATTAAATTCTAGACAGAAAATACTAATACAAACTCACCAAATTATTTTAGATTTCTTTTCTACTCCATTTTGTGAATCCAACGATATATTATACGCGATTTTTGGCCAAACGGTTGAATTTCTATGAATTTCGCAAGTTTTAAATGCAATCTGCCAAATTAAAACTAAACCGGAATCAATCCGACCCTAATCAACACGTGTCGCGATGCTACTGGGCGGCGCGGGCAAGCTGCTGAGTAGGCGCCGATGCGCGCGCGTGCCACTCGGCGCAGTGCCATTGGCCGGTACCGCTTCGGTGGCCCTTCTAATCTGCTATGTAGAATCGCGATCGGACGACTAGGAGTTGTTGGCGACTTACAGGCGGCGGTGACGTTGGGGATGACGGCGACGGGCAGCGGTGGTCGTCTACGGTGCTCCGGCGGTCTTCTACACCAGCGAAGAAGAGTACGTCAATCCCCGCCTCGTGCAGATACTCCTCGTCTGATCTTCGTCATCCGTCATCTCGGGTAGGGGCTGGTCGATGCAGCTGGACGAACAAGGCAGCAGCGGGCTCCGGTGAGCAATTCTGGCAGCCTTGGTGCTCCCGCGAGAGGGAAAATCGGGTCAGGAGGTGCGGTATTGCGCGAGGATTGTGTCCAGGGAATAAAGTAGGGAAGGGGAAGGTAGGGTCGGCGACCTCAAGCTCGACCTCGAGCTTCGGTAATGGCGGTGGCGTCTGAGATCCGAATCGGCGGCGGCTAGGGTTTTGCAAAATTTTCGAACGAAAGGAGACAGAGAGGTTGCCGGGAGTTATATGGGGGTGGATACTTGGGAAAGGGGAAAGAAACGGCCGTGAATCCACCTAAATTCCGTTCGGATTTTGCCAAACTCGTACTGCAGACGGGCTCTCGCTAGGGAAGGGGACGACCAGGTGGGTCCCGCGTGTCAGTGGCAGAGAGGGAGAAGCGGGCTAGGGGCGCTTGCTTGCTGGGACTCTGGCAGGCCACAGGCCACGGTGCGTGCCGCACGGGCGTGACAGGTAAAGGAGGGAGGGGTATTGGGCTGGTCTAGGGTAGCGCCTGGGTCAGGTTAGGCAGTTTTGTTTTGTTGTTGTTTTCTTCCTTTTAATATTTTCTAGTTTATCAAATCTTTCATAACTTTTGCGAAACAAGTCCAAATTTGTTGAAACCAGTTTCTAATTTTTTTTGACAAAGAGTAGGTCATCATAGAACCAGAATATAATATCCTTACATGGTTTTTTTGCAAGGCTAAGCATAGAAACCCCCTCCTTTTCATATAGAGGATTATTTTTATTAGGGTTTTGTTAGGGTTTGGTGATAGGGTTCTTAATGTAAATTTTAACTTTGTAGGATGCAATGATGCAAGGATGATGCATGCTTCTAGTAACATCTTAAAAAAATCTAGGATGTTACAAACCTACCCCCCTTAATAAGAATCTCGTCCCCGAGATTCGGGTTGGCTAGAAAATAGGTGTGGGTGTTCCACCTTCAAATCTTCTTCACGTTCCCACGTGGCTTCTTCCTCGGAATGGTGGTTCCATTGGACTTTGCAGAACCTTATAGTCTTGGTACGGGTAACCCTTTCGGCTGTTTCCAATATTTTTATGGGCCTTTCCTCATAAGTAAGATCATTTTCCAATTGAACCTCATCTAGGGGAACTATATCTCTCAGCGGTGTTTCAGCCATTTCTGGGTGGCACTTCTTTAGTTGGGACACATGAAGCACATCAGGAACAGTCAGCCCTTCTGGTAACTCCAGCTGATAAGCTACTTATCCTCTACGGGCTAGAACTTTATATGGTCCTATGAATCGTGGGGCTAACTTACCCTTGATTCCGAACCTCTTAACTCATAATGGTGAAACTCGGAGGTACGCACGGTCCCCTATTTTATAAGTCACATATCTGCGCTTGGAATCAGCATAGCTCTTTTGTCGGGATTGGGCTACCTTTAGCCTATCTTGAATCTGCCGTACCTTTTCCTCGGCATCCTTGATCAATTCAGGTCCAAACAGACTACGTTCTCCAACTCCACTCCACAATAGTGGGGTTCTGCATTTCCTGCCATATAGAACTTCAAACGGAGCCATCTTGATACTTGTTTGGTAACTGTTGTTGTACGAGAACTCGGCATATGGAAAGTTATCATCCCAACTAGACCCATAGTCTAGTGTGCAAGCTCTCAACATATCTTCCAGGATCTGGTTCACCCTTTCTGTTTGGCCATCTGCCTTAGGGTGGAAAGCAGTACTAAATTCTAGCCGGGTTCCAAGAGACTCATGTAGCTGTCGCCAAAACTTTGAAGTAAACTGGGTGCCTCTATCTGACATAATTCCCTTGGGAACACCATGCAGACTTACAATCCTTGACATGTATATCTTGGCAAGCTTAGAACTTGTATATGTGGTCTTTACGGGGATAAAGTGAGCCACCTTGGTAAAGTGGTCCACCACTACCCAGATAGAATCAAATCCTGAACGAGTCCGGGGGAATCCCGTGATAAAATCCATGCCTACCTTGTCCCACTTCCAGTCGGGTATGGGTAGTGGTTGCAGCAATCCGACCTGTTTCTGATGCTCGGCCTTAACTCTATTGCATACATCACAGAGGGAAATATACTCGGCAATTTCTCTTTTCAAATTATTCCACCAGAATCTATCCTTCACATCCATGTACAGCTTCGTGTTACCCGGATGAATTGAGTATGGTGAACCGTGAGCCTCTTGTAAAATCAACTTTCTGATATCGGAGTCATTGGGAACGCACAACAGCTTTCCATACCAAAGGGTTCCATGTTCGTCCAGACAGAAGTCTTCTGCCTTCCCTTCACCTATTTTGACTCTTATTTCATCCAACTCCTTATCTACCTTTTGTGCTTCCTTGATTCTATCTTGAAGAGTAGGCACTATTTCCATAGTCGCTACGTGTCCTTTCGGAACTATTTCTAGCCTGAGATCTTTAAACTGCTTGCATAAATCCTCTGGGAGTTCCCCTGTGGTAAGTCCATTCACATAAACTTTACGACTTAAGGCATCATCTATCACATTAGCCTTTCCGGGGTGGTACTGTAAATCCAAGTCATAATCCTTAATCAGTTCAAGCCATCTTCTTTACCTAATATTCAACTCCTTTTGGGTGAAGATGTACTTCAAACTCTTATGGTCCGTGAACACATCACAATGTTTGCCCATGAGATAGTGTCTCCATACCTTGAGTGCATGTACCACAGACGCAAGTTCCAAATCATGCGTGGGGTAGTTGTGTTCGTGGTTCTTAAGTTGTCGAGAGGCATAGGATACCACCTTCCCATCTTGGATCAATACACTCCCAAGTCCTTGCTGAGAAGCGTCACAATAGACTTGAAAATTCTTTTGGATATCAGGCAGACACAGAACTGGTGCCATCATGAGGCATTTCTTCAACTCTTGAAAGCTTGCTTCACATGCCTCGGTCCATAGGAATTTCTTTTCCTTCTTCAACAGTTCTGTCATGGGTTTTGCTATTTGGAAAAGTTTTCAATGAACCTCCGGTAATATCCTGCGAGGCCCAAGAAACTCCTAATATCTCCCACATTCTTGGGTGACTCCCATTCCGTTACGGGAGCTACCTTACTAGGGTCTACGGAAACTCCTTTTGCCGACAAAAAATGACCAAGGAAACCCACTTCCTTTAACCAGAACTCGCATTTGCTGAATTTGGCATACAACTTGTGTTCACTTAGCTTCTCCATAATTAGGCGTAGATGCTTCTCATGTTTCTTCTCATCCTTGGAGTATATAAGTATATCATCTATGAATACCAGATAAACTTGTCCAAATATTCCATGAACACCTTGTTCATCATGGTCATTAAGTATGTCGGGGCATTGGTTAGTCCAAACGACATTACGGTGTACTCATACAATCCATATCTTGTGGTGACGGCTGTTTTGGGCACATCCTGTTCTCGAATCTTTAGCTGAAAGTAGCCTGATCGCAGATCAATCTTTGAGAACACACTGGCTCCCTTTAACTGATCAAACATGTCATTGATGTTAGGCAGAGGGTACTTGTTCTTGATCGTCATTTCATTCAATGAGCGGTAGTCCACAACTAGCCTCTTGGTTTTATCCTTATTTTCCACGAATAGGACAGGTGCTCGCCAAGATGACGCGCTGGGTTGGATGAATCCCTTGTCCAATTATTCCCTAAGCTGTTTCTTGAGTACCTTCAACTCGTCCACATCCATCTTGTATGGTCTCTTGGCTATCGGCCCAATGCCTGGCATCAAGTCAATGAGAAACTCAATATCACGGTTAGGAGGCATCTCGGGTAACTCTTCCGGAAAGAAATTCGGGTATTCCTTTATGATCGGTACATCCTCCAAGCTAACCACCTTAAGAGAGTTCACCATAACTTCCTTAAGTGCAAAATTTGACTTGATACGAATCGTCTTCCCTTTCGGTGGTGTGAGCGTGACAATCCTTTTAGAACAATCTATGACTCCCTCATATTCGGTCATCCAATTCATGCCTAAGATTATGTATAATCCTTATGACTCCAGAACTACTAGACTTTTGGGAAAGATGTGTATCCCAATCCTTAGTTCTAACCCTTAGAGGATAATTTATAGTCTCTATGGGTATCTTGCCTCTATCCACAAATACCCTTGATATGAATGAATGCGATGCACCAGTATCAAAAATAACAATTGCGGAAATGGAATTGAGCTTGAACTTACCAATCATGGAGTCAGGTGCATCACAAGCTTCCTCCATAGAGACATGATTCACCGTGGCTTTGACAAACGTATTTGGCTTCTTCCCGTTTCCATTTCCATGGTTGTGTCTATTTCCATTCCCATTGCCATTTCCATTGCCATTCTTCTTCCCGGGGCAAGTGGTTGCATAGTGCCCTGTATTGTTGCACTTAAAGCATGTCACCTTAATGAGATCCTTTCCATTGCTGCCATTTCCATTGCGGTGCTTATGCCCATTGTGTTTGTGACCGCCATGGTGATGACCGTTATGGTTGTGGCCATTATTGTTATAAGGTGGTGGTGATGAAGTGCGCTGCTTCTGGTACGGAACAGAGTGTTGGTGAGGGTTAGGCTTCCTGTAGCATCCCATTTGTCTAACATCTGTAATGCTACTTGGTTTAGTAATAAAATGGCCACTTCCTACATATAATTGTTGCATCATCATCATATCATGCTCATGTCATCATGCCACCTTGCATTGGAGCATCATATAAAACCTTTTGTGTGTTGGTTCTTCTCTCATATGCATTGTAAATTGTATTTGCCTCTTGATATTGTATTTGGTTCTTGATATATTGTTCAAATGCCCAAGCTGAGTTGGGGGCATATCTTTTATTGACTCCACCACCTTTTCTTCACCACCTTATAATTCCACCATCCAATTAATATGAGCTGGCATTTATTTGAGTTTACCTAGCTCATGTGGGTTGGGTGGATCCAATGCTAGTCCCTTCTTGCTTGGCCTTATTTCCACCTTTTGGGAATGCATAGAATAATGCCAGGTGATTTCATGTTGTTTTCACAATATGAATGCATGGCATTTATTATTTGCATGGGCCATGCAAGAACCACCTCATCTCTCTCCCTCTGTCTTGTTTCCTACAAGCCTTGGATCCATGTGAAGGTCCCCAAATTTTACAAATGATTTCATTTAAATTGCAAAACCTCAAATCTTCATGTTCTTGTAAAATGCCCCAATTGACACATACACACTATGTATGTGGGCATTCTCTCTCCTTATGCCTCTTGTTCTCTCTTGCCTCTCCCCTTGGTCAAACCCTCTGTTCCAAAACCCCCTGGGAAAAAGTTCAAATGTTTTTGAAATTAGAAGCTGGTTTGAAATTGTACTAGAATAAAGAACAAACAAACAATTATTAAATAAAAGAATTAAGAAAAGAGAGAACCAAACCTGGCAGCAGCAACCTTGGGCCCAGCCCAGCATCCACCTGGCCCGTTACCTCTCCCTCCCTCTTGGGCCGGCCCGTAGCTTGCCACCAGCGTCCTGGTACCCCTTCGCTCCTCTCCTGTTCACCGTCGTCCTGCCATCGCCCTCCCCTCGCTCGGCTTGTGACAGAGCAGAGCAGGTGGGCGTCCCGCGCCGTTTTCCTCGTCAGCACGCACGAGAGCACGTGAGCTATCCCCCACCTGCCCCTCTTCTTATCCCCAAGCCACGGAGTCCTCCTCGAACCCTAGCTTCTCCCTCTTCCCCTCCGCCGCCATGCGGATCGGCCAGCTCCGGCGCCCGCCTAAACGTGTTGCGCGTAGCCCTCGTCCTCGCTCCCGTACTCCAGGTACCAAGCGACCCTCCCCGTATGTGTTATGGCCCTGTTCTTCTCTCCCTGCCTCTGTTCGATGGTGACCGTCGTTGCCTGCAGGGTTCCGACGTAGGCAACCCCTCCCCGGCGTTCTTCCGGCGACCTCGCGACCCCGCGTCGCCGGGAATTGGTCCCTGAAGGTCCCCGCTAGCTCCGCCTCATCTTTCCCCTCGCATACCTCGGTGAGCATCCTTCCCAGGCCCGCCGTTCAGCCCCGCCCTGTTTGCTTTGAGAGCAAGCTCATCGTCGAGTTCGACAAACCCCCAGCTCCCCTTCCTGTTCGACAGTGAACCGCGGTGAGCCGAGGCACCCTCCGACGTTTCGTTCTGAACCATAGTTGTAGCACTAGATTCCCTCTACCTTTTCTGTTTTTGCGACCTCTTCAATTTCGGAGCATGCTCGTCGTCATCCTCGTTCGAAGATAGAACCAAAAACCCGTCCTGGCAGTTTTCCGCGTCAGCCGTTTCCCCTCTGTTCATCGCTGTTTACCGGCCGCTATAGACCTCCTCTGGAGAAACCTTGAATACAAGAGTTATAGGTCTAAGTGTGGTTTACATTTTTCGTTTTTACACCATCCCTAATTGCTGCCTAGATCTATCGCCATCGTCTTCCGAACTTGGTTCCAGCTCGTAGTTTTTCGAGTGTTAAAAAATTCAGTTTCGTCAGTCCAAAACCACCTCCCCGAACTTTTTATAAAAAGGGACCTCAGATTTTCGAACCCTCCACCATGACCCTCCCAGTGACACTTTTATAAAAAGGCACCTTGCTTTTGAAACAAACCCATGGTCCTCAACCCACTGTCCTATGCCCAGTCGCCTGACCCCACATCCAATGGTAGTGGCTAGAATTGCCCGAGTGCAAAAAGTTTTTCCCTGTATCTGTTTTGAATTCTTTTCTTTTCAAATTAGATCAATTCAAATTCAATTTTCAAATCTGTTTAAACTTGAATAAATTCATAACTAATTAAATATTTAGAATTTGAATTCAAACCTTATATGAAAAATGTTTTGTTTTTGAATGTTAATTCAAATCTTTAATCAAATAATTTCAGAATTAATTTAATTAGTCGACCTTTGACTTTGACCCTATTTAATAATTTTGACTATAAAATAAATTTAAATTCATAATTCCAAATAATACAAATAATATATGTATTCAAATCAGAAAAATGTGAGGATTTCAAATATGCCATTCAAAATATTATTTGGACACTTTAAATTCAAGTTGAATTAAAATTACAATAAAATGCCCCTTGACTTAAATAATTAATAACTTTAGTTCTATAACTCCAAATTTGACAAATGATATGTCTAAAATGATCAGCTCGACGAGACCTTTCTGTTTATGCTATCCATAACTTCAATTGCAGCATGCATCATATAAATATATAGTATACATCAACTAATATGACAATAAAATGTGACCAAAACTCAATAAAAATATTATTTTTTTTGTACTCTACACCTCACCCATGCCATGCTACATTATTGCCATGCAACTTGTGCATCATTCATCATGGCATGATTGTTTGCTTTACGCATTTTATTCCTATGCTTGTGCACTTTATTTATGTTGGCCCTTGTTTGTTTGGTTCTTCTTCGAATAGACGCTGAGCAGGGGATTTATCAAGAGAACAGGAGCACTACCCAGATCCGTCTCTCGCTTCAACTGAGTTGCCAGGCAAGCACTACCACATGCTTGCATACATATAGTACCTATTGCCTCTATCTTATTCTTGCATCATTGAGTCGTGAATGCATTAAATTGAATCCCAAGTATTGCATAGCCTTTACTTTTAAACCCCACCGAAGCTTGTTCCTCAATCCCATGAGCCATTACTACAGGAGTTGTTTGAGCCATGCGAGTCGTAGAACAGTATGTGTAGGGTATGTGAGTGTCTGATGGATAACGGGGTACCTAAACAACTTAACTTGAGTAGTATGGGATAACTAATGAAAGTGGCACCGGTGAGCAACATCTGCTATTTGGTTTTTCCAGCTCACTTGTGTCCCGTAAGACCCCGAGTACTTGATTCCTGTTCCAAGAACATTCGCGCTATCCACATCCGGGAGGTGTATGGGACCCCCCTGAGCCAGAGCTTGATTCATTCTTATTTCTTGGGGCCACAAACTAGTTTGAGGTTTTATTTACTATCCTGTACTTATGCCATGCTTTACTGCTTTATTTAAATTGTGCGACAGATAGCACACTGTACTGTTTAGGAAAGCGGAGTGTTTTCGCGGTATCGACAAGCCCAGTTTTGGGTTCCCAGTCGTTTACAGCCATTGGCGCAAACCTTGAGTCCGTCTCGGAGTCAGCTAACTTCGTTGCGGGTAGCTTAATGGGGTGGCCCCCTGAAATATTTCTGAATCTCGTGATTGCTTTGTCGTGAAGGCCTCGTTGGGTTTTGATTTGGTTTTTCCGAGGTTGATCGAGTGTGTGTTGCTATTTGTGCACCCCTGCAGGGTAAAACTTTCTGAAAGCCGTGTCCGCGGTTATGGACGACTTGGAGCACAGTTTCTGGATCATAGACAAGCATAACTAAAGTACCGCTTTTAATTTGACCTAAGGAATTGACTAGTAAATAGAGCAACACTCATGGAAAGGATAATAAAACTGCCAACGGATGGGGGGGTTGTTCGTCCGCTTCCTCGTAGGTAAGCGGGGAGGAGGATGGATCTGTTGAGATTACCAATATAACTGTTGTTATTAATTCACGGACATCCGTCTATCTTTGGTTAGGCGGATGGTTAGCGAGTATCTATAGAACTGTTAGGGTTTATCTTTTGCTGCAATTGCGTCACCCCAGGTTGTGTCCCCTTTAGAGGCATAAAGACTTGCTGAGCCCCCTAGGGTCTCACACGATAAATTATTTGATTCAGATGAACAGGTACACTCAAAAGATGGATACTTGGTGGAGGAGACGGATGATGTGGGCAACGATCATTCGGTGTAGAGATTCCGGGAACGGGAATCCGTGAGATCTGTGGGCGGGATGTGCTTATTTATGGGGCATCTTATGCCAATTTGCTTCTTATCCGTACTCGGATTTTGTTTGCCGCTCACCGATACTCGATGTGATGTATGAGGAGATATCCTAACTATTATATCTATCTAGGACATTTGAATCTTGCCGTATGGCGTTGCTATATTTCCTTTCTTTTTAGATGGAATGGCTCTGATGTACTATTGTATGGTGGCTTGCATACATACTCATTTGTGTATGTAGTTGATCCTTCACGCCTACCAGATGCTTGTACTTGTCCCGATGAGTTGGAAATGGTTGGGACGGCCAAAAGGTCTACCCGTGAGTGGCATTTGGGCCCCACCGTACTATTTCAACCATTTCCGCTCATCCAGGCTTGTATCTAGGAGCGTAATTCACCGAGGTAGTTACAATTGGTATCAGAGCCATCCCGACCTTCAGGGTCTCAGCCAAATGGTCGTTGTCAGTCTAGCAAATATTTTTGGTAGTTATGTATACTAGGGAAAAACAAAACGCGAGAGTAGGACTGCTTCCACTTTTTCTTCTTACCCACCCACCCACCCTTTTCTGGTAAGGAAGTGTAACGTTTTCAATCCTCTCCTTAAAAGTTCAAACTAGGATTCACGTGTTCTGGGTTTCCGTAGTACCATAGGTTGTGTGTGTGTGTGTGTTCGTTACCGTAGTTGCTAATCTTTAGGGTTATCATGAGAAGAAGGGATTAGGATATGTGTTTTACTTGTTCATGTGCGGAGTAATGATTTCGGTGCGGGATGGAGTCGCGACCATATCACTACTCTTATCATTCGCTCTTGTATATTGAATTGGTAGAGTCACTAATCTTGATCCGTTAAGTGATTTTGCGCATATACTGGTATTTTAATGCCGAAATTTGCGGAAAAATTTTCTTTGATATATCTGTGAACCACACTCCTTTTCAGTCGTGTGCGATATGCTTAATATCTTCTAGGTGCTTTGAACTTTGTTGATATTTTAATATCATCTCAGTAAATTGTATCCTTTAATCTTGAGTAATTCCATCTTGGTACTATTTATGGATTATTATTATTCTCCATCATAGTACTGACTTGTGTGTTATATCAATCACAGGATGGCTCCACCACGCCGTTCTGAGGAGGACATACAACCTGAACTGGGGGCCGCGTTGTCAAGCATCGCCAATGCCTTGGCAGCAATGCAGCAGAGCCAGCAGCGTTTTGAAGAGAGCGTTCGGAGGAATGAGTTTGTTCCACTACCTCCACCTCCCAAGCGCGGTGACATCAAAAGCTTCCTGAAGTTCAACCCACGCCAGTTTGATGTTTATGATCAACCACTTGATGCTGATGATTGGTTGCGTGAGGTGTCAAGGCTACTGGTGACTGCTAATGTTCCTGAGCAAGAATGGGTAAAGTGTGCCACTCACCTTCTGAAAGGAGATGCAACCCTCTAGTGGGAGAATTACCTGAAGGCAAACCGCACGGATTTTCAGCCTACTTGGGGACAGTTCTCTGGAGCCTTCAAAGAGCAGTATCTGTCAGAAATTGTCATGGAAAGGATGAAGGAAGTGTTTCTCAACCTCAAGCAGGGAAATGACAATGTCAACACCTACATCAGGAACTTCATGAACCTTTCTTGTTATGGTGGCGATGAGATCTCAGATGACAAGAAGAAGCAAAAGAGGTTCAGGCAAGGGCTCAATGCATCGATCAAATATGCAATCACACATGCAAGACCAGCGTCTTTTTTGGAACTTCAGCATACAGCTCTGCAGGAAGAAGCAAGTAAGCAAGTGTTTGAGGAGTCAAAGAAACACAACCGTGATGCAGCAAGTTCTTCAGCAATGGCAGCTCCTTCTAAGCGTCGTGTTTGGGTTCCTAACACCCCACCGTCGCTCCCGGCTTCACCAAGACCTGCAAGCTTAGCGGCAAGGCCAACAAACTTCCTCACTGCTGCTCCCAGGGGCTACAACAACCACTACCCTAGAGCTCCTGACGGAGTCCCTGGCTACGTTGCTCCACGTCCACCTGGTGCTTGCTTCACGTGTGGAGAGACTGGGCATCAGTATTGGAACTGTTCGTTGAAAAACAAGGCTCTTCCTCCACCACCTCCAAGATCTGCGGCAAGCTCTCCTATGGTTCGTGCACCACCACCTCGGGCTCTCAACATCAACACCAAGCCCGGGTCTACTGTTGCTCGTGCCAACTGTGTCAACGCCGCTCAAGCTGAGCATGCACCTGGAGTTGTGATGGGTATGCTATCCGTTAACTCAGTCCCTGCACGAGTTTTGTTTGATTCTGGGGCATCGCATTCTTTTGTTTCTAACAAGTTTGCAAATGAGAATGGGTTAGCGTTGGATCCTCTCCTTAAGCGGTTAATGGTCCTCTCTCCTGGAGCAACAATGGCAGCTTCAAAAATCAGTCATGGCAATCAAGTTGAGATTGGTGGCTCTTCGTTCTCGGTGTCCTTAATTGTTCTGGGCAATTCTGACATTGATGTCATCTTGGGCATGGATTGGTTGACAGCAAATGCAGCTGTGATTGATTGTGCTGAACGCTCGGTTTCGCTGAAGATTCCTGAAGGCTATATAGTCTTTTCGCCAAGTCTGACTCCGGCTATCTAGCTTTTCTCTTTGGCGGCTCTGAATGATGATGCTATGGAAGCTATTCAGAGTGTTCCGGTGGTCTGTGAGTTCCCAGATGTCTTTCCTGAAGAGTTGCCAAGTATGCCTCCGGATCGTGAGGTTGAGTTTGTAATTGAACTTGAACCTGGAACGGCTCCTATCTCCAAGCGACCTTATAAGATGGGTCCTGCTGAGTTGGCTGAACTCAAACGTCAGCTTGATGAACAAGAGAAGTTGGGTTTCATTCAACACAGTACTTCTTCTTGGGGTAGCCCAACAATCTTTGTGAAGAAGCGTGACAGGACTGATAGACTTTGTGTTGACTATCGGGCTCTCAATGCTAAAACCATCAAGAACAAATATCCCCTTCCGCGGATGAATGATCTCTTCGATCAGCTAGCCGGAGCTGTGGTGTTCTCTAAGCTGGACTTGAGAAGTGGGTATCACCAAATCAAGATTCGCAAGGAAGATGTTCCTAAAACAGCTTTCACCACCCGCTATGGCCTGTATGAGTACACGGTCATGTCTTTCGGCCTCACAAACGCACCTGCTACCTTATCAAGGCTCATGAACTCGGTTTTCATGGAGTATCTTGATAAGTTCGTTGTGGTCTATCTGGATGACATCTTAGTCTATTCTAATTCTAAGGAAGAACATGAAGAACACCTTCGATGTGTCCTAAACAAGCTTCGTGAGAACCGTTTGTATGCAAAGTTCTCCAAGTGTGAGTTTTGGCTGCCTGAAGTAACCTATCTTGGTCATGTCATCTCTGCCAAGGGCATTGCAGTCAATCCGGAAACTGTAAAGACAATTGTTGAATGGCTTCCTCCTGCTAATGTCAAAGAAGTGCGGAGTTTCCTGGGTTTGGCTAGTTATTGTCGTCGCTTCGTTCAGAACTTTTCGAAGATAGCAAAGCCTCTTACCGACCTTCTCAAGAAAGGCAAGAAATACCTTTGGACTCCTGCATGTCAAGCAAGCTTTGAGACACTCAAAGAGAAGCTCACTTCCACACCAGTCTTGGTTCCTCCGGACACATCGAAGCCTTTCCAGATATTCTGTGACGCCTCTTTGCAAGGTTTGGGAGCGGTCCTTATGCAGGAAAGACAAGTTGTTGCTTATGCCTCTCGACAGTTGAAGACGCATGAGATCAACTATCCTACACATGACCTCGAGCTCGCAGCAGTTGTCTTTGCTTTGAAGCTTTGGAGGCACTACTTGCTTGGCAACCGATGTGAGATCTTTTCTGACCACAAGAGTTTGAAGTATATCTTCACTCAGCCTGATCTCAACCTTCGGCAGAGGAGATGGATTGAAGCAATCAATGATTTTGATTTGACCATCAACTACACACCGGGCAAAGCTAATGTCATGGCCGATGCTCTCAGCCGCAAAGCTTATGTCAACAACCTCATGATAGAAGAACAACAGCCTCTCCTGTGTGCGGAATTCCGTCAGCTCAACCTTGAAGTGGTGGAACAAGGGTACCTCACGAACCTTCTGGCTACTCCTCTTTTGGAAGAACAGATTCGTTTTCGTCAACGTGGTGATCTGCACACTAGAAAGATCACCTCTCAGCTTCAGCTTCCGAAGTATGAGGCCTTCCACGTCGATGATCAAGGCACGCTCTTCTTTGAACACCGGATGTTTGTTCCGAACTATCCGGGTTTGAGAGAGCAAGTTCTCAAGGAAGCGCATGAATCTGTTCTTTCTATCCACCCTGGCAGCACAAAGATGTACATGGACTTGAAAACACAATATTGGTGGCCGGGTCTGAAACGATATTGTGCAAAGTACGTCTCGGAGTGTGATGTCTGCCGCAGAGTGAAAGCTGTCCATCAAAAACCTTCAGGTCTTCTACAGCCATTGAAACCCCCGGAGTGGAAATGGGAGAAAGTAGAGATGGACTTCATCACTGGTTTTCCAAGGTCGCAGAAGAGCAACAATGCAATCTTTGTTGTCATTGACAGGCTCTCTAAAGTGGCTCACTTCTTCCCCGTCAAGGAAACAATTTCTGGAATTCAGTTGGCTGAGCTCTACATCAACAGAATTGTCTCTCTGTATGGGGTTCCGCTTGAGATCAGTTCAGACCGTGGAAGCATCTTCACTTCCAAGTTCTGGGAAAGTTTCCAAAATGCTTTGGGGACAAAATTGAACTTCAGCACAGCTTACCACCCTCAGTCGCAAGGGCAAGTTGAGAGGATCAATCAGATTCTGGAGGATATGCTTACTGCGTTTTATGCCATCTCTTTTGGCATGAAGTGGGAAGAATGTCTTCCTTATGCTGAGTTCTCTTACAACAACAGCTTCCAGAAAAGTCTGAAGATGGCACCATTTGAGGCACTCTATGGCCGCAAATGTAGGACTCTGATTGGTTGGTCGGGTGCAGGAGAAAGGATATGGTTTGGCCCTGACATTGTAACTCAAGCAGAGGAGAAGGTGCACATCATTCTGGAAAATCTGAAGATTGCTCAAAGTCGCCAGAAGAGCAATTATGATAGGAAGCACACGGACATGGAGTATGCCACTGGTGATCTCGTTTACCTTCGTGTCACTCCCATGAAAGGCACGCACCGCTTTGGTATCAAAGGAAAGCTGGCTCGTAGATACATCGGTCCTTTCAAAATCCATGGAAGAAGAGGAGAAGTTGCTTATGCTCTTGAGCTCCCGGAAAAACTCAAGGTCCATGATGTTTTTCATATCTCTCAACTCAAGAAGTGCTTCAAGGACCCCGGCAGGACCGTGGATCATGAGATAATCAATCTCCAAGAAGACCTGTCTTATCAAGAGCGCCCCACCAAAATCCTGGAGTTCGCAGAAAGAAGGACTCGCAACAAGTCCATCAAGTTCTGCAAGGTGCAGTGGTCTCACCATTCCGTGGATGAAGCCACTTGGGAGCGTGAAGATGAGCTCCGTGCCAGCTATCCTACCCTCTTTGAGTCTTCTTCTTCTTCCTAGAATCTCGGGGCGAGATTCCTGTTTAGTGGGGGAGAGTTGTAGCATCCCATTTGTCTAACATCTGTAATGCTACTTGGTTTAGTAATAAAATGGCCACTTCCTACATATAATTGTTGCATCATCATCATATCATGCTCATGTCATCATGCCACCTTGCATTGGAGCATCATATAAAACCTTTTGTGTGTTGGTTCTTCTCTCATATGCATTGTAAATTGTATTTGCCTCTTCATATTGTATTTGGTTCTTGATATATTGTTCAAATGCCCAAGCTGAGTTGGGGGCATATCTTTTATTGACTCCACCACCTTTTCTTCACCACCTTATAATTCCACCATCCAATTAATATGAGCTGGCATTTATTTGAGTTTACCTAGCTCATGTGGGTTGGGTGGATCCAATGCTAGTCCCTTCTTGCTTGGCCTTATTTCCACCTTTTGGGAATGCATAGAATAATGCCAGGTGATTTCATGTTGTTTTCACAATATGAATGCATGGCATTTATTATCTGCATGGGCCATGCAAGAAACACCTCATCTCTCTCCCTCTGTCTTGTTTCCTACAAGCCTTGGATCCATGTGAAGGTCCCCAAATTTTACAAATGATTTCATTTAAATTGCAAAACCTCAAATCTTCATGTTCTTGTAAAATGCCCCAATTGACACATACACACTATGTATGTGGGCATTCTCTCTCCTTATGCCTCTTGTTCTCTCTTGCCTCTCCCCTTGGTCAAACCCTCTGTTCCAAAACCCCCTGGGAAAAAGTTCAAATGTTTTTGAAATTAGAAGCTGGTTTGAAATTGTACTAGAATAAAGAACAAACAAACAATTATTAAACAAAAGAATTAAGAAAAGAGAGAACCAAACCTGGCAGCAGCAACCTTGGGCCCAGCCCAGCATCCACCTGGCCCGTTACCTCTCCCTCCCTCTTGGGCCGGCCCGTAGCTTGCCACCAGCGGCCTGGTACCCCTTCGCTCCTCTCCTGTTCACCGTCGTCCTGCCGTCGCCCTCCCCTCGCTCGGCTTGTGACGGAGCAGAGCAGGTGGCCGTCCCGCGCCGTTTTCCTCGTCAGCACGCACGAGAGCATGTGAGCTATCCCCCACCTGCCCCTCTTCTTATCCCCAAGCCACGGAGTCCTCCTCGAACCCTAGCTTCTCCCTCTTCCCCTCCCCTCCGCCGCCATGTCTGGACCGACGGCAGCTCCGGCGCCCGCCTGAACGTGTTGCGCGTAGCCCTCGTCCTCGCTCCCGTACTCCAGGTACCAATCGACCCTCCCCGTATGTGTTATGGCCCTGTTCTTCTCTCCCTGCCTCTGTTCGATGGTGACCGCTGTTCTGCAGGTTCACGTGGCGACCTCCCCGGCGTTCTTCCGGCGACCTCGCGACCCCGCGTCGCCGGGAATTGGTCCCTGAAGGTCCCCGCTAGCTCCGCCTCATCTTTCCCCTCGCATACCTCGGTGAGCATCCTTCCCAGGCCCGCCGTTCAGCCCCGCCCTGTGCTCTGTTTCAGAGAGCAAGCTCTGTCGTCAGGTTCAGTACCAAACCCCCAGCTCCCCTTCCTGTTCGACGGTGAACCGCGGTGAGCCGAGGCACCCTCCGACGTTTCGTTCTGAACCATAGTTGTAGCACTAGATGCCCTCTACCTTTTCTGTTTTTGCGACCTCTTCAATTTCGGAGCATGCTCGTCGTCATCCTCGTTCGAAGATAGAACCAAAAACCCGTCCTGGCAGTTTTCCGCGTCAGCCGTTTCCCCTCTGTTCATCGCTGTTTACCGGCCGCTATAGACCTCCTCTGGAGAAACCTCGAATACAAGAGTTATAGGTCTAAGTGTGGTTTACATTTTTCGTTTTTACACCATCCCTAATTGCTGCCTAGATCTATCGCCATCGTCTTCCGAACTTGGTTCCAGCTCGTAGTTTTTCGAGTGTTAAAAAATTCAGTTTCGTCAGTCCAAAACCACCTCCCCGAACTTTTTATAAAAAGGGACCTGTACTTTTCGAACCCTCCACCCGCAGCCCTCCCAGCCGACACTTTTATAAAAAGGCACCTTGCTTTTCTGGAAACAAACCCGCGGTCCTCAACCCACCTGTCCTATGCCCAGTCAGCGCCTGACCCCACCTGTCAATGGTAGTGGCTAGAATTGCCCGAGTGCAAAAAGTTTTTCCCTGTATCTGTTTTGAATTCTTTTCTTTTCAAATTAGATCAATTCAAATTCAATTTTCAAATCTGTTTAAACTTGAATAAATTCATAACTAATTAAATATTTAGAATTTGAATTCAAACCTTATATGAAAAATGTTTTGTTTTTGAATGTTAATTCAAATCTTTAATCAAATAATTTCAGAATTAATTTAATTAGTCGACCTTTGACTTTGACCCTATTTAATAATTTTGACTATAAAATAAATTTAAATTCATAATTCCAAATAATACAAATAATATATGTATTCAAATCAGAAAAATGTGAGGATTTCAAATATGCCATTCAAAATATTATTTGGACACTTTAAATTCAAGTTGAATTAAAATTACAATAAAATGCCCCTTGACTTAAATAATTAATAACTTTAGTTCTATAACTCCAAATTTGACAAATGATATGTCTAAAATGATCAGCTCGACGAGACCTTTCTGTTTATGCTATCCATAACTTCAATTGCAGCATGCATCATATAAATATATAGTATACAGCAACTAATATGACAATAAAATGTGACCAAAACTCAATAAAAATGTTATTTTTTTTGTACTCTACACCTCACCCATGCCATGCTACATTATTGCCATGCAACTTGTGCATCATTCATCATGGCATGATTGTTTGCTTGACGCATTTTATTCCTATGCTTATGCACTTTATTTATGTTGGCCCTTGTTTGTTTGGTTCTTCTTCGAATAGACGCTGAGCAGGGGATTTATCAAGAGAACCAGGAGCACTACCCAGATCCGTCTCTCGCTTCAACTGAGTTGCCAGGAAAGCACTACCACATGCTTGCATACATATAGTACCTATTGCCTCTATCTTATTCTTGCATCATTGAGTCGCGAATGCATTAAATTGAATCCCAAGTATTGCATAGCCTTTACTTTTAAACCCCACCGAAGCTTGTTCCTCCATCCCATGAGCCATTACTACAGGAGTTGTTTGAGCCATGCGAGTCGTAGAACAGTATGTGTAGGGTATGTGAGTGTCTGATGGATAACGAGGTACCTAAACAACTTAACTTGAGTAGTATGGGATAACTAATGAAAGTGGCACCGGTGAGCAACATCTGCTATTTGGTTTTTCCTACTCACTTGTGTCCCATAAGACCCCGAGTACTTGATTCCTGTTCCAAGAACATTCGCGCTATCCACATCCGGGAGGTGTATGGGACCCCCCTGAGCCAAAGCTTGATTCATTCTTATTTTTTGGGGCCACAAACTAGTTTGAGGTTTTATTTACTATCCTGTACTTATGCCATGCTTTACTGCTTTATTTAAATTGTGCGACAGATAGCACACTGTACTGTTTAGGAAAGCGGAGTGTTTTCGCGGTATCGACAAGCCCAGTTTTGGGTTCCCAGTCGTTTACAGCCATTGGCGCAAACCTTGAGTCCGTCTCGGAGTCAGCTAACTTCGTTGCGGGTAGCTTAATGGGGTGGCCCCCTGAAATATTTCTGAACCTCGTGATTGCTTTGTCGTGAAGGCCTCGTTGGGTTTTGATTTGGTTTTTTCGAGGTTGATCGAGTGTGTGTTGCTATTTGTGCACCCCTGCAGGGTAAAACTTTCGGAAAGCCGTGTCCGCGGTTATGGATGACTTGGAGCACAGTTTCTGGATCATAGACAAGCATAACTAAAGTACCGCTTTTAATTTGACCTAAGGAATTGACTAGTAAATAGAGCAACACTCATGGAATGGATAATAAAACTGCCAACGGATGGGGGGGTTGTTCGTCCGCTTCCTCGTAGGTAAGCGGGGAGGAGGATGGATCTGTTGAGATTACCAATATAACTGTTGTTATTAATTCACGGACATCCTTCTATCTTTGGTTAGGCGGATGGTTAGCGAGTATCTATAGAACTGTTAGGGTTTATCTTTTGCTGCAATTGCGTCACCCCAGGTTGTGTCCCCTTTAGAGGCATAAAGACTTGCTGAGCTCCCTAGGGTCTCACACGATAAATTATTTGATTCAGATGAACAGGTACACTCACAAGATGGATACTTGGTGGAGGAGACGGATGATGTGGGCAACGATCATTCGGTGTAGAGATTCCGGGAACGGGGATCCGTGAGATCTGTGGGCGGGATGTGCTTATTTATGGGGCATCTTATGCCAATTTGCTTCTTATCCGTACTCGGATTTTGTTTGCCGCTTCCGCCTGATACTCTGATGTGTGATGTATGAGGAGATATCCTAACTATTATATCTATCTAGGACATTTGAATCTTGCCGTATGGCGTTGCTATATTTCCTTTCTTTTTAGATGGAATGGCTCTGATGTACTATTGTATGGTGGCTTGCATACATACTCATTTGTGTATGTAGTTGATCCCTTCGCCTGCCGATTACGCCGCCCGTACTTGTCCCGATGAGTTGGAAATGGTTGGGACGGCCGAAAGGTCTACCCGTGAGTGGCATTTGGGCCCCACCGTACTATTTCAACCATTTCCGCTCATCCAGGCTTGTATCTAGAAGCGTAATTCACCGAGGTAGTTACACTTCCTCTTGCGTTTCTCCATTCTCTTTCTTTTGGATTCAACCACAATGGCCCTTTCCAAGAGCTCCTAAAAGTTATCAAACTTCTAAGCCACAAGCTGAATTGATATCTCATTGTTGAGTCCTCTTAAGAATTCCTCCTGCCTCTTGGCATCATTGGAAACATCATCGGGCGCATAACGGTCTAGATTGTTGAAAAGCTCACCATACTCGATGACAGAACGGTGCATCTGGTGTAAGTCGTGAAACTCGCGCCTTTTTAGGGTCATGACACCAGCAGCCACGTGATGAGTGCGGAAAGCTATCTCGGACTGATTCCAAGTGATAGCATCAATATCCGGGTGGGTGACTTGGTAATTATCCCACCATTCTGCAGCAGGTCCTTCAAGTTGGTGCACGGCATAACGTACCCTGTCGGCTCCGACAGCTTGAATGGTGTCTAAATTCTTGTTTATTGTGCGGAGCCAGTCATCCGCAATGATTGGTTCAGCGCTGCTAGTGAAGGTAGGTGGGTTCAACCTCAAAAACCGAGTCAAGCGATCTTGTTGAGGTGGCGGTGGAGGTGGGGCTGGCGTGTTGTTGTTGTTTTGCATGTTCTGAGTGAGCAGTTGGATCAGGTGGTTCTGAGTGGCCAAAAGTTGTGCAATATCTGGGGGGATTTCGGTGTTCGCACGTCTTGGCGGCATCTGTGGGGTTTGAGCAACAAGTTAAAAAAATAGACAGAAAGACTAAGTAGTAAACTCCGACCCTTATGAAAACGCACCAAGCTCACAAGGCATAAGCAGCACAAGTATAACACATAACTCATCCGAGTTTAACTAAACCAAACATGTCTTGGTATTTATTAGAATCACGAATAACATTCAACTATAAAATTTAAAGGTGTTCCAACTACTACACATCTTCCACGACTTCCTCGTCCTCGTCCTCGAACGAGTAGCCCTCCTACTCTAGGGTTGTCTTGTACAAGTCCATCTCGTTTGTGGTGGCTTCAAGATTCTCTTGGAGGTCCTTTATCTCATCCTGCAGCTTCTTGGTAGTGGCTTCTAGCTGCTCCTGAAGTCCCTCCTTCTCGCCTTGCATTTCCTCCACTAGGCTTGACTTCTTCGCGGCTTCAAGTTGCTTTGCCAAGTCCCTCTTGGAAGCACGCACATCATTGATTATCTTGCAAAGGACCTCGGTCTGTACTTTAGTTCCCTTGATTTCCTCCTTGAGTTTCCTAATCCTCTTGTTTTTATTTATCACCCTCTTCTCTTGGTTAGCGAACTTCTTCTCCTGGTCCTGGAACTTCATCTCTTGGTCCTTCATTGCCTCCTCCTGCTGCTTGATTATTTCTTCCTTCTCCTTGATGAGAGAGCATATCTCATCATTCCTTAGCATCTCGAGGAAGCTACCTTTTCCAAGGTCATGGATGTGGCACTCCAAGTCTTGATATTGCGTCCTTCGGCGCTTGGTAGAAGCCCTTTCCTCAAAGGTTAACTCCATGGGAATTCCTTCCTCATCTCGCCTACCAAAAAGGCCGACGCGGTGTCCTTGGAGAATTCCTTGATGGCATCCGCATAGGCGACCAATGAGTCGCTGCAAGCTGATGCTAAGGGCCTTCTCCTTGGAGTCGCTAACAATGTGGATTGCTATGTCCTCTTCCGGGTGCTTGCCTCGCTCTTGTCCTGGCTGGATGACTTTGACTCCCCAGTAGCCATCCTTGTGGAGTTTCTTCATTGTGCTTCCCTGGATTGTTGGCAGGGGAAGTTCCAAACATGTGAGGAGGTCCATGAGGCATCCACCAAAGCGAAGGGGCTCGATGTCCGCGACGGTGTCGTAGAGGAAGATTTTCATCTTTAAGTTAGAATAATGAAAATTAGATACTTAAACAAGTAGAGGAAAAGCAGGTAATGCGTGAAAAAATAACTTAGAAGAATAAAGGCACATAAGTTAAAGTGTGGTTCCAATCCTAGGGTCACGTCCTACAGGCAACGTGTAGGGATACGAGTAGGCTACACTAGCGCAAATCAAAAATTTCTACCGTGTATACCAGGATTACTGTTGCCATAGATCACGGGATTACCACTAGACGCGCAGTTGCGGAATTGATGAAGCACGTCGAGGCAGTGCAGATGTTCCACGTCTCCTCCTTGTCCTCGTCCCGTCAGCAGCTCCCCTTGCGTGGCTCGTCCAAGCGCTATAGACGCAGCGCCTCCGAGGTATCCACATGTACAGGGTGGAAGTGTCAGACGCCGGACTGCTAGGTCCGCGCGTGCGACACAGGCGTGAGGAGTGGCGTCTAGGAATGATCTGAGGTCTAACTCTGGTCAGCTCGCCCCACCCTCTCTTATATAGGCGTCTCTAATGGGCTTCTACATTAGCAGCCCATTAGTAGCCTAAGCCTGGTCTAATTCGGATCCAATCCTCATTAGGCTTCCAGCCCCTTAAGTGTGTGACCCTATAGGTTCATATGCGTATAGACATGACACGAATACACTTATTCTGTCAATAGTTGGTAGCGGCCTCTAGCAAGACGTGCCAACTCCTAAACGCATACAAAGATCATATCGGACGAACCATCACAAGGTTTAGTACATGTCTTTCCCTTTGCCTCACGATATTTGGTCTAGCTCCAAGCTGACCTCCCTTTCTCGATACCGTGATTCGGAATCCCTTTACTAGGTTAACTCTTAACCATATGTAGCACGGCCATGCATTTCTGGATCCGATCACTCGAGGGGCCCACAGATATCTCCCTCAAGTAGAGAGGGGCAAATCCCATCTTGATTGACCATGCCTTGCAGCATGCTTCAGGACAAACCCGAAAGCTACCTTTATAACTACCCAGTTACGGTGCAGCGTTTGATAGCCCCAAAGTAGGTCGATCCACATCTCAAGTACATGCGACAATCTCAGGTCTAAGGACAAAACGTACACGATGTGTAGAGAGAGAGCTGCAACTAATTGCCAGTCTCAGGTTGTGTCAGTCCAACCCCATGTTCATAACATGTGTCCACATCATTGGTTTGACATCTCCATGTCTATGACTTGCGAAACATAGTCATCAACCAATCGATGTGCTAGTCTAATATTCACATGTGTCCTCACATGAACTCCGACTAGGGACAACTCTTAAATAACCATACAAGTAAAGAGTTTCACAAACAATTCACATAATTGCCAATCAATACAAGTTGCCTGATATGGATATTCAAGGAACATTACAATAACTCATGGATACATATGAAATATAATCATCTCTATGCTTGCCTCTAGGGCATATTTCCTTCAGTCTCCCACTTGCAATAGAGTCATTCTAAAATGTATCTAATACCAATTGCTCTTGTGTGCACTTCATGCGCGGGCTGCGGGAGAGGCTTAGTCAATGGATCCAATAGCCGAAGCATATGGAACCCTACTCATGCGCTCACGCTGAGTCTTGCTGAGTTTTATGCCATGAGACATGGGCAAGAACCCCTTCTTAGCCTCTTCCATGCTGGACCGTTTCAACACTTTGTCAATGTATGTACTCTGGCTTAATCCAATTAGCCTCCTTGATCTATCTCTATAGATCTTGATGCCCAGAATATATGCCTCTTCTCCCAAGTCCTTCATTGAAAAACTATTTTTCAATGAGGTCTTAACAGACTCGAGCATAGGAATGTCATTTCCAATTAGCAATATGTCATCTACATATAAAATTAGAAATACCAGCGCCCTCCCACTTTCCTTCTTGTAAACACAAGGTTCTTGTTCATTTTTTATGAAGCCAAACTCCTTTACAACTTCATCAAATCGAATGTTCCAACTCCGAGATGCTTGCTTCATCCCATAAATGGACTTCAGAAGTTTGCATACCTTTCCAGCATTGTTTGGATCGACAAAACCTTCGGGCTGAATCATATACATGTCCTCAGTTAGGATTCCATTTAGGAAAGCCGTCTTGACATCCATCTGCTATATTTCATAGTCAAAATGTGCGGCAATGGCTAGAATTATCCGTATAGATTTAAACATCGCTACGGGCGATAAAGTATCGTCGTAGTCAACTCCTTGAACTTGTCGAAAACCTTTTGCAACAAGCCGAGCTTTATGGATGTGAACATTTCCATCCATATCAATCTTCTTCTTATAGATCCATTTGCACTTGATGGCTTTAAAACCATCAGGAAGGTCAACCAAGTTCCAAACTTGATTGTCCCCGATGGACTCTATCTCAGATCTCAAGGCGATCAACCATTTCTCAGTCTGGGTCCACCATCGCTTCTACATAGGTCACAGGATCATCATTGTCTAACAATAATAATTCCCGCGCTTCGCGGAGCCTCGCCGACCTTCGTGGTTGTGGTGGTTCTATTGCCACGGGTTCTTCAACTTGTTCTGCTACAATAGCATCACTTGTAGAAGCATCCCCAACTGGCTCATCTTGAACTTCTTCAAGTCGCACCGACCTTCCACTTGTTCCCTTTGTGAGAAACTCTTTCTCTAGGAAAACACCGCTACGAGCGACAAACACTTTTCCCTCTTATCGGTTGTAGAAGTAATACCCTAAGGTTTCCCTCGGATATCCCACGAAAATGCACTTATCCGATTTGGGTGTTAGCTTGTCCGACTGAAGTCGCTTGACAAATCCATCACAACCCCAAATCTTTAGAAAAGACAAACTGGGATTCTTTCCAGTCCACATCTCATATGGTGTCTTAACTACGGATTTAGATGGTACCCTATTAAGTGTGAAAGCTGCCGTTTCTAGAGCGTAACCCCAAAATGATAATGGTAAATCCGACTGGCTCATCATAGATCAAACCATGTCAAACAAAGTTCAGTTACGTTCGGAGACCCCGTTTCTTTGAGGCATTCCGGGCGGCGTAAGTTGTGGAACAATTCTGCAACTCTTACGATGATAGCTAAATTCGTGACTCAAATATTCACCTCCACGATCAGATCGCAAGGCCTTTATTTCTTGCCACGTTGATTCTCTACTTCACTCTGAAACTCCTTGAACTTTTCAAAAGTTTCAGACTTATGCCTCATCAAGTAGACATAACCATATCTACTGAAATCATCAGTGAAAGTAATGAAGTAGTAATATCCTCCTCTGGCTGTCGTGCTCATTGGTCCACACACATCAGTATGTATGAGTTCCAACAAGTCAGTCGCTCTCTCGGGTAAACCCGAAAAAGGCGATTTGGTCATCTTTCCAAGTAAACAAGCCTGACATGACTCGTATGATTCAAAATCAAACGAAGTTAGAATACCATCACCATGGAGCTTCTTCACGCGCTTTTCACTTATATGCCCCAAACGACAATTCCATAAATAGGTAGGACTCAAATCATTAGGCCGAAGCCTTTTAGCACTAACATTGTACAGATGCATCATCAAGATTTAAAATAAATAACCCATTCACAATGGGAGCATTAGCCATAAACATATCATTCTTAGAGATTACACAACCATTGTTGTCACTCGCGAATGAATAACCATCCCTCATCAAACATGAAGGTGATAAAATGTTTCGACCCATACTAGGAATGTAATAACAATTATTCAACTCCATAATAAATCCTGACGGAAGGTGAAGTTGAATGACGCCGACGAACAATGCAGCAACCCTTGCTTTATTTCCGACGCGAAAATCCACTTCGCCTTTCTGCACTTCTCTAGTCCTTATTAGCCCCTGCATCGAATTGCAAATATGAGAAACCGATCCGGTATCAAATACCCAAGAGTTAACATAGGAATCAGTGAGAAGAATGTCCACAACATTTACAACAAGCGTACCTGAGTTGGAAGTACTCTTACTTCCACTCTTCTTTAAAGAAGCCTGGTACTTGCTGCAGTTTCTCTTCCAGTGGCCATGTTCATGACAAAAGAACCACTCAGTGTCTTCTATAGGTCCAGCCTTTTGCTTGGGTGCAGACTTAGGGATCGTATCCTTAGCCTTTCCCTTCTTCTTCCAAGAAGTACCCTTTTTCTTGAAGCTAGGCTTGTTCTGCACAGCCATCACATGGCTATGCCCTGCACACTTCTTCATGTCACTTTCTGCTATTTTAAGCATCCCACATAATTCATTAAGGCCCTTCTCCACCCCATGCATATGGTAGTTCGAAATGAACTGCCCATAGCTGGATGGAAGAGACGCCAAAATGAAGTCAGTGGCCAAATCTTGGCCTAGTGGAAAACCAAGCTTTTCCAAAGTCTGACTGTAACCAACCATTTTGATCACATGGGGGCCTACAGCTGCTCCCTCTGCTAGCTTGCATTCGACAAATTACTTGGCAACATTGTACCTCTCAGTCCTTGCCTGATCTTGGAACATGTCCTTAAGCGCTACGATCATATCGTACGCTTCCTGATCCTCAAACTTCTTTTGGAGTTCAGGTTCCATGCATGCAAGCATAAGACAACTAACCTCAAGAGAATCATCACATGCTCTCTTGTAGGCGTTCTTTAGGGCAGCAGATGCATTATCAGCAGGTTCATCGGGGATTGGGGTATCCAGAACCGTTTCCTTTTTATCAGACCTGAGAACAATTCTCAGGTTATGGACCCAATCCGAATAGTTTGTTCCATTTAGTTTATGTTTGTCAATAATCGAACGCAAAGAGAATGGTGATGTAGTGTTCGGTGCCATTGATCTACAATAGAAAACATGCAAAATACTAAACCATGTAACCATGAAAGAGTAAAACATATTAAACAATTTAATAACATATACTCCCACTTGAATAAATATCCCTCTATTGATACTAAGTTATTCAAGATCCACAATTAACAAGTCGACTAGTGAGCTTTAGCATCACTGCTAGAAGACAAGGTAAATCGGTAAGTAACACTTGCTAATCATATCACATATGACTCTTGTTGTTGGGTGACATCTCTATGTCAAAACTAGGCGCCCAAACTTTATGCCCCAAGGTCCTTAACTGTTAAGATGACCTTGTCAAGCTCACCAACCCTTATGCATGTAGGTATACGATACAAACCCATCCAGCCAAGGAAAACCGCGACACCCTAATTTCATAGGCCCACCAACGATTGTACAGGGCATAGGATGGTGCAAGGTTTGGTTGGGAGGGCATGGTTTAACTTAAACTTTCTGAGGGATTGTTCTACTTCTATCATCTAAGCATGCATAGTAGTAAAACACATAAGAATAGCATTCACATAGATGTGACACAGTATGGCCCATTTTCTCATGGTGATCTCCATCGCCATAGAACCAGTCCACCATGATGATCTCCATCTTCATGTTCCATGTGATCCATCCTCCAAGTGATGAGTCCTCCAAGAACTAATACAAGCTATTACTCCTAACAGCTAGTAATCAAAATTACATAGTATTGGGATCATCACAAGTTGGCACGCAGGCCATTACAACAAATGACAAAACATACGGCTCCAGCCGTGTTGCCCTACTCACGACACGCAGGTCATGCAAAATTTCATACATGCATCACATACATATATGGGCCATACTGATCACATACATCCTGCAAAAACAAGTTATGCATAGAATCGCATTCTACCGGATCATGTGACATCACAACACCTAGTTACCTTAACGAGATACTAAAGGGGCTACGATTAAGGGGGTCTAGGGGGTCTCCCTCTGCGGGGTTCGGAGGGGCAGCGCCCCTCGCGGTATCTCCACAATTTTCTTTAATGATTTTTATCGGCAAATCAAATTTACCATAAACCGACTATTGTTCCGATCCGATCAAACTCCTTTGATCACGATACATCGATTTTAGATCTAGGTTCCGATTCGACCAATCATATTGATCTTCGCGTGATTCAACAGGATTTATGTTTCACTGTCTACCCCGATGGCGGAAGCCGACCGGTAGGGGTAAGTCGTTCGACAACCTTAGAATCACGATCACGGAAAGCAAGATCATAGATCAATCCTAAACCACCGCAATATAAACGATCACATCATTCATATCAATCTGCATATCACCATATGCAACCATCCTGAACCTATAACTGAACAACATCGCCTCTGATACCACTGAAGGGATACGGGTAGGTTACACTAGCGCAAATCAAAAATTTCTACCGCGTATACCAGGATTACTGTTGCCATAGATCACGGGATTACCACTAGACGCGCAGTTGCGGAATTGATGAAGCGCGTCGAGGCAGTGCAGATGTTCCACGTCTCCTCCTTGTCCTCGTCCCGCGATTAGCTCCCCTTGCGTGGCTCGTCCAAGCGCTACAGACGCAGCGCCTCCGAGGTATCCACACGTACAGGGTGGAAGCATTAGACGCCGGACTGCTAGGTCCGCGCGTGCAACACAGGCGTGAGGAGTGGCGGCTGGGAATGATCTGAGGTCTAACTCTGGTCAGCTCGCCCCACCCTCTCTTATATAGGTGTCTCTAATGGGCTTCTACATTAGCAGCCCATTAGTAGCCTAAGCCTGGTCTAATTCGGATCCAATCCTCGTTAGGCTTCCAGCCCCTTAAGTGTGTGACCCTATAGGTTCATATGCGTATAGACATGACATGAATACACTTATTCTGTCAATAGTTGGTAGAGGCCTCTAGCAAGACGTGCCAACTCCTAAACACATACAAAGATCATATCGGACGAACCATCACAAGATTTAATACATGTCTTTCCCTTTGCCTCACGATATTTGGTCTAGCTCCAAGCTGACCTTCCTTTCTCGATACCATGATTCGGAATCCCTTTACTAGGTTAAATCTTAACCCTATGTAGCACGGCCATGTATTTCTGGATCCGATCACTCGAGGGGCCAAGAGATATCTCTCTCAAGTAGAGAGGGGCAAATCCCATCTTGATTGACCATGCCTTGCATCATGCTTCAGGACAAACCCGAAAGCTACCTTTATAACTACCTAGTTACGATGCAGCCTTTGATAGCCCCAATGTAGGTCGATCCACATCTCAAGTACATGCGACAATCTCAGGTCTAAGGACAAAACGTACACGATGTGTAGAGAGAGAGCTGCAACTAATTGCCAGTATCAGGTTGGGTCAGTCCAACCCCATGTTCATAACATGTGTCCACATCATTGGTTTGACATCTCCATGTCTATGACTTGCGAAACATAGTCATCAACCAATCGATGTGCTAGTCTAATATTCACATGTGTCCTCACATGAACTCCGACTAGGGACAAATCTTAAATAACCATACAAGTAGAGAGTTTCACAAACAATTATCATAATTGCCAATCAATACAAGTTGCCTGATATGGATATTCAAGGAACATTACAATAACTCATGGATAAATATGAAATATAATCATCTCTATGATTGCCTCTAGGGCATATTTCCTTCACAACGATGTGCTCTGATACCATCTGTTGTGACCTTGGATCAATAAAGATCCTAAGTCCCTGTGATTTACATGCTAGTCCCTGGATCAATAGCTAGCACTCACAGTCGATGAATATCATGTAAAACACAAAGTCATTATTACACGGAGAATCCAGAGTATGAATTTCTTACAAATTTGCTTAGCATCAAGCTAGCTCAATTAAGAATGGACATAAAGCAGCTTGAGTCCATCAACGCCCTAGGCTTGTCGAGTGTAGACTCGCGATCCCTAGGCACCTTTCAATCTTTGGATTCTGCACATAAGACGTGCATCCAACAAGTTGGGTCAATACTTTGAATGTATTGGCAAACTACACCAAGGAAAGAAAAAGACTGACTCTACATGCAAGGCTAGTTTAGGCTGTGGAGTTCATTTGCTCAAAGATAGTTTTCTTAAGGATGAAGAAGAAGATAAGAATTCCCTACTTTGTAAACATTTGTTTAAATAGTATATGGTCGAACGGCACACGAGGATATTACTCACCAAGTGTCCAAACAACCTAACACTTGGATATTACTCACCAAGTTCCCAAAACCCACCCAATATCGATATGACTCATGCCTTTGGTTTTTAGAAAACTTTAAGTTTTGAAAGAGAGAGAGAGGAAGATCCTTCAGAGACTCCATCCTTTAGAGGCTCAATGTTGTTATGTTTCCATGAACACGGCTGATCGATCAGATTGCAATACTCTCGAGAGTTTGTGCACTTTACCCACAATCCACGATCAAGTCCTTTTACAGACGAGACCATGGCGAGGCTTTCCCTTAGTAGCCCCTACCTTCTGGATCCAACCATGTGAAGAACCTCCAAATGTTGGTACCCAGGTGAGGTTTCCCACTAAGTACTAGGCCAAGACAGAGCCCATATGTATTATGATTGCACTAGAAGCTTCTGAATTCTGAAACAGGGCAGACTTCTTTGATTCCTGGGCGGCAGTCCTCCACCAAAATATCACTTGTTGACCCGAAAACCATTCCGCCCAGAAGAAAACTTAGTTTTATTTTCATGTGTCATTGAGAAGAAAAGATCGCTCAAGAGAGCCTTTATACATAGAAAATTTCTTGTCTTTCGAA
The DNA here is from genome assembly GCA_023614405.1 of Avena insularis. Classification (NCBI taxonomy): domain Eukaryota; kingdom Viridiplantae; phylum Streptophyta; class Magnoliopsida; order Poales; family Poaceae; genus Avena; species Avena insularis. The sequence goes on along the minus strand of CM042691.1, from coordinate 202,808,255 downwards.
CCCCCCAACGGTACTTTATATATACATAGCATAGCAAGTACTTAGCAAAAACATGGGTAACATATTAGGAGGGGAAAATCCTAAGTATAGATCTACTCATGGCACACTACAAAATCATCGCACTTGCAAAATAATACTAATAAAAATTCTACCAGAACATCCTACACATGCATACAACAGAATTTGAAGATCACATGCATAGAACCAAAACTGGGACAAAATTATGAACAAGTGGTGTAACTTGCGTTGATCCGAGCAGCACTCTACACAATAGTACTCCTCAGCGCACTCCGAACAATCTAACGAAAACATAACATAGCTGTAATCACAACTTGCACAAAATAATGCCATAGAAATAATATGTATGCATGCAGCATAGTAAGTATGCAAGATTGTGTTCTAAATTGACCAAGGTAATCTCATTGGATTGCTAATGTGTTGGGGATGTTGTTAGTATTAATTCCCCACAGATTTTAATTAATTTGGATCATTACTTTAATTTATAGTCTCATAAGGAGATCCAACCATCTAATTAGCCCCGAATCACATCTAAAGATCCTAAGCAAGATGTTATAATTTTAGTCAGTAGTTACTGTGAAAACAAGGCCAACGCAACAAGAAACAACTAAAACGGAGTTCTGATTATTTTTTCTATGAATTAAATACTCCAATCTATAGATTAAATTCTACACAGCAAATACTACTACAAACTCACCAAATTATTTCAGATCTGTTTTCTACTCAATTTTGTGAATCCAACGGTATATTATACGCATTTTTTGGCCAAACGGTTGAATTTCGATGAATTTCGCAAGTTTTAAATGCAATCTGTCAAATTAAAACTAATCTGGACTCAATCCGACCCTAATCGACACGTGTCGCGATGCTACTGGGCGGCGCGGGCAAGCTGCTGAGTAGGCGCTGACGCGCGCGCGTGCCATGCGGCACAGTGCCATTGGCCGGTACCGCTTCAGCGGCCCTTCTAATCTGCTGCGTAGAATCGCGATCGGACGACTAAGATTTGTTGGCGACTTACAGGCGGCGGTGACGTTGGGGATGACGGTGGCGAGCAGCAGTGACAACCCCGACGGTGGTCGTCTATGGTGCTCCGGTGGTCTTCTACGCTAGCGAAGAAGAGTACGTCAATCCCCGCCTCGTGCATATCCTCCTCGTCCGATCTTCGTCGTCTGTCGTCTCGGGTAGGGGCTGGTCGATGCAACTGGACGAACAAGGCAGCAGCGGGCTCCGGTGAGCAATTCTAGCGCGTATAAACTATGATTATGAATACATTAAATCCTTTATGGGAACAGATTAATTCCGTGATATTAGTACTAATTATGGTCTTGATTCTCAAGTTCTTGCAAAATGTTTTGAGGCTTTTGCCTCTTATATTGAAATTCCTAAAATTAAGTGGAATAAGTACCATGCACCTTATAAAGATGTTATTAATCAGGTTCCTGCTAGAAATACTAAAGTTTGTACTATTAATCATAGTTTGTCTGAACCTTATGCTGAGAAAATTCCATTTCTAGCTAAGGTAAAGGAACATTCTATGATAATTAGTTCGATTAACAAAAGTACGAAGAGAGCTATAGAGCCAAATGAGCAAATGAATATTGAACCTATGGTTGCCATTGTGAGAGACCATGTCACTAAGAATGTAGAATATGGGCACATTATTTTTTGTGAAGATGCTTCTAATATTGTCTCTCATCCTAGTAAAGCTAGGAAAACTAGTGTCACAGTGCTTTCTGTTAGAATTGGTGATCATTGCTATTATGGTTTATGTGATATTGGTGCTAGTTCTAGTGCTATTCCTTATGATCTTTATAGGGATATTATGCATGAAATTGGTCCTTGTGAACTTGAGGACATTGATGTGGTCATTCACCTTGCTAATAAGGAAACCATTTGTCCAATTGGCGTTATAATAGATGTGGAAGTTCTTTGTGGTAAGATTAAGTATCCTGCTGATTTTCTAGTGCTTAGTTCAGCAGCTAGTAAAACTTACCCTATCATTTTTGGTATACCTTTTCTGAACACTTGTGGAGCTATTATAGATTGTAAAAAAGAGAAAGTTTTGAAAAAGTTTGATGGAGAGTCTTATAAGTGTAACTTTTCCAAGTTTGTTAAAACTCCTTTTGAAAATGATTTGCCTAATGAGGATTCTAGAGTTGAGCAACTTGCTGCTATTGATCCTGTTTATGACCTTAAACCTCTTTTTGATAATTTTAAGTATGCTCACTCTGATGTTAAGAATGTTTCTTGTGATAGTTATATTGTCAACTTTATTAAAATTTATAATGAAAGTTATTATGAGAGAGGGAAACATGGTTTGTGCATCTCAATAATATTAAGTTTCCCCGCTTTATATTGAGAGCTTTGAAGTTGCATTTGTTTTGCCTTCCTATGCTAGTGTCCTTTTGTTTAAATAATTTGTTTTCTCATGAGACTCCCTTGCATAGGAAGTGGGCTAGAATCAAATGTGTTGGATATTTGCTTCATGATGCTCTCTATCATTTCAAATCCATATCCCCTATGTGAGCATCTTTAAAATTATCATGCCCATCTTAAAGGCTATAAAGAAAGAGCTTTTGGGAGACAACCCTTTTAGTTTGCTTTTGGATTTTGTTTTGTTGAGTCTTGGAAGTTATTACCTCAGTAATAACCGCTCCTTATCCTTTTTGTTTTGGTTTATGTGTCAATATCAACCTCTTTTCAGAAATAGATGAGTTGTGAGAAGTTGCTATCCTAGGACAGTTTTTTATGCTGCATTGTAAAAATCCGTGAGAAGTCTCGGTACTTTCATTAGTTCAGCACTTTTTGATTTGAGTGGTAGAAGATTTTGGAAAAAATCGATCTTTACGTGCTGGTCTGTTTTGACAGATTTCTGCCGTTAATTGCATTTGCCTCTTAAATCGATTTCCTTTTGAATTATATTTGGGTTTTTTGAAAGGAGTTGTTTCAGTGGTCTTTGTTTTGATGGTTTTCAGTTGAAATTTGAACCCAAGGGTTTATTGTTTTTGTACACACTAATGTTGTAATAAATATTGTGTGGAGCTTTGTATGAAAGGAACTTTCAAGTATTAAAGAGAAGGGATCGGCAGAGTCCGTCCGCGAAGAGGTAAAGGTGCCGGAAAATAAAGGTTTGTGAAAAACTCTTTTCTTTATATTTATGATATTTTTATTACATATGGAAGGTTACGAAACGAAACAGAAGAGGAAACGAAGCCTGGGTGGGCCACACCCACCAGGGGCGCGGGCCCTAGCTGGCCGCGCCACCAAGGGTGTGAGCCCCCTGGACTCCGTCTCTGCCCCGTTTTTGTCTTGTACTGTTCCTTATGTTGTAAAAATTCGTAATATATAATCACCCGGACCCCCTAAGGTTCGTATATCGTGTTCTCGTCGTGTTTTCGTTTCGATCTATTTCTATCAGGAAATCTTCTCAAGTTTAGAGCACCATGGTCTCCGCCAATGACAAGGGAATGAAGCCCGTGGAAGATCTTCAAGACCCCAAGGAGGAGGATGAACTCTTGGTCGAGGATGAATAAGAAGTGAAGGAGGACGAGCGTCCGGACACCCGCGCTACTGTTGCAAGCATTGAAGTGATGAGAAACCCAATCAAGCTCAGGAGGACAGCATAGATGTCTATAGGAGGGAAACCTCCGCGCCATATCCTCTCTCCACGGTCACTTCCTCCACGCACCAAGAACTCCTTCCATACACTTATACATGAGCAACAATTCCAAGAGGTGCCCAAAGGGAATTTTCCCTTTGTTTGGGATTTTCCTCGTTCTAACAATGCATGGAAGGAACACTCTAAAGAAAGAGTAGGGAAAGAATAACACGGACTGAGATTCTTGGGCCGACATGATCATGAACTGCATTGAGCATAATTCGGAGTTGATTCATATTCTAACCTTTGAGATAGAGGACATGAGGAAGCTGGTCGAAAAACTCATCAAGGGAACACCACCATCACTGAAATAATAATTCGTCATCAGGTTTGGCATCCCCTTGGCTTGTTCCAAGATTGGGGGAGTGCCACGGTATCACAACATTAACTTTTATAATTTTACCTTTTTAGTAGAGTTATATCTTGGTTAGAGAAGTTATCTTATAGGTTGGTTTGCATTGTGGAAGTATCTCTCCCTTAGTTGGTTATCTATGTATCCCTTGGTGTGAGTGCCTTTATTAGAATATCAATGAGATGTTTCATCTCTTACATTTTACACTTCTTATTTTGGTTTTCAATTTCTATTATATGATTGATCTTGTTGATCAGTATTGGTATCACTTTGGGAGCATCAAGTAGATCTAAATTGGTTTTGGCAAACCGAGCTCTGGACAGTAGCAACACCTTTTGAGGTTTGAAAGGAAGAGAGAAAAGCACTTACCCGTATTTTGTATCATTTATTTTCTTTCTTGATTGGCTCATAAGCTTAGTATTCTTTATTTAAGATCTTTTGTGTCCTCAAGGAAGATTGCATGTTTGACTTTATCACTTGTATGTTTGGTTGTTTGCTTCAACTCTTTTGCTTGCTGCCCAACCTTGCTAGCCAAAAACCTGTTTTGATAGGGAATACTTCTCATGCATCCATTACTTTAAACCAAAACCCTCTGCCATTTGTGTCCACCATATCTACATATTAGCATTGTTGCCAAGAAAATTCTCAAGCTCCATCTACCTTTCAAATTAAAAACTATTTGTTATGTGAAAACTAGTTAGTAAAGCTCTCGCGAACTTGATGGCACACCTTATTTTCCTTTCCTTGATAAACTTGAACCATTGCGTCATCGAAGTTGTATATGCTTGCATCTATACGTTGGACTTAGCAGAACCGTGCTATCACGGGGAACGCCTTCAACATTGTACATGTACATTGTATACAGTTGATATCATGCTCTTTTGTTTGCGGATATCGTCGGTGTGAAATAAAAGGGAAGCTTGTATGTCCATGGAGTTATATACATTGTGTTAGAGAAACGCCTGGGCCGCTATCCTAAGCCATGCCTAATCATGGTGGAAACTTGCAGCATAACCATAGTGAGCAATCTGTGAAGCATCCTCAATAAAAACCTATGCAAATAGCAAATAAAAAGATTGCTGAGATGCTCACTGTCTGCTTGCCTTGTCATTTTCATTATGGGATACCTCATGTATCATGTGCAAGGGGTACCCCATTGGCGGTTCTTTATGATACACATGTACTTACTATGACAACAACTTACCGGTAACTAAATTTGAGTAGCATGAGGAGCGGCCTTTGCACTCAAGGTACATGAGATTGCCAACTTATATTTCGTCAAGCATATACTCCATCTTTATTTACTTTAACCTTAATCACATCAAGATGCTTATGATAGGGGCAATGAGAGATCAAATCTAGTAAGTACCATAATCTTTTGAAAGCTGTTTATGAACTTGAAATCCCTGCTTCCCTCTATGAAGGGACTTTATTCTACTTCTAAGTTGAGTCAGTAAACCTATTCCTCTCTATCTCTAACAAGCTTTTGAGTTGTTGTGTTTGAGTATTAATTTGAAATCCATCATTGTGAAAACCCTTTTATGTTTGAGCAAAGAGTACTCCTGTTGTAAACTTCTTTAAAAAAGCTTTACTTGAAAACTATTTACCAACTGTTCTCTGAACAAGAACAAAGTTTGCCAATCCCAATTATGATATGTCCTTAAGCATCTTTATTGTGACTCCCATACTTGCTTCAAGCTAAGTTATATAATGGTGATTTGCTTTCTTATATGAGTTGTGTATTGAAAAGTGTGATGCTTCTTGTCCGTATTCTTTTTATCGACACTTCACTCCATAAACCCGTAGACATGTTTACTGATCTCAGTATTCGCTTGGGGACAAGCGAGGTCTAAGCTTGGGGGGAGTTGATACGTCCAATTTGCATCACCATTCTATATCATAATTTGCCTCTATTCATTGATATATGTCGTATTAAGAGGTGTTACTTATGTTACATTCATCTATTTTTGCATGTTGGATGACTCTTGGAGGATGGACGCCCGAAGTCAGGATTCTGATGGAAAAAAGAGATGTTTTGATGCAATTTAGCGAAGATCAGAAAAATACCAGAAAAATTATGGAAAATTATATTTTCCCGGAAGATAAAGAATGTCAGAAGGGGAGGCGGAGATGGGCCACAGGGTCCCACACCCCCCAGGCGCGGGCCACCCCTGGCCGCGCCACAAGGGGGTGTGGCCACCCTGGACCACCTCTGGCTCCGCCCTCTCACATATATGTTATCCTCGAAACCCTAACACCTGGGGGCGACCGAGAAAGATTACGCCGCCTCTGCGGGGCGAAAAACACCGAGAGAGAAAGAGCTCACTGGCAGACAGTTTTTTGCCAGGGAAATTCCTTCCCAGAGAGGGGAGATCATCGCCATCAACACCATCATCAAGCTAGACTTCATCGGGATCATCATCATCATCCACACCATCATCACCACTAGCACCATCATCACCACTCCATCCCGCTATAACAGTTGTGTTGAATCTTGCATAGTTCTTAGGAGAAACTTTCCTGGTGTTGATTACTATTGTAGTTGATGCTTGTGAGTGGAACCGTTGAATTATGTTCAGATTGTTATCCATCATTATATCATCTCTGATCTTGATCCATATGATGTCTAGTGAGTAGTTCGTTTAGTTCTTGAGGAGATGGGAGAAGTCATGTTGTTAGTAGTGGAGTTGTGTTGAGATATTATTCAATGGTTTGATATTTAAGTTGTGGTGCTATTCTTCTAGTGGTGTCATGTGAACGTAGACTACATGATACTTCACCATTTGTGGGACTAGGGGAATGCATTGTGTATTTGGCAACTAATTGTGGGGTTGCCGGAGTGACAGAAACCTAAACCCCCGTTAGGAAACCATTGCACAAGGGAGTGTAGGATCTTAGAGTTTATGGTTGTGGTTAGGTTTATATCTTAATTGCTTTCTTGTAGTTCCGGATGCTTGCAAGGGGCTTAATCATAAGTATGTATTAGTCCAAGTAAGGGCAGTACATTAGCACAGGTTCACCCACAAAACACTTATAAAACCAAAGAAGACTACTTAGCTATATGAAGCAAAATCACTTGACTGAATTCCCATGTGTCTTCGAGAACGTTTGGTCCTCATTAGTATTTCCACTGGCTTGTCCTTTGCTAAGAAAGGATTGGCCCACTTGCTGCATTTATTTGCTGTTTTTATTTACTTGCACTTTATTTCGTTGCTTATCAGAAAACCCCTGAAAATCTGTTTGCTAGTACTTATAGAGAAGTCTTGAGCCAGTTTCACTAGTCAGCACCTTCTGCTCCTCGTTGGGATCGACACTTCTATTTATCGGAAGTACTACGATACACCCCCTATACTTGTGGGTCATCACCGACAAGAGCGCACACGGCGGCACGAGGTGCACCCGAGGGCGCTGCAACCCTCGCCAAGCCACAAGCACGGTGTCCATGGAAGAATAAACGACCCTAGCGCCACCACAAGGCCACCAAAGCCGCGACATAGCACCACAGTGACGGCACAACACCACATCACTAATAACCACCAAACCCTAGCACTTAGGGTGGAGATGGCCTGGCAAGGAGAAGAGCCCAACGGCGAATCGAGCAGGACCAGTCAATGGAGAGGCATCGACTACCTCATCACGCACCACGGCGACGGCCGGTGAGACCCGTGGGGGCCAGAATCGCACAGCAGCGGCAACGAAACGCCACGGCGGGGGGAGAGAGAGAAGGAGAGACGTGAGCGTGAGAGAGGACAAGTGTGTACTAGGACGGTACGGTCCAGTACCACTCGAGTGAGTGGGTTTGACTAGCCCAACTAGGACAGGTCAGGGCTGGGCTAGCCCAATGGGTTAGGTCCAGATTTTAAAAGGAAAAACTAAATAATTATTTAATGACCAAAATAACCCTAAAACTAAATAAATCTCTTAGCAATAATATAAAAATCTTAAAAAATGCAAATAATATATCCCCAAGTTCGTAAAAATATAAGCTACCCAATAAATTAAAGAATTCTATTTTTAATAGAATAGATTTAGGTTAAATATTTTAATAATATATATTCCTTAAGGAATTTTATAAAAACAAATAAAATACCTATAAATAAATAAAATTTGCGTTTATCATTCTAAATTAGTATAGTATTAAATTCTTATTTAAATTAGCAAAATAAAATCTTCTAAATTAAAATGTTTATTCTTAAAAGAATATTAAAAAATAAGAGTTAAAAAATTAAATAAAAATTAGATTTAAGCTCTTATAATATTATATTATACCACAAAAATATTAAATCATTAAAAATCTAAATACTAAAGCTCAAAACAAAAAATAGGACTGATAAGCTTCGGGGTTCTCTCCCCTACTGTTTTCCCCTAAAAAAATAACTAGGATTTATAATAAAACTTAAGTGCAAACCATTAAGTTTATAATACCTCTTTAGAACTCTAAATTTAATTTAAACCAACAAAATTTAAACTAATCCTTCACTAATATTAAGGGTAAGTGATCTTAATACTTTAATCATGTTTAACATGACTTTAAACCAAAACACATTATTAAGATCATCCAAATTATAATTTCCTTACTAAGTTGCATATTAATTCCATAATAGCAATACAAATTTAAACTAATCATTCACCTAAATATAAAGTGAATGATTACACATCCTTAAGCATACCTATCATCACACTAAAACATGGTAATACTTAAAACATGGTACTCCTTAAGTTTACTTATACTTTGAAAGTTAACTTTAGTCTCAAATTTTATAATAATCATATCTAAAAACTATTTATATTTTTTATGGTTTGTTTGAATTAAGACATTAGGTATCTCAAGTCCAAACTACCTGAGCAAACAAAAATAAAATTGATTACATTCTGTTAACCATAAATATTATTTATACCTTTTCTCCAAAAGTTATTCGTTTTGCCACTTCAAACAACGACTATATAATAATCTCTTCCAAATCCATAAATAACCATTTGGATTCCTCTCATAAACACCAGATAGAAATCATCACCAATCTTACATTACTTCATACTCTATTTTTATACCTTAGATGTTAAAACTCAAGTTCATTATAAACACATCTATTTGCAAAGTAAGCATTAAAGATAAATTCACTCTTAAGAAAATCACCAAAGTTAACTCACTTAAACCATCGGGAATAATTTTTGGGATTTTTACTAACTTCATATCATTACTTATGCATAACTGCATATTTCTTCTTTAAACATTAGTCTTTACCAGACCAATGATGTTATTTTCAGATATTGGATCTTATATCATCTCGAAGACCGTGATTGCATAATCTTGCAATCACAAAAGGCAAGTTCACACTTTCTCATGTCCTTTGATTATTTTCTATCAAATATTTTGTAAATCCAGTGTTGTCATCACTTGCATTTTGAAAAGGTCAGAAAACACTATTTTGATAATAATAATATGAACTATTGGTTAATGATCCAGGGTGATCAGCTAATCTAGTAAATCTGGTAGCCGGAATACTACTACACATGAATATATCATCTAGGACTTAGCAACCAATGTCGCCAGTGATTCTAGCGCTGTATAATACGCGTTAACCATGAGATTTGGAATAGGACAGAGAAGTCAGCTGTATCTTCTTCCTCTCGCATGTAGCCGGATGCGCGGGTCGTGGCTGTTATCCTTGTAGTGTGCATTAATTGGTAATTCGTAGAGGATATGCAGCATATGGGTGGGAACCCTCAATGTCCCATGATAGTTCTGGCATCTGAATGGTGTGTACTAACCATTGCCGTAATTCATTATGTGGGCATGGTATACACCAAGGAGACATGAGGGGTCACAGAGATGGCAGTGATTGGCTTGGATAATCTATTGGACCCCACATCACAGAATTGTGGATGGGAATAAGCTGCCCGGTTGTGCAACAAGGATTTGATCTCTCATGGGTAAAGTAGCGCACCTCTATAGAGTGTAAGAACTGTAAATTGTTACTCCATGTTCCGGGAAGGAGCTACGAATATGGCAGGAAAGGAACTCCATGAAAGTTCTGGTAAACATGTGAGGTCTAACGGACATAGCTTTTCAGAATAAAAGCAACCTTTGATTAAATGTTTACGAAAAACCTGCATAGCTTACGACCTATGGTCTGTTGCTGTAGATAGTGCCTCAAACACTCCTTTTTAGTGAACTTGCTGAGTACACTCGTACTCAACGTATCTTCTTAACCCTTGCTAAATTCTGAAGCCAATATAGACGACGTATACATCAACTTATGCTCAAGAGAACCGTCATCAAAAGCTCAAGTTCTTCAATGAAGTCAACATATACATCAAATAAAGTGAAGATGAAGTTGTTGATTACATAGGAATATACTCTCTAGACATAGCACCTATTTCTGTAGAGTATTGTAATAGAAGCAATGTAAGCCAAATAGTTAGGTGCTAATATTATTAGCATGATAGTTATGAGTTGATTATTTCTGGTTCTTTGTTAAAAAATTATTTCTCTCTCTTTAACCAAGAGTGTTCTCTGGATGTTTTGTAAAGAGTCGAGTTATAACCTATAGTCATTTCATGGCCTGCTGTGTTTCTACTATGCCACTCTGAGGGATATAATACTAGTGAACGGTGTTTCATTGGTGTTATGTCAACAACTATAGTACACTACATCATGAAGTGGTATGCTGGGTCACCGCACCGATGGACCCTTAACGAAGACCGGCGAGGTATATATATGACGTCCGGTTATTATTAGATATATGATGTCCGGGAGGATCTGTATATACCGAGTTGTATATATATTATATTCATGGATGTTTCTTCTCATAGGCCTACACATCGAGCAAAAATTCCAAACGAGGCCCGGCAAAAAAGTTGGATGCGTGTAAGAATTATACAATTACAGCAGTATCAGCACTAGGCGAACTTTTGGATCCCGAAAAGGCTAAGATTGTGTTTGTACAACAATGTGGAGTTATGTTTATGGATCGGATACCAATAACCGTTTGAGAGTGGCATAAGGCCAAAGGGGTGGAAGAGAGTGAGTATGTCGCCAAAAGGTACAAAAGGGTCTTTGGAATGACCTCATGGCACATTTCACCCTGCTAGAATATGAGGATGATTCTGAGACAGTTGCATTGAGGAAGAAAGTCAAGGAGTGGGATCTTAAGAAGAGGCCGAACTATTCTGGAACTGGAAGAAATCATTATGGCTAAACTATCAGATGGACAAGACTGCTCCAAAATTTGAAGGCTATCTAGCGGAGGAGTAGCCTTAGTGGGATGCATTTGTGAAGTACAAGAAGTCAAAAGATTCTAAGAATAAGTTAGAAAAAACAAGAAAAATGGTGCGAAAAATAAATATCACCATCGCCTGGGACCAGGGGCTACGCGACTGCCATGCCAAAGTGTGATAAAATAGAGAAAGAGGTATGTGAAAAAGGGGTAATTCCAGAACTAATGCGCGAAGAATGTGATTTGAGGTCAAGAAATTGGTTTCTTGGGCATGTGAGTGAGTATGACGAACTTACAGGGGATCTTGTTTGTAGCGACGAGATTAGGATACCCATGGAGACATGGCTGAAAGTGGTGAAAGATATTAAAGAGGGGAAAACAAAGTTCTGTCCCGATAGAGAGAAAAACTTGCTGAGAGAGGTCATCGGAAATGACAAACACAGAGGACGAGTACGAGGCCCTGGCCCTATTTATACGTGGGAGATTGGGTTTCCCAAAGATAAAGGTACTTATAGAAGCCGAGCAAGAGAAAAGCAGCGACGGGAGGAGGAGGATGGAGACAGGTTGAACCAATTTCTAGCAAGAATTTACAAGCAGTAGCAACAGATTGACGAACTTAGAGGAGTAGCGCGCCTACAATATCCTACACTCAATATTACCGTCGACCCATATCAGTGGAGAAGCATCATCGCTGAATCGGAGGTCCCGTCTGATGATGCACGTATGATTTATGGAGGTTCCGGCTACCCCATGGATGGAATTAAGGAGCAGATATCTTGTGAGATCCAATAGAAGGTGAACAACATATCCGTGAAGGTGGCGGTCGGATGTGCTTTACCTTGTGCACCTGACGCACGTTGGCATGGTCGTGAAATTCTAGCTGGCTATGCTAAAGTCGGGGTGGATTAAATCGTAATGGGGTGGGACTCAATTGAGCTTGACATTGATACGTCCAAAACGTATCTACTTTCCCAAAAAAAATTCCTACTGTTTCTCCTCTAACTTGCGTGATTTCGATACAACTAACACGGACTTACGCTGTTTTCAGCAGAATTACCTTGGTGTCTAGTTTTTGTGTAGAAAATCAACTATCAGGAAAACTCTCGGAAAATATGCCAAAAATCCTATTTCACCAGAAGACTCACGGAGCCAGCTGATGAGACGAAGGTGGGCCACGAGGGGCCCACACCCCCTGGCCGCGAGGGTCAGCCCTAGTCGCGCCTGGGAGGGGTGTGGCCGCCTCGGGCATCCCCTCGGCCTCCCTCTTCGCCTATAAGTTTCCTCTTGACCTAAAAACTTAGGGGGGTGTCGATAGTTTCTAGAGGCAAGATCCCCTGCGCCGCCACCACCAGAAACCGCGATTCGGAATCAGAAACTCCGTTTTGACACTCTGCCGGGAGGGTAGTGCTCTGGTGCATGCTCGGCATGGTCTCTGGCGGTATGGGCGCGGCTTGTGCGCGTGGTCCAGGGATTGGCAACGCTCGCGGCTGGGACAGGTAGTGGCGATGGACGGTGGGATGCCTCCCAGACAAGGTTGGCAAGGCTAGTTCTTCCTCTAGCCTGCTGTCCACAATGGGGTGACAAGGGGGTGCTCGGATGTTCACCATTGATGGCAATGGCAAGCTCACAGGGGTGCTAGTCCTTAGTTAAACTTCCTAGATGATCTACTGAGATGTGTGTGAGCTAACTAGGGAACAAGTTAGGCCAATTTTACTGCACACTATAGTGTTTGATGTTTTTTTATTTGTGTCTGCCACTTGTTTGATGAAATGTTCGCATGAACTCAAGTTTTGAATTTTGAAAAGATTTTTGGTGGGTTTGCTAGATTGGTGCTGGTGAGTCTGCAGATGCTTGGGTTTTGAAAGTTGAGCTTGTTTGAGTGGTTTTTGAAAAAGTGGGATCTTCCCATATGATAAAGATTCAATTTTGACTTGTCATTTAAACTATGCATTTGAAAGTTTCTGGATGATCACAAAGTGGGCCTTGATACCTTGTTATGAGTACATTCAAAGGGTGCAAAGATCCAGAAAAGTTTCTGTTAGGTTATGAAAGTTTGAGACAGCCAAAGTAGGCATGGGAGTTAAATTGTCCAAAATGACCATTCATTTCATATATGTGTTTTGATTTACTTGTCTTTAGGAAAGCTGTGGGAAATGTTTTAGATGATGTTTATTTCACCTAAGAAACATTTTACAAGCAATGAAACAAACAAACAAGGTGGTTTTAAATGATTTCAAAATCCATGTATACACATATGCATGCATTCATGATTTCATTTAGAGAAGTTTTTGTTAACCCTAATTTTGATGATTAGAATTTGATGATCCAAGCTTAGTATTTTTGGGATGTTACAGTATCGTATGTAAGTGGTTCATTCGATCGCAAAGTAATCATAGAAATATGTGGGAGCCATATGAATTTCCAGATTCCTCTATTGGTTATTGTTCGGAGAAGTGTCTCGATCATGTCCGCATAATTCACGAACCGTAGGGAGACACACTTAAGGATTCGACGTTGTTTGAGTAGTTATGGAATGATGAGAAAGAGACCGAATGTTGTTCGGAGTCTCGGATGGGATCCGGGATATCACGAGGAGATCCGGAATGGTCCGGAGAATAAGGTTCATATAAGGAAAGTCCTGTTTCGGGGTTGGAGAATGGTTCCGGTGTTTTCATTGGGAATGTTCTAGAAGGTTCCGGAATGTTCGGCACTGCGAAGGGGAAGGGTACATGAATGTGTCATACCAAGTTGGAATGATTGCATCATGTACTAGGTGTCATCGCTGAACAAAATAAAGGGTTTAATCAAATCCTAGTTTGAAAAAGTCAAACGCCAATTTGAAAAGTCAAACGACTATTTTGGGAAGTGGAGGGGAAGGTGGAAACCGAGTTGGGGAGGAGTTCCTCCCCTCCACTGCCGGCCCCCTTGGGAAACCGAGTTGGGGAGGGACTCCCCTCCCCTGGCGTGGCCTCTCCACCTTTATAAGGAGGGGCAGAGCTGCCCCTCCTAGCACCCAACACCTTCACCCGCAAACCCTAGCCCTAAGCCGCCGGCCCTCCTGCAGCCGCCGCCTCCCTAGGGCAAGCCACCGCCGCCACCTAGCTAACCCTAGCCGCCGGCCAAGCCTCCTCCTTGGTGTGTCTAAACCCTAGATCACCGAGGAGCTCTCTCATAGTCCACCATACTAGCTGCGGCGGTGCTCTGCCAACGGTGTTCCGGCCATTCTAGGAAGCAAGAGAAGGGTACGAGAGGTTCACCGGGTTCATCGTGGCGAGAGGATGCTCGAGGTGGTCGTGGGAAGGCCAGGGGCGCATGGACGTGACGTCGATTGCTCGTCGGAGTCTCTGTCATCGTCGTGCAGATACTGTTGTCAACGGAGCCGAGGATACAAAGCATGCTAAGAAAATAAAATGGTGGCTTTAGATGCGCACGGGGACGATGGATGCAGGAACATCATCCAGAGAGAAAGCGGAGGATGGAACCTACCGGGAAAAGCTCATCGGAGTAGAAGTAGACAATAAGGACGCATGGGCGAGGTTGTTGCCAATGTTCTGGGCGCGCGCGTGCAAGCAGAGGCTACTTGAAGGTGCGCGAGACGATGGGGATCAAGATCGTGTGAGCCAGGGGCAATGGGGTGGTCGGGGATGGCCGGAATCAGCGCGGAGGCTTGTCGGAGCAGCGGCGGGGCAAGCAAAAATTAGTGTATCCTGGTGGCTCTCTGTAAGCAGTGTCTGAGGGGAATGGGAGGAAAGAAGGAGGTAGTTAAATGGGCGAGGTCACGGGGCAAAATTAGCACAACAATTACGTGAATGGACGCAGAGGAGGAACAGTAGGAAATGGCCGGGGAGAGGGGGAGGAATTGGTCGCGTGAGGGGGTGAGGACGACGATGATGATAAGTCATGGGTCCACGGGGTCAGTGAGATGAGGCGGTACAAGCGCGGGTGAGAAAATAACGGCAGGAAGAGAGAGTAGCCCGGGTGGGCTTGTTGTTGGGCTGGGGCTGGGGTAGGTTAGTTGGGTCGAATTGTTTTCTATTTTTTTCTTCTTTCTTTTTCTTTTTCCATTTTATTTTTTGTTTTCATTTGATTTCAAATGATTTAAACAACCATTTGATTTCAAATATTTTCGAAACATTTTCACTAGGTTTATACTGTTTAATAGTGTGTTTTAAAAAGTCCACCTTGAGTTAATTCAAATATTTTATTACGATTTACTATTTATTTTAATTGGGCATTTGTCTTTATTTAAATAAAATAAAATATGGTTCAAACCATATTATTTTATTCAAATAAATCTTTTATTATTTTTTAAGTTAATTAGATAACTTTTAATTCTTTTTGGCAATTTCAATTAATTTTCTCATGATTTGATTAATCATTTATATTAGGAATTTTGTCTTCATTCAAATAAAATTGAATATGGTTAAAAACCCATATAATTTTATTTAAATAATCTTTAATCCTTTATTTTTATTTGGATTATCTTTATTCCATTTGCTTATGGATTTGGCCAAGATTTAAATTGTCTTTGCAATTATTTCTTATTTAATTATTTATTTCTTACCTTATAAAATCCATGTCTTTTTATTTATAGCTCAAAAATTGTTGATTCCAATTTGTATAATTTTATTTAATATTTATTTATATTTAAAAATCCTTTTAGGATTATTTTGCTCACAATTTTGGTATTGTTTTTAGTTAGGAGCTTTATTAGCTTTGGAAATTATTTCCTTTTAACTCATTAAATTCATAAGTTTTTATCCATGGCTCCAAATTAAGTGAAACCAATTTCCATGGTTTTATAATATTCTTATTTATCAATTTTGATTATTTATAAGTGTTTGTTGCTGAATTTTTATATGGATCAAATCCATAGTTTTGGAGTGATCTTGAATATGATTTATTCCATTAGGGTTTTAGGGTTTTGGTTTAACTTTTCCCAAGTGCTTTAAATTCAAGATTATTTTCATGCAAAAATGCATTTGATTCTTTGAATATTTGTTTGTTTCTTTCTTATTCAAATTTTGTTCAAGTAGGGTTTTTTGATGTTTCCATTTAGAAGCAAAAAGTTTCTTTCCACCCTAAATTTCGATAATTAATTCTTTTGTTTATTTATTTTTCACATTTCAAAATTTGGAGAATTTTGGGATGTGACATCTTCGGCTTGGATTCGTATCGTCGAGGTCTACAACCCAATAGTCTTAGATATTTATTTTGAGAAGTTTGAAAAAATCACTTTTCCAACATCTCAAATGGCATAGTCTAGTCCCTCCAGCTCCTCCATACTATGCTATCTTTGTTACTTTTGCGTTTGCTTTGTCCATAATCATCATCAAAACATACACACATGTCAAAGACAAGAAACAGTGATAAAATTCTACCTAAACTACTAAATGTGCAAAGCTCATATGGAATGTAATGAAAACAAGTAATCATGCATATCAGTCATAGCAATAGTTAGATGGTGTGTGATATGATAGGAAAATCACACAATTTATATAGCTAAAAAGTGTTATATTATCATAGCCATCAACCAGCAATAGGTAAAAATTATCAGAAACATCCACTAGATTATGCAGTGTTTGTTCTCATATCTTGCATATAGATCTGGGCATACAAAGAAAATAATGCACATCAACCAGATCCATCTACCCTTCCACTGGATTTTCATCTAGGAGGATTGCACTACTAGGAAAAGGCTAATTCGTGGCGCACCTATTTTGTCCATCCGTGGCGCACTACGGGTGCGCCACAAAGCGTACTAGGTGGTGCGCCACACTTCTGAAAAGATAACTGTGGCGCACTAGGTGCTATACGCCACGCATATGAAAAACCTAGCCGTGGCGCACTAGGTGCTGTGCGCCATGGATACAAATTTCAAAATTCAAAAAAAAAGTGGGAGATCTGGATCTCGTCGGTGCTGTCGCCTTCAGTGTCGTCGCTCGTCGATGTCACCGCCGTCGGCTCGTCGGAGAGGCGACTGCAAGGAGGAGGAGGAGAGAGCCCGCCGTCGCCGTCGGAACTACAAAGAGGAGGAGGTGGTGGTGGAGGAGGAGGAGAGACCCCGCCGTCGCCATCATCGTTGTCACTGTAAGGAGGAGAAGGAGGAGGAGGAGAGAGCCCGCCGTCTCCATCGTCGTTGTCACTGCAAGGAGGGGGAGGAGAAGAAGGAGCCCGAGGTCGTTGTCGTCGTTGCAAGGAGGACGCCGCCATCACCATCTTCACTACAAGGAAGTGGAGGAGAAGAAGGAGAGGAGAAGGAGAAGGAGGAGGAGGAGGAGAAGGAGGAGGAGAAGAAGGAAAGGAGAAGGGAGGAAAAGGAAAAGGAAAAGTAGAAGGGAGGAAAAGAAAAGGAGAGAGAAGGGGGTAGCTGGGCGGGGTGGGGATTCAAATTTTGAATCCCGCCCAACTTACTCGTAGAGCACTAGGTGGTGGTGCGCTCCGGGTAAGTTGCCCTCTAATTTTTTTTCTGCAGGAAAAAACGGTCTTTTTACCATAACTTTTTACTCTTTTCGAATTTTGGAAATCTAAAAAATCGCTAAACGACCGGAGTCCTTAATCTTCAAGTGCCACAGGCAATCTTGTTGGTTGTAGACTTGTAATCCCTACTCAACAAACTTCACTAACATCAAACAAACCTACAACATAATAAGTTACAGCCACAAGGGTCAATACATTTGAATTGTACTGGCAAGTGATACTATGGTAGAATAGTGGTATCTAACATCTATATGCATTTGGCTAAGTGTAGCTTAGGCTTTCTTTGCTCAAAATTAGGTTTTCCTTATTAGTTAAAAACACTAAGTTTTTGTTTGTTAAAATCACCCAAGGAACTATCAATAGAAATTGGTGAACCTTTAACCCTTGTTCAACAACAAGTTTTTAACTTAGAAATTGGGATGAGGAGATCCTTGATAGCTTCAATGTCTTGATGCTCAAATTGTCCATTGCCGGGGACACGGGTAAGTACTTAGATTCTTCCATCTACAGAGGTTGTGCACTTTCCCCACAAGACTTGGTTTTACTCTCTCGAGAGGTGGTGCACTTTCCCCACAAGACTCGACATGCATCGAGATGAGATCTTTCAGAAGCCTTCCCTTAGACCAAATGGACGCGTTCCATCCTATAACCCTACCACCTTCTGTCCATCTAGCTAAGTTATTGCAACCTATGTGATCAAGGCAGAGCCCATATTGCCATGTGGCTGCACTAGAAGCTTCTCAACATTTAACATCTCAAATCTCTTTGTTCCTGGGTGGATTTCCACAAGTGAGATACACCAGGTAGGCCATAGAAATAGGCCCTGAGTAACCACTCAACATAAAACCATTCTTTCCATTCCACCCAGGTGATTCTTTCAGATAGTTGTTTTATTAGGCAAAATCACAAGTCATGGAGTTAGAAATATTTCATAGCTTGAATAATCCACCCTTGTTTTCTACTAGCTAAGCTAAGCATGATAACATGGCAAGTTTCCTAACTTAGGATAATTCTACTAAGACAACATATAGGATTTCCCATGGCATAGCTCATACTTAGAAACTTCCATGCAAGTCCTACTCAAAATATCACAAATGCATAGTCAAAATAATAGGACAAAATATATGAGGCACCACTTGCCATTTTAGTAGATAAACTAGGTTCAGTCCTTGATCTTGCAATTGTCACACTCTTTAAAGTTCACTACAAATCAATCAAGCAGGCACAAATTCAAAACTAGCCTTCAAACAATTCACTACAGAAAATAATAAAAACAAATAAATGCATGCAAGCATGCAAAGGTTTTTTTATTTGGAAAAGTGGTTTCTAATATGGCTATAAACATTTTCAAACACGTTATGGTCATTTATAAATGTCGAAAAATCATTTGAAAACAAGTTAGTGAAAATAGGTCATTTAAATCATTTTTGTTTTGCTAGAAATGCTTATATCAAAGGAATAATTTATAGTGTTATCCAAATATGTTTCTAAACATAAATGTTAGTCTTTATGGTCAGAGTGTTTAAAACAAATTAATTTGCAAAAGTTTTCACGCAAAAATCATTTTTAAATCGTAGCAACATTTTTGTTTTATTAGAAATTCTTTTATTCAAAGAAATAATTCCTTATGTTAGACAAATTCATTTCTAAATACAAATTTTAGTATTTTAGGGTCAAAGAGTTCAAAACAAATCATTTGCAAAAGATTTTACTCAAAAATCATTTTTAAAACAATTTTTATACACAAAATAGTCCTACAAATGTTTCTACAAAAACACTTAATTTATCAAAAGCAAACTACTAAACTAAGTCCATAGTTGCAAAGTTTACATTTTTCTGAATCTATTGATATAAAATTTGTAATTTTCGGCCAAGCAGAAGAAAAGTTATGAATTTTTCAAACTCAACCATCTAATACATTCTTATCTGTATTTAAAACTACAGTCTAGCCATGTGTTTGTTTCCTATTGTTCAGTTCCACTTCGGTTGGATTGATCAATGTGGGCCGCAGGATTAAAAGGGCATTGCACAGATTAGATTGAACGATACCTCTCTGATTAATGAATCTATCATGACTCTACGATCTGGATCTAACGGCTCGCCGTGCACTTACAACTAACTAGCGGCGCTGGGGACGGCTGCGCTGCGGCGGCGCTCTGCCAACGGTGTTCCGGCCATTATAGGAAGCGAGAGAAGGGTAGGAGAGGCTCACCGGGTTCGTCGTGTCGAGAGGATGCTCGAGGTGGTCGTGGGAAGGCCAGGGGCGCATGGACGCGACGTCGATTGCTCGTCGGAGTCTCTGTCATCATCGTGCATGTACTGTTGTCAACGGAGGCGAGGATACAGAGCATGCTAAGAAAAGAAAATGGTGGCATTAGATATGCACAAGGACGATGAATGCAGGAACATCATCCAGAGAGAAAGGGGAGGGTGGAACCTACCGGGAAAAGCTCGTCGGAGTTGAAGCAGACAATAACGACGCATGGGCGAGGTTGTTGCCAATGTTATGGGCGCGCGCGTGCAAGCAGATTCTACTGGAAGGTGCGCGGGACGATGGGGATCAAGCTCGTGTGAGCCAGGGGCGATGGGGTGGTCGGGGCTGGCCGGAATCGGCGCGGAGGCTTGTCGGAGCAGCGGCGGGGCAAGCAAAAATTAGCATATCCTGGTGGCACTCTGGCAGCAGTGTCTGAGGGGAATGGGAGGAAAGAAGGAGGTAGTTAAATGGGCGAGGTCACGGGGCAGAATTAGCGCAGCAATTACATGAATTGACGCAGAGGAGGAACAGTAGGAAACGGCCAGGGAGAGGGGGAGGAATTGGTCGCGCGAGGGGGTGAGGAAAACGATGCTGATGTGTCGTGGGTCCACGGGGTCAGTGAGATGAGGCGGTACGAGCGCGGGTGAGAAAATAACGGCCAGGAAGAGAGAGTAGCCCGGGTGGGCTTGCTGTTGGGCTAGGGCTGCGGTAGGTTAGTTTGGTCGAATTGTTTTCTATTTTTTTATTCTCTGTTTCTTTTTGTTTTTTCCATTTTATTTTTTGTTTTCATTTGATTTCAAATGATTTAAACAACCATTTGATTTCAAATATTTTCGAAACATTTTCAGTAGGTTTATACTGTTTAATAGTGTGTTTTAAAAAGTCCACCTTGAATTAATTTAAATATTTTATTACGATTTACTATTTATTTTAATTGGGCATTTGTCTTTATTTAAATAAAATAAAATATGGTTCAAACCATATTATTTTATTCAAATAATTCTTTTATTCTTTTTAAGTTAATTAGATAACTTTTAATTCTTTTTGGCAATTTCAATTAATTTTCTCATGATTTGATTAATTATTTATATTAGGAATTTTGTCTTCATTCAAATAAAATTGAATATGATTAAAAGCCCATATAATTTTATTTAAATAATCTTTAATCCTTTGTTTTTATTTGGATTATCTTTATTCTATTTGCTTATGGATTTGGCCAGGATTTAAATTGTCTTTGCAATTATTTCTCATTTAATTATTTCTTTCTTATATTATAAAATCCATGTCTTTTTATTTATAGCTCCAAAATTGGTGATTCCAATTTGTATAATTTTATTTAATATTTATTTATATTTTAAAATCCTTTTAGGATTATTTTGCTCACAATTTTGGTATTGTTTTTAGTTAGGAGCTTTATTAGCTTTGGAAATTATTTCCTTTTAACTCATTAAATTCATAAGTTTTTATCCATGGCTCCAAATTAAGTGAAACCAATTTCCATGGTTTTATAATATTCTTGTTTATCAATTTTGATTATTTAGAAGTGTTTGTTGCTGAATTTTTATATGGATCAAATCCATAGTTTTGGAGTGATGTTGAATATGATTTATTCCATTAGGGTTTTAGGGTTTTGGTTTAACTTTTCCCAAGTTCTTTAAAATCAATATTATTTTCATGCAAAAATGCATTTGATTCTTTGAATATTTGTTTGTTGCTTTCTTATTAAAATTTTGTTCAAGTAGGGTTTTTTGATGTTTCCATTTAGAAGCAAAAAGTTTCTTTTCACCCTAAATTTCAACAATTAATTCTTTTGTTTATTTATTTTTCACATTTCAAAATATGGAGAATTTTGGGATGTGACATCTTCGGCTTGGATTCGTATTGTCGAGGTCTACAACCCAACAGTCTTAGATATTTATTTTGAGAAGTTTGAAAAAATCACTTTTCCAACATCTCAAATGGCTAAGTCTAGTCCCTCTAGCTCCTCCATACTATGCTATATTTGTTACTTTTGCGTTTGCTTTGTCCATAATCATCATCAAAACCTACACACATGTCAAAGACAAGAAACAGTGATAAAATTCTACCTAAACTACTAAATGTGCAAAGCTCATATGGAATGTAATGAAAACAAGTAATCATGCATATCAGTCATAGCAATAGTTAGATGGTGTGTGATATGATAGGAAAATCACACAATTTATATAGCTAAAAAGTGTTATATTATCATAGCCATCAACCAGCAATAGGTAAAAATTATCAGAAACATCCACTAGATTATGCAGTGTTTTTTCTCATATCTTGCATATAGATCTGGGCATACAAAGAAAATAATGTACATCAACCAGATCCATCTACCCTTCCACTAGATTTTCATCTAGGAGGATTGCGCTACTAGGAAAAAGGCTAATTCGTGGCGCACCTATTTTGGCCATCCGTGGTGCACTACGGGTGCGCCACAAAGCGTACTAGGTGGTGCGCCACGCTTCTGAAAAGAGAACCGTGGGGCACTAGGTGATGTGCGTCACGCATATGAAAAATCTAGCCGTGGCGCACTAGGTGTTGTGCGCCATGGATACAAATTTCAAAATTCAAAAAAAAGTGGGAGATCTGGATCTCATCCGGTTTATGTTTGTTAGTGTATTAAGCTCATCGATGTCACCGCCGTCGGCTCGTCGGAGAGGAGACTGCAAGAAGGAGGAGGAGAGAGCCCGCCGTCGCCGTCGGAACTACAAAGAGGAGGAGGTGGTGGTGGAGGAGGAGGAGGAGAGAGCCCGCTGTCGCCATCGTCGTTGTCACTGCAAGGAGGAGAAGGAGGAGGAGGAGAGAGCCCGCCGTCTCCATCGTCGTTGTCACTACAAGGAGGGGGAGGATAAGAAGGAGCCCGACATCGTTTTCGCCATTGCAAGGAGGAGGCCGCCATCACCATGTTCACTACACGGAGGAGGAGGAGAAGAAGGAGAGGAGAAGGAGAAGGAGGAGGAGGAGGAGGAGGAGAAGGAGGAGGAGAAGAAGGAAAGGAGAAGGGAGGAAAAGGAAAAGGAAAAGTAGAAGGGAGGAAAAGAAAAGAGAGAGAAGGGGAGGGAAGAGGGGTAGATGGGCAGCGTGGGGATTCAAATTTTGAATCCCGCCAAACTTACTCGTAGCGCACTAGGTGGTGGTGCCCTACGGGTAAGTTGCCCTCTAATTTTTTTTTCTGCGGGAAAAAACGGTCTTTTGACCATAACTTTTTACTCTTTTCGAATTTTGAAAATCTAAAATATCGCTAAACGACCCTAGGTCATTGCAAGCGGATGCGAAATCTCGTTCTCGTCATTTTGATATATTATACGATTTTTTTCGACATCGTATGCAAAAGTTATGGCCATTTTACCGTGGCATGACTTTTTTTGCAGAAAAAGTCGAAATTATTGTTTGTTAATTTTCCTAGAAACTAGACCACATTACCTACCTAAGTATGAAAGGATTTTATTTATTGAAGTGTTTATCATTTTATTTTATTTTTTGCAAAGTCTAAAAAGGCGATCCAGTGGGGGTGGAGTTGGTGGAGGCCACTTAGCCGTAGGGCACTAGGGCAGAGTGCCCTACGGCTAAGTTGACCCAGCTTCTGCAACATACAGCCTCGTAGCGCACTAGGGCGGAGTGCCCCGCGGCTAAGTTTCACACCCGTAGCGCACGTTGATCTTGTGCGCTACGGGTATGTAGTCTGTGGCCACATGTGCCCTGGCCCACACATAGCCGTGGCGCACCACCCCCATATGCGCCACGCTTACAGCAGTTAGCCGTAGGAAAACTGTGGGCAGTGCGCCACTCCTGTTTTATCCGTGGGGCACCATTAGCACGTGCGCCATGGATGTGTAGATTATCTATAGCCGTTTTCCTAGTAGTATTGGATGGAGTTATGTTCTCAGACTTGCATGGTAGTTCCACGCAAGGATCATCACAGAAGATTAAAGCCAACAACCATATTTGTTCTCATCATCCAAGAAATAAATATCTAGCCAATCCAGTATGTCATAACACTACTAGGAAAATGGCCTTTAGTGGCGCACCTGGAAACATCATCCGTGGCGCACTGCTAGTGCGCCACGGGCCTTGCGCTACGGCTATCTCTCAGCCGTGGCGCACTGCCTAGTGCGTCACGGTTGTGTAGAGACAGGCGTAGCGCACCTGCTAGTGCGCCACAGATGTTTGGGCAGGTGCACTACCCCTGGGATCTTCTGTGGCGCACTACCTAGTGCGCCACTAAGCTTTCATAGTGCGCTTTAGGTGTAGTACGCCACAAAAGGTAGACCATGTGCGCCACAGATGTATTTTTTATTTTATTTTATTTCCGAGCCAGATTATATACAATACAGATTATATACAATATTACAGCAGATATACACACACAGATACAAGATATACAATTATATATATAAATACTCAATATGAAAAACAAGATTGAAACAAATACATATAGATAAGTCTCATACATGAATACATAGTCTAAGTTACATTGTTTCGATCATGTTACAAAGTAGTAGTTGGTGACATGCGAATACATGTGTCGATCGAACAATTTAGAGCTCGGAAGCTCGCCTAGACATCTAAACTAGCTAGACACAAACGCGGGATAAATAACCAAAGAAGATAAGCATGATCACCGCCGCGACGAAGGTATAGGTCTTCATCCGGTTCCTTGTCCTAACTCCCGCTAGATAGCGCGTGTATCTAGCTTCCGCCTCCGCCATAGTGTTGTACCCTTTGTAGCTATTGCCGCTAAAACGGTGCACCTGTCTCCAGCAGTCTTCCCAATCATCGTAGACTCCGGGAACCCGTCCCTTGTACACGACGTACCACATCATCTATAAGTGGACAATAATAATTAACCGATGATTGAAAAAAAACATATATAATTAATGTCGCATATGAAGATACACTTATAGAAAGTACTCCTAAATCAAAAAGACCAAACTCAAAAAGCATGCCTCATATATAACTAGGTTGTTCGACACAGGAATATGCACACATCATGAGCATGCATCGACCATCTACATACATATGAGCACATCATCCATATACACATGAACACATCCTTACATGGACAACTTACCGAGATGAGAGACCGATTGCGAGAAATATGGAAAGGAGAGGTGCGCGCGTCGACCGGAGAAGGAGATGAGACACCGGAGACCTCCTCTATTACTTATGTAACATCCAAAGCAAGTTTTACATGCTAAAAATGGTGAATGGATGGAGAAATTAAGGTGGGAAGGAGAAGATCCCGACTAAATCTAAGGAGGAAGAAGAAGGGGAAAGTGAAGTGTGGGGTGGTGGGTGTGGTCACACATGTGCACATAAAGTGCTGTCCTAAAAAAATCGACACATCCGTGGCGCACACGGCCCTAGTGCGCCACAGGGAGTAGAAACAACCGTGGCGCACTAGGCCATGTGCGCCACAGATGTTCCTACTCCCTGTGGCGCACTAGGCCGAGTGCGCCACAGATGTTTGTGGCCGTTTCACAGCAGAGGGGGCATGCGCTTAGGCATAGCGCACCCCCCCATGTGCGCCACGGTTGACACTAACAACCGTGGAGCACATGACTATAGTGCGCTACAGATGTTTGGTGTGTGGCCAACAGGGCCCTGGCCCACACACATCTGTGGCGCACTATAGTCATGTGCGCCAAGGTTGTTCTAGCTACTAGTAGGGCACTGCCCACAGGTGAGCCACGCCTGTTTTAGCCGTGGGGCACTTCAACCATGTGAGCCACGGATGTGCTGATTACCTATAGCCGTTTTCCTAGTAGTGTAATACTAGAAACACTACTGCGCACACTCCAGATGAAGGAACCATAGTAGAAATTTACAATAGCAGAAGCCAATGTATTCACTAGCTAAGATCAACATCAAATACTCGTGTAAATGAATGAGTTACACCCACATGGTATCACTTCAAGTCATGTTGTCAGGCAATTTTCATGGGAATCATTTCCTGCTTGAAAATACATCATTCCATGTGTGCAAATCCACAGCCTAACTCTTAGCTTATACATCACTGATCTTGGATAGAAATCTCTATTCTTATAACTAGATAAACAAGCATCCTTAATGAATATTTCTGGGCACATCTTTTGAATAGTAGCACCTCAGAAATCATTACATCTTAAGAATTCATCTTAAATAATAAGGATCCATCATATTATCCTTACAAAGGACTATCAAATCATTTACCTAAGAAGTGTAGGAACCATATTTAGAAATTATTTATCATACTTCATTTAAGTAAAGAAACAGCATGTAAAAACCTTAGTTCTACCTAGCACTATCTCAGACCTGCATCATGGACAAAGCCATTTATTCAATATAGCTTAAGATAACAAACATATTTTCCAGCTTACAAGCTAAAGCAAATCTATGGTAAACCTCATGAAAAGCTTATTCAAAAACAGGAAATGTGTACCAATCCAAGGATAATGTCACAACAACCTGTTTGATCAGCAAACCAAGCTTACAAGCTATAGAAATTAATTTCCTTACTTGATCATTTTCCTAACATAATTAATCAGGAATCATTTTGAAAATTGAACATTCTATCATCTAAGATTACCATAGGATCATTGGAGTATATAATCAACTACAATCTGAACATATCAATACAAGCCAGTGCATAAAGATTCAGTTAACAATTACTGACAGAGCCAATGTTAGTACTAAGAACACTAAATAGTAGTGAAATCCACACTACTATAACCACTAAATAACCATCTCAAAATAGCATATTATAAAGGGATGAACCCTAACACAAAGGGATGAACCCTAAAGCAATGAATAATCACAATTAGGGTTCATATATTGCAAGCACACTAGAGCTAGTAGGGTAAGGCAGATAACAAGAGAAGGAAAAAAGGGAGAAACTCGCCTGAGTGCCTTGCTGTAGTTAGAAGAGGAAACAGAGCGGCCGACTGATACGTCCAATTTGCATCACCATTCTATATAATAATTTGCCTCTATTCATTGATATATTTCGTATTAAGAGGTGTTACTTATGTTACTTTCATCTATTTTTGCATGTTGGATGATTCTTGGAGGATCGACTGACGGAGTCAGGATTCTGATGGAAAAAGCGGTATTTTGATGCAATTTCGCGAAGATCAGAAAAATAACAGAAGAACTATGGAAAATTATATTTCCCTGGAAGACGAAGAACGCCAGAAGGGGAGGCGGAGATGGGCCACAGGGGGCCCACACCCCCTAGGCGTGGGCCACCCCTGGCCGGGCCACCAGGGGGTGTGGCCACCCTGGACCACCTCTGGCTCCGCCCTCTCGCCTATATCTTCTCCTCAAAACCCTAACACTTGGAGGGAGACCAGAGAAAGATTCCGCCACCTCTACGGGGAGGAAAACACCGAGAGAGAAAGAGCTCTCTGGCAGACATTTCTGCCAGGGAAACTCCTTCCCAAAGAGGGGAGATCATCACCATCAACACCATCATCAAGCTAGACTTCATTGGGATCATCATCATCCACACCATCATCACCACTAGAACCATCATCACCACTCCATACCGCTGTAACAGTTGTGTTGAATCTTGCATAGTTCTTAGGGGAAACATTCCCGGTGTTGATCACTATTGTATTTGATGCTTGTGAGTGGAACCATTGAATTATTGTTTATGTTCAGAGTGTTATCCATCATTATATCATCTCTGTTCTTGATCCATATGATGTCTCGTGAGTAGTTCGTTTAGTTCTTGAGGACATGGGAGAAGTCATGTTGTTAGTAGTGGAGTTGTGTTGAGATATTATTCAATGGTTTGATATTTAAGTTGTGGTGCTATTCTTCTAGTGGTGTCATATGAACGTCAACTACATGATACTTCACCATTTATGGGCCTAGGGGAACGCATTGTGTATTTGGCTACTAATTGTGGGGTTGCCGGAGTGACAGAAACCTGAACCCCCATTAGGAAACCATTGCACAAGGGAGTGTAGGATCTCAGAGTTTATAGGTTTATATCTTAATTTGTATTTGAGGACGCTTGCAAGGGGTTTAAGAACAAGTATGTATTAGTCCAAGTAAGGTCGGTACATTAGCACAGGTTCACCCACACAACACTTATAAAACCAAAGAAGACTACTCAGCTATATGAAGCGAAAGCACTTGATAGAATTCTCATGTGTTCTCGAGAACGTTTGGTCCTCATTAGAATTTCCACCGGCTTGTCCTTTGCTAAGAAAGGATTGGGACACTTGCTACATTTATTTGATGATTTATTTACTTGCACTTTATTTCGTTGCTTTATTAGAAAACCCCTAAAATTCTGTTTGCTAGTATTTATAGAGAACTCTTGAGCTAGTTTCACTAGTCAGCACCTTCTGCTCCTCGTTGGGATCGACACTCCTATTTATCAAAAGTACTACGATACACCCCCTATACTTGTGGGTCATCAAGACTATTTTATGGCACAGTTTCCGGGGAGTGAAGCACTATTAAAAAGTGGAATTGGTAAAGGAAATTTCTATTGTGAGTATTACTTTTTATATTGTAACACCCCCAGTCACTCCGGACCAATGGCTATCACTTCTGGAAGCTCAATAGGATCTCTAGACTAACCCCACAGACCAACACTAGTATTTTCTACGCACTTTGTCCTCACTCGTGCGCACCCGGTACCCACTTCCCGGTCGGTCACCCATCCTAGAATTGCTCTAGGCCAAGCACGCTTAACCTTAGAGTTCTTTTCGAATGATCTTCCGGAAAAGAAGTTGCAACTTGTTGGTATGGGTTTCCTATCAATCCTATTGAGCCATGCGCCAGGGTCTCACACAGAGCCACCCGTAGAAGATCGACGTCCTCGTCGATCAACCACAATCCAGGAACGTCCCCTCTTAGCACACGTCTGTGCGTCCAGTGCCGGCACATTGCCATGCCGTGTCCACTCCGGGACACACGCGCCATGCTACACATGTCCACCACTGACCCGCACACGCCCATGTAACCGTGAGGGTCGGCTCTGATACCACTTGTAACACCCCCGGTCACTCCGGACCGATGGCTATCACTTCTGGCAGCTCAATAGGATCTCTAGACTAACCCCACAGACCAACACTAGTATTTTCTGCGCACTTTGTCCTCACTCGTGCGCACCCGGTACCCACTTCCCGGTCGGTCGCCCATCCTAGAATTGCTCTAGGCCAAGCACGCTTAACCTTAGAGTTATTTTCGAATGAGCTTCCGGAAAAGAAGTTGCAACTTGTTGGTATGGGTTTCCTATCAATCCTATTGAGCCATGCGCCAGGGTCTCACATATATGTTTGTTACTTTGTTTCCAATATGGATAACCCACTTGGTTTCCTGTTTGGGAAAACTACTACCACTAGTGTAGTAGATGAACTACCACCTGTTGAGATAGATCCTTATAAGATACCTACAAGTATTTTTGATCGTGTTATGGATAATTATTATTTATGGGATGGAATTGTTCATCCTGGTGATCACCTACTTTTTTTGTGACCTTGGATCAATAAATAACCCAAGTCCCTATGATTTACATGCTAGTCCCTGGATCAATAGCTAGCACTCACAGTCGATGAAAATCATGTAAAACACAAAGTCATTATTACACGGAGAATCCAAAGTATGAATTTATTACAAATTTGCTTAGCATTAAGCTAGCTCAATTAACAGTGGAAACATAAAGTAGCTTGAGTCCATCAATGCCCTAGGCTTGTCGAGTGTAGACTCGCGATCCCTACGCACCTTTCGATCTTCAGATTCTGCACATAATACGTGTAGCCAACAAGTTGGGTCAATACTTTGAATTATTGGAAAATTACACCAAGAAAAGAGAAAGACTGACTCTACATGCAAGGCTAGTTTAGACTGTGGAGTTCATTTTCTCAAAGCTAGTTTTCTTAAGGATGGAGGTCGAACGGCACACGAGGATATTACTCACCAAGTGTCCAAACAACCTAACACTTGGATATTACTCACCAAGTTCCCAAATCCCACCCGATAGAGATATGACTCACGCCTTGGGTTTTTAGAAAACTTTAAGTTTTGAAAGAGAGAGAGAGAGGAAGATCCTTCAGAGGCTCCATCCTTCAGAGGCTCAATTTGCTCTGTTTCCGTGAACACGGCTGATCGATCAGATTGCAATACTCTCGAGAGTTTGTGCACTTTACCCACAATCCATGATCAAATCCTTTTACAGACGAGACCATGGCGAGGCTTTCCCTTAGTAGCCCCTCTACCTTCTGGATCCAACCGTGCCAAGAACCTCCAAATGTTGGTACCAAGGTGAGGTTTCCCACTAAGTACTAGGCCAAGACAGAGCCCATATGTATTGTGGTTGCACTAGAAGCTTCTGAATTCTAAAACATGGAAGACTTCTTTGATTCCTGGGCAGCCGTCCTCCACCAAAATCTTACTCGTTGACCCGACAACCATTCCGCCCAGAAGAAAACTTAGTTTTATTTTGAAGTGGCATTGACAAGAAAATATCACTCAAGAGAGCCTTTATACTTATAAAATTTCTTGTCTTTCGAACCCCCCAACGGTACTTTATATATACATAGCATAGCAAGTACTTAGCAAAAACAGGGGTAACCTATTAGGAGGGGAAAATCCTAAGTATAGAGCTACTCATGGCACACTACAAATTCATCGCACTTGCAAAATAATACTAAGAAAAATTCTACCAGAATATCCTACACATGCATACTACAGAATTATGAACAAGTGGTGTAACTTTCCTTGATCCGAGCAGCACTCTACACAATAGTCCTCCTCAACGCACTCCGAACAATCTAACGAAAACACAACATAGCTCTAATCACAACTTGCACAAAATAATGCCATAGAAATAATATGTATGCATGCAACATAGTAAGTATGCAATATTGTGTTCTAAATTGACCAAGGTAATCTCATTGGATTGCTAATGTGTTGGGGATGTTGTTAGTATTAATTCCCCACAGATTTTAATTAATTTGCATCATTACTTTAATTTATAGGCTCATACAAAGATCCAACCATCTAATTAGCCCCGAATCAGATCTAAAGATCCTAAGCAAGATATTATAATTTTAGTCAGTAGGTATTGTGGAAACAAGGCCAACGCAACAAGAAACAACTAAAACGGAGTTCTGATTTTTTCTATGAATTAAATACTCCAATCTATAGATTAAATTCTAGACAGAAAATACTAATACAAACTCACCAAATTATTTTAGATTTCTTTTCTACTCCATTTTGTGAATCCAACGGTATATTATACGCGATTTTTTGCCAAACGGTTGAATTTCTATGAATTTCGCAAGTTTTAAATGCAATCTGTCAAATTAAAACTAAACTGGAATCAATCCGACCCTAATCAACACATGTCGCGATGCTACTGGGCGGCGCGGGCAAGCTGCTGAGTAGGCGCTGATGCGCGCGCGTGCCACTAGGCGCAGTGCCATTGGTCGGTACCGCTTCGGCGGCCCTTCTAATCTGCTACGTAGAATCGCGATCGGACGACTAGGATTTGTTGGCGACTTACAGGCGGCGGTGACGTTGGGGATGACGGCGGCGGGAAGCGGTGGCAGCCTCGACGGTGGTCGTCTACGGTGCTCCGGCGGTCTTCTACACCAGCGAAGAAGAGTACGTCAATCCCCGCCTCGTGCAGATCTTCCTCGTCTGATCTTCGTGATCCGTCATCTCGGGTAGGGGCTGGTCGATGCAGCTGGACGAACAAGGCAGCAGCGGGCTCCGGTGAGCAATTCTGGCAGCCCTGGTGCTCCCGCGAGAGGGAAAATCGGGTCAGGAGGTGCGGTATTGCGCGAGGATCGCGTCCAGGGAATAAAGTAGGGAAGGGGGAGACAGGGTCGGCGACCTCAAGCTCGACCTCGAGCTTCGGTAATGGCGGTGGCGTCTGAGATCCGAATCAGCGGCGGCGGCTAGGGTTTTGCAAAATTTTCGAACGAAAGGAGACAGAGAGGTTGCCGGGAGTTATATGGGGGTGGATACTTGGGAAAGGGGAAAGAAACGGCCGCGAATCCACCTAAATTCGGTTCGGATTTCGCCAAACTCGTGCTGCAGACGAGCTCTCGCTAGGGAAGGGGACGACCAGGTGGGTCCCGCGTGTCAGTGGCAGAGAGGGAGAAGCGGGCTAGGGTTGCTTGCTTGCTGGGCCTCTGGCAGGCCACAGGCCACGGTGCGTGCCGCACGGGCGTGATAGGTAAAGGAGGGAGGGGTATTGGGCTGGTCTAGGGTAGCGCCTGGGTCAGGTTAGGCAGTTTTGTTTTGTTGTTTTTTTCTTCCTTTTAATAATTTCTAGTTTATCAAATCTTTAATAACTTTTGCGAAACAAGTCCAAATTTGTTGAAACCAGTTTCTAAATTTTTTTGATAAAGAGGTGGTCATCATAGAACCAGAATATAATATCCTTACATGGTTTTTTTGCAAGGCTAAGCATAGAAACCCCCTCCTTTCTCATATAGAGGAATATTTTTATTAGGGTTTTGTTAGGGTTTGGTGTTAGGGTTCTTAATGTAAATTTTAACTTTGTAGGATGCAATGATGCAAGGATGATGCATGCTTCTAGTAACATCTTAAAAAAATCTAGGATGTTACAAACCTACCCGCCTTAAGAAGAATCTCGTCCCCGAGATTCGGGTTGGCTAGAAAATAGGTGTGGGTGTTCCACCTTCAAATCTTCTTCACGTTCCCACGTGGCTTCTTCCTCGGAATGGTGGTTCCATTGGACTTTGCAGAACCTTATAGTCTTGGTACGGGTAACCCTTTCGGCTGTTTCCAATATTTTTATGGGCCTTTCCTCATAAGTAAGATCATTTTCCAATTGAACCTCATCTAGGGGAACTATATCTCTCAGCGGTGTTTCAGCCATTTCTGGGTGGCACTTCTTTAGTTGGGACACATGAAACACATCAGGAACAGTCAACCCTTCTGGTAACTCCAGCTGATAAGCTACTTCTCCTCTACGGGCTAGAACTTTATATGGTCCTATGAATCGTGGGGCTAACTTACCCTTGATTCCGAACCTCTTAACTCGTAATGGTGAAACTCGGAGGTACGCACGGTCCCCTATTTTATAAGTCACATATCTGCGCTTGGAATCAGCATAGCTCTTTTGTCGGGATTGGGCTACCTTTAGCCTATCTTGAATCTGCCATACCTTTTCCTCGGCATCCTTGATCAATTCAGGTCCAAACAGACTACGTTATCCAACTCCACTCCACAATAGTGGGGTTCTGCATTTCCTGCCATATAGAACTTCAAACAGAGCCATCTTGATACTTGTTTGGTAACTGTTGTTGTACGAGAACTCAGCATATGGAAAGTTATCATCCCAACTAGACCCATAGTCTAGTGTGCAAGCTCTCAACATATCTTCCAGGATCTGGTTCACCCTTTCTGTTTGGCCATCTGTCTGAGGGTGGAAAGCAGTACTAAATTCTAGCCGGGTTCCAAGAGACTCATGTAGATGTCGCCAAAACTTTGAAGTAAACTGGGTGCCTCTATCTGACATAATTCCCTTGGGAACACCATGCAGACTTACAATCCTTGACATGTATATCTTGGCAAGCTTAGAACTTGTATATGTGGTCTTTACGGGGATAAAGTGAGCCACCTTGGGAAAGTGGTCCACCACTACCCAGATAGAATCAAATCCTGAACGAGTCCGGGCAATCCCGTGATAAAATCCATGCCTAACTTGTCCCACTTCCAGTCGGGTATGGGTAGTGGTTGCAGCAATCCGACCTATTTCTGATGCTCGGCCTTAACTCTATTGCATACATCACAGAGGGAAATATACTCGGCAATTTCTCTTTTCAAATTATTCCACCAGAATCTATCCTTCACATCCATGTACAACTTCGTGTTACCCGGATGAATTGAGTATGGTGAACCGTGAGCCTCTTGTAAAATCAACTTTCTGATATCGGAGTCATTGGGAACGCACAACAGTTTTCCATACCAAAGGGTTCCTTGTTCGTCCAGACAGAAGTCTTTTGCCTTCCCTTCACCTATTTTGACTCTTACTTCATCCAACTCCTTATCTACCTTTTGTGCTTCCTTGATTCTCTCTTGAAGAGTAGGCACTATTTCCATAGTCGCTACGTGTCCTTTCGGAACTATTTCTAGCCTGAGATCTTTAAACTGTTTGCATAAATCCTCTGGGAGTTCCCCTGTGGTAAGTCCATTCACATAAACTTTACGACTTAAGGCATCATCTATCACATTAGCCTTTCCGGGGTGGTACTGTAAATCCAAGTCATAATCCTTAATCAGTTCAAGACATCTTCTTTACCTAATATTCAACTCCTTTTGGGTGAAGATGTACTTCAAACTCTTATGGTCCGTGAACACATCACAATGTTTGCCCATGAGATAGTGTCTCCATACCTTGAGTGCATGTACCACAGACGCAAGTTCCAACTCATGCGTGGGGTAGTTGTGTTCGTGGTTCTTAAGTTGTCGAGAGGCATAGGATACCACCTTCCCATCTTGGATCAATACACTCCCAAGTCCTTGCTGAGGAGCGTCACAATAGACTTGAAAATTCTTTTGGATATCAGGCAGACACAGAACTGGTGTCGTCATGAGGCATTTCTTCAACTCTTGAAAGCTTGCTTCACATGCCTCGGTCCATAGGAATTTCTTTTCCTTCTTCAACAGTTCTGTCATGGGTTTTGCTATTTTGGAAAAGTTTTCAATGAACCTCCGGTAATATCCTGCGAGGCCCAAGAAACTCCTAATATCTCCCACATTCTTGGGTGACTCCCATTCCGTTACGGAAGCTACCTTACTAGGGTCTACGGAAACTCCTTTTGCCGACACAACATGACCAAGGAAACCCACTTCCTTTAACCAGAACTCGCATTTGCTGAATTTGGCATACAACTTGTGTTCACTTAGCTTCTCCATAATTAGGCGTAGATGCTTCTCATGTTTCTTCTCATCCTTGGAGTATAAAAGTATATCATCTATGAATACCAGATAAAATTGTCCAAATATTCCACGAACACCTTGTTCATCATGGTCATTAAGTATGTCGGGGCATTGGTTAGTCCAAACGACATTACGGTGTACTCATACAATCCATATATTGTGGTGACGGCTGTTTTGGGCACATCCTGTTCTCGAATCTTTAGCTGAAAGTAGCCTGATCGCAGATCGATCTTTGAGAACACACTGGCTCCCTTTAACTGATCAAACATGTCATTGATGTTAGGCAGAGGGTACTTGTTCTTGATCGTCACTTCATTCAATGAGCGGTAGTCCACAACTAGCCTCTTGGTTTTATCCTTCTTTTCCACGAATAGGACAGGTGCTCGCCAAGATGACGCGCTGGGTTGGATGAATCCCTTGTCCAATTGTTCCCTAAGCTGTTTCTTGAGTACCTTCAAGTCGTCCACATCCATCTTGTATGGTCTCTTGACTATCGGCCCTGTGCCTGGCATCAAGTCAATGAGAAACTCAATATCACGGTCGGGAGGCATCTCGGGTAATTCTTCCGGAAAGAAATTCGGGTATTCCTTTATGATGGGTACATCCTCCAAGCTAACCACCTTAAGAGAGTTCACCATAACTTCCTTAAGTGCAAAATTTGACTTGATACGAATCGTCTTCCCTTCCGGTGGTGTGAGCTTGACAATCCTTTTAGAACAATCTATGACTCCCTCATATTCGGTCATCCACTTCATGCCTAAGATTATGTATAATCCTTATGACTCCAGAACTACTAGACTTGTGGGAAAGATGTGTATCCCAATCCTTAGTTCTAACCCTTAGAGGATAATTTATAGTCTCTATGGGTATCTTGCCTCTATCCACAAATACCCTTGATATGAATGAATGCGATGCACCAGTATCAAAAATAACAACTGCGGAAATGGAATTGATCTTGAACTTACCAATCACGGAATCCGGTGCGTCACAAGCTTCCTCCATAGAGACATGATTCACCGTGGCTTTGACAAACGTATTTGGCTTCTTCCCGTTTCCATTTCCATGGTTGTGTCTATTTCCATTCCCATTGCCATTTCCATTGCCATTCTTCTTCCCGGGGCAAGTGGTTGCATAGTGCCATGTATTGTTGCACTTAAAGCATGTCACCTTAATGAGATCCTTTCCATTGCTGCCATTTCCATTGCGGTGCTTATGCCCATTGTGTTTGTGACCGCCATGGTGATGACCGTTATGGTTGTGGCCATTATTGTTATAAGGTGGTGGTGATGAAGTGTGCTGCTTCTGGTACGGAACAGAGTGTTTGTGAGGGTTAGGCTTCCTCTTGCGGTTCTCCATTCTCTTTCTTTTGGATTCAACCACAATGGCCCTTTCCAGGAGCTCCTGAAAGTTATCAAACTTCTGAGCCACAAGCTGAATTGATATCTCATTGTTGAGTCCTCTTAAGAATTCCTCCTGCCTCTTGGCATCATTGGAAACATCATCGGGCGCATAACGGTCTAGATTGTTGAAAAGCTCACCATACTCGGTGACAGAACGGTGCATCTGGTGTAAGTCGCGAAACTCGCGCCTTTTCAGGGTCATGACACCAGCAGCCACGTGATGAGTGCGGAAAGCTATCTCGGACTGATTCCAAGTGATAGCATCAATATCCGGGTGGGTGACTTGGTAATTATCCCACTATTCTACAACAGGTCCTTCAAGTTGGTGCACGACATAACGTATCCTGTCGGCTCCGACAACTTGAATGGTGTCTAAATTCTTGTTTATTGTGCGGAGCCAGTCATCCGCAATGATTGGTTCCGCGCTGCTAGTCAAGGTAGGTGGGTTCAACCTCAAAAACTGAGTCAAGCGATCTTGTTGAGGTGGCGGTGGAGGTGGGGCTGGCGCGTTGTTGTTGTTTTGCATGTTCTGAGTGAGCAGTTGGATCAGGTGGTTCTGAGTGGCCAAAAGTTGTGCAATATCTGGGGGAATTTCGGTGTTCGCACGTCTTGGCGGCATCTGTGGGGTTTGAGCAACAAGTTAAAAAAATAGACAGAAAGACTAAGTAGTAAACTCCTACCCTTATGAAAACACACCAAGCACACAAGGCATAAGCAGCACAAGTATAACACATAACTCATCCGAGTTTAACTAAACCAAACATGTCTTGGTATTTATTAGAATCGCGAATAACATTCAACTATAAAATTTAAAGGTGTTCCAACTACTACACATCTTCCACGCCTTCCTCTTCCTCGTCCTCGAACGAGTAGCCCTCCTACTCTAGGGTTGTCTTGTACAAGTCCATCTCCTTTGTGGTGGCTTCAAGATTCTCTTGGAGGTCCTTTATCTCATCCCGCAGCTTCTTGGTAGTGGCTTATAGATGCTCCTGAAGTCCCTCCTTCTCGCCTTGCATTTCCTCCACTAGGCTTGACTTCTTCGCGGCTTCAAGTTGCTTTGCCAAGTCCCTCTTGGAAGCACACACATCATAGATTATCTTGCAAAGGCCCTCGGTCTGTACTTCAGTTCCCTTGATTTCCTCCTTGAGTTCCCTAATCCTCTTGTTTTTATTTATCACCCTCTTCTCTTGGTTAGCGAACTTCTTCTCCTGGTCCTGGAACTTCATCTCTTGGTCCTTCATTGCCTCCTCCTGCTGCTTGATTATTTCTTCCTTCTCCTTGATGAGAGAGCATAGCTCATCGTTCCTTAGCATCTCGAGGAAGCTACCTTTTTCAAGGTCATGGATGTGGCACTCCAAGTCTTGATATTGCGTCCTTCGGCGCTTGGTAGAAGCCCTTTCCTCAAAGGTTAACGCCATGGGAATTCCTTCCTCATCTCGCCTACCAAAAAGGCCGACGCGGTGTCCTTGGAGAATTCCTTGATGGCATCCGCATAGGCGACCAATGAGCTGCTGCAAGCTGATGCTAAGGGCCTTCTCCTTGGAGTCGCTAACGTTGTGGATTGCTATGTCCTCTTCCGGGTGCTTGCCTCGCTCTTGTCCTGGCTGGATGACTTTGACTCCCCAGTAGCCATCCTTGTGGAGTTTCTTCATTGTGCTTCCCTGGATTGTTGGCAGGGGAAGTTCCAAACATGTGAGGAGGTCCATGAGGCATCCACCAAAGCGAATGGGCTCGATGTCCGCGACGGTGTCGTAGAGGAAGATTGTCATCTTTAAGTTAGAATAATGAAAATTAGATACTTAAACAAGTAGAGGAAAAGCAGGTAATGCGTGAAAAAATAACTTAGAAGAATAAAGGCACATAAGTTAAAGTGTGGTTCCAATCCTAGGGTCACGTCCTACAGGCAACCTGTAGGGATACGGGTAGGCTACACTAGCGCAAATCAAAAATTTCTACCGTGTATACCAGGATTACTGTTGCCATAGATCACGGGATTACCACTAGACGCGCAGTTGCGGAATTGATGAAGCGCGTCGAGGCAGTGCAGATGTTCCACGTTTCCTCCTTGTCCTCGTCCCGTCAGCAGCTCCCCTTGCGCGGCTTGTCCAAGCGCTACAGACGCAGCGCCTCTGAGGTATCCACATGTACAGGGTGGAAGTGTCAGACGTCGGACTGCTAGGTCCGCGCGTGCAACACAAGTGTGAGGAGTGGCGTCTGGGAATGATCTGAGGTCTAACTCTGGTCAGCTCGCCCCACCCTCTCTTATATAGGCGTCTCTAATGGTCTTCTACATTAGCAGCCCATTAGTAGCCTAAGCCTGGTCTAATTCGGATCCAATCCTCATTAGGCTTCCAGCCCCTTAAGTGTGTGACCCTATAGGTTCATATGCGTATAGACATGACACAAATACACTTATTCTATCAATAGTTGGTAGCGGCCTCTAGCAAGACGTGCCAACTCCTAAACACATACAAAGATCATATCGGACGAACCATCACAAGGTTTAGTACATGTCTTTCCCTTTGCCTCACGATATTTGGTCTAGCTCCAAGCTGACCTCCCTTTCTCGATACCGTGATTCGGAATCCCTTTACTAGGTTAACTCTTAACCATATGTAGCACGGCCATGCATTTCTGGATCCGATCACTCGAGGGGCCCACAGATATCTCCCTAAAGTAGAGAGGGGCAAATCCCATCTTGATTGACCATGCCTTGCAGCATGCTTCAGGACAAACCCGAAAGCTACCTTTATAACTACCCAGTTATGGTGCAGCGTTTGATAGCCCCAAAGTAGGTCGATCCACATCTCAAGAACATGCGACAATCTCAGGTCTAAGGACAAAACGTACACGATGTGTAGAGAGAGAGCTGCAACTAATTACCAGTCTCAGGTTGTGTCAGTCCAACCCCATGTTCATAACATGTGTCCACATCATTGGTTTGACATCTCCATGTCTATGACTTGCGAAACATAGTCATCAACCAATCGATGTGCTAGTCTAATATTCACATGTGTCCTCACATGAACTCCGACTAGGGACAACTCTTAAATAACCATACAAGTAAAGAGTTTCACAAACAATTCACATAATTGCCAATCAATACAAGTTGCCTGATATGGATATTCAAGGAACATTACAATAACTCATGGATACATATGAAATATAATCATCTCTATGATTGCCTCTAGGGCATATTTCCTTCAGTCTCCCACTTGCAATAGAGTCATTCTAAAATGTATCTAATACCAATTGCTCTTGTGTGCACTTCATGCGCGGGCTGCGGGAGAGGATTAGTCAATGGATCAGGAACATTTGAGTCCGTATGTATTTTGCATTTCATGACACTACCATCCTCAATGAACTCATGAATCTGATGGTAACGCATGCGAACATGTTTGTTCTTCTGGTGCAGTCTAGGTTCATTGGCTTGTGCAATAGCACCATTGTTGTCACAGTAAACGTCCAAGGGATTGGACGCGCCCTGAACCACACCGAGAGCGATCAGGAAATTCCTAATCCAAACAGCTTCCTTTACGGCCTCTGAGGCAGCAATATATCCAGCTTCTGTTAAAGAGGAGGTCACCATATATTTCTTGGAACTTTTCCAGCTCACAGCACCACCATTCATGACGAACACATAACCTGATTGCGATTTCGAATCATCTAAGTCGTTAAGGTAACTCGCATCTGTGTAACCCTTTACACTGAGTTCATCCTCACCTCCATAAACTAGGAACACATACTTAGTCCATTTCAAGTACTTAAGGATGTTCTTTACTGCTATCTAGTGACCTTCACCTAGATTAGCCTGGTATCTGCTCGTAACACTTAGAGCATAGGAAACATCTGGGCGAGTACATATCATTGCATACATGATGGATCCAATAGCCGAAGCATATGGAACCCTACTCATGCGCTCACGCTGAGTCTTGCTGAGTTTTATGCCATGAGACATGGGCAAGAACCCCTTCTTAGCCTCTTCCATGCTGGACCGTTTCAACACTTTGTCAATGTATGTACTCTGGCTTAATCCAATTAGCCTCCCTGATCTATCTCTATAGATCTTGATGCCCAGAATATATGCCTCTTCTCCCAAGTCCTTCATTGAAAAACTATTTTTCAATGAGGTCTTAACTGACTCGAGCATAGGAATGTCATTTCCAATTAGCAATATGTCATCTACATATAAAATTATAAATACCAGCGCCCTCCCACTTTCCTTCTTGTAAACACAAGGTTCTTGTTCGTTTTTTATGAAGCCAAACTCCTTTACAACTTCATCAAATCGAATGTTCCAACTCCGAGATGCTTGCTTCAGCCCATAAATGGACTTCAGAAGTTTGCATACCTTTCCAGCATTGTTTGGATCGACAAAACCTTCGGGCTGCATCATATACATGTCCTCAGTTAGGATTCCATTTAGGAAGCCGTCTTGACATCCATCTGCTATATTTCATAGTCAAAATGTGCAGCAATGGCTAGAATTATCCGTATAGATTTAAACATCGCTACGGGCGATAAAGTATCGTCGTAGTCAACTCCTTGAACTTGTCGAAAACCTTTTGCAACAAGCC
Source organism: Avena insularis (assembly GCA_023614405.1). Lineage (NCBI taxonomy): Eukaryota > Viridiplantae > Streptophyta > Magnoliopsida > Poales > Poaceae > Avena > Avena insularis. The sequence goes on along the minus strand of CM042691.1, from coordinate 202,767,359 downwards.
GAGCTTTATGGATGTGAACATTTCCATCCATATCAATCTTCTTCTTATAGATCCATTTGCACTTGATGGCTTTAAAACCATCAGGAAGGTCAACCAAGTTCCAAACTTGATTGTCCCCGATGGACTCTATCTCAGATCTCATGGCGATCAACCATTTCTTAGAGTCTGGGTCCACCATCGCTTCTACATAGGTCACAGGATCATCATTGTCTAACAATAATAATTCCCGCGCTTCGCGGAACCTCGCCAACCTTCGTGGTTGTGGTGGTTCTATTGCCACGGGTTCTTCAACTTGTTCTTCTACAATAGCAGCACTTGTAGAAGCATCCCCAACTGGCTCATCTTGAACTTCTTCAAGTCGCACCGACCTTCCACTTGTTCCCTTTGTGAGAAACTCTTTCTCTAGGAAAACACCGCTACGAGCGACAAACACTTTGCCCTCTTCTCGGTTGTAGAAGTAATACCGTAAGGTTTCCCTCGGATATCCCACGAAAATGCACTTATCCGATTTGGGTGTTAGCTTGTCCGACTGAAGTCGCTTGACAAATCCATCACAACCCCAAATCTTTAGAAAATACAAACTGGGATTCTTTCCAGTCCACATCTCATATGGTGTCTTAACTACGGATTTAGATGGTACCCTATTAAGTGTGAAAGCTGCCGTTTCTAGAGCGTAACCCCAAAATGATAATGGTAAATCCGACTGGCTCATCATAGATCAAACCATGTCCAACAAAGTTCAATTACGTTCGGAGACCCCATTTCTTTGAGGCGTTCCGGGCGGCGTAAGTTGTGGAACAATTCCGCAACTCTTAAGATGATCGCTACATTCGTGACTCAAATATTCACCTCGACGATCAGATCGCAAGGCCTTTATTTTCTTGCCACGTTGATTCTCTACTTCACTCTAAAACTCCTTGAACTTTTCAAAAGTTTCAGACTGATGCCTCATCAAGTAGACATAACCATATCTACTGAAATCATCAGTGAAAGTAATGAAGTAGTAATATCCTCCTCTGGCTGTCGTGCTCATTGGTCCACACACATCAGTATGTATGAGTTCCAACAAGTCAGTCGCTCTCTCGGGTAAACACGAAAAAGGCGATTTGGTCATCTTTCCAAGTAAATAAGCCTGACATGACTCGTATGATTCAAAATCGAACGAAGTTAGAATACCATCACCATGGAGCTTCTTCACGCGCTTTTCACTTATATGCCCCAAACGAAAATTCCATAAATAGGTAGGACTCAAATCATTAGGCCGAAGCCTTTTAGCACTAACATTGTACAGATGCATCATCAAGATTTAAAATAAATAACCCATTCACAATGGGAGCATTAGCCATAAACATATCATTCTTAGAGATTACACAACCATTGTTGTCACTCGCGAATGAATAACCATCCCTCATCAAACATGAAGGTGATAACATGTTTCGACCCATACTAGGAATGTAATAACAATTATTAAACTCCATAATAAATCCTGACGGAAGGTGAAGTTGAATGACGCCGACGAACAATGCAGCAACCCTTGCTTTATTTCCGACGCAAAAATCCACTTCGCCTTTCTGCACTTCTGTAGTCCTTATTAGCCCCTGCATCGAATTGCAAATATGAGCAACCGATCCGGTATCAAATACCCAAGAGTTAACATAGGAATCAGTGAGAAGAATGTCCACAACATTTACAACAAGCGTACCTGAGTTGGAAGTACTCTTACTTCCACTCTTCTTTAAAGAAGCCTGGTACTTGCTGCAGTTTCTCTTCCAGTGGCCATGTTCATGACAAAAGAACCACTCAGTGTCTTCTATAGGTCCAGCCTTTTGCTTGGGTGCAGACTTAGGGATCGTATCCTTAGCCTTTCCCTTCTTCTTCCAAGAAGTACCCTTTTTCTTGAAGCTAGGCTTGTTCTGCACAGCCATCACATGGCTATGCCCTGCACACTTCTTCATGTCACTTTCTGCTATTTTAAGCATCCCACATAATTCATTAAGGCCCTTCTCCACCCCATGCATATGGTAGTTCGAAATGAACTGCCCATAGATGGATGGAAGAGACGCCAAAATGAAGTCAGTGGCCAAATCTTGGCCTAGTGGAAAACCAAGCTTCTCCAAAGTCATCAGAACCAACCATTTTGATCACATGGGGGCCTACAATTGCTCCCTCTGCTAGCTTGCATTCGACAAATTACTTGGCAACATTGTACCTCTCGGTCCTTGCACGATCTTGGAACATGTCCTTAAGCGCTACGATCATATCGTACGCTTCCTGATCCTCAAACTTCTTTTGGAGTTCAGGTTCCATGCATGCAAGCATAAGACAACTAACCTCAAGAGAATCATCACATGCTCTCTTGTAGGCATTTTTTAGGCAGCAGATGCATTATCAGCAAGTTCATCGGGGATTGGGGTATCCAGAACTGTTTCCTTTTTATCAGACCTGAGAACAATTCTCAGGTTATGGACCCAATCCGAATAGTTTGTTCCATTTAGTTTATGTTTGTCAATAATCGAACGCAAAGAGAAAGGTGATGTAGTGTTCGGTGCCATTGATCTACAATAGAAAACATGCAAAATACTAAACCATGTAACCATGAAAGAGTAAAACATATTAAACAATTTAATAACATATACTCCCACTTAAATCAATATCCCTCTATTGATACTAAGTTATTCAAGATCCACAATTAACAAGTCGACTAGTGAGCTTTAGCATCACTGCTAGAAGACAAGGTAAATCGGTAAGTAACACTTGCTAATCATATCACATATGACTCTTGTTGTTGGGTGACATCTCTATGTCAAAACTAGGCGCCCAACCTTTATGCCCCAAGGTCCTTAACTGTTAAGATGACCTTGTCGAGCTCACCAACCCTTATGCATGTAGGTATCCAATACAAACCCATCTAGCCAAGGAAAACCGCGACACCCTAATTTCATAGGCCCACCAACGATTGTACAGGGCATAGGATGGTGCAAGGTTTGGTTGGGAGGGCATGGTTTAACTTAAACTTTCTGAGGGATTGTTCTACTTCTATCATCTAAGCATGCATAGTAGTAAAACACATAAGAATAGCATTCACATAGATGTGACACAGTATGGACCATTTTCTCATGGTGATCTCCATCGCCATAGAACCTGTCCACCATGATGATCTCCATCTTCATGTTCCATGTGAGCCATCCTCCAAGTGATGAGTCCTCCAAGAACTAATACAAGCTATTACTCCTAACAGCTAGTAATCAAAATTACATAGTATTGGGATCATCACTAGTTGGCACGCAGGCCATTACAATAAATGACAACACATATGGCTCCAGCCGTGTTGCCCTACTCACGACACGCAGGTCATGCAAATTTTCATACATGCATCACATACATATATGGGCCATACTGATCACATACATCCTGCAAAAACAAGTTATGCATAGAATCGCATTCTACCGGATCATGTGACATCACAACACCTAGTTACCTTAACGAGATACAAAAGGGGCTATGATTAAGTGGGTCTAGGGGGTCTCCCTCTGCGGGGTTCAAAGGGGCAGCGCCCCTCGCGGTATCTCCACAATTTTCTTTAAGGATTTTGATCGGCAAATCAAATTTACCATAAACCGACTATTGTTCCGATCCGATCAAACTCCTTTGAACACGATACATCGATTTTAGATCTAGGTTCCGATTCGACCAATCATATTAATCTTCGCGTGATTCAACAGGATTTATGTTTCACTGTCTACCCCGATGGCGGAAGCCGACCGGTAGGGGTAAGTCGTTCGACAACCTCAGAATCACGATCACAGAAAGCAAGATCATTGATCAATCCTGAACCACCGCAATATAAACGATCACATCATTCATATCAATCTGCATATCACCATATGCAACCATCCTGAACCTATAACTGAACAACATCGGCTCTGATACCACTGAAGGGATACGGGTAGGCTACACTAGCGCAAATCAAAAATTTCTACCGTGTATACCAGGATTACTGTTGCCATAGATCACGGGATTACCACTAGACGCGTAGTTGCGGAATTGATGAAGCGCATCGAGGTAGTGCAGGTGTTCCACGTCTCCTCCTTGTCCTCGTCCCGCGAGCATCTCCCCTTGCGTGGCTCGTCCAAGCGCTATAGACGCAGCGCCTCCGAGGTATCCACACGTACAGGGTGGAAGCATTAGACGCCGGACTGCTAGGTCCGCGCGTGAAACACAGGCGTGAGGAGTGGCGGCTGGGAATGATCTGAGGTCTAACTCTGGTCAGCTCGCCCCACCCTCTCTTATATAGGTGTCTCTAATGGGCTTCTACATTAGCAGCCCATTAGTAGCCTAAGCCTGGTCTAATTCGGATCCAATCCTCGTTAGGCTTCCAGCCCCTTAAGTGTGTGACCCTATATGTTCATATGCGTATAGACATGACACAAATACACTTATTCTATCAATAGTTGGTAGCAGCCTCTAGCAAGACGTGCCAACTCCTAAACACATACAAAGATCATATCGGACGAACCATCACAAGGTTTAGTACATGTCTTTCCCTTTGCCTCACGATATTTGGTCTAGATCCAAGCTAACCTTCCTTTCTCGATACCATGATTCGGAATCCCTTTACTAGGTTAACTCTTAACCCTATGTAGCACGGCCATGTATTTCTGGATCCGATCACTCGAGGGGCCCAGAGATATCTCTCTCAAGTAGAGAGGGGCAAATCCCATCTTGATTGACCATGCCTTGCATCATGCTTCAGGACAAACCCAAAAGCTACCTTTATAACTACCCAGTTACGATGCAGCGTTTGATAGCCCCAAAGTAGGTCGATCCACATCTCAAGTACATGCGACAATCTCAGGTCTAAGGACAAAATGTACACGATGTGTAGAGAGAGAGCTGCAACTAATTGCCAGTATCAGGTTGGGTCAGTCCAACCCCATGTTCATAACATGTGTCCACATCATTGGTTTGACATCTCCATGTCTATGACTTGCGAAACATAGTCATCAACCAATCGATGTGCTAGTTTAATATTCACGTGTGTCCTCACATGAACTCCGACTAGGGACAACTCTTAAATAACCATACAAGTAAAGAGTTTCACAAACAATTCACATAATTGCCAATCAATACAAGTTGCCTGATATGGATATTCAAGAAACATTACAATAACTCATGGATAAATATGAAATATAATCATCTCTATGATTGCCTCTAGGGCATATTTCCTTCACAACGATGTGCTCTGATACCATCTGTTGTGACCTTGGATCAATAAAGATCCTAAGTCCCTGTGATTTACATGCTAGTCCCTGGATCAATAGCTAGCACTCACAGTCGATGAATATCATGTAAAACACAAAGTCATTATTACACGGAGAATCCAGAGTATGAATTTCTTACAAATTTGCTTAGCATGAATCTAGCTCAATTAACAACGGAAACATCAAGCAGCTTGAGTCCATCAACGCCCTAGGCTTGTCGAGTGTAGACTCGCGATCCCTACGCACCTTTCAATCTTCGGATTCTGCACATAAGACGTGCAGCCAACAAGTTGGGTCAATACTTTGAATGTATTGGCAAACTACACCAAGGAAAGAAAAAGACTGACTCTACATGCAAGGCTAGTTTAGGTTGTGGAGTTCATTTGCTCAAAGCTAGTTTTCTTAAGGATGAAGAAGAAGATAAGAATTCCCTACTTTGTAAACATTTGTTTAAGTAGTATATGGTCGAACGGCACACGAGGATATTACTCACCAAGTGTCCAAACAACCTAACACTTGGATATTACTCACCAACTTCCCAAAACCCACCCTATAGAGATATGACTCACGCCTTGGGTTTTTAGAAAACTTTAAGTTTTGAAAGAGAGAGAGAGGAAGATCCTTCAGAGGCTCCATCCTTCAGAGGCTCAATGTTGCTCTGTTTCTGTGAACACGACTGATCGATCAGATTGCAATACTCTCGAGAGTTTGTGCACTTTACCCACAATCCATGATCAAATCCTTTTACAGACGAGACCATGGCGAGGCTTTCCCTTAGTAGCCCCTCTACCTTCTGGATCCAACCGTGCCAAGAACCTCCAAATGTTGGGACCAAGGTGAGGTTTCCCACTAAGTACTAGGCCAAGACAGAGCCCATATGTATTGTGGTTGCACTGGAAGCTTCTGAATTCTAAAACATGGAAGACTTCTTTGATTCCTGGGCATCCGTCCTCCACCAAAATCTTACTCGTTGACCCGACAACCGTTCCGCCCAGAAGAAAACTTAGTTTTATTTTGAAGTGGCATTGACAAGACAATATCGCTCAAGAGAGCCTTTATACTTATAAAATTTCTTGTCTTTCGAACCCCCAAACGGTACTTTATATATACATAGCATAGCAAGTACTTAGCAAAAACAGGGTTAACCTATTAGGAGGGGAAATCCTAAGTATAGAGCTACTCATGGCAAAATCATCACACTTGCAAAATAATACTAAGAAAAATTCTACCAGAATATCCTACACATGCATACTACAGAATTTGAAGATCACATGCATATAACCAAAACTGGGACAAAATTATGAACAAGTGGTGTAACTTTCCTTGATCCGAGCAGCACTCTACACAATAGTACTCCTCAGCGCACTCCGAACAATCTAACGAAAACACAACATAGCTCTAATCACAACTTGCACAAAATAATGCCATAGAAATAATATGTATGCATGCAACATAGTAAGTATGAAAGATTGTGTTCTAAATTGACCAAGGTAATCTCATTGGATTGCTAATGTGTTGGGGATGTTGTTAGTATTAATTCCCCACAGATTTTAATTAATTTGCATCATTACTTTAATTTATAGGCTCATACAAAGATCCAACCATCTAATTAGCCTCGAATCAGATCTAAAGATCCTAAGCAAGATATTATAATTTTAGTCAGTAGGTATTGTGAAAACAAGGCCAACGCAACAAGAAACAACTAAAACGGAGTTCTGATTTTTTTCTATGAATTAAATACTCCAATCTATAGATTAAATTCTAGACTGAAAATACTAATACAAACTCACCAAATTATTTCAGATTTCTTTTCTACTCCATTTTGTGAATCCAACGGTATATTATACGCGATTTTTGGCCAAACGGTTGAATTTCTATGAATTTCGCAAGTTTTAAATGCAATCTGTCAAATTAAAACTAAACTGGAATCAATCCGACCCTAATCAACACGTGTCGCGATGCTACTGGGCAGCGCGGGCAAGCTGCTGAGTAGGCGCTGATCTTGTAGCGTGCCTTCGGCGCAGTGCCATTGGCCGGTACCGCTTCGGCGGCCCTTCTAATCTGCTACGTAGAATCGCGATCGGACGACTAGGATTTGTTAGCGACTTACAGGCGGCGGTGACGTTGGGGATGACGGTGGCGGGCAGCGGTGACAACCCCGACGGTGGTCGTCTATGGTGCTCCGGCGGTCTTCTACGCAAGCGAAGAAGAGTACGTTAATCCCCGCCTCGTGCATATCCTCCTCGTCCGATCTTTGTCGTCTGTCGTCTCGGGTAGGGGCTGGTCGATGCAACTGGACGAACAAGGCAGCAGCGGGCTCCGGTGAGCAATTCTAGCGGGTATAAACTATGATTATGAATACATTAAATCTTTTATGGGAACTGATTAATTCCATGATATTAATACTAATTATGGGCTTGATTCTCAAGTTCTTGCAAAATGTTTTGAGGCTTTTTCCTCTTATATTGAAATTCCTAAAAATAAGTGGAATAAGTACCATGCACCTTATAAAGATGTTATTAATCAGGTTCCTGCTAGAAATACTAAAGTTTGTACTATTAATCATAGTTTGTCTGAACCTTATGCTGAGAAAATTCCATTTCTAGCTAAGGTAAAGGAACATTCTATGATAATTAGTTCGATTAACAAAAGTACGAAGAGAGCTATAGAGCCAAATGAGCAAATGAATATTGAACCTATGGTTGCCATTGTGAGAGACCATGTCACTAAGAATGTAGAATATGGGCACATTATTTTTTGTGAAGATGCTTCTAATATTGTGTCTCATCCTAGTAAAGCTAGGAAAACTAGTGTCACAGTGCTTTCTGTTAGAATTGGTGATCATTGCTATTATGGTTTATGTGATATTGGTGCTAGTTCTAGTGCTATTCCTTATGATCTTTATAGGGAGATTATGCATGAAATTGGTCCTTGTGAACTTGAGGACATTGATGTGGTCATTCATCTTGCTAATAAGGAAACCATTTGTCCAATTGGCGTTGTAAGAGATGTGGAAGTTCTTTGTGGTAAGATTAAGTATCCTGCTGATTTTCTAGTGCTTAGTTCAGCAGCTAGTAAAACTTACCCTATCATTTTTGGTAGACCTTTTCTGAACACTTGTGGAGCTATTATAGATTGTAAAAAAGAGAAAGTTTTGAAAAAGTTTGATCGAGAGTCTTATAAGTGTAACTTTTCCAAGTTTGTTAAAACTCCTTTTGAAAATGATTTGCCTAATGAGGATTCTAGAGTTGAGCAACTTGCTGCTATTGATCCTGTTTATGACCTTAAACCTCTTTTTGATAATTTTAAGTATTCTCACTCTGATGTTAAGAATGTTTCTTGTGATAGTTATATTGTTAACTTTATTAAAAGTTATAATGAAAGTTATTATGAGAGAGGGAAACATGGTTTATGCATCTCAATAATATTAAGTTTCCCCGCTTTATATTGAGAGCTTTGAAGTTGCATTTGTTTTGCCTTCCTATGCTAGTGTTCTTTGTTTAAATAATTTGTTTTCTCATGAGACTCCCTTGCATAGGAAGTGGGTTAGACTCAAATGTGTTGGATATTTGCTCCTTGATGCTCTCTATCATTTCAAATCCATATCCCCTATGTGAGCATCTTTGAAATTATCATGCCCATCTTAAAGGCTATAAAGAAAGAGATTTTGGAAGATAACCTATAAGGACCGCGGTTCTGAAAAGACCGAGGCCTCTATGTGACATGCCAATCCCTGGATCGGTTCATTGGCCCACAATAGAGTAAGATGAATAACATAGCAAAATATCCGTGTATCATGAATAACGATGATCCAGAGTACCATTATTACAATAAAAGCTTAGCCCAAAGCTAGCTCAAATTATTCAGGTAGCAACATAAATAAAGCGAATCCTCCATTCTTCAAATTGCCCACAAATGAACAAGTGCCGAGTGGAGTACCATGGCCTATATCGATTAATCAGAATCGGAATAACCCGCAACATAAAACGTAGCAGCCCCGAAGGGTCAATACATGGAATGTATGGCAAGTAGAGCTAGTAAATGGAGACAATAGTACTAACATCTACATGCATATTTGGCAAGTGGAGCTATGTCTGGCTTGCATTTGCAAATACCTTTGTCCTACTTTCATAAACAGTTTTTGATTTTCTTTGAGAAGATCCCAATTAAGTTAACCCAACAACATTAAAACAATTATGAAATTGGAATGAGCGAGAAACATGTCATGGAATCAATATCAAGCAACTCAGTTGTCCATAACCGGGGACAAGGCTAATCGATTAGATTATACATGCTGCAGCGGTTAGTACACTTTACCCATGTGACTTGGCCAGCCCAGCACGTACCATCACTCTCATTTTGGGTGATGATAGGGAGAAGTCCAAGTTGAGACCGTTCGGGAAGTAGCTCCCCAATCCCGACGCGCACCGGTCCAACCTACCAAAATTCTACATCTCTGGATACGCGGGTTCGGGTCACCACAACCTACTAAGTCCAACCAACCGCCCATTCCATTATTGGCACATGGTTGTACACGTAAGCTACACAATAAAGAAGCCAATCATTCTCTCTTGATACCTGGGTGCCTTTCCGCAATGAAACCACCAAAAATTATCAATACCATCACACCCAGGAGATTCATTGATTAAGTTGTTTTAGTTTTTGCAAAACAACTCATTTAGAAACAACTTTCAGTGATGTAACCCAGCCCTCGTTCATCAAAGCATGGCTAAGAACATCTACCAACGGTGGTTCATCTAGAAGGAAAGTCCTACCACATAATAGGTCATAGCATAGCGATAGTATCATCCTACACATGCATCTACAAAATACACGACAATGCATTGAAAATAGTAGGACGATATCATGAACAAAGTAGTATCTACTTGCCTTGCTTGTAGTGGTCGGAAGAACAATCCACACACGAGCAAGCGTTGCACTCGTCACAATCTACACGATACAATTGCAATCATAAACAAACAATCCACAAGCATATGCAACAAAGATGATGCATGAATGCAAGTACGACAAGTGAATTGGTGCTACAGTTGCACCACATAGTCCTAATCAATAATACTACTAATTGCATGCATGGAAAATAGTTTTAGCGCGAGGAAAACTAATAGACAAAAGTAATGTTCAAAACTAGAGCTAGAATTCAAATAATTCACTACCGGTAGTATACTGTTTGTAAAATCTTGGGAAAATTCTACCGCATAGGCATCGCTGATTAGAAACAGTACCAATTGTAATTACTCAAAAAGGAATTATAAAACTCCCCGAGTAATTAAAACACTGCAGAAAGCCACTAGACAGTTTCTGCAGAAGTTTTCACTGTAAGCCTATCCTTTTAATTCACTATGAGATTCCCCTCGTTCCACTGAATTCAGGGACATATCATACGCGATTTTTGGAGCTACAGATCTTTTTCTATGAATTTATTACTCCGAAAATGCCTCTAACTAGTTTGATTAAACTGTACTAAACCTTGTTGCAAAAGCCTGAACCAAAGGTACAGCAAGATTCTACAGGACTCACTGGATCTATACATATTTTATTTGCAATTTTTGGCCAAGCGGTTTAATTTCTACGCAATTTACAAGATTCTACCGAAATCTGTCAAGTAAAAGGATTAACGAAATTAACCAGTCAACTGTGTCTGTTGACTGGTCAACGCGTCTGCTGACTGGGCGCTGACTGGGCGTCTGACTAGTCAACGCCTGAGTGCTGACCAGACAACGACCGATCTGAGCCGCTGATCTGAAATCTGACGGTGACTGCAGGCTTACCGGAAACGAACGGCGAAACGGACGGCGACGAGTCTCGGACGGTGCGGCGATCCGTTCCGGCGTCGGTGACTTTCCTGCGCGGGTGTAAACGGTCAGCGCAATGGATTAAAACGGTCACGCAACGGCGATGGCGTTCGGCACGCGTGCATGCGTGTATGCGCGCGTGTGTGTATGCATGCGTGTCGCGTCTTGGCGGCAACATGCCAGCGTCGTGAAGCGGCGGCGCTTCTGGCGAAATGCGCAGCATAGCAGCATGAAGTGCTTTGGCGGCGTAGGGGCGGCTGCAGGCGGCGCGGATGGCGCGGCTTGGCGGCGGGGTCGCGCGGGTGGCGCGGGTGGAGGGCGGCGGCTGGCATGAGTGGCGTGGCGCTGAGGCGGCTTCGGCGGCGAAGCGGTGCGCGAGCAGCAGGCGAGGCGGCGGCGCGCGAAGAGAGAGGGAGAGAGGCGGCGGGGGTACCTGCTGGGAGGAAAAGCGACAGCGGCGGCGATGGCAAGCGGCCAGCGGCGAAGCGATCGCGGACAGGAGGCGGTGGCGGGCCTGGAGCGAGGCGAGTAGGGGCGGCTCGATCGCGGGCAGGGCGGGGTCGGCGGGCACGGTTCCCGAGGCCGGGGTAGGTCCACCTTAAGTGGCCCTCTCGCAGAAATCTAAACTGATTCGGCGCGGAGTTGGTTTCGGACTCAGTAATCGGTCCAAAATTCGCACCGTTTTCCGATCTTTTCATAAAATGGCCGCAACTTCTTCGTACGAGCTCCGAATCGAGTGATTCTTGCTCCTACGGTTTCGTAGAGTCGAGGGGAACAATCTAGAGTCAAGGGTTGGACGAAACCACTAGGCTACAAGGGTGGACAACGCAAGTCCTACTAAAGTCTCCCGTAGGAGCCTCGTAGCAAAATAAAATAGGGTTTTGCAAATAGCGTTTCGCCGAACCTTTTCACTCGACGGTTTTGCATGCAAAAGTATGATGCAATGATATGAATGACATGCAGAACCAAATCTAAAATTTGGGATGTGACACAACCCTTTTAGTTTGCTTTTGGATTTTGTTTTGTTGAGTCTTGGAAGTTATTACCTCAGTAATAACCGCTCCTTATCCTTTTTGTTTTGGTTTATGTGTCAATATCAACCTCTTTTCCGAAATAGATGAGTTGTGAGAAGTTGCTATCCTGGGACAGTTTTTTGTGCTGCATTGTAAAAATCCGTGAGAAGTCTCGGTACATCAAATGGAGCTTTAATTTTCTATAACTGTGCTCCCAGTTGTTATCCAACTTTCATTAGTTCAGCACTTTTTTATTTGAGTGGTAGAAGATTTTCGAAAAAATCCATATTTACGTGTTGGTCTGTTTTGACAGATTTCTGCCGTTATTTGCATTTGCCTCTTAAATCGATTTCCTTTTGAATTATCTTTGGGTTTTTGAAAGGAGTTGTTTCAGTGGTCTTTGTTTTGATGGTTTTCAGTTGAAATTTGAACCCAAGGGTTTATTGTTTTTGTACACACTAATGTTGCTAATAAAGATTGTGTGGAGCTTTGTATGAAAGGAACTTTCAAGTATTAGAGAGAAGGGATCGACAGAGTCCGTCCGCGAAGAGGTAAAGGTGCCAAAAAATAAAGGTTCGTGAAAAACTCTTTTCTTTATATTTATGATATTTTTATTACATATGGAAGGTTACGAAACGAAACAGAAGAGGAAACAAAGCCCGGGTGGGCCACACCCACCAGGGGCGCGGGCCCTAGCTGGCCGCGCCACAAAGGGTGTGAGCCCCCTGGACTCCGTCTCCGCCCCGTTTTTGTCTTGTATTGTTCCTTATGTTGTAAAAATTCGTAATATATAATCACCCGGACCCCCCGAGGTTCGTATATCGTGTTCTCGTCGTGTTTTCGTTTCGATCTATTTCTATCAGGAAATCTTCTCAAGTTTAGAGCACCATGGTCTCCGCCAATGACAAGGGAATGAAGCCCGTGGAAGATCTTCAAGACCCCAAGGAGGAGGATGAACTCTTGGTCGAGGATGAATAAGAAGTGAAGGAGGACGAGCGTTCGGACACCCGCGCTACTGTTGCAAGCATTGAAGTGATGAGAAACCCTATCAAGCTCAGGAGGACAGCATAGATGTCTATAGGAGGGAAACCTCCGCACCATATCCTCTCTCCACGGTCATTTCCTCCACGCACCAAGAACTCCTTCCATACTCTTATACATGAGCAAAAATTCCAAGAGGTGCCCAAAGGGAATTTTCCCTTTGTTTGGGATTTTCCTCGTTCTAACAATGCATGGAAGGAACACTCTAAAGAAAGAGTAGGTTGGTTTGCATTGTGGAAGTATCTCTCCCTTAGTTGGTTATCTATGTATCCCTTGGTGTGAGTGCCTTTATTAGAATATTAATGAGAAGTTTCATCTCTTACATTTTACACTTCTTATTTTGGTTTTCAATTTCTATTATATGATTGATCTTGTTGATCAGTATTGGTATCACTTTGGGAGCATCAATTAGATCTAAATTGGTTTTGGCAAACCGAGCTCTGGACAGTAGCAACACTTTTTGAGGTTTCAAAGGAAGAGAGAAAAGCACTTACACGTATTTTGTATCATTTATTTTCTTTCTTGATTGGCTCATAAGCTTAGTATTCTTTATTTAAGATCTTTTGTGTCTTTAAGGAAGATTGCATGTTTGACTTTATCACTTGTATGTTTGGTTGTTTGCTTCAACTCTTTTGCTTGCTGCCCAACCTTGCTAGCCAAAAACCTGTTTTGAGAGGGAATACTTCTCATGCATCCATTACTTTAAACCAAAACCCTGTGCCATTTGTGTCCACCATATCTACATATTAGCATTGTTGCCAAGAAAATTCTCAAGCTCCATCTACCTTTCAAATTAAAAACTATTTTGTTATGTGAAAACTAGTTAGTAAAGCTCTCGCGAACTTGATGGCACACCTTATTTTCCTTTCCTTGATAAACTTGAACCATTTCATCATCGAAGTTGTATATGCTTGCATCTATACGTTGGACTTAGCAGAACCGTGCTATCACGGGGAACGCCTTCAACATTGTACATGTACATTGTATACAGTTGATATCATGCTCTTTTGTTTGCGGATATCGTCGGTGTGAAATAAAAGGGGAGATTGTATGTCCATGGAGCTATATACATTGTGTTCGAGAAACGCCTGGGCCGCTAGCCTAATACATGCCTAATCATGGTGGAAACTTGCAGCATAACCATAGTGAGCAATCTATGAAGCATCCTCAATAAAAACCTATGCAAATAGCAAATAAAAAGATTGCTGAGATGCTCACTGTCTGCTTTCCTTGTCAGTTTCATTATGGGATACCTCATGTATCATGTGCAAGGGGTACCCCATTGGCGGTTCTTTATGATACACATGTACTTACTATGACAACAACTTACCGGTAACTAAATTTGAGTAGCATGAGGAGCGGCCTTTGCACTCAAGGGACATGAGATTGCCAACTTATATTTCGTCAAGCATATACTCCATCTTTGTAAACTTTAACCTTAATCACATCAAGATGCTTATGATAGGGGCAATGAGAGATCAAAGCTAGTAAGTACCATAATCTTTTGAAAGCTATTTATGAACTTGAAATCCCTGCTTCCCTCTATGAAGGGACTTTATTCTACTTCTAAGTTGAGTCAGTAAACCTATTCCTCTCTATCTCTAACAAGCTTTTGAGTTGTTGTGTTTGAGTATTAATTTGAAATCCATCATTGTGAAAACCCTTTTATGTTTGAGCAAAGAGTACTCCTGTTGTAAACTTCTTTAAAAAAGCTTTACTTGAAAACTGTTTACCAACTGTTCTCTGAACAAGAACAAAGTTTGCCAATCCCAATTATGATATGTCCTTATACATCTTTATTGTGACTCCCATACTTGCTGCAAGCTAAGTTATATAATGGTGATTTGCTTTCTTATATGAGTTGTGTATTGAAAAGTGTGATGCTTCTTGTCCGTATTCTTTTTATCGACACTTCACTCCATAAACCCGTAGACATGTTCTTGATCTCAGTATTAAGCAGGGACAAGCGAGGTCTAAGCTTGGGGGGAGTTGATACGTCCAATTTGCATCACCATTTTATATCATAATTTGCCTCTATTCATTGATATATGTCGTATTAAGAGGTGTTACTTATGTTACATTCATCTATTTTTGCATGTTGGATGACTCTTGGAGGATGGACGCCCGAAGTCAGGATTTTGATGGAAAAAAGAGATGTTTTGATGCAATTTAGCGAAGATCGGAATAATACCAGAAAAATTATGGAAAATTATATTTTCTCGGAAGATAAAGAATGCCAGAAGGGGAGGCGGAGATGGGCCACAGGGTCCCACACCCCCCAGGCGCGGGCCACCCCTGGCCACGCCACAAGGGGGTGTGGCCACCCTGGCCCACCTCTGGCTCCTCCCTCTCACATATATGTTATCCTCGAAACCCTAACACCTGGGGGCGACCGAGAAAGATTACGCCGCCTCTGTAGGGCGAAAAACACCGAGAGAGAAAGAGCTCACTGGCAGACAGTTTTCTGCCAGGGAAATTCCTTCCCAGAGAGGGGAGATCGTCGCCATCAACCCCATCATCAAGCTAGACTTCATAGGGATCATCATCATCATCCACACCATCATCACCACTATCACCATCATCACCACTCCATCCCGCTATAACAGTTGTGTTGAATCTTGCATAGTTCTTAGGAGAAACTTTCCCGGTGTTGATTACTATTGTAGTTGATGCTTGTGAGTGGAACCGTTGAATTATGTTCAGATTGTTATCCATCATTATATCATCTCTGATCTTGATCCATATGATGTCTAGTGAGTAGTTCGTTTAGTTCTTGAGGAGATGGGAGAAGTCATGTTGTTAGTAGCGGAGTTGTGTTGAGATATTATTCAATGGTTTGATATTTAAGTTGTGGTGCTATTCTTCTAGTGGTGTCATGTGAACGTCGACTACATGATACTTCACCATTTGTGGGACTAGGGGAATGCATTGTGTATTTGGCAACTAATTGTGGGGTTGCCGGAGTGACAGAAACCTAAACCCCCGTTAGGAAACCATTGCACAAGGGAGTGTAGGATCTCAGAGTTTATGGTTGTGGTTAGGTTTATATCTTAATTGCTTTCTTGTAGTTCCGGATGCTTGGAAGGGGCTTAATCATAAGTATGTATTAGTCCAAGTAAGGGCGGTACATTAGCACAGGTTCACCCACAAAACACTTATAAAACCAAAGAAGACTACTCAGCTATATGAAGCAAAATCACTTGACTGAATTCCCATGTGTCTTCGAGAACGTTTGGTCCTCATTAGTATTTCCACTGTCTTGTCCTTTGCTAAGAAAGGATTGGGCCACTTGCTGCATTTATTTGCTGTTTTTATTTACTTGCACTTTATTTTGTTGCTTATCAGAAAACCCCTAAAAATCCGTTTGCTAGTACTTATAGAGAACTCTTGAGCCAGTTTCACTAGTCCGCACCTTCTGCTCCTCGTTTGGATCGACACTTCTATTTATCGGAAGTACTACGATACACCCCCTATACTTGTGGGTCATCACCGACAAGAGCGCTGCAATGACACGAGGTGCACCCGAGGGCGCTGCAACCCGCGCCAAGCCACAAGCACGGTGGCCATGGAAGAATAAACAACCCTAGCGCCACCACAAGGCCACCAAAGCCGCGACATAGCACCACAGTGACGGCACAACACCACATCACTGATAACCACCAAACCCTAGCATTTAGGGTGGAGATGGCCTGGCAAGGAGAAGAGCCCAACGACGAATCGAGCAGGACTAGTCAATGGAGAGGCATCGACTACCTCATCACGCACCACGGCGACGGCCGGTGAGACCCGTGGGGGCCAGAATCGCATGGCGGCGACAACGAAACGCCACGGCGGCGGGAGAGAGATAAGGAGAGACGTGAGCGTGAGAGAGGAAAAGTGTGTACTAGGACGGTACGGTCCAGTACCACTCGAGTGAGTGGGTTTGACTAGCCCAACTAGGACAGGTCAGGGCTGGGCCAGCCCAATGGGTTAGGTCCAGATTTTAAAAGGAAAAACTAAATAATTATTTAATGACCAAAATAACCCTAAAACTAAATAAATCTCTTAGCAATAATATAAAAATCTTAAAAAATGCAAATAATATATCCCCAAGTTCATAAAAATATAAGCTACCCAATAAATTAAAGAATTCTATTTTTAATAGAATAGATTTAGGTTAAATATTTTAATAATATATATTCCTTAAGGAATTTTATAAAAACAAATAAAATACCTATAAATAAATAAAATTTGCGTTTATCATTCTAAATTAGTATAGTATTAAATTCGTATTTAAATTATCAAAATAAAATCTTCTAAATTAAAATGTTTATTCTTAAAAGAATATTAAAAAATAAGAGTTAAAAAATTAAATAAAAATAAGATTTAAGCTCTTATAATATTATATTATACCACAAAAATATTAAATCATTAAAAATCTAAATACTAAAGCTCAAAACCAAAAATAGGATTTATAAGCTTCGGGGTTCTCTCCCCTACTGTTTTCCCCTCAAGAAATAACTAGGATTTATAATAAAACTTAAGTGCAAACCATTAAGTTTATAATACCACTTTAGAACTCTAAATTTAATTTAAACCAACAAAATTTAAACTAATCCTTCACTGATATTAAGGGTAAGTGATCTTAATACTTTAATCATGTTTAACATGACTTTAAACCAAAACACATTATTAAGATCATCCAAATTATAATTTCCTTACTAAGTTGCATATTAATTTCATAATAGCAATAAAAATTTAAACTAATCATTCACCTAAATATAAAGTGAATGATTACACATCCTTAAGCATACCTATCATCACAGTAAAACATGGTAATAGTTAAAACATGGTACTCCTTAAGTTTACTTATACTTTGAAAGTTAACTTTAGTCTCAAATTTTATGATAATCATATCTAAAAACTATTTATATTTTTTTATGGTTTGTTTGAATTAAGACATTAGGTATCTCAAGTCCAAACTACCTGAGCAAACAAAAATAAAATTGATTACATTCTGTTAACCATAAATATTATTTAAACCTTTTCTTCAAAAATATTCGTTTTGCCACTTCAAACAATGACTATATAATAATCTCTTCCAAATCCATAAATAACCATTTGGATTCCTCTCAAAAACACCAGATTGAAATCATCACCACTCTTACATTACTTCATACTCTATTTTTATACCTTAGATGTTAAAACTCAAGTTCATTATAAACACATCTATTTGCAAAGTAAGCATTAAAGATAAATTAACTCTTAAGAAAATCACCAAAGTAAGCAATGTAAGCCAAATAGTTAGGTGCTAATATTATTAGCATGATAGTTATGAGTTGATTATTTCTGGTTCTTTGTTAAAAAATTATTTCTCTCTCTTTAACCAAGAGTGTTCTCTGGATGTTTTGTAAAGAGTCGAGTTGTAACCTATAGTCATTTCTTGGCCTGCTGTGTTTCTATTGTGCCACTCTGAGGGATATAATACTAGTGAACGGTGTTTCATTGGTGTTATGTCAACAACTATAGTACACTACATCATGCAGTGGTATGCTGGGTCACCGCACCGATGGACCCTTAACGAAGACCGGCGAGGTATATATATGACGTCCGGTTATTATTAGATATATGATGTCCGGGAGGATCTGTATATACCGAGTTTTATATATATTATATTCATGGATGTTTCTTCTCATAGGCCTACACATCGAGCAAAAATTCCAAACGAGGCCCGGCAAAAAAGTTGGATGCGTGTAAGAATTATACAATTACAGCAGTATCAGCACTAGGCAAACTTTTGGATCCCGAAAAGGCTAAGATTGTGTTTGTACAACAATGTGGAGTTATGTTTATGGATCGGATCCCAATAACCGTTCGAGAGTGGCATAAGGCCAAAGGGGTGGAAGAGAGTGAGTATGTCGCCAAAAGGTACAAAAGGGTCTTTGGAATGACCTCATGGCACATTTCACCCTGCTAGAATATGAGGATGATTCTGAGACAGTTGCATTGAGGAAGAAAGTCAAGGAGTGGGATCTTAAGAAGATGGCCGAACTATTCTGGAACTGGAAGAAATCATTATGGCTAAACTATCAGATGGACAAGACTGCTCCAAAATTTGAAGGCTATCTAGCGGAGGAGTAGCCTTAGTGGGATGCATTTGTGAAGTACAAGAAGTCAAAAGATTCTAAGAATAAGTTAGAAAAAACAAGAAAAATGGTGTGAAAAATAAATATCACCATCGCCTAGGACCAGGGGCTACGCGACTGCCATGCCAAAGTGTGATAAAATAGAGAAAGAGGTATGTGAAAAAGGGGTAATTCCAGAACTAATGCGCGAAGAATGTGATTTGAGGGCAAGAAATTGGTTCCTTGGGCATGTGAGTGAGTATGACGAACTTACAGGGGACCTTGTTTGTAGAGACGGGATTAGGATACCCATGGAGACATGGCTGAAAGTGGTGAAAGATATTAAAGAGGGGAAAACAAAGTTCTGTCCCGATAGAGAGAAAAACTTGCTGAGAGAGGTCATCGGAAATGACAAACACAGAGGACGAGTACGAGGCCCTGGCCCTATTTATACGTGGGAGATTGGGTTTCCCAAAGATAAAGGTACTTATAGAAGCCGAGCAAGAGAAAAGCAGCGACGGGAGGAGGAGGATGGAGACAGGTTGAACCAATTTCTAGCAAGAATTTACAAGCAGTAGCAGCAGATTGACGAACTTAGAGGAGTAGCGCGCCTACAAGATCCTACACTCAATATTATCGTTGACCCATATCAGTGGAGAAGCATCATCGCTGAATCGGAGGTCCCGTCTGATGATGCACCTATGATTTATGGAGGTTCCGGCTACCCCATGGATGGAATTAAGGAGCAGATATCTTGTGAGATCCAATAGAAGGTGAAGAACATATCCGTGAAGGTGGCGGTCGGATGTGCTTTACCTTGTGCACCTGACGCACGTTGGCATGGTCGTGAAATTCTAGCTGGCTATGCTAAAGTCGGGGTGGATTAAATCGTAATGGGGTGGGACTCAATTGAGCTTGACATTGATACGTCCAAAACGTATCTACTTTCCCAAAAAAATTCCTAATGTTTCTCCTCTAACTTGCGTGATTTGGATACAACTAACACGGACCGACGCTGTTTTCAGCAGAATTACCTTGGTGTCTAGTTTTTGTGAAGAAAATCAACTATCAGGAAAACTCTTGGAAAATATGCCAAAAATCCTATTTCACCAGAAGACTCACGGAGCCAGCAGATGAGACGAAGGTGGGCCACGAGGGTCCCACACCCCCTGGCCGCGAGGGTCAGCCCTAGTCGCGCCTGGGAGGGGTGTGGCCGCCTCGGGCATCCCCTCGGCCTCCCTCTTCGCCTATAAGTTTCCTCTTGACCTAAAAACTTAAGGGGGTGTCGATAGTTTCTAGAGGCAAGATCCTCTGCGTCGCCACCACCAGAAACCGCGATTCGGAATCAGAAACTCCGTTCTGACACTCTGCCGGGAGGGTCATGCTCTGGCGCATGCTCGGCATGGTCTCTGGCGGTCTGGGCGCGGCTTGTGCGCGTGGTCCAGGGCTTGGCAATGCTCGCGGCTGGAACAGGTAGTGGCGATGGACGGTGGGATGCCTCCTAGACAAGGTTGGCAAGGCTAGTTCTTCCTCTAGCCTGCTGTCCACAATGGGGTGACAAGGGGGTGCTCGGATGTTCACCATTGATGGAAATGGCAAGCTCACAGGGGTGCTAGTCCTTAGTTAAACTTCCTAGATGATCTACTGAGATGTGTGTGAGCTAACTAGGGAACAAGTTAGGCCAATTTTACTGCACACTATAGTGTTTGATGTTTTTTTGATTTGTGTCTGCCACTTGTTTGATGAAATGTCCGCATGAACTCAAGTTTTGAATTTTGAAAAGATTTTTGGTGGGTTTGCTAGATTGGTGCTGGTGAGTCTGCAGATGCTTGGGTTTTGAAAGTTGAGCTTGTTTGAGTGGTTTTTGAAAAAGTGGGATCTTCCCATATGATAAAGATTCAATTTTGACTTGTCATTTAAACTATGCAGTTGAAAGTTTCTGGATGATCACAAAGTGGGCCTTGATACCTTGTTATGAGTACATTCAAGGGGTGCAAAGATCCAGAAAAGTTTCTGTTAGGTTATGAAAGTTTGAGACAGCTAAAGTAGGCATGGGAGTTAAATTGGCCAAAATGACCATTCATTTCATATATGTGTTTTGATTTACTTGTCTTTAGGAAAGGTGTGGGAAATGTTTTAGATGATGTTTATTTCACCTAAGAAACATTTTACAAGCAATGAAACAAACAAACAAGGTGGTTTTAAATGATTTCAAAATCCATGTATACACATATGCATGCATTCATAATTTCATTTAGAGAAGTTTTTGTTAACCCTAATTTTGATGATTAGAATTTGATGATCCAAGCTTAGTATTTTTGGGATGTTACAGTATCGTATGTAAGTGGTTCATTCGATCGCAAAGTAATCGTAGAAATATGTGGGAGCCATATGAATTTCCAGATTCCTCTATTGGTTATTGTTCGGAGAAGTGTCTCGATCATGTCCGCATAATTCACGAACCGTAGGGAGACACACTTAAGGATTCGACGTTGTTTGAGTAGTTATGGAATGATGAGAAAGATACCAAATGTTGTTCGGAGTCTCGGATGGGATCCGGGATATCACGAGGAGATCCAGAATGGTCCGAAGAATAAGATTCATATAAGGAAAGTCCTGTTTCGGGGTTGGAGAATGGTTCCGGTGTTTTCATCGGGAATGTTCTAGAAGGTTCCGGAATGTCCGGCACTCTGAAGGGGAAGGGTACATGAATGTGTCATACCAAGTTGGAATGATTGCATCATGTACTAGGTGTCATCGCTGAACAAAATAAAGGGTTTAATCAAATCCTAGTTTGAAAAAGTCAAACGCCAATTTGAAAAGTCAAACGTCTATTTTGGGAAGTGGAGGGGAAGGTGGAAACCGAGTTGGGGAGGAGTTCCTCCCCTCCACCGCCGGCCCCCTTGGGAAACCGAGTTGGGGAGGGACTCCCCTCCCCTGGCGCGGCCTCTCCACCTTTATAAGGAGGGGCGGGGCTGCCCCTCCTAGAACCCAACACCTCCACCCGCAAACCCTAGCCCTAAGCCGCCGGCCCTCCTACAGCCGCCGCCGCCCTAGGGCAAGCCGCCGCCGCCACCTATCTAACCCTAGCCGCTGGCCAAGCCTCCTCCTTGGTGTGTCTAAACCCTAGATCACCGAGGAGCTCTCTCATAGTCCACCATACTCGCTGCGGTGGCGCTCTGCCAACGGTGTTCCGGCCATTCTAGGAAGCAAGAGAAGGGTACGAGAGGTTCACTGGGTTCATCGTGGCGAGATGATGCTCGAGGTGGTCGTGGGAAGGCCAGGGGCGCATGGACGCGACGTCGATTGCTCGTTGGAGTCTCTGTCATCGTCGTTCAGGTACTGTTGTCAACGGATCCGAGGATACAAAGCATGATAAGAAAATAAAATGGTGGCTTTAGATGCGCACGGGGACGATGGATGCAGGAACATCATCCAGAGAGAAAGCGGAGGATGGAACCTACCGGGAAAAGCTCGTCGGAGTTGAAGCAGACAATAAGGACGCATGGGCGAGGTTGTTGCCAATGTTCTGGGCGCGCGCGTGCACGCAGAGGCTACTTGAAGGTGCGCGAGACGATGGGGATCAAGATCGTGTGAGCCAGGGGCAATGGGGTGGTCGGGGATGGCCGGAATCGGCGCGGAGGCTTGTCGGAGCAGCGGCGGGGCAAGCAAAAATTAGCGTATCCTGGTGGCTCTCTGGAAGCAGTGTCTGAGGGGAATGGGAGGAAAGAAGGAGGTAGTTAAATGGGCGAGGTCCCGGGGCAGAATTAGCGCAGCAATTACATGAATTGACGCAGAGGAGGAACAGTAGGAAACGGCCGGGGAGAGGGGGAGGAATTGGTCACGCGAGGGGGTGAGGAAAACGATGCTGATGTGTCGTGGGTCCACGGGGTCAGTGAGATGAGGCGGTACGAGAGCGGGTGAGAAAATAACGGCCAGGAAGAGAGAGTAGCCCGTGTGGGCTTGCTGTTGGGCTGGGGCTGGGGTAGGTTAGTTTGGTCGAATTGTTTTCTATTTTTTTATTCTCTGTTTCTTTTTCTTTTTTCCATTTTATTTTTTGTTTTCATTTGATTTCAAATGATTTAAACAACCATTTGATTTCAAATATTTTCGAAACATTTTCAGTAGGTTTATACTGTTTAATAGTGTGTTTTAAAAAGTCCACCTTGAATTAATTCAAATATTTTATTACGATTTACTATTTATTTTAATTGGGCATTTGTCTTTATTTAAATAAAATAAAATATGGTTCAAACCATATTATTTTATTCAAATAATTCTTTTATTCTTTTTAAGTTAATTAGATAACTTTTAATTCTTTTTGGCAATTTCAATTAATTTTCTCATGATTTGATTAATCATTTATATTAGGAATTTTGTCTTCATTCAAATAAAATTGAATATGGTTAAAAGCCCATATAATTTTATTTAAATAATCTTTAATCCTTTATTTTTAATTGGATTATCTTTATTCCATTTGCTTATGGATTTGGCCAAGATTTAAATTGTCTTTGCAATTATTTCTCATTTAATTATTTCTTTCTTATCTTATAAAATCCATGTATTTTTATTTATAGCTCCAAAATTGGTGATTCCAATTTGTATAATTTTATTTAATATTTATTTATATTTTAAAATCCTTTTAGGATTATTTTGCTCACAATTTTGGTATTGTTTTAGTTAGGATCTTTATTAGCTTTGGAAATTATTTCCTTTTAACTCATTAAATTCATAAGTTTTTATCCATGGCTCCAAATTAAATGAAACCAATTTCCATGGTTTTATAATATTCTTGTTTATCAATTTTGATTATTCAGAAGTGTTTGTTGCTGAATTTTTGTATGGATCAAATCCATAGTTTTGGAGTGATGTTGAATATGATTTATTCCATTAGGGTTTTAGGGTTTTGGTTTAACTTTTCCCAAGTTCTTTAAAATCAATATTATTTTCATGCAAAAATGCATTTGATTCTTTGAATATTTTTTTGGTGCTTTCTTATTAAAATTTTGTTCAAGTAGGGTTTTTTGATGTTTCCATTTAGAAGCAAAAAGTTTCTTTTCACCCTAAATTTCAACAATTAATTATTTTGTTTATTTATTTTTCACATTTCAAAATATGGAGAATTTTCGGATGTGACATCTTCGGCTTGGATTCGTATCGTCGAGGTCTACAACCCAACAGTCTTTGATATTTATTTTGAGAAGTTTGAAAAAATCACTTTTCCAACATCTCAAATGGCTAAGTCTAGTCCCTCTAGCTCCTCCATACTATGCTATCTTTGTTACTTTTGCGTTTGCTTTGTCCATAATCATCATCAAAACCTACACACATGTCAAAGACAAGAGACAGTGAGAAAATTCTACCTAAACTACCAAATGTGCAAAGCTCATATGGAATGTAATGAAAACAAGTAATCATGCATATCAGTCATAGCAATAGTTAGATGGTGTGTGATATGATAGGAAAATCACACAATTTATATAGCTAAAAAGTGTTATATTATCATAGCCATCAACTAGCAATAGGTAAAAATTATCAGAACCATCCACTAGATTATGCAGTGTTTGTTCTCATATCTTGCATATAGATCTGGGCATACAAAGAAAATAATGCACATCAACCAGATCCATCTACCCTTCCACTAGATTTTCATCTAGGAGGATTGCGCTACTAGGAAAAAGGCTGATTCGTGGCGCACCTATTTTGGCCATCCGTGGGGCACTACGGGTGTGCCACAAAGCGTACTAGGTGCTGCGCCACGCTTCTGAAATGAGAACTGTGGGGCACTAGGTGATGTGCGTCACGCATATGAAAAATCTAGCCATGGCGCACTAGGTGCTGTGCGCCACGGATACAAATTTCAAAATTCAAAAAAAAGTGGGAGATCTGGATCTCGTCGGTGCTGTCGCCATTAGTGTCGTCGCTCGTCAGAGAGGAGATTGCAAGAAGGAGGAGGAGAGAGCCTGCCGTTGCCGTCGGAACTACAAAGAGGAGGAGGTGGTGGTGGAGGAGGAGGAGGAGAGAGCCCGCTGTCGCCATCGTCGTTGTCACTGCAAGGAGGAGAAGGAGGAGGAGGAGAGAGCCCGCCGTCTCCATCGTCGTTGTCACTACAAGGAGGGGGAGGAGAAGAAGGAGCCCGACGTCGTTGTCGCCATTGCAAGGAGGAGGCCGCCATCACCATGTTCACTACACGGAGGAGGAGGAGGAGAAGAAGGAGAGGAGAAGGAGAAGGAGGAGGAGGAGGAGAAGGAGGAGGAGAAGAAGGAAAGGAGAAGGGAGGAAAAGGAAAAGGAAAAGTAGAAGGGAGGAAAAGAAAAGAGAGAGAAGGGGAGGGAAGAGGGGTAGATGGGCAGCGTGGGGATTCAAATTTTGAATCCCGCCAAACTTACTCGTAGCGCACTAGGTGGTGGTGCTCTACGGGTAAGTTGCCCTCTAATTTTTTTTTCTGCCGCAAAAAACGGTCTTTTGACCATAACTTTTTACTCTTTTCGAATTTTGAAAATCTAAAATATCGCTAAATGACCCTAGGTCATTGCGAGCGGATGCAAAATCTCGTTCTCGTCATTTTGGTATATTATACGATTTTTTTCGACATCGTATGCAAAAGTTATGGCCATTTTACCGTGGCATGACTTTTTTTGCAGAAAAAGTCGAAATTATTGTTTGTTAATTTTCCTAGAAACTAGACCACATTACCTACCTAAGTATGAAAGGATTTTATTTATTGAAGTGTTTATCATTTTATTTTATTTTTTGCAAAGCCTAAAAAGGCAATCCAGGGGGGTGGAGTTGGTGGAGGCCACTTAGCCGTAGGGCACTAGGGCAGAGTGCCCTACGGCTAAGTTGACCCAGCTTCTGCAACATACAGCCTCGTAGCGCACTAGGGCGGAGTGCCCTGCTGCTAAGTTTCACACCCGTAGCGCACGTTGATCTAGTGCGCTACGGGTATGTAGTCCGTGGCCACATGTGCCCTGGCCCACACATAACCGTGGTGCACCACCCCCATGTGCGCCACGCTTACAGCAGTTAGCCGTAGGGAAACTGTGGGCAGTGCGCCACTCCTGTTTTCTCCGTGGGACACCACTAGCACGTGCGCCATGGATGTGTGGATTATCTATAGCCGTTTTCCTAGTAGTATTGGATGGAGTTATGTTCTCAGACTTGCATGGTAGTTCCACGCAAGGATCATCACAGAAGATTAAAGCCAACAACCATATTTGTTCTTATCCAGACTATGCAT
Organism: Avena insularis; assembly: GCA_023614405.1. Classification (NCBI taxonomy): domain Eukaryota; kingdom Viridiplantae; phylum Streptophyta; class Magnoliopsida; order Poales; family Poaceae; genus Avena; species Avena insularis. The sequence goes on along the minus strand of CM042691.1, from coordinate 202,740,887 downwards.
CAGCCTGTTTGCATCACAGGCTATATTTCAATCCATAGGTGCTATATCATCCAAGAAATAAATATCTAGCCAATCCAGTATGTCATAACACTACTAGGAAAATGGCCTTTAGTGGCGCACCTGGAAACATCATCCGTGGCGCACTGCTAGTGCGCCACGGGCCTTGCGCTACGGCTATCTCTCAGCCGTGGCGCACTGCCTAGTGCATCACGGTTGTGTAGAGACAGGCGAAGCGCACCTGCTAGTGCGCCACAGATGTTTGGGCAGGTGCGCTACCCCTGGGATCTTCTGTGGCGCACTACCTAGTGCGCCACTAAGCTTTCATAGTGCGCTTTAGGTGTAGTACGCCACAGAAGGTAGACCATGTGCGCCACAGATGTATTTTTTGTTTTATTTTATTTTCGAGCCAGATTATATATAATACAGATTATATACAATATTACATCAGATATACACACACAGATACAAGATATAAAATTATATATATAAATACTCAATATGAAAAACAAGATTGAAACAAATACATATAGATAAGTCTCATACATGAATACATAGTCTAAGTTACATTGTTTCGATCATGTTACAAAGTAGTAGTTGGTGACATGCGAATACATGTGTCGATCGAACAATTTAGAGCTCGGAAGCTCGCCTAGACATCTAAACTAGCTAGACACAAACGCGGGATAAATAACCAAAGAAGATAAGCATGATCACCGCCGCGACGAAGGTATAGGTCTTCATCCGGTTCCTTGTCCTAACTCCCGCTAGATAGAGCGTGTATCTAGCTTCCGCCTCCGCCATAGTGTTGTACCCTTTGTAGCTATTGCCGCTGAAACGGTGCACCTGTCTCCGGCAGTCTTCCCAATCATCGTAGACTCCGGGAACCCGTCCCTTGTACACGACGTACCACGTCATCTATAAGTGGACAATAATAATTAACCGATGATTGAAAAAAAACATATATAATTAAAGTCGCATATGAAGATACACTTATAGAAAGTACTCCTAAATCAAAAAGACCAAACTCAAAAAGCATGCCTCATATATAACTAGGTTGTTCGACACAGGAATATGCACACATCATGAGCATGCATCGACCATCTACATACATATGAGCACATCATCCATATACACATGAACACATCCTTACATGGACAACTTACCGAGATGAGAGACCGATTGCGAGAAATATGGAAAGGAGAGGTGCGCGCGTCGACCGGAGAAGGAGATGAGACACCGGAGACCTCCTCTATTACTTATGTAACATCCAAAGCAAGTTTTACATGCTACAAATGGTGAATGGGTGGAGAAATTGAGGTGGGAAGGAGAAGATCCCGACTAGATCTAAGCAGGAAGAAGAAGGGGAAAGTGAAGTGTGGGGTGGTGGATGTGGTCACACATGTGCACATAAAGTGCTGTCCTAAAAAAATCGACACATCCATGGCGCACACGGCCCTAGTGCGCCACAGGGAGTAGAAACAACCGTGGCGCACTAGGCCATGTGCGCCATGATAAATTACTCCCTGTGGCGCACTAGGCCGAGTGCGCCACAGATGTTTGTGGCCGTTTCACAGCAGAGGGGGGCATGCGCTTAGGCGTAGCGCACCCCCCCCCCCATGTGCGCCACGGTTGACACTAACAACCGTGGCGCACATGACTATAGTGCTCTACAGATGTTTGGTGTGCGGCCAACAGGGCCCTGGCCCACACACATCTGTGGCGCACTATAGTCATGTGCGCCAAGGTTGTTCTAGTTACTAGTAGGGCACTGCCCACAGGTGAGCCACGCCTGTTTTAGCCGTGGGGCACTTCAACCATGTGAGCCACGGATGTGCTGATTACCTATAGCCGTTTTCCTAGTAGTGTAATACTAGAAACACTACTGCGCACACTCCAGATGAAGGAACCATAGTAGAAATTTACAATAGCAGAAGCCAATGTATTCACTAGCTAAGATCAACATCAAATACTCGTGTAAATGAATGAGTTACACCCACATGGTATCACTTCAAGTCATGTTGTCATGCAATTTTCATGGGAATCATTTCCTGCTTGAAAATACATCATTCCATCTGTGCAAATCCACAGCCTAACTCTTAGCTTTAACATCACTGATCTTGGATAGAAATCTCTATTCTTATAACTAGATATACAAGCATCCTTAATGAATATTTCTGGGCACATCTTTTGAATAGTAGCACCTCGGAAATCATTACATCTTAAGAATTCATCTTAAATAATAAGGATCCATCATATTATCCTTACAAAGGACTATCAAATCATTTACCTAAGAAGTGTAGGAACCATATTTAGAAATTATTTATCATACTTCATTTAAGTAAATAAACAGCAGGTAAAAACCTTAGTTCTACCTAGCACTATCTCAGACCTGCATCATGGACAAAGCCATTTATTCAATATAGGTTAAGATAACAAACATATTTTCCACCTTACAAGCTAAAGCAAATATATGGTAAACCTCATGAAAAGCTTATTCAAAAATAGGAAATGTGTACCAATCCAAGGATAGTGTCACAACAACCTGTTTGATCAGCAAACCAAGCATACAAGCTATAGAAATTAATTTCCTTACTCGATCATTTTCCTGACATAATTAATCAGGAATCATTTTGAAAATTGAACATTCTATCATCTAAGATTACCATAGGATCATTGGAGTATATAATCAACTACAATCTGAACATATCAATACAAGCCAGTGCATAAAGATTCAGTTAACAATTCTTGTGAGCCAATGTTAGTACTAAGAACACTAAATAGTAGTGAAATCCACACTACTATAACCACTAAATAACCATCTCAAAATAGCATATTATAAAGGGATGAACCGTAACACAAAGGGATGAACCCTAAAGCAATGAATAATCACAATTAGGGTTCATATATTGCAAGCACACTAGAGCTAGTAGGGTAAGGCAGATAACAAGAGAAGGAAAAAAGGGAGAAACTCGCCTGAGTGCCTCGCTGTAGTTAGAAGAGGAAACAGAGCGGCCGACTGATACGTCCAATTTGCATCACCATTCTATATCATAATTTGCCTCTATTCATTGATATATTTCGTATTAAGAGGTGTTACTTATGTTACTTTCATCTATTTTTGCATGTTGGATGATTCTTGGAGGATCGACTGACGGAGTCAGGATTCTGATGGAAAAAGCGGTATTTTGATGCAATTTCGCGAAGATCAGAAAAATAACAGAAGAACTATGGAAAATTATATTTCCCTGGAAGACGAAGAACGCCAGAAGGGGAGGCGGAGATGGGCCACAGGGGGCCCACACCCCCTAGGCGTGGGCCACCCCTGGCCGCGCCACCAGGGGGTGTGGCCACCCTGGACCACCTCTGGCTCCGCCCTCTCGCCTATATCTTCTCCTCAAAACCCTAACACTTGGAGGGCGACCAGAGAAAGATTCTGCCACCTCTGCGGGGAGGAAAACACCGAGAGAGAAAGAGCTCTCTGGCAGACATTTCTGCCAGGGAAACTCCTTCCCAGAGAGGGGAGATCATCACCATCAACACCATCATCAAGCTAGCCTTCATCGGGATCATCATCATCCACACCATCATCACCACTAGAACCATCATCACCACTCCATCCTGCTGTAACAGTTGTGTTGAATCTCGCATAGTTCTTAGGGGAAACTTTCCCGGTGTTGATCACTATTGTATTTGATGCTTGTGAGTGGAACCATTGAATTATTGTTTATGTTCAGAGTGTTATCCATCATTATATCATATCTGATCTTGATCCATATGATGTCTCGTGAGTAGTTCGTTTAGTTCTTGAGGACATGGGATAAGTCATGTTGTTAGTAGTGGAGTTGTGTTAAGATATTATTCAATGGTTTGATATTTAAGTTGTGGTGCTATTCTTCTAGTGGTGTCATATGAACGTCAACTACATGATACTTCACCATTTATGGGCCTAGGGGAACGCATTGTGTATTTGGCTACTAATTGTGGGGTTGCCGGAGTGACAGAAACCTGAACGCTCGTTAGGAAACCATTGCACAAGGGAGTGTAGGATCTCAGAGTTTATACGTTTATATCTTAATTTGTAGTTGAGGACGCTTGCAAGGGGTTTAAGAACAAGTATGTATTAGTCCAAGTAAGGTCGGTACATTAGCACAGGTTCACCCACACAACACTTATAAAACCAAAGAAGACTACTCAGCTATATGAAGCGAAAGCACTTGATAGAATTCTCATGTGTTCTTGAGAACGTTTGGTCCTCATTAGTATTTCCACCGGCTTGTCCTTTGCTAAGAAAGGATTGGGACACTTGCTACATTTATTTGATGATTTATTTACTTGCACTTTATTTTGTTGCTTTATTAGAAAACCCCTAAAATTCCGTTTGCTAGTATTTATAGAGAACTCTTGAGCTAGTTTCACTAGTCAGCACCTTCTGCTCCTCGTTGGGATCGACACTCCTATTTATCGAAAGTACTACGATACACCCCCTATACTTGTGGGTCATCAAGACTATTTTCTGGCACAGTTGCCGGGGAGTGAAGCACTATTAAAAAGTGGAATTGGTAAAGGAAATTTCTACTGTGAGTATTACTTTTTATATTGTAACACCCCCGGTCACTCCGGACCGATGGCTATCACTTCTGGCAGCTCAATAGGATCTCTAGACTAACCCCACGGACCAACACTAGTATTTTCTACGCACTTTGTCCTCACTCATGCGCACCCGGTACCCACTTCCCGGTCGGTCACCCATCCTAGAATTGCTCTAGGCCAAGCATGCTTAACCTTAGAGTTCTTTTCGAATGAGCTTCCGGAAAAGAAGTTGCAACTTGTTGGTATGGGTTTCCTATCAATCCTACTGAGCCATGCGCCAGGGTCTCACACAGAGCCACCCTTAGAAGATCGACGTCCTCGTCGATCAACCACAATCCAGGAACGTCCCCTCTTAGCACACGCCCATGCGTCAGGCCCAAACACATTGCCATGCCGTGTCCACTCCGGGCCACACGCGCCATGCTACACATGTCCACCACTGACCCGCACACGCCCATGTAACCGTGAGGGTCGGCTCTCATACCACTTGTAACACCCCCGGTCACTCCGGACCGATGGCTATCACTTCTGGCAGCTCAATAGGATCTCTAGACTAACCCCACAGACCAACACTAGTATTTTCACAAGACTTTGTCCTCACTGCGTGCACCCGTACCACTTCCCGGTCGGTCGCCCATCCTAGAATTGCTCTAGGCCAAGCACGCTTAACCTTAGAGTTATTTTTGAATGAGCTTCCGGAAAAGAAGTTGCAACTTGTTGGTATGGGTTTCCTATCAATCCTATTGAGCCATGCGCCTGGGTCTCACATATATGTTTGTTACTTTGTTTCCAATATGGATAACCCACTTGGTTTCCTGTTTGGGAAAACTACTACCACTAGTGTAGTAGATGAACCACCACCTATTGAGATAGATCCTTATAAGATACCTACAAGTATTTTTGATCGTGTTATGGATAATTATTATTTATGGGATGGAACTGTTCATCCTGGTGATCACCTGCTTTTTTGTGACCTTGGATCAATAAATAACCCAAGTCCCTGTGATTTACATGCTAGTCCCTGGATCAATAGCTAGCACTCACAGTCGATGAAAATCATGTAAAACACAAAGTCATTATTACACGGAGAATCCAAAGTATGAATTTATTACAAATTTTCTTAGCATTAAGCTAGCTCAATTAACAGTGGAAACATAAAGTAGCTTGAGTCCATCAATGCCCCAGGCTTGTCGAGTGTAGACTCGCGATCCCTACGCACCTTTCGATCTTCAGATTCTGCACATAATACGTGTAGCCAACAAGTTGGGTCAATACTTTGAATTATTGGCAAATTACACCAAGGAAAGAGAAAGACAGACTCTACATGCAAGGCTAGTTTAGACTGTGGAGTTCATTTTCTCAAAGCTAGTTTTCTTAAGGATGGAGGTCGAACGACACACGAGGATATTACTCACCAAGTGTCCAAACAACCTAACACTTGGATATTACTCACCAAGTTCCCAAAACCCACTCGATAGAGATATGACTCACGCCTTGGGTTTTTAGAAAACTTTAAGTTTTGAAAGAGAGAGAGAGGAATATCCTTCAGAGGCTCCATCCTTCAGAGGCTCAATGTTGCTCTGTTTCCGTGAACACGGCTGATCGATCAGATTGCAATACTCTCGAGAGTTTGTGCACTTTACCCACAATCCATGATGAAATCCTTTTACAGACAAGACCATGGCGAGGCATTCCCTTAGTAGCCCCTCTACCTTCTGGATCCAACCGTGCCAAGAACCTCCAAATGTTGGTACCAAGGTGAGGTTTCCCACTAAGTACTAGGCCAAGACAGAGCCCATATGTATTGTGGTTGCACTGGAAGCTTCTGAATTCTAAAACATGGAAGACTTCTTTGATTCCTGGGCAGCCGTCCTCCACCAAAATCTTACTCGTTGACCCCACAACCGTTCCGCCCAGAAGAAAACTTAGTTTTATTTTGAAGTGGCATTGACAAGAAAATATCGCTCAAGAGAGCCTTTATACTTATAAAATTTCTTGTCTTTCGAACCCCCCAACGGTACTTTATATATACATAGCATAGCAAGTACTTAGCAAAAACAGGGGTAACCTATTAGGAGGGGAAAATCCTAAGTATAGAGATACTCATGGCACACTACAAAATCATCGCACTTGCAAAATAATACTAAGAAAAATTCTACCAGAATATCCTACACATGCATACTACAAATTTTGAAGATCACATGCATAGAACCAAAACCGGGACAAAATTATGAACAAGTGGTGTAACTTTTCTTGATCCGAGCAGCACTCTACACAATAGTACTCCTCAGCGCACTCCGAACAATCTAAAGAAAACACAACATAGCTCTAATCACAACTTGCACAAAATAATGCCATAGAAATAATATGTATGCATGCAACATAGTAAGTATGAAAGATTGTGTTCTAAATTGACCAAGGTAATCTCATTGGATTGCTAATGTGTTGGGGATGTTGTTAGTATTAATTCCCCACAGATTTTAATTAATTTGCATCATTACTTTAATTTATAGGCTCATACAAAGATCCAACCATCTAATTAGCCTCGAATCAGATCTAAAGATCCTAAGCAAGATATTATAATTTTAGTCAGTAGGTATTGTGAAAACAAGGCCAACGCAACAAGAAACAACTAAAACGGAGTTCTGATTTTTTCTATGAATTAAATACTCCAATCTATAGATTAAATTCTAGACAGAAAATACTAATACAAACTCACCAAATTATTTCAGATTTCTTTTCTACTCCATTTTGTGAATTCAACGGTATATTATACGCGATTTTTGGCCAAACGGTTGAATTTCTATGAATTTTGCAAGTTTTAAATGCAATCTGCCAAATTAAAACTAAACTGGAATCAATCCGACCCTAATCAACACGTGTCGCGATGCTACTGGGCGGCGTGGGCAAGCTGCTGAGTAGGTGCTGATGCGCGCGCGTGCCACTCGGCGCAGTGCCATTGGCCGGTACCGCTTCGGCGGCCCTTCTAATCTGCTACGTAGAATCGCGATCGGACGACTAGGATTTGTTGGCGACTTACAGGCGGCGATGACGTTGGGGATGACGGCGGCGGGCAGAGGTGGCAGCCTCGACGGTGGTCGTCTACGGTGCTCCGGCGGTCTTCTACACCAGCGAAGAAGAGTACGTCAATCCCCGCCTCGTGAAGATCCTCCTCGTCTGATCTTCGTCATCCGTCATCTCGGGTAGGGGCTGGTCGATGCAGCTGGACGAACAAGGCAGCAGCGGGCTCCGGTGAGCAATTCTGGCAGCCCTGGTGCTCCCGCGAGAGGGAAAATTGGGTCAGGAGGTGCGGTATTGCGCGAGGATCGCGTCCAGGGAATAAAGTAGGGAAGGGGGAGGCAGGGTCGGCGACCTCAAGCTCGACCTCGAGCTTCGGTAATGGCAGTGGCGTCTGAGATCCGAATCGGCGGTGGCGGCTAGGGTTTTGCAAAATTTTTGAACGAAAGGAGACAGAGAGGTTGCCAGGAGTTATATGGGGGTGGATACTTGGGAAAGGGGAAAGAAACGGCCGCGAATCCACCTAAATTCGGTATGGATTTCGCCAAACTCGTGATGCAGACGGGCTCTCGCTAGGGAAGGGGACGACCAGGTGGGTCCCGCGTGTCAGTGGTAGAGAGGGAGAAGCGGTCTAGGGGCGCTTGCTTGCTGGGCCTCTGGCAGGCCACAGGCCACGGTGCGTGCCGCACGGGCGTGACAGGTAAAGGAGGGAGGGGTATTGGGCTGGTCTAGGGTAGCGCCTGGGTCAGGTTAGGCAGTTTTGTTTTGTTGTTTTTTTCTTCCTTTTAATAATTTCTAGTTTATCAAATCTTTAATAACTTTTGCGAAACAAGTCCAAATTTGTTGAAACCAGTTTCTAAATTTTTTAGATAAAGAGGTTGTCATCATAGAACCAGAATATAATATCCTTACATGGTTTTTTTGCAAGGCTAAGCATAGAAACCCCCTCCTTTCTCATATAGAGGAATATTTTTATTAGGGTTTTGTTAGGGTTTGGTGATAGGGTTCTTAATGTAAATTTTAACTTTTTAGGATGCAATGATGCAAGGATGATGCATGCTTCTAGTAACATCTTAAAAAAATCTAGGATGTTACAAACCTATCACCCTTAAGAAGAATCTCGTCCGCGAGATTCGGGTTGGCTAGAAAATAGGTGTGGGTGTTCCACCTTCAAATCTTCTTCACGTTCCCACGTGGCTTCTTCCTCGGAATGGTGGTTCCATTGGACTTTGCAGAACCTTATAGTCTTGGTACGGGTAACCCTTTCGGCTGTTTCCAATATTTTTATGGGCCTTTCCTCATAAGTAAGATCATTTTCCAATTGAACCTTATCTAGGGGAACTATATCTCTCAGCGGTGTTTCAGCCATTTCTGGGTGGCACTTCTTTAGTTGGGACACATGAAACACATCAGGAACAGTCGGCCCTTCTGGTAACTCCAGCTGATAAGCTACTTCTCCTCTACGGGCTAGAACTTTATATGGTCCTATGAATGGTGGGGCTAACTTACCCTTGATTCCGAACCTCTTAACTCGTAATGGTGAAACTCGGAGGTACGCACGGTCCCCTATTTTATAAGTCACATATCTGCGCTTGGAATCAGCATAGCTCTTTTGTCGGGATTGGGCTACCTTTAGCCTATCTTGAATCTGCCGTACCTTTTCCTCGGCATCCTTGATCAATTCAGGTCCAAACAGACTACATTCTCGAGCTCCGCTCCACAATAGTGGGGTTCTGCATTTCCTGCCATATAGAACTTCAAACGGAGCCATCTTGATACTTGTTTGGTAACTTTTGTTATACGAGAAATCAGCATATGGAAAGTTATCATCCCAACTAGACCCATAGTCTAGTGTGCAAGCTCTCAACTTATCTTCCAGGATCTGGTTCACCCTTTCTGTTTGGCCATCTGTCTGAGGGTGGAAAGTAGTACTAAATTCTAGCCGGGTTCCAAGAGACTCATGTAGTTGTCGCCAAAACTTTGAAGTAAACTGGGTGCCTCTATCTGACATAATTCCCTTGGGAACACCATGCAGACTTACAATCCTTGACATGTATATCTTGGCAAGCTTAGAACTTGTATATGTGGTCTTTACGGGGATAAAGTGAGCCACCTTGGTAAAGTGGTCCACCACTACCCAGATAGAATCAAATCCTGAACGAGTCCGGGGTAATCCCGTGATAAAATCCATGCCTACCTTGTCCCACTTCCAGTCGGGTATGGGTAGTGGTTGCAGCAATCCGACATGTTTCTGATGCTCGGCCTTAACTCTATTGCATACATCACAGAGGGAAATATACTCGACAATTTCTCTTTTCAAATTATTCCACCAGAATCTATCCTTCACATCCATGTACAACTTCGTGTTACCCGGATGAATTGAGTATGGTGAACCGTGAGCCTCTTGTAAAATCAACTTTCTGATATCGGAGTCATTGGGAACGCGCAATAGTTTTCCATACCAAAGGGTTCCTTGTTCGTCCAGACAGAAGTCTTTTGCCTTCCCTTCACCTATTTTGACTCTTATTTCATCCAACTCCTTATCTACCTTTTGTGCTTCCTTGATTCTCTCTTGAAGAGTAGGCACTATTTCCATAGTCGCTACGTGTCCTTTCGGAACTATTTCTAGCCTGCGATCTTTAAACTGCTTGCATAAATCCTCTGGGAGTTCCCCTGTGGTAAGTCCATTCACATAAACTTTACGACTTAAGGCATCATCTATCACATTATCCTTTCCGGGGTGGTACTGTAAATCCAAGTCATAATCCTTAATCAGTTCAAGCCATCTTCTTTACCTAATATTCAACTACTTTTGGGTGAAGATGTACTTCAAACTCTTATGGTCCGTGAACACATCACAATGTTTGCCCATGAGATAGTGTCTCCATACCTTGAGTGCATGTACCACAGACACAAGTTCCAAATCATGCGTGGGGTAGTTGTGTTCGTGGTTCTTAAGTTGTCGAGAGGCATAGGATACCACCTTCCCATCTTGGATCAATACACTCCCAAGTCCTTGCTGAGGAGCATCACAATAGACTTGAAAATTCTTTTGGATATCAGGCAGACACAGAACTGGTGCCGTCATGAGGCATTTCTTCAACTCTTGAAAGCTTGCTTCACATGCCTCGGTCCATAGGAATTTATTTTCCTTCTTCAACAGTTCTGTCATGGGTTTTGCTATTTTGGAAAAGTTTTCAATGAACCTCCGGTAATATCCTGCGAGGCCCAAGAAACTCCTAATATCTCCCACATTCTTGGGTGACTCCCATTCCGTTACGGAAGCTACCTTACTAGGGTCTACGGAAACTCCTTTTGCCGACACAACATGACCAAGGAAACCCACTTCCTTTAACCAGAACTCGCATTTGCTGAATTTGGCATACAACTTGTGTTCACTTAGCTTCTCCATAATTAGGCGTAGATGCTTCTCATGTTTCTTCTCATCCTTGGAGTATATAAGTATATCATCTATGAATACCAGATAAACTTGTCCAAATATTCCATGAACACCTTGTTCATCATGGTCATTAAGTATGTCGGGGCATTGGTTAGTCCAAACGACATTACGGTGTACTCATACAATCCATATCTTGTGGTGACAGCTGTTTTGGGTACATCCTGATCTCGAATCTTTAGCTGAAAGTAGCCTGATCGCAGATCGATCTTTGAGAACACACTAGCTCCCTTTAACTGATCAAACATGTCATTGATGTTAGGCAGAGGGTACTTGTTCTTGATCGTCACTTCATTCAATGAGCGGTAGTCCACAACTAGCCTCTTGGTTTTATCCTTCTTTTCCACGAATAGGACAGGTGCTCGCCAAGATGACGCGCTGGGTTGGATGAATCCCTTGTCCAATTGTTCCCTAAGCTGTTTCTTGAGTACCTTCAACTCGTCCACATCCATCTTGTACGGTCTCTTGACTATCGGCCCTGTGCCTGGCATCAAGTCAATGAGAAACTCATTATCACGGTCGGGAGGCATCTCGGGTAACTCTTCCAGAAAGAAATTCGGGTATTCCTTTATGATGGGTACATCCTCCAAGCTAACCACCTTAAGAGAGTTCACCATAACTTCGTTAAGTGCAAAATTTGACTTGATACGAATCGTCTTCCCTTCCGGTGGTGTGAGCATGACAATCCTTTTAGAACAATCTATGACTCCCTCATATTCGGTCATCCAATTCATGCCTAAGATTATGTATAATCCTTATGACTCCAGAACTACTAGACTTGTGGGAAAGATGTGTATCCCAATCCTTAGTTCTAACCCTTAGAGGATAATTTATAGTCTCTATGGGTATCTTGCCTCTATCCACAAATACCCTTGATATGAATGAATGTGATGCACCAGTATCAAAAATAACAACTGCGGAAATGGAATTGAGCTTGAACTTACCAATCATGGATTCCGGTGCGTCACAAGCTTCCTCCATAGAGACATGATTCACCGTGGCTTTGACAAACGTATTTGGCTTCTTCCCGTTTCCATTTCCATGTTTGTGTCTATTTCCATTCCCATTGCCATTTCCATTGCCATTCTTCTTCCCGGGGCAAGTGGTTGCATAGTGCCCTGTATTGTTGCACTTAAAGCATGTCACCTTAAAGAGATCCTTTCCATTGCTGCCATTTCCATTGCGGTGCTTATGCCCATTGTGTTTGTGACCGCCATGGTGATGACCGTTATGGTTGTGGCCATTATTGTTATAAGGTGGTGGTGATGAAGTGCGCTGCTTCTGGTACGGAACAGAGTGTTTGTGAGGGTTAAGCTTCCTCTTGCGGTTCTCCATTCTCTTTCTTTTGGATTCAACCACAATGGCCCTTTCCAAGAGCTCCTGAAAGTTATCAAACTTCTGAGACACAAGCTGAATTGATATCTCATTGTTGAGTCCTCTTAAGAATTCCTCCTGCCTCTTGGCATCATTGGAAACATCATCGGGCGCATAACGGTCTAGATTGTTGAAAAGCTCACCATACTCGGTGACAGAACGGTGCATCTGGTGTAAGTCGCAAAACTCGCGCCTTTTCAGGGTCATGACACCAGCAGCCACGTGATGAGTGCGGAAAGCTATCTCGGACTGATTCCAAGTGATAGCATCAATATCCGGGTGGGTGACTTGGTAATTATCCCACCATTCTACAGCAGGTCCTTCAAGTTGGTGCACGGCATAACGTACCCTGTCGACTCCGACAGCTTGAATGGTGTCTAAATTCTTGTTTATTGTGCGGAGCCAGTCATCCGCAATGATTGGTTCAGCGCTGCTAGTGAAGGTAGGTGGGTTCAACCTCAAAAACCGAGTCAAGTGATCTTGTTGAGGTGGCGGTGGAGGTGGGGCTGGCGCGTTGTTGTTGTTTTGCATGTTCTGAGTGAGCAGTTGGATCAGGTGGTTCTGAGTGGCCAAAAGTTGTGCAATATCTGGGGGAATTTCGGTGTTCGCACGTCTTGGCGGCATCTGTGGGGTTTGAGCAACAAGTTAAAAAAATAGACAGAAAGACTAAGTAGTAAACTCCTACCCTTATGAAAACACACCAAGCACACAAGGCATAAGCAGCACAAGTATAACACATAACTCATCCGAGTTTAACTAAACCAAACATGTCTTGGTATTTATTAGAATCGCGAATAACATTCAACTATAAAATTTAAAGGTGTTCCAACTACTACACATCTTCCACGCCTTCCTCTTCCTCGTCCTCGAACGAGTAGCCCTCCTACTCTAGGGTTGTCTTGTACAAGTCCATCTCCTTTGTGGTGGCTTCAAGATTCTCTTGGAGGTCCTTTATCTCATCCCGCAGCTTCTTGGTAGTGGCTTATAGATGCTCCTGAAGTCCCTCCTTCTCGCCTTGCATTTCCTCCACTAGGCTTGACTTCTTCGCGGCTTCAAGTTGCTTTGCCAAGTCCCTCTTGGAAGCACACACATCATTGATTATCTTGCAAAGGCCCTCGGTCTGTACTTCAGTTCCCTTGATTTCCTCCTTGAGTTCCCTAATCCTCTTGTTTTTATTTATCACCCTCTTCTCTTGGTTAGCGAACTTCTTCTCCTGGTCCTGGAACTTCATCTCTTGGTCCTTCATTGCCTCCTCCTGCTGCTTGATTATTTCTTCCTTCTCCTTGATGAGAGAGCATAGCTCATCGTTCCTTAGCATCTCGAGGAAGCTACCTTTTTCAAGGTCATGGATGTGGCACTCCAAGTCTTGATATTGCGTCCTTCGGCGCTTGGTAGAAGCCCTTTCCTCAAAGGTTAACTCCATGGGAATTCCTTCCTCATCTCGCCTACCAAAAAGGCCAACGTGGTGTCCTTGGAGAATTCCTTGATGGCATCCGCATAGGAGACCAATGAGTTGCTGCAAGCTGATGCTAAGGTCCTTCTCCTTGGAGTCGCTAACGATGTGGATTGCTATGTCCTCTTCTGGGTGCTTGCCTCGCTCTTGTCCTGGCTAGATGACTTTGACTCCCCAACAGCCATCCTTGTGGAGTTTCTTCATTGTGCTTCCCTGGATTGTTGGCAGGGGAAGTTCCAAACATGTGAGGAGGTCCATGAGGCATCCACCAAAGCGAAGGGGCTCGATGTCCGCGACAGTGTCGTAGAGGAAGCTTGTCATCTTTAAGTTAGAATAATGAAAATTAGATACTTAAACAAGTAGAGGAAAAGCAGGTAATGCGTGAAAAAATAACTTAGAAGAATAAAGGCACATAAGTTAAAGTGTGGTTCCAATCCTAGGGTCACGTCCTACAGGCAACGTGTAGGGATACGGGTAGGCTACACTAGCGCAAATCAAAAATTTCTACCGTGTATACCAGGATTACTATTGCCATAGATCACGGGATTACCACTAGACGCGCAGTTGCGGAAGTGATGAAGCGCGTCGAGGCAGTGCAGATGTTCCACGTCTCCTCCTTGTCCTCGTCCCGTCAGCAGCTCCCCTTGCGCGGCTCGTCCAAGCGCTACAGACGCAGCGCCTCCGAGGTATCCACATGTACAGGGTGGAAGTGTCAGACACCGGACTGCTAGGTCCGCGCGTGCAACACAGGCGTGAGGAGTGGCGTCTGGGGATGATCTGAGGTCTAACTCTGGTCAGCTCGCCCCACCCTCTCTTATATAGGAGTCTCTAATGGGCTTCTACATTAGCAGCCCATTAGTAGCCTAAGCCTGGTCTAATTCGGATCCAATCCTCATTAGGCTTCCAGCCCCTTAAGTGTGTGACCCTATAGGTTCATATGCGTATAGACATGACACGAATACACTTATTCTGTCAATAGTTGGTAGCGGCCTCTAGCAAGACGTGCCAACTCCTAAACGCATACAAAGATCATATCGGACGAACCATCACAAGGTTTAGTACATGTCTTTCCCTTTGCCTCACGATATTTGGTCTAGCTCCAAGCTGACCTCCCTTTCTCGATACCGTGATTCGGAATCCCTTTACTAGGTTAACTCTTAACCATATGTAGCACGGCCATGCATTTCTGGATCCGATCACTCGAGGGGCCCACATATATCTCCCTCAAGTAGAGAGGGGCAAATCCCATCTTGATTGACCATGCCTTGCAGCATGCTTCAGGACAAACCCGAAAGCTACCTTTATAACTACCCAGTTACGGTGCAGCGTTTGATAGCCCCAAAGTAGGTCGATCCACATCTCAAGTACATGCGACAATCTCAGGTCTAAGGACAAAACGTACACGATGTGTAGAGAGAGAGCTGCAACTAATTGCCAGTATCAGCTTGTGTCAGTCCAACCCCATGTTCATAACATGTGTCCACATCATTGGGTTGACATCTCCATGTCTATGACTTGCGAAACATAGTCATCAACCAATCGATGTGCTAGTCTAATATTCACATGTGTCCTCACATGAACTCCGACTAGGGACAACTCTTAAATAACCATACAAGTAAAGAGTTTCACAAATAATTCACATAATTGCCAATCAATACAAGTTGCCTGATATGGATATTCAAGGAACATTACAATAACTCATGGATACATATGAAATATAATCATCTCTATGATTGCCTCTAGGGCATATTTCCTTCAGTCTCCCACTTGCAATAGAGTCATTCTAAAATGTATCTAATACCAATTGCTCTTGTGTGCACTTCATGCGCGGGCTGCGGGAGAGGCTTAGTCAATGGATCAGGAACATTTGAGTCCGTATGTATTTTGCATATCATGACACTACCATCCTCAATGAACTCATGAATCTAATGGTAACGCATGCGAACATGTTTGTTCTTCTGGTGCAGTCTAGGTTCATTGGCTTGTGCAATAGCACCATTGTTGTCACAGTAAACGTCCAAGGGATTGGATGCGCCCTGAACCACACCGAGAGTGATCAGGAAATTCCTAATCCAAACAGCTTCCTTTACGGCCTCCGAGGCAGCAATATATCCAGCTTCTGTTAAAGAGGAGGTCACCATATCTTTCTTGGAACTTTTCCAGCTCACAGCACCACCATTCATGAGGAACACATAACCTGATTGCGATTTCGAATCATCTGAGTCGTTAAGGTAACTCGCATCTGTGTAACCCTTTACACTGAGTTCATCCTCACCTCCATAAACTAGGAACACATACTTAGTCCATTTCAAGTACTTAAGGATGTTCTTTACCGCTGTCTAGTGACCTTCACCTAGATTAGCCTGGTATCTGCTCGTAACACTTAGAGCATAGGAAACATCTGGGCGAGTACATATCATTGCATACATGATGGATCCAATAGCCGAAGCATATGGAACCCTACTCATGCGCTCACACTGAGTCTTGCTGAGTTTTATGCCATGAGACATGGGCAAGAACCCCTTCTTAGCCTCTTCCATGCTGAACCGTTTCAACACTTTGTCAATGTATGTACTCTGGCTTAATCCAATTAGCCTCCTTGATCTATCTCTATAGATCTTGATGCCCAGAATATATGCCTCTTCTCCCAAGTCCTTCATTGAAAAACTATTTTTCAATGAGGTCTTAACAGACTCGAGCATAGGAATGTCATTTCCAATTAGCAATATGTCATCTACATATAAAATTAGAAATACCAGCGCCCTCCCACTTTCCTTCTTGTAAACACAAGGTTCTTGTTCGTTTTTTATGAAGCCAAACTCCTTTACAACTTCATCAAATCGAATGTTCCAACTCCGAGATGCTTGCTTCAGCCCATAAATGGACTTCAGAAGTTTGCATACCTTTCCAGCATTGTTTGGATCGACAAAACCTTCGGGCTGCATCATATACATGTCCTCAGTTAGGATTCCATTTAGGAAAGCCGTCTTGACATCCATCTGCTATATTTCATAGTCAAAATGTGCAGCAATGGCTAGAATTATCCGTATAGATTTAAACATCGCTACGGGCGATAAAGTATCGTCGTAGTCAACTCCTTGAAATTGTCGAAAACCTTTTGCAACAAGCCAAGCTTTATGGATGTGAACATTTCCATCCATATCAATCTTCTTCTTATAGATCCATTTGCACTCGATGGCTTTAAAACCATCAGGAAGGTCAACCAAGTTCCAAACTTGATTGTCCCCGATGGACTCTATCTCGGATCTCATGGCGATCAACCATTTCTCAGAGTTTGGGTCCACCATCGCTTCTACATAGGTCACAGGATCATCATTGTCTAACAATAATAATTCCCGCGCTTCGCGGAGCCTCGCCGACCTTCATGGTTGTGGTGGTTCTATTGACACGGGTTTTTCAACTTGTTCTGCTACAATAGCATCACTTGTAGAAGCATCCCCAACTGGCTCATCTTGAACTTCTTCAAGTCGCACCGACCTTCCACTTGTTCCCTTTGTGAGAAACTCTTTCTCTAGGAAAACACCGCTACGAGCGACAAACACATTGCCCTCTTCTCGGTTGTAGAAGTAATACCCTAAGGTTTCCCTCGGATATCCCACGAAAATGCACTTATCCGATTTGGGTGTTAGCTTGTCCGACTGAAGTCGCTTGACAAATCCATCACAACCCCAAATCTTTAGAAAAGAGAAACTGGGATTCTTTCCAGTCCACATCTCATATGGTGTCTTAACTACGGATTTAGATGGTACCCTATTAAGTGTGAAAGCTGCCGTTTCTAGAGCGTAACCCCAAAATGATAATGGTAAATATGACTGGCTCATCATAGATCAAACCATGTCCAACAAAGTTCAATTACGTTTGGAGACCCTGTTTCTTTGAGGCGTTCCGGGCGGCGTAAGTTGTGGAACAATTCCGCAACTCTTAAGATGATCTCTAAATTCGTGACTCAAATATTCACCTCCACGATCAGATCGCAAGGCCTTTATTTTCTTGCCACGTTGATTCTCTACTTCACTCTGAAACTCCTTGAACTTTTCAAAAGTTTCAGACTTATGCCTCATCAAGTAGACATAACCATATCTACTGAAATCATCAGTGAAAGTAATGAAGTAGTAATATCCTCCTCTGGCTGTCGTGCTCATTGGTCCACACACATCAGTATGTATGAGTTCCAACAAGTCATTCGCTCTCTCGGGTAAACCCGAAAAAGGCGATTTGGTCATCTTTCCAAGTAAACAAGCCTGACATGACTCGTATGATTCAAAATCAAACGAAGTTAGAAGACCATCACCATGGAGCTTCTTCACGCGCTTTTCACTTATATGCCCCAAACGACAATTCCATAAATAGGTAGGACTCAAATCATTAGGCCGAAGCCTTTTAGCACTAACATTGTACAGATGCATCATCAAGATTTAAAATAAATAACCCATTCACAATGGGAGCATTAGCCATAAACATATCATTCTTAGAGATTACACAACCATTGTTGTCACTCGCGAATGAATAACCATCCCTCATCAAACATTAAGGTGATAAAATGTTTAACAATTATTCAACTCCATAATAAATCTTGAAGGAAGGTGAAGTTGAATGACACCGACGAACAATGCAGCAACCCTTGCTTTATTTCCGACGCGAAAATCCACTTCGCCTTTCTGCACTTCTCTAGTCCTTATTAGCCCCTGCATCGAATTGCAAATATGAGCAACTGATCCGGTATCAAATACCCAAGAGTTAACATAGGAATCAGTGAGAAGAATGTCCACAACATTTACATCAAGCGTACCTGAGTTGGAAGTACTCTTACTTCCACTCTTCTTTAAAGAATCCTGGTACTTGCTGCAGTTTCTCTTCCAGTGGCCATGTTCATGACAAAAGAACCACTCAGTGTCTTCTATAGGTCCAGCCTTTTGCTTGGGTGCAGACTTAGGTATCGTATCCTTAGCCTTTCCCTTCTTCTTCCAAGAAGTACCCTTTTTCTTGAAGCTAGGCTTGTTCTGCACAGCCATCACATGGCTATGCCCTGCACACTCCTTCATGTCACTTTCTGCTATTTTAAGCATCCCACATAATTCATTAAGGCCCTTCTCCACCCCATGCATATGGTAGTTCAAAATGAACTGCCCATAGCTGGATGGAAGAGACGCCAAAATGAAGTCAGTGGCCAAATCTTGGCCTAGTGGAAAACCAAGCTTTTCCAAAGTCTGACTGTAACCAACCATTTTGATCACATGGGGGCCTACAGCTGCTCCCTCTGCTAGCTTGCATTCGACAAATTACTTGGGAACATTGTACCTCTCAGTCCTTGCCTGGTCTTGGAACATGTCCTTAAGCGCTACGATCATATCGTACGCTTCCTGATCCTCAAACTTCTTTTGGAGTTCAGGTTCCATGCATGCAAGCATAAGACAACTAACCTCAAGAGAATCATCACATGCTCTCTTGTAGGCGTTCTTTAGGGCAGCAGATGCATTATCAGCAGGTTCATCGGGGATTGGGGTATCCAGATCCGTTTCCTTTTTATCAGACCTGAGAACAATTCTTAGGTTATGGACCCAATCCGAATAGTTTGTTCCATTTAGTTTATGTTTGTCAATAATCAAACGCAAAGAGAAAGGTGATGTAGTGTTTGGTGCCATTGATCTACAATAGAAAACATCCAAAATACTAAACCATGTAACCATGAAAGAGTAAAACATATTAAACAATTTAATAACATATACTCCCACTTAAATCAATATCCCTCTATTGATACTAAGTTATTCAAGATCCACAATTAACAAGTCGACTAATGAGCTTTAGCATCACTGCTAGAAGACAAGGTAAATCGGTAAGTAACACTTGCTAATCATATCACATATGACTCTTGTTGTTGGGTGACATCTCTATGTCAAAACTAGGCGCCCAACCTTTATGCCCCAAGGTCCTTAACTGTTAAGATGACCTTGTCAAGCTCACCAACCCTTATGCATGTAGGTATCCGATACAAACCCATCCAGCCAAGGAAAACCGCGACACCCTAATTTCATAGGCCCACCAACGATTGTACAGGGCATAGGATGGTGCAAGGTTTGGTTGGGAGGGCATGGTTTAACTTAAACTTTCTGAGGGATTGTTCTACTTCTATCATCTAAGCATGCATAGTAGTAAAACACATAAGAATAGCATTCACATAGATGTGACACAGTATGGCCCATTTTCTCATGGTGATCTCCATCGCCATAGAACCTGTCCACCATGATGATCTCCATCTTCATGTTCCATGTGAGCCATCCTCTAAGTGATGAGTCCTCCAAGAACTAATACAAGCTATTACTCCTAACAGCTAGTAATCAAAATTACATAGTATTGGGATCATCACAAGTTGGCACGCAGGCCATTACAATAAATGACAACACATATGGCTCCAAATTTGTGTTGCCCTACTCACATTACACGCAGGTCATGCAAAATTTCATACATGCATCACATACATATATGGGCCATACTGATCACATACATCCTGCAAAAACAAGTTATGCATAGAATCGCATTCTACCGGATCATGTGACATCACAGCACCTAGTTACCTTAACGAGATACAAAAGGGGCTACGATTAAGGGGGTCTAGGGGGTCTCCCTCTGCGGGGTTCGAAGGGGCAGCGCCCCTCGCGTTATCTCCACAATTTTCTTTAAGGATTTTGATCGGCAAATCAAATTTACCATAAACCGACTATTGTTCCGATCCGATCAAACTCCTTTGATCACGATACATCGATTTTAGATCTAGGTTCCGATTCGACCAATCATATTGATCTTCGCGTGATTCAACAGGATTTATGTTTCACTGTCTACCCCGATGGCGGAAGCCGACCGGTAGGGGTAAGTCGTTCGACAACCTCAGAATCACGATCACAAAAAGCAAGATCATAGATCAATCCTAAACCACCGCAATATAAATGATCACATCATTCATATCAATCTGCATATCACCATATGCAACCATCCTGAACCTATAACTGAACAACATCGGCTCTGATACCACTGAAGGGATATGGGTAGGCTACACTAGCGCAAATCAAAAATTTCTACCGCGTATACCAGGATTATTGTTGCCATAGATCACGGGATTACCACTAGACGCGCAGTTGCGGAATTGATGAAGCGCGTCGAGGCAGTGCAGATGTTCCACGTCTCCTCCTTGTCCTCGTCCCGCGAGCAGCTCCCCTTGCGTGGCTCGTCCAAGCGCCTGATGCCAGCGCCTCCGAGGTATCCACACGTACAGGGTGGAAGCATTAGACGCCGGACTGCTAGGTCCGCGCGTGCAACACAGGCGTGAGGAGTGGCGGCTGGGAATGATCTGAGGTCTAACTCTGGTAAGCTCGCCCCACCCTCTCTTATATAGGTGTCTCTAATGGGCTTCTACATTAGCAGCCCATTAGTAGCCTAAGCCTGGTCTAATTCGGATCCAATCCTCGTTAGGCTTCCAGCCCCTTAAGTGTGTGACCCTATAGGTTCATATGCGTATAGACATGACACGAATACACTTATTCTGTCAATAGTTGGTAGCGGCCTCTAGCAAGACGTGCCAACTCCTAAACACATACAAAGATCATATCGGACGAACCATCACAAGGGTTAGTACATGTCTTTCCCTTTTGCCTCACGATATTTGGTCTAGCTCCAAGCTCACCTTCCTTTCTCGATACCATGATTCGGAATCCCTTTACTAGGTTAACTCTTAACCCTATGTAGCACGGCCATGTATTTCTGGATCCGATCACTCGAGGGGCCCAGAGATATCTCTCTCAAGTAGAGAGGGGGAAATCCCATCTTGATTGACCATGCCTTGCATCATGCTTCAGGACAAACCCGAAAGCTACCTTTATAACTACCCAGTTACGATGCAGCGTTTGATAGCCCCAAAGTAGGTCGATCCACATCTCAAGTACATGCGACAATCTCAGGTCTAAGGACAAACGCATTACGATGTGTAGAGAGAGAGCTGCAACTAATTGCCAGTATCAGGTTGGGTCAGTCCAACCCCATGTTCATAACATGTGTCCACATCATTGGCTTGACATCTCCATGTCTATGACTTGCGAAACATAGTCATCAACCAATCGATGTGCTAGTCTAATATTCACGTGTGTCCTCACATGAACTCCGACTAGGGACAACTCTTAAATAACCATACAAGTAAAGAGTTTCACAAACAATTCACATAATTGCCAATCAATACAAGTTGCCTGATATGGATATTCAAGGAACATTACAATAACTCATGGATAAATATGAAATATAATCATCTCTATGATTGCCTCTAGGGCATATTTCCTTCACAATGATGTGCTCTGATACCATCTGTCGTGACCTTGGATCAATAAAGATCCTAAGTCCCTGTGATTTACATGCTAGTCCCTGGATCAATAGCTAGCACTCACAGTCGATGAATATCATGTAAAACACAAAGTCATTATTACACGGAGAATCCAGAGTATGAATTTCTTACAAATTTGCTTAGCATGAAGCTAGCTCAATTAACAACGGAAACATAAAGCAGCTTGAGTCCATCAACGCCCTAGGCTTGTCGAGTGTAGACTCGCAATCCCTACGCACCTTTCAATCTTCGGATTCTGCACATAAGACGTGCAACCAATAAGTTGGGTCAATACTTTGAATGTATTGGCAAACTACAGCAAGGAAAGAAAAAGACTGACTCTACATGCAAGGCTAGTTTAGGATGTGGAGTTCATTTGCTCAAAGCTAGTTTTCTTAAGGATAAAGAAGAAGATAAGAATTCCCTACTTTGTAAACATTTGTTTAAGTAGTATATGGTCGAACGGCACACGAGGATATTAGTCACCAAGTGTCCAAACAACCTAACACTTGGATATTACTCACCAAGTTCCCAAAACCCACCCAATATCGATATGACTCATGCCTTGGGTTTTTAGAAAACTTTAAGTTTTGAAAGAGAGAGAGAGGAAGATCCTTCAGAGGCTCCATCCTTCAGAGGCTCAATGTTGTTATGTTTCCGTGAACACGGCTGATCGATCAGATTGCAATACTCTCGAGAGTTTGTGCACTTTACCCACAATCCACGATCAAGTCCTTTTACAGACGATACCATGGCGAGGCTTTCCCTTAGTATCCCCTACCTTCTGGATCCAACCATGCCAAGAACCTCCAAATGTTGGTACCCAGGTGAGGTTTCCCACTAAGTACTAGGCCAAGACAAAGCCCATATGTATTATGATTGCACTAGAAGCTTCTGAATTCTGAAACATGGCATACTTCTTTGATTCCTGGGCGGCAGTCCTCCACCAAAATCTCACTTGTTGACCCAAAAACCATTCTGCCCAGAAGAAAACTTAGTTTTATTTTCAAGTGGCATTGAGAAGAAAAGATCGCTCAAGAGAGCCTTTATACTTAGAAAATTTCTTGTCTTTCGAACCCCCCAACGGTACTTTATATATACATAGCATAGCAAGTACTTAGCAAAAACATGGGTAACCTATTAGGAGGGGAAAATCCTAAGTATAGAGCTACTCGTGGCACACTACAAAATCATCGCACTTGCAAAATAATACTAATAAAAATTCTACCAGAACATCCTACACATGCATATACAGAATTTTAAGATCACATGCATAGAACCAAAACTGGGACAAAATTATGAACAAGTGGTTTAACTTGCCTTGATCCGAGCAGCACTCTACACAATAGTACTCCTCAGTGCACTCCGAACAATCTAACAAAAACACAACATAGCTGTAATCACAACTTGCACAAAATAATGCCATAGAAATAATATGTATGCATGCAGCATAGTAAGTATGCAAGAATGTGTTCTAAATTGACCAAGGTAATCTCATTGGATTGCTAATGTGTTGGGGATGTTGTTAGTATTAATTCCCCACAGATTTTAATTAATTTGGATCATTACTTTATTTATAGTCTCATAAGGAGATCCAACCATCTAATTAGCCCCGAATCAGATCTAAAGATCCTAAGCAAGATGTTATAATTTTAGTCAATAGTTATTGTGAAAACAAGGCCAACGCAACAATAAACAACTAAAACGGAGTTCTGATTATGTTTTCTATGAATTAAATACTCCAATCTATAGATTAAATTCTACACAGCAAATACTACTACAAACTCACCAAATTATTTCAGATCTGTTTTCTACTCCATTTTGTGAATCCAGCGGTATATTATACGCAATTTTTTGCCAAACGGTGGAATTTCTATGAATTTCGCAAGTTTTAAATGCAATCTGTCAGATTAAAACTAATCTGGAATCAATCCGACCCTAATCGACACGTGTCGCGATGCTACTGGGCGGCGCGGGCAAGCTGTTGAGTAGGCGCTGACGCGCGCGCGTGCCATGCGGCACAGTGCCATTGGCCGGTACCGCTTCAGCGGCCCTTCTAATCAGCTGCGTAGAATCGCGATCGGATGACTAAGATTTGTTGGCGACTTACAGGCGGCGGTGACGTTGGGGATGACGGTGGCGGGCAGCGGTGACAACCCCGACGGTTGTCGTCTATGGTGCTCCGGCGGTCTTCTACGCTAGCGAAGAAGAGTACGTCAATCCCCGCCTCGTGCATATCTTGCTCGTCCGATCTTCGTCGTCTGTCGTCTCGGGTAGGGGCTGGTCGATGCAACTGGACGAACAAGGCAGCAGCAGGCTCCGGTGAGCAATTCTAGCGGGTATAAACTATGATTATGAATACATTAAATCTTTTATGGGAACTGATTAATTCCGTGATATTAGTACTAATTATGGTCTTGATTCTCAAGTTCTTGCAAAATGTTTTGAGGCTTTTGCCTCTTATATTGAAATTCCTAAAAATAAGTGGAATAAGTACCATGCACCTTATAAGGATGTTATTAATCAGGTTCCTGCTAGAAATACTAAAGTTTGTACTATTAATCATAGTTTGTTTGAACCTTATGCTGAGAAAATTCCATTTCTAGCTAAGGTAAAGGAACATTCTATGATAATTAGTTCGATTAACAAAAGTACGAAGAGAGCTATAGAGCCAAATGAGCAAATGAATATTGAACCTATGGTTGCCATTGTGAGAGACCATGTCACTAAGAATGTAGAATATGGGCACATTATTTTTTGTGAAGATGCTTCTAATATTGTGTCTCATCCTAGTAAAGCTAGGAAAACTAGTGTCACAGTGCTTTCTGTTAGAATTGGTGATCATTGCTATTATGGTTTATGTGATATTGGTGCTAGTTCTAGTGCTATTCCTTATGATCTTTATAGGGAGATTATGCATGAAATTGGTCCGTGTGAACTTGAGGACATTGATGTGGTCATTCACCTTGCTAATAAGGAAACCATTTGTCCAATTTGCGTTGTAAGAGATGTGGAAGTTCTTTGTGGTAAGATTAAGTATCTTGCTGATTTTCTAGTGCTTAGTTCAGCAGCTAGTAAAACTTACCCTATCATTTTTGGTAGACCTTTTCTGAACACTTGTGGAGCTATTATAGATTGTAAAAAAGAGAAAGTTTTGAAAAAGTTTGATCGAGAGTCTTATAAGTGTAACTTTTCCAAGTTCGTTAAAACTCCTTTTGAAAATGATTTGCCTAATGAGGATTCTAGAGTTCAGCAACTTGCTGCTATTGATCCTGTTTATGACCTTAAACCTCTTTTTGATAATTTTAAGTATGCTCACTCTGATGTTAAGAATGTTTCTTGTGATAGTTATATTGTCAACTTTATTAAAAGTTATAATGAAAGTTATTATGAGATAGGGAAACATGGTTTATGCATCTCAATAATATTAAGTTTCCCCGCTTTATATTGAGAGCTTTGAAGTTGCATTTGTTTTGCCTTCCTATGCTAGTGTCCTTTTGTTTAAATAATTTGTTTTCTCATGAGACTCCCTTGCATAGGAAGTGGGTTAGACTCAAATGTGTTGGATATTTGCTTCTTGATGCTCTCTATCATTTCAAATCCATATCCCCTATGTGAGCATCTTTGAAATTATCATGCCCATCTTAAAGGCTATAAAGAAAGAGCTTTTGGGAGACAACCCTTTTAGTTTGCTTTTGGATTTTGTTTTGTTGAGTCTTGGAAGTTATTACCTCAGTAATAACCGCTCCTTATCCTTTTTGTTTTGGTTTATGTGTCAATATCAACCTCTTTTCAGAAATAGATGAGTTGTGAGAAGTTGCTATCCTGGGACAGTTTTTTGTGCTGCATTGTAAAAATCCGTGAGAAGTCTCGGTACATCAAATGGAGCTTTAATTTTCTGTAACTGTGCTCCCAGTTGTTATCCAACTTTCATTAGTTCAGCACTTTTTGATTTGAGTGGTAGAAGATTTTCGAAAAAATCGATCTTTACGTGCTGGTATGTTTTGACAGATTTCTGCCGTTATTTGCATTTGCCTCTTAAATCGATTTCCTTTTGAATTATCTTTGGGTTTTTGAAAGGAGTTGTTTCAGTGGTCTTTGTTTTGATGGTTTTTAGTTGAAATTTGAACCCAAGGGTTTATTGTTTTTGTACACACTAATGTTGCTAATAAAGATTGTGTGGAGCTTTGTATGAAAGGAACTTTCAAGTATTAGAGAGAAGGGATCGGCAGAGTCCGTCCGCGAAGAGGTAAAGGTGCCGAAAAATAAAGGTTCGTGAAAAACTCTTTTCTTTATATTTATGATATTTTTATTACATATGGAAGGTTACGAAACGAAACAGAAGAGGAAACGAAGCCCGGGTGGGCCACACCCACCAGGGGTGCGGGCCCTAGCTGGCCGCGCCACCAAGGGTGAGAGCCCCCTGGACTCCGTCTCCGCCCCGTTTTTGTCTTGTACTGTTCCTTATGTTGTAAAAATTCGTAATATATAATCACCCGGACCCCCCGAGGTTCGTATATCGTGTTCTCGTCGTGTTTTCATTTCGATCTATTTCTATCAGGAAATCTTCTCAAGTTTAGAGCACCATGGTCTCCGCCAATGACAAGGGAATGAAGCCCGTGGAAGATCTTCAAGACCCCAAGGAGGAGGATGAACTCTTGGTCGAGGATGAATAAGAAGTGAAGGAGGACGAGCGTCCGGACACCCGCGCTACTGTTGCAAGCATTGAAGTGATGAGAAACCCAATCAAGCTCAGATGTCTATAGGAGGGAAACCTCTGCGCCATATCCTCTCTCCACGGTCACTTCCTCCACGCACCAAGAACTCCTTCCATACTCTTATACATGAGCAACAATTCCAAGAGGTGCCCAAAGGGAATTTTCCCTTTGTTTGGGATTTTCCTCGTTCTAACAATGCATGGAAGGAACACTCTAAAGAAAGAGTAGGGAAAGAATAACACGGACTGAGATTCTTGGGCCGACATGATCATGAACTGCATTGAGCATAATTCGGAGTTGATTCATATTCTAACCTTTGAGATAGAGGACATGAGGAAGCTGGTCGAAAAACTCATCAAGGGAACACCACCATCACTGAAATAATAATTCGTCATCAGGTTTGGCATCCCCTTGGCTTGTTCCAAGATTGGGGGAGTGCCACGGTATCACAACATTAACTTTTATAATTTTAACTTTTTAGTAGAGTTATATCTTGGTTAGAGAAGTTATCTTATAGGTTGGTTTGCATTGTGGAAGTATCTCCCCCTTAGTTGGTTATCTATGTATCCCTTGGTGTGAGTGCCTTTATTAGAATATTAATGAGAAGTTTCATCTCTTACATTTTACGCTTCTTATTTTGGTTTTCAATTTCTATTATATGATTGATCTTGTTGATCAGTATTGGTATCACTTTGGGAGCATCAAGTAGATCTAAATTGGTTTTGGCAAACCGAGCTCTGGACAGTAGCAACACTTTTTGAGGTTTGAAAGGAAGAGAGAAAAGCACTTACACGTATTTTGTATCATTTATTTTCTTTCTTGATTGGCTCATAAGCTTAGTATTCTTTATTTAAGATCTTTTGTGTCTTCAAGGAAGATTGCATGTTTGACTTTATCACTTGTATGTTTGGTTGTTTGCTTCAACTCTTTTGCTTGCTGCCCAACCTTGCTAGCCAAAAACCTGTTTTGAGAGGGAATACTTCTCATGCATCCATTACTTTAAACCAAAACCCTGTGCCATTTGTGTCCACCATATCTACATATTAGCATTGTTGCCAAGAAAATTCTCAAGCTCCATCTACCTTTCAAATTAAAAACTATTTTGTTATGTGAAAACTAGTTAGTAAAGCTCTCGCGAACTTGATGGCACACCTTATTTTCCTTTCCTTGATAAACTTGAACCATTGCGTCATCGAAGTTGTATATGCTTGCATCTATACGTTGGACTTAGCAGAACCGTGCTATCACGGGGAACTCCTTCAACATTTTACATGTACATTGTATATAGTTGATATCATGCTCTTTTGTTTGCGGATATCGTCGGTGCGAAATAAAAGGGGAGCTTGTATGTCCATGGAGTTATATACATTGTGTTAGAGAAACGTCTGGGCTGCTAGCCTAAGCCATGCCTAATCATGGTGGAAACTTGCAGCATAACCATAGTGAGCAATCTATGAAGCATCCTCAATAAAAACCTATGCAAATAGCAAATAAAAAGATTGTTGAGATGCTCACTGTCTGCTTGCCTTGTCATTTTCATTATGGGATACCTCATGTATCATGTGCAAGGGGTGCCCCATTGGCTGTTCTTTATGATACACATGTACTTACTATGACAACAACTTACCGGTAACTAAATTTGAGTAGCATGAGGAGCGGCCTTTGCACTCAAGGGACATGAGATTGCTAACTTATATTTCGTCAAGCATATACTCCATCTTTGTTTACTTTAACCTTAATCACATCAAGATGCTTATGATAGGGGCAATGAGAGATCAAAGCTAGTAAGTACCATAATCTTTTGAAAGTTGTTTATGAACTTGAAATCCCTGCTTCCCTCTATGAAGGGACTTTATTCTACTTCTAAGTTGAGTAAGTAAACCTATTCCTCTCTATCTCTAACAAGCTTTTGAGTTGTTGTGTTTGAGTATTAATTTGAAATCCATCATTCTGAAAACCCTTTTATGTTTGAGCAAAGAGTACTCCTGTTGTAAACTTCTTTAAAAAAGCTTTACTTGAAAACTGTTTACCAACTGTTCTCTGAACAAGAACAAAGTTTGCCAATCCCAATTATGATATGTCCTTATGCATCTTTATTGTGACTCCCATACTTGGTGCAAGCTAAGTTATATAATGGTGATTTGCTTTCTTATATGAGTTGTGTATTGAAAAGTGTGATGCTTCTTGTCCGTATTCTTTTTATCGACACTTCACTCCATAAACCCGTAGACATGTTTACTGATCTCGATTCGCCAGGGACAAGCGAGGTCTAAGCTTGGGGGGAGTTGATACGTCCAATTTGCATCACCATTCTATATCGTAATTTGCCTCTATTCATTGATATATGTCGTATTAAGAGGTGTTAATTATGTTACATTCATCTATTTTTGCATGTTGGATGACTCTTGGAGGATGGACGCCCGAAGTCAGGATTCTGATGGAAAAAAGAGATGTTTTGATGCAATTTAGCGAAGATCGGAAAAATACCAGAAAAATTATGGAAAATTATATTTTCCCGGAAGATAAAGAATGTCAGAAGGGGAGGCGGAGATGGGCCACAGGGTCCCACACCCCTGTGAGCCACCCTGGCGCGCCACAAGGTGTGGCCACCTGACCACCTCGCCCTCCCCTCACATCATATATGTTATCCTCGAAACCCTAACACCTGGGGGCGACCGAGAAAGATTACGCCGCCTCTGCGGGGCGAAAACACCGAGAGAGAAAGAGCTCACTGGCAGACAGTTTTCTGCTAGAGAAATTCCTTCCCAGAGAGGGGAGATCGTCGCCATCAACACCATCATCAAGCTAGACTTCATCGGGATCATCATCATCATCCACACCATCATCACCACTAGCACCATCATCACCACTCCATCCCGCTATAACAGTTGTGTTGAATCTTGCATAGTTCTTAGGAGAAACTGTTAGGGTAGGAACTGACCCAACCTTGATAAAAATATAAGGTAAGGTAGAATCCCCTGTGTTCACAATGCTAGTCCCTGGATCAATAGCTAGCATCCACAGTTAAGATGTAATATCAAGAAACATGGGTCATATTACAACTTTATAACCAGGAATAAAATATTTTATTACATCTTACTTAGCTCATTGGCTATTACATTACATTGCAGCGGAATAACTATAAGTATGGGTCCTTCATCTTCAAAGTGCCACAAGCAGTCATGCTGGTTGTAGACTTTGTAATCCTAATCATTCATTCTTCACTAAAGCAATCAAATACTGCAACAGTACATGTTACAGCCACAAGGGTCAATACATTTGAATGTATTGGCAAGTTTCACTTTTATGTAGAATGTGAGTGGATCCTATCAATACATGCATATTTGGTTAAGTAGGGTTTTTAGGCTCCCTTGCATAAAGCAATAATTTATCCTATCTTTTCAAAATGGTTAGATCAATTCTTGGAAAACTCCTTGCTAAAGACCAAGTTTTTAGGTTATTAACAAACTTCCTTGAACCACTTGGTAACCCCAAGTGTTCAAGTTTTCTTCAAATCCTCTTGAGTACCTTGGTAACCCCAAGTACATCAAGTGTTTAACAAAGTCTCTTGAGCACCTTGGTAACCCCAAGTGCACCAAGTGTTAAACAAAATATCATGAATTCCTTGGTAAATCCCCAAGTGCATCAGGTTTTTATTTTAGAAGTTGGAATGTCAAGATCTCCCATAGTTCAAACTTTAGTTGCTCAGTATTGTCCATAACCGGGGACACGGCTAAGTACTTAGATTTTATTATCTTCTGCAGAAGGAGTACACTTTACCCACATGTCACAATCCCATCTTGTTGCCACCAGTGGCCTACTGGATTAGTGCTCACCAATATGGAGTACTGGCAGACTGAGAGTGTGACGAAGTCTTTCCAAAAGGTCCTCCCATACACCATTGCTAGCTTGTCTTCATCCCCCATGAAGCATTCCAGATCCCCATGTCCGGTAACTAAAGACAATGTATGGGTCTTCCTAATGTAGTTGACTAAGCCAGAGCCATAATAGCATGTGGTTGCACACGAAAGCCACAATTGGAGAAACATGTTCAATCTCTAAGTTTCCTAGGTGGTTTTCTTTTGGAGCACAACACAAAGAGATCACCATAGACATGGTTCCTTTTGTTGCCACCTTCTCCAAAACTTAAAGTATTCTCCACCTAGGTGGTTCATTGAGTCCTTGTTTTATTATATAAAACACAAGTCCTTTTCTCAATTTTTGCAAAATCTCAACATGTATCTCTTTTCAAAATTTAGCATGGCTAAGCATGTACAACTACAATATGTTCTCTAAGGAAAGTAAGGGCATCCTATTAGGATTTAGCATAGCATAAGCATAAATCTTTTTCATGAATGTTTCAAAATCCACTAAGTATAATGAAAATAGTAGGACTTTTGTATGATAGTGTAACTTGCCTTTTTGGTAGGGAATGTTGGTTCACTCCTTGATCTTGCTAGTCTCAATATTTCTCTAACTTCACTACAAGTCAATCAAGCAAAACACAATCAACTAACATTCCAAACCAAAGTCAAACAAACAATTTCACACACACAAAGTAATGGATACTAAGTTAAGCATGGGAGTATGCATAAGATGGTTTTATTTGTAAGGATGGTCTTCACTAGGCTCTGAACTTTGTAAAGTCCAAATTGGTCATACCAAAGTGGTAAAGTCATTAGCAAGAGGGTTTTGTCCAAAGACCATTTTAAAATCCATTCAACATTTTATGTGGTGGGAAATGGTTTTATCAAATCAATATCTTTAAGTTTTTCACCAAAAAGTTTCTAATTCTCAGGACTTGGTGTTTTGGGGTCAATAGCTTTGAATCAAAATATTTTCCCAATTTTTTTGTTCCAAAATCATTTCTATAACAAATCCATTATTTTTATTTGGCTAGAAATGGACCAAATCTAATATTCCATCCTAAGCTTTTCCAAATCCATTTTCAAAACCATGGGTTGGTTCCTAGGGTCAGTAAGGTCACAACAAACCATTTTTCAAAGGTTTTAACCCTAAAATCATTTTTAAACAATTTTTATACTCTAACAAGCTCATAAAAGAATCTGCAAAAACAAGTAAATTAACACACACTATTTGCTAAACCAAGGGCATGGTTGGCTAGGTCTTTCTCTCCTGAATCCAACGACATAAAATTTGTAATTTTTGGACGTGTGGATCGAAAGTTATAAGGGTTTGAAATTTGTATCTCAAACAGATTTCAAATCTGTTTTTAGATCTAATACTGGCCACGCGTCGATTCCTAATTGGGTGGTAACGGTTCGGCCGGATCAGCGTTGCGGTGCGTTGGATCTATTCGATCGTGCGGCACAGGACTCGTACCTCTTCGCGGTTTAAGTGATCTATCGTGCTCGCCTGATCTAGATCGAACGGCTGCTAATGCCTGGCCAAGAACTGGCGGCTGGTGGTGGCGCGCGCTCAGACGGTGGCCTAGCGGTGGTTCTAGGAAGCAAAGGGGACAGGGGAGGGTCTCACCGTGTACGCGTGGTCGTGGGGGTTCTCAAGGTACTCTCGAGGAAGAAAGGGGCGCACGGAGACGGAGGTAATCGCTCGCCGGAGTATTTGTCGGCGTCAGATGGTCCTGCTCGCGGTCGGAGTCGACACTACAGATCACAAGGGAGCAAACTGAGGATACGGTTAGATGCCCACGGTCGAGGCGAGTGAGGGTGCGTGAACGAGGAGGCGCGGGGCGGTCTGGTTTACCTGGGAAACATCGTCGGAGAAGAACCAGTCGCGGCGGCGTTCAGAAGCTTGTCGCAGCCGACGCTCTAGGGCGCCCGCGGTTGAGAGGAGGGTGCTGGGAGATGCGCCGAGGAGTGGTGAGTGTGCTCGTGGGCTTGTGGAGGCAGGAGGTGGCGAGTACTGACCGGAATTGGAGGAGGAGGCTCGTCGGACCGAAGGTGGTGTGACGAGAAATGGGACAGCCTGGGGGCGAGTCGAGGTGTGGCGACAAAGGGGAAAGGAGGAGAAGACGCAGGCGCTTAATAGCGTGCAATCACGGCGAGGTTTAAGGCGCGGCATCAATGCGTATTCAATCCGCGGAATCACTGGCAGAAACGGCGACGAGGGAGGGAGAAGAGGTCGCGCGGGGTGTGGACGATGAACAGGGAGGTGGGGTCTACCTGGCAGTGGGAAAAGAAATGAGGGGAAGGGTCCACTGGTCATTGTCTGTGTGGGTCAGAATCTGGGTGCGAATCGTTTTTCCCTGGGAGGGGAAGCTGGGCTGTTTCTGGGCCTGTTGGGCTGCTGGGTTGGGTCGACCTTTTTCTTATTTTTTTCTGTTTCTGAATCCTTTTTCTTTTCTAATTCTATTTCCTGTTTTGAATTTCCAAACAAACAAACATCAACCAAATCAATTCAAACAACACCAAACTTTGTAATTTTGAAATTAGTTCTGTTCAGTAACATGAACCAAAATCCAAATTCAAAATAATAATTTTAATAATAGGGTCCATTATTAATTAACTAAATAGATGTACCAATTATTATATCCATAGGTTTTGATTTAATTCAAAGCTCCATTTGAGAACTAAATAATTTTAAACCATCCAGTAGGTTGTATTTGAAAATAAGGATTATTTGGAAAGCTTGTTTAAAATAAAAATAACATTTTTGTTATAGGGTCTATTAATAATTAAATAAAATTGGACCTTGATTATTAAATCAAATAGGATTTGTTTTATTAAAACTTTATTTGAAATTTATATTAAAACCAAAACACTTCAGTAGGCTTATTTGAGGATATAAATACTTGGAAAGCTTATTTGAACTAATAGACAAGTTTTGATGGTTTTGGAAATGGTAGAACCTTTATTAATAAAACTTGGATATTAAATCCTTTATTGTTTTAAATAATCCTTTATTATTTTTATTCAAAGCAAAACCTTTGTTGTTTTCACAACTTTGGCCAAGGTTTAATTTGGCTTTATAAAATAATCTTTATTTGAAATCCTTTACTTTCAAAAACCTTTTATGAAAATATTTCATAGTAGTGACAAAATACTTTTCATTTTTTTCCTTTGTTAAATATTTATCTTTTTCATCCCTTTAGGATTTATTTGATCCAAAATGGTTTGAAGGTTTCCAGTTGGACTCAAAAGTTTCTTCTGGCCCTGCAAATCAAACAAAGTTTTATTTTTATTCTTTTATTTTTCATATTACAGGATTTGGAAAATCTTGGGATGTGACAGAAACTTTCCCGGTGTTGATTACTATTGTAGTTGATGCTTGTGAGTGGAACCGTTGAATTATGTTCAGATTGTTATCCATCATTATATCATCTCTGATCTTGATCCATATGATGTCTAGTGAGTAGTTCGTTTAGTTCCTGAGGAGATGGGAGAAGTCATGTTGTTAGTAGTGGAGTTGTGTTGAGATATTATTCAATGGTTTGATATTTAAGTTGTGGTGCTATTCTTCTAGTGGTGTCATGTGAACGTCGACTACATGATACTTCACCATTTGTGGGACTAGGGGAATGCATTGTGTATTTGGCAACTAATTGTGGGGTTGCCGGAGTGACAGAAACCTAAACCCGTTAGGAAACCATTGCACAAGGGAGTGTAGGATCTCAGAGTTTATGGTTGTGGTTAGGTTTATATCTTAATTGCTTTCTTGTAGTTCCGGATGCTTGCAAGGGGCTTAATCATATGTATGTATTAGTCCAAGTAAGGGCGGTACATTAGCACAGGTTCACCCACAAAACACTTATAAAACCAAAGAAGACTACTCAGCTATATGAAGCAAAAGCACTTGACTGAATTCCCATGTGTCTTCGAGAACGTTTGGTCCTCATTAGTATTTCCACTGGCTTGTCCTTTGCTAAGAAAGGATTGGGCCACTTGCTGCATTTATTTGTTATTTTTATTTACTTGCACTTTATTTTGTTGCTTATCAGAAAACCCCTAAAAATTCGTTTGCAATACTTATAGAGAACTCTTGAGCCAGTTTCACTAGTCAGCACCTTCTGCTCCTCGTTGCGATCAACACTTCTATTTATCGGAAGTACTACGATACACCCCCTATACTTGTGGGTCATCACCGACAAGAGCGCACACGGCGGCACGAGGTGCACCCGAGGGCGCTGCAACCCGCTCCAAGCCACAAGCACGGTGGCCATGGAAGAATAAACGACCCTAGAGCCACCACAAGGCCACCAAAGCCGCGACATAGCACCACAGTGACGGCACAACACCACATCACTGATAACCGCCAAACCCTAACATTTAGGGTGGAGATGGCCTGGCAAGGAGAAGAGCCCAACGACGAATCGAGCAGGACCAGTCAATGGAGAGGCATCGACTACCTCATCACGCACCACGCGATGGCCGGTGAGACCCGTGGGGGACAGAATCGCACGGCGGCGGCAACGAAACGCCACGGCGGGGGGAGAGAGAGAAGGAGAGACGTGAGTGTGAGAGAGGACAAGTCTGTACTAGGACGGTACGGTCCAGTACCACTCGAGTGAGTGGGTTTGACTAGCCCAACTAGGACAGGTCAGGGCTGGGCCAGCCCAATGGGCTAGGTCCAGATTTTAAAAGGAAAAACTAAATAATTATTTAATGACCAAAATAACCCTAAAACTAAATAAATCTCTTAGCAATAATATAAAAATCTTAAAAAATGCAAATAATATATCCCCAAGTTCATAAAAATATAAGCTACCCAATAAATTAAAGAATTCTATTTTTAATAGAATAGATTTAGGTTAAATATTTTAATAATATATATTCCTTAAGGAATTTTATAAAAACAAATAAAATACCTATAAATAAATAAAATTTGCGTTTATCATTCTAAATTAGTATAGTATTAAATTCGTATTTAAATTAGAAAAATAAAATCTTCTAAATTAAAATGTTTATTCTTAAAAGAATATTAAAAAATAAGAGTTAAAAAATTAAATAAAAATAAGATTTAAGCTCTTATAATATTATATTATACCACAAAAATATTAAATCATTAAAAATCTAAATACTAAAGCTCAAAACCAAAAATAGGATTTATAAGCTTTGGGGTTCTCTCCCCTACTGTTTTCCCCTCCAAAAATAACTAGGATTTATAATAAAACTTAAGTGCAAACCATTAAGTTTATAATACCTCTTTAGAACTCTAAATTTAATTTAAACCAACAAAATTTAAACTAATCCTTCACTAATATTAAGGGTAAGTGATCTTAATACTTTAATCATGTTTAACATGACTTTAAACCAAAACACATTATTAAGATCATCCAAATTATAATTTCCTTACTAAGTTGCATATTAATTTCATAATAGCAATACAAATTTAAACTAATCATTCACCTAAATATAAAGTGAATGATTACACATCCTTAAGCATACCTATCATCACACTAAAACATGGTAATAGTTAAAACATGGTACTCCTTAAGTTTACTTATACTTTGAAAGTTAACTTTAGTCTCAAATTTTATAATAATCATATCTAAAAACTATTTATATTTTTTTATGGTTTGTTTGAATTAAGACATTAGGTATCTCAAGTCCAAACTACCTGTGCAAACAAAAATAAAATTGATTACATTCTGTTAACCATAAATATTATTGAAACCTTTTCTTCAAAAGTTATTCGTTTTGCCACTTCAAACAACGACTATATAAAAATCTCTTCCAAATCCATAAATAACCATTTGGATTCCTCTCATAAACACCAGATAGAAATCATCACCAATCTTACATTACTTCATACTCTATTTTTATACCTTAGATGTTAAAACTCAAGTTCATTATAAACACATCTATTTGCAAAGTAAGCATTAAAGATAAATTAACTCTTAAGAAAATCACCAAAGTCAACTCACTTAAACCATCGGGAATAACTTTTTGGGATTTTTACTAACTGCATATCATTACTAATGCATAACTGCATATTGCTTCTTTAAACATTAATCTTTACCAGACCAATGATGTTATTTTCAGATATTGGATCTTATATCATCTCGAAGACCGTGATTGCATAATCTTGCAATCACAAAAGGCAAGTTCACACTTGCTCATGTCCTTTGATTATTTTCTATCAAATATTTTGTAAATCCAGTGTTGTCATCACTTGCATTTCAAAAAGGTCAGAAAACACTATTTTGATAATAATAATATGAACTATTGGTTAATGATCCAGGGTGATCAGCTAATCTAGTAAATCTGGTAGCCGGAATACTACTACACATGAATATATCATCTAGGACTTAGCAACCAATGTCGCCAGTGATTCTAGCGCCATATAATACGCGTTAACCATGAGATTTGGAATAGGACAGAGAAGTCAGCTGTATCTTCTTCCTCTCGCATGTAGCCGGATGCGCGGGTCGTGGCTCTTATCCTTGTAGCATGCATTAATTGGTAATTCGTAGAGGATATGCAGCATATGGGTGGGAACCCTCAATGTCCCATGATAGTTCTGGCATCTGAATGGTGTGTACTAACCATTGCCGTAATTCATTATGTGGGCATGGTGTACACCAAGGAGACATGAGGGGTCACGGAGATGGCAGTGATTGGCTTGGATAATCTATTGGACCCCACATCACAGAATTGTGGATGGGAATAAGCTGCCCGGTTGTGCAACAAGGATTTGTTCTCTCATGGGTAAAGTAGCGCACCTCTGTAGAGTGTAAGAACTATAAATTGTTACTCCATGTTCCGGGAAGGAGCTACGAATATGGCAGGAAAGGAACTCGATGAAAGTTCTGGTAAACATGTGAGGTCTAACGGACATAGATTTTCAGAATAAAAGCAACCTTGGATTAAATGTTTACGAAAAACCTGCATAGCTTACGACCTATGGTCTGTTGTTGTATATAGTGCCTCAAACACTCCTTTTTAGTGAACTTGCTGAGTACACTCGTACTCAACGTATCTTCTTAACCCTTGCTAAATTCTGAAGCCAATACAGACGACGTATACATCAACTTATGCTCAAGAGAACCGTCATCAAAAGCTCAAGTTCTTCAATGAAGTCAACATATACATCAAATAAAGTGAAGATGAAGTAGTTGATTACATAGGAATATACTCTCTAGACATAGCACCTATTTCTGTAGAGTATTGTAATAGAAGCAATGTAAGCCAAATAGTTAGGTGCTAATATTATTAGCATGATAGTTATGAGTTGATTATTTCTGGTTCTTTGTTAAAAAATTATTTCTCTCTCTTTAACCAAGAGTGTTCTCTGGATGTTTTGTAAAGAGTCGAGTTGTAACCTATAGTCATTTCTTGGCCTGCTGTGTTTCTATTGTGCCACTCTGAGGGATATAATACTAGTGAACAGTGTTTCATTGGTGTTATGTCAACAACTATAGTACACTACATCATGCAGTGGTATGCTGGGTCACCGCACCGATGGACCCTTAACGAAGACCGGCGAGGTATATATATGACGTCCGGTTATTATTAGATATATGATGTCCGGGAGGATCTGTATATACCGAGTTGTATATATATTATATTCATGGATGTTTCTTCTTATAGGCCTACACATCGAGCAAAAATTTCAAACGAGGCCCGGCAAAAAAGTTGGATGCGTGTAAGAATTATACAATTACAGCAGTATCAGCACTAGGCGAACTTTTCGATCCCGAAAAGTCTAAGATTGTGTTTGTACAACAATGTGGAGTTATGTTTATGGATCGGATCCCAATAACCGTTCGAGAGTGGCATAAGGCCAAAGGGGTGGAAGAGAGTGAGTATGT
Source organism: Avena insularis (assembly GCA_023614405.1). Lineage (NCBI taxonomy): Eukaryota > Viridiplantae > Streptophyta > Magnoliopsida > Poales > Poaceae > Avena > Avena insularis. The sequence goes on along the minus strand of CM042691.1, from coordinate 202,702,163 downwards.
CGCCAAAAGGTACAAAAGGGTCTTTGGAATGACCTCATGGCACATTTCACCCTGCTAGAATATGAGGATGATTCTGAGACAGTTGCATTGAGGAAGAAAGTCAAGGAGTGGGATCTTAAGAAGATGGCCGAACTATTCTGGAACTGGAAGAAATCATTATGGCTAAACTATCAGATGGACAAGACTGCTCCAAAATTTGAAGGCTATCTAGCGGAGGAGTAGCCTTAGTGGGATGCATTTGTGAAGTACAAGAAGTCAAAAGATTCTAAGAATAAGTTAGAAAAAACAAGAAAAATGGTGCGAAAAATAAATATCACCATCGCCTGGGACCAGGGGACTCTACCGCCATGTCAGAAGTGTGATAAAATAGAGAAAGAGGTATGTGAAAAAGGGGTAATTCCAGAACTAATGCGCGAAGAATGTGATTTGAGGGCAAGAAATTGGTTCCTTGGGCATGTGAGTGAGTATGACGAACTTACAGGGGACCTTGTTTGTAGCGACGGGATTAGGATACCCATGGAGACATGGCTGAAAGTGGTGAAAGATATTAAAGAGGGGAAAACAAAGTTCTGTCCCGATAGAGAGAAAAACTTGCTGAGAGAGGTCATCGGAAATGACAAACACAGAGGACGAGTACGAGGCCCTGGCCCTATTTATACGTGGGAGATTGGGTTTCCCAAAGATAAAGGTACTTATAGAAGCCGAGAAAGAGAAAAGCAGCAACGGAAGGAGGAGGATGGAGACAGGTTGAACCAATTTCTAGCAAGAATTTACAAGCAGTAGCAGCATATTGAAGAACTTCGAGGAGTAGCGCGCCTACAAGATCCTACACTCAATATTACCATCGACCCATATCAGTGGAGAAGCATCATCGCTGAATCGGAGGTCCCGTCTGATGATGCACGTATGATTTATGGAGGTTCCGGCTACCCCATGGATGGAATTAAGGAGAAGATATCTTGTGAGATCCAATAGAAGGTGAAGAACATATCCGTGAAGGTGGCGGTCGGATGTGCTTTACCTTGTGCACCTGACGCACGTTGGCATGGTCGTGAAATTCTAGCTGGCTATGCTAAAGTCGGGGTGGATTAAATCGTAATGGGGTGGGACTCAATTGAGCTTGATATTGATACGTCCAAAACGTATCTACTTTCCCAAAAAAAATTCCTACTATTTCTCCTCTAACTTGCGTGATTTGGATACAACTAACACGGACTGACGCTGTTTTCAGCAGAATTACCTTGGTGTCTAGTTTTTGTGCAGAAAATCAACTATCAGGAAAACTCTCGGAAAATATGCCAAAAATCCTATTTCACCAGAAGACTCACGGAGCCAGCAGATGAGACGAAGGTGGGCCACGAGGGGCCCACACCCCCTGGCCGCGAGGGTCAGCCCTAGTCGCGCCTGGGAGGGGTGTGGCCGTCTCGGGCATCCCCTCGGCCTCCCTCTTCGCCTATAAGTTTCCTCTTGACCTAAAAACTTAGGGGGGTGTCGATAGTTTCTAGAGGCAAGATCCTCTGCGCCGCCACCACCAGAAACAGCGATTCGGAATCAGAAACTCTGTTCTGACACTCTGCCGGGATGGGGAATAGGAGGAGATCATTGCCATCATCATCACCAACGCCTCTCCATCAACCATCCATGTTTACCCCATCCATGAGTGAGTAATCCCCCGTTGTAGGCTATGGGGATGGTAGGGATTGGATGAGTTCTATCATGTAATTGAATAAGATTGTTAGGGCATGGTGCCTAGTATCTCTATTTGTGCTATTTGATTTTGTTGCAACTTGTTGTGCTTAATTCTTGTTACTAGGGACCGAGTGCCATGATCTCAGATCTGAACATGTTATTGATTCATGATGATAGTATTGTTTGTGATCTTATCTGCAAGTTGTGTACACACATTATTGTCCGGAACCAAAGGCCCCAAAGTGACAGAAATTGGGACAAACTGAGGGGATGGCTGTGATGTGAGGATCGCGTGTGTTCACGGAGTGTTAATGCTTTGCTCCGGTGCTCTATTAAAAGGAGTACCTTAATTTCCAGTAGATTCCCTTGAGGCCCCACTACAACGGGCTGACAGGACAAAAGATGTTGTGCAAGTTCTCATTGCGAGCATGTATGACTATATATGGGACACATTCCAAGGATTGTTTAGTACTTGGATGCTTTATCTTATTTATCTGCAATTGCCCTCTATCTTGAAGTTACATGAATAGACTTGTCCATGCGACGCCCGTCCATCCATCCCTATGCCTACCGCACTCCAATCCTACTTTTATTACAATTGTTACTATTGCCTTTGTTTTACTGTTGATGTTACTTTGTTATTGCTATTACAAAACTGTTGCTACTGATAAACTACTGTGAGGAAGAACTATTTCCAGGTGTAGCTGAATTGACAACTCAGTTGTTAAGGGTTATAAGTATTCTTTGGCTCCCCTCGTGTCGAATCAATAAATTGGGTAATACTACCCTCGAAGACTGTTGCGATCCCCTATACCTGTGGGTCATCAAGAATATTTTTTGGCGTCGTTACCCGGGATCATAGCTTTATTTGTAAGTTCACTTGGATCTACTACTGTTCACTGCTATTCATCCGTCATGGGCAAATCTCTTGATGGAAAGTTTCCTATTTTACCATCCACTACAAGAAGAGGTACAATCCTAAACACCTCTATTGCTGTTGATTCACCGTCTGTTATAAGTAAGCTTGTTACACCACCACCACATACACATGCTACACACGCTGCTACTACTGCTGAATCTGAAACTTCTTTTCATACTAATGATGTTACTTCTGCTGTGCTTGATGAGAGTGGTTCATTAGGTCCTTTCCTAGATGCTATAATGGCTAGACTAGGAAATACTGAAACTCCTACTGAAGACACTACTACACCTGTTAGCTCACCTGAGTCTAGAGAGAGATATGATATTAATTATGGTTACATTGAAATGACAGATGAATTTATTGAATAATATCGAAACACACGTGGTCCTAGTGCTATTAGGAGTCTCCTTGAGGGACGTACTATTATACCTAAACTGTCTCCTGATGCTAAGTTTACTACTTCTCCCATAGACATTAAAGATCAAGATTATCATTTCTCTCTTGATTTATCCTATATAAACATTGTTGAGAAAGAACCTTTCTGTGGGACTGAGAATGAAAAGTCTGTGGAATATATGAATGAGCTTTCTTCTATGAGTGCCTTATTTTCTGATGATGTTAAGATCTGTACCTACTTTGTTGCTAAGATCTTCCCTTTTTCACTAAAAGGAGAAGCTAAATCTTGGTTTAATATATTACCTCCTGGATCCATTGATAGACCTGATTGATTGATTGCTACTTTATTTCATAAATATTCTCCTCCTAGTGCTAGACATGCTGCTTTGTAGAAACTTTTTGATTTTAAACAGGGGGAAGAGGAGAAATTGCCTGAATCATGGAAAAGGTTATGTACCTTGATTCATGCACATCCTGGATGTCCATTACCTAAGAATGAGCTTCTTGATATTTATTATAATGGACTAACTGATGATTCTAGGACATACCTAGATAATTTTGTTGATTGTGTTTTCAGGAAAATAACTCCTATAGATGCTGAAGAATTAATGGATAAAATAAGCAAGAATTATGATGATTGGACTTCGACTAAGCCAATTACACCTGAGCCTACTACTCCTGAACCAATTGTGCTTGAAACAACACCAACACCAACACCAAAGAAGAGGGTATTGATTAAATTAAATGATGAAGTGATGAAGGAAGCTAAGAAATGTCTTAAGGAGAAGGGTATTAGATCTGAAGATGTGAAGAATTTACTTCCTATAGAAGAACTATGTAACCCAATTCCCCACTCATCCACTATTGAGGTACACTCTCTCCAACATTTTGATGAAGGTGATATTCCTTATGGTAAGTCTCTTGATCAATACTTAGAAGAACTTGATACTTTTATATTTAAGCAAGGTAATTTAAATAAACAATTTCAGAATCATTTATTGGAAAACTCTAGAGTTATTAATGAGTTGAAAGATATTGTGGAAAGAATTGCTAATAATGTTAAAATGCTTGTTAAACACTTCCAAATGGTTCAAACTCAAATTGATCAACTTGCTAAAGTGCAAAAGGATATGCTAGTTAATGCTTCAGGAGATAAACATGTTTATGGAATTAGAACTAGGAGTTGTACAGCCACTCAAGATCCTTTATATCCTTAAGAACACCCTAAAAGAATTCAGCAGGATTATCAACAAGATGAAAATAGTGGTAGTCCTCATAAGAGACAGAAAAAGAAGCATAAAACAGTTGAGGAACCTTCTGAACCTGTTGTAGATCCTAATAGTATAGCTATCTCTGATGCTAAAACTGAAAGTGGTAATGATAAAAATGATGCTCCTGATAAGGAAGAAGTTGAGGAAGAACTTGAGAAGCACACTAAGAACACTAGGTACACTAAGAAATATTTTATTGCTAATAAACATGGTAGAGAAAGAGAACCTTGGGTGCAAAAACCAATGCCTTTTCCTAATAAGAAACACAAGTGAAAGGAAGAAGAACACTACAACAAGTTTTGTGAGTGGATGAAACCTTTATTTTTGCAAATTCCTTTGAATGATGCTATTAAGTTGCCTCCTTATTAAAAGTATATGAAGGATATTATCTCTAATAAAAGGAAGATTCCTAATGAGGAAATTTCTACTTTGCTTGCTAATTATTCCTTCAATGGTAAGGTTCCAAAGAAACTTGGTGATCTAGGTATACCAAATATTCCCTGCTCTATTAAAATTAATTATGTTAGAACTATTGTGTGTGATATGGGAGCTGGAGTTAGTGGTATGCCTTTTTCTCTCTACAAGAGACTTCAGCTAGAAAAGATAATACCAACTGATATATCTTTGCAAATGGATGATAAGTCTACTACTATTCCTGTTGGTATATGTGAGTATGTTCCTATTCAAGTGGCTCATAAGTACTTGGTTTTAACTGATTTTGTTGTGCTTGATATGCCTGAAGATGATAATATGTCTATTATTCTTGGGAGACCTTTTCTTAATATTGCAGGTGCTGTCATCAATTGTAATCAAGGAAAAGTAACTTTTAATATTAATGACAAAGGGCATACTGTCTATTTCCCAAAGAAGATTAATAAGAGCTATGGCCTGAATTCAATTGAAAATATTGAAGGCATCAAAGTTGGTGAAATATATTGTCCCATTCCACAAGAAAGTTTTGAAACTATTATGATTGGGACTATTTCTATCAAGATTGAGGTAACATAATCATTTAGTGAAATGCAAAGTTTTGTTTCATATAATATTTTTTGGTAACAAGACTTGATCAACCTTGTTAACAAAGGGATTTTAATGAACAAAAACAATGCTTTCACAATGTTTATACTTGCTCACCTTTATTTTTCCTCCTTTCCAATCTTTTCCTTGTGTCTTTTTAGTTCTAGTTTTGTTATTTGCTTGCTTGTTAGAGTGTCTTAGAACTTCTGTAGTTTTGGTTTTCTTTTCTTCTTCTAAAAAAATCTTTTTCTGCGAGAAAATCAGTTTTCATAACCTGAAAATTGGCCAAAAATAAAGTTTCCCAAACAATTCCAGAAAATTCATATTAAATTTTTCCTCGAAAAAAGGGGCGGAGGGACACCTGGAATGGCCCAGGAGGACCCACCAGGCCAGCACACCCCCTGGTGGCGCGGCCAGCCCTAGGGCGCTCCTGGCCTGGGTGGTTCCCACCTGTGGCCCTCCAAGTTGTCTCCTTCCAGCCACTTCTTTCTCTCTCCCGAAAAACACCGGAAAACTTTCTCAAGCTTGAGTTCCTGCTGGTCTTGCTCCCGATTTTCGATCTCCTTGCTCAGCCCATCTTTTCTGCTGATTTTTGGAGGGATTGCTCCTTGGTATGTGCCTCCTCCACTTGTACAATTAGATTTGTGATTGGTGGTTTGTATTTTGAGTATTTTGCTACTATAGGTGTCAGGTTTTGTGAGCTGGCATGCTTGTCCTATGCTTAGATATCTCATTTTGATGCATGTTTATCCCTCTAGCAAGTTCCTATAGTAGTTCCTCATCATTTATCAACTTGGAAATCACTTGGTGTTATGTTTGTCTAAAAATTTCAGAAAAGAAGATGAGTGCATACCAATTGAATCAACATGATTTGATGGTACTTGAGCCAATGAAAGTCCATCGTGAGGAGGAAGTCTTCCCTTCCATATATCCATGCCTTGAATTTATGAGAGCTACGGGGATCTTTCATGATTTCCAAACTATGATTACTAATACGGGGTTGGAACATTTTGTTGGGGTGGAATCATATCAATATGTTAAGCTAACTATGGCTGTGGTGCAGGACTTTCGGTTTAGTTGGTCCTTGTCTAATCCCATGGTCCATTATAAGATTTACAATATAGCTGTCGACCTGCCTTTTGCTGATTTTTGTGCAGCTATTAGAGTGCCACAGTGGGGTGCTTGTGAGAAGATTAGAGAGAGTTCTAAGCCACTCATGGATTAATATGCTGAAATTTTCCATGGTTGCGACTTCTCAAAGGAAAGTGGTATAATTCGGAACATTTAGTTCCCATCCATTTGATATTTTTCCTATTTCATTACCAAGTGTGTTCTTGCTAGAAAGACTGCTAGAAAATTATCTTCATTTGATCTAGCTTTTATCTCAGCTGCTTTGAATAGGGATAGATCTTATAACTTGAGTTCTTTGATATCTTACCGTCTTACCACCAACCGCGAGAAAGGTGGAATTTGTGTAGGTCTCATTGCCTCTCGTTTGATAGATTTTCATGGTTTAGAGCCTCACCATTCATATTATCAATTCCCCATAGAGAGACTTGATCTCAATTCCATGGTTCAGTATAATTTTTTTTCTTCTTGGACTACTCTGAGAGATTTACCGTATGAAATATCCTTTGTCAAGCATGGTTGGAGAGGGGGTAGGTCTGAGAAAGTAGTCTCTTTCCCTACACCTACTTTGTTTAATTTTGATAAGAGGCAAGGATGGTCACTGACGAAGGAAGAACTTGACACATACGTGGTGGAGCTCTCCCAGCAAGAGGAGAATGTTGGAGAGGATGCCGAAGATGATTCGGTTCAGCCCTCCACCATGGGAGAGTCTTCACACCAGCAGCCTGTCACATCCCAAGATTTTCCAAATCTTGTAATGTGAAAAACAAATGAATAAAATAAAACTTTGTTGATTTTCAAGGTGAGAAGAAACTTTTTGAATTCCAATAGAATCTTCAAACCTATTTTGAACAAAGAAATCCTAAAGGGATTGAAAAGATAAATATTTACTAAAGGAAAGTAGTTTATTACTACTTTGAAATCTTTTATAAAAGGATTTGGTTTTCAAATAAAGGAATTTAATTAAAGATTATTTTATAAGCCAAATTCAGAACTTGGCCAAGATTTTGAAATAAAACATTTCTATTTGATAAAATTAGTAAAGGTTTATTTGAATAAAAATAATAAGGATTTAATATCCAAGTTTTATTAATAAAGGTTTTACTATTTCTAAATCATCAAAACTTGTTTATTTGTTTTAAATAAGTTTTCCAAAAAATTTATATTCTCAAATAAAACCTACTGATTTGGTTTTGAAACATTTAGTTTTCAAAATGGAGTTTTAAAATAAAAATAAAAATCAAATCCTATTTTGATTTATTAAAACAAGGTCTATTTATTTTATTAAGAAAGGACCCTAAAATAAAATTATTTTATTTTAATCTTTGAACTTTGGATTATGTTGTTAAACAGAACCAAATTCATAGTTGCAAACTTTGGTGAAAGTTTGAATTGTTTTGAGTATTGTTTGGTTGTTTGAATTTCAGAACAGGAAAAGAAATAGAAAAAAGAAAAAGGTTTCAGAATAGGAAAAAAAATAGAATTGGACTCGACCCAACTGGCCAAGCCCATCAAGGCCCAACTCGCAGCCCACCTATTTTCCCCTCTACCGAAAGGTTTTCTCACTCATCAGACGACCCGTGCAGTGAATGACCGATGGACCCTTCCCCTCACTCTCTTTCTCATCGCTCACACCCAATTCGCCGTTCTTCCCCTGCTTCGCCGTTGATTTTGCGTCGTCAATTCACCTTAATGCAGCGTTTAAACCTCGCAGTGATCACGCGTGATAAATCCCCTCCCTCTCCTCTTCATTTCCCCTCAAACCCCGCTACCAGAGAGCCCCTAGGCTGCCTCAAATCAGCCTTGCACCGCCGCTGCTCCGACGACACTCCGGCGACAGTTCCGACCGAACCGCGCCACCCATTACCTCCCCGACCAAGCTCACACCTTCCCCACTCCCAGACGCTCCCCTCTATACCGTCCATTCAACCGCGGGCGCCCCAGAACGCCGTCTTCGACAAGCTCGAAAGGCCAAGGCATCTGTTTACTTCTCCGGCGAAGTCCCCAGGTAAAATCCGACCGCCCCTCTTCTTCTCCTTTACACAGGCAACTTTGCATTGATCTTGCGCGTCTAATTGTGTCTTCATTTTTCCTCGGGGCAAACCACAGCACCGTCTCCGACCACGTCCAGAGCCGCCTGACGTCGTCCTTGACTCCGGTGAGGAATTGCTGCAGACCCAGAGCGCCCCCTGCCACGCCGACCACACGTCAAGCATCACCACGTCCCCGCGATCACGGTGAGCCTCTCCTCCTCTTCTCTCTCGCCTAGACCGCACGCATCGTCCCGCCGCGATCGCCGCGTCAGCGCCGCCCGAGTATGGTCAACTAGCTGTCCACCGTTAGATTTCGATCCTGCGATTAGAAATAGAACCAGAGCAAAAGGGTACGAGTGAGCCTGCACCGTGCGATGCAACCTGATCCAACGGCTTACAGCACGCGATCCACCCGAACCGGTATTGACCAGTAGGAAAGCGACGCGAGGCTAGACTTTGGTTAGAACTGAATTTGAAATCTGACTAGATTGTGATTTTGAAAACCCTATAACTTTTGATCCACACGTCCAAAAATTACAAACTTTATATCATTGGAATCAGTAGAACAAGCCCTAGACAGCCATACCTTTTGTTTAATAAAAAGCCTCTGGTAGATTGTTTGTTTTTGTAGAAACATTTGTATGCTTGTTTAGATTAGAAAAATTGTTCAAAAATGTCTTTGAGTTTGAAACCTTGGCAAATTGGTTTGTTGTGAACTTACTGACCCTAGGAACCAACCCATGGTTTTGAAAATGGATTTGGTAAAGTTTAGGATAGATTAATTGATTTAGACCACTTCTAGTCAAATAAAAGTATTGTTTTGTTTATGAAAATGGTTTTAGAGTAAAAACTTTGGGAAAATGTTTGGATCAAACCTATTGACCCTAAACACCAAATTTTGAGAAACAACAACTTATTTGGTGGACAACTTAAAGTTGTTGCTTTGATAAAAATATTTTCCACCACATAAAATGATGAGTGTAGTTAAAAATGGTTTTGGGGCAAAACCCTTTTGCAAATAAACTTTGCCACTTTGGAAAATGTCCACCTTGAGCCTTACAAAGTTTAGAGCCTAGAAGAGACCATCTTTGCAAACAAAACTAACTTATGCATGCTTCCATGCATGACATAGAAACCATTATTTTATGTGTGTTTGATTGTTTGATGTTGGTTGGAATGATAGTTGATTTTGTGTTTGCTTGATTGACTTGTAGTGAAGTTAGAAAAGTGTGAGACTAGCAAGATCAAGGAGTGAACCACCATTCCCTACCAAAAAGGCAAGTTACACTATCATCTAAAGTCCTACTATTTTCATTATACTTAGTGGATTTTGAAACATGCATGAAAAGAATTTCTATACTTATGCTATGCTGAATCCTAATAGGATACCCTATACATTCCTTAGTGAAAACAATGTAGTTGTACATGCTTAGCCATGCTATATTTTGAAAAGGAGATACATGTTGAGATTTTATAAAGTTGAGAAAGGACTTGTGTTTTATATAATAAAACAAGGACTTAATGAACCACCTAGGTGGACAAGGATACTTGAGCTTTGCAGAAGGTGGCAACAAAAGGAACCATGTCTATGGCAATCTCTTTGTGTTGTGCTCCAAAAGAAAACCACCTAGGAAACTTAGAGATCGAACATGTTTCTCCAATTGTGGCTTTCGTGTACAACCACATGCTATTATGGCTCTGGCTTAGTCAACTACATTGGGAAGACCCATGCATTGTCTTCATCGGACATGAGGACCTGGAATCCTACATGGGTGCTGAAGATAAGCTAGCAATGGTGTATGGGAGAACCCTCTAGAAAGACTTCGTCACATTCTCAATCTGCCAGTACTCCATCTTGGTGAGCACTAATCCAGTGGCCACTGGTGGAAACAAGATGGGATTGTGACATGTGGGTAAAGTGTACTACTTCTGCAGAAGATAATAAAATCTAAGTACTTAGCCATGTCCCCGGTTATGGACAATACTGAGCAACTAAAGTTTGAAGCTATGGGAAATCTTGACATTCCAATTTCTAAAAGAAAACTTTTAAGTGACAAAATACTTGATGCACTTGGGGTACCAAGGAGCTCAAGAGATTTGGATAAAACTTGATGTACTTGGGGTTACCATGGAACTCAAGAGATTTTTGCTGAAAACTTGATCACTTGGGGTTACCAAGGGGTTCAAGGAGGTTTGATAATAACTTAAACACTTGAGTTTTACCAAGAAGTTTTTCAAATATTTTGATCAAGGATCAAACCAATTTGAAAAGATAGGGTAAATTATTGCTTTCTGCAAATGAGCCTAAAACCCTACTTAGCCAAATATACATGTAATGATAGGATCCACTTATTTTCTACATAGTAGTGAAACTTGCCAATGCAATTCAATTGTATTGACCCTTGTGGCTGTAACTTGTAATGTTGCAGGATTGATTGCTTTTAGTGAAGATTGATTGATTAGGATTACAAAGTCTACAACCAGCATGCCTGCCTGTGGCACTTTGAAGATGAAGGACCCATACTTATAGTTATTCCGCTGCAATGTATTGTAAATAGCCAAATGAGCTATGTAAGATGTAATAAAATTATGTTAAGACCTGGTTATAAAGTTATATTATGACCTTTATTTCTTGATATTACATCTTAACTGTGGATGCTAGCTATTGATCCAGGGACTAGCATTGTAAACACAGGGGACTCTACCTTATTTGAAGTTCAGCCCCTCTACAGATGGTATCAGAGCATCGTGTTGCCTGTAGGATTTGTAACCCTAGGATTGGACAAAACCCCTTAGAAAAATAGGAGTTGTATTTGTTCCAAAACTTATTTACAAACAATCTTGCAAACTCTTTCCTCAACCATTTTGGTTTCAACTCTACATCTCTACTACTTCAACTTGATGGAAAAACCTACCCCATGGACAAAGACTTCACCATGTGCAAAGGATTTCATCAACATTTTCAACTCTAATGACTTCAACATCTTCAACCCTAATGACTTCAACATCTTCAGCATATTCACCAAGGATCCCCCATCTTGGATACCAATAAGGACTACAAGATAGACAAGGGAATCTTGTTCAAGATATGGAGACTAAGGGAATGCAAAAATCAGAAGGAGTTTAGTTCACATGAAGTTTTGTGACTAAGAGTTTTACTCAAGGAAACCTTGATCTCATACAAGAAGAATCAACCAAGAAGGATGGAAAAGATCACAAGATAACCATATAGATGGACCACCATATTTTAACTAAGTCAAAACCCACCAACTTATGTGGTGTAACAAAAATATTTTGTTGACAAAGTATGTGCTTGAACTTTGTGGTTTGAGTGAAAAGTTGATTGTGAATGCTTGCACATTGCTTGTGTGAATAGTGATGTGTGTGATAAGGATTATTTCCTTAGAAATATTTTGCCTATTCTAATCTCCCTTCAACCCCAAACAGATGACTACTCCAAGAGACTCCAACATCAAGGTTGATGACACCAACACCAACCAAGAGGACAGCATGAAAGAGCTCATAGCAACCCAACACCAGTTGAACCAAATGACACCTCAGTTCATAGCCAACACTAGTGATAAAGATCCAGCCCTGCAAAAGTTTTTGGAAGACCAATCCCAACTGATGCTTAAGGTGACTGATCAAATGATCAACATGGAAGAAAACTATTCCAAAAGGGTTTGTGACAACAGGGATGACAGAAATGTTATTCTAGATGGAGCCCCAGCTTGCATTATTTGTGGAGACAAGGATCATACTTCCAAGGAGCATGGAGATCAATGCACCAATTGTGAAGAGAAACATCTTGTTGGACAATGTCCTACCTCTCAAGCTACTTGCTACCTATGTGAAGGAAACAACCATGTTCCTATCTAATGCCCCATCTATTCCATTGATGAACAAAGGAAACAAGGTGGAGTACAACAAATGATTGCAAACCATCCAGAAGGATCCAAGCCTACCAAGAAGGTTGATGACAAAGGAAAAGGTCCACTTATACCTCCAAACAAAACAACCCAATTCAAAGGATCAAATAAGAGGAATGTGAGTTTTCTGAAGAGCAATAAAAGGTCCAAGAAGCATGTAGACATTCCTACCTACCAGATAACATACGAGCAGCATGAACTAGATGCACTCCTAGCTTTGGAGAAACCCAAAAAGCAAAAGAAGGACAAAAGCCATGTGCAATGTCATAAATGCAAGGAAATGGGACACTATTCCAGTGAATGCCCAGAAAACCAGAAGAATAAAGAGATTGGCCAAGTATGGTGCAACAACTGCAAAGAGCTAGGTCATTATGTAGCAACTTGTCCACAAGAGCCACGTAAAGAACTCAAAGATATCCAATGTTTCAACTGCAAGAACCAAGGACATTATGCAAGCAACTGTCCAGAAAAGATGAAGAACAAGATAACCAAACCTATGGAGAATCTCAACCTTGGCCCATGAGTCAAGTGTGGACACAAAGGACACAATGCAGATATTTTCCCAAGAGGAGTTCCCCAAGACCCCAAGCAAGCCAACAAGTAGCTTAGTTTGAAATTTTTAAGGGTGGTAGTACCCTAGATGTTTTGAGCCTACTTGTAACCCTAGACTTCCCAAATCTCGGAACGAGATTTATTTTAAGGATGGTAGCCTGTCACATCCCAAGATTTTCCAAATCTTGTAATGTGAAAAACAAATGAATAAAATAAAACTTTGTTGATTTTCAAGGTGAGAAGAAACTTTTTGAATTCCAATAGGAATCTTCAAACCTATTTTGAACAAAGAAATCCTAAAGGGATTGAAAAGATAAATATTTACTAAAGGAAAGTAGTTTATTACTACTTTGAAATCTTTTATAAAAGGATTTGGTTTTCAAATAAAGGAATTTAATTAAATATTATTTTATAAGCCAAATTCAGAACTTGGCCAAGCTTTTGAAATAAAACATTTCTATTTGATAAAATTAGTAAAGGTTTATTTGAATAAAAATAATAAGGATTTAATATCCAAGTTTTATTAATAAAGGTTTTACTATTTCTAAATCATCAAAACATGTTTATTTGTTTTAAATAAGTTTTCCAAAAATTTTATATTCTCAAATAAAACCTACTGATTTGGTTTTGAAACATTTAGTTTTCAAAATGGAGTTTTAAAATAAAAATAAAAATCAAATCCTATTTTGATTTATTAAAACAAGGTCTATTTATTTAATTAATAAAGGACCCTAAAATAAAATTATTTTATTTTAATCTTTGAACTTTGGATTATGTTGTTAAACAAAACCAAATTCATAGTTGCAAAGTTTGGTGAAATTTTGAATTGTTTTGAGTATTGTTTGGTTGTTTGAATTTCAAAACAGGAAAAGAAATAGAAAAAAGAACAAGGTTTCAGAATAGAAAAAAAATAGAATTGGACTCGACCCAACTGGCCAAGCCCAGCAAGGCCCAACTCGCAGCCCACCTATTTTCCCCTCTACCGAAAGGTTTTCTCACTCATCAGACGACCCGTGCAGTGAATGATCGGTGGACCCTTCCCCTCACTCTCTTTCTCACTAACCAGCCGACCCCACCCTCTCCTGTTCATCGTCTACACCCGCGACCCGTTCTTCCCCGTTTCTGTCGTTGATTTTGCGTCATCAATTCACCTTAATGCAGCGTTTAAACCTCGCAGTGATCACGCGTGATAAATCCCCTCCCTCTCCTCTTCATTTCCCCTCAAACCCCGCTACCAGAGAGCCCCTAGGCTGCCTCGAATCAGCCTTGCACCGCCGCTGCTTCGACGACACTCCGGCAACAATTCCGACCGAACCGCGCCACCCCTTACCTCCCCGACCAAGCTCACACCTTCCCCACTCCCAGACGCTCCCCTCTGTACCGTCCATTCAACCACGGGCGCCCCAGAACGCCGTCTTCGACAAGCTTTGAGCGCCGCCGCGTCTGTTTACTTCTCCGGCGAAGTCCCCAGGTAGAATCCGACCGCCCCTCTTCTTCTCCTTTACACAGGCAACTTTGCATTGATCTTGCGCGTCTAACTGTGTCTTCATTTTTCCTCGGGGCAAACCACAGCACCGTCTCCGACCACGTCCAGAGCCGCCTGACGCCGTCCTTGACTCCGGTGAGGAATTGCTGCAGACCCAGAGCGCCCCCTGCCACGCCGACCACACGTCAAGCATCACCACATCCCCGCGATCACGGTGAGCCTCTCCTCCTCTTCTCTCGCTTCCTAGACCGCCGGCATCGTCCACGCCTGACCGCGCCGCCAGTCGCCGCCGCGTCAGCGCCGCCCGAGTATGGTCAACTAGCTGTCCACCGTTAGATTTCGATCCTGCGGTTAGAAATAGAACCAGAGCGAAAGGGTACGAGTGAGCCTGTACCGTGCGATGCAACCTGATCCAACGACTTACAGCACGCGATCCACCCGAACCGGTATTGACCAGTAGGAACGCGACGCGTGGCCAGACTTTGGTTAGAACTGAATTTGAAATCTGACTAGATTGTGATTTTGAAAACCCTATAACTTTTGATCCACACGTCCAAAAATTACAAACTTTATATCGTTGGAATCAGTAGAACAAGCCCTAGCCAGAAATACCTTTTGTTTAATAAAAAGCCTCTGGTATATTGTTTGTTTTTTCAGAAACATTTGTATGCTTATTTAGATTAGAAAAATTGTTCAAAAATGTTTTTGAGTTTGAAACCTTGGCAAATTGGTTTGTTGTGAACTTACTGACCCTAGGAACCAACCCATGGTTTTGAAAATGGATTTGGTAAAGTTTAGGATAGATTAATTAATTTAGACCACTTCTAGTCAAATAAAAGTATTGTTTTGTTTATGAAAATGGTTTTAGAGTAAAAACTTTGGGAAAATGTTTGGATCAAACCTACTGACCCTAAACACCAAATTTTGAGAAACAACAACTTATTTGGTGGACAACTTAAAGTTGTTGCTTTGATAAAAATATTTTCCACCACATAAAATGATGAGTGTAGTTAAAAATAGTTTTGGGGCAAAACCCTTTTGCAAATAAACTTTGCCACTTTGGAAAAATGTCCACCTTGAGCCTTACAAAGTTTAGAGCCTAGAAGAGACCATATTTGCAAACAAAACTAACTTATGCATGCTTCCATGCATGACTTAGAAACCATTATTTTATATGTGTTTGATTGTTTGATGTTGGTTGGAATGATAGTTGATTTTTGTGTTTTCTTGATTGACTTGTAGTGAAGTTAGAAAAGTGTGAGACTAGCAAGATCAAGGAGTGAACCACCATTCCCTACCAAAAAGGCAAGTTACACTATCATCTAAAGTCCTACTATTTTCATTATTCTTAGTGGATTTTGAAACATGCATGAAAAGAATTTCTATACTTATGCTATGCTGAATCCTAATAGGATACCCTATACATTCCTTAGTGAAAACAATGTAGTTGTACATGCTTAGCCATGCTATATTTTGAAATGGAGATACATGTTGAGATTTTATAAAGTTGAGAAAGGACATGTGTTTTATATAATAAAACAAGGACTTAATGAACCACCTGGGTGAACAAGGATACTTGAGCTTTGGAGAAGGTGGCAACAAAAGGAACCATGTCTATGGCAATCTCTTTGTGTTGTGCCCCAAAATAAAACCACCTAGGAAACTTAGAGATCGAACATGTTTCTCCAATTGTGGCGTTCGTGTACAACCACATGCTATTATGGCTCTGGCTTAGTCAACTACATTGGGAAGACCCATGCATTGTCTTCAGTTTACTGGACATGAGGACCTGGAATCCTACATGGGTGCTGAAGACAAGCTAGCAATGGTGTATGGGAGAACCCTCTAGAAAGACTTCGTCACATTCTCAATCTGCCAGTACTCCATCTTGGTGAGCACTAATCCAGTGGCCACTGGTGGCAACAAGATGGGATTGTGACATGTGGGTAAAGTGTACTACTTCTGCAGAAGATAATAAAATCTAAGTACTTAGCCGTGTCCCCGGTTATGGACAATACTGAGCAACTAAAGTTTGAAGCTATGGGAAATCTTGACATTCCAATTTCTAAAAGAAAACTTTTAAGTGACAAAAGACTTGATGCACTTGGGGGTACCAAGGAGCTCAAGAGATTTGGATAAAACTTGATGTACTTGGGGTTACCATGGAACTCAAGAGATTTTTGCTGAAAACTTGATCACTTGGGGTTACCAAGGGGTTCAAGGAGGTTTGATAATAACTTAAACACTTGAGTTTTACCAAGAAGTTTTTCAAATATTTTGATCAAGGATCAAACCAATTTGAAAAGATAGGGTAAATTATTGCTTTCTGCAAATGAGCCTAAAACCCTACTTAGCCAAATATACATGTAATGATAGGATCCACTTATTTTCTACATAGTAGTGAAACTTGCCAATGCAATTCAATTGTATTGACCCTTGTGGCTGTAACTTGTAATGTTGCAGGATTGATTGCTTTTAGTGAAGATTGATTGATTAGGATTACAAAGTCTACAACCAGCATGCCTGCCTGTGGCACTTTGAAGATGAAGGACCCATACTAATAGTTATTCCGCTGCAATGTATTGTAAATAGCCAAATGAGCTATGTAAGATGTAATAAAATTATGTTAAGTCCTGGTTATAAAGTTATATTATGACCTTTGTTTCTTGATATTACATCTTAACTGTGGATGCTAGCTATTGAT
This sequence comes from Avena insularis, assembly GCA_023614405.1. Taxonomy (NCBI): domain Eukaryota; kingdom Viridiplantae; phylum Streptophyta; class Magnoliopsida; order Poales; family Poaceae; genus Avena; species Avena insularis. Next base: position 202,685,036 of record CM042691.1, on the reverse strand, counting down.
CCAGGGACTAGCATTGTAAACACAGGGAACTCTACCTTATTTGAAGGTCAGCCCCTCTACACAGCCCTCCTATGATTGGAGCGCGTCTTCTTATTTATCGTGAGGGCCTGATTACGATCATTCCTACGATGATCCGACAGGTTAGGGTTACTACCCGCTCTATTGAGCCCCACTTAGGCCAAAAGCCTAATCTTGGGGGGAGGTATACCGACATCATGCTCATCTATATATCATGTTTTGTCGGTTCTTTGTATATTCATTTTCGCTTTATTTTTAGTCCTTGTTTCTGTTTCCCAAAACACAAAAAGAGCAAAAATATTTTCGTTGTTTCTATTGGCTTGTTTCTTTGCTTTTTAGTTTTGGTTTGCTTTAATAAAAATCCAAAAAGATCTTACTTTGCTGCTTTTGCTTTGAGTGCTTGCTTTAAAAAACGAAAACCCAAAAATATTTGTTGTTCCTCTTTGATTTTGTGAATTTTGTAGCAGGGTTCAGCGGTCCTCAGTGGAGTTTGGTTTTCTTGTTATTATTCAAGCCACACAAGTGAAAGGCAATGATGTTGATTCGACAACTCGAGGTGTGGTAAGAGACTAGTAACAAACTCAATTTGTTTTCATTTTTGTACATATACTCATCATTGTGAGCATGCTTAGTCTGTTCATGTAAGGTGTATGTTATTTGTGGATGCTTAGTAGTTCTTGCTCTCTTACGATTAGCTCCAGCTCGCTAATAGTTTGTAGCATGTCATATGAATATTTGCTTGCATTGTTCTATTCATAACTGGGTATGACATTATGGTATCCTCCTCCAAATGCTTCATTTGAATTGACTTCGCACATGCTCATGCATGCATATGACTGAACAAAAGTCAGTAAGCCTCGATGATCTATTTTGCCTCAGAGTTCTTGTATCACTTTATGCCATAATTAATTTTGTTTTGTTGCAAGCATGATTATGACAGTTATTGCTCTCTTGTTTGTCGCTCCCTCTCTATTGCTAGCCTTCACTTGCACTGAGTATGATCTCTACTTGTGTTTCCAACTCCCAAAAGCAATATTATCAAAAGTGTCCACCATATCTACCTATTGGCATCATTTGCTATTCCATGCATATTTATTATTCCTTTGTTTCTTCCAAATAAAATGTTTGTTTGTTTTGAGGAAGTTAGTTAGTAAAGCTCTCACGAACTTGATGGCACACTTTATTTCCCGCACTTAATAAACCTGAACCATTGTGACTATCCTTGAGAGTTATATGCTTGCAAATTATATGCTAGGAAATAGCAGAACCGTGCTGTCACGGGGAACGCTTTCAACACCTATAAATATATACCCCGTTGATATCATGCTCTTTTGTTTATGGATGTCGTCGGTGTGAAATAAAAGGGAAGCTTGTAAGTCCATGGAGTTATGTATATTGTGTTGGAGAAACGCTTGGGCCGCTAGCCTAAGCCATGCCTAATCATGGTGGAAACTTGCAGCATCACCATAGTGAGCAATCTATGACGCATTCTTCTTATAAAAAAGAGATGAGATACAGAAAAAAATAGATGAGAAAAGAGGAAAGAGAGAAAAAAGCACCATATTCCCATGGTAAATAAGAAGATTGTTGAGATTCTCATTGTCTGCTTGCCTTGTCATTTTTATTGTAGGATAACTCCTATATCATGTGCAAGGGGTACCCCGTTGGCGGTTCTCTATGATACGCATGTACTTACTATAAGAAGAACTTGCAAGTATCTAAAGTTGAGTAGCATTAGGAGGGGCCCTCGTACTCAAGGGACATGAGATCCCCAGCTTATGGTCTGTCAAGCATATAACTAATAGTTGACTTCACTTTAACCTTAATCACTTCAAGATTCTTATGATAGGGGCAATGAGAGCTCAAAGCTAATGAGTACCTTACTTTCAACATTTGGAAGCCTTTCAAACTTTTCAAAACCTTTTCACTTCCTTGTTGAGTCTCCACTTATTCTTTGAGCACCTTCTTGAGAGCATAGTTGCCATTCTTAGTGTAATGTGCTTGTCTCAAAACTTCATTAATTATGTCATAACTTTGATGCTTGTATCTTTGATATATTTACTTCTAGTCTTCAGTTGAACTTCAGAGGTGCCTTGGCATTTATGTTTTGCTTCACAATCAAAGGCAAGCGAGATATCACTTTATCATACCTTCTTATGAGCATTACAATGTTTTTTATGTTTATGTTTCATGATACTTATTATTATGTTGGAATCTCTGCATAGCTTGCAATGACTATTGAGTAGACTTAGTTACATACTCCTTATTATGAGTTGTCTAAGCATCTACTCCTGTGCTGAGAATATTTACATCATATGAAGCAAATGTGTTCCTGAAAGTTTCTTTTATCGCACTCAGTTTTCAACTGAATTGCTTGAGGACAAGCAAAAAACTAAGCTTGGGGGAGTTGATACGTCCAAAACGTAGCTACTTTCCCGGACACTTTTGCTACTATTTCTCCTCTAACTTGCGTGATTTGGATAAAACTAACACGGACTGACGCAGTTTTTAGTAGAATTACCTTGGAGTCTAGTTTTTGTTCAGAAAATCAACTATCAGGAAAAATCCCAGAAAATATGCCAAAAATCCTATTTCACCAGAAGACTGACGGATCCAGAAGACGAGATGGAGGTGGACCACGAGGGGCCCACACCCCCTGGCCGCGCCTGGGAGGGGTGTAGCCGCCTCGGGCCCCCCCTCGGCCTCCCTCTTCGCATATAAGTTGCCTCTTGACCTAAAACCTCAGGGGAGGGGGGTCGATAGTTTCCAGAGGAGAGATCCTTGAAGGGAATATGCCCTGAGAGGCAATAATAAAGTTGTTATTATGTATATTCCAAGTTTATGATAAATGTTTATTTGGCATGCTATAATTGTATTAGTACGGAAACATTAATACATGTGTGTTTAATAAACAAAAAGGAAGTTCCTAGTTATGCATCTCTTATAAACTAGCTCGTGATTAACAAGATGATCAAAGGTTTCCTGATCATGGACATTGGATGTTGTTAATGACGAGGTCACAACATTATTGGAATGATGTGATGAACATTCATCCGAAGTATAGCATTATGATCAATGTCATTGTGTTTATATTGCTATAACATCATATGAAGTAATCTTAGTCCTTAGACCATGAGATCATGTCTATCACTAATATCGGAAGAGTATCTTGATAACATCAAACTCACACCGTAACAGGGTGACTATAAATATGGGTTCAGTGCTACGAAGGTGTTATGTTGAGGCTCATGGATCAAGAGTGGAATTTGTCCATCCTGATGACGGAGATTTGATCACTAGAATGTTATATCACGGGAACGAGAAAAGATTACATGTCGGTAACGAGATCAAACTAGTTATGGATATACCAATGATCGAATCTCGGAAATGTAATATATCGCGAGACAAAGGGATTGAGTCACACATGCGTATAAGGTTCACACGATCATAGAAGTCATCGTTGAATATGTGGGGTTAGTACGGAGAGGGGTCTCGATCATATATGCATTATTCGCAAACCGTAGGGTGACACACTTAAGGGATACCGACACCATTCAGAGCAAATGATATGCCAGAGAATGAAAAAGAAAGCGTAGGAATTTATTTCGCTAGATACCAAAACTGCTTTCGGGTGAAATTGCAGAAAGTGTTTCTGCATGTGAAATGAAATACTAGCAACATGTTATATGTGAATGTTTGTCATTAAAGTAATTGACAAAATTCTGAATAAATAAAAGGACTTTTATTTAAGAGAGAGTTTGCATTAAATTTGGTGGAAGATTAATGGGAATTTGAGTGGAGAAAATTGAAGGGGCATTTTGTGAGTGGAGCTTCAACCCACATGAATGAGGGAGAGGTGGGGGCACCCTCCATGGCCGGCGGGCATGCCCCCTTGGCCTGCCCCCTCCCCTATATAAGAAGCCCCTCCTCTCAGTTCTCACTCACACCTCCTGGCGAAGGATCTCTCTCCCCCTTTAGAATTTCCCCATGGTCTCGGATCAGCGAGATAGATGTTCCCAGTGGCTTTTTCTGGAAGGATTTGTTTCTTCCGCTGCTTCACTAGAGAGAGGGCGTGGAGGTTGTCGGGGTACGTGGGCGTGTCTATGATCACGGATGCACCACTGCTTTGTGGTGCTGGACTGGATGGTGCTGGACCTACTGGACCAGATGGACTACTTCTCGATCTTGAGATCGGCAAGCGTTCGACTACATCATCCATGAGTACAACCTCGTTAATGCTATTCGGTCTTCGAGGGTATGTATTCTATGGATGTATATCCACCTGTTGCTTGTATCTAGTAGATAGATCTTGGTACATAGTTATTCCCATCGTAGGAATTGTTTTGTTTTCTATGCTGCGAAACCTACAATCCTTTGCGCCGCCACCACCAGAAACCGCGATTCGGAATCAGAAACTCTGTTCTGGCACCCTGCCGCGGCGAGGAATTGGAGGAGATCATCGCCATCATCATCACCAAAGCCTCTCCATCAACCATCCATGTTTCCCCCATCTATGAGTGAGTAATCCCCCGCTATAGGCTATGGGGATGGTAGGTATTGGATGAGTTCTATCATGTAATCGAATAAGATTGTTAGGGCATGGTGCCTAGTATCTCTATTTGTGCTATTTGACTCTTTTGGAACTTGTTTTGCTTAATGCTTGTCACTAGGGCCCGAGTGCCATGATCTCAGATCTGAACATGTTATTGATTCATGATGATATTATTGTTTGTGATCTTACGTGCAAGTTGTATACACATATTATTGTGCGGAACTAAAGGCCTAGAAGTGACAGAAATTGGGACAGCCTAAAGTGATGGCTACGATGTGAGGATCACGTGAGTCCACAGAGTGTTAATGCTTTGCTCCGGTGCTATATTAAAAGGAGTGCCTTAATTGTCAGTAGATTCCCTTGAGGCCCCGCTACAATGGGCTGACAGGACAAAAGATGTAGTGCAAGTTCTCATTGCGAGCACGTATGACTATATATGGGACACATGCCTAGGATTGTTTAGTACTTTGATGCTTTATATTATTTATCTGTAATTGTCCTAGATCTTGAAGTTACATGAATAGACTTGTCCATGCAACACCTGTCCATCCATCCCTATGCCTACCGCACCTCAATCCTACTGTTTGTTACTATTATTACTATTGCCTTTGTTTTACAACTGCTGTTAGTTTTCTATTGCTATTACAAAACTGTTGCTACTGATAAACTATTGTGAGCAAGAACTATTTCCAGGTGCAGCTGAATTGACAACTCAGTTGTTAAGGCTTATAAGTATTCTTTGGCTCCCCTTGTGTCGAATCAATAAATTAGGTAATACTACCCTTGAAGACTGTTGCGATCCCCTATACTTGTGGGTCATCAGACATCACTGGACTTGAAGGTGAGAGGACACTCGGAGAAGTACTGGGTGGTATCATACTATAGGACAAGAACAACATCAAGCTTCTAGGCTCGACGCCAAGGCCAACACCGCCTCTGAGTCGTCGCAGATCACCTTCACCTCCATCACCTCCAAGAAGCCCAACCCATGACTACGATCACCAGAGCGCGAGTCCATCTCGATCTCTGCCGCAGGGTCAGCCTTCTTCACTGCCCGCTAAGGAAAATAAGTAGAAGCGTTCTTCATTGATGAGTACTAACCGACGCAGCAGCCTAAAACAAAAAAATTCGCCCCTCCCAAGAGTACCTCATAAGAATCTTCCCATCATACCTTACAATTGTACTGACGCGGAAAATGCAGCAATCGCAAAGGCCGAATGTGATGCGCATTTTTAAAAGAAGAAACCCGAGCCTGCCACGGTATACACTGAGAAGCAAAAAGCGTATGCACTTGATTTTCTGAACACAAAATCGCAATATGAGTTGCACCATAAGCCAGATGACTATCTGAGCACACTTGAGAAGCAAGTGACGCAGAGAAAATCAAGTAGAATTGCAAGCGGGAGTGAATCAAGTAAAAGCGCTCGCGGGAGCAAATCAAGTAAAAGTTCAAACGGTAAAATATCATACGTTCCTCATCTCGGACAACAGGCCAATAGTGGATCCCACCCCTCAAGGAGTAATCCTAAAATGTTCCCAGCTGCTGGTGTAGGATATGGACGAAGATGCGAAGTGGGCGGCCACTATTAATGTGAGTGTTGCTAAATTGCTAGGTTCACAGGACATTAAGTTTCCCAAGGATGATGTAGTCCCTAGATATCTTCCATGGATGGATTTTGTTAGCAAAGATAAGTTGCAAGAACTGCCAACACAAATGTGGAATCTCCATGAATTGTACTTGAGAGTCGTAAAGGATGAAAAAACAATAATCATAGCGAAAGTCCCACGTGAGTACTACTTCCGAGCCGAAGAGGTCCATATTGAGTTTCGAAAACTCTTCTAGTTATATAATTTCAACGCCCTCGACATATCTATCATGAGTTGCTATTGTCTATAATTTGTTGAATTTATTGTCTACATATATGTTGTACAGTTTTTCAGTTGTTCAGTTCATTGCATACAGTTTTTCAATTTATCCTCATTATATCATTTTGTACTATATTATTATGGAGAATGAAGATCCAGGAATGTAAAACAAGGACAATCTATAGTGCTGGGTTAATTGAACTAGATAAGGTACATATAGATATGCTAACAAAAAAACCCAAGGAGGAGGAGGAAAACCTTCTAACATTTTTAATGGAGAAATATTTCTGTGACTACATACTATTTCATTACAATTTCAAGTGAGGGTCTTACTCTGTTGTACACATCCACTTTTGCTTACTCGGTGTTAAATGTAATTGATGTATATATAAATGCGTGCAACTTTCATTGGATTCTGCTAGACATTCAAGTTGATAAGAGAATAATTAAAGTCATGGACCCATTAAAGAGACACCTGGAAGAGTTCCACAGCATGCAAGACATGCTCCATAGGTAATTTCGCTCTATATCGGTCTCTTTCGTTGATTTTCTGAGATATCAGGTAATGACTTCATTCATTTTCTTTGCCGAGAAAGGTTTGGAAATTGTTCAAGCATCAGGTTATGGGTTCTTTTAGTAAGAAGCTGTTGTTTACTCCGGTCTCAGTAAGTAGTACGTGATATGTCCGCAACATAAACTAATGATGGAGGATGTTAGACTTTAGAGCAGTTGTAATCTTCTGAGTTTTTAAGAGCATGTTTAAGATTAAGGTAGGATGTTAGACTTTGTATATAATAGCTTCTATACATGTATTGTGTGCCCACAATTTATTTCTATTGTACACATGTATAATGCAAAGCCCGCACTATTGGGAGTCATGCAACCCAAAACCCAAAACATCTTTGTCTAACAATTTCTGGCCCGTTACTGCTAAGTCTTTTCGCACGAGTGAGTCTGGTATTAGATACTAGGAGATTTTTTTGTAATTAGTTTAGTTTTTCTTGTTCGAGATAGGTCAATCGAGGGTGCAAGGACATTTTTATGTTATTAGTAGGACTACATCTAATGTAATTAATACAGAAGTTCAAATCCTATGTAATACAACATAATGTATAAAATATTATATGTCAATGAACTCGAATTTTCGGTTTGAGTTGAATCTGCAACCTAATTTGTTTACTGTCGATTGTCATAAACTTTGGTGCCACCGCAAAGTGCACTAACACTATAAAAAGATAACTTATTCAGTAAGACTCAAAATTTGAATTACTCTGTCCATCCTAAAATTAATTCATTGATTTCCATAAATTTATACGTATCAATACTGACATACATTTCAGGTCGGCATGAGTAGCACTAATACTTAATCACTAGGACGCAAGTTGTTTCAGATGTGACATCAGGAGTAATAAAAGTGATGCCACGATCCAAGACACCCATGCATAAAACCAGATGCTAGAAAGTACAAAACACTGTTAACAAAACAACCTTGGTAGTTTACGTAAACAATTTAAAGGATATTACAACAATCCGAGAGGCAAAAACTAAGAGAGTTCACTTTAAACATCAATGTCAAATATGTGTGATTATTTGAAAACTTATCCCGGATATCTAAGTCAATACCAGCACAAATTTAAGGGCAGCCGTCTACGAAGAGAGGGCCCTAGCTAGCTAACCTACTAAAAGAGGTCACGTAATACAGACTACTAACTAGATGCATTTAGAGGGGTATCTAAATAAGATTTTGATCCATGATTTTTCAGATTCCTCACCAACCTTAAACCAGATGAATTGGGTGTAGTCTAGCCCAAACGAGAGGGTTTCAAAGATAGAAGCATAGAAAGCATCTCAGCAGTAGCACAGATAATAATTAATTGTTTACTGAAAGAGTCGGAATTGGTCCATCGTTGCTCCATATTAAAAAATGGCCTCAGGAAAACCAAAAGGCACGGGTGTCAGATTATTCTATAGAAGAACTTAGCTTATCATATTCTTTCATGTAATAACGACGGGTAGTCATCAACTAGTGAGGGAGGGTGTTAGACTTCAGAGCAGTTGTAATCTTCTGAATTCTTAAGAGTATGGTTAAAATTGAGGGAGGATGTTAGACTTTGTATATACTAGCTTCTATACATGTATTGTGTGCCCACCATTTATTTCTATTGTACACGATGATGTACACATGTATAATGCAAAGCCCGCCCTATTGGTTGTCTTGCAACCCAAAAACATGTTTGTCTAATAATTCTTGGCTATTATTGCTAAGCCTTTTCGCACGAGTGAGTTTGATATTAGATACTAGGATATTTTTTCATAATTAGTTTAGTTTTTCTTGTTCGAGATAGGTCAGCTAAGGGCGCAAGGCCATTTTTTATGTTAGTAGCAGGACTACATCTAATGTAATTAATACAGAAGTTCAAATCCAGTGTAATACGACATAATGTATAAAATTTTATATGTCAATTAACTCGAATTTTTGGTTTGAGTTGAATCTGCAACCTAATTTTTTTGCTATCAATTGTCATAAACTTTGGTGCCACCACAAGGTGTACTAACATGGTAAAAAGATAACTTATTCACTATGACTCAAAGTTTGAACTACTCTCTCCATCCTAAAATTAATTTATCGATTTCTATAAATTTATACGAATCAACACTGACATACTTTTAGATGTGACCTCGGGTAAACCAAAAGGAACGGGTGTCATACTTTTAGCACTAATACTTAATCACTAGCACGCAAGTTGTTTTAGATGTGACCTCGGGAGTACTAAAAGTGATGCCAAGATTCAAGAGACCCATGCATAAAAATAGGCTAGAAAGTACAAATCACTGTTAACAAAACAACCTTGGTAGTTTATGTAAACAATTTAAAGGATATTACAATGACCAGACATGCGAAAACTAAGATAGTTCACTTTAAACATCAATGTCCAATATGTGTGATTATGTGAAAACTTATCCCGGATATCTAAATCAATACCAGCACAAAATTAAGGGCAAACGTCTACGAAGAGAGGGGCCTAGCTAGCTAACATACTAAAAGAGGTCATGTAGTACAGACTACTAACTAGATGCATTTAGAGGGGGTATCTAAAGAAGATTTTGATCCATGATTTTTCAGATTCCTCACCAACCTTACGCCATATGAATTGGGTGTAGTACCATCCCAAACGAGAGGGTTTCAAAGGTGGAAGCATAGAAAGCATCTCAGCAATAGCACGGATGACAATTAATTGTGTGCTAAAGGAGTCGTAATTGGTCCATGTCTGCTCCATATTAAAAAATAGCCTCGGACAAAACAAAAGGCATGGGTGTCAGGTTATTCTGTAGAAGAACTTAACTTATCATATTCTTTCATGTAATGACGACGGGTAGTCATCAACTAGTGAGGGAGGGTGTTAGACTTTAGAGCAGTTGTAATCTTCTGAATTCTTGAGAGCATGGTTAAAATTGAGGAAGGATGATAGACTTTGTATATACTAGCTTCTATATATGTACATGATGATGTACACATGTACAATGCAAAGCCCGTCCTATTGGTGGTCTTGCAACTCAAAATCCAAAACATATTTGTCTAATAATTCCTGGCCCGTTACTGCTAAGCCTTTTCACACGAGTGAGTCTGGTATTAGATACTAGGAGATTTTTTCGTAATTACTTTAGTTTTTGTTGTTCGGATAGGTCAGCTGAGGGCGCAAGGCCATTTTTAAGTTATTAACAGGACAATATCTAATGTAATTAATACAGAGGTTCAAATAGAGTGTAATACGACATAATGTATAAAATTTTCGGTTTGAGTTGAATCTGCAACCTAATTTGTTTACTATCAATTGTCATAAACTTTGGTGCCACCGCAAGGTGTACTAACACGGTAAAAATATAAATTATTCAGTATGACTCAAAGTTTGAACTACTCTCTCCATCCTAAAATTAATTCATCGATTTCTATAAATTTATACAAATCAACACTGACATACTTTTCAGGTCGGCAGGAGTAGCACTGATACTTAAGCACTAGCATGCAAGTTGTTTTAGATGTGACCTCGGGAGTAATAAAAGTGATGCCAAGACCCAAGACACCCATGCATAAAACCGGAAGCTAGAAAGTATAAAATGTTGTTAGCAAAACAACCTTGGTTGTTTACGTAAACAATTTCAAGGATATTACAACGACCAGTCATGCGAAAACTAAGAGAGTTCACTTTAAATATCAATGTCAAATATTGTGATTATGTGAAAACTTATCCCCGACATCTAAGTCAATAACAACACAAATATGAGGGCAGACGTCTATGAGTGGTGGGACCTAGCTAGCTAACCTATTAAAAGAGGTCACGTAGTACAAACTACTGACTAGATGCATTAGGAGGGGATACCTAACAAGATTTTGATCCATGATGTTTTAGATTCCTCACCAACCTAATACCAGATGAATTGGTGTAGTGCCAGCCCAAAAGCGAGGGTTTCAAAGGTGAAAATAGAAAGAATCTCAGCAGTAGAATGGATGACAAGTAGTGGTTTACTGAAAGAGTCGCAATAGGTCCATGTTTGCTCCATATTAAAAAATAGCCTCGGGTAAACCAAAAGGCACGGGTGTCAGATTATTCTATAGAAGGGCTTAGCTTATCTTATTATTTCGTGTAATGACAGGTAGTCATAAACTAATGAGGGAGTGTGTTAGAATTCAGAGCAGTTGTAATCTTCTGAATTCTTCAGAGCATGGTCAAGATTGAGAGAGGTTGTTAGGCTTTTATATACTAGCTTTTATACATGTATTGTGTTCCCACCATTTATTTCTATTATACACGATGATGTATACATGTATAATTCAAAGCCGCTCTTTTGGGAGTCTTGCAACCCAAAACCCAAAACATGTTTGTCTAATAATTCCTGGCCTGTTACTGCTAAGCCTTTTCGCACGAGTGAGTCTTTATTAGATACTAGGAGATTTTTTTGTAATTACTTTAGTTTTCCTTATTCGAGATAGGTAAGTTGAGGGAGCAAGGCCATTTTTATGTTATCAGCAGGACTACATCTAATGTAATTAATACAGAATTATATGACAATGAACTCGAATTTTCGGTTTGAGTTGAATATGCAACCTAATTTATTTACTATCAATTGTTATAAACTTTGGTTCCATCACAAGGTGTACTAACATGGTAAAAAGATAACTTATTCAGTATGACTCAATGTTTAAACTACTCTCATCATCCTAAAATTAATTCATTGATTTCTATGAATTTATACGAATCAACACTGACATACTTTTCAGTTCGGCGGAAGTAGCACTAATACTTAATCAATAGCACGCAAGTTATTTCAGATGTGACCTTGGTAGTAAAAAAAGTGATGCCAAGACCCAAGACGCCCATACATAAAACTAGACGCTAGAAATTATAAAACACTGTTAACAAAACAACCTTGGTTGTTTACGTAAACAATTTAGAGGACATTACAACCGATCGGACAGGCGAATTCTAAGAGAGTTTACTTTAAACATCAATGTCAAATATGTGTAATTATGTGAAAACTTAACCCCTATATCTAAGTCAATACTAGCACAAATATGAGGGCAGACGTCTACGAGAAGAGGGCCCTAGCTAACTAACCTACTAAAAGAGATCACGTAGTACAGACTAATGACCAAATTTATTTAGAAGGGGTATCTAAGAAGATTTTGATCCATGATTTTTTAGATTCCTCATCAACCTTACGCCAGACCAATTGGATATAGTGTCGGCCTAAAAGAGAGGGTTTCAAAGGTGAAAGCATAGAAAGCATCTCAGCAGTAGCACGAATGACAAATAGTTGTTTACTGGAGGATTCATAATTGGTCCATGTCTGTCCCATATTTAAAAATAGCCTCGGATAAACCAAAAGGCACGGGTGTTAGATTATTCTATAGAAGGGATTAGCTTATCACATTCTTTCATGTAATGACAGGTAGTCATAAACTAATGAGGGAGGGTGTTAGACTTCAGAGCAGTTGTAATCTTGTGAATTCTTGAGAGCATGGTTAAGATTGAGGGGGATGTTAGACTTTGTATATACTAGCTTCTATACATGTATTGTATGCCCACCATTTATTTCTATTGTACGCGATAATGTAAACCTATATAATGCAAAGCCCGCCCTATTGGGAGTCTTGCAACCCAAAACATGTTTGTCTAATAATTTCTAGCCCATTACTACTAAGCCTTTTCGCACGAGTGAGTTTGTTATTAGATACTAGGAGATTTTTTCGTAACTAGTTTAGTTTTTCTTGTTCGAGATAGGTCAGCTGACGACGCAAGGACATTTTTAAGTTATTAGTAGGACTACATCTAATGTAATTAATACAGAGGTCCAAATCGAGTGTAATACGACATAATGTATAAAATTTTATATGTCAATGAACTCGAATTTTCGGTTTGAGTTGAATCTGCAACCTAATTTGTTTACTATCAATTGTCATAAACTTTGGTGTCACCACAAGGTGTACTAACACGGTAAAAAGATAACTTATTCAGTATGACTCAAAGTTTGAACTACTCTCTCCATCCTAAAATTAATTCATCGATATCTATAAATTTATACGAATCAACACTGACATACTTTTCAGGTCGGCAGGAGTAGCACTAATACTTAATCACTAGCATGCAAGTTGCTTTAGACATGACCTCGGGAGTAATAAAAGTGATGCCAAGACCCAAGACACCCATGCATAAAACCGGACGCTAGAAAGTACAAAGCGTTGTTAACAAAACAACCTTGGTTGTTTACGTAAACAATTTCAAGGATACTACAACGATTGGTCAGGAGAAAACTAAGAGAGTTCACTTTAAATATCAATGTCAAATCTTGTGATTATGTAAAAACTTATCCCTGATATCTAAGTTAATACCAGCACAAATATGAGGGCAGACGTCTATGAGTGGTGGGCCCTAGCTATCTAACCTACTAAAAGAGGTCACGTGATACAAACTACTGACCAGATGCATTTAAAGGGGTATCTAACAAGATTTTGATCCATGATTTTTTAGATTCCTCACCAACCTTATGCCAGATGAATTGGGTGTAGTGTCGGCCCAAAAGCGAGGGTTTCAAAGGTGAAAGCATAGAAAGAATCTCATCAGTAGCACGGATGACAAGTAGTTGTTTACTGGAGGAGTCGCAATTGGTCCATGTTTGCTCCATATTAAAAAATAGCCTCGGGTAAACCAAAAGGCACGGGTGTCAGATTATTCTATAGAAGGGCTTAGATTATCATATTCTTTCATATAATGACGGGTAGTCATAAACTAATAAGGCAGTGTGTTAGACTTCAGAGCAGTTGTAATCTTCTGAATTCTTGAGAGCATGGTTAAAATTGAGGGAGGTTGTTAGGCTTTTATATACTAGCATCTATATATGTATTGTGTTCCCACCATTTATTTCTATTGTACACGATGATGTACACCTGTATAATGCAAAACCCAAAACCCAAAACATGTTTGTCTAATAATTCCTGGCCCGTTACTGCTAAGCCTTTTTGCACGAGTAAGCCTGTTATTTGATACTCGAAGATTTATTTGTAATTAGTTTAGTTTTTCTTATTCGAGATAGGTCAGCTGACGGAGCAAGGCCATTTTTATATTATTAGCACGATTACATCTAATGTAATTAAGACAGAAGTTCAAATCTAGTGTGATATGACATAATGTATAAAATTTTATATGACAATGAACTTTAATTTTTGGTTTGAGTTGAATCTGCAACCTAATTTGTTTACTATCAATTGTCACAAACTTTGGTTCCACCACAAGGTGCTAACATGGTAAAAAGATAACTCTTCAGTATGACTCAAAGTTTGAACTACTCTCTCCATATTAAAATTAATTCATCGATTTTAATAAATTTATATGAATCAACACTGACATACTTTTCAGGTCGGCAGGACTAGCACTAATACTTAATCACTAGAACGCAAGTTGTTTCAAATATGACCTCGGGAGTAAAAAAAGTGATGCCAAGACCCAAGACACCCATGCATAAAACAGACGCTAGAAAGTTCAAAACACTATAACAAAACAACCTTGATAGTTTACGTAAATAATTTAGAGGATATTACAACGATCGGACATGCGAAAAATAAGAGAGTTCACTTTAAACATCAATGTCAAATATGTGTGATTATGTGAAAACTTACCCCTGATATCTAAGTCAATACCAATACAAATATAAGGGCAGCCGTCTACAGGAGAGGGCCCTAGCTAGCTAACCTACTAAAAGAGGTCACGTAGTACAGACTAATGATGAGATGCATTTAGAAGGGGTATCTAACAAGATTTTGATCCATGATTTTTTAGAATCCTCACCAACCTTATGCCAGATGAATTGGATGTAGTGCTGGCCCAAAAGAGAGGGTTTTAAAGGTGGAAGCATAGAAAGCATCTCAGCAGTAGCACGGATGACAAATAGTTATTTACTACAGGAGTCGCAATTGGTCCATGTCTACCCATATTGAAAAATGGCCTCGGATAAACCAAAAGCACGGGTGTCAGATTATTCTATATAAGGGCTTAGCTTATCATATTCTTTCATGTAATACCGGGTAGTCATAAACTAATAAGGGAGGGTGTTAGACTTCAGAGAAGTTGTAATGTTCTGAATTCTTGAGAGCATGGTTAAGATTGAGGGAGGATGTTAGGCTTTGTATATACTAGCTTCTATACATGTATTGTGTGCCCACCATTTATTTCTATTATACACGATGATGTACACCTGTATAACGTAAAGCCAGCCCTATTGGGAGTCTTGCATTCGAAAATCCAAAACATGTTTGTCTAATAATTCCTGGCCCGTTACTGCTAAGCCTTTTCGCATGAGAGAGTGTTATTAGATACTAGGAGATTTTTTTATAATTAGTTTAGTTTTTCTTTTTCGAGATAGGTCAGCTGAGGGCGCAAGGACATTTTTATGTTATTAGCAGGACTACATCTAATGTAATTAATATAGAAGTTCAAATCTAGTGTAATACGACATAATGTATAAAATTTTATATGTCAATGAACTCAAATTTTCGGGTTGAGTTGTATCTGTAACCTAATTTGTTTACTATCAATTGTCATAAACTTTGGTTCCACCACAAGGTGTACTAACACGGTAAAAAGATAACTTATTCAGTATGACTCAAAGTTTGAACTACTCTCTCCATCCTAAAATTAATTCATCGATTTGTATAACTTTATACGAATCAACACTGACATACTTTTGAGGTCGGCAGGAGTCGCTCTAATATTTAATCACTAGCATGCAAGTTGTTTTAGATGTGACCTCGTGAGTAATAAAAGTGATACCAAGACCCATGACACCCATGCATAAAACCAGACGCTAGAAAGTACAAAACACTGTTAACAAACAACTTTGGTAGTTTACGTAAACAATTTAAAGGATATTACAACGATCGGACATGCTAAAACTAAGAGAGTTCACTTTAAACATCAATATCAAGTCTGTGTGATTATGTGAAAACTTATCCCCGATATCTAAGTCAATACCAGCACAAATATGAGGGTAGACGTCTACGAAGAGAGGCCCTAGCTAGCTAACCTACTAAAAGAGGTCACATTGTACAGACTACTGACTAGATGCATTTAGAGGGGGTATCTAACAAGATATTGATCCATGATTTTTCAGATTTTTCACCAACCTTACGCCAAATGAATTGGGTGTAGTGCCGGCCCAAAAGAGTGGGTTCCAAAGGTGGATGCCTAGAAAGCATATCAGCAGTAGCACGGATGACAACTAGTTGTTTACTGGCGGAGTCGCAATTGGTTCATATCTGCTCCATATTTAAAAATGGCCTCGGGTAAACCAGAAGGCATGGGTGTCAGATTATTCTATAAAAGGGCTTATCTTATCATATTCTTTCATGTAATGATGGGTAGTCATAAACTAATGAGGGAGGTTTTTAGACTTCAGAGTAGTTGTAATCTTCTGAATTCTTGAGAGCATGGTTAAGATTGAGGGAGGATGTTAGGCTTTGTATATACTAGCTTCTATGCATGTATTGTGTGCCCATCATTTATTTCTATTGTACATGATGATGTACACTTGTATAGTGCCAATCCCGTCCAATTGGTAGTCTTGCAACCCAAAACATGTTTGACTAATAATTCCTGGCCCATTAATGCTAAGCCTTTTCGCACGAGTGAGTCTGGTATTAGATACTAAGAGATTTTTTCGTAATTAGTTTAGTTTTTCTTGTTCGAGATAGGTCAGATGAGAACGCAAGTTAATTTTTATGTTATTAGCACGAAAACATCTAATTTAATTAATACAAAAGTTTAAATCTGGTGTAATACGACATAATGTATAAAAAGTTTATATGTCAATGAAATCAAATTTTTAGTTTGAGTTGAATCTGCAACCTAATTTGTTTACTATCAATTGTCATAAACTTTGGTGCCAACCACAAGGTGTACTAACACGGTAAAAAGATAACTTATTCAGTACTATTCTAAGTTTGAACTACTCTCTCCAACCTAAAATTAATTCCTCGATTTATATAAATTTATACGTATCAACACCGACATACTTTTCAGGTCGGCGGGAGTAGCACTAATACTTAATCACTAGCACGCGAGTTGTTTTAGATGTGACCTCGGGAGTAATAAAAGTGATGCTAAAACCCAAAACACCTATGCATAAAACCAGACGCTAGAAAGTATGTAACGCTGTTAACAACACAATCTTGGTAGTTTACGTAAACAATTTAAAGGATATTACAACAATCGGATAGGCGAAAACTAAGAAAGATTACTTTAAACATCAATGTCAAATCTGTGTGATTGTGTGAAAACTTATCCCGATATCTAAGTCAATACCAACACAAATATAGGGGTAGACGTCTACGAAGAGGTGGCCCTATCTAGCTAACCTACTAGAGATCACATTGTACAGACTACTGACCAGATGTATTTAGAGGGGGTATCTAACAAGATTTTGATCCATGATTTTTCAGATTACTCACCAACCTTACGCCGGATGAATTGGGTGTCATGCCATCCCAAAAGAGAGGGTTTCAAAGATGGAAGCATAGAAAGCATCTCAGCAGTAGCACGGATGACAAGTAGTTGTTTACTGGAGGAGTCGCAATTGATCCATATCTTCTACATATTTAAAAATGTCCTCGGGTAAACCAAAAGGCACGGGTGTCAGATTATTCTATTGACGGGCTTAGCTTATCATATTCTTTCATGTAATGACAGGTAGTCATAAACTAATGAGGAAGGGTGTTAGACTTCAAAGCAATTGCAATCTTCTGAATTCTTAAGAGCATGGTTAATATCGAGAGAGGATGTTAGGCTTTATATATAGTAGCTTCTATATATATATTGTGTGCCCACCATTTATTTCTATTGTACACGATGATGTACACCTGTATAATGCAAAACTCAAAACCCAAAACATGCTTGTCTAATAATTCATGGCCCGTTACTACTAAGACTTTTTGCACGAGTGAGTCTGTTATTAGTTACTAGGAGTTTTTTCGTAATTAGTTTAGTTTTTCTTCTTCGAGATAGGTCAGTTGAGGGCGCAAGGCCATTTTTATATTATTAGCAGGACTACATATAATGTAATTAATATAGAAGTTCAAATCCAATTTAATACGACATAATGTATAAAATTTTAATGTCAATGAACTCGAATTTTTGGTTTGAGTTGAATCTGCAACAAAATTTGTTTACTATCGATTGTTATTAAGTTTGGTGCCACCGCAAGGTGTACTAACATGGTAAAAAAATAACTTATTCGGTATGACTCAAAATTTGAACTACTCTCTCCATCCTAAAAATAATTCATCAATTTCTATAAATTTGTACTTATCAACACTGACATACTTTTCAGGTCTGCGGGAATAGCACTAATACTTTTACACTAGCATGCAAGTTGTTTCAGATGTGTTATTGGAAGTAATAAAAGTGATTCCAAGACCCAAGACACCCATGCATAAAACCAGACGCTAGAAAATACAAAACGCTATTAACAAAACATCCTTTATAGTTTACGTAAATAATTTAAAGGATATTACAACGACCACCAGACAGGCGAAATCTAAGAGAGTTTAGACGTCAATGTCGGATCTGTGTTGATTATTAGGTAAAAACTTATACCCGATATCTGAGTCAAGACCAACACAAATTTTAGGACAGACGTCTACGAAAAGAGGGGCCCTACCTAGCTAACCTACTAAAAGCATCTCCAGCAGACGCTCTAAATTTTGGTGTTGTAAAAAGATTGCAGCGCAGTAGATCGACTTTTAGTGCACGCGGACGTGTTGAGCTTTTCCAGATGCACTAAAATTCAGCGTGGAGCAAGGAGCGCTTTACTAGAGGCTGCAAAATACTGTCTAAAATTTTGCAAAGACAACTCTGGACAGTTTAGGAAAATCAATCGGGCCCTTTAGCACATCCCGACATGGCGCACATCGTCGATGGCGACAGATCGATCGCACGGGCTTCAACCGCCCCGCGAGATCCGGCCCCGACGAACCCGCCGTATTCGCCTGTGTTCTCCGAGGGCGGCCGTGGAGGTGGTGGCGCGATGAGAGCGGCCCCGGAGCGAGAGCGCGTGTCCCATGGCGTGGAGGAACTCCTAGGGCACGAGAGGGTATGAGCGGCAGGCGGAGGAGTTCTTCGACTCGAGGGAGGTCTGGCCACTCCCATGGCGCGGAGGAGTTCCACGACGCCGCCGACACCGCCAAGTGGCCCCGCACCTGCTCGAGGTCTGGCCTCCGACCCCTGTAGCGTCCACGAGCGCTGCCAGAGGTTCGCCCGCTCCCTCGGCCTCCTGGATCCCGCCTCCGCCCATCCCACCTCCAGCCCCCGTCCCTCCGGTGAGGAGATCGTCTTGGGCAGCAGCCCCAGTGTGGCCAACCTGGTCATCGACGTGGGCATGGCTGAATTTTCAAGTGCGGTTGGGCTTCGCGCGTGTACGAGATTTTTCAGCACGCGCTAGTCCGAGCACAAAAGATATCGCTTTGGATAGCGTATTTTAGTGGGTGGTGCAATTTTTTTTGGTGCGGTCTACTTTACAGCCTTTGCTGGAGCGTGTTAGAGCGTCTGCTGAAGATGCTCTAAAAGCAGTCACGTAGTATAGACTCTTGACCACATGCATTTGGGGGTATCTAAACAAGATTTTTTATCCATGATTTTTCAAATTCTTCACCAACCTTACACCGGATGAATTGGGTGTAGTACGAGTCTAAAAGAGGGGGTTTTAAAGGTGGAAGCATAGAAAGCATCTCAGCAATAGCATGGATGACAAGTACTACCTCTGTTTGAATGAATAATGCGCGCACGTATTTTAAAGTAGAATTACTAAATTTGATTATATTATGTAAACTAGTATCGTTGGATTTGTATTTAAACACACTTTTCAATAATAATAATTTTCTACCAATATTATTTATAATATTTAGAGTAAATCTTGGTAAAAGAAACATGCAAAACGAGAATTCGTTATTCTTGGGAGGTGGTAGTTGTTGCTTACTGGAGGAGTTGTAGTTGGCCCATGACTACTCCATATTAAAAGAAATTGCCTCGGCCAAACCAAAAGAAACTGGTGCCAAATTATTATATAGAAAACGCTTAGCTTATCATCTTCTTTCATATAATGACGCGCAGTCATAAACTAATGGGTGTGTGGGAATTGGTCTGGATAAAGTTGTTTGGACAAATGGGTGTGTGTGACTTACACCTACTTTCATGATGCATTGCATCGTGTTTTGGCTATTGGTTCTTTTGGATGTTTAGTCAAACTTTTAAAAAGCTACTGTAAACATCAGAAGATTTAATTTGGAGTAGAACAAAACTTGAATGCACTAATAAAAAAGCGGTATTTATTGTTAACGTTTCATCATTTACCACATACTTTTGAGGATGAAGATATAGTTAAGCTTTCATATTATTATTTCCAATAAAGGTGTGTGTCAATTTATTACATATGAAAACCGGAATGGAAAATTCAAAATTTGGGGGTGGCCGGAGTGGATGGGGCTCGCTCTGTTGTCCGGACTCACAACGGGCTAATGGAGGCTGCTGGAGATGCACTTACTTTATATCAAATCAAATTTAGATGCGTGTGATCATTTTGAATCTGAGTTGCTAGTTGTTCACCGCATCTCATAGTGGAACAATCTGAAAACCTTGTGCTTGTCTCCTGTTGGCGGCATTAATTGTTTTCTCAGATTAGATGCTGCCAACCACATATGTTGTCGTACTAATTCCTTATTGTTAGGTACTGAAAATATGGCTGTGTTGGTCAGAGTTGCTTATCAGTACAGCTGGATATTTTTAATGTAAAAGTAGTTTAAGCACTGCTAGCTCTACTTAACGAAGGTTCATGGGAAATACCGACAATAGGCATCTTAGACTGGTTGGTTCTGCTCTAAAAGATTCTTCAGATGGGGAAGAGTTGCTAGCTCATCTCGGAGTTGCTTAGCCCACGGACAGAAACGGGTCTCGTTTCCCTTAATTTCCTTCCATGGCTAGTTCAAAAAGGCCTTTTTTAAGGTTGACTGTGCACCCAACAACATTCCTCATTAAAAATAAAATAAAAAGTGTTCAACAAAATTTTTTTTTTTAATGTAGCCAACATGTACGGGCCAACCCAACTATGTACGGTACGACCGTGCAAAATAACATATACTCCCTCCGTTAAGAAATATAAGACTTTTTAATTTTATAAATCGAATGTATCTAGATGTCTTTTAGTGTATTGATTTATAGAGCTTGGAAATAAATCTATACACTAAAAATTATGTAGATACATTCATTTCACAAATCTAAAATATGTTATATTTCCGATAAGAGGGAGTTTGCCACCGTACGGCACAATTAGTCCGGGCAGATTGGGACCATTGGTCCCGGTTCGAGATACAAACTGGGACTAATGGGTATGGGCCTGCTGCACGCTGCGGACACCCCCATTAGTCCCGGTTTGTATCTGAAACTGGGACAAATGGTATGACCCTATATACGTGGCACGGCCCCTCCCCTCACTCTTATTTTTTTCCTGGTGGGAGGTGGTATAGTTTTGTGCTAGTTTTTTTCTTCATATGCACTAGAGGTGTTCGGTGAAATGCCTGTTAGAGCGATGCGACTTGAGTTCACACAAGACAAACATGATATGAGGTACCCGAACTACACTTAAGTTTTCTCATCTTTGTTTCGAAGTGTCCGAAAAGGTTAGCAACTATTTTCTAGTTTGGACCGTGCGGTACTAATTTTAGCATCATGATTGCGTTTGATATATATTTGTATGATTCAGATGAGCCATCCATGGATGTACGGTGACCGACGCTCTGGCGCTTACAGAGAAGGCGTGCATTCTTCTCGCCTTGTGGCCGAGGCGAACAAGCGGCATGATGGTTTTATGTGTTGTCCATGCATTGAATGTTGGAATGAGCAGGCGCACACTTCCTCAAGAGTCATTCAGAGCCAACTTCTTCGGTCCAGTTTCATGTCCGGCTATAATGTTTGGACCAAGCACGAAGAAAGATGGGTTATAATGGAAGACGTCGATGAAGAAGAAAACAATGATGAAAACTATCAATCTATGTTTCCTGAATACGCTAATACTACAATAGAAGACAATGAAGAAGAGGTGAAGAACACGAACCAGATGAGCCCGCTGATGATCTTGGTTGGGTCATTTCTGATGCAAAGCGAGACTGCAACACAGAAAAGTGGAGGTTGCAGTTCAAGTAGATGTTATAGGACCACAACATATTGTTGTACCCAACTTGTGAAGATGGCCAGAAGAAGCTGGATAGCACACTTGAATTGCTGAAGTGGAAGGAAGATATCGGCATGACTGACTCGGGATTTGAAAAGTTGCTGGTACTAATGAAGAAGATGCTTCCAAGAAAGAACGAATTGCCCACCAGTGAGTACAAAGCAAAGAAGCTTGTCTTCCCTCTAGGATTAGTTGTGCAGAAGATACATGCATGTCCTAATGACTACATCCTCTACCGAAGTGAGAAATATGAGAATATGGATAAATTCCCAGTATGCACTGCATTGCGGTATAAGATCAGAAAAGATAACCCTGGTGATGTTGAGGGCGAGCCACCCAGGAAGAGAGTTCCTACCATGGTGATGTTTTATGCTCCTATAATACCACTGTTGAAACGTTTATTCAGAAAAAAAGAGCATGCCAAGTTATTGCGATGGCACATGAAGACCGTAAGAAAGACGAGATGTTGATGCACCCCGCTGATGGTCGGAAGTTGAGAAAAATCGAGAAATACTTTCTAGACTTTGTTGGTGACGCAAGGAACTTATGGTTTGGTGTAAGTACAGATGGCATGAATCCTTTTGGGGAGCAGAGCTACAGTCACAGCACCTGGCTGGTGACTCTATGTATCTACAACCTTCCTCCTTGGTTGTGCATGAAGCGGAAGTTCATTATAATGCTAGTGCTCATCCAAGGCCTGAAGCAACCCGGCAACGATATTCATGTGTACCTAAGACCATTATTTGATGAAATTTTACAGC
This sequence comes from Avena insularis, assembly GCA_023614405.1. Classification (NCBI taxonomy): domain Eukaryota; kingdom Viridiplantae; phylum Streptophyta; class Magnoliopsida; order Poales; family Poaceae; genus Avena; species Avena insularis. Next base: position 202,662,071 of record CM042691.1, on the reverse strand, counting down.
TGTGGGCCAAACTAGGTGTACATGTTTGGGTTGAGCACAAACAGGTGCCATTTTACCTACGAATGTTGCTGTTCGTAACCATCAATGATTGGCCTACTCTTAGTAACATTTCAGGATAGACGAATAAGGGATATAATACATGCACACACTGTTTAGATCAGACTGAAATTATATATCTCAATAAATTTAGGAAGAATGTGTACCCGTAAAATCTTTGTTTCTTCCGCACAGGCATCCCTTAAGGAAAAAAGGCAAGTGTTTCAATGGCAAGGCAGACACCCGGACGAAGGTAGTCTCTCGTACTGGTGCTGATGTATTTGGTATGGTCAAGGATTTAAATATAATGTTTGGAAAGGATCCTGGAGGACAACCTATTCTGAAATACGCCAAGGGACACGCACGCATATGGAAGAAAAAAATCTATATTTTGGGAGCACCTGACGAAGAATCTTTGCGTGAATATTCAAGGCTTCATGGGCTTGTATGGGAAGTCAAAAGATAAACCGGAAGCACGGGAGGACCAACAACGTCATAAAGGATGAGACGGCATGCATAGAGGGAAGTTTCAAGGGCCTTCTAGCTATGCTCTTACCAAGGAAGAGAAGGAAATCCTTTTGAAGTTCTTTTGAGTATCAAGGTCCCATCTGGCTTCTCGTCGAATATAAAGAGAATAGTAAATATGAAAGAGAAAAAATTCCAAAACCTAAAGTCTCATGACTGCCACGTCCTTATGACACAATTACTTCTGGTTGCAGTGAGGGAAATTCTACCGGAAAATGTTTGACTGGCTATTGTGAAGGTATGTGCATTCTTCAATGCAATTTCTAAAAAGGTAATCCATCCAGAAAGTCTATCAGGGTTACAGATTGATATTTTCTAATATCTGGTCAGCTTCGAGTTGTTGTTCCCTCCATCCTTCTTAAAATATTATGACGCACCTCCTAGTTCACCTAGTCTAAGATATTAGTATTCTTGGTCCTGTGTTTCTACACAATATGTTCCCCTTCGAGAGGTTCATGGGAGTCTTAAATAAATATGTTCATAACCGTGCTAGGCTATAAGGAAGCATCTCCAAGGGCTATGGAACAGAGGAGGTCATTTAGTTTTATGTTGAGTTTCTTCCTGGCCTTAAGCCGATTGGTGTTTCTGAATCTCGGTATGAGGGGAGTCTGACTGGAAAAGGCACTAGGAAGGAAAAACAATTGTATGTAGGGAAGGGCATTCTTTCAGTCAAGCACATTACACAGTTCTACACAATTCCACTTCGGTGGTCCCGTATATCGAGAAACACAAGAATATGCGGTGAGGTTGCCGGTGATTTAGCAAGCGCGAGAGAGGGAGATGATGCTCACTAGGTTTGTCCCGTCATGCTGAAGCTAGAGGTGGTCGTCGTAGCTGAAGGGGCGCACGGAGCTGTCACAATCGCCGCAGATCTCCGCAGTCCGGGCACGCTCTGGTCGATGTTGGGGGCAGGGCTACAAGGAACAGGAGAGCGAGATAAGGGGTCCATTAGATGCGCGAGTGAGAGTAGAACCTGCGTGTGTCAACAAGAGCGGAAGGGGCGGACGGAAGCTACCTGGGGCACTCGCCGGAGTTCAGGCCGAAGACGGTGGCGAGTGGTGTTGAGGTTGCCGATGCTAGGGAGCTTTTGCGGTTCAGCTAGGAGTACTGGGAGATGCGCCAGAGTCTGTGGGTCAGGATCGTGTTGTCGAGGGGGCGAGGGGCGGTGCGTCTCGGCCGGAATCTTCACCGGAGCTTGTCGGAGGCCGCTACAGTGCAAGGTCGATTCGAGGCAGCCTGGTGGCGAAGGGGAAAGAGGGTCTGAGGGGAAATGGAGAGGGGAAAGAGGCGGTTAAGAAGGCCAGGTCGCGGGGTGGATTCACTGTGGCATTAACGCTAATTAACTCGAGCTTTCAACGGCGGAAACCGCCGGCGAGGTTAGCGCGCGGGTGAGAACGAAGGGAACTGGAGGTGGGGCCTGGCGTCAGCGAGTGAGATAGAGGGAGAGTGGGTCCAACTAGTCAGCGACTGAGTGGGTTAGGTCCGCAGTGAGAAAAACGTTTCGGGGAGAGGGAGTGGACTGCTGGGCTAGATGGGCCTGCTGGGTTGGGCTGCTTTGTTTATATTTTTTTCCTCTTCTGTTATTTTTCTTTTTCTATTTTCATTTCTGTTTTGAATTTATTTAAACATTTCAAACAACAATATGATTTCAAACTTCAACCAGTCTTTATGTGTAATCAATTTCTGTTTATTAACATATTCTGAAGTCAATTTAGAATAATTCATTTATTATTTTTATGGAATATTAATTGATTAAAATAGGCCCTTGCATTAATTCAAATAAGATTTAAATAATGTTTTTCAAACTCCATTTGAAATCTAAATCTCTCCAATTCTTTTCAGTAGGTTTTATTTGTTTATTTGGGTGTCAAATAATTCACGTTGAATTATTTGGAATGTTTTTAATATTATTTATTAATCATTTAAAATTGGGTGTTTGTCTTTATTCCAATGAAATCAAATATAGTTTTATTTCCATAAATTTTATTTGGAAGATTTCTTTGATCTCATTTGAGTTAATTAAATAACTTTTATTACACTTGGGTAAATTCCAATTATTATTTTCCCATGATTTAATTAGTCATATCTAGTAGGGATTTTATCTTTATTCAAATAGAATAGGATTTGGTTAATGCCCTTTCAATTAATCTGAAAACCCTTAATCCATTATTTTATTTGGATTTGGATTATATTCATTCCATTTGCTTATGGATTAGGTCAAGATTTGATTTGGTCTTTAAATATTCCTCATTTAATATTTCTTTCTTTATCTTATAAAATCCATATTTTTTTATTTATAGATCCAAACTTGGTGATTCCAATTTGTAAAATCTTATTTAATATTTGTTTGTCCTTTTAAATCTCCTTAGGATTATTTGCTCACCATTTGGTATGGATTTATAGATAGGTGCTTTATTAACTTTGGAAATTAAATTTCCTTATCTTATTAAATTCATAAGATTTTATCTATGGCTCCAAATTAAGTGAAACCAATTTATATGGTCTTATAATATTTCTATTTGTCATTTTTGATCATTTGTAAATGTTTGTTGACAAATTTTTATATGTATCAAATCCATAGTCTTAGAGATAACTTGGAAATGTTTTTCTTCCATTAGGGTTTTAGAGTTTTGGTTTATTCTCCAAGTGTTTAAATTTCTAGATGCATTTATGAAGAATGCATTTCACTTGATTTGAATTTAGTTGGATTCAAATGTTAACCAAAGTTTGTTCAGGATGGGATTTTAAGTTTCCATTTAGAAACAAAAGTTTCTTTTCACCCTAATTTTCAACAATTATTTATTTTGTTTATTTATTTTTCACATTACAAGATTTGGGAAATGTTGGGATGTGACACTCACGTTGCCTTAGTGATTACACGAACCAAATCGACTATAACAGGTCTGATCATCACGAGAGAAGATGTAGTTTCAAAGGTGAACCATCAACATGTTCATCATATTATCCATATGACTCATGCTTTACCTTTTGATATTCCATGTTCTGAGACCATGTTTGTACATGCTAGGATCGTCAAGGTTAACATTAGTATCCGCATGTGCAAATCTGGCTTGCACCCATTGTATGCACACGTAGAATCTATAACACCTGATCATCACGTGATGCTTCAAAACGACAAGTCTTAGCAACGGTGCCTACTAAGGACGAACACTTTATTACTTGATATTTAGTGAGAGGTATCATCTTATAATGGTACCGTAATGATCTAAGCAATACAAGATGCATAAAAAGAATTAACATCACATGCAATTCATAATATGTGATATGATATGGCCTTTCTCCTTGTTCCTTTGATCTCCATCTCCAAAGCACGGACATGATCTCCATTATCACCCGCATGGCATCAAGGTTCGTGGGGCCGCTTCATGGTTGTCCATCACCAATAGAAACTATTACAACTACTTGGAATAAAGCAATTACATGATGATCATTGCATACATCAAATAAGGATCATTGCATACATCAAATATAATCACAATCACATTATGGCCATATCACATCACATGACCCTACAAAAACAAGTTAGATGCCTCTAATTTTCTTTGCATGTTTTACAAGCCTTGGGGCTGATGACCAACAAGTATAGGGGATCGCAACCGTCTTCGAGGGTAGTATTACCCAATTTATTGATTTGACACAAGGGGAGACAAAGAATACTTGCAAGCCTTAAAAACTGAGTTGTCAGTTCAGCTGCACCTCGAAATAGTTCTTGCTCACAGAAGCAGTAGCAACAGTTTTGTAGTAGCAACAGCAAAGTAACAGCAGCAGTAAAACATGAGAATAGTAACAATAGTAGCAAACAGTAAGATATGAGCGCGGTAGGCATAGGGATGAATGGACGGGCGTTGCATGGACAAGTATAAACATGTAACTTCAAGATCTATGGCATTGTAGATAAATAAGAATAAGCATCCAAGTACTAAATAATCATAGGCATGTGCTCCATATATAGTCATGCGTGCTCGCAATGAGAACTTGCACAACATCTTTTGTCCTGCCAGCCCGTTATAGCGGGGCCTCAAGGGAACAACTGGCAATTAAGGTGCTCCTTTTAATAGTGCACCGGAGCAAAGCATTAACACTCCATGAACACATGTGATCCTCACATCACAGCCATCCCCTCAGGTTGTCCCAATTTCTGTCACTTCGGGGCCTTTGGATCCAGACAATGATATGTGTACACAACTTGCAGATAAGAGCACAAACAATACTATCAGAATGATTCAATAATAAGTTTGGATTCGAGATCTTGGCACTCGGGCCCTAGTGAAAAGCATTAAGCACAACAAGTTGCAAGAAAGTCAAATATCACTAATAGATATACTAGGCACCAAGCCCTAACAATCTTATTCGATTACATGATAGAACTCATCCAATCCCTACCATCCCCATAGACTACAGTGGGGGATTACTCACTCATGGATAAGGGAAACATGGATGGTTGATGGAGAGGCATTGGTGATGACGATAGCGATGATCCTCTCCAAATTCCCCGTCTCGGAAGGGTGCCAGAACAGAGTTTCTGGTTCCAAATCACAGTTTTTGGTGGTGGTGGTACAGGTGAACTCTTTCTGGAAAAACGTCGAACCCCCCTCGGTTTTTAGGTCAAGAGGAAACTTATAGGCGAAGAGGGAGGCCGAGGGGGTGCTTGGGGTGGCCACACCCCCTCCAGGGGCGTCCAAGCCTGGCCCGCGCGGCTTGGGGGTGTGGGCCCCCCAGGGCCCCACTCTGCCTTGTCTTCTGGATCCGTGAGTCTTCTAGTGAAATAGAATTTTTGGCATATTTTCCAGGATTTTTCCTGATAGTTGATTTTCTGCACAAAAACTAGACACCAAGGTAATTCTGCTGAAAACAACATCAGTTCATGTTAGTTGTATACAAATCACAGAAGTTTAGAGGGGAAACAATAGCAAAAGTGTTCGGGAAAGTAGATACGTTTTGGACGTATCAACTCCCCCAAGCTTAGCTTATTGCTTGTCCTCAAGCAATTCAGTTGAAAACTGAGTGTGATAAAAGAACTTTCACGAACACATTTGCTTCATACGATGTAAATATTCTCAGCATAGGAATAGATGCTTAGACAATTCATAATAAGGAGTATGCAACTGAGTATACTCAATAGTCAATGCAAGCTATGAAGATATGCCAACTCAATAATAATAAGTAGCATGAAACATAAACATAAGCAACATTGCAATGCTCATAAAAAGGTATGATAGAGTGGTATCTCGCTTGCCTTTGTTTGTAGAGCACAATATAAATGCCAAGGCACCTCTGAAGTTCAAGTGAAGACTAGAAGTAAAGATATCAGAGATACAAGCATCAAAGTCATGACATAATTAACCAAGTTTTGGAACAAACATAAGAATGACAACTATGCTCTCAAGAAGGTGCTCATAGAATAAGTGGTGACTCAACAAGGAAGTGAAAAGGTTTTGAAAAGCTTGAAAGGCTTCCAAATGCTGAAAGTAAGGTACTCATTAGAGCATCTCCACTCGTTGGGCGAACCCAGGCCGAAATTCGGACCTTTTTTTGGCCGGACGGAACTTGATTTCGGGCTGGGTACGCCTAGTTTCCCACTCGCGTACCAGGCCGAGTTCCCACGTTTGGATAAAATTTAACAAATTTCGGAAAACTATGGGCGAATATAAGCTGTTTTGGGCGAATATGGGCGAACTTTGGGCGAATATGGACAAACTATGGGCGAACTTTGGGAAAAATTAGGGCATATGGGCGATACGGACGATCTTTGGGCGAGTATGCCCGAATTTTGGGGGAACTTTGGGTGAATATGGTCTATATGGACAAACTTTGGGCGAAATTTGGGCAAATATGAGTGATACAGACAAACTTTGGGCGAATATGCCCGAATTTTGGGCGAACTTTGGGCGAATATTGTCTATATGGACGAACTTTGGGCGAATATGGGCGATATAGACGAAATTTGGGCGAATATGCCTGAATTTTGGGCGAATATGGTCTATATGAACGAACTTTGGGCGTATATGGTCTATATGGATGAACTTTAGGCGAATATGGGAGAATATGGGAGAATTTTGGGCTAATATGGGCGAACTTTGAGCAAGCTTTGGATGAATATGGGCGAATATATGCTGACTGGGCGGGTCCACTCGCCGAATTCGCTTAATCCGGTGTTCCCAGGGCATACCCAGGATCCTGGGTATGGCCTGGGTGTAGTACGGACTAAAGTTGGCCCAATTCCGGACGAAAATAGGTTCCTGGGTATGCGACTGGGCGAAATTTTGCCGTCCGGATCTATTTTCGGCTTCCGGATCGGCGTCCTGGGTAGCCGAGTGGAGATGCTCTTAGCTTTGAGCTCTCATTTCCCCTATCATAGGAATCTTTACATGGTTAAAGTAAAAATGAGGTCCAATCTGAGTTATATGCTTGACAGACCATAAACTGGAAAAATCTCATGTCTCTTGAGTACGAGGGCCGCTCCTCATGCTACTCAACTTTAGTTACCTGTAAGTTCTTGTCATCGTAAATACATGTGTATCATAGAGAACCGCCAACGGGTACCCCTTGCACATGATACATGAGCTATCCCGTTATCAAAATGACAAGGCAAGCAGACAATGAGCATCCCAGTGATATTTTTATTTGCTATTTGCATAGGTTTCTATTGAGGATGCTTCACAGATTGCTCATTATGTTTATGCTGCAAGTTTCCACCATGATTAGACATGGCTTAGGCTAGCGGCCCAGGCATTTCTCTAACACATATATATAACTCCATGAACTTAAAAGCTTCCCTTTTATTTCACAGCGATGAAATCCGCAAACAAAAGAGCATGATATCAACTGGATATGTATCCATAAGTGTTGAAAGCGTTCCCCGTGACAGCATGGTTCTGCTAACTCCCATCCTATAATTTGCAAGCATATAACTTTCATGGACATGTCACAATTGTTCAGGTTTATTAAGTGCAAGAAGTGCCATCAAGTTCGTGAGAGCTTTACTTACTAACTTTCTCAAAGCATTCAAACATTTTATCTAGAAGAAAACAACGCACAATGAATATGCACGGAAATAGCAAATGATGTTAATAGGTAGGTATGGTGGACACAGTTTGCAATAGTGGTTTTGGGGAGTTGGACGCACAAGTAGAGCTCATACTCAGTGCAAGTGAAGGTTAGCAATAGAAAGGGAGCGACAAACGAGAGAGAAATAACTGTCAAAATCATGCTTGCAAGAAAACAAGACTAATTATGGCATGAAAATGATACAAGAACTCTGAGGCAAAATAAATCATCGAGGCTTACTAACTATTGTTCAGTCATATGCATGCATGAGCATGTGCCAAGTCGATTCATATGAAACATTCAGAGGAGGATACCACAATATCATACCAAGTTATGAATAGAACAATGCAAGCAAACATTCATATGACATGCTGCAAACTATTAGCAAGATGGAGCTAATCATAAGAGATCAAGAACTACTAAGCATCCATAAAATAACATACGCCTTACATAAACATACTAAGCATGCTCACAATGATGAGTATATGTATAAAAATGAAAAACAAATAGAGTTCGTTCCCATCCTCTTACCGCACATCAAGTTGTCTTAATCTTCATTATTTCCCTTCACTTGTGTGACTTGAATAATAACATGAAACCAAACTCCACTGAGGACGGCTAAAGCCTGCAGAGAACTCACAAAACCAAAGAAGAACAACAAATATTTTTGGTGTTTTCCATTTTTTAAGGCAAGCCAAACAAAGCAAAAACAAACAAAGAAAAATCAAACAAAGCAAAATCTTTTTGGATTTTTCTTTAAGGAAAACCAAAGCTAAAAACCAAAGAACCAAACCAAGAGAAACAACTAAAATATTTTTGGTATTTTTGTGTTTTGAGAAAGCAGAAACAAAAACCAAAAAGAAAGCAAAAATGGATATACAAAGAACTGACGAAACATGATATATAGATGAGTGTGATGTTGGTATACCTCCCCCAAGCTTATGCTTTTGGCCTAAGTGGGGCTCAATAGCGCGGGTAATAACCCCAAGATGGTGGGTCATCGTAGGAATGATCATAGTCAGGCGCTTGCGATGAAGAAGAAGACGGGCCCCAATCATAAGAGGGCTACTAGTATGAAGACTCTCCCAAGTTGGAGGGCTGAACCGAATCATCTTCGGCATCCTCTCCAACACTCTCCTCTTGCTGGGAGAGCTCTGCACACATGTGTCAAACTCCTCATCCATGAGTGACCATCCTTGCCTGTTATCAAAATTAAACAAAACATGTGCAGGCAAACAAAATACTATCTCAGTCCTACCCCCTCTCTAACCACGCTTGGCAAAAGATAATTCATATGGTAAACTTCTCACAGTAGCCCCTAAAGAAACAAAATTATGCTAAACCATGGAGTCAAGATCAAGCCTCTCTATGGGAAACCGATAATCTGAATGGTGAGGATCTAAACCATGGAAAGATAGCAACCTAGAGGCAATGAGACCTCCACAAATTCCACCCTACTAGCGGTTAGTGGTAAGACGGTAGGCTATCAAAGCACCCAGGTTATAAGATCTATCCCTATTCAAAGCAGCTGCGATAAAATCTAGATCAGAAGAAGATAACTTTCTAGCAATCTTTCTAGAAAGAACACACTTGGTAATGAAATAGGCAAAATATCTAATGGATGGGAACTGAATGTTCTGAATTTTACCACTGTTCTTCGAGAAGTCGAAACCTTGGCAAATTTCAGCATATAAATCCATAAGTGACTTAGGCCTCTCCTTGATCTTCTCACAAGATCCCCAATGAGGTACTCTAATTGTTGCACAGAAATCAACAAACGACAGGTCAACAGCTAGATTGTAGATTTTATAATGGACCATGGGATTGGATGAAGACCAAGTAAACCGGAAGTCCTGCACCATAGCCATGGTTAGCTTAACATATTGAAGTGGTTCCCCTTCAACAAAGTGTTCCAATCCTGCATTAGTAATCATAGTTTGGAAATCATGAAAGATTCCCGCGGCTCTCATAAATTAAGGGCATGGATATATGGAAGGGAAGACCCCTTCCTCACGATGAACTTTCATTGGCTCAGGTACCATCAAATCATATTGATTCAGCGGGAATGCACTGATCTTCCTTTCTGAAACTTTTAGACAAACATCAAACCAAGTGATTTCCAAGTTGATAAATGAAGAGAAACTACTATAGGAACTTGCTAGAGGGCTACACATGCATCAAAATGAAATATCTAATCATAGAACAATCATGAAATGTCACACAACCTGACACCTATAGCGACAAAATACTCAAGATAAAATCTAGCAATCACAAATCTAATTAGACAAGTGGAGGAGGCACATACCAAGGAGCAATCCCTAGAAAAATTAGTAGAAAAGATGGGATGAGCAAGGATATCGAAAATAGGGAGCAAGGATAGCAAGAACTTGATCTTGAGAAAGTTTTTCGGAGTTTTTCAGGAGAGAAAAATAAGATGGCTGGGAGGAGGCACTTTGGAGGGCCATAGGTAGGCCACACCCATGCCAGGCACGCCATTGGGACTGGCCGCACCACCAGGGGGTGTGCTGGCTTGGGGTGGGGGGCTGGATCACTCTAGGTGTCCCTCCACCCCTTTTTGCGAGGAAAAATTTATTATGAATTTTCTGGGATTTTTCGGGAAACTTTATTTTTTGGCCAATTTTCAGGGTATGAAAATTGATTTTCTCGCAGAAAAAGATTTTTTAGAAGAAGCAAAAACAAACCAAAACCAAAACTACAGAAGCTCTAAGACACTCTAACAATCAAATAACTAAAGCTAACAAGAGGAAAAGCAAAGATTAGGAAGGAGAAAAGTAAAAGTGAGCAAGTATAACTAATTGAAAACATTATTCTATTCATTAAAATCCTTTTGTTAACAAGGTTGATCAAGTCTTGTTACCAAAAAAATCCTATATGAAACAAAACTTTGTATTCCACAAAGTGATTAAGTTACCTCAAACTTGATAGCAATGGTCCCAATCATAATAGTTTAAAAACTTTCTTGTGGAATGGGACAATATATTTCTCCAACCTTGATGCTCTCAACATTTTCAATGGAGTTCAGGCAATAGATTTAGCAACCTTCTTGGGGAAATAGACAGTATGCTCTTTGTCATTAATATTAAAAGTTACTTTTCCTTGATTACAATTGATGACAACACGTGGAGTATTAAGAAAAGGTCTCCCAAGAATAATAGACATATTATCATCTTCAAGCATTTAAAGAACAACAAAATCAGTGAAAACCAAGCAATTATGAGCCACTTGAACAGGAACATCCTCACATATACCAACATGAATAGTAGTTGACTTATCAGCCATTTGCAAAGATATATCAGTTGGTATCAACTTTTCTAGCTGGAGTCTCTTATAAAGAGAAAAAGGCATAACACTAACTCCAGCTCCCAAATCACATAAAGCAGTTCTAATATAATTATTATTAATAGAGCAAGGAATAGTGGGTATACCTAGATCACCAAGTTTTTTTGGAACCTTACCACTGAAGGATTAATTAGCAAGCAAAGTATAAATTTCCTCATTAGGAATTTTCCTTTTATTAGAGACAATATCCTTCATATACTTTGAATAAGGAGGCAACTTAATAGCATCATTCAAAGGAATTTGCAAATATAAAGGTTTCATCCACTCACAAAAATTGTTGTAGTGTTCTTCCTCCTTTGACTTTGTTTCTTATTGGGAAAAGGCATAGGTTTCTGCACCCAAGGTTCTCTCTCTTTACCATGTTTATTATCAATAAAATCTTCCTTAGTGTACCTAGTATTCTTAGTGTGCTTCTCAGGTTCTTCCTCAACTTCATCCTTATCAGGAGCATCATTTTTATCATTACCACTCTCAGTTTCAACATCAGAGACACATATACTATTAGGATCTATAACAGGTTCAAGTGGTTCCTCAACTATTTTATGTTTCTTTTTTCTTTCTCTTATGAGGACTACCACTACTTTCCCCTTGTTGAGAATCCTGCTCAATTCTTTTAGGGTGTCCTTCAGGATATAAAGGATCTTGAGTAGCTATACCACTCCTAGTTCTAATTCCATAAGCATGTTTATCTCCTGAGTCATTAACTAGCATATCCTTTTGTACCTTAGCAAGTTGATCAATTTGAGTTTGAACCATTTGAAAGTGTTTACAAAGCATTTTAATATCATTAGAAGTTCTTTCCACAATATCTTTCAACTATTTAATAGCTCTAGAGTTTTCCAATAAATGATTCTGAACTTGTTTATTAAAATTACCTTGTTTAACAATAAATGTGTCAAGTTCCTCTAAGGATTGACCAGGAGGCTTACCATAGGGAATATCACCTTCATAAAATAATTTTCTAAATAGTAGATGACTGGGGAATTGACTTACATAATTCTTCTATAGGAGGTAGATTCTTCACATCTTCAGCTCTAATACCTTTCTCCTTTAGACACTTCTTAGCTTCCTTCATCACTTCATCATTTAATGCAATAACTCCCCTCTTCTTTGTTGTTGGTGTTGGAACTGGTTCAGGAACAACTGGTTCAGGAGTAATAGGCTCAGGTGCATTCAGCTCAGTTGAAGTCCAATCATCATAATTCTTGCTTATGTTGGTCATTAATTCTTCACCATTTGTAGGAGTCATTTTCCTGAAAACACAATCAGCAAAGCTATCTAGGTAGGTACTAGAATCATCAGTTAGTCCATTATAATAAATATCAAGAAGCTCATTTTTAGGCAATGGACATCCAGGATGTGCATGAATCAAGGCATAGAACCTTGTCCATGACTCAGGCAATTTCTCTTCTTCTCCCTGTTTAAAATAAAAAAGTATCTGCAAAGCGGCATGTCTAGCACTAGGAGGAAAATATTTCTGGAAGAAAGAAGCAATCAAATAATCCGGACTATCAATGGATCCAGAAGGTAATCTATTAAACCAAGCCCTAGCTTCTCCTTTTAGTGAAAAAGGGAATATCTTAGTAACAAAGTACTTGTGCATCTTAAAATCATCAGAAAATAAAGCACTCATAGTAGAAAGCTCATTCATATGATCTACAACACTCTCATTTTCAGTCCCACAAAAAGGTTCTTTCTCAACAATGTCTAAATAGGATAAATCAAGAGAAAACCATAATATTTATCTTTAATATCTATGGGAGAGGTGGAAAACTTAGGATCAGAGGACAGCTTAGGAATAATGGTACGTCTAGCAAGGAGACTCTTAATAGCACTAGAACCATGTGTGTTTTGGCACTCTTCAATAAATTCATCAGTAAACTCAATGTAACCATCATTAATATCATATCTCTCTCTAGACTCAGGAGAGCTAACAGGTGTAACACTTTCTTCACTAGGAGTTTTAGTATTTCCTAGACTAGCCATAGTAGAATCTAGGAAAGGACCTAATGAACCACTCGCATCAAGCACAGTAGAAGTAACATCATGAGCATCAAAAGCAGTTTCAGATTCAGCAGTAGTAGCAGTGTATGTAGCATGAGTATGTGGTGGTGGTGTAACAAACTTACTTATAACAGACAGTGAATCAAGAGCAGCAGAGGTGTTTAGGATTGTACCTCTTCTTCTAATGGATGGTAAAATAGGAAAATTTCCATCACGAGACATCCCCATGATGAAATGAGTAGTAGTGAACAATAATAGATCCAAGTGAACTTACAAATAAAGCTATGATCCCTGGCAATGGCGCCAGAAAATAGTCTTGATGACCCACAAGTATAGGGGATCGCAAAAGTCTTCGAGGGTAGTATTACCCAATTTATTGATTCGACACAAGGGGAGCCAAAGAATACTTGAAAGCCTTAACAACTGAGTTGTCAGTTCTGAAGGGTTTCGCGGCATAGTAAATCAAAATTTTCTACGGAGCGAACAGAGGGAAAGCCAAGATCTAATCTAGGAGATGCAATCAACGAGAGAGATTGGATTAGATCTTCATACCCTTGAAGATTACAGCGTGAACGCGTTTAACGTGGGTGATGTAGTCGTACTCGCTTCTCCTCCTCGCGATCCGATCCGATCTAGCACCACAAGTGGCGGTGCCTCCATGAGATGCACACGTGCAGCACCTCGACTCTCCTCCTTCCTCGGACCAGCAAGTATGGTGGAGAGATAGATTGGATCTACAACACGATGGCGTGGTGTATATGGTGGAGAATTTCTGCAGCAGGGCTTCTCCTACAAACAGTCGGGAGGGAGAGAGGAAGGTCAGCAGGGCGGCTAGGGTTTGGAGGGAAGGTGTGGGGGGTTGGTGCGCCCCCACCCCTCTTTATATAGAGGGGGGGCTCAGCCCTAGCCCCTCCTCCAAGCCCAAACCAGCGGCCCAAAGGATAAGGAGTGGGGGGCATGGACTCTCCCCCTTCTAGAAACCCTATCTCGAGTTTAAACTCTCCTGGGGCGGCTGGGCCCTATGGGGCCTTGTGCCCCTGGCCCAATGCGGCCAGGACACTCCCTCATAGGCCCAAGCCCCCTCCCGGAAGGTGTGGCCACGTTGGTCCCCTTCCGGAAGGTTCTAGAAGCTTCCGGTACAATACCGATTAACCCGGAACAATTCCGAACTCCAAAAACTGCACTGCCTTATATGAATCTTATTCTCCGGACCATTCCGGAACCTCTCGTGATATCCCGGATCCCATCCGAGACTCCGAACAAAAACTCATAAACCAATTATCCAATCTATCCTAGCGTCGAGACACGTTAAGTGTGACCTGGGTTCGAGAATATGCGGACATGATCTTCTATCAATAATCAACAGCGGGTGCAGGCACCCATATTGACTCCCACACATTCATCGATGATCATATCGGATGAACCATGATGCCAGGATTCAATCAATCCCATATATATATTCCCTTCGTCTCGCGATATTTTACTTGCCCGAGATTCGATCGTCGGTACCATCATACCTAGTTCAATCTCGTTCACAGCAAGTACTTTACTCGTTCCGTAATCCGATATCACGTTGTGATTAACTCCTTAACCACATGCTTGCAAGCGGTGTTGATATCGATTACCGAGTGGGCCTGAAGTATATCTCTCCGACTTGGGAGGGACAAATCCCATCTCGATACATACAACCCAACAGATACTTTCCGATCACCTGAGAGACACCTTTATGATCACCCTCTCATAGGATGACGTTTGGTGACCTCAAAGCTTTCTTCCGATACTAGGGAGTTGTATTATCTCATGGTCTAAGGAATACAATATTTGACATAGGAAAAGCTTCGCAAAAACGAACACGATGAAACGATCTAATTGCTTTGCTTAGTTTGGGTCTATCCATCATATCATTCTCCAATGATATGATCTCATTATCAATTGACAACTCATGTCTATGGTTAGGAAACCTTAACCATCATTGATCAATGAGCTAGTCCATAGAGGCGTACTAGGGACACGGTGTTGTTCACAAACCACACAAGTATTAAAGTTTCCGCTTAATACAATTCTAGCATGGAATATAAAGTTTATCATGAACAAGAATTATAATAATAACATCTTTATTATTGCCTCTAGGGCATAATTCCAACAGTCTCCCACTTGCACTAGAGTCAATAATCTAGTTTACATCTGGCAACAATCTCACACCCATGGCACTGAGGTGTTGATCATGTTTTACACGTGGAAGAGGTTTAGTCAGTGGATCTGCGACATTCAGATCTGTATGTACTTTGCTAATCTTGGATCTCCATACGCTATATAATCTCAGATTATATGAAACTTATGTTGATATGCTTGGTCTTTGGATGATATCTTGGTTCCTTAGCGAGTGCTATGGCGCCAGTGTTGTCACACAATATCTCCAGTGGGTCCAATGGACTTGGAACCACGCCATGCTCAGTGATGAAGTTTCTGATCCAAACTCCTTCACTTGACGCTTCTGCAGCAGCCATGTATTCCGCTTCCACTGTAGATCCCGCGATCACGCTTTGCTTGCAGCTTCTCCAACTCACAGCTCCTCCATTCAAAATATACACGTATCCTGTCTGAGATTTAGAATCATCCTTGTCGGTGTCGAAACTAGCATCGACGTAACCTTTTACGACGAGCTGTTCATCACCCCCATAGACTAAGAACATTTCTTTAGTTCTATTAAGGTACTTTAGGATGTTCTTCACGGCTGTCCAGTGTTCCACTCCTGGATCACTTTGATACCTGCTCGTCAAACTAAGAGCATTGGACACATCCGGTCTAGTACACAGCATGGCATACATGATAGAACCTATGGCCGAGGCATAAGGCACTTTGCTCATAGCTTCCCTATCATTTCATCAGTCGGACACTGAGCCTTGCTCAATATCTTACCTGACAACATAGGCACTGAACCTTTCATTGCCTTATCCATTCTGAACCTTTTCAGAACTTTGTCTAGGTATGTACTCTGGCTTAAAGCTATTAGGCATCTTTGTCTATCTCTATAGATCTTGATGCCCAATATATAAGCAGCTTCACCTAGGTCTTCACATCGTTAAGCATGTTGATGTCATTTCCAATAATTAATATGTCATCCACATATAGTACCAGAAATGTCACCGAGCTCCCACTCACTTTCTTGTAGATGCAAGCTTCGTAGCAATTTGGAACAAATCCAAAGCTCTTGATCACTTGATCAAAACGAAGGTTCCAACTCCGAGATGCTTGCTTCAGTCCATAAATGGAACGCTGAAGTTTGCATACTTTATCAGCATCCTTAGGATCGACAAAACCTTCGGGTTGCATCATATACGACTCTTCATCAATGTTGCCATTGAGGAAAGCAGTCTTGACATCCATCTGCCATATTTCATAATCATGAAACGCAGCAATTGCTAATAAAATCCGAATGGACTTAAACATCGCTACGGGAGAGAAAGTCTCATCGTAGTCAACACCTTGAACTTGTCGAAAACCTTTTGCGACAAGCCGTGCTTTATAGACGGTAACATTACCATCCGCGTCCATTTTCTTCTTGAAGATCCATTTGCACTCAACAGCCTTTCGGTCGCTAGGAGGGTCCACCAAAGTCCATACTTGGTTTTCGCTCATGGATCCCAATTCGTATTTCATGGCTTCTAGCCATTTCTCAGAGTCTGGGCTCATCATCGCTTCCTCATAGTTCGTAGGTTCACTGTCTTCTACTAACAAGACAATAAGACAGGTTGCCGTACCACTCGGAGGGGCACGCGACCTTGTCGACCGCGACGCTCAAGAGAGCAAGATCGTCCAAGCTTCATGATCCTTGTCATTAGCTTCCTCTATTATTGGTGCAGGCGGCACTGGAACAATTTCAGGTGCTGCGCTACTCTCCAATTCAAGAGAAGGTTCAATAACCTCGTCAAGCTCTACTTTCCTCCCACTCACTTCTTTCGAGAGAAACTCCTTCTCAAGAAAGGAACCGTTCTTTGCGACAAACACGTGGCCTTCGGTTCTGTGATAGAAGGTATACCCAATAGTTTCCTTAGGGTATCCTATGAAGACGCATTTCTCCGCTTTGGGTTCGAGCTTGTCCGGCATCAACTTCTTGACGTAAGCTTCGCATCCCCAAACTTTAAGAAACGACAACTTAGGTTTAGCACCAAACCACAGTTCATACGGTGTCGTCTCAACGGATTTAGATGGAGCCATATTTAAAGTGAATGCAGCGGTTTCTAATGCATAACCCCAAAATGATAACGGCAAATCAGTAAGAGACATCATCGATCGAACCATATCTAATAGGGTTCGATTCCGGCGTTCAGACACACCATTGCGTTGTGGTGTTCCGGGTGGCGTGAGTTGTGAAACGATTCCACTTGCTTTAAGATGCGTGAGAAAATCATAACTCAAATATTCACCTCCACGATCGGATCGTAGAAACTTAATCTTTCTGTTACGATGGTTCTCCACTTCATTCTGAAATTCCTTGAACTTTTCAAATGTTTCAGATTTATGTTTCATTAAATAGATATACCCATATCTACTTAAGTCATCGGTAAAAGTGAGAAAATAGCGATATCCACCGCGTGTCGAAACACTCATCGGTCCGCATACATCGGTATGTATGATTTCCAACAAGTCCGTTGCTCGCTCCATCATACCGGAGAACGGGGTTTTGATCATCTTGCCCATGAGGCATGGTTCGCATGTGTCAAATGATTCAAAATCAAGAGACTCCAAAAGTCCATCAGAATGGAGTTTCTTCATGCATTTTACACCAATATGACCTAGACGACAGTGCCACAAATAAGTAGTATTATCACTATCTACTTTGCATCTCTTAGCCTCAATGTTATGGATGTGTGTTTCATCCCTTTCGAGATTTAGAAGAAATAAACCATTCACAAGAGGTGCATGATCATAAAAGATGTTACTCATATAAATAGAACAACCATTATTCTCCGATTTAACTGAATAACCGTCTTGCAATAAACACGATCCAGAAATAATGTTCATGCTCAACGCAGGCACATAATAACATTTATTAAGGTTTAAAACTAATCCCGAAGGTAAAACTAAGGAGAGCGTGCCTGACTACCATCACATCAACTCTTGATCCGTTGCCAGCAGCGCCGTCACCTCATCCCTCAAGCCGTCTATTCCGTAGCTCTGTTTGAGTTACAAATATTAGCAACTGAACCGGTATCAAATACCTGTGCACTACAACGAGGGCTAGTAAGGAAAACATCAATAACATGTATATCAAATATACCTTTGATGGTGCCAGCCGTCTTGTCCGCTAAGTACTTCGGACGATTCTTCGCTTCGATGACCCTTGTCCTTGCAATAGAAGCACTCGATTCGGCTTAGGACCGACTTGAGCTTCTTCTCAGCGAGGGCATTGCGCTTACGCCGCCCTTCTTGAAGGGCTTCTTTGCTCCCTTACCTTTCTTAAAGGAGGGCTTGTTGACCATCAACACATGATTATCCTTCTTGATGTCCACCTCCGCAGCCTTCAGCTTCGCGAAGAGCTCGGTGATCGTATCAGTGGAACCAATCTGATTATGAGTCACTACAAAGCTTTTGTAGCTGGGAGGGAGTGATTGCAGAACCCTGTCAATCTTGAGCTCCTCTGGAATCGTGCATTCCAGTTGCTCAAGGCGTTGAGTGTAGCCCGTCATCTTAATGGCGTGCTCACTAACGGAACTCCTTTCCTCCATCTTGCGCTTAAAGAACTTCTCGAGATCTCATATCTCTCGAGCGGGCCTGAGTCTCAAACATGGTTTTCAACTCTTGAGAATCTCAAAGGGCCGGATACTCTTCAAAAGATTTTGAAGTTCGGTTCCATAGCAAACAACATGGTGCTCTTAATCACACCATAATCATCTTTACACGGTGATAGACAGCTTTCTCATCAGCCGTAGCGCGATTGCGGGGGTCACCTAACGCTTTCCCAAGGACATAGTCCTTTTGTCCGCCAGATAGAATGATTCTTAGATTGCGGAACCAATTGGTGAAGTTAGACCCATTGTTTCTAAGCTTTTCCTTCTCAGCAAAAACGTTGAAGTTGAAGTTGGACTTGGCCATGTGATCTACAGTATTTGCAAGTACAATTTAGACTATGTTCATGATAAATAGTTCAACTTAATCAAATTACTAGATGAACTCCCACTAAATTCAACATCCCTCAAGTTGTTTAGTGAACACGATCCAAATTCACCACACCTAATCCGATCATCACGAGAAGAGATGTGGTTTAAATGGTGGAGAACGAAGTGTCGATCATATCATTCATATGACTCATGCTTAACCTTTCGGTTCTTGTGTTCCGAGGCCATGTCTGTACATGCTAGGCTCGTCAAGTTAGACCCAAGTATTTCCGCGTGTGCAAAACTGGCTTGCACCCGTTGTATGGCGAGAGTCTATAGCACCCGATCATCACGTGATGCTTGGACACGACGAACTTTCGCAACGGTGCATACTTGGGGAGAACACAGTTTTTATCTTGATCTTTAAGTGAGGAATCATCTTATAATGCTACCGTCGCGATCTAAGCATAATAAGATACATAGAAGGATAAACATCACATGCATATAACTTTATGTGACATGGTATATCCAATCTTCGCGCAATGATCTCCATCTTGTGCGTTCCGGCATGATCTTCATCACTCCACCATGATTGCCTCCACCACGAATAGCAACTACAACTATTGCTAACTATTTAGCGATAAAGTAAAGCTATTACATGGCGTGTAAGAAGTTGACTCGCAGGTCATACACAATTATAAAGACAACCATATGGCTCCTGCCGGTTGTGTACTCATCGACATGCAAGTCGTGAAACATTACAAAACATGATCATCGCATACAATATACACATCACATCTTGGGCCATACCATATCACAGAAAACACTCCCTGCAAAAACAAGTTAGACGCCTCTACTTTGTTGTTGCATGTTTTACGTGGCTTATGGGAGTAGATGCTAAGAACGATTCTTACCTACGAAAAGCCACAACGGTGATATTATGGTTGCCAAACTCCGGTGTTAATCCCATGACAACTATAGTGAGAGAAACTGACATCCACCAGCCGCATGTGTGGAACAAGCCACACGTCAAGTGCGGAGCGGTCTCATGACGATGTCGCGTAAGGTTGGCGTGGACCGCTTCAATCTCACTATCCCGCATCATAAGAAGAACACAAATAAGAGGCTTGCAATAGAAAACATCAACGCCCGCAACAACCATGTTGCGTTCTACTCGTGAAACACATCTACGCATAGATCTAGCTCTGATACCACTGAAGGGTTTCGCGGCATAGTAAATCAAAATTTTCTACGGAGCGAACAGAGGGAAAGCCAAGATCTAATCTAGGAGATGCAATCAACGAGAGAGATTGGATTAGATCTTCATACCCTTGAAGATTCGCTGCAGAGCGTTAAATCGGGCGTGGGTGATGTAGTCGTACTCGCTTCTCCTCCTCGCGATCCGATCCGATCTAGCACCACAAGTGGCGGTGCCTCCGTGAGATGAACACATGCAGCACCTCGACTCTCCTCCTTCCTCGGACCAGCAAGTATGGTGGAGAGATAGATTGGATCTACAACACGACGGCGTGGTGTATATGGTGGAGAATTTCTGCAGCAGGGCTTCGCCTACAAACAGTCGGGAGGGAGAGAGGAAGGTCAGCAGGGCGGCTAGGGTTTGGAGGGAAGGTGTGGGGGGTTGGTGCGCCCCCAACCCTCTTTATATAGAGGGGGGCACAGCCCTAGCCCCTCCTCCAAGCCCAAACCGGCGGCCCCAAAGGATAAGGAGTGGGGGGCATGGACTCTCCCCCTTCTAGAAACCTTATCTCGAGTTTAAACTCTCCTGGGGCGGCTAGGCCCTATGGGGCCTTGTGCCCCTAGCCCAATGCGTCCAGGACACTCCCTCATAGGCCCAAGCCCCCTCCCGGAAGGTGTGGCCACGTTGGTCCCCTTCCGGAAGGTTCTAGAAGCTTCCGGTACAATACCGATTAACCCGGAACAATTCCGAACTCCAAAAACTGCACTGCCTTATATGAATCTTATTCTCCGGACCATTCCGGAACCTCTCGTGATATCCCGGATCCCATCCGAGACTCCGAACAAAAACTCATAAACCAATTATCCAATCTATCCTACCGTCAAGACACGTTAAGTGTGTGACCCTGCGGGTTCAAGAATATGCAGACATGATCTTCTATCAATAATCAACAGGTAGTGCAGAAACCCATATTGACTCCCACACATTCATCGATGATCATATCGGACGAACCACGATGCCAGGATTCAATCAATCCCATATATATATTCCCTTCGTCTCGCGATATTTTACTTGCCCGAGATTTGATCGTCGGTACCATCATACCTAGTTCAATCTCGTTCACAGCAAGTACTTTACTCGTTCCGTAATCCGATATCACTTTGTGATTAACTCCTTAACCACATGCTTGCAAGCGGTGTTGATATCGATTACCGAGTGGGCCCGAAGTATATCTCTCCAACTTGGGAGGGACAAATCCCATCTCGATACATACAACCCAACAGATACTTTGCGATCACCTGAGAGACACCTTTATGATCACCCTCTCATAGGATGATGTTTGATGACCTCAAAGCTTTCTTCCGATACCAGGGAGTTGTATTATCTCATGGTCTAAGGAATACAATATTTGACATAGGAAAAGCTTCGCAAAAACGAACACGATGAAACGATCTAATTGCTTTGCTTAGTTTGGGTCTATCCATCATATCATTCTCCAATGATATGATCTCATTATCAATTGACAACTCATGTCTATGGTTAGGAAACCTTAACCATCATTGATCAATGAGCTGGTACATAGAGGCGTACTAGGGACACGGTGTTGTTCACAAACCACACAAGTATTAAAGTTTCCGCTTAATACAATTCTAGCATGGAATATAAACTTTATCATGAACAAGAATTATAATAATAACATCTTTATTATTGCCTCTAGGGCATAATTCCAACAAGTTCAACTGCACCTGGAAATAGTTCTTGCTCACAGAAATTTATGGGTAGCAACAGTTTTATAGTAGAAACAGCAAAGTAACAGTAGCAGTAAAACAGGAGCAATAGTAACAATAGTAGCAAACAGTAGGATATGAGCGTGGTAGGCATAGGGATGGATGGCTGGGCGTTGCATGGACAAGTCTAAACATGTAACTTCAAGATCTAGGGCATTGTAGATAAATAAGAATAAGCATCCAAGTACTAAATAATCATAGGCATGTGCTCCATATAAGTCATGCGTGCTCGCAATGAGAACTTGCACAACATATTTTGTCTTGCCAGCCCGTTGCAGCAGGGCCTCAAGGGAACTACTAACAATTAAGGTGATCCTTTTAATAGAGCACCGGTGCAAAAAATTAACACTCCATGAACACATGTAATCCTAACATCACAACCATCCCCTCAGGCTATCCCAAATTTTGTCACTTCGGGGCCTTTGGATCCGGACAATGATATGTATACACAACTTGCAGATAAGATCATAAACAATACTATCATAATGATTCAATAATAAGTTCATATCTGAGATCATGGCACTCGGGCCCTAGTGACAAGCATTAAGCACAACAAGTTGCAACAAAGTCAAATAGCACTAATAGACATACTAGGCACCATGCCCTAACAATCTTATTCGATTACATGATAGAACTCATCCAATCCCTACCATCCCCATAGACTACAGCGGGGGATTACTCACTCATGGATGAGGAAAACATAGATGGTTGATGGAGAGGTGTTGGTGATGGCGATGGTGATGATCCTCTCCAGATTACCCATCCCGGCAGGGTGCCAGAATGGAGTTTCTGGTTCCGACTTGCGGTTTTTGGTGGTGGCAACTTAGCAGACCTCTTTCTGGAAAAACATTTACCCCCTTGGTTTTTAGGTCAAGAGGCAACTTATAGGCGAAGAGGGAGGCCGAGGGGTGCCTAGGATGGCCACACCCCTTCCAGGCGCGGCGAAGCTTGGCCTATGTGGCTGGGGCTGTGGCCCCCCTAGGACCCCACTCTGCCTCGTCTTCTGACTCCGTGAGTCTTCTAGTGAAATAGAATTTTTGGTATATTTTCCTAGATTTTTCCCGATAGTTGATTTTATGCACAAAAACTAGCCACCAAGGTAATTCTACTGAAAACAGCGTCAGTCCGTGTCAATTGTATCCAAATCACCAAAGTTTAGAGGAGAAACAATAGCAAAAGTGTTCAGGAATATAGATACGTTTTTGTAACACCCTCAAATCGGCCCTATGCAAGTTTTAGCGCTTCCCGCCAAACCCGCATAGAAACGATTCAAGGACGCCCACCAGGCACTTTCGTGCGGGTGGAAAACGAAGTAATAACATCACACAACAGTCCTCGATGGGACCCATAGAACAGATATATATACAACACGACTCCACGAGTCAAGAATACAGATATACAGAACAAAGATCCAAATCACCTTGAAAACGATAGAGCGTCCAACTACGGACAAGATGCAAATGGGGCTAAGAGCCCTGAAGAATAACCAATGGCATCCATAACCCTGCCCAGGCCAAGCCGGAAGGGTAACCCTGCTAACGACGTCGATCTCAAAACCTGCTTAAACAAAAGGGGTGCCGACAAAGGGCAAAGGAAAAAAAAGAGAGAGCGGTCAGTACTGAGGCCAGTACACGGCGAGACTAGAATTCGGCGGTCCTCGCCTACATAGGTATGGTGGACTGAAGCGGTAGCGCGGCATGCACTAAACAACCTATAGAGACTCGATACAACTGGCGGCTATCAGAGAGGGCAAGAAAGACCTATTCGGGACCAACCTGATTCTACCACCAAACATACCCATCCTGGTATTTCCCCCTCGAGACCAAACGAGGAAGTCAACCGCGGAACTCACACAGTTGGCAGTTTTATTGATTCAGTTATCGTTGCAGCAATTACTAGTCAGGTATAGATAGTCATCCTGATATAATAAGCAGTGGGCACTTTTAGTTAACCATTCCGTTGTAGTTGCAACACTTACTAGTCAGATGCAATTAGCATGAGATATCCCAAAACCCAGCAGTTGTTGGTACTTTTATTTAGCCATTCCGTTATAGTTGCAATACTTACTAGTCAGATACAATGGTAGCAAGCGATAACCCAAACAAGCAATTGTTGGCAGTTTTATTTAGCCATTCCATTATAGTGAAGCTGATTACTAGTCATTATAAAGTCAAATTTATAGCACTACTTTAGTTATAGTTGTCTATGATCGAGATACTGTGCTCCAAGTCGTCCATAACCGCGGACACGGCTTTCAGAAAGTTTTACCCTGCAGGGGTGCACAAATAGCAACACACACTCGATCAACCTCGGAAAAACCAAATCAAAACCCAACGAGGCCTTCACGACAAAGCAATCACCAGATTCAGAAATATTTCAGGGGGCCACCCCATTAAGCTACCCGCAACGAAGTTAGCTGACTCCGAGACGGACTCAAGGTTTGGGTGGACGGCTGTAAACGACTGGGAACCCGAAAGTGTGACTGGGCTTGTCGATACCGCGAAAACGTGTCCCGATCCTAAACAGTACAGGTGCTCCTCGCACAATTTAAATAAAGCAGTAAATCATGGCATAAGTACAGGATAGTAAATAAAACCTCAAACTAGTTTGTGGCCCCAAGAAATAAGAAAAATCAAGCTCTGGCTCAGGGGGGTCCCATAATCCTCCCGGATGTGGATAGCGCGAATATTCAAGGAACAGGTATCAAGTACTCGGGGTCCTACGGGACACAAGTGGACGGTTAAAAACCAAATAACATCTATTGCCCACCTGTGCCTCTGCATTTACCTACTTCAATTTTAGTTATTAAACAGTAATCAAAGCCATGATCGACTCCAACCTTAAACATGCGGCAATACTCCAACAACTGTGGTACTTGTCGACACGCAACAGCACTTGAGCAAGCGACTACGACGCGCAGGTCCAACTATCTACCAATCAACAGGTAATAGGATGTATCCAAGGCAATATAAGGCTGCAAGGGATATCACGGGCACGAAAACTAGAGCATCGCAACACAGATAGCAATAGATCAACAGGAGGGAATAAATACTATAAAAGTAAGATAGGTAGAAAGGGGGAGATGCTCGCCTGAAAACATTGTCGAAGATTTATCCGAAGATCGGATCGACACTCGCATCATCTCAACGGCCTTATCCGCGAAGAAGCAAAACACTAGAATAAACACCGGATGCACTATTTAATACTACGGCAAAAGATCGGGCATGATGCATGTATGATGTATGACATGGCAAATATGCGATGCAATTAGGCCATATTAAGCGGAACCGGGGTCCCGACAATTATTAAGTTCATGTTGTTTAGATACCCGCCATTTAAATGTTGTCTTAACAAGGCAAGATTATATCATCGGTTCGCTACACAAGTTTAAATGAGGCCAATGTAAAACTAGATTTGCCCGCATATGGACCCCATATTTAATTATATGGTGAATCGGCATAAGGCCCCCAAACCACATGACAATATGCATGCATGAACAATTTAATATGCAACAATTTGATATTACATTTATAAAATAGGGCTCGAGAAAAGGGGTCACACACTAGGGTTCGGCGAACTTGGGATCCGGGGGTCCGGGGTTGGTCTCAGGGTTCAACAGGGATCGAGGTTCAGATTCAAGATGGAGAACTTGTTGTGTCGTGACGGAGAACTTGGGTCCAAACGGTTGATCTTGCCGTCGCGCAGATCTTGTCGGGTCCGTGTATCGGGACGGTCTTGGCGTTCGGGATGCAGAACTTGGCGTTCCTCGGAGAAGTGCTTGTCGTTCCGTGTCGGTGACCTTGGCATCCGGTTTCTCGGCGAGCTCGGCGTCTGGGAAGGAGTACTTGTCGCACCGGGGTCTCGGTGTTCGACGGGGATGCATAGAAGGTGGAACTTGGGTCGGTGTTGATAGACTTGTCAAGATTAGCTTGGGGTTTTGTGGTCTCCAGCTTTGAAATGGTGCAGCAACAGGCAGAGTCCCCTTGGCATCAGCTGGACTTGGTGCGAAGGTTGACACAGAAACCGGTCGAGGACGCACATGTCACGCGCAGTGGCAAGGGTGCCAAGGCAGCGTCATGGTCGAAGGGAACCAAGCACAGGGGCCTGTGGAGGCTCGCTGGCTAGCGGCGGATGTAGCGAGGCACGCAGATCTTGGCGACCGCGCAGAGCCTGGCAAGTGCGCTACTACAGAGAAGTCAAGCGGTGGCGGGGCGACGACCAAGAGCAGAGAGAGGGGATGGAGCTCGCGGGGCGCTGGAGATGGTCGCTGGTGGTGGAGATGCAGCGACGGCCGAAGGAGGCCGATGCTCGGTGACGCACATGGCGTGAGGGACGCGACGGCGCCGGGAGGGGACCCCGTGGCGGCGGTGGTTGTAGGGGCGGGGCTCGGGCCCGGCCGGAGCAGAGGAGAGGGACACCGGGAAGGAGAGGCAGAGGAGGGCGAGGGCTCCAGCGGACGGAAGGCCGGGCAGGCGTGGCAAGACGGCCCGGCAGACGAGGCGAGGTGCTGCTGGCACGCTGGCGGGAGCACGCGAGGCGGCTGTGAGGCGGCTCGCGTTGATCGGGAGGCGGACAGCGGGCTCGGCAGTGGTGACTATGGCTCACATGAGGGGAGGGTAGCCGGGAACAGCAGGCGTCGACGGAGAGGAGGCAGGTGGCCTCGCGCACCGGTGGCGGCTTCGGGTGGGGAAGCGAGAAACAGGGGGTCGTGGGGAGAGCCGAGAGGGCAAGAGGAACGTGGGGAGAGAGAGGAGCGTGGTGGGGCCAGGGGAGCGGGGATTAGGCAGGTGTGCGTGGCGTCGGGGCCTGGGTGCGTGTTGTGTGCGTGGGTGTGGTGTCCTGCGGGGTGGGTCCCAGGGGAGGCTAGACGCGGGGCAGGTGGTGTGCGTGTGTGTTGGGGTGTGTTGCTGTGTGGTGAGAGAGGGAGTGGGGGGTGAGAGAGGTGGGGTAGGATGAGGTGGCGGGCTGGGATAGGATAGGGGGAAGGGGGTGGTGAGGTGTCGCCAAGGGATTGGAGGGGGTGAGGTGGCTGAAGGGTGGGTAGAATAGGACTGGGTAGGTTATCTAGTAGCATAGGTTTCGGGGGTTCTGGGGTAGGTAGGGTTTTCGAACTGGGGTGGCCGACTGGGTCGGATCGGCCCGGTACGGCTGCCCCTAAAAATATTTAAACATTTTATTTATGTAAAACGGGGTTTTTGCAAACCGTTGATGGACAACACAAAATATTCCGGACAAGCCCGGTGTTTTTGATTTGAATTAAAGACGGGGTATATTTAGAAAATAAGAACAGGTCTTTTTCGAAATAGTTTTATGCACACAATTGCAAGATGATGACGATGTTCAAATGCAAGGTGGCAAGAATGACATGAGCATGCGATCATGATGATGCAATGCACCAAAAACAACGCGATTTTTTAGTAGTGGTTTTGCGGGATGCCACAGTTTTGGACGTATCAGGGGCTTTCGAATAAGAACTGTTCTTACCTACAAACAAGAACCACAATGTGGATACAAGTGTTGTCAAGTGCAGATTGTAAGTTGGATCTTAACTATGGTGGGAGAGACAGCCACCCGCAAAGCCACTCGTGCAATGCAAGTTGCACGTTGAGCGTGGAGAACGTCTCATCTGCGAGGACATGTAAGGTTAGCTCGGGCCGCTTCATACCACCATCCCGCAAGATGCAAAGTACACGAAAATAAAGCAATAACAAAAGCATCAACGACCACAAAACCATTGTGTTTTACTCATGCAACAGATCTACGCATAGATTCGGCTCTAATACTGATGGATGTGATAATACAACACTTTTTAGCTATATAAATTGTGTCATTTGCCTATCATATCATGCTCCATCTAACTATTGCTATGCCTCTTCCTTGTCATTGACATGTGTGTAGGTGTTGATGATTATATGGACAAAACAAAGGAAAAAAGGAACAAAAGGAGCATAGTATGGAGGAGCTGCAAGGACCAGACTTAGCCATTTGAGAGGGTGGAAAAGTGAATTTTTCAAACTTATCAAAATAAATATCGAAGACCATGAGGTTGTATCCCTCGACGAAAAGAATCCAACGAGCCCAAGAACACCCAAAACGGAGTTTGTATGAAGAAATGGCGACCAAAATACGAAAGGAGACAAAAGGTTTGACGACCAACTATACGGCCGGAGCCAAAAATTTGGCGTATAGCTCCGGCCATATAGTTGCCAAAAAGGTCGGAAGCGACGGTATTTCACTCCAAAAAATCTCTAGAACCTTCCCCAAGTCATATGACGGTATTGTGGGTACCCTAGGGAACCCCCAAGGCCTATATAAAGGAGGGAGGACTCAAAGAAACCAAGAGGAAGCCACCACCAACCATATACAAGATCTAGATCCCATCTACCACCTCCACGGCGGCGCCCTGCCGCCGTGCCGCCTCCATAGCCTCTCAAGCTCCACCAAGATCAAGATCTTCATCAACACCATCAAGCCATCCAAGTAAGAAGAGAAGGACAAGGAGCACTCCACCATCACCACACCGTCATCACCATCTCCATCGCTGCTACTCCTTCATCCTTCCCCATCATGGTTTCCGTGATGGGTTGTAACATGGCTTGAACCCCCTTTTATTAATGTTATGATGATTTGAGTAATTCAAGTGTGGTATGTTCTTGTTAATTAATATATTTGTGCTTTCTCTTTACATTGTTCTATTCATGATATTATTCTAGTGATTGGAGACGTCCAATACATTATTGAGGAATTTACTAGGGATTCACGGAGTGTCACAAAATTTATCATTAGTCTCTACTCTTCCATGGGTCCTGACAAGCCCATGAGTAGAAATAATAGGATATTTTCTATAAGTGATTTGCGGAGGCAATAGCAGCTTAGGATGCAAAGCCCATTAAGATTCAATTCCTCAAGACCACTCATGATATAGATAGGTATATTGTTGCGAATTTCTTGACCCCAAAGTGACAAACGGGATATCTTGTGACTAGCACACTTGCTTAGGAGTACGATTGTCCATAGAACTTAATGCCTTGCTCTGGTTTACCTTGATTGGTCTTGTTAACTTAATACACTATTCTTTTACGAGATGGCCCATGTCCAAAGAGGTTGTGGACAATTAAGTTATCTAGTTGCCACTTACCAATGATGGGAGACAATAGTATATGAGGGACCGCCACAATTATACTTTATAGCTATTCCATAAGCACTTATCATGCACACCGGTATATACAACATTACTCGAGGAATCATAGCATTAATATTTCATCTCATTGCATTGTTCTAGTTTTCTTCCAGTCATAGTAGTAATTATTACAAATCATTTTAAAATTAATTTATCCTAGCAACCTATAGAGTAGACTATTTCCAAACTACGGTTTGGGTGCGAACGTGGCCGCATTGACAACATGGATGTCGGGTCGTGTTCGCCGAGCTCCCGTCGGGACAAACTCTTAAATATTTGCTGTTACAAGCACTGCAATAACCCTATTTTTGGTGCAGGAACCTAGTCATCAAATTGGCGCTGTTGCCGGGGAGCAAAGCATTAAGTTATCTACTCGTACATAGTTTATTTTCGTTTGTTGATATTATCTTAGTGCTTTATTTTATATTGAAAACAACAAAAAATTACAAAACTGTTGCTACTAATCATGTCTTCCGAGATAAATTTTGTTCAACAGATAATACAAGCATTGGAGGAGATAAAGGATTCAAGTTCACCAAGCGTGGTTGCAAGACATGAGATCATAAACAAATTACTGGACCCATTGGAAAAGCATTCATTATGGTTGCCTGTTAATGATGGATCTTATTGAACAAATTGTATAATAGATGACCACCTTAATTTTCAATGTAAATGTTCCAACAATCCTACTCTAACAAATTATAATATACATAAATCCTATGCTATTTTGGAAGTACTAGAATACACTATTTTCAAAGGTGCATCTGAAATGGTATTTAGACTACGAAGTGTTGATGTTGAATGTGAAGCACTTGATGGAGTTTTTAATTTAGTATACCTCATATTCCTCTTTTCCGAAAATAATTTAAGTGGAGAGGAATAGGGGCACAAGGAAGAGGAGGAAGAACGGATTGATCACCCGCTCACACCTTTAACTCCTACGTTTTATTCTATCATTTCTATTAAAACACTAGTCGATGAAAATGAGGAACAAAAAAGGTGAGGTTGACAAACAGGGTCACACTACACCTTTTGTTTATGATGCCTCTGACTCTAGTAGTGATTTTTATGGTGCTAAAACTGTTGATAATTGTTCTGTGGAGGCCTTGTGCCTAGCTACTCATATGGAGAGCATTACTAATAATGAACTAGAGATAGAAACTTGATATACTAACATGCAGGGTCATGAACTCCCTGCTATGAAGGGAGACTACTATGAAGTGTTCCCCTACAAAGTTAACCAAGGTAAATATTTAAGAATTTTATATGAATCTCAAATCCTCTCATTGCAGCAATACACAAAGGCATGTTTACCAAGCTTGGTGCATCAACACTCGCTTAAAAGCGAGAACTTGTTCATCTACATGATGCCGATGCACTGTAAGAGGGTACAACTCCGACCGAACTCTACTACAATATGCTCCAAATTGGTATGTATTACCAAAACTCGAGTCGACATCCCTTGGGATCCATGTGGGTAATATATGGAGAATCCTATCCTGGATTTATGGCTTTAAAGAGAGTGCTTCCCGGGAGGCAACCCGAAAGTCATTAGGCGTCTTTGTTAGTTCTGTGTCTTGAGTCTAGTTGCATTCATGTTGTATTGACACTTTTATTCTTTGCATGTCTTGCTATTAGAGTTATCTTGTTGAAGTTTTCAAAAGGTAGAATTTATTTTCATTATATTATGTGTTGAAAACTCGGTAAAAAGGAAGAGAAAATTAGTTTTAGGTGAATCCTTCAATAATATGTTGGTCGAAAATTAAAGTTGTTATTTTAGTGTTAAAACATGGTTTTTCGCTAAGTTTCAGGTTAAGAAAGAATTTTTGAAGAAACAGGTAAATTTTGGCGACTCTAGAAGGTTTAACGACCAACTATACGACGGGAATAAAAATTCCGGCCGTATAGTTGCAGCCGTACAAATATCAAAACCTGCCTCGAATTCTTATTTCAAGGTATTGTAAGTTTAATGACCAACTATACGACGGGAGCAAAAACTCCGGCCGTATAGTTGTGCTCGGATAGTTGGGGAAACCCCTCAAACGTCAACTAGAAGGTAACCATTGCTCAAAATTTTATTCTTTCTTCTTCCTTCTTCTTCTAAAAACCTCAAAACTCCACATGGGATCTTCTCCCTTGATCGAGGGGAAGTCGAATATCTGAAAGCAATAAAAGTTCTACCTTATAAACTTCCTAGACTATAATTCTCCATAGAAGTTCATGTTTTCTTTATTACTTTCCTTTTATCAGTGGGATAAATGAACTATGTTCGTATACGAAATCGATTCATTTTATTTTGTGTGTTATTTTTGCAGGGACTTGAACCTGGTGTGACGACATGTACGATAGTGCCAACCGTGCAAACACTAACATGAGCCACTTGGTTGCTTCAATTTAATATACCTACCTATTAATGTCTGGTAAAACTTTACAACTCTAACCTCTTTTAAATAAGCACATAGGGGTTGCACACTCGTGTTTCATATTTTGTTTCACTTGCACCTTATCACAATCTAGGAGAGGCATCTTCTAGAACTAGTTTTTTGAATTAAGTGTGGTGCTTAGGTTGATGAACTGACTCAGTGGGACATGTATTTTATCACTTGTGAGCTAAACCCATGTCTTAAAACACACAAAATATTTCATTTTCTTTTTAGTTTCTAAGCAGGTTCTCGAGGAAGGCACATGGGTCCGTATCAAGAAACACATGTTGAAGCAAAGGTTCTTTGTCCATATAAAGAGAGGTTACTAGTACCTCAACGGTAAAATGTGTCACCCTTGCTTTAACTTAAGCTTGGGGAGGTAACCACTTCTTAAACTCTCTTTTGATAACTGCATTTTCTCTTTTGTTTTCATGATCTTCTCAAGTCGGTATTTGGAAAGTTCTTAGCTTCGGGAGGTTATTTTGCATGTGTAGAGTCTTGTGCATTGTTCTTTATCTTAAAAAGTTTTTATGCTATTGAGTATAACTTTGTTTTTGAATGCTTGCTTAGGTGAGTTTTTGTTCATATTTATATATGGGATATACTTGCTCATATTAGGCCCCATACGAGACAAGCCATATCTTTGATGCACCTTGTCCAACTTTTATCTAGCTTGTGAAAAATATTGTGATCCTCTAAATATAAATTTCCATGTTCTCTACATTTTGAAAGAAAAAAAATATAATAAAGAATTTATTTGAAACTTGCTAATTGTCACTATTTAGAATTGTCTTAAAGTGAATGGTTATGGAGTAGCACGACCCCATAGTGTTGGAAATGATGGGCTTAATATATGCTTACTAAGTGAGTTATCAAATAACAAATGATGTTTCAAAGTTTTGAGATTACATATGCCAAAATTTTGCCTTGGAAATCAAAGTGAGATATTGCTTTATGCGTGTCTTGCACCACTGTCGCACTCCATGGGGGGGGGCTAACAACTCCGTTGGCCTATAAATGATCTACCAAGAGAGAAATCTTAGATTTTGGCTATGAGTTGATTAAACATCTATAACAACAATGTTATGATGGGTAAGAGTTTTGGCTCCCTCATGGGACTGGGTTGCAAGCGAAAGTTGAAATACTCCTCTGACCATTATGAGAAATCATTATACCAAAAAGGGAGACCTTGGTAGTGGTCAAGAGTGTCCTTCCTATCCTACACAGTCTCGATTGAACATATACCACTCTTTTAGCATGGTCTCAGTACTAAGAAATAGATTTTCTATGAGCTAAACAATTGAAGTTTGCACATGAGAGACTTTAATAGAAGGCATGAGTGGGCAGCACTGTAAAACTCTATCTCTATTTATGATTGACAGCTAACCATGTTCAGCTTTGCCTTATACAAATAAAAATACAATAATACAATAAAGTGCGTATAGAAGGATCACAAGTTTACTTGCAAGCTAGATTTAACTTTGACATGGAGCATAGAAGTTTTTGACTAATCTCTAGTGGTTTGGAATAATATAACTGAGGTTATACTGCCTTGTATGATTATGTGCTCTCTTGCTTTGAGCTTGGAGAAAAACCAAGAATACGGTGCATTGATTTTCAATGATAAGTAAGATCACATCCATTAAGAATATGGTGCATTGATTTACATGATGCCGATGCACTGTAAGAGGGTACAACTCCGACCGAACTCTACTACAATATGCTCCAAATTGGTATGTATTACCAAACCTCGATTCGATATCCCTTGGGATCCAGGTGGGTAATGTATGGAGCATCCTATCCTGGATTTATGGCTTTAAAGAGAGTGCTTCCCGGGAGGCAACCCGGAAGTCATTAGGCGTCTTTGCTAGTTCTGTGTCTTGAGTCTAGTTGCATTCATGTTGCATTGACACTTTTATTCTTTGCATGTCTTGCTATTAGAGTTATCTTGTTGAAGTTTTCAAAAGGTACAATTTATTTTCATTATATTATGTGTTGCATAAACTCGGTAAAAAGGAAGAGAAAATAAGTTTTAGGTGAATCCTTCAATAATATGTTGGTCGAAAATTAAAGTGTTATTTTAGTGTTAAAACATGGTGTTTCGCTAAGTTTCAGGTTAAGAAAGAATTTTTGAAGAAACAGGTAAATTTTGGCGACTCTAGAAGGTTTAACGACCAACTATACGACAGGAATAAAAATTCCGGCCGTATAGTTGCAGCCGTACAAATATCGAAACCTGCCTCGAATTCTTATTTGAAGGTATTGTAAGTTTAACGACCAACTATACAGCGGGAGCAAAAAATCCGGCCGTATAGTTGTGCTCGGATAGTCGGGGAAACCCCTCAAATGTCAACTAGAAGGTAACCATTGCTCAAAATTTTATTCTTTCTTCTTCCTTCTAAAAACCTCAAAACTCCACATGGGATCTTCTCCCTTGATCGAGGGGAAGCTGAATATCTGAAAGCAATAAAAGTTCTACCTTATAAACTTCCTAGACTATAACTCTCCATAGAAGTTCATGTTTTCTTTTTTACTTTCCTTTTATCAGTGGGATAAATGAACTATGTTCGTATACGAAATCGATTCATTTTATTTTGTGTGTTATTTTTGCAGGGACTTGAACCTTGTGTGACGACATGTACGATAGTGCCAACCGTGCAAACACTAACATGAGCCACTTGGTTGCTTCAATTTAATATACCTACCTATTAATGTCTGGTAAAACTTTACAACTCGAACCTCTTTTAAATAAGCACATAGGGGTTGCACACTCGTGTTTCATATTTTGTTTCACTTGCACCTTATCACAATCTAGGAGAGGCATCTTCTAGAACTAGTTTTTTGAATTAAGCGTGGTGCTTAGGTTGATGAACTGACTCAGTGGGACATGTATTTTATCACTTGTGAGCTAAACCCATGTCTTAAAAAACACAAAATATTTCATTTTCTTTTTAGTTTCTAAGCAGGTTCTCGAGGAAGGCACATGGGTCCGTATCAAGAAACACATGTTGAAGCAAAGGTTCTTTGTCCATATAAAGAGAGGTTACTAGTACCTCAACGGTAAAATGTGTCACCCTTGCTTTAACTTAAGCTTGGGGAGGTAACCACTTCTTAAACTCTCTTTTGATAACTGCATTTTCTCTTTTGTTTTCATGA
This sequence comes from Avena insularis, assembly GCA_023614405.1. NCBI lineage: Eukaryota > Viridiplantae > Streptophyta > Magnoliopsida > Poales > Poaceae > Avena > Avena insularis. Next base: position 202,627,236 of record CM042691.1, on the reverse strand, counting down.
TCTTCTCAAGTCGGTATTTGGAAAGTTCTTAGCTTCGGGAGGTTATTTTGCATGTGTAGAGTCTTGTGCATTGTTCTTTATCTTAAAAACTTTTTATGCTATTGAGTATACCTCTATTTTTGAATGCTTGCTTAGGTGAGTTTTTGTTCATATTTATATAAGGGATATACTTGCTCATATTAGGCCCCATACGAGACAAGCCATATCTTTGATGCACCTTGTCCAACTTTTATCTAGCTTGTGAAAAATATTGTGATCCTCTAAATATAAATTTCCATGTTCTCTACATTTTGAAAGAAAAAATATAATAAAGAATTTATTTGAAACTTGCTAATTGTCACTATTCAGAATTGTCTTAAAGTGAATGGTTATGTAGTAGCACGACCCCATAGTGTTGGAAATGATGGGCTTAATAGATGCTTACTAAGTGAGTTATCAAATAACAAATGATGTTTCAAAGTTTTGAGATTACATATGCCAAAATTTTGCCTTGGAAATCAAAGTGAGATATTGCTTTATGCGTATCTTGCACCACTGTCGCACTCCATGGGGGGGGCTAACAACTCCGTTGTCCTATAAATGATCTACCAAGAGAGAAATCTTAGATTTTGGCTATGAGTTGATTAAACATCTATAACAGAAATGTTATGATGGGTAAGAGTTTTGGCTCCCTCATGGGACTGGGTTGCAAGCGAAAGTTGAAATACTCCTCTGACCATTATGAGAAATCATTATACCAAAAAGGGAATCCTTGGTAGTGGTCACGAGTGTCCTTCCTATCCTACATTGTCTCGATTGAACATATACCACTCTTTTAGCATGGTCTCAGTACTAAGAAATAGATTTTCTATGAGCTAAACAATTGAAGTTTGCACATGAGAGACTTTAATAGAAGGCATGAGTGGGCAGCACTGGAAAACTCTATCTCTATTTATGATTGACAGCTAACCATGTTCAACTTTGCCTTATACAAATAAAAATACAAAAATACAATAAAGTGCATATAGAAGGATCACAAGTTTACTTGCAAGCTAGATTTAACTTTGACATGGAGAATAGAAGTTTTTGACTAATCTCTAGTGGTTTGGAATAATATAACTGAGCTTATACTGCCTTGTATGATTATCTGCTCTCTTGCTTTGAGCTTGGAGAAAAAACCAAGAATACGGTGCATTGATTTTCAATGATAAGTAAGATCACATCCATTAAGTTATCGATCCCTTTTTCTCGAGGACGAGCAAGATCTAGATTGGAGAAGTTTATGGATGTGATAATACAACACTTTTAAGCTATATCAATTATGTCATTTACCTATCATATCATTGTCACATCCCAAAATTTTCCAAATTTTGAAATGTGAAAAATAAACAAACAAAAGAAAGAAATGTTGAAATTTAGGATGAAAAGAAACTTTTTGTTTCTAAATGGAAACATCAAAACCCTACTTGAAGAAAATTTGAATGAAAAGGAAACAAACAAATTTTCAAACAAGTCAAATGCATCCCTGCATGGAATGTATCTTGAATTTAAAGCACTTGGAAAAGTTGAACCAAAACTCTAAATCCTGATGAAAAAAATCATCTCCAAGATCACTCTAAGACTATGGCCTTGTTCCATATAAAAATTTAGCAACCAACATTTCTAAATGATCAATAAATGGTAAACAAAATATTATAAAACCATGGTAATTGATTTCACTCCATTTGGAACCATGGATAAAAACTTATGATTGTAATAAGATAAAAGAAAGTTTTCCCAAGAAAAATAAAGCTCCTAGCTAAAATCAATACCAAATTGTGAACAAAATAATCCTAAAAGGATTTAAAAATATAAATAAATATTAAATAAAATTATACAAAGTGGAATTACTAATTTTGGAGCTAGAAATAAAAAGATATGAATTTTATAAGACAAAGAAAGAAAGAAATAAATAAGAAATATTTAAAATACAATTTAAACCTTCGCCAAATCCATAAGAAAATGGAAGAAAATTAATTTTAAAAAATAAAAAATTATTTAAATAAAATTATATGGGTTTATGTACCATATTCAATTTTATTTAAATAAAGACAAAATGCCTCACTTAAATGAATATTAAATCATAAGAAATTATTAGGATTACTCCAAGTTGGACTAAATAACACACTAATAAAAGGTATAAACCTATTGAAAAGTTTTGGAAAAGATTTGAATTCAAATTGAGATTTGAATAAAAATAGAAAACAGAAAAAGAAAAAGACAAAGGAAGGAAAAAAATGGAAAACGAACAAACCTGCCCAACCCTGGCCCAACGCAGCCCACCCGGGGTCACACCCTCTCTCTCCCCCATTTCTTTCTCACCACGCGCTCACCCGCACCCCCCACTGAGTAACTGGACCCACCGCCATGTCACCTTCGTCGTCCCCGCACACTGAACTCGCCCCTTTCTCCCTCTGCCGTTTCTGGTCCGAATTGATTCGCGTAAATTCGAGTAACTCCGCGAGTGATTCGCCCCCTCGACCACTCTCACTTAATCCCCTCACCCTCACCTCCATTTCACCTCTTACTCCCGCACCCAAGTGCCACCAGGCTGCCCGCAATCCAGCTCGCACCGCCGCTGCACCGTGCGTCTCCGGCGAGCTTTCCCGGTGAGCTCCGACTGCCCCTCTCCCTCTCGTTGTATCTCCCGTACTCACTTTTATCTCGCGCATCTAACGCCTCCTTTCATTTGTCTTATCGTGATCCGTAGCGCCTCCTTCGACGACGCCCATGCGTACCCGACGACGAGCCCGACTCCGGCGAGGAATCCCCGACGATTCAGTGCGCCCCTTGCCCTCTGGTAGGTTCTGTCGCAACCACTGCACTCGTGCGCACCTGATGCTCTGACTTTCTCGCTTGCATCCCAGTTGCTCGACTCCGTCAATCGCTGAGACCATCGATGCCGACGCGAACTCCGGCGAGCAATAGTAGCCAAATCAGTGTGCCCCTTTGTCAAAGGAGACCACCTTGAGAACCACGATGACCCCGCTAACTCGATAACACCATTTACCCCTGGTTTCACCGGACCGCCGCCACCAGACGCGCCGCCATCGCACACGGTATCCAACGACGCCAGTCTCTGGTCAGCGTGCTCAGACCCGTTAGATTTATATCCTGCGACTAGGATATATCATTTAGCGAATCGGTATCTGTCGATCTAAGACGCGCGTTTCCAATTAGATCCAACGGCCGCAACGCTCGATCCACCCGAAGCTAGGACTTTTAGACAAAATTTCAGAAAATGTTTTTAGATGTTTAAACTTGTAAAAATCATGACTTTTGATCTGTTTGTCCAAAAATTGCAAATTTGGTGTCTATAGATTCATAAAAATGAGTACTTTGCAATTGTTGCCCTTTTTGGTCATTTGCTTCTGAAAAATTAGGTTTTTATGTAGAAACATTAATATGACTGTTTTGAGTATAAAAATTGTTCTAAAAATTATTTTTGAGCGAAACCTTTTGCAAATGGTTTTGTTTTGAACCCTCTGACCCTAAGAACTAACATTTGAATTTAAAAATAAATTTTGTTAACACTAGAAAGTATTACTTTGAATAAAAGCATTTCTAGTAAAATAAAAATGATTTAAAAGGACTATTTTCACTAACTTGATTTTAAATGAATTTCCACTTTTATAAAAGACCAGTAGGTGTTTTTAAATGTTTAGAGCCTTGTTATAAACCACTTTTCAATAAAACAACCTTTTGCATGCTTTCATGCAATTCTTTGTTTTTATTGTTTTGTGTTGTGAATTGTTTGAGTGCTAGTTTTGAATATGTGCTTTGCTTGAATGTATTGTAGCGAACTTCGAGGAGTGTGACATTTGCAAGATCAAGGAGAGTACCTAGATTCTCTACTAAAAAGGCAAGTGATACTTTGGTCATCAAAAGTCCTATCTTTTCAATTGCATTAGTGATATTTTTGTAGTATGCATGATAGGACTATTTTATATATTGCTATGCTATAGAAGATCCTATATAATATACCTTAGTAGTAATCTTGATAAGTTAAGAGACATGTTATGCTAGTATGCTTAGCCTAGCTATTAGAATTCAAGGGTGGAATATTTGTCACATCCCAAAATTTTCCAAATTTTGAAATGTGAAAAATAAATAATTGTTGAAATTTAGGGTGAAAAGAAACTTTTTGATTCCAAATGGAAACATCAAAACCTATTTTGATCAAATAGAATCCTAAAGGGATTTAAAAAGATAAACAAATAATAAATAAAATTTTAAAAGTTGGAATCACCATTTTTGGATCCTTACATAAAAAGATATGGATTTTATGAGCAAAGGATAAATAAATAATTAAGGACTATTTTAAAGAGCCAAATTAAATCTTGGACAAACAATTGAAATAAAATATTTTTGTTTAATAAAAAGAGTAAAGGATTATTTAAATAAAATCATAAGGATTTATTAATATCCATTTTTATTTAAGTAAAGACTTTTCCTAAATTTAAATGAACATTAAAACATATTAAAGTATTTTAAAATTATAGTTAAAAGTGAATTATTTTTAAATAAAAATTACTAAAAAGGTTTGGTAAAAAATTATATTTCAAATAGAGTGTGAAAACATTAATAAATCTTATTTGAATTAAGACAAGGGCCTATTTTAAATAATTAATATACCCTAAAATGAATGAAAGAGATATTCTAAATTTGACTTTAGAATATGTTAATAAACAGTATTATAATATACACAAAGTTTGGCAAAGTTTTGAATTCAAATAGTGTTTGAATTATTTGAATAGAAATCAACACAGAAATTCAAAATAGAAAAAGAAAAAGATTGTGAATAAAAATAAGGGGAAACGAACCCAGATCAGAATCAGGCCCAGTCCAGCCCAGCAAACGCAGCCCACTCCTGCCCCTCATGAAACGTCTTCACCCCCTAGCACAATCGTGTAGTCACTCACGCTGGCCCCCACACGCTCTCTCTCCCTCTCGTAGACAACCAGACCCCACCTGCCAGACCTTCGTTCTCACCCGCACGCGACCATTTCTCCCCTCTTGCCGGTTTCTGGCTTGATTTCGCAGGCTTAATTCGCCTTAATGCCGAGACCGTTACCCACCGTGATCACGCCCTACTAAATGCCCACTCATCCTCTCTCTTTTCCCCAGGCGCCATCTCCTCTCTGCCACCGGGCTGCCGCAATCGCGAGCTCGAACCCCCTCTGCTCCGACGAGGTCCTGTAGGGTTCGCAGCATAGAAAACAAAAAATTTCCTACGATAGGAACAACTATGTATCAAGATATATCTACTAGATACAAACAACGGGCGGATGTATATCCGTAGAGAACATACCCTTGAAGACCGACAAAGCTTAACGAGTCCAAACTCATGGTTGATGTAGACGATCTCTTGCCGATCTCAAGATCGAGAGGAAGTCCTAGCGCCGCTAAACAGCAGCGCATCCGTGCTCGCACACACGTTCGAGGCACCGAGCAACCTCCGCCTCCTCGCTCCAGCGATGCAGCAGAAGCACAACTCTTTCTTTCCGAATAGCCACCGGGAAGATGTATCTCGCTAGTCCGAGACCATGGGGGATAAATTCTAGAGGGGGAGAGAGATCCTTCACGAGGAGGTGTAAGTGAGAGAGAGGGAGGGGGATCCTTTTATAGGGAGAGGGGGCACCCAAGGGGCCATGCGCCCAGCCATGGGGCTGCCCCCACCTCTTCCACATTCATGTGGGTGGAAACTCCACTCACTCAAATGCCTTTCAATTCCCTCCACTCAAATTCCCATTAAATTTCCACCAAATTTAATGCAAACTCTCATTAAATAAAAATCTTTTATTTTATTCAGAATTTTGTCAATTACTTTAATGACAAACATTCACAAATAACCCCTTGCTAGAATTATATTTCACATGCATACCCACTTTATGCAATTTCACCCGAAAACCTGTTTCGGTATCTAGTGAAATAAATTCCTGCGCTTGTTCATTCTTTCGGCATGAAACTTTTGCTCCAATTGGATGTCGGTGTCTCTTAAGTGTGTCACCCTACGGTTCGTGAATAATGCGGACATGATCGAGACCCCTCTCGGATCAATTATCAGAAGCGGGATCTAGAGACCCATACTTACTCCCACACATTCAACGATGACTTTCTTGTGATCGTCGGAACCTTTTACGCTAGTATCTTAATCCTTTTGTTTCGCGATATATTACATGTCCGAGATTCGATCATCGGTATCTCCATACCTAGTCTGATCTCGTTACTGACATGCACTCTTTTCTCGTTCCCGTGATATAACATTCTAGTGATCAAATCACTTGCTTGCAAGCTAATCAATGTGATATCACCGAGAGGGCCCAGAGTATATCTATCCGATCGGGATGAACAAATTCCACTCTCGATCCATGGGCCTCAACATAACACTTTATTATTTCTGAATCTATCTTTATAATCACCCTGTTACGGTGTGACGTTTGATGTTATCAAGAAACTCTTCTGGTGTTAGTGATTGACATGATCACATGGTCTAAGGATTAGGATCACTTCGTAAGTTGTTATAGCAATATAAACTCAATGACTTTAATCGTAATGCTATACTTCGGATAAATGTTCATCACACCATTACACTAATGTTGTGACCTCGTTATTACCAACATCCAATGTCCATGATCAGGAAACCTATGATCATCTTGTTAATCAACGAGCTAGTTTATAAGAGAGGCATAACTAGGAACTTCCTTTTTGTTTATTAAACACACATGTATTAACTTTTCCGTATTAATACAATTATAGCATGTAAAATAAACATTTATCATAAATAAGGAATACGATAATAACCACTTTTTATTGCCTCTCGGGCATATTCCCTTCAGTCTCCCACTTGCACTAGAGACAATAATCTAGTTTGAAAACTTTGCGTATTGAACACTTATGGCTTTCCGGTGTTCCATATACGCAATTGCAAGTGGTTAACATAATCTACGGATCTGACGCTTCAGGTCCGTGTGTATTTGCATGTCTTTGCGTCTTCACGCATCACTCAATCTCCAATGAGATGGCATTGTATAAATTTGGTCTTTTGGTGAGACCTTTAGTTCCTTGGGGTTAAAACACGTCGATACTATTGTCGTACAATATATCTTTAGTGTTAGCCCGTTGTGAACCACACCTTAGTTTGATAACAAACTACTTGACACAAATGCCCTCCTTTGCTGCTACTATAGCAGTAATATACTTAGCCTTTTTGTTGTAGTATTCGTCACAATGTCTTAACTATGGATATTATCCAAATCCATCATGGAATCTCCTTTCCATTACATTGTGCCACCCATAGTTTAAATGGATATAAACTTAATTTGTATCTTGTGATAAACCTAGTATCAATATAAAGCTTTACAATGAAATATTTGTAATTGTTTGTCACCTCTACACAAATATATTCTTAGTTCTTTCAAAAAGATCATAAGAATATCCTCACTATCGTCCAATGATCATTTTATGATTCATTCTGGTATATGCTCATAACACTTAGAGCATAGTACATATCTGGATGTGTACATATCATGGTATGATTGATCAAAACATTCCCGTGATTTCACTCATCAAGTGTCAAAGCACTTGAATCTTGTTTCACTTATCAAGTGTCGATACACTTGAATCTTGATTCAATTCCTTTCCATGCAACAAAAACTGTTTATTGTCGTTTCTATATTGAACTCCTTCAATATCTCATATATGTACGTTTGGCACAACCATATTGGCGTCACAGTCTATCCACTATAGACATTCATGCTTAATATTCGGGTTTTGCCTAAGTTTTTCATCGAAATGAAATTCTTAACCTTTGTCAATAAAAATTACATCATTTCTAATCAACAAGATGTCCTCCACATAATGTATTAGAAATATGTCTCAGCGCTTCCACTTAATTTCTTGCAAATGCAAGCATCTTCATCGTCTCCTGATGAAAACTCTTTTTCGTCACGGTGAAGATTCCAACTCCGCGATGCTTACTTCAACCATTGAAGTTTACATGCCCTTTTTAGCATCCTTTGAATTAACAAAACCCTTTGGATCGTGTCATGTACACATCCTAGGTAACCATTCTATTAGAAGAACTTTGTTTTGTTTATTCATCTACCATATAACAAATTATATGTAGTGGTTGCTACTTTAATCCGCCCAGACTAAATATCGCTATGAAAGATCAAATCTTGTCATAGTCAACTCCTTGAACATTGTCGTAAAATACTTTACGACATGTCGACTATTTCATAGATGTGAAACATCCATGTCTGTTTCTTTATAGATCCAAATACGACCGATAGGTTTTACACCTTCAGGAGGGTCTTCCAAGTTCAAAACTTGATTTCTCGTGTATGGAACTATCATGGATTTTATGGCTTCAAGCCATTTGACGGAGTCAGGGCCCATCATCGCTTCTTTGCATATAGTCGGTTCATCATTGTCAAACAATAATGATTTACTCTCAAATCTTAGTATTTGATTGTTTATCCGACCGACTTGGTTCAATGAGAACTTAGATCTTCGTGGCCACAACCTTTGAGGCACATAAGCTATGAGCATTATGGCAGCCTCCGGAACCATTTTTGGCGCTACGCAACTCAGCACATTTAGCTAAGGTTCGTTAACCTTATCAAAGTTCTATTGTCCTCCCACTTAACTTTTGCGAAAAATTCCTTCTTCAAGAAACTTCACGTTTCAAGCGACAAACCCTTTTGTCCTTGGTGTTATGGAGAAATAACCAATTGTTATTCAAAATAACCTACAAAGACATGCTCATCCTACTTTGGTTGTAAACATCTTAATTATGTTTAGCATACCAAAATTTAAGAAATGACAACTTGGGTTTTACCCCAGACCATAACTTCCATGGTGTCATTTCAACAGATCAAGATGGAGCTCTTTTCAGTGTAAAAGCTGAAGTCTCTAAAGCTTTAATCTTTTAAAACATAATGGCAGTTTTATAAATAACACCTTTGATCCAACCATGGCAAACAAGGTTTCATTACAAATCTCAAACACTCCATACTCCTATGATGTTTCGGGAGATGTAAATCTAGGTGTTTTGCTAAACTTGCAACTCAAATAAATCCCTTCATGATAAAATCATAATTCATTTATTTTATTGTTACACTTGTAACTGAAACAAATCCCTTATGATAAAATCATAAACCATTTATTTTCTTGTTACAATGATTTTGCACTTCATCTTGAAAGTCTTTGAAACATTTTCAAATATTTCATACTTCTTTCTCATTAAGTGAATATTCACTCAAATTTCCGGAGAAAGCATATGAAGTTGAAATCCATCGCTTACGACTATACATAATGGACTACATACATCGTTATGTATAAATTCCAATAATTTAGTCGTTCGTTCTTCTTTGGCCTTTGAACGAAGTTTTATTTATCATGTGGAAAGTCTCACAAGCATCACTTGATCAAATCAAAGACTCCAAAAATCCATGAATATGGAGATTCTTCATGTTTTCTTTCCAATATAATTTAAACAGCGATGTCACTTCCTAAGTGATCTTTCAATCATTTGTCTTGCGACATTTTAGCATTAGGTTTTATGGATGTGATTTCTCCAACTAGATTTGTAAATCATCCATCTTATATGGAATACGGTAATTATTTGAACAACCTTTGTTCTCATAATACCTGATTTAAATAACAATTATTAAAAAAAATCTTGAAGTCAAGCTTTGATGTCAACGAGAAATACAAACAACGGTTTGTTTGTTTTCGATGAACATCATCACATATTCTATTGCTAGTTACTTAGGCCATTGTGGTTCATGAATTGCGTCGTTCCGTATGAAATTTCATACCAACCAATTCGGTATCCAATACCCAAGAACCACATTGTTTAACAAGCAAAGAATACAACCATAACATGTATATGATCCATATACCTAAATTGGATATTTCCAATCTTTTCTTTTCCACCAAGTATATTTTATAGATTATCTTCCAGCATTTCCTTTTCCTTTTAAAAGAATCTATCAACATCAACAGTGGCGCAATATACATGACACATAGTCCAAAGCGTGTATATTCAAATAATAATACCTTTGGACTTGCACTTTAAAGTAGATCACCATCATCAAAATGATCGGTATTCTTTCAAAATCTATTCTTTAGTAATCTTTTAGTGTAGTAAACATTTTACATACATATTCTATTCACCCTTATCATGATGACATTCATGATCAAGCTACTGTAGCTTATAAAGGCGAATCATGAGTATAACATTACTTTCCAAAACCCTTTTGGATGATTAGGATGTCTAGCATCTCCAACCTTCGTAAATTCTCATCCAATATGAGAACATATATTATACTCTATCATATTGCAACCAAAACATTGTTTCAGATATCGTTATATCTGTCACACATGATGGTTTCTGAAACAATTCTTTCAGCTCCTAGATAAACTTGATATTAACACAATCAAGAATCATGGAGGCAAACATGATACTTAAGATACTAACACTGGAATTGTTACTCTCGATTTAATACCAACTATTAAATTTCACGGAGTAAATAGAGTTTGCTGAAAGTTTGCAATAGGACTTTAAACTTTAGATTGACACTCAACACAATACGATACCAATTCGTAAAGTATATACCCAGAATTCTATAGTTCTATTATCTCAATTACAACTATGCATAAGGTGGTGAACGAATGCCAATGACTACAACAAATTAGGCAAATTCACTTTGATTTAATTTATGATAAATTGAGTTCTACTAATCCAAATTAGAAATAAACTCCCACTCAAAAACGACATCCCTCGTGTCTTTTTGGTGATTACATGAACCAAATCCACAACACCAAGTCCGATCATCACGTGAGTCGGTGTAGCTTCAAAGGCGAGCATCCATATGGTCATCATATCAAAACATATGACTCATGCTTAACCTTTCGGTCCGTGTTCCAAGGCCATGTCTGTACATGCTAGGCTCGCCAATTAAGAACCTTAGTATTCGCGTGTGTAACTGTCTTACAACCGAGATATACTCATGGATTCAAGTACACCCGATCATCACGTGATGTCTTGAAGCGACGAAACATTGTCGGTGCATACTTAAGGAAGAACACATTCTTATCTTGAAATCTAAATGAGGGATCATCTTATTATGCTAATAAAACGCCAAACTAGCAATATAAGATGCAATTAAACATCACATGTTTATAAGTGAAATGATATGGTTCCTGCATATGATCTCCATCATGTGCACCGTAGTATGATCTCTATCATACCTCTATGTGTAAGGCCAAGGTCTATGGAACTTACACGCTATCTGTGTTGTAAGAGTATCATCTCATACTTCTACTTACAACATCACCATATCATAACACTAGCCCAGCAACAATCTAAACTAGACGCCTCTAATTTATCCATTGCAAGTTTTACGTGGCTTAGGGATTTCAAAGATAGAACCGTTCTTACCTACTAACATGAACCACAACGAGGATAACCAAATTGTTGACAACTCATTGCAAATTAGATATTGACTATTGAAAGGATACGGATGTCGCCTAGAGGGGGGGGTGAATAGGCGATAAAAACTTTTCCTAGAGTGGCTCAACAAAGGCAGAATAAAACTAGTGTTTACTTTGTTAAGCACAACTTAGAACAACTAAGGTTCACCTATGTGCACCAACAACTTATGCTAATAAATACAAGCAACAATGTGATAGCGAGATATATATTACTTCAAGCACAAAGGCTATCACAATGTAAAGTGCATAAGTAAAGAGCTCGGGTATAGAGATAACCGAGGCACGTGGGGACACCGATATTTTACCGAGTTCCTCCCAACATGGAGTACGTCTCGTTTGGAGAGGGGGTGATATCAAACCACCAACGCCACAAGAGGCCTCCCTTATTCTCCGGTGAATCTCACCCCAATGGGATCGATCCACGCTTCCACTATCGGTGCACTTGTCGGTGGCAACCGGAACCTCTCACAAGGTTGAGGCACAACTCCACAACTTTATTGGAGGCTCCCAACAAACGCCACAAAAGGCCACAATGCCACCAAGGCCACAAACCGTCTAGGGTTCCAAGAACCCAAGGGGGACAAGCTCCAATGAGTAGCTCAAATCAAATCCACCAAAGAGAACTCAAACCGATGCAACAAATGCAAATGGCAAGAACAACACAAAGGTTTTTAAATCCTTCTCTCCCAAATTCCACCAAAGCTACAAAAGCTTATGGGGTAATAAGAGAGGAAGAACAATGGAGGAAATCCACAAAAGACTCCAAGATCTAGATCCCAATAAGTTCCCCTCACTTAGAGGAGAGATTGATTGGTGGGATTGTAGATCTAGATCTCCTCTTTCAAATCCCTCAAGAATATGCAAGAATCATTGGAGGGATTGAGAGAAAGCAAGCTCAAGAAGGTAAACAATGGAGGGGAAAACTTGCAAGAAGGGTTGAGGAACCATTGGGGAAGAAGGCCCCTTAAATAGGTTCCCCGAAAATCCAACCGTTGAAGCCAAAAAAACGCGAAACCCGGTAGTACCGGACATTTCCGGTACTACCGGACATCCCGGTACTACCGGACAGTCCCTGGGGATCCCAGGTCGCCAAACGCACCAAATTCTGTACCGACCGGTACTACGGGGCGGTACTACCGGACCCTGGTCCGGTACTACCGGTCAACCCAGAACGAAAACGGCCATAACTTTTGCATCCGGACTCCGATTTTGATGATCTTAGGCTCGTTTCGAAGAGGACAACAAGCTCTAAAAGATAATGCAAAGAAACATTATAGTCCAGCAAGGGAGGATAGATCCAAATGACGAAAGGTTTAACCTCTATCAAAAAGACGAACCGATAAAACCTCCAACATCAAAAACGTAATAGAAAATGCATATGAAATCCGTTTTCGATGAACTAGAGCTTGTCATGTAGATTAACACAAGCTCTAAATCCTCACATGAGTAAGAACCAAATAATGGAAGGTTTTACTTATCTCTAAAATACAAATCGGTAAAACCTCCAAGATCAAAACGCAATAAGATATAAAAGGGAAATCCGTTTTTGATAAACTAGAGCTTGTTATGGAGATTACCACAAGCTCTATATCCTCACATGGATAAGACCAAATAACAACCAAATATGATGATGCAAGTATGCAAAGGTTTGATCTCTCTCCGAACGATGTGACCGAGTTACTCATTCGAGAGCCCCTCTTGATAGCACGGTTATCTATCCTAAACCCGGTCTCCCACACACAACAAGAGACCGGCAAAAGGGAAAACCTATCAAGATTATACCTTTGACTTGAGCATTCCACTTGAGCTCGATGTAGACGAACTTGAACTTCTCAAGATGGAACACCTTTCTTGATTCCTCATCATCGATCCATGATCACCGAGGATGACAAGCATCAAACATGAGATCTTCTATAGATGGAGCATTTTGAGCTTGCACAACACATCTTCTTCTCATTTCATCTATCTTGAAGTCAACACATGCTCCAAGCAATGCCAATGGACAAATCCTACAAGTATAACTTAATACACACATTAGTCCATAAAGATTGTCATTAATTACCAAAACCACACATGGGGGCCCAACATGTTCTTTAAATCTCCCCCATTTTGGTAATTGATGACAATCCCTTTAAGAGGGTTTATATAAGGAATATTAATGAATACAATGGTAATACCAATATCAAATACTACAAAAGTATGTGATATTGGTACCACCACCATATATAGAGCAAACTCTCCCACAATCTATGCATATGTGATGAACTTGAATTTCATTGCATATATTGCCAATCATTATCATTGGTGGAGTTTCCTCTATATGTACCACATGCTAAGCAACAAAAAAGATGCAAGAGCATGAGAGGCAAATGCACAAGAAAAAAACTCAATGCATAAACCAACTTTCCTTAAACCCTCTAAAACTTCTCCCCCATTGGCATCGATTGCCGAAATGGATGACAAGTTCTAGAAGGAAAATATAGTAATAATTCCTCCAAAGGTGTGCCTTTGCACATATCCAATGATGAATACTTGGGAGGGATTAGAACTATATCGAGGATCCGAAGATTGCCAAAATAAAGTCAAATGATGCAAGCAATTTACAAGATCCGACAAACCAAATGAAAACAATGAATGAGTCCAAATGGAAGCAACAAGATGTTATGATATGACCAAAAGAGTGCTTCAAATAACAAATAGAGAAGCTCCCCAAGATTTGGGCACAATTGTAAAATAAATGCATTGGAATACATAATGCACAAATATGGAATCCTTGCTCCCCCATAAGCATTTAAAGCACAACAAATGAGAAAGAAGACAAATGAGCATTATTAAATGAATTAGATGAGCTCCCCAAAGATAATGCACCAATTATGATAATTGCATTTGGGATCAAGGTGCATAATCATGGAATCCTTGCTCATCCAAATTCATTTAACAATACACGGCATGAGAGAACAAATATGAGTGTCCGAAGATGTAGACAAGAGGAACAATCACTCATAGGCAAATAAATTTGGAAGCCACCAAAGAATAAAAAGAAATAAAAGGTGGCATCCAAGGATTAAAAATCAATTAAAATTATCTTCTCATATGTGTATATGTCTATAAGTGGAAAACATCACAGAGACATATGCCAACAAATAAATATGCACACATAAGGAAGATATACAAGAAGGCATATGAAAAGCAAAAATGAAGTCATAATGTATACCAATAAGATTTTTGCTTCAAAGCATGGCCAAAGGCTCAAATCTATCTTATTGTACATTAATGAACTTCAAACACCAACACACTACATATATTACAACTATCACCAAGGGAAAAAGGAGAAAGTTGGAATATATGGAGAAAGGCAACAAGTATCATAAGATAGAATAGACTAGCAAAAATCTCACTATTGCACATGAGAGAAGATGAAATGATAGGCAATAAAATTGCTAGATTGACATATTTGGGATTGGAGGATCATATGCATGATTTTGTATAGTCCCAACTATATGTACTCATCTCAACTTATACACATTTACAATAGAGAGTTCTATTAAAACCATGGCTAGAATTACAACAATTACAAATACATGAATTCATGCTAGAAGGCAACCGACAAACGGTTGGAATCAAGATATATGAGAATGAGAAAGAGATACTTGTTACCGAGATATAATTGGTAGGATGTAGAGGATATGAATTCATTGATCATCCTATATCTTGTCTCAAATTTTCATGTATGCACAACTTCTTCAAAATTGAGAGACAAGCATCCAATATATCTCCAATGTACCTAAAACACAATTAAGTACAAGATGGTCCCCAAACATATTGGGTCCAAAGTATTTAGTGCAACTACAATACATAGGAGAGACTCCAATTAATTATGTGCATATTGATATGAAATTGAATTTCATGCACAACTTAGCCGATGGGAATTGGTGGAGTTTCCCCTATATATTGTATCAAAGAAAGCAAGCATGCCATAATATAAACATATAGTAAATATGCATGCATAAAGCTGTCAAGAACCAAAAATGAGATACAATTTGAGCACAAACACCAAGTAAGCCGAGATGGCACACACAAGAGTGTGGCAAGACAAGAGGTGTACAAATTATATCAAAGAACCAATTCAACACATGAACGATCACAAGTTCAACAAATGAACTAGGCAGAAGCCAAGGAGCAAAAGATAGATAGAAATAAAAAACTCAAGGATTTATGTCATTCTAAAATGGTCAAATCAAGAAACAAGGAATGAGACAAAACCAACTCCCAAAAAGAGCAAGGTTCCAACAAGAAACCAAACTCCCCAAACTTCACATGATGGCACAAGTACCAAAATGAAAAGATTGAGGTTCCAAGCACATAAAACACGATATGGATCAAAACAAAGAAGCATAAATATGAGTGTTCTAAACAATATAGGATAGCTCCCCCATGGATAGTGCATTTTGTAGTATTTTCCTTTTAAATGCAAAATGCACACAAATGGGATCATCACTAGTACCTATAATAAGTAAAACACAAGAGGATATCAATAAAATAAGAAGATCCACAAGAAGCAAGGAAGGCTTGGGAGACAACACAAAATATTTTTCTTGGCCAAATATAGGATAAAATTAAGCAAGGACCAAAGTGAATATGATCAATAAATTCTACCATAAGTTGGGTACTCATTGTCCAAGGACAAGAAATAGAATAATTTTCCCAAGGTAGCTTGCATGGATATCCAAGATCATAGTCACAACAAGAAGCATATAACTAAATATAAGAAATTGAGCATGATACTTCGAACAAGATTCTTGGTAGCTTCCCCAAGTCACACAATCACTAGTGAATAGAGTAACTTGAAGCAAATGGTTTCCATGAGGATATATATATCTAAATATGAGGAAACGCATACCAAGAAACACTCTCATATACAAGATCCAAAATAAGATCAATAAAGCCATTTATGCAAATTGGAACTTGTATGAGCCAATGTGTCACATAGGCGCTAGATAATTATCAATATCAAGTCTAAGTGACACAACCTCAAATATTCACATTTTCTAGGATTGTAATATGCACTAAGCATAAGACTCCCCCATAATGTGATACAACCATAAAAACAACACGAGGCAAAAGGATACAAATAGAGATAATTAATGGACATTATAAAACTTAAATTTCTCATGAGAATTATACCACATAGAGACTAGACAATAATCCAATATAAATACTAGGTGGTATTCCTCATGTACACACATTTTTAGGATTGTGGAATGCCCAAGCATAACACTCCCCCAAAATGGGATAATCCATTAATCTCTCACAAGAGCCAAATAAGATACCAAATATAACCAAGTAAGGCTCAAACACAAGAAACACACATACATGGAGTGCCACCTAATCATACAAAAATATACTTGATATCTCAAGATAATTAAGTGGAAAGCACAACATGTACAAAAGCATGGAAGATACAAAACCAAAACATGCACAAGGGGGCGAGTAACTTTCAATGTAAAGAGTTTAGCATATGTTACCGCAAGGAGGAACATTGAAAATATAATAAAATCATGATAATCCAAACGGCTTGGCTTGACAATAATAATTGATGAAGATCCCTCAATTCTTCATAATGTAGCCAAGACTCCAATGCCCTCCAACAATACCTATTGATCAAGTTTTGGCTTGTTGGTCCCCAACCAAGTTGGGTCCTAAGAAGTTAGTCACAATAGGCTTGGCAACCCAAATGGTTCTTTTCTTGACACCACATTGGGCACCAACAAATTTGGCAAACACATTGCCAACCTCATCCTTACAAAGAGAATAAGCATCATCAATCAAAATAGGATGGGATGAGGAGATACCAATAGTGCATGAGGAAGAAATGTGCCCCTTCTTGCGGCATATGTAGCAAGTTCTACTCTTGCCATCTTTCTTTTTGGATGAAGAAACAACTTGAGGAAGAGCTTGAGTCTTCTTGGGAGGAGGCCCATCTCTAACAAGATGTAGAGCTTGAGGCCGCTTCCCTTGTTGCTTCTTGCCAAGGGACTTCTTCTTTAATGGGCAACGTTTGACATGATGCCCTTCTTCCTTGCACTTGAAGCAAACAATGTTGGCCAGATTCTTGACTTGATATTGGCCATTCTTCTTGTTATCCTTGTGCTTCAACATGATAGTGGACGTGTTCTTGACATTGGAGTTGAATCCAAGCCCACTCTTGTCATTGGGGGATTTTTGCACACTCAAGATTTTGTTGAGTGCGGCCTTCCCTTGTTGACCCTTTCAAGTCATTCTTCAAAGAAGTGACTTGAGCCTTGAGATCTTTGATTTCCTCTACATGGTTAGTTTTAATACAAGTACTAGAGGAAGTAGATGCTACATTGTTAGAGCAACAAGGCATGGAATGTAATTCATCACGAGATATAGCATGGTTGTGAGAGGATGAATTACAAGGACTAGCACATGGCAATATAACATTTGGAGTAGATATAGTGCTAATGTCCACATGAGGCCCACTAGATGTTACCTTTGACATGATGGCCTCATGAGCTAACTTTAGCCTACCATGGGAGACTAGAAGATCCTCATGCGAGCTTGAGAGCTTAACATGACTTTCTTCTAATTTCCCATAGTTGCTAGTTAGCAACGCAAGTTGAGCCTTTAGCTCAACATTCTCCTTCAAAATAGATGCTTCACAAGAAATAGAGTTAGTAGCACAAGCATCATTATTAATAGCAAGAGGTGAGGGCAACTTGTCAAGCTCTTTTGAATATGAGGCTTTAAGTTGCTCATGTGACTCGGTGAGTTTGATGAGCTCACCCTTTATGACCCTAGAGCCATTTTTGAGGTGCTCAAAATCCTCAAGGAGTTTAGCATAAGCAACTTGAGTCTCGTCATTTTTATGTTTGAGATCACTTGCCACCTCAAGATCTCTATCATGAGATTCCTTTACTCTAGATAGCTCTAAAGCAAAGGTCTCCTCAAGAGATTCCTTGGTGGTTTGTTCCTCTTCAAGAGCTTTATTTAGGTTTGCAATTATATTAGCATACTCACGCTCAAGACTACACATTTTATCAACGTTGTTATCATGCACCTCAATTTGTGTTTCTAACTTATCAATATTTTCTTTGCTCTTAATAGCAAAGTCCAAGACTTCAACAAAGTTAGAACAAGCAATATCCTTTTTAACAAGGGCACGATAAACAATCTCACCCTTCTCATATAAATCATCAATATCAAGCTCTTCTTCCACATTATCCACATCCTCCTCATCACAAGAGGTAATGGATTCCAAAATAGGAGTTACCTTAGAATCCCTAGCCATAAGGCATAGGTGGGTACCGGAAGAAGTTGAAGATGAGATTGCATTTGTGGCTTCATTCAAAACCGTGTCTTGGCCCATAGAATCTTCGGTTTCCTCTACATGGTTAGCAACACAAGCACTAGAGGAAATGGAAGCATTTTTATCATGGCAACAAGACAACACAAGCATATCATCATGAGATTTATTCAAGCCATTTCTACATGATATGCAAGAACTATTAACACAAGCATGTAAGGAGTTTGTAGTGCTAGAAGTGTTAATGTCCAAAGATAGATCATTGCAACTCGATAGGGATGAGGGATTACAAATAGTAAGCACACTATCCAAATTGCAATTTCTATCACCACTCACCATATCATTACCTTGTGAAAAGTCACATGTTGGTGAAGTGGTAGAGGATGAGAACACATCTCGACCGGAAGTGGAAGCAACACAATCATCCTCAATAATGTTGGACACAACATATTTATCTTGAAGTTTTGTCCATAACTCATGAGCGCTCCAAAAAGGAATGATTGAAGAAGTAACTACATAGCTCAAAGCATTAACAAGCACATTAGAAGCTTGAGCATCGAGATATAAGTTTTTCTCATCCTCACTAGATAGATTTTTGAAATCCATTGGAGGAGAAAAACCTATATCTACAATACGCTCCAAATTTGGGTCCATGTCCCGAAAATGAATGAGCATGCGATTTTTCCATATATCATAATTTGTGCCATCGAATATGAACATGTCATTGTGCACTAATCCTCTAGCCGACATCTTTACTCTCAAGGCGGTGAAGCCTAAAATGAGAGACCGGGCTCTGATACCAATTGAAAGGATACGGATGTCGCCTAGAGGGGGGGTGAATAGGCGATTAAAACTTTTCCTAGAGTGGCTCAACAAAGGCGGAATAAAACTAGTGTTTACTTTGTTAAGCACAACTTAGAACAACTAAGGTTCACCTATGTGCACCAACAACTTATGCTAATAAATACAAGCAACAATGTGATAGCGAGATATATATTACTTCAAGCACAAAGGCTATCACAATGTAAAGTGCATAAGTAAAGAGCTCGGGTATAGAGATAACCGAGGCACGCGGGGACACCGATATTTTACCGAGTTCCTCCCAACATGGAGTACGTCTCGTTTGGAGAGGGGGTGATATCAAACCACCAACGCCACAAGAGGCCTCCCTTATTCTCCGGTGAATCTCACCCCAATGGGATCGATCCACGCTTCCACTATCGGTGCACTTGTCGGTGGCAACCGGAACCTCTCACAAGGTTGAGGCACAACTCCACAACTTTATTGGAGGCTCCCAACAAACGCCACAAAAGGCCACAATGCCACCAAGGCCACAAACCGTCTAGGGTTCCAAGAACCCAAGGGGGACAAGCTCCAATGAGTACCTCAAATCAAATCCTCCAAAGAGAACTCAAACCGATGCAACAAATGCAAATGGCAAGAACAACACAAAGGTGTTCAAATCCTTCTCTCCCAAATTCCACCAAAGCTACAAAAGCTTATGGGGTAATAAGAGAGGAAGAACAATGGAGGAAATCCACAAAAGACTCCAAGATCTAGATCCCAATAAGTTCCCCTCACTTAGAGGAGAGATTGATTGGTGGGATTGTAGATCTAGATCTCCTCTTTCAAATCCCTCAAGAATATGCAAGAATCATTGGAGGGATTGAGAGAAAGCAAGCTCAAGAAGGTCAACAATGGAGGGGAAAACTTGCAAGAAGGGTTGAGGAACCATTGGGGAAGAAGGCCCCTTAAATAGGTTCCCCGAAAATCCAACCGTTGAAGCCAAAAAAACGCGAAACCCGGTAGTACCGGACATTTCCGGTACTACCGGACATTCCCGGTACTACCGGACAGTCCCTGGGGATCCTAGGTCGCCAAACGCACCAAATTCTGTACCGACCGGTACTACGGGGCGGTACTACCGGACCTCCGGTACTACCGGACCCTGGTCCGGTACTACCGGTCAACCCAGAACGAAAACGGCCATAACTTTTGCATCCGGACTCCGATTTTGATGATCTTGGGCTCGTTTGGAAGAGGACAACAAGCTCTAAAAGATCATGCAAAGAAACATTATAGTCCAGCAAGGGAGGATAGATCCAAATGACGAAAGGTTTAACCTCTATCAAAAAGATGAACCGATAAAACCTCCAACATCAAAAACGTAATAGAAAATGCATATGAAATCTGTTTTCGATGAACTAGAGCTTGTCATGTAGATTAACACAAGCTCTAAATCCTCACATGAGTAAGAACCAAATAATGGAAGGTTTTACTTATCTCTAAAATACAAATCGGTAAAACCTCCAAGATCAAAACGCAATAAGATATAAAAGGGAAATCCGTTTTTGATGAACTAGAGCTTGTTATGGAGATTACCACAAGCTCTATATCCTCACATGGATAAGACCAAATAACAACCAAATATGATGATGCAAGTATGCAAAGGTTTGATCTCTCTCCGAACGATGTGACCGAGTTATTCATTCGAGAGCCCCTCTTGATAGCACGGTTATCTATCCTAAACCCGGCCTCCCACACACAACAAGAGACCGGCAAAAGGGAAAACCTATCAACATTATACCTTTGCCTTGAGCATTCCACTTGAGCTCGATGTAGACGAACTTGAACTTCTCAAGATGGAACACCTTTCTTGATTCCTCATCATCGATCCATGATCACCGAGGATGACAAGCATCAAACATGAGATCTTCTATAGATGGAGCATTTTGAGCTTGCACAACACATCTTCTTCTCATTTCATCTATCTTGAAGTCAACACATGCTCCAAGCAATGCCAATGGACAAATCCTACAAGTATAACTTAATACACACATTAGTCCATAAAGATTGTCATTAATTACCAAAACCACACATGGGGGCCCAACATGTTCTTTCAACTATAGTAGGAGAGACAGACACCCGCTAGCCACTTATGCAAAACTAGTTGCATGTCAAGCGTGGAACAAGTCTCATGTGCGAGGACATGTAAAGTTTGTCCGGGCCGCATCATCCCACTATGCCACCAATATCCAAAGTACAACTAAGAAGCAATAAAATGATCATCATCGCCCACATACTCATATGTGTACTACCCGTGCAAATTATCTACGCATAGAAAACAAAAAATTTCCTACGATGGGAACAACTATGTACCAAGATATATCTACTAGATACAAACAACGAGCGGATGTATATCCATAGAGAACATACCCTTGAAGACCGACAAAGCTTAACGAGTCCAAACTCATGGTTGATGTAGATGATCTCTTGCCGATCTCAAGATCGAGAGGAAGTCCTAGCGCCGCAAAACAGCAGCGCATCCGTGCTCGCACACACGTTTGAGGCACCGAGCAACCTCCGCCTCCTCGCTCCGGCGATGTAGAGGAAGCACAACTCTTTCTTGCCGAATAGCCACCGGGAACATTTATCTCGCTAGTCCGAGACCATGGGGGATAAATTCTAGAGGGGGAGAGAGATCCTTCACGAGGAGGTGTAAGTGAGAGAGAGGGAGGGGGCTCATTTTATAGGGAGAGGGGGGCACCCAAGGGGCCATGCGCCCAGCCATGGGGCTGCCCCCACCTCTTCCACATTCATGTGTGTGGACACTCCACTCACTCAAATGCCTTTCAATTCCCTCCACTAAAAAACCCACTCAAATTCCCATTAAATTTCCACCAAATTTAATGCAAACTCTCATTAAATAAAACTCTTTTATTTGATTCAGAATTTTGTCAATTACTTTAATGACAAACATTCACAAATAACCCCTTGCTAGAATTCTATTTCACATTAATAACCACTTTATGCAATTTCACCCAAAAACCTGTTTCGGTATCTAGTGAAATTAATTCCTGCGCTTGTTCATTCTTTCGGCATGAAACTTTTGCTCCAATTGGATGTCGGTGTCTCTTAAGTGTGTCACCCTACGGTTCGAGAATAATGCGGACATGATCGAGACCCCTCTCGGATCAATTATCAGAAGCGGGATCTGGAGACCCATACTTACTCCCACACATTCAACGATGACTTTCTTGTGATCGTCGGAACCTTTTACGCTAGTATCTTAATCCTTTTGTTTCGCGATATATTACATGTCCGAGATTCGATCATCGGTATCTCCATACCTAGTTTGATCTCTTTACTGACATGCACTCTTTTCTCGTTCCCGTGATATAACATTCTAGTGATCAAATCACTTGCTTGCAAGCTAATCAATGTGATATCACCGAGAGGGCCCAGAGTATATCTATCCGTCATCGGGATGAAAAAATTCCACTCTCGATCCATGGGCCTCAACATAACACTTTATTAGTTCTGAATCCATCTTTATAATCACCCTGTTACGGTGTGATGTTTGATGTTATCAAGAAACTCTTCCGGTGTTAGTGATTGACATGATCTCATGGTCTAAGTATTAGGATCACTTCGTAAGTTGTTATAGCAATATAATCTCAATGACTTTGATCGTAATGCTATACTTAGGATGAATGTTCATCACACCATTACACTAATGTTGTGACCTTGTTATTAACAACATCCAATGTCCATGATCAGGAAACCTATGATCATCTTGTTAATCAACGAGCTAGTTTATAAGAGAGGCATAACTAGGAACTTCCTTTTTGTTTATTTAACACACATGTATTAACGTTTCCGTATTAATACAATTATAGCATGTATAATAAACATTTATCATAAATAAGGAATACGATAATAACCACTTTATTATTGCCTCTCGGGAATATTCCCTTCAGGTCCTTCATCGATTCCGGCAAGGATAGCCACCCCCTCGACCCCTGCTTCACACGAGGCTGATCCCTAGACTCCTGCGCACCTCCCAGCACCAACCACTATCCCGCGCGTTCACCAGAGGCTCGTCAACATCAACATCAGAGCGTCGCCGCCTCCTGCCTGAACTCCGGCGAGTCCCCCCGGTGAGTACAGACCGCCCCTGTTCCTCTCGATGATACTCCTGCGATCGCCGCACTCGCCCGCGTCTAACGCAGCCTTCCTTTTGCCTTCTGGTAGCCTGTAGCCCCGCCCCCGTCGACGAACAGAAGCTCCTGGCGCCGTCGCAATCTCTGGCGAGCAATAGCCACTGCTCCAGTGTGCCCCTCGACGAAATGACCCTACCTTGAGCTTCACTGCAACCACGCGAGCACGGTGAGTATCCTCTCCCTCTCCCGCACGACCTAGTTCCTCGGCAACCTCCCCGTCTGAGTGCGCGCCGCCGTCCGCTGCCGCTAGCGCCGCCCAGTTTTGGTCAGGCTCCCGTACACCATTTGATCATAATCGCGTGGCTACGATAGAAACTTAAGCGAAGCGGTATCAGTCGATCTGTGCCATGCGATTTAAATGAAATCCTGCGGCCTGCGCAGCTCAATCCAGCCGAAGCGGTATCGTCTAGTAAGAATGAGCCACGTGTCCAGAGTTTGATTTAAAACAGAAACTTTGATCTATTATATATGCAAACTTGCAAAATTCATAACTTTAAATCCACACGTCCAAATTTTGCAAATTTTATATCATTGGAATCAGGAGAACAAAACCATTCCAACCATGCACTTTGTTTAATGATTTGCTTCTGGAAACTTAGTTGTTTTTGCAAAAACTTGTGTTGGCATAATTTGAATATAAAAATTATTCTAGAAATATTTTTATGGTAAAATCTTTGGCAACTGAAATTTTTTGAACCTACTGACCATAGAAACCAACTTATGGATTTAAAAATGTATTTTGTGAAGTTAAAGAATAAATCTTTGAATAAGAGCATTTCTAGTCAAATCAAAATATTGTTTATGTGTTGAAAATACTTTTTTAGTAAAATATTTGGAAAATGATTTGAATTAAACTCTCTGACCCAAAACACTAAGTTTTGATATTTAAAAATATATTTTATGAACCCTATAAAATTATCACTTTGCTAAAATGCATTTCCAACAACATACAATATCACTTTGGTACAAAATTGGTTTATGGGGTGAAACCTTTTGCAAATGGTTTTAATATTAAAACACTTGACCTTAAAACACTAACATGTTGTGTTTAAAAATATTTTACAAACTCTAGGGATTATCATTTTGATTTAAATCATTCCTAGCAAAACAAAAATGAGTTAAAGTGGCCATTTTCACCAACTTGAATTTAAATGATTTTACCACTTTTGTAAAAGACCAATATGAGCTTTAAAATGTTTAGAGCCTAATAGAAACCACTTTTCCAAATAAAACCATCTTTTGTATGCTTGCATGCATTGCCTTGTTTTTGTTATTTTATGTGGTGAATTGTTTGAATGCTAGTTCAATATATGTTTGCTTGATTGAATTGTAGTGATATTAGAAGAGTGTGATATTTGCAAGATCAAGGAGTGAACCAATATTCTCTACTAAAAAGGCAAGTGACACTATCATCCATGTCCTACTATTTTCATTACACTTAGTGGATTTTTGTAGCATGCATGATAGGACTACCATATTTCTATGCTATGCTATATCCTATTAGGATATCCTTATATCTTCCTTAGTGAAAACATTATAGTTGTAGTATGCTTAGCCCTGCTATATATTTGGGATGGGATACATGATATGATTATATGATGTGTTGGAAAAATATATGTTTTATATAATAAAACAAGTACTCAATGAACCACCTGGGTGGAAAGAGGATACTCAAGTTTTGGACAAGGTGGCAACAAAGGGGACCATGTTTATATGGCTATCTTTTTGTATGTGCCCTAGAAGAAAACCGCCCATGCACTTAGAGATTGAACATGTTTCTCGTACAGTGGCTTCCATGTACAGCCACATGCTAAATGGGCTCTGGCTTAGTTAACTACATAGTGGAAGACCCATGCATTGGCATCTTCAGGTTAACTAGAATTGTAAATGGAAATATATCCCTACATTGGTGCCTGGTAGACAATCTAGCATCGTGTATTGGGAGGACTTCTATGGAAAGACTTGATCACATTCTCGATCTACCAGTACTCCATTTGGTGAGTACTTATCCAGCGGCCACTGGTGGCGTCAAGACGAGATTGTGTCATGTGGGTAAAGTGTACAACTTCTGCAGAAGATAAAATTCTAAGTACTTAGCCGTGTCCCTGGTTACGGACAACTCTGAGCAACTAAGGCCTGAAGCTATGGAAGATCTCGACATTCCAATTTCTCAAAGTAAAACTTGATGGTGACAACAAGGGATTAGAAGCACTTGGAATTTTCCAAGGAGTTTATAAAGATTTTCAAAAGATCAAAACTATTTTGAAAAGATAGGATAAAACTATATTGCTTTCTGCAAATGAGCCTGATGGGGATGTGCCTACCGAGGTATACCCAGCAGGACGTTTCCGACTGGCCCAGAAACTGGCGAGTGGGCCGGCAAGACGGCGACTGGATCAAGGCCCGGTGTGGATCCAAGCGACTGGAAGCTGAAGGCCCAGGCGACTAGATAGGCCCAGTCGAATTAGGTTAAACGAGTACCGAAGCTTTAACTGATTCGGTTGAGATATGTAAACCCTAGGGGTGGTGAGCCTATATAAACCTCCCTGCAGGGCGTGTAGAGATACGTTCCATCATACACCCAAGCGACTCGCCGCCTAGCTGCCGAGCTCGCCCATTGTACCACCTTCATAATACAATATAGCCGGAGTAGGTCTTTACCCTCCGGGGGGCCGAACCTGGGTAAAACCCTGTGTCTCGCAGGACTCGGCTCGCATCCGCGAGTCGCCGCCACGCGATCGACTCTCAGAGGGCCAGATCCGCACGATCCATCGCCTCGCCTCCGAGTACAACTCGGCCCACAGCAACGTGGGTCGAACTCAGCGGCCGGAAGACGCGCCCTCAACGACGACGCCGACTTGGCGACCAAGGCCACTCCGGATCCATCACCAGGCTTCACCCGCTGGCTCCATCACCTGGTCTCCAATGTGGAGACTTCGAGGACCCTCCATCCTCGGGATCTTCGACTTCGACCGGTCGAAAATTCCGACCTCCGCGACGGAACCGTCGCCACGCCGCGACCTACATGGCGACCGCACCAACCACCGGAGGATCCTTCTCCACCCGATCCCTCCTAATGCCACGACTAACGGAGGTCGAGGAACTCCGCTGGCGAAGGCGCGAAGGAGCAAGCCGAAGCGAAAAATTTCGCCGAGCAGGTGACGGCGCAGAGCTATCGCGCTACCACCAGCAGCGGATCAGGTCGCGCTTAACCCCACCGCCCAGGGCACGCCTGAACTTCGACGACGAACGAACTCGCCTCAAGGCGAAAGCGTGATATGCGAGAACGCACCACTAGGAGGAAGCGCCTGGCCCTCGCCAGGGTCGATGGCGATGGGCGTCCCACCTCCACCCAACCACACACCCCCAGGGACCAGCCGCGGATAGTAGTCTCCTCACGGGAGCGAGACGCCAACGGCCTCCCACTGTTCTCCACCCCGATGGACAACCTCTTGGCGGGCCGAGCAGCAGCCGACAACATCACGGCCACCAGCGACGGTGCCCTACAGATCCAGTACGTCAGGGCTCTGCTCGCAAAGGCCGTCGAGCAGCAAAACGCAGGCGCTGACTCGCAGGGTCGATTGTACTCGCGTTCTTCGGGAAGCAGAGCGGCCTCGAGCGGCCGCCCGATGGCGGCAAACACCCTCAACTACCCGCCACCAGAGCCATTGTAGCTCCAACACCGACCCGCGAACGCGGCACTCTCCACCAACGACCCAGGCCAGCGACCAACTTCGTCGCCGCCAACGGTAAACCCATCAACGCCCGCACCCACATCATCAACAACCAAAGCTGGCGCGCACGCCAGCCCGACGACCTGCGACACACCCTAACCAATCACCGCGACGGCGAGCCAATGGGGTCGCTAAGTCGACTCGGACCCATGTGCTTCGGACCGATGATCCGAGGCGAGAAGTACCCTCCGAACTTCAAGGCGCCCAAGGAGATAGAAAACTACGACCCCTCGTACGACCCCGCCGTCTTGCTTGATACATACCTCATGGCGATGGGGATCGCGGGCCACACCGACCTGCTAGCCGCCCGTTACCTCCCCCTGATGATGGAGGGGACGTGCAGGCAGTGGATCAACACCCTCCCCCAGGACAGTATCGACTCCTAGGAGGAGATGCGCGACGCCTTCGTTAGGCACTTCGAGTGCTCCTACACCCGCGCCACCACCATCGAGGACCTGGAGCGATGCGTCTAGGGACCCCGCGAGTCGACCCGCAACTTGGTCCAACGGTGGCAAGAATTCTGGTACAACGCGGTCGGCATCCACCCGGACACCGCGATCCATTGCTTCAAGACCTCGTGCCGTTATGAGCCGCTGGTCGCCAAGCTCAAGCGACACTCTCGCACACTCAACAACATACCGGACCTCCTCGAGATCGACAAACGGTACGTAGAGGAAGATCCAAACCAGGAAACCGATGACGAGTCGGGAGGTCAACGCCGCACGAGCGGCAATGACAGTGGACGACGGTCCGACCTACACTACAGCAACACTCGCCTCACCGGCAAGCGCCGCAGTGACGGGCGAGTTGACTTCGTCGCCAACGCCGGGCACGGACAACGCGAGCCCAAGAGCTTCCGCCGCGACGGAGGACAACGCCGCGATGGCGGCAACTACAAGGCCAAGCCAAGGTTCGACCCTGCGGCCCTTCTTAACCAACCTTGTGCGTTTCATAGCAGGGAAGGGAAGCCCGCAACGCACACAACCGCCGACTGCCAAACCCTCAGGGAGATCGAGAAGGCACGGCGAGCACGGGAGGACCCCGACAACGACGCGCCAAACGGCGGAAAATTCGGCAAAGTGGCTGTCTCGCTCTATACCTTCACAGGCTTCAACACGAAGCGCGAGAAGAAGGTCATCACCCGCGCCGTCGCCGTCAACGCGGTGGCTCAGGTGGACGTTCCCCAGTTCCTCAACTGGTCGGAGCAGCCCATCACCTGGAGCCGCCAGGACCACTCGCCACGCATCGAGTACCCAGGCCGAGTCGCCCTGGTGGTCAAGCCTAAGGTCGGCGACTAGTGGCTCCCCAAGACATTGATGGACGGCGGCAGCTCCATCAACATCCTGTACCTGGACACCTTCAGGCGGCTGCAGATCCCGCAGTCGATGATCGATACAACCCACACTATGTTCCATGGCATCGTCCTCGGTCGGAAGGCGTACCCGATCGGCAAGGTCACGCTGCCGGTCACCTTTGGCACACCAGCAAACTTCCGCACCGAGCGGATCGTCTTCGAGCTGGTGCCCTTCGACAGCCCCTACCACTGCGTCCTGGGACGCCAGGCATTCGCCAAGTTCATGGCAGCGCCACACTACGCGTACAACACGATGAAGCTCCCCGGGCCGTGCGGCGTCATCACCATCAACGGCGGCCTCGACATGGCCGTCGAGTGCAAGGCCAAAGGAGCCGAACTCGCCGATGCCGTTATCACGGCAGAAACCAACCACGCCGACGAGCTCGCCAAGTACGCGAGTGGGGTGAACAATGACGACCCCACCATACTCAAGAAGCCCAATTCGGAGGGTGCAAACACCTCGGCCTTCGAGGCAACGATGCACACTCGCACCGTCGAGCTGGTCCCAGGCGACTCCAGCCAGACGGTGACGATCGGGACGGGCATGAGCCCAGCCTAGGAAGGCGCGCTCATCGAGTTCCTCCGTGAGAATAGGGACATCTTCGCATGGAAGCCCTCTGACATGCATGGTGTCCATAGGGACCTCGCTGAGCACAAGCTAAACGCCGACCCCAAAGTGCGACCCGTCAAACAGTCGCTGTGTCCCTTCAATGAAGAGCGCCGCCGAGCCATCGCCGAGGAGGTGCAGCGTCTACTCGCTGCAGGCTTCATCCGGCCAATCAAGTACTCCAAGTGGCTGGCAAACCCAGTCCTGGTCGAGAAGAAGAACGGGACCTGGAGGATGTGTATCGACTACACAAACTTGAACAGCGCCTGCCCAAAGGAGCAATTCGTCCTCCCGCGGATCGACCAAATAATCGACTCCACCGCGGGCTCGGAGTCGCTATGTTTCCTCGATGCCTACTCTGGGTACAACCAGATCAAAATGGTTGTCGAGGACGAGGATAAGACGGCGTTCATCACGCCATTCGGAGCCTTCTGCTACACCACCATGACCTTCGGCATCAAGAACGCCGGGGCGACCTACCAGCGGTGCATGCAAGAGTGCCTCGCGAGCCAAATTGGCCGCAACATCCACGTCTACATCGACGACGTGGTCGTAAAGTCCGCCCGCGAGGGCGATCTACTCGCCGACCTGGCGGAAACGTTCGCCAACTTGAGAAAATATAAGATAAAGCTTAACCCAGGCAAATGCACCTTCAGTGTACCAGCAGGACAATTGCTGGGGTACGTCATCTCCAAGCGAGGGATCGAGGCGAACCCCACTAAGATCGACACGATCGCCCGACTCGGCAAACCCGAGTGCCTGCGCGACGTCCAGAAGCTGGCCGGGCGAGTAGCGGCTGAGTCGCTTCATCCCCCGCCTGGGCGAAAAGGCGATGCCCCTATACCGCCTGATGCGCAAGAACCCCACCTCCAGTGGGACAAGGAGGCGGACGAGGCGCTCCGCGACCTCAAGAAGGTGCTACTCGCCGCACCTCTACTCGCCGCCCCCGTCGACAAAGAACCCATGCTGGTCTACGACGCTTCGAAAAGCGCCGTTAGCGCCTGGCCATGGTCGAACGGCCGGAGGAAGGAAAGGAGCACCCAGTACAGCGATCAGTGTACTACATCAGCGAGGTGCTCACTGAGTCGCGCCAGCGATACCCGCAGTACCAGAAACTGGTATACGCGGTCTTCAGAGCACAGCGGCGCCGCCAGACATTTCCAGAGCACCCGATCACGGTCGCCTCTCAGCACCGCTAGACATCATCCGCAACCGCGAGGCGACCGGGCGGGTCTCCAAGTGGGCCGTCGAGATCGGCGTCCACAACATCAAATACGAGCCACGGAAGGCAATCAAGTCGCAGGCCCTAGCGGACTTCATCGCCGACCGAAGAGGCCCAAAGCAGAGAAGCTGCCATACCATTATCGAGCTCGCACTTCGATGGCTCCAAGGACGCGGACGCGCAGAGCAGGATCGCTAACTTCACCGGCGGGCATAAGCTCCGCCACGCCCTTCGCCTCGACTTCACCCCTGCACCAACAACATGGACGAGTACGAGGCCTTACTCCACGGCATGCGAGCTGCCGGAGATGAACGCCAACCGCTTACGCCACGGCGACTCCGAATTCGGGAAGTCGCCGCACCTGCGACGCCGTCTCCCCCACCATGGCGGCGTACCGCCAAGCAGTGGACAAGCTGGGCGGACACTTCGCAGGTTACTCCGTCAAATGGATCGACAGTCGGAAGAACGAGGAGGCCGACGCACTCTCCCGCATCG
Source organism: Avena insularis (assembly GCA_023614405.1). Classification (NCBI taxonomy): domain Eukaryota; kingdom Viridiplantae; phylum Streptophyta; class Magnoliopsida; order Poales; family Poaceae; genus Avena; species Avena insularis. The sequence goes on along the minus strand of CM042691.1, from coordinate 202,595,974 downwards.
GGTCGGCCCGACTCGCACCACCTGCCGGTGTCTTCCTCGACACGATCACCAAGCCATCAGTCTCTCCCCCGAGGGAGATCGACATCGGAGTCCCGTTACAACCGGAGGCAGCCCTGGTCGCACTCGCCAATGAGCCAGACAACTGGACCAAGCCCTACGTCGCCTACCTGGAGGCCGGTACCTTACCGGCAGACGAGACGGACGCTCGGATGATTGCACGCCGATGCAAGTCCTACACCATCATCGACGGCGAGCTCCACAAGCGCAGCGTCACTAGCTTATTCCAACGTTGCGTCCAACCCGTCGAAGGACGCAAGATCCTCCACGACATTCACTCCGGCGACTGCAGCCACCACGTCGGTGCCCGCTCTCTGGTCGCCAAGGCTATGCGGCATGTCTTCTACTGGCCCACCGCACACGCCGATGACATCGACATTGTCCAGCGGTGCGCCGGGTGCCAGAAGTACGCCAACCAGACGCACGTGCCAAGCTCCGCGCTCAAAACAATCCCCATCACCTGGCCATTTTCCGTGTGGGGCATGGACATGGTAGGCCCCTTCAAAAAGGCTCCCTCCGGCTACACCCACCTCCTGGTCGCAGTCGACAAGTTCACAAAGTGGGTGGAGGCCAAGCCAGTCTGGAAATGCGACGGGAAGACCGCCACTAAATTCCTACGCGAGCTCATACATCGCTACGGGTTCCCAAACAGCATCATCACGGACAACGGCACCAACTTCGCCAAAGGAGCCATGGCCGAATTCTGCGAAGAGCACCACATCCGGCTCGACCTCGCGTCGGTCGCCCACCCGGAATCCAATGGCCAGGCGGAACGGGCCAATCAAAGCATCCTCCACGGCCTGAAGCCGCGACTCCAAGTACCACTCGAGCGCACCGCCGGGTGTTGGGTCGAGGAGCTGCCCTCCGTCATCTGGGGGATCCGCACCTCGGTCAACAGGTCGACAGGATTCACCCCCTTCTTCGTGGTGTACGGCGCCGAGGCAGTCATGCCCACCGACCTCGAGCACGACTCGCCGCGGGTCGTCCACTACACGGAGGCTGCAAACGAACTCGGCCGCCAGGATGGAGTCGATCAACTCGACGAGGCACGTGACCTCGCTCGGTCACGCCCTGCCATCTACCAGCAGGGACTCCGCCGCTACCACAACCGGCGGGTGAAAACTCGCACCTTCCAAGAAGGCGACCTGGTGTTGCGCCTCATCCAGGACAAGAAGGGCATGCACAAGCTCTCCCCTCCGTGGGAGGGACCATTCGCCATCGGGCGAGTACTCGGCAACGACGCCTACTACCTCATCGACGTCCGCGGGGACGGCGAACTCGACGTCAAGCGACCATGGAATGTAAACCTCCTACGAAAGTTCTACTCCTAGAACCCCACATATGTACTCTCCAGTCGCTATGAAATAAAAAGAATTGATTACCGCAAATTGCGCCTACTCTCCGTGTCTTGTGCCACTCGCACTCGTAATAACAGCGTCAAGCTAACCGCAGAAGTCGACCTTTGGTACTGCGATCGGCACGGCTAAGTAGTGTGGTGCAAGAGAACTGAGTCACCTCAGGTCTTGCATCGTCCACGAAAAACGCCTACCCAGAGCCCCATGGGAGTCGCTTAGTTCGACCGGGTTTCACGAGCCAAGACAATCGCTTCTTACAGCGACCATGGTCCTCCGCATCCTCGACATAGCGACTCGAACGGCCAAGTACCACGCTCAGGGACTGACAACCAGTTCATCGCGAGCGGCTCGGGAAAACGCCAAGTATGAGAGCATGCCCAGGACTCGCCACGCGACTGACCCAACGGGTCAGGTAGGAGTGATGCGCCCAAACTAACGCGCCAAGTCCTCACCCACCCTCGAGCCGCACCTAGAACAACCAAGTACCACGCTCGGGGACTCGGCCACCCGACCTCGTTCGCGCAAGGGAAAACAGTGAAATACAGAGCGCTCAAGGGAGTCGCCTGGCGACTGGCTCTTCGAGTCCGGGCGAGTCGACCACAAAAATAAAACATTCAAAAACCACAAACACATAACTCACGAGGTAAACCCCACAAAAGGGCGGACGCGCTCGGGGACTCGTTCAAACCTCAATCCGAATTCACATGACAAGTCATAAAACAAACACGATATCACATTCATAGCATGTTGCGATCATCTCAGAATACAAAATATGCCCAAACGGCAGATCTGCTACTAACGCCCCAGGGCAAACTACCCTATTCCGCAGGCTTCGACGACGACTCGCCAGCACCCTGGCGATTGCGGATGAACGGCGTGTACGGTTCGACGGGTACATCGTCAGCTCACCCGCCATCGCCGCGCGGAAGGGCTGCTCGACCTTGAAATCCCGGTGCTGCGGCTCGGGGTCGTTAGGTGCGATGACCGTCTCCTGGTACGGAAGGAGGTCACCCATTGCCCAGACATGCTCGGAGAACATCATGGCACGGTCCGTCAACTTGAGCACCTCGGAGAGCTCCACTGCGCCAGTCGACGATGGGTAGCCACTTGTCACGCCGTCGAGGTCGAAGTCCTCCGGGAAATGAGCAAGCCCAAGGCTAAGCGCCGTAGCCGCTCCGCGCCGGAACGCCAATCGCGTCATGAACTCAACAACCGACGACGCCTTCTCCAAGTACTTCCACACCTCGATGAGGTCGCTGGGAATTACTTCCGTGGGCGATATCTCCTGGAGGTAGGCTCGGATGCACGTCGCCGACAACGTCGCCGAGTTGACGAGCGTGGCCACACATTGCCGCGCGTCGAACGAGCTCGCCTCTTCCGCACTATCAAGGATGCGACCTGCGAGTAGAAGATAACAGTGAGTACGTCGGACATCACAAAAAGGCACACGCTACTGGCAGAAGCAGATACACTTACCAATCAAGGGGCAGGAGAGATCCGTGATGAAGCGTTGAAGCGAAGTATAGTCGTCCTGAAGCCCAGCAACGAGGGCGTCGGACACTTTACAATCCTCTGCGGCGGCCGTAATGGCGGCCTTGGCTCGCCCATCAGCCAAGCTCGCTTCCTCCTTCGCCTCCCTCAGCTCGCACTCGAGATCGGCGATCCGCTTCTCAGCCGAGCTCAACGCCGATTGCGCCGCTGCCAACTCACCCACAGGAACAAGTCCTCGCGAAGCTTCTTCGCAGCAGAATCGCTCAAGCCCTTATTCGCTTCTTGACGGCGTTCCTTCTCCGCACGTTGCCGCCAATTGGTCAATCGATTCACGCTGCACTTCGCACACAATTCAAGTAGTTAACCAGTGAATCTATGCCTACCCGCTGAAATTCAGCGAGTACGCACTCGGGGACTGGCAATCAAGAAATCCTAAGTGCCTACCCGCTGAAATTCAGCGAGTACGCACTCGGGGACTGGAAATCAAGAAATCCTAAGTGCCCACCCGTTGAAATTCAGCGAGTGCGCACTCGGGGACTGGCAATCAACAAATCCTAAGTGCCCACCTGCTGAAATTCTGCGAGTGCGCACTCGGGGACTGGACGCGAAAAATAACAACAAGACATTAGAAGAATCAGACCGCTGCAACTCACCGGCCTGATCCTCGGGGACTGGACATACCTGGATGGCTGCACCAAGCATGTCGTGAAGTTGTATCGCATCCACGGACGCGAGGAGAGCCGGCATGTTCCCACGATGCTGCTCGACCTCCGCGTCGGCGACCCCAGGTGCACGGCTCGAGGGCGAGGTCCCACTCGCTGTAGCCGATCTGTGCATGAAGCGCGGGAACATGGCGATGGAAGCACCGGCGCCAAAAGAGGTCGGCTCGGTCACCCCAGGCGAGGGAGCACCCTCCTTCGTGGGTACGGCCGCCTCCACTGCGGGTTCATTCGGTGCAATCGCCGTGTCATCAGAGAACGTGACGACATCGTCACCCTTGGCCTTCTTGGCGTTGTCCGCAGGGACGACGACTTCGTCCGCCTTCCTCTTCCGGGAGGGATCCTCTTTGCTGACGACGGGTGGCACCTTAGCCACGGTCGGGTGGCCTATCTTCTTCGCTCTGGTCCTGTAAATCGATTGTGTGATCAAGACAATTCAAGCCACTATGAAAGACAAAGGTAGGTGAGCGAACTCACTTGGCGACTGGAATGAAGCGTAGCCCCGTGCGGATGCCGGCCGGCTTCTCTTGTTCGGGGCCTAGTCGGCGGCTGAGGCCCATCTCCAGGACGTCGCGTGCCCAAGACACGAACGGCTTCTTCGTCATCGAGGCTGCAACGGGAGCTTCTGGGACGTCTTCAGCAGGAGCTTTATGGCGGCGCGAAGACGCCATGCCGGAGCGCCTAGCCAGCCCAGGGGGACGAATGGCGGAGGCATCGAGACCAGTGGCACCTCGATAGTGGCTGCACAGGCTGCTGTTGGTGGCGTGCCTCGCCTTGGCGGCTAGGGCGCCGTGAGCTGCTCGCCGAGTGCGGTGGCGAGGCCGGCCTCATCGGCTTCGTCTTCTTAGGAGGAGGAGCCTTTGCCTCCTTCAACTTCTTCTTCTTCTTCTTCTTCTTCTTCTTCTTCTTTGACGGAGTAACCTGGCGGCACGAGGTAGTTTTCGGAAGTTCGTCATCGTCATCATGACGCTCGAGGATTTTACTCGCCTCAAGCTCACGCTGACGCTGCCCGCGGGTCTTGCGGACCAGCGGGGCGACCTCCTCCTCGGACTCATCGTCGCGGTTGCTCTCGTTGCTCCCGGTGTCGCCCTTGGCGGGAGGCGACTCGCCCATGTCCTGGACGGACGAGCTCGAATTCTCGTCGTATGAAGGCGGGAGCCATCCTTCCACCACTTGGAATAGCTGCAATGAACACAAAATGAAATTAGACCGACCGCGGATGCAAAAACTGCGACTGTGAATGATGCGAAGTGACTTACCGTTGGGGCTGGATGCTTTGCGGTGTAGGGGCGACCCCGGCCTTTGCGTCCAGGTACACCGCCTGGGTGATCTTCTTCAGTGCTGGGGTGTAGTCCTCGAGCTTCCACTCGGCGAGGCAGGACTTCGTCGAGTCCTCCCAGCCCATGTATTGTTACATGTAGTGGTCGCGCCGAGCCAGAGGGACGAGCCGCCGCCCGATCCAGCAGTTGTATAAGTTGATCGTCTGGAGGCCCTTCTTCTTCAAACCGCGGATGGTTTGGAGCATTTCGTCCACGACCATCCGCTGGTCGCTGGGGAGCTTGCCGACTTGAAGACGGCGCGGTTCGGACAGGTTGGCGGAGTATCGTGGGATCGCCGTCTCGCCCTCCAGGGTCGCCTCGGCAACATAGAACGAAGACTTCTTCCAGTCGCTCGCCGCCTTGGCGGGCAGCATCAAGTCAAAGAACGAAGCCTTTGACTTCAGCTGGAATGTTAGGCCGCCCGTGGCAAGCATTGAGCCGTCCGCTTCCTCGCGGCTGATCCGTCCGTGGAACAGATCTTGCCATAGAGGGAAGTAGGGCCGACAGCCCAAGTAGCACTCACAGAACACCACAAAGATGGCGAGCTGCTTGATGCTGTGTGGACCTAGGTCCGACGGTTGGATCCCGTAGTAGGCGCAGAAGCGCCGGAAGAACAGGGACGTGGGGAATCCTAGCCCCCGTTCTAGGTGGCTGGTGAAGCAGATGAATTCCCCCTCGCGCGGTTTCGGGATCACCTCTCCGGCCACGGGGATGCGCCAGCCGACGCCAGATCCCGCCTCCTCAAAGGAAGCCACCGCGCCAGACACTTAGATCTACCCCAAGGCTCGGTGGAGAGGGCCATGGCGGAAGGATTTGTGGGGGGTCGGAGGATTTCGGGTCGGCTAGATCGCGATGCGAAGGAAGGCGGGAATGCGTGCAATCGGAGGAAATGGCGAGAAGATGGTTCTCTGATCGCCTGCCATTCCCCTTATATAGCGCTTGTTACCCGCCAAATCAGGGAGACGTTACTACGCGGTGATTACGCCAAAAGTTACCGTTGGATTACCCCAACGGCTAGTTTGACCACGCTTAATGGTCTAACTTTAGCCACTCGGCTCGCCGACCCGATCACTATGACAGTGTTTCGCCGACTCGACTCGCCAAAAGCTGCGATCAGGATGACTAGTTTTCTCCTTTATACAGGAGCCCGCCGACGATTCGACTGGATGTCTACTTTGAAGCCGTATACTCCGACTGCCAGCAGCCACCTATGCCCAATCGACGACGGCCTCGGGGACTATTGATGGGGATGTGCCTACCGGGGTATACCAGCAGGACGTTTCCGACTGGCCCAGAAACCGGCGATTGGGCCTGCAAGACGGCGAATGGATCAAGGCCCGGTGTGGATCCAAGCGACTGGAAGCTGAAGGCCCAGGCGACTAGATAGGCCCAGTCGGATTAGGTTAAACGAGTACCGAAGCTTTAACTGATTCGGTTGAGATATGTAAACCCTAGGGGAGGTGAGCCTATATAAACCTCCCTGCAGGGCGTGTAGAGATATGTTCCATCATACACCCAAGCGACTCGCCGCCTAGCCGCCGAGCTTGCCCATTGTACCACCTTCATAATACAGTATAGCAGGAGTAGGTCTTTACCCTCCGGGGGGGCGAACCTAGGTAAAACCCTGTGTCTCCGCCCTCATCTTGCACCGCAGATGGCTAGCCACCCTTGCCCCTCGTTCTACTACTCGCTGCCGATTGCAGCATTTGCCGTGACCATTCCCATGACAGAGCCTAAACCCTACTTGGTCAAATATGCATGTAATGATAGGATCCACTTATTTCTACATAGTAGTGAAACTTGCCAATACAATTGAAATGTATTGACCCTTGTGGCTGCAACTTATTATGTTGCAGGTTTGTTTGATGTTAGTGAAGTGTGTTGAATAGGATTACAAGTCTACAACCAACATGATTGCATGTGGCACTTTGAAGATGAAGGACTCCATGCTATATAGTTATTTCTTCTGCATTGTAATGAGATATCCAAATGAGCTATGTAATATGTAATGAATTATTTTATTCCTGGTTATAAAGTTGTATTATGAACTTTGTTTCTTGATATTACATCTTAACTATGGATGCTAGCTATTGATCCAGGGACTAGCATTGTAAACACAGGGATCTCTACCTTATTAAAGGTTGGGACCTCTACAATATTCATGCTATGATATTATGCAAAGTCTATGACTATGTTTTTGATTAATAAAACAACTATGTGAATGAATCACCTAGGTGGAATGGGAAGAATGGTTTGTGTTGAGTGGTTACCCAGGGCTCATTTCTATGGTTCACCCTGGTGTATATCACTTGTGGATGGCCACCCAGGAACAAAGAGATTTGAGATGTGTTGTGTTGTTAAGCTTCTAGTACAACCACATGGCATATGGGCTCTGCCTTGACCAACTAGGTTGCAAGAACTCAGACGGACAGACAGTTGGTGGTAGTGATGATAGGATGGAACGCGTATGTGTTGATCTGAGGGATTGTTTCTGAAAAGTCTCGTCTCGATGCATGTCGAGTCTTGTGGGAGAAGTGCACCACCTCTCGAGAGGGTAAAACCTAAGTACTTAGACGTGTCCCTGAAAATGGACATTTTGAGCATCAAAGACATTGAAATGATAAAGGATCTCCTCATCCCAATTTATCTAAGTTAAAACTTATTGGGTGAACAAGGGAAGAACCTGGTGTGTATCAAGTGTGCCATGTGTGATGAAATTGAAAATAGAAATACTATTTTCAAAAGATAGGGAAAACATATTTTACGCAACGGCCAGCCAAAACTCGACTTAGCCATATATTCATGTAGATGATAGATTCTCCATATCAATATGAAATCACTTGCCAATACAATTCAAATGTATTGACCCTTGTGGCTATAACTTATTATGTTGTAGGTTTGTTTGATGTTAGTGAAGTTTGTTGAGTAGGGATTACAAGTATACAACCAACATGATTGCCTGTGGCATATGAATATGAAGGGATCCATGCATTATAGTTGTATCTGTTGCTTGGTAATAAGATAGACATATGAGCTATGTAAGATGTAATGAACTATTTTATTCCTGGTTATGAGTTGTAATATGACCTTTGTTTCTTGATATTACATCTTAAACTATGGGTGCTAGCTAATCGATCCAGGGACTAGCATTGTAAACACAAGGATCTCTACCTTATCAGGTTGGGACCTCTACAATCATGCTCCATCTAACTATTGCTATGCCTAATATGCATGATTACTTGTTTTCATTACATTCAATATGAGCTTTGCACATTTAGTAGTTGTAAAGGTCCCAACCTTTAATAAGGTAGAGATCCCTGTGTTTACCATGCTAGTCCCTAGATCAATAGCTAGCATCCACAGTTAAGATGTAATATCAAGGAACAAAGGTCATAATATAACTTTATAACCAGGATTAACATAATTTTATTACATCTTACATAGCTCATTTGGCTATTACATTACATTGCAGCAGAATAACTATAAGCATGGGGTCCTTCATCTTCAATGTGCCACAGGCAAACATGCTGGTTGTAGACTTGTAATCCTAAACAATCAACTTCACTAATATCAATCAAACCTGCAACATTACAAGTTACAGCCACAAGGGTCAATACATTTGTATTGTATTGGAAAGTTTCACTACTATGTTGAATATAAGTGGATCCTATCATTACATGCATATTTGGCTAAGTAGGGTTTAAGGCTCATTTGCAGAAAGCAATAATTTATCCTATCTTTTCCAAAATGGTTTTGTTCTTTTGTCAAATCTTTCTGAACTCCTTGGCAATACCCCAAATGTTCAAAGTCTTTGTTAAAAATCTCTTGAGCTCCTTGGTACCCCCAAGTACTTCAAGTTTTTATCAAAATCTCTTGAGCTCCTTGGTACCCCCAAGTACTTCAAGTTTTTACCAAAATCTCTTGAGCTCCTTGGTAAATCCCCAAGTGCTTCAAGCCTTTTGTTGTCACTTTAAAGTTTTTCTTTTTGAAATTGGAATGTCGAGATTTCCCATAGCTTCAAGCTTTAGTTGCTCAGTATTGTCCATAACCGGGGACACGGCTAAGTACTTAGATTTTTATCTTCTGTAGAAGTTGTACACTTTACCCACATGACACAATCTCATCTTGTTGCCACCAGTGGCCGCTGGATAAGCACTCACCAAGATGGAGTACTGGCAGATTGAGAATGTGACGAAGTCTTTCCAGTGGGTCCTCCCATACACCATTGCTAGCTTGTCTTTAGGCACCAATGTAGGGTTCCTAGTTCCCTCATTTCCAGTTAACCTGAGGACAATGCATGGGTACTCCCAATGTAGTTGACTAAGCCAGAGCCATATTAGCATGTGGCTGTACACGAAAGCCACTGTTGGAGAAAGATGTTCAATCTCTAAGTCCCTGGGTGGTTTTCTTTAGGTGCACAACACAAAGAGATTTCCATCGACATGGTTCCTTTTGTTTCCACCTTGTCCAAAACTTGAGTATCCTTGTCCACCCAGGTGGTTCATTGAGTACTTGTTTTATTATATAAAACACAAGTCTTTAGATGATAGTGTCACTTGCCTTTTTAGTAGGGAATGTTGGTTCACTTCTTGATCTTGCTAATATCACACTCTTATAGCTTCACTAAAAATCAATCAAACAAACATAGATTCAACTAGCATTCCAAACCATAATCAAACAATACATCACACATAAAATCATAGAAACCAAGTCATGCATGCAAGCATGCAAAAGATAGTTTTATTTGCAAAGGTGGTTTCTACTAGGCTCTAAACATTGTAAGGCTCAAAGTGGTCATTTTATAAAGTGTCAAAACCATTTGCAAAAGGGTTTTATCTAAAAACCATTTTTAAATCAAATCATTATTTCATGTGGTGGAAAATGTTTTTAGCAAAGCAAAAATTTATATTGTTCATCAAACAAGTTGTTGCTTCACCAAACTTGGTGTTTAGGGTCAGTAGGTTTGAATCAAAACATTTTCCAATGGTTTTTCTCAAAAATCATTTTCATATCAAAATCAATATTTTTATTTGGGTAAAAATGGGCTAATTCAATTATTCAATCCTATTATTCACCAAATACATTTTTAAATCCATGAGTTGCTTCCTAGGGTCAGTAGGTTCACCACAAACCAATTTGCAAATATTTCAACCCCAAAATCATTTTGGAATAATTTTTATAACCTAAACAAGCATACAAATGTTTCTGCAAAAACAAACAATCTAATAGAAACCTTTTACTAAACAAATTTCATGGTTGGCTAGGGCTTGTTCCACTTATTCCATTGATATAAAGTTTGTAATTTTTGGACGTGTGGATCAAAAGTTACAAGGTTTACAAATTTGCAAATCAATCTGATTTCAAACTCTGTTTTAAAACAACTAGTGCCACGCGGCGTGTTCTCATTGGTACCGCTTCGGCCGGATTAGCAACATGAGGCGTTGGATCTAAAAAGATTGCGTGGTTCAGATCGCGTACCCCTTCTCCGTTAAGTGGTTCTATCGTGTCACTACGATCTGAATCGAACGACTCTTATCAACTTGCCAAGAACTGGCGGCGCTGCGCGGCGGCTAGCGGCGGCGACGCTTAGACGGTGGCGGTACTGGCGATGCAGGAAGCAAAGAGAGAAGGGAAGGTGCTTACAGTGATCGCGGTGACGCTCTGATGCTCAAGGTACGGTCAGCTCGTCAAGGGGCACTCTGGTTCCAGCGGGATTTCTCGCCGGAGTTGCGTTTGACGATGGCCATGCTCTGTCGTCGTCGGGGACGGTGCTACGGGTCACGAGGGAGCAAACGTAGTGCATGGTCAGACGCGCAAAGACATGGCGATGATGCGTGCGTGATTGAGAGGGCTCGGGGTGGTTGGTTCTTACCAGAAAAACTCGCCAGAGAGAGAAGCAGACGTGGCGGCGCTCAGTCGAGGTGGTTGCCGACGCTCTGGGTCACCATAGGAAGTGTGGCTGCGGTCAGTGGATGCGCAAAGTGATGGAGATCCAGTGAGCGTGAACTAGAGAGGAGGGGGCGGCGTGTACTCACCGGAATTGTTCGCGGAACTCACCGGAGCAGTGAGGGCGCGGGCTCGAATTGGGGCAGCCTAGAGGCAGAGGGAAATGGCTGTCTGGGGGAAATGATAGAGTGGAGGGAGGCGTTTAAGCACGCGTCATCACAGGGGGAGTTAAAGCCGCTATCAACGCAAATTGATCGCCGGCGTTACTGGCTGCAACGGCAGGGAGTAATCGGCGCGGGTTTGAAGATGATGAACAGGAGAGGTGGGGCCTTGCTGTCAGCGAGGGAGTGAGAGGGAAAGAGGGGCCACTAGTCAGTGTCTGTGCGGGTGGATCTTCTGGTGAAAACGTTTCGCGAGAGAGAGTGGGTTGGGCTTGCTGTTGGGTTGGCCGGCTGGGCTGTGTCCTTTACACATTTTTTTTTGTTCTGAAACTTTTCTCTTTTTCTGATTGAATTTCCTGATTGAATTTCAAACAAACAAATCAAACATTCAAAACAATCCAAACTTCCACCGCACTTTGCAATTGAATTTGGTTCTTTTTAACAACATAAACCAAAGTCCAAAGACCAAAAATAATATAATATTTTAATTCTTTTTAGGATCTGTTTAATAATTAAATATATAGTCCTTAGTTATTAATTCAAATAGGATTTGTTTTATTTAAAAACTCCATTTGAAATCTAAAAATAAAATCAAAACACTTCAGTAGGTTTTATTTGAGAATATAAAATACTTGGAAAACTTGTTTGAAATAATTTATCAAGTTTTGATATTTAATAAAAATGGAAAAAGAAACCTTTACTTTAATAAAATTGGTTTATTAATAAACTCTCATTACTTTATTTAAATAAACTTTTATTCTTTTAATCAAAGCAAAACATTTTATTTCAAAAGCTTGGCCAAGGTTTAATTTGGCTCTATAAAATAATCCTTATTTATATTTCTACCTTTTCATTTGAAAACTAAATCCTTTTTTTATAAGATTCAAAAATAGTAATTTCAAATATTTTTAGCTTTATTGTTTATTTATGTTTTTAAATCCCTTTAGGATTTTTTTTTGATCCAAAAAGGTTTTGAAAGTTTCCAATTGGATTCAAAAAGTTTCTTCTCACCCTGAAAATCAACAAAGTTTTATTTTATTCATTTATTTTTCACATTAGAAGATTTGGAAAATCTTGGGATGTGACAGTAGTTTAGGTATTATTTTATCCCTCTTCCTTGTCTTCTATATGTGTGTATGTTTTGATGATGATTATGGAAAAAACAAAGGCAAAAGGAACCAAGAGAGCATAGTATGGAGGAGCTGTAGGGACCAGACTTAGCCATTTGAGAGGGTGGAAAAGTGAATTTTCAAACTTCTAAAAATAAAGATCCAAGACCGTGGGGTTTTAGCCCTCGACGAGACGAATCCATCAATCCCAAGAACACACAAAACAAAGTTCGTATGAAGAAATGGCGACAAAAATATGGAAGTATACATAAGGATTGACGACCAACTATATAGCTGTAGCCAAAATTTTGGCCGTATAGCACCGGCCGTATAGTTGCCAAAAAGGTCGGAAACGACGGGATTTCACCCTAGAAATTCTCCATAATGTTCCCCAAGTCATATGATGGTATTTTGGGTACCCTAGGGCACCCCCAAGGCCTAGATAAAGGAAGGAGGACTCAAAGAAGCCAAGAGGAAGCCACAACCAACCATATACAAGATCTAGATCTCATCTACCACCTCCACGGCGGCGCCCTACCTCCGTGCCACCTCCATAGCCTCTGAAGCTCCACCAAGATCAAGATCTTCATCAACACCATCATGCCATTCAAGAAAGAAGAGGAGGAGAAGGAGCACTCCATCACAACTCTGACACCACCATCACCGTGCCGTCATCACCATATCCATCGCCGCTACTCCTTCATCCTTCCCCATCATGGTCTCCGTGATCGATTGTAACTTGGCTTGAACCCCTTTTATTAATGTTATGATTATTTGAGTAATGGAAGTGTGGTGTGTACTGATGACCCACAAGTATAGGGGATCGCAACAGTCTTCGAGGGTAGTATAACCCAATTTATTGATTCGACACAAGGGGATCCAAAGAATACTTATAAGCCTTAACAACTGAGTTGTCAATTCAACTGCACCTGGAAATAGTTCTTGCTCATAGTAGTTTATCAGTAGCAATAGTTTTGTAATAGAAATAGCAAAGTAATAGCAGCAGTAAAAGCAAGGCAATAGTAACAATAGTAACAAACAGTAGGATTGGCGTGCGGTAGGCATAGTGATGGATGGACGGGCGTTGCATGGACAAGTCTATTCATGTAACTTCAAGATCTAGGGAATTTGCAGATAAATAAGATAAAGCATCCAAATACTAAACAATCCTAGGCATGTATCCCATATATAGTCATACGTGCTCGCAATGAGAACTTGTACAACATCTTTTGTCATGCCAGCCCATTGCAGCGGGGCCTCAAGGGAATCTACTAGAATTAAAGAACTCCTTTTAATAGAGCACCGGAGCAAAGCATTAACACTCCATGAACACATGTGATCCTCACATCACAGCCATCCCCTCGGGTTGTCCCAATTTCTGTCACTCTGGGGCCTTTGGACCCGGACAATGATATGTGTACACAACTTGCAGATAAGATCACAAACAATACTATCATAATGATTCAATAATAAGTTCATATCTGAGATCATGGCACTCGGGCCCTAGTGACAAGCATTAAGCACAACAAGTTGCAACAAAGTCAAATAGCACGAATAGAGATACAAGGCACCATGCCCTAACAATCTTATTCGATTACATGATAGAACTCATCCAATCCCTACCATCACCATAGCCTACAGCGGGGGATTACTCACTCATGGATGGGGGAAATATGGATGGTTGATGGAGAGGTGTTGATAATGATGATGGTGATGATCTCCTCCAATGTCCTGTCCCGGCAGGGTGCCAGAATGGAGTTTCTGATTCCGAATCGCGGTATCTGGTGGTAGCGGTGCAGAGGATCTCTCCTATGGAAAATATCGAACCCCCCTAAGTTTTTAGGGAAGAGGCAACTTATAGGCGAAGAGGGAGGCCGAGGGGGTGCCCGAGGCGGCCACACCCCTCACAGGGGGTACCCGAGGCATATTTTCTGGGATTTTTCCTGAGAGTTGATTTTCTGCACAAAAACTAGACACCAATGTAATTCTGCTGAAGACAACATCAGTCTGTGTTAGTTGTATACAAATCACGCAACTTAGAGGATAAACAATAGCAAAAGTGTTTGGGAAAGTAGATACATTTTGGAAGAATCAACTCCCCCCAAGTTAGCTTATTGCTTGTCCTCAAGCAATTTGGTTGAAAACTGAGTGCGATAAAAGAAACTTTCACAAACACATTTGCTTCATATGATGTAAATATTTTTAGCACAGGACTAGATGCTAAGACAATTCATAATAAGGAGTATGCAACTAAGTCTACTCAATAGCCATTGCAAGATATGAAGTGATTCCAACACAATAATAATAAGTAGCATGAAACATAAACATAAGAAACATTGTAATGCTCATAAGAAGGTATGATAAAGTGATATCTCGCTTGCCTTTGATTGTGAAGAAAAACATAAATGCTAAGGCACCTCTGAAGTTCAAGTCAAGACTAGAAGTAAAGATATCAAAGATATAAGCATCAAATTTTTTACATAATTAACCAAGTTTTGAGACAAGCACATTACACTAAGAATGACAACTATGCTCTCAAGAAGGTGCTCAAAGAATAAGTGGAGACTCAACAAGGAGGTGAAAAGGTTTTGAAAAGTTTGAAAGACTTCCAAATGATGAAAGTAAGGTACTCATTAGCTTTGAGCTCTCATTGCCCCTATCATAAGCATATTTAAGTGATTAAGGTTAAAGTGAGGTCAACTATTAGTTATATGCTTGACAGACCATAAGTTGGGGATCTCATGTCCCTTGAGTACGCGGTTCGCTCCTCATGCTACTCAACTTTAGTTTCTTGAAAGTTTTTGTCATAGAGAACCGCCAACGGGGTACCCCTTGCACATGACACAAGAGCTTTCCCATATCACAATGACAAGGCGAGCAGACAATGAGCATCTCAACAATCTTCTTATTTACCATGGTAATATGGTGCTTTTTTCTCTCTTTCCTCTTTTCTCATCTTTTTTTCAATTTCTAAATCTCATATCTCTTTTTTATAAGAAGAATGCGTCATAGATTTCTCACTATGGTGATGCTGCAAGTTTCCACCATGATTAGGCATGGCTTAAGCTATCGGCCCAGGCATTTCTCTAATACAATATACATAACTCCATGGACTTACAAGCTCCCCTTTTATTTCACACTGACGACATCCGTAAATAAAAGAGCATGATATCAACGGGGTATATATTTACAAGTGTTGAAAGCGTTCCCCAGGATAGCACGGTTCTGCTAATTCCCAGCCTATAATTTGCAAGCATATATCTCTCAAGGACATTCACAATGGTTCAGGTTTATTAAGTGCAGGAAATAAAGTGTGCCATCAAGTTCTTCAGAGCTTTACTAACTAACTTTCTCAAAACAAGCAAACATTTTATTTGGAAGAAAACAAGGCATAATAAATATGCACGGAATAGAAAATTATGCAAATCGGTAGATATGGTGGTCACTTTTTGACAATTGGTTTTGGGAGTTGGAAACACGAGTAGAGCTCATAATCAGTGCAAGTGAAGGCTAGCAATAGAGAGAGAGCGACAAACAAGAGAGCAATAACTATCATAATCATGCTTGCAACAAAACAGTATTAATTATGGCATAGCAGTGATACAAGAACTCTGAGGCAAAATAGATCATCGAGGATTACTAACTTTTGTTCAGTCATATGCATGCGTTAGCATGTGCCAAGTCGATTCAAATGAAGAATTCAAAGGAGGATACCACAATGTCATACCAAGTTATGAATAGAACAATGCAAGCAAACATTCATATGACATGCTACAAACTATTAGCAAGCTGGAGCTAATCATAAGAGAGCAAGAACTACTAAGTGTAAGGTTCCCAACCTTTAAATAAGGTAGAGATCCCTGTGTTTACAATGCTAGTCCCTGGATCAATAGCTAGCATCCACAGTTAAGATGTAATATCAAGAAACAAAGGTCATAAAACAACTTTATAACCAGGAATAAAATAATTTATTACATCTTACATAGCTCATTTGGCTATCTCATTACAATGCAGCAGAATATAACATTAGCATGGGGTCCTTCATCTTCAAAGTGCCACAGGCAGACATGTTGGTTGTAGACTTGTAATCCTAATAAATAAACTTCACTAATATCAAACAAACCTGCAACATAACAAGTTACAGCCACAAGGGTCAATACATTTGAATTGTATTGGCAAGTGATACTATGGTAGTATAGTGGACTCTATCATCTATATGCATTTGGCTAAGTGGAGCTTAGGCTTTCTTTGATCAAAATAGATTTTCCTTATCATTTGAAAACACTAAATTTTTGTTTGTCAAAAATCACCCAAGGCATCTCCCAATAGAAATTGGTGATCCTTCAACCCTTGTTCAACCACAAGTTTTTAACTTAGAAATTGGGATGATGAGATTCTTGATAGCTTCCATGTCTTGATGCTCAAATTGTCCTTTGCTAGGGACATGGCTAAGTACTTAGATTTTACACTCTACAGAGGTGGTGCACTTTCCCCACAAGACTTGGTTTCACCAAGACAAGATCTTTCAGAAGCCTTCCCTTGGACCAGAATGGACGCGTTTCAACCTATCAAACCCCTACCACCAACTGTCCATTTGGCTAAGTTATTGCAACCTATATGATTCAGGCAGAGCCCATAATGCCAAGTGGCTGCACTTGAAGCTTCTCAACATTTGACATCTCAAATCTCTTTGTTCCTAGGTGGCCATCCACAAGTGAGACAGCAAGTTTTCCCCAGCATGCTGGACTTGGTGATGCCCAAGTTTTCCCCAGCATACTGGACTTGCATGACCACTCAACACAAACCATTCCTTCCATTCCACCCAGGTGATTCATTCACTTAGGTGTTTTATTAAACAAAACACAAGTCCTTGACTTGGAAATATTCCATAGTATGAATATATATTCCACCCTTGTTTTCTACTAGCTAAGCTAAGCATGATAGTAGTAGGAATCTTAACTTAGGAAATTTCTACTAAGGTTTCATCTACTAGGATTTCCCATGGCATAGTTTATACTTAGCAAAAATTCCATGCAAGTCCTACTTAGAAATATCACTAATGCATAGTGAAAATAATAGGACAAAGTATGAAGCATCACTTGCCTTGTTGGTAGAGAATATAAGTTCACTTCTTGTCCCTGCAATACTCACACTCTTCAAATCACTACAATTCAATCAAGCAAGGCACAAATTGAAACTACCATTCAAGCAAACATCATATAAAATAATAAAAACAAAGCAATGCATGCAATCATGCCAAAGATTGTTTTATTTGGAGAAATGGTTTCTAATAGGTTATAAACATTTGAAAACACCTAATGGTCATTTTATAAAGTGGAAAAACCATTTGCAAAAGATTTTACCTCATAAACCATTTTTAAACCAAAGCATTATTTTATGTGGTGGAGAAATGTTTTTAATAAGGCAATAATCTATAGGGTTCAAAAAATAAGTTTTCAAATCATAAAACTTGGTGTTTGGGGTCAGAGAGTTTAAATCAAAATATTTCCCAAAAGGTTTTCTTCCAAAATCATTTTTAAACACAATCAACATTTTTAATTGGCTAGAAATGCTTTTATTCAAAGATTTTACCTTTGCTTCACCAAATACATCTTTGAATCCACCAATTGATTTCTAGGGTCAGTAGGTTAAAAACAAACCATTTGCCAAAGATTTTATCCCCAAAATCATTTTAGAACAAATTTTATATTCTAAACATGCCTACACAAGTTTCTGCAAAAACAAACATTTTACCAGAAGCTTTTTACTAAACAAAGTGCATAGTTGGATAGACCTTGTCTTGCTGATTCCATTGATATAAAATTTGGAAAATTTGGACGTGTGGTTTGAAAGTTATGAATTTTACAAAATTGATTCACAAATAGATCAAATCTTGTTTTTAAAACAGACTCTATGACACGCGGCGCGTTTTTATTCGTCGGTAGCGCTTCGTGCGGATCGATCGCTGGCAGCCGTTGGATTTAAGTAGGATCACACGGCTCAGAAGCAAGCGTACCCTTTCAGTTAAGTTTCTATCGCACACGTCGGATCCAGATCGAACGGTACACATGAGCTAGTCAAAGATGGGCGGCGCTGGCGGCGGCAGATGTTGGCGGAGCGGTCAGACGGTGGCGGAGCTGGCGATGCAGGAAGCGAGAAGGGAAGAGGGATGGCTCAACGTGATTGCGGTGACGTGGGGAAGCTCGACGTGCTGGTTGTAGATGAAGGGGCGCACGAGGATGACCTTAATCGCTTACCGGAGTTAAGCTGTGCCTCGGGCTCGTTCAGATGTCGACGGGGGCGAAGATTTAGGGCACGCTGAGACGAATGGGAGGCACCGTTAGGTTCATACGAGAGTGACAAACATGAGAGCATCCAAGAGAGGGAAAGGGGCGGTCTATTCTTACAAGGAGGACTCGCCGGAGGAAATGGCAGGCGGCGGTGATGTTTGGTGTCGTCGTTGCCGACGCTGGGGTGCTCGCGCGGATGAACGAGAGGTACAGTGAGGTGCGCCAGAGGCTGGGGAAGGTGCTCGTGTGCTCCAGGCGAGGTAGCTGGGCTCGGAATTACATGGAGCTTGCCGGAGGCAGTGAGGTTCATGCGGGGAATCAAGGCAGCCTGATGGCTCCAGGGAAACGAGAACTGAGGGGAAAGATATAGTGGGCGATGGCGTTTAAGATGGCATGTACGTTGGCGAGGATTGATCAGCATTTACTCGAGAATTTATGCGGAGGATTCAGCGGCAGAAACGGCCGGGGAAGGGTGTGGTCGTCGCGGGGGTGAGGAAGATGATGATGTGGCGTGGGGTTGCTTGGCAGCGAGAGAGAGTGTGGGGGTGGGGTCCACGCGTCGGCGACTGAGCGGGTGAGTTCTCTGGTTCGAAACGTTTTCTGCAGGAGAAGAGAGGGAGTGGGCTGCTGCTGGGTCAGTTGGGTCGGCTGGGCTGGGTCGACTTTGTCCATTTTTTTATTCTGAATGATTTTCTCTTTTTTCATTTCTAATTTCTGTTTTGATTTTGCTTAATTAATTCAAACATCAATTTGAATTCAAACCTCAACCAAAATCTGTGTAGGTTTAAATACTGATTAGTAATATAATTTGAAGTCAATTTTGGAATAAAACTTTATTCCTTTTGGGGTCTTTTAATTATTCAAAAAGCCCTTGTTTTAAATCAAATAAGATTTAGTAATAATTTCAAACACCATTTAAATTTCCAAAACCTTCCAAATCTTTTCAGTAGGTTCTTATTTGTTTAATTAGGTGTTAAATAATTCATCTTGAATTATTTGAAAAAGTTTTTAATCATTTAAAATTGGATTTGTCTTTATCTCAAAAGGAATTGGTTTATGCCATTTTATTTTATTTTGGAAATTCTTTATCCAATATTTTTATTTGGATTTGGATTATAACTTATTCCACTTGTTTATGGATCTGGCCAATATTTGATTTGGTCTTCAAATATTCCTTATTTAATATTTCTTTCTTCATCTTATAAAATCCATATCTTTTTATTTAGAGGTCCAAACTTGGTGATTCCAATTTGTGAAATCTTATTTAATTCTTGTTTATCCTTTTAAATCCCTTTAGGATCATTTGCTCATCATTTGGTATGGTTTTCTGGATAAGTGTTTTATTAGCTTTGGAATTTACTTTTCCTTATCTTATTAAATTCATAAGATTTTATCCATGGCTCCAAATTAAGTGAAACCAATTTCTATGGTCTTATAATATTTCTATTTGTCTTTCTTGATCTTTTGTAAATGTTTGTTGACAAATTTTTATATGGATCAAATCCATAGGCTTGGAGATAACTTGGAAATGATTTTTATTCCCTTAGGGTTTAGGGTTTGGATTTATTTTCCAAGTGTTTAAATTTCCAGATACATTCATTGAGGAATGCATTTCTCTTGATTTGGATTTTTTTTGGATTCAAACTTTTACCAAAGTTTGTTCAAGATGGGATTTTAAGTTTCCATGTAGAAACAAAAGTTTCTTTTCACCCTAAAATTCAACAATAATTTATTTTGTTTATTTATTTTTCACATTACAAGATTTGGAAAATCTTGGGATGTGACAGGCTACCACCCTTAAAATAAATCTCGTCCCGAGATTTGGGGAGGCTAGGGTTACAAGTTGGCTCAAAACAACTAGGGTACTACCACCCTTAAAAATTTTCCAACTAGATTACATCTTGGTTTTCTTGGGATCTTGGGGAAACTTCTCTGGGAAACATCTGCATAGTGTCCTTTGTTTCCACACTTGAAACATGTGACAAGGCTGAGATCCTTCATAGGCTTCATCTTATGCTTCATCTTTTCTGGACAGTTGCTTGCATAATGTCCTTGGTTACCACAGTTGTAACATGTGATAAGATTGAGTTCTTCACGTATCTTCTGTGGACAAGTTGACACATAATGGCCTAGCTCTTTGCAGCTGTTGCACCACACTTGGCTAATCTCCTTATACTTTTTCTTCTTGGGTTTCTCCAAAGCTAAGAGTGCTTCTAGTTCATGTTCTTCATATGTTATCTTAAAGGTAGGAACAGTTCCTGGTCTCCTTGACCTTTTCTTTGGATAATACATATGTCTCCTCTTTGGTACTTTAAATTGAGTCATATTGCATGGAGGTGCAAGCTGAGATTTTCCTTTGTCTTCATCCTTCTTGGTAGACTTTGCTCTCTCATGGTAATATGCAATCAGTTGTTTCACTCCACCTTGTTTCCTTTGTTGAACTATGGAATAGATGGGGCATTGGATAGGGACATGATTATTTCCTTCACATAGGAAACAAGTAGCTTGAGATGTGGGGCATTGGTTGGTTGGATGTTTCTCTTCATAGTTTGGGCATTGATCTTCATGTTCCTTGGAAGTGTGATCCTTATCTCCACAAATAATGCAAGCTTGGGTTCCTTCTAGAATATCATCATTGTCATCCTTGTTGTCATAAGCTCCTTGGGAAGAGCTGTCTCCCATGTTGATCATTTGATTTGTCACCTTATGCAACAATTGGGTTTGGGTTTCCAAAAACCTTTGCATGGTTGGATCTACCTCACTGGTGTTGGCTAAAAATTGAGCTGTCACTTGGTTCAACTGGGTTTGGGTTATTATGAGTTCTCTCATGTTGACCTCTTGGTTGTTGGTGTTGTCACCATCCTTGATGTTGGAGTTTCCTGGAGTAGTCATGTGTTTGGGTTGGGTTGGTATTAGAATAGGCAAGATATTTCTAAGGAAATAATTCTAATCACACACATCATAATTCACACAGTCAATGTGCAAGCAATCACAAACAAACATTTCACTCAAACAACAAGGTTCAAGCACATTTTTAGGCAACAAAATATTTTGTTACACCACATAAGTTGGTGTGTTTGATCTATACTTAATATGGTGGTCCATCTATATGGTTCACTTGAGATCATTCCTTCTTTCTTAGTTGATTCTTCTTGAATGAGATCATGGTTTCCTTGGGAAAAATCTTGGTCACAAAAACTTCAAAGGTGATGATGATTCCCATGTTGTGCTTCTTTAGTCTTCAAGTCTTGAGCAACTTTTATTGCCTCACTTGTAGTCCTTAGTGATATCCAAGGTTGAAGTCCTTGTTGATAATAGGGTTGAAATCACTTGAAGATGTTGAAGTCATTAGAGTTGATGAAGTCCTTTGCTCATGGTGAAGTCTTTGGCCATGGGGTAGGCTTTGTCCATCAAGTTTAAAAATAGAAGAGGTGTAGAATCAAAACCAAAATGGTTGAGGAAAGAGCTTACAAGATTGTTTGTAAATAAGTTTTGGAACAAATACAACTCCTATTTTTTTCTAAGGGGTTTTGTCCAATCCTAGGGTTACAAATCCTACAGGCAACACAATGCTCTGATACCATCTGTAAGGTTCCCAACCTTTAAATAAGGTAGAGATCCCTGTGTTTACAATGCTAGTCCCTGGATCAATAGCTAGCAACCACAGTTAAGATGTAATATCAAGAAACAAAGGTCATAATACAACTTTATAACCAGGAATAAAATAATTTATTACATCTTACATAGCTCATTTGGCTATCTCATTACAATGCAGCAGAATATAACATTAGCATGGGGTCCTTCATCTTCAAAGTGCCACAGGCAGACATGTTGGTTGTAGACTTATAATCCTAATCAATAAACTTCACTAATATCAGACAAACCTGAAACATAACAAGTTACAGCCACAAGGTTCAATACATTTGAATTGTATTGGCAAGTGATACTATGGTAGTATAGTGGATTCTATCATCTATATGCATTTGGCTAAGTGGAGCTTAGGCTTGCTTTGCTCAAAATAGATTTTCCTTATCATTTGAAATCACTAAATTTTTGTTTGTCAAAAATCACCCAAGGCATCTCCCAATAGAAATTGGTGATCCTTCAACCCTTGTTCAACCACAAGTTTTTAACTTAGAAATTGGGATGATGAGATTCTTGATAGCTTCCATGTCTTGATGCTCAAATTGTCCTTTGCTAGGGACATGGCTAAGTACTTAGATTTTACACTCTGCAGAGGTGGTGCACGTTCCCCACAAGACTTGGTTTCACCAAGACAAGATCTTTCAGAAGCCTTCCCTTAGACCAGAATGGACGCGTTCCAACCTATCTAACCCCTACCACCAACTGTCCATTTGGCTAAGTTATTGCAACCTATATGATCCAGGCAGAGCCCATAATGCCAAGTGGCTGCACTTGAAGCTTCTCAACATTTGACATCTCAAATCTCTTTGTTCCTGGGTGGCCATCCACAAGTGAGACACCAAGTTTTCCCCAGCATGCTGGACTTGGTGATGCCCAAGTTTTCCCCAACATACTGGACTTGCATGACCACTCAACACAAACCATTACTTCCATTCCACCCAGGTGATTCATTCACTTAGTTGTTTTATTAAACAAAACACAAGTCCTTGACTTGGAAATATTCCATAGTATGAATATATATTTCACCCTTGTTTTATACTAGCTAAGCTAAGCATGATAGTAGTAGGAATCTTAACTTAGGAAATTTCTACTAAGGTTTCGTCTACTAGGATTTCCCATGGCATAGTTTATACTTAGCAAAAATTCCATGCAAGTCCTACTTAGAAATATCACTAATCCATAGTGAAAATAATAGGACAAAGTATGAAGCATCACTTGCCTTGTTGGTAGAGAATATAAGTTCACTTCTTGTCCTTGCAATACTCACACTCTTCAAATCACTACAATTCAATCAAGCAAGGCACAAATTCAAACTACCATTCAAGCAAACATCACATAAAATAATAAAAACAAAGCAATGCATGCAAGCATGCCAAAGATTGTTTTATTTGGATAAATGGTTTCTAATAGGTTATAAACATTTTGAAACACCTAATGGTCATTTTATAAAGTTGCAAAACCATTTGCAAAAGATTTTACCTCATAAACCATTTTTAAACCAAAACATTATTTTATGTGGTGGAGAAATGTTTTTAATAAGGCAATAATCTATAGGGTTCACAAAATAAGTTTTCAAATCATAAAACTTGGTGTTTGGGGTCAGAGAGTTTAAATCAAAATATTTCCCAAAAGGTTTTCTTCCAAAATCATTTATAAACACAATCAACATTTTTAATTGGCTAGAAATGCTTTTATTCAAAGATTTTACCTTTGCTTCACCAAATACATTTTTGAATCCACCAATTGATTTCTAGGGTCAGTAGGTTCAAAACAAACCATTTTCCAAAGATTTTATCCCCAAAATCATTTTAGAACAAATTTTATATTCTAAACATGCCTACACAAGTTTCTGCAAAAACAAACATTTTACCAGAAGCTTTTTACTAAACAAAGTGCATGGTTGGATAGACCTTGTCTTGCTGATTCCATTGATATAAAATTTGGAAAATTTGGACGTGTGGTTTGAAAGTTATGAATTTTACAAAATTGATTCACAAATAGATCAAATCTTGTTTTTAAAACAGACTCTGTGACACGCGGCGTGTTTTTATTCCTCGGTAGCGCTTCGTGTGGATCGATCGCTGGCAGCCGTTGGATTTAAGTGGGATCACACGGCTCAGAAGCAAGTGTACCCTTTCAGTTAAGTTTCTATCGCACACGTCGGATCCAGATCGAACGATACACATGAGCTAGTCAAAGATGGGCGGCGCTGGCGGCGGCAGATGTTGGCGGAGCAGTCAGACAGTGGCGGAGCTGGCAATGCAGGAAGCGAGAAGGGAAGAGGGATGGCTCACCGTGATCGCGGTGACGTGGGGAAGCTCGACGTGCTGGTTGTAGACGAAGGGGCGCACGAGGATGACCTTAATCGCCATCGAGTAAGGCTGCCTCGTGCTCGCTCGTTCAGATGTCGACGGGGGCGAAGATTTACGGCACGCTGAGACGAATGGGAGGCACCGTTAGGTTCATACGAGAGTGACGAACATGAGAGCATCCAAGAGAGGGAAAGGGGCGGTCTATTCTTACAAGGAGGACTCGCCGGAGGAAATGGCAGGCGGCGGTGATGTTTGGTGTCGTCGTTGCCGATGCTGGGGTGCTCGCGCGGATGAACGGGAGGTACAGTGAGGTGCGCCAGAGGTTGGGGAAGGTGCTCGTGTTCTCTAGGGGGCAGAGGAGTAGCTGGGCTCGCCGGAATTGCTATTGGAGCTTGCCGGAGGCAGTGAGGTTCATGCGGGGAATCAAGGCAGCCTGGTGGCTCCGGGGAAACGAGGACTGAGGGGAAAGATAGAGTGGGCGATGGAGTTTAAGATGGCATGGACGTTGGCTAGGATTGATCAGCATTTACTCGAGAATTTACGCGGAGGATTCAGCGGCACAAACTGCCGGGGAAAGCTGTGGTCGTTGCGGGGGTGAGGAAGATGATGATGTGGCGTGGGGTCGCTTGGCAGGGAGAGAGAGTGTGTGGGGGTGGGGTCCACGCGTCGGCGACTGAGCGGGTGAGTTCTCTGGTTCGAAATGTTTTCTACGGGAGAAGAGAGGGAGTGGGCTGCTGCTGGGTCAGGTGGGCCGGCTGGGCTGGGTCGACTTTATCCATTTTTTTATTCTGAATGATTTTCTCTTTTTTCATTTCTAATTTATGTTTTGATTTTGCTTAATTAATTCAAACATCAATTTGAATTCAAACCTCAACCAAAATCTGTGTAGGTTTAAATACTGATTAGTAATATAATCTGAAGTCAATTTTGGAATAAAACTTTATTCCTTTGGGGGTCTTTTAATTATTCAAAAATCCCTTGTTTTAAATCAAATAAGATTTACTAATAATTTCAAACACCATTTAAATTTCCAAAACATTCCAAATCTTTTCAGTAGGTTTTTATTTGTTTAATTGGGTGTCAAATAATTCATCTTGAATTATTTGAAAAACGTTTTTAATCATTTAAAATTGGATTTGTCTTTATCTGAAAAGGATTTGGTTTATGCCATTTTATTTTATTTTGGAAATTCTTTATCCAATATTTTTATTTGGATTTGGATTATAACTTATTCCACTTGTTTATGGATTTGGCCAAGATTTGATTTGGTCTTCAAATATTCCTTATTTAATATTTCTTTCTTCATCTTATAAAATCCATATCTTTTTATTTAGAGGTCAAAACTTGGTGATTCCAATTTGTGAAATCTTATTTAATTCTTGTTTATCCTTTTAAATCCCTTTAGGATCATTTGCTCATCATTCGGTATGGTTTTCTGGATAAGTGTTTTATTAGCTTTGGAATTTACTTTTCCTTATCTTATTAAATTGATAAGATTTTATCCATGGCTCCAAATTAAGTGAAACCAATTTCTATGGTCTTATAATATTTCTATTTGTCTTTCTTGATATTTTGTAAATGTTTGTTGACAAATTTTTATATATATCAAATCCATAGGCTTGGAGATAACTTGGAAATGATTTTTATTCCCTTAGGGTTTAGGGTTTGGATTTATTTTCCAAGTGTTCAAATTTCCAGATACATTCATTGAGGAATGCATTTCTCTTGATTTGGATTTTTGTTGGATTCAAACTTTTACCAAAGTTTGTTCAAGATGGTATTTTAAGTTTCCATTTAGAAACAAAAGTTTCTTTTCACCCTAAAATTCAACAATAATTTATTTTGTTTATTTATTTTTCACATTACAAGATTTGGAAAATCTTGGGATGTGACACTAAGCATCCATAAATAACATACACCTTACACGAACATACTAAGTATGCTCACAATGATGAATATATGTACAAAAATGAAAACAAATAGGGTTCGTTACCAGCCTCTTACCACACCTCGAGTTTTCGAATCAACATCATTTCCTTTCACTTGTGTGGCTTTAATAATAACATGAAAACCAAACTTCACTAAGGATCTCTAAACCCTGCAACAATCTTCACAAAACCAAAGAAGAACAACAAATATTTTTGGTGTTTTCGATTTTTAAAGCAAGCACACAAAGCAAAAACAAACAATGCAAAATCTTTTTCGATTTTTCTTAAAGCAAACCAAATCCAGAATAAGGAAAAGAAAACCAAAGCTAAAAGGCAAAGAAACAAACAAAGAGAAACAACGAAAATATTTTTGGTCTTTTTGTGTTTTCGGAATTAGAAACAAGAACTAAAAAGAAAGAAAAAATTGATATAGAAAGAACTGACGAAACATGAACAATAGACATATCATCATCTTCAGGTATCTCAAGCACAACAAAATCAGTTAAAACCAAGCAATTATGAGCCACTTGAACATGAACATCCTCACATATACCAACAGGAATACTAGTGTTGGCGATATGCTATATGGGTATCCTCATAGCATGTCTCCTATCCGGATAACCCGGGTGGCCCACAATTGGTAGCATGGCCCATGGCCTGCTGGGCGGCCTAGTTAGATGGATCCAGAAGGGAGGCCCATGCCGGATAAAGGAAGGCTATGGAGGAGTCAGTAATGGATCCAGAAGGGAGGCCCATGTGATGATTTTTCTATACTCAACAAGACAAGTGCACAGTTCTGATTCATAAACAAGCTCAAAACTTGCCAAGCAACTTTTATTTGAACATTAAAACATTTCCCAAATTTTTGTTATACACAAAATAGGCCTACACATGTTTCTGTAAAAATAACCATTTTAACAGAAACAAAACATTAAACACATTGCATATATGTAAAGGGTTTTCTCTCCTGATTCCACTGATATAAAATTTGTCAAATTTGGACGTGGGAATCAAAAGTTATGAATTAAACAAATTTAAACATCTAATAGATCTAAATTCAGATTTTAAATCAAACTAACAGACACGCGGCGTGTCAATATTGGTTGGTATCGGTTCGAGCAGATCACGCTTGCGAGCGGCAATATCTAAGTGACGATGCACGGCTCAGATTAAAACATATCGCTTCGCCCTCTAATCTAATCCTAGCCTCTAGACCTGGATCCAACGATCCTTGATGCTTTGACCACAGATGGGCGGCGCAATGACTGCTGGCGGCGGCGACGGCTCTGCCGGTGATGGATTGGCGTTTATAGCGAGGGCTGGGGTCAGCGGTGTTGCTTACCGACGTGGCAAAGTCGCGAGGAAGATCGAGGTGTTGCTGGCGTGGGCAGGGGCGTGTTGATGTGGTCGTAGGAGCTCGTCGGAGTTGAGCGTAGCGTCGGGTGCTCGGTGACGATGACGTTGGCGACGCTCTGGATCACCCTAGCATGAACCAGTGGTATCAGGAGGTGCGCAAGACTACGGCGAATACTACTGGATGAAGGAGAAGTCGAGGGGCGGTTGGACTTTACCTCAATCGCTCGTCGGAGTCGAGCAACAGTTCTGTTGTTTGCGGGCACGAACGGTGATGGCACCTGGGTCATGAGAAAGCAAATAAAAGGCATCAGTGAACGCGCAAGGACACGCTGGTCACGCTGGTTTAAACCAGAGACAGGGGGGCGGTCGGATCTCACCGTGATGGCTCATCGGAGATCATCGGTGCTGCGGCGGTGTGGGCAAAACTACGGGCAGTCTGGTGGCGTGGAGAGGAAATTGAGTGAGGGGAAATGAGTAGCGAGGAGAGGGGGTATTATAGCTGGAGCGGGGGCGGAAATCGCTCGCAGAATCAATGTAATTAAGTGCGGCATCAGTGCGGGGAAACGGTAGCGGCGAGGTGGTTGTCGGCGTTGATTGAGGACGACACTGACGGGTCACGGTGGGGTCTGGTTGTCAGCGGGAGTAAAGGAGTGGGAATGGGTCCGGGCGGTCAGCGACTGAATGGGTGCGGCTGCGGGTGAGAGAGAGAGAAGGGGGAACCCGGGTGGGCTTAGTGGGCTGGTTTCGCTGTTGGGCTAGAATAGTGGCGCCGACCCTTTTTCTTTTCTTTACTCCTTTTCTATTTCAGTTTTGATTTTCTGGAACCCTTTTCAAACAAATTCAAATGCCATTTGAATTCAAATTTGTTCTGGATTTTTGTAGAGTGTAACAATCATATTTCTGGGTATAAAAACATGTGGTCTCTCTGTATTAGCTTGGTATTATTGATCAAACAAAAATAAACAGTGACATGGCACTTGATTTGATCAAGTTTTGTAAATGGTTTTAAATTCACATTTGTTTTGCAAATTTTTGGTTTAAGCATTAGCAAGCAAGAAAAACATTCTGAGAGCAACAAGGTTTGGTTTTGAAACAAATAATCTCCATTTGAGAGTGGTATTTGATTAATGCTTGATCACATAAAATATTAGCACTTAGTGCTTTGTTTTCTTGAAATGGGTTTGATATTTTGATCCCTAAATGATATGCATGCCTGAATGATATGCAATCTTGAAAACATGATTTTAGGGATGTTACAAATCTAACCCCCTTAAGGTGAATCTCGCCCTCGATATTCGGGTTGACTAGCAAATAGGTGAGGGTGGTCTTTCCGAAGATCATCTTCTCTTTCCCATGTTGCTTCTTCTTCGGTATGATGGTTCCATTGAACTTTGCAGAATTTGATAGTCTTAGTCCGAGTAACTCTTTCTGCAGTATCAATAATCTTGATAGGTTTCTCCTCATAAGTGATGTCACTTTTTAATTGAACCTCTTCCAAAGGTATAATATCCTTCAAAGAAGTCTCTTCCATTTCTGGATGGCATTTCTTAAGCTGACTCACATGAAACACATTATGAACAGCTGACAAAGACTCTGGCAATTCAATCTCATAACCTACTTCTCCTTTACGACTTAGAATTTGAATGGTCCAACATATCTTGGGGCCAACTTTCCTTTAACTCCAAACCTTTTCACTCCACTAAGTGGTGACCCTCTAAGGTAAGCTCGATCACCTACTTCATAGATGACTTCTCTACGTTAGGATCTGTGTAGCTCTTCTGTCGGGATTGTGCTATCTTCAATCTGTCCTTAACCAGCTTGACTTTCTCTTCAGCATCTTTGATTAGTTATGGTGTGAACAAACTTCTTTCTCCCACATGATTCCATAGCAATGGGGTGGTACACTTTCTCCCATAGAGAAACTCAAATGGTGCCATCTCAATACTGGCTTGATAGCTGTTATTGTAAGAAAATTCTACGTAAGGCAGACTTTCATCCCAACTGGCTCCATAGTCTAGATCACATGCTCTCAACATATCTTCAAGAATCTGATTAGTCCTTTCTGTCTGTCCATCAGTTTGAGGATGAAACGCAGTGCTGAATTCCAATCTTGTTCCCAATGACTCATGTAGCTGCCTCCAAAAATGAGAAGTGAATTGAGTTCCCCTATCAGACACAATACTCCTGGGTACTCCATGTAGACATATAATTCTGTTCATATAGATCTTGGCTAACTTAGCACTTGTATAAGTTGTCTTCACGGGTATGAAATGAGCCACTTTAGTTAGGTGATCCACTACTACCCAAATAGAATCATATCCTGACCTGGTCCTTGGTAATCCGGTAATGAAATCCATACCAATATTGTCCCACTTCCAATCAGGAATAGGTAGTGGTTGTAACAATCCTGCTGGTTTCTGATGTTGCGCTTTCACTCTACTACATACATCACACAAAGCAATATGTTCGGTGATGTCCTTCTTGAGATTATTCCACCAAAATCTTTCCTTCATATCCATGTACATTTTGGTGTTACCCGGATGGATGGAATATGGTGAGTTGTGTGCTTCTTGTAAAATCAGTTTCCGTAGCTCCGGATCTTGCGGAACACAGATACGTTTTCCATGCCATAAAGTACCCTGTTCATCCTCATGGAATCCTTTGGCTTTTCCCTTGCCAATCTTTTCCTCAATCTCTTCAATTTCCTTATCCGTCTTTTGGGCTTCTTTGATTTCGTCCAACAAAGTAGGTTGAACATCCAAAGACATGAGATGTCCTTCAGGCACAATCTCCAATCTGAGATCTCTAAATTGGGCACACAGATCATCTCGCAATTCTCCCTTAGTAAGGCCATTCACAAAAACCTTACGGCTTAGTGCATCCGCTACAACATTTGCTTTACCGGGGTGGTATTGCAAACTCAAGTCATAGTCCTTGATGAGTTCTAGCCATCTTCTTTGTCTCATGTTGATTTCTTCCTGGGTGAAGATATACTTCAAACTCTTGTGATCTGTGAACACTTCACAACGCTTTCCCAAAAGATAATGTCTCCATGTTTTGAGTGCATGGACAAAAGAGGCTAACTCTAAATCATGAGTAGGGTAGTTTACCTCATGAGTTTTGAGTTGTCTCGAGGCATAAGCCACAACTTTCCCTTCTTGCATAAGTACTGCACCTAATCCATGATGACATGCGTCACAATATACTTGGAAATCTTTCTCCAAATCTGGCAAACACAAGACTGGTGCTGTCACTAGTCTCTTCTTCAATTCTTGGAAGCTGAGTTCACAACCTTCAGACCAAGCAAATTTCTTGTCTTTATTTAGCAATTCTGTCATGGGTTTTGCTACCTTGGAGAAAGTTTCAATAAACCTTCTATAGTAACCTGCTAAGCCAAGAAAACTACGAACCTCCTTCACTAACTTGGGAGACTCCCATTCAGTTATAGCTGAAACTTTAGCAGGATCAACTGCTACACCATCTCCTGACACAACGTGTCCAAGAAATCCAACTTCATTTAACCATTCACACTTGCTGAATTTGGCATATAACTTATGCTCTCTAAGTTTTTCAAGTATCAATCGTAGATGTCCTTCATGCTCTTCCTTGCTCTTGGAGTAGATCAAAATGTCATCGATGAACACAACAACAAACTTATCAAGGAATTCCATGAACACCTTGTTCATCATATTCATGAAGTATGCTGGTGCATTGGTTAAACCAAATGGCATCACGGTATACTCATACAATCCATACCTTGTGGTGAAAGCTGTCTTAGGCATGTCTTGTTCCCTTATCTTGAGCTGGAAATAACCTGACCGGAGATCAATCTCTGAGAACACACAAGCTCCTTCTAACTGATCAAACAAATCATTGATTCTTGGCAAAGGGTATTTGTTCTTGATAGTCACCTCATTGATTGAACGGTAATCTATGCATAACCTTTGACTTCTATCTTTCTTTTCCACAAACAAAACTGGTGCTCCCCAAGATGAGGAACTTGGTTGGATAAAACCTTTCTGCAACTGTTCTCCAAGTTGCTTCTTGAGTTCTTTCAACTCATCCACTGACATCTTGTATGGTCTCTTTGCTATTGGTCCAAATCCTGGTAGCAAATCAATAAGAAATTCCACATCTCTATCTGGTGGCATTCCCGGCAATTCTTCTGGAAACACATCTAGATACTCACTCACAATAGGCACACTGTCTATGCTAACCCCCTTAAGAGAATTTAGCTTACTCCCTTTTGATTCAAAGTTAGACTTGAACCTAATCCGTTTCTTTTCCGGGGTTGTGAGTGCAACAGTACGATTAGCACAATCCAAAACTCCTTCATACTTGGTCATCCAATCCATTCCAAAAATTACATCCAGTCCTTGGGAATCTAGGATTATCAGACTCACTGGAAACTTATGCTTTCCAAATTCTATTACTAGATCCCGGCATCCAAGACATACTATCATATCTCCACCTGGAGAACTTACCTTTATTGGACACCCAATGTTTTCAGTTGGAAACCCATTTCTATCAACAAATGCTTTTGATATGAATGAATGCGATGCTCCAGTATCAAAAAGAACAAGTGCTAGAATAGAATTGAGTTTGAACTTACCAGCAACAGCATCTGGCTCCTCATAGATTTCCTCCACATTGATATAGTTCACTTGCCCTTTCTGGAAAGGGTTGGGCTTGTTGGGTCCTTCAACTTTCTTTTCTGGGCATTCCTTTGCATAATGCCCCATTTTCTTGCACTTGAAACATTCAACCTGACTAAGATCTTTCTTGACAGGCTGGCTTCCAATGCCACTTCCACTATGGTGGCTCTTATATCCACCCCTGTGATTCTTGTACTTGTCATTGTCATGACTACGGTGACTCTTGTTGTCATGATGACGGTTGTGGTTGTGGTGCTTGTTGAATTTTCCATGCTTGTGGGATCCAGAACTCCCACTGTCATCATAATGGGAACGTTTGTGAGACGATCCCGAGTTGTGCTTGTCAGAGTGCTTTCTCTTCCTGCTTTCCACTTGTTTCATTTTTCTCTCCAAAATAGCAGCCTTGTCACAAAGAGACTGGTATGTGGGAACATAGGCCACAGCTAACTGCAGGTTCAGTTCATCATTTAACCCTTCAAGGAACTTTTCCTTCCTCTTAGCATCAGTGTCAACTTCATCCGGTGCATAACGCGCCAGATTGTTGAACTCTTCAATATATTCAGCCACACTACGGCGGCGCTGCTTCAAGTTATGAAACTCTTTCTTCTTCAAACTCATCACTCTGGATGAGATGTGAGTAGTACGGAAACCATCTTCAAAGATAGCCCATGTCACATCCTCAATGGGAGTGGTGATCTAGAAGTTATCCCACCAAGTGGCTGCTGGTCCTTCCAACAAGTGAGCTGCAAATCTGACTTTCTCTTCATCAGTACAGCCAACTGTCACTAAGTACTTGTTCACAGAGCGTAGCCAATCATTGGCCACCATAGGATCAGTAGTTCCTGAGAACTTTGCTGGCCTCAGTCTCAAGAACCTGGTAAGCATGTCAAAACCTGGTGGGTTATTCTGATTGTCACTACTAGGAAAACGGCTATAGGTAATCAGCACATCCGTGGCTCACATGGTTGAAGTGCCCCACGGCTAAAACAGGCGTGGCTCACCTGTGGGCAGTGCCCTACTAGTAACTAGACCAACCGTGGCACACATGACTATTGTGTGCCACAGATATGTGTGGGCCAGGGCCCTGTTGGCCGCACGCCAAACATCTGTAGCGCACTATAGTCATGTGCGCCACGGTTGTTAGTGTCAACCGTGGCGCACATGGGGGGGTGCGCTACACCTAAGCGCATGCCCCCCTCTGCTGTGAAACGGCCACAAACATCTGTGGCGCACTCTGCCTAGTGCGCCACAGGGAGTAGGAACATCCGTGGCGCACATGGCATAGTGCGCCACGGATGTTTCTACTGCCTGTGGCGCACTAGGGCCATGTGCGCCACGGATGTGTCGATTTTTTTAGGACAGCACTTTATGTGCACATGTGTGACCACATCCACCACCGCACACTTCACTTTCCCCTTCTTCTTCCTCCTTAGATCTAGTCGGGATCTTCTCCTTCCCACCTCAATTTCTCCACCCATTCACCATTTTTAGCATGTAAAACTTGCTTTGGATGTTACATAAGTAATATAGGAAGGTCTCCGGTCTCTCATCTCCTTCTCTGGTCGACGCGCGCACCTCTCCTTTCCATCTTTCTCGCGATCAGTCTCTCATCTCGGTAAGTTGTCCATGTAAGTATGTGTTCATGTGTATATGGATGATATGCTCATATGTATGTAGATGATCGATGCTCATGATGTGTGTATGGAGAGGATCGATGGTCATATGTGTGTGTATATGGAGAGTATCGATGATGCTCATGCATGTGTGTATGGAGAGGATAATGATATGTTCATGTGTGTATGGATCGGTCTCTCTCTCTCTTGTGTTTGTATGTGAACAAGTTGCCATTTGTTTTGCCAAAATGTTGATTCATTTCCATTTTGGCAAGACTTTGGCATTTCGCAAAGGTCCTAATTTTAGGATAGGTCATGCCAAAATTTTCTATCGACCATTGCATGCATGCATTCATTATGTGGTTCTAATAGACTTCTAATTGTACCGTGTACACCGTGCAGGCAAAAATGGTCCGCATAATGAGCGAAGGCATTGTGGCTAGACTTTTGAAATGTGCAACGGCCGACATGATACAAAATAACAAGACGGAGATAAGATGTCCGTGCAGAAGATGCAAACTCAACTGGGTGATCGACCCAGATTCCGGGAATCTGTGCGCACTCCGCCCTGGTTTCATGGATGGATACACTCGTTGGATAAGCGATAGCGTGAGCGATGGAGCGGTGAAGGTGGCCAACATGGCGATGATCATCATCACGGCGAGAACGGGCGAGATGATGAAGAGTCTCTGGAGATGGTGAAGGTGCGAGCGGAACCAGGATGATGATGATCTAGATGCCGGAGGAGCAGACGACGATGGAACAACGTCAGGATGGGTGCGGGACCCTTATGTGCAAGAGATGCTTCTCAAGCAGACGAGTAACGCCAAGGCCGCCGCTAGAGAGAAAGCCAAGCTTGTGCAGCTTGAGAAAGACGCGGTTACTCCATTGTATGAAGGATGCAGGCCCGATGATACCCGGTTGAATGTAACGCTCAAGACTATGGAGATGAAGGCAAAACACAAATTGAGCGACGCAAGCTTCGACGATATGATGGCATTCTGGCATGATCGTCTCCCGGAGGGGAACACATGTCCAACTAGTATCGAGGATGCCAAGAAAATCGTCTGTCCTCTCGATCTACCGCATGTTAGATATCACGTATGCATCAACGATTGCATCATTTATCGGGGCGAGGACGCGGAGAAAACCACATGTCCGGTGTGCGGCGTGAGTCGATACAAGAAAGGGAAGAAAGCACCTCGAAAAGTGGTATGGTACTTTCCTATCACTCCTCGTCTGCTGCGCTATTTCGCGGACCGTAAGGAAGCGAAGCTCATGCGATGGCATGCAGAAAGGAAGAAGCCAGGAGATGATGATGATGACCCCGAAAAGGATGAGCTGCTGACGCACCCTTCAGATGCTAGCCATTGGAAAGCATTGGACCTCGAATTCCCAGAATTCAGTGGAGATTCGAGGAACATCAGGCTTGGTGCAAGCACCGATGGACTCAATCTGTTCGGTAGCCAGAGCAGCACGCACAACACTTGGCCCGTGTTTGTATGGATGTACAACCTCCCTCCATGGTTGTGCATGAAGAAGAAGTACATACAAATGAGTATGCTAATTCAAGGGCCGAAACAACCTGGTACCGACATCAATCTGTATCTCGGGCTGTTGAAAGAGGAGCTACCCACGTTATGGGAATCTGGAGCCAATACTTACGACGCCGTCACACAAGATTATTTCACTTTGAGAGCCGTGTTGGTCACTATGGTGCAAGACTATCCAGGTTGTGGGTATATCTCGGGGCAGGTTATCCAAGGATTCTGCGCATGCGTTAGGTGCATGGATAACACAAGCTATCTCCAACTAGAGAAAGATCCAGGGTCATCGAAAACCATGTTCATGGCGCACCGGAGGTGGCTCGGCAAGAATGATCCATGGAGAAAACGTGGAGACCTGTTCGATGGCAAATCAGAGACCCGAGGAATCCCAGAGCGTAGGAGCAGCGAAGAAGTGGAAGAGTTGCTGAAAAACTGGAAAGATTGTCCTAAGCCTGGAAAGAAGCAAAAGAGGCAGCAACAAGACAAGCCGCTGATGAAGGTATGGAAAACAAGGTCTGTTTTCTGGGAGTTGCCATACTGGAAGTTTCTCCGCATGCCTCATAGCCTCGACATCATGCATATCACAAAAAACGTGTGCGAGAGTATGGTCGCCACCATAATCAACATGCCAGATAGGACGAAAGATGGTCCGAAAGCAAGGCACGACCTGATATGCTTGGGTATCCGGAAGGAGCTTCACGGAGGGCCTTTTCTCCTGATGATCAGGAAGATGATGATGATCATGAGTCGGAGACGACACAAGGTCGTCGGAAGGGTAAAAAGTTCAAGAAGAACGAATATTACTGCCCTCCTTCTTGCTTCACTCTAAGCCAGGATGAGATCAAACAGTTTTTCAAGTGCCTTCTAGGAGTCAAATTTCCTTACGGCTACGCGGGCAAGATAAGCAGATACCTAGACGAGGCGAAGCAGAGGTTCAGTGGCATGAAGTCTCACGACTGTGCCGTGCTAATGACGCAGGTACTTCCGGTCGCACTAAGAGGGATAATGGACGAGCACGTCCGTGAAACGTTATTTGGCCTATGCAAGTTTTTCGACGTCATCTCTAGGAAGTCGATTGGCGTGAATCAGCTCGGGAGGCTACAGGAGGAGATCGTGGTGATACTATGTGAGCTTGAGGTCTACTTCCCACCCACATTCTTCAACATTATGGTGCATCTGCTGGTCCATGTCGTGGAGGACATCGTACAACTCGGGCCGATGTTCCTCCGCAGCATGATGGCGTTCGAAAGGATGAACGGACACATCAAAGGATACGTTCGCAACAGGTCCCGTCCAGATGGAAGCATAGCCAAGGGCTTTCTGGCCGAAGAGTGCATCTCTTTCTGCATGAATTATCTAGACATCGAGAACCCTGTCGGTCTTCCCGTCAACAGGCACCTTGGCAAGCTCGACGGATCTGGTCACCGAGAGGGTCGTCGCATACTGCATGCAGACTTCGATTTTCGACGTGCAGACTTTGATCGAGCAAACCTTGTCGCGCTACAGCATTTAGAACTAGTCGATCCTTGGGTACAGAAGCACAAAAGGTTAATCGAGAAGAAGTACAGTGACCGGGGCATACAGAGGACACAGGGAGAAATAATCAAAGAGCACAACTCAGATTTCACGCGTTGGTTTAGGCAGACACTCCTTGATAATCCCCCGCAATCGCATTCTTCTGACACGGAAAACATCATATTCACCTTGTCGCAGGGACCGATGCAAAACCTGGTGACCTATCAGGCGTATGATATCAACGGCTACACATTATACACGGAGGAAAAGGACAACAAGTGTGATTATCAGAACTCAGGCGTAACGTCGGAATTCTACACCGATGACAACGTGAAGGAAAGATTCTACGGAAGAATAGAGGAGATCTGGGAGCTCGACTACTGTGGAGAAAAGGTAGCGATGTTCCGTGTCAGATGGGCAAAGAGTGTCGAAAGAGAAGACCGGTATTTCACAACCATGGTTATACCCGAAGCAGCCAAATCCAAGGCCGCCGGTGCAAACGTGGCCGCGAAAAATGAACCGTGGGTACTGGCTACCAAAGTGGACCAATGTTTTTTCATTACCGACCCGACAAAGCCTAGTCGTGTTGTCGTGAGGAGAGGAAAAAGAAACATCATCGGAATGGATGGAGTCGCCAACGAGCAAGACTTGACCGATCTGCGATCAAAGATTGAAGATGACGACGACTACGATGCAACAACATACATCACAAGAAGAAAAAGGACAACCCTACCCAAAAAAGGTAGCCCGTTCGAAAGAAGAAACATTAAAGTGCCGGGGCTAAATTATTCAACCGCGACAAAGAAGGGAAAAAAGATTGTAAAACGATAGCTCAAAATATATTGTAAAACGCGTGGTCGAAAAAGATTGTAATATTCATGGACAAATTATTATGAAATTTAGTTATACTTTGAATCATATTTGTAACACTTTTATGAAATATATCACCACTTTTGGGCATTTTTGGAATATTTAAAAGTATTTTAAAAACAAAAAAAAACTTGTATGGCATATATCACCACTTTTGGGCATTTTTGGAACATTTAAAAGTATTTTTAAAATAAAAATAAAAAAGTGGAGCACCAGGATTCGAACCTGGGTGCTCATAGTTTAGAATAGAGCTAAGGGGCAAAACCAGTGGGATAGACAAGAGTTCTTGCTAGAAGGAGCGCTGGACTGTTGTTATAGAGTGGTTAGATCCCAGATTGGCATAGCGCACTAGCCCGAGTGCGCTACAGACATCCGTAGCGCACTCTGGCATAGTGCGCTACGCCTATCTGGGTTTTATCCACGTCATCGATTCCAATCCCCCATCTCTCTCACACTCGCTCATCCCCATCCCCAGCCCGATCGATCCCCTCCGCCGCCGCCTCCAGCCGATCCGTGGAGGAGTACGCCCGCGCCGCTGCCGCTCGTGGAGGAGGAAGCCCGTGCCCGCGCGGCTCGTGGAGGAGGAAGCCCGCGCCGCTCGAGGAGGAGGAGGCTCGCGTCTACCGATCCGTGGAGGTCACCGCTGCTCGTGGAGGAGGAAGCCGCCGCTGCTCGAGGCTGAGGAGGAGCAGGCCGCCGCCTCGCCCACGCGCTCGTCATCGTCCTCGTCTTAGAGGTGAGCCTTCTCCCCTCTATCCCTCTCTCCCTCTCTCCCCTCTCCACTTCTCTCCCTATCTCCACGGGTCAGGGTTCATGGTCTCCAACAGTAGCATGGTTCATCTCTGTTTACAATAGCAAGATCTCTGTGTTGTTCATGGTTAGCAGTAGCATGGTTCATGGTCTCCAGCAGTAGCAAGATCTCCATTGGTTACAGTAAAAGGACCTTCCCATGTTTTGCAAAACATACAAAGGAAGGAACCACACTGGCAGGCGCAATGTTTTCCTCCTGGTGAGCAGGACGAAGTCACCATGGATTCTCCACAGATGCAGAAATGTGATTTAGAAATCAAGATTTTCTAAATGCTAGTACTAGGTGAAAAGTAGACTCATGATATTGCTCACATATGTAGGCAATTAGCTTTAATCAAACTTCCAAAGTTTGATAAAAATAACCTTCCAAATTTTTGCAATAACCCGGGGAAGAGTAGAAAGATAGGAACCACGCACACATAGACATCGAAGACACATATAAGAAACTTGTAACGTAAGCTAATTGGCCACGGCAAGAAGCAAATTTGCTGAAAGATTCTAGTAGGAAGCATGCAGCATCTAGTAGAAAAGCAGAGCTGGATTTGCCGAGTGAGGTAACTACTAGTGGATTGTTCCATCTTCACGATGTAACTACCTTACCGTTGGTTCATTAATTAAAGTCTGCTTATTGTACCATCCTACCGTATGTTGATTCTGAATTTTCTCTCTTTTTCCATGATGACCTTCCTACTACTGTTCGTTGCATTGAAATTGCTTTGAGATTTCTCTCGTGTATCTGATCAACATCTTGCACCCCATATAGCAAGTACTAGCAAGTATATGTATGTGTGTAGAAGGAATAGATTGGATCGGAAGCAACATGTAGGTCATATGTGGTATAGTGCTAGAATAGGTGGATTATAATACTAATGATGGTTGATAAGTGGTGGAGTAATTAGAAAGAGAGTAGAAGTAGTGGCATGAATTAGCATCTGGGAACTAAAAGAATAAGTTATTTTCTCTGTTCAGGTCATTTCCATCATATGAGCACAACTGAATGCTATTTTCTTTTTTCAAGAGACCTAGCAGGCTTTAGTTGACAGAAACATGTATGCTTGGGTTTTAGTTGCTGCTGTGTATGCTAATATGTGTTATTTTCTCTTTTCAAGAGACCTAGCAGGCTTTAGTTATTTTCTTTCCATCATATGAGCACATATGATAACACATATGTGTTATTTTCTTTTTTCTCTTGAAAAAAGAAAATAGCATGTATGCTCATATGTGTTATTTTCTTTTTTAGTTGCTGCTGTCAATTGCTGCTGTCAGTTGACAGAAACATGTATGCTTGGGTTTTAGTTGCTGCTGTCAATTGCTTGGGTTTTATTTGCTGCTATCAATTATTTATTTGTAGTAAAATGGAACTTTGATGTCATTTTCTTGCTATCAGTTCCTTGCTATCATTTTCTTGCTTGCTATCATTTGTGCTTCTAAGTTATATGTTGTAGGATTGCAGCAAATGACAGCAAGCATTAAAGTGCAATTGGTTATGAAGCACTTGAAATTGTGCTTGTGCTTGTATATGAAGCACTTTATTATGTGTGTATGCGGGTTCTTGTATGAAATGAGTCACGATTTTTGCCAGAATGTTGATTAACTTCTGTTTCGGCAGAAATCGGGCACTCCTAGTTTAAGAAAATTAGCAAAGGTCATGCCGGATTTTTCCGTGCATTTAACCAATTATTTTTTTTTTATTAGTGCGAAGATGTGTGACAACGACGAGGCTGGATGTTCTAAGCGCATCAGCGCTGAAGGAGAACTCAGACCTCCGAATAAACAATTGACATTCTAGGAGGTGGCCCAGCGGCTAGAAGACGATGAAGAATACCATCCTTCGGAGAGCGAGGATGATGAGATGGAAGACGCGGAGGAAGAAGCCGAAGGAACGGCGGATGATGAAACCACTGATGGCGGCGAGGGCACAGGGAGTGGTAGCAATCCTTCTAAGAAGAAGAAGAAGAAGCCGAAGGACCGACGCCCGAACACGGTCGGCACGTCAGGGAGGAAATTACCGAAGTGAGCCTATCAGGGGTTCCTTTGGAGCCCGACCTTGTCGTCAAAGGGTACGGTGGGCAAGTGGCGGCGATCACCTGGACAACCATCTCGATCAACACCGAGAATCTCCGGCATAAAGATAATGGACACTTGCGCACACTCCTCTTCGAGAAGCTGCACGCAAGATACAAATTCCCGCTAAGTATCAGAACACAAGTTATAATGGGAACGAAGTAAACAAATCCGCCCTCACAAAGATGAGCACCGCCCTGGTCAGCTGGAGAACCCGGATAAAGAAGAAGATCTATAAAGAAGGCAAAAGTCTCGAGGAGATCCAGAAGATTGACCCGCAGATCACCGAAGATCAGTTCCGGGAGTTCAAGGAGAGGTGTGAATCCGAAAGAGCCCTAGCCAATAGTAATCGGCAAAGGTCTCGCAGCGATGAATATAGGTCATCACCATCTCGGATCTGGTGGATCTGAACCGCGGAGGCCAAATGGAATAAGGAGGACGAAGAGTATAGATCCAAGGGATAGAAAACCCTTTGCTAAATTGAACCCGGGCAGGTTCGAAACTTCATCGAGGCCGTTACCATGTGGACCCAAAAACCAAACAACTCACCGCGGATCCTGCGGTGAAGGAATTCGAGGAAATTGTGGTAAGTATAATCTAATTACCACGGATCAACTCGATTGCAATCTAATCGATGATATAAATAATTCACTATTACTTCTTCTGCAGGAGGAGAAAATTGTTGCTAGTCATGGATCCCAGGGTTCCTCATCCCAGGGGTCGACGGCGGCCACCCGGTGGGATAACCCTTTTAACAGGGCGATGAACCGGGCCAAGAAAATAGAGCCGATTATGAAGAAGCCATCATCGGTTGGCCGTCTGGCCGGCCTCGGGGGTAAGAATTGGGTGGATCATTTTGGTCCACCACCGAGGACGCATGTGGCGCCGTCGGGAAGGAGCGAGGAGGAAAACCGCGAGGTTCAAGAACTTAAGGCACAAGTGGCGCGGATCGCGCAGATCGTCCAAGACAACCTGGCAATCACCCTCACATCCTTCCTGCCTACCTTGGTGGAGTCCATAGAGAACTGGAGTGCGGGTGGTCGAGTAGGGTCGTGCCCGATTCCAAGCATGGTCAGCAGCCACTCGAACAACGCGGCACCGAGGAATCAGGCGAACTACATGTTCGTGACTCCGCCCGCTAGCACTGCAGCGCCACAAGTGTTGGTGACTCCCCCTGCCATCACCGCGGCGCCGGAGTACATGTTTGGTGCCCCACTGCCATCATCCCGGCGGCACCGGAGCTCCAAGGACCCGTCGGTAGGGAGAATACACCGGCGGCCAGCACCGCGCCATCAAGCAGCCCTTCCGTCTCTTGCACGCCCGTCGCTGTATGCGGTGCGTCGTCATTAGCCGATCTCGACGCCATCACGGTAAACAAATTGCTTTAGTTACCGCCTTTCATGCCATCTATTACTCGTATGGCATCTCTGACGACGCCGTACATGTTTTCCGTAGACGGATGTTCCTTGCACTCTCTTATGCTACGTGAACAACGAGCTGAGGGATGTTTCCAAGGGTACCATCGTTCAACCCTTGCAGTGCACGTTCCACTCAAGGCCGATGTCAGATAGCGTGCACAGGGTTAAAATTAGTCGGGTGCTAAGGGGATGCGACGACCTGGAACCTCCGATTCAACCCCCAAGAGCGGATGAAGAAGAGCCGTCTGTCCTCAAAACTTGCTTTGGCTTATTCTTGTTATGGCCAAAGAGCATGATCTGTTTGGGGACGGCGGGGGCCATCACGCCACAGACAACAGCACCGCCTGTCGTGCCAGCGACAAGCGGTGGCAAGGCCCCCTTACCGCCCTCACCGTCACCTCCACGCGGTGGGTCGGATGATCATGTTGATGATATGCACATGGCGCAGGATCCGGCCGAGGACGACGAAGACTGGAATGATCACTTCTTCAGCACTCAGTTTGGCAACGAAGAAGACCTAGTTGGTGGCCCCATAGAGAAAGCCACTATCACCAAGCGTCTGTTTGGTTCTCAGGAGACGCCTCCAGCTTGCGCCTTTACAGAGCCAGCTGATACAACCAACCGGCCCTTTATTCTAAGCCCTGACACACTACATAGGGCGGCCGGTGCTCAGATTGCGGTGCCTGCCCGCTCTCCAAAAGGAAAAAAGGGCAGGAAAAGAAAATCTAGCAGCTCGAGCCAACCGGTGGCGTCAACAACTGCGAATCCGATCAGGTTTCGGGACGGTCCACCAAGACCCGAGGGTATTAGGTGGAGGATTC
Organism: Avena insularis; assembly: GCA_023614405.1. NCBI lineage: Eukaryota > Viridiplantae > Streptophyta > Magnoliopsida > Poales > Poaceae > Avena > Avena insularis. The sequence continues at coordinate 202,552,973 of CM042691.1, read as the reverse complement.
ATGTGGCGGGTGAGCCCATGCTACCTAAGAATTTGTCGAAGCTCGCCAGTTCGGAACTGCAGAGTGCATGATGGCGTGCTGACGATAGAGAGACGCCTTCTATCGGAGAAAGATCCCTCGCACCCGGTATTCGTGGTTAAGGTGCCACCAGGCTTGGGCTTCGTCGAAAATGCCCCTACGGATCTGTTCTTCCTGCGGTTCGACGGCATCTTCAATATGTTCCACCTATACCTGCTGCACTATACCATGGTCCGTCTATTTTCTCTTAGCCTGGCCATGCAGATCATTAGAGAGAACACACCGGGCATCGCTATAGTGGACCCCTACTACATGCGTGACGGCTTCTTGGGTTCCCCCGCCAAACGACGTATCATGGCCTCGTACCTAAAAAGAATCCTCGTGGTGAACAAGACAAAGGAATACATTCTCGTGCCTTACTTTCCCGAGTAAGTCATTATTCACTCACCACCGTCGATTAGCTTTATTAGATCATCATCATTCTTTTTCCAACACATTCCATTTGAATTTTTTGCGCAGAGATGAACACTGCACGCTCATCTCCTTATCGCCGAAGCATTCCCATGCCACGTATTTTGACTCGGGGAGTCTATAAAAGAAGAAAAACTACGACAAGATCAAGGAAGTTCTGGATGATGCTCTCACTGGCTTTGCCTCGACGGAAGGCACCACCTTCGTGCGTACGAAGGTCAAGTTTGGCAGGCACGTCTTCAACCACGTAACGGAGTTCCCCTGCGTGAAGCAGCCAGAAAACAGTAAGAAGGAAGCCTACTACACACTCCATCACATGAGGGCGTTCCTACTTGACTAGCAGAATTCTACGCTGCCAGATCATCTCAAACAGTGGGCCGAAGCAAAGGCCAAGATCAATGATTCGGATATTAGACAAGAGATGTATCGCATCCAGCAGCAGTTTGGGGCAATCATCTTTCGTGATGTCATGACTTCGGGGGGGATCTTCTACCTAGGGATGCAGGGTGACTATAGGAAGTTCATGACGAGACAAGGCGTCCTCCCGTTCCCTAAGCCAAGCCAGAAGGCTTGATGTTGGCCTAGTTGTAGTTACAAACTATAGACAACCTTTGTGTGTGTGTGTGTGGACAAGTGTACTTATCTTATTAGGTTTATGAATCATCGCTTACTTATTTTGCTTATTATTATTATATATCAATCAATTCTTGGTTTTTTTGCTTACTCTTTGGTCCTTTGCTCACTTTGGTCCTTCTTTTTTTCCTTACTCTTTTTTCGAGAATAATCCCGATGATTGAAATGTCGTGGCACACTATATATGTGAATGTGCTACGATGGGATTGTGAGCCTTGTGATATGCACAAGTCCAGGTCTTGTGCATCCTACTTGGCTCACCGTTCCATCGTAGCATATTCCTGTGTCCAATGACCTATGTATATATATGAGGCATTCTTTTCGAGTTATTTTTGTCTTTTTCGAGAATAATGCCGATAATTGAAATGTCGTGGCACACTATATATGTGAATGTGCTATGATGGGATTGTGAGCATTGTGATATGCACAAGTCCAGGTATTATGCATCCTACTTGGCTCACGGTTCCATCATAGCATATTCCTGTGTCCAACGACCTATGTATATATATGAGCCATTCTTTTCGAGTTATTTTTGTCTTTTTCGAGAATATGCCGATGATTGAAATGTCGTGGCACAATATATATGTGAATGTGCTATGACGGGATAGTTAGCCTTGTGGTATGCACAAGTCCAGGAATTGTGCATCCTACTTGGCTAACTGTTAAACATAGCATATTCGTGTTCAACGACCTAGCTAGTTATATATGAGGCATTCTTTTCGAGCTACTTTGGTCTTTTTCGAGAATAATGCCGATGATTGAAATATCGTGGCACACTATATATGTGAATGTGCTACGATGGGATTGTATGCCTTGTGCTATGCACAAGTCCAGGTGTTGTGCATCCTACTTGGCGTACGGTTCCATCGTAGCATATTCCTGTGTCCAACGACCTATGTATATATATGGGGCATGCTTTTTGAGTTACTTTGGTCTTTTTCGAGAATAATGCTGATGATTGAAATGTCGTGGCACACTATATGTGAATGTGCTGCGATGGGATTGTTCGCCTTGGGCTATGCACATGTCCAGGTGTTGTGCATCCTACTTGGCGAACAGTTCCATCGTAGCATATTCCTGTGTCGAACAACCTAGTTATATATGAGGCATGCTTTTTGAGTTTGGTATTTTTGATTTAGGAGTACTTTCTATAAGTGTATCTTCATATGCGACTTTAATTATATATGTTTTTTAAAATCACCAGTTAATTATTATTGTCAACTTATAGATGACGTGGTACGTCGTGTACAAGGGACGGGTTCCCGGAGTCTACGATGATTGGGAAGACTGCCGGAGACAGGTGCACCGTTTCAGCGGCAATAGCTACAAAGGGTACAACACTATGGCGGAGGCGGAAGCTAGATACACGCGCTATCTAGCGGGAGTTAGGACAAGGAACCGGATGAAGACCTACACCTTCGTCGCGGCGGTGATCATGCTTATATTCTTTGGTTATTTATCCCGCGTTTGTGTCTAGCTAGTTTAGATGTCTAGGCGAGCTTCCAAGCTCTAACTTGTTCGATCGACACATGTATTCGCATGTCACCAACTACTACTTTCTAACTTGATCGAAACAATGTAACTTATACTATGTATTCATGTATGAGACTTATCTATATGTATTTGTTTCAATCTTGTTTTTCATATTGTGTATTTATATATATAATTGTATATCTTGTATCTGTGTGTGTATATCTGCTGTAATATTGTATATAATCTGTATTGTATATAATCTGGCTCGGAAATTAAAAAAACAAAAAATACATTTGTGGCGCACATGGTCTACCTTTTGTGGCGCACTACACCTAAAGCGCACTATAGAGCTTAGTGGCGCACTTGATAGTGCGTCACAGAAGATCCTAGGGGTAGCGCACCTGCTCAAACATCTGTGGCACACTAGCAGGTGCACTACGCATGTCTCTACACAACCGTGGCACACTAGGCAGTGCGCCACGGCTGAGAGATAGCCATAGCGCAAGGCACGTGGCGCACTGCAAGTGCGCCACAGATGATGTTTTCAGGTGCGCCACTAAAGGCCGTTTTCCTAGTAGTGTGTTGTTGTTGTTATTGTTGTTGTTATTATTGTTGTTATTTTGATTCTGGATGAAAGTAGTCATCATTTGCATCAGCTGAGTCTGAGCTGTCATCATTTGTTGCATCTCAGGAGTGATGTTGTTGTTGTTGGGGTTGGGATTGGCACGTCGGGAAGGCATCTGTGGTTTGTTCAATGGAGATAAGAATGAGATACCCATAGATGCTAACATGCACAATACATCACATAAACAATCACCAAACATGCATCATAATAATAATAGTTCAACAACATAAACGACAAGTTTGCAAAGTAAACACGCCAATAGCAAGCCATCCACATGTTGGATGATCATTGCGACTCAATAATCAAAGATATGATAAATAAAAGTAAATGAGTAGTCATCACTACTCCTCGGCATCAACCTCCTCCTCAACAAATGTAAGACCTGCATTCTCCATAGCGGTCTTGTATTCCTCGACATTGGTGGTCAAGGTCTCTACTTTGGCTTTGAGAGCCCTCTTCTGTGAACGAAGCCTCTCAATCACAGTCTGCTGATGCTTGAGCTCGAAGTCCTTGGCCTCCGATTATGCAGTCATGTCTCGAATCCTCTTGTTCCTATCTTGGACTCGCTTCTCTTGACTCTTGAACTTTCTGTCTTGACTCTCAAACTTGGCCTCCATCTCTTTGACTATCTCATCTTGCTCCGCGAAGAGCTTGTCCTTCTCACGAAGCTGCACCTGGAGTTCGTCATTGCTGAGCATGACGTTGGTCCTATCAGTGTCTATGTGCCTAAGAACAACCTCTAAGTCCTGGAGGTATAGACGAATCGTCTCTCCTGTCTCCCTCGAAGTGTCCTCGAAGTCAATGGCCTCACCATCCTCATCACGTCTACCGAAGGCGTGGAAGTGAGTACCTCTAACCTGTCGAGAGTGTCTCCCTAACAGACGTCCAATCAAGTCCTGCATGACTACCTCTAGGCCTCTCTCCTTATGATCATGCATGAGCTTGAAGATGATTGCCTCCGTGGTAGGCTCAGTCTGGCGTCCGGGCTGATTGACCTTGAAGCCCCAAAGGTCTTTCCTCTCAAACTTGGTGAGGGGAAGCACCATGATGGTAGGAAGAGGGAGATTGAGAAAACTAGTGAGCTCAATAATACGAGGGCCAAAACGAGTTCCCTGGAACTCTTCAGCCATGCTGATAGTAACATTAGGCATCTATTTATAAGATAGAAAAAGTTAGAGTCAACACAATGAATAATTTTACAAGACAGAGCATCACAAGCATAACATTGACAACACACAAGTCATAGCATTCATAAGATCCATTACAAGCATCCAAGGTTCAACTTATTTAGACAGCATTTTGGAAAATAAATGATAAGTGTGGTGGTCCAACTAATGTGGTACATTACAATCCCATCTCACTTGCCAAGTTGGCTAACAGGGCATCCCTAGAGGCAATCTGTTTGTCTAGATCACAAGACTCCATTGATAAGTCTATGATGTCCTTCCTTAGGCTTTGGTTGGTAGCCTCTAACTCATGGGTATGCTTCTTTTCTTCCCTAAGGTCATTCTGGGTGTTAAGCATTCTGCACTTGATTCTATCACCAAGTTCTTTGATGGCTCTCCAAGCTGCATCCCTTGCTGAATCAAAGAATGTGGTGTGCATCATTGTGTTGGTGACCATGCAGAATCCTGAGTCCTTGTGGTTTTCTTACTTGTTTTTATACAAGTGAAGTTGCACCCACCAGTACTCAACTCCTTCATCCATCACAGGAAAACCTTTGTACACAGCTGCACCATGTATTCCCATGGAAACCATGAGGTCATTGAGAGCCTTGGGGAACTCTGTCTCACATTCCAAAGACATAGTCATGAGTGGTCCCTTCTTCACGGCTTTGTTGATGGAGTTCCTCTACAAATAGAGATGAGAAAGAAGATTATAAAAGTTTACGAGAAGAAAAGACAAGTGTGGAACTTGTTGAAAAAATCTCCTTAGTGGTTTCCAATCCTAGGGTCATAATCCTACAGGCAACACAGTGCTCTGATACCATCTGTAAGATCCCTCCTTTGTAAAGGAAAGGATCCCTGTGATTGCAATGCTAGTCCCTGGATCAATGCTAGCATCCACAGTTTAAGATGAAGTACACAGAAACAAGTCATTCTAGAGACAAACATAGTCTTTTACAACTCCATGGCCACAGGCCTAATACAAGAGATCAAATATATAATAAGATAAATAAGTCTTCATCTTCATGTGCCACATGCAAGCATGTTGAGTGTAGACTCATGACTCCTAATCATCATCAGAATTTCCTGCAACATCACAAGTTACAGCCACAGTGGGTCAATACATTGGAATAGTATTGGCAAGTGATACCTTAATAGAATATTGGTGGACTAAATACTACATGCATTTTGGCTAAGTGTAGCTTAGGCTTGCTTTGCTCAAAATAAGTTTTACCTATCAGTTGAAAATACTAAGTTTTTCTTTGTCAAAACTTTTCCCAAGGAACCACCAATAGACATTGGGGTCCTTCACCCTTGTTCAACCACAAGTTTTTACTTAGAAATTGGGATGAGGAGATTCTTGATAGCTTCCATGTCTTGATGCTCAAGTTGTCCAATACTAAGGACATGGCTAAGTACTTAGACTCTTCCATCTGCAGAGGTTGTGCACTTTCCCCACAAGACTTGATTTTCACCAAGACAGGACCTTTAAGAATCCTTCCCTTAGACCAAATGGACGCGCTCCAACCTATCATCCCACTACCACCAACTGTCCAAATGGATAAGTTATTACAACATATATGATCCAGGCAGAGCCCATATTGCCAAGTGGCTGCACTAGAAGCTTCTTAACATTTGGCCTCTCAAATCCCTTTATTCCTGGGTGGCTTTCCACAAGTGATATACACAAGGTAAACCATAGAAATGGGCCTTGTGTAACCACTCAACATAAACCATTCCTTCCATTCCACCCAGGTGTTTCATTCACTTAGTTGTTTTATTAAGAAAACACATAGTCCAAAGACTTAGAAATATTTATTCATAGCATGAATATAACCACCCTTGGTTGCTACTAGCTAGGCTAAGCATGGCATTGATAAGACTTAGAAATAATTCTAGCAATTCTACAACTACTAGGTTTTCCCAAGCATAGCATATAGATCAAAATATCCATGCAAGACTAGCAAAATATTTCTAATGCATATTTGAAAACATAGGAATAAACCATGAAGCACCACTTGCCTTGGTAGTTTGGAGAGTAGCTACAATCATTACAATCGCAATCACTATTTGCACCAAAATCTACACATAAAACGATAGCATCAAATCACATACAAAATAAATACAAGCAAAAATATATGGATGCATGCAATATGATATGTGATGATTTTTCTATACTCAACAAGACAAGTGCACAGTTCTGATTCATAAACAAGCTCAAAACTTGCCAAGCAACTTTTATTTGAACATTAAAACATTTCCCAAATTTTTGTTATACACAAAATAGGCCTACACATGTTTCTGTAAAAATAACCATTTTAACAGAAAAAAAAACATTAAACACATTGCATATATGGAAAGGGTTTTATCTCCTGATTCCATTGATATAAAATTTGTCAAATTTGGACGTGGGAATCAAACGTTATGAATTAAACAAATTTAAACATCTAATAGATCTAAATTCAGATTTTAAATCAAACTAACAGACACGCGGCGTGTTCCTATTGGTTGGTACCGGTTCGGGCGGATCACGCTTGCGAGCCGCAAGATCTAAGTGACGATGCACGACTCAGATTAAAACATACCACTTCGCCCTCTAATCTAATCCTAGCATCTAGATCTGGATCCAACGATCCTTGATGCTTTGACCAGAAATGGGCGGCGCAATGGCTGCTGGCGGCGGCGACGGCTCTGCCGGCGATGGATTGGCATTTCTAGCGAGGGCTGGGGTCAGCGGTGTTGCTTACTGGCATCGCAAAGTCGTGAGGAAGCTCGAGGTGCTGCTGGCGTGGGTAGGGGCCTGTTGATGTGGCCATAGGAGCTCGTCGGAGTTGAGCGTAGCGTCGGGTGCTCGGTGACGATGACGTTGGCGATGCTCTGGATCACCCTAGCATGAACCAGTGGTATCAAGAGGTGCGCAAGACTATGACGAATACTGCTGGATCAAGGAGAAGTCGAGGGGCGGTTAGACTTTACCTCAATCGCTCGTCGGAGTCGAGCGACGGTTCTGTTGTTTGCGGGCACGAACGGTGACGGCAGCCTGGTTCATGAGAAAGCAAACAAAAGGCATCAGTGAACGCGCAAGGACACGCTGGTCATGCTGGTTTGAACAGGAGACAGGGGGCGGTCGGAGCTCACCGTGATGGCTCGTCGAAGATCGTCGGTGCTGCGGCGGCGTGGGCAAAACTACGGGCAGCCTGGTGGCGTGGAGAGGAAATTGAGTGAGGGGAAATGAGCAGCGAGGAGAGGGGGTCTTATAGCTAGAGCGGGGGCGGAAATCACTCGCAGAATCAATGTAATTAAGCGCGGCATCAGTGCGGGGAAACAACAGCGGCGAGGTGGTCGTCGGCGTTGATTGAGGACGACGCTGACGGGTCACGGTGGGGTCTGGTTATCAGCGGGAGTAAAGGAGTGGGAATGGGTCCGGGCGGTCAGCGACTCAGTGGGTGCGGCTGCGGGTGAGAGAGAGAGAAGGGGGAACCCGGGTGGGCTTAGTGGGCTGGTTTCGCTGTTGGGCTAGAATAGTGGCGCCGGCCCTTTTTCTTTTCTTTACTCCTTTTCTATTTCTGTTTTGATTTTCTGGAACCCTTTTCAAACAAATTCAAATGCCATTTGAATTCAAATTTGTTCTGGATTTTTGTAGAGTGTAACAATCATATTTCTGGTATAAAAACATGTGGTCTCTCTATATTAGCTTGGTCTTATTGATCAAACAAAAATAAACAGTGACATGGCACTTGATTTGATCAAGTTTTGAAAATGGTTTTAAACTCACATTTGTTTTGCAAATTTTTGGTTTAAGCATTAGCAAGCAAGCAAAACATTCTAAGAGCAACAAGATTTGGTTTTGAAACAAATAATCTCCATTTGAGAGTGGTATTTGATTAATGCTTGATCACATAAAATATTAGCACTTAGTGCTTTGTTTTCTTGAAATGGGTTTGATATTTTGATCCCTGAATGATATGCATGCATGAATGATGTGCAATCTTGAAAACATGATTTTAGGGATGTTACAATCTTTGCGGGAATCGGCAAAACTGTAGCCATCGGTCGTGTTCTCTTCTCCTGCAATGTTCGGATCATCCCTCCCGACGAGTTCTGGATCCCGGCGAAGACGAACCCTATGCGGTGCTAGATCATACCCATCAGAGACATCCACCTCTTCATCGGCGAAACCGACTCGGGCACTAGTTCCCTGGGAGTCGGAGTAGCATCAAGACCCGCATAGACCGCCTACGGGAATGATACGTTCGCGGAACGATCGATGTCGGATCTCTCCCTGGAGTTTGCCGACAAAGATCGGGAAAATTCAAGTCCCACCCAAACCGCCCCTATGCAGGATATAATGGTGGAAGATCGCTGCAAGTCCGCCGGCTTCGTCCGTGCGTCTGGACAGCAGAGATCCAAGTTCGTATACGGGTCGATCTTGCGCATTACCCCAATGATGATGCTATGTATCACTTTGTGGGAGGATTGGACCAGGGAACGCTTCTATGGCATTCTCTAAGGCGGAAGCAGTCTTCAGGACGCCTCACCTTCGAAAGCATGGTGAACACCATCCACAACTACACGGAGGCGGAAGAAGCAGCTCAGACAGCTCTTACGCTCATTGACGGAGCGCCACCGATTGAGCCACCGCCACCACCACCTCCGGCCGCCATCGCCGCAGTTGCGCCGCCACCTCCAGTCATCGTTGCGCCTGTCGCACCTCCACCCCCGTCATTGAGGAAGCCCCAGCACCCTCTGACTCTGTGATTGACACGCTTTACGCCGACTTCCGTGCAGATTCAGAGAAGATAGATTTCATCCCGGAGGAGCTAGACTCTGCCATGCAGGAGATGAAGGAAGATTACCAGCGCGACCAGCAGGCCAATAACACCGTCGCGTCCCGAGAGGTGTTCGTCACAATTGGGACGACGATGGATGCAGATCAACCCGGAAGATCTCCGCCTACAGTGCTAGAGAAGGGGAAGGGACCACTTCTTGCTGCCGGCAATGATCGCGCAAGGGACATGCCCCCTCCACCTAACCTAGTGCAACAGCCGCAGGAACTCGGCACTAGACCGAGCAACAACAACACCGCAAACCCGCCGCCTCCGGCACCTACGTCTGCTGCTGTCCAAGTTACTCCAGCTGATAGAGTGATGTACGGCAATCTCCTCGTCGAGCCCATGACCGTGGCTCATATTCGCAACATAGTCCAGCTTGACGAGAAGCGCCAGCAGCTACAGAGGAAGTGCAGGCCATCGCGGAGCAAGGCGCAAAGCTAGATCGAGATCTGGCCAACGCGCAGAAGTCAATAGAGAAAGTTAGAGCAATGGAGGCCGAGTACAAGACTCTGATGCAGTAGCAGAAGGCCAAGAAATCTCCGGCTGACGTCATCAATGATCCTGGTGTGCGGCGAAACCTAGGATGGACTCCCCTGAAGCCGGCACAATCCAAGCCATACATTGACAGTGAAGGCAGGCAGGTGATGCCCACTCCTCTCCTCAACCTCGCTGTCGCCAAGACCCTTCTAGAGCAGGATAGATCACCTGAGGTGGTGGACCAGGTCTATGACCTTGTGGCCAAGGCGGTCAAATAGCAGGAAAAGGTCACCTCTCAGAGGCTTGAGTCTAACCCATCATTTTGCTAGTCTAGCCAGCATAAGCCGCCAAGGGACTGATCCCCTCTTGATGTCGGGTCTCAGACGGGTTCGTCGGAACGAAGACGGAGGGATGCGCGCAACAGGAAGGATGCTATCCCCATATCCTCCAACCATGGAGGTAAGGCCCAACCTCATCGCCCCGCTCCCCCCGACATTGCGAAGAAACCACGGCTCACTATCGTACGGATATACCTCCGCCAAGGTAGAGCGGCATCATCATCTGCGACAACACGAAGCAGACCCGTCATGACGGAGAGCACAACTAGGGACCCAAGAGTAGGTCGCGACATGACCCTCCGCGTTCGACAAGCAACCGCGACAAACGTGAGGCGTTGCAAGAGGGTAACAACAAGAAGGGTAACCCACTACCACCTCCGCCTCCGTCGCCACCTAGCAGCCACCATGGTGGAGGAGGTCTGTATCGTTCACGCACCCATCCCCTGATGGCAAGAAGAAAAGAAGACCAGAGCCATACAACACACGTTCGCGTATTGACAAGATCCACGAGGCCCGGGAAGGACATACCTGGGAACACGTTGCTTTGGACCTGTGATACAGTCCGCAACTTACCCAAAAGGTTTCCGGATTGACAAGACCATCAAGCCCTATGACGGCCCCGCCAAGCTAGCTACATGGTTGCAGGACTACGACAACGCGGTAGAGATCGCCGAGGGTAGCCCCAACGTCGCCGTCAAGTACCTCCCATTAATGTTGGCGGGCACGGCCTGTCAATGGACTGACGACTTGCCGGAGAGATCCATCTGCAATTGGTTGGACATGCAAGAAGCGTTCATCAATAACTTCAAGGGTACGTATAAGCATCCCTGCACTATTGGCGATCTACAGTGGTGCGTGCAAGAGAAAGATGAGACATCTCGCGCCTACCTCTCCTGCTGGCTGGATATGAAGAATTCATGCGTAGGAGTGCACGCTCAAACCGCCATGGCCGCCTTCATCGATGGGTTAGAAAGGGGCACGTTGCTCCGACATAAGCTGAAGCGCTTGGAGGACAATACCAGCTTGACTTGAACCAGATGATTCAGTTGGCTAGTGAGTTCGCAGCTTCTGATGATGATGCTCGCGGCTCCCTACCGGCAACGGCCGTTCCAACTCAAGCTCGGAGGAACAGCATCACAAAGAGGAAAACCGCACCAGAATAAAAGCGAACTCCCAACATGGTCTCTATGACTTTCGCAGGACGAGGTGATGGCGGACAGCATGGCCGAGGACAAGGAGCTGGTCGTGGGCAACAGCGAGGAAGTGAAAAAACCTCGGCAGTGCTCCATGTTCCCAAAACCTACGAGGAGTACCGCGATATGCCGTGTCTCGTACACCTCGATGCCAACGGCAAGGCCACCCACACCAACAACCAATTCAAGTTCGTCAACAACCTCAAGGAGGACCCGGAGTCCGGCTACAAGCGAAGTCTGAAGAACAGACCGTGAGACAAGGGCAAGGGGAAGAAGAAGGAGGAGGATTCCAAGGATTCAAGTGACATGGAAGAGGACGTTGACCCCAACAACGCCGCCAAGAGCGACGGCAAAAGCAAGAACCCCTTCGAGAAGAAGGTGGCAGTTTTCCACACTTTCCTTGGCACCCACCGTCCGACAACAGAAGGCCTCCATGAGGATCCTAATGGCTACTCTACCACCAGTTCCCCAGTACCTGCACTGGTCGGAGATTCCAATTACTTGGGACAGGAAGGATCACCCAGACCTCATCCCTACGGAGAACCAATACGCCATGGTCATCAACCCCGTGATTGACAGCCATGAGTTCACCAAATGTATGGTCGATAGTGGAAGCATCATCAACATCATGTACCTAGATACACTTCAAAAGATGAACTTGATGGAGGCAAACCTAAGGCGGACCTTCTTCCACGGCGTAGTTCCTGGTCGGGAGGCTCGGTCCCTTGGGTGCATCACACTTCAGGTCGCCTTTGGTGATGTTAATAATTACCGACAAGAGCGCATGACCTTCAACGTGGTCCCATTCAAGAGCGTGTACCACGTCATATTCGGCCGCGACATATTCCAGACCTTCATGGCCAAGCCATGCTTCGTCCACAACAAACTCAAGATACCGGCCGAACCAAATGGTGTCATCACTGTATCCAGAAGCTTTACCAAAGCAAGGGACTGCGAGATTGGAGAAGCAACCTACACGGAAGCTGTTCTCTATAGCAAAGAATTCAAGGAGATCCAGAGCAAGGTCAATGCCTCGGAGATGCCCGCGTCTAAGAAACAGATTTCTGACTCCGCCCCAGCATTCAAGGCCGCCATCGAGACCAAGCCGGTGGAACTTTGTAGGGGTTCGTAGCATGGAAAACAAAAAATTCTACCGCATGAACACACAATCAAGATCTAATCTATGATCAAGCCAATATCTATCTACTAGATTGTAGCAACGAGTCGATGGAATACTAACCCTCGAAGATCCAAAGCGGTTAACGAGAGCATATTCTCGTGGGTGATGTAGTCGTACACTTCCGATCTCAAGATCGCGTGAAGCGATCCTTCAAGGCTGCGTTCGGCCCCCGCATGATCGGTCACATGTTCGGTACTCTATGAAGACCTTCCTCTACCTTGTTCCAGCAGGCAGCGGAGGTTGTAGCACTCTCCTCGCGATTCCGGCAGCACGACGGCGTGGTACCGGAAGTAGAGGGGAGATCTCGCAGGGCTTCGCCTTAAGCCGGAGCGAGTATGGTGGAGCATGAGAGAGACCTCGGTGATCTAGGGTTTAGAGGGCACCAAGGGGAGGGCTTGGCCGGCGGCTAGGGTTTGGGGAAACCCGAACTCGCCGAGCTAGAGGAGGCCCTAGACTGCGGCGACTTGGAGGAGGCCGACGGCTAGGAGATTAGGGTTTGGGTCTAGAGAGGTGTGTGGAAGAGGGGCACCCCTGCCCCTTCTTTTATAGGTGGGAGGGAGGCGTGGTTGGGAGGAGGGAGTCCTCCTCCAACTCCTCCTCCTTGGCTGGCGATGGACGGAAGAGGACTTCCTCCCCAAGTAGGTTTCCTACTCTCCCTCCACTAAGCAAACTTGTCGTTTGACTTTTCAAATTGGTGTTTGACTTTTCAAACTAGGATTTGATTTATCGCTTTATTTTGCTCAGCGATGACACCTAGTACATGATGCAACCATTCCAACTTGTTATGACACATTCATGTACCCTTCCCCACCGGAGTGCCAGACCTTCCGGACCCTTCTAGAACATTCCCGATGAAAACACCGGAATCATTCCCCAACTCCGAAACAGGACTTTCCTTATATGAATCTTATTCTCCGGACCATTCCGGATCTCCTTGTGATATCCTGGATCCCATCCGAGACTCCGAACAACATTCAGTCTCTTACTCATCATTCCATAACTACTCAACAACATCGAATCCTTAAGTGTGTCTCCCTACGATTTGTGAATTATGCGGACATGAACGAGACACTTCTCCGATCAATAACCAATAGAGGAATCTGGAAATTCATATGGCTCGCACATATTTCTACGATTACTTTGCGATCGAGTGAACCACTTACATACGATACCAATGTCCCTTTGTCTCACGATAGTTTACTTATCCGAGGTTTTGATCGTCGGTATCTCTGCATACCTAGTTCAACCTCATTACTGATAAGTACTCTTTTCTCGTTCCCGTGGTACGTGATCCCTTGTAAGCCAGTCACATGCTTTCAAGCTAATTGGATGGCATTCCACCGAGAGGGCCCAGAGTATATCTATCCGTCATATGGATGGACAAATCCCACTCTTGATCCATGTGTCTCAACCCATACTTTCCGAACACTCAATGCCATCTTTATAGCCACCTAGTTACGGTGTGGTGTTTGATGTCATCAAAGCATCCTTCCGGTGATGGTGATAAGCATGATCTCATGGTCGAAGGAATTAGGTTACTATGCATCAAAAAGCTTATAGCAAATGAACTATATTAAATGACTTGATGTTTATTCTACGCTTAACTATAGGAGTATGTCCATCACATAATTCTCCTAATGATATGACCCTGTTGTTAATAACATCTCTATGTTCATGATCAGGAAACCATGATCATATATTAACCAACAAGCTAGTTTAACAGGAGGCTTTACTAGGGACTCTTTTATGTTTACAAATCACACAAGTATTAATGTTTCCGGTTAACACAATTATAGCATGGTATGTAAACATTTATCATAAGTATGAAGATATGATAATAACCACTTTATTATTTCCTCTTGGGCATATCTCCAACAAACTTGTGGTAGGCGATGCCTCCAAGACCACCGCCATTGGAACGAACCTGGATCCCAAATAGGAAAGCGCGCTCGTCGAGTTCCTCCGTGAGAATAGGGACATCTTTTCCTGGCAACCTGCTGACATGAAAGGTGTACCTAGGGAATTTGCGAGCACAGCTTGAACATTGATCCAAAATGCAAACCAGTGAAGCAACCTCTACGATGCTTTGGAGATGAGAAGAGGCACGCCATAGGCAAAGAGATGGCTAGGTTACTTAAGGCTAGTTTTATCCGAGAAGTCCTTCACACCCAATGGGTAGCCAATCTTGTACTTGTCCCCAAAAAGGGAACCAACGAATTAAGAATGTGCGTTTATTACACCGGCTTGAACAAAGAATGTCCCAAAGATCCGTTTGATTTGCCTCGCATTGACCAAGTCATTGACTCGACGGCTGGCTCGGAGCTTTTGTGTTTTCTCGATGCATACTCAGGATACCACCAGATCAAGATGAGGAAGTCAGACCAATTGGTCACTTCATTCACCACACCCTACAACATGTTTTTCTATGTCACGATGCCCTTTGGGCTGAAAAACGCAGGTGCTACGTACCAGCGGACAATGCAACATTTCCTACACGATCAAATTGGTCGGAACGTTCACGCCTATGTGGACGATATGGCGGTGATGTCTAAAAAAATCAAATGACTTAATCTCCGACTTAAAAGAAACCTTTGATAATCTCCGAAAATACAACATGATGCTTAACCCTAAGAAGTGCGTCTTTGGGGTTCCAGCCGGCAAATTTTTGGGCTTCATCTTTTCCCAGCATCGAATCAAGGTCAACCCAGAGAAAATCAAGGCCATCTTAAACATAAACCGTTCGACATGCCTAAAGGACATACAATGACTAACAGGTTATGTTGCAGCAGTTAGTCGGTTCGTCAACCGACTTGGAGAGAAGGCTCTTCTGCTGTACAAGTTGCTGAAAAAGGCAGACAAATTCACGTGGATGGATGAAGCAGATGCTACATTGAAGCAGCTCAAGGAGATTCTTTCCTCAGCACCTATCCTTGTAGCACCCGAGCCTGGTGAGCTCATGTTAATTTACATGGCGGCCACCAACCGGGTAATCAGCATCGTTGTCGTGGTAGAGCGGAAGGAACCAGGCTATGAACATGGAGTTCAACAACCAGTTTACTATGTAAGAGAGGTCTTGACGGAGTCCAAGAAGCGTTACCACACTACCAAAAGATAGCTTATGGAGTATTCCTTGCTTCTTGGAAGCTGAGTCACTATTTCCAGGAGCACCCCATCACAGTGGTGAGCAAGACTCCACTGTCCGACATCATCAACGACAGTGACGCTATAGGAAGGGTCGCGAAGTGGGGCACTAAACTTTCCGCCTTCGAGATCACCTACAAGAGACGCGACGCTATCAAGTCACAAGCCTTGGTGGATTTTATCGCAGATTGGACGGAGATGCCAGATGCTACCCCATTGCCGGAGCCAGAATACTAGGTCACAAGCCTTGGAGGATTTTATCGCAGATTGGACGGAGATGCCAGATGCTACCCCATTGCCGGAGCAAGAATACTAGGTGATGCACTTTGACGGATCACCAACTGGGGACAAGCTGCACTACATTCTACAGATCCACTTCGAGGCTACGAACAATATGGCGGAGTATGAAGAAATTATTCATAGATTAGCGTAGCCAAGGATATTGGCATCAAGCGCATAGTTTGCTGTGAAGATTCCGACTTGGTTTCCCAGCAGGTGGCTGGCACCTGGAACACGCGGAACCCTATGATGGCGGCATATCGAGACGAAGTGGATGTATCCAAGAGCTTCTTGGGCTACGAGGTCAAGTATGTACCTAGGGAGCAAAACGAGGCGGCCGATCTGTTGTCTAAGCTTGGATTAGGACGTAAACGAATTCTGCCTGGAGTTTTCCTGGAGCATCTACGGACACCATCCGTGAAGGGAGAAAACGTCGAAAACCCGAACAGAGTAGACTCTTTCGTCCACATTGTGGCAAAGGTCCATCCGGCTTGGACAAAACCATTCATGGAGTATCTCGAACACGGAACTTTGTCCGACGACAAAGTCAGAAGACGGAAAATAGTACGTTGAGCAAAGGGCTATACCATAATCAATGGACAGCTCTATAAAAGAAGCACTACGGGTGTATACCTTAAGTGTGTTTCCCAGCAAGAAGGTATTGAAATCCTACGCGAAATCCATCTTGGAGATTGCGGGCATCACGCCGCTCCCCGATCTTTGGTCGCTAAAGCCTCCCGGAAAGGATTCTACTGGCTGACCGCGAAGGCGGACGCCGACAAGCTGGTTGAGACATGCATGGGATGCCAATATTATGCCCGACAACCACATGTTCCTGCTGAAGAATTGCGAACAATAACAATAACTTGGCCATTTGCAGTCTAGGGGCTAGACATGGTGGGTCCGATACAAACGGCACCATGTGGATTTACGCATCTGCTAGTAGTAGTTGATAAATTCACAAAATGGATAGAAGCTAAACCCATTAGAAAGCTCGATGGGGCAACTGCTCTTAGGTTTGTCCGAGATCTAGTGGTGAGATTTGGTCTCCCACATAGCATAATCACCGACAACGACAACAACTTGTCACTCGGAGAAGTGGAGGCTTATTGGTGGGACAAAGGCATCCGACGGTCAGGTTGAGCGAGCCAATGGATTAATTCTGTAGGGAATCAAGCCACGTCTTGAAGCACCGCTACATAGAGCAGCTGGACCTTGGGCGGAGGAATTGCCATCTGTGCTATGGAGTTTACGAACTACACCCAACAGATCCACCGGCTACACCCCTTACTTCATGGTATATGGAGCAGAAGCCATCCTGCCTTCCGACATCCTTCACGATGCACCAAGAGTTGCCGCCTACGACGAGGATGACGCTGAAGAATCCAGAAGCCTAGATGTGGACCTTCTCGAGGAAGAGCGTGTATTGGCATGCCAAAGATCTGCCATCTACCAGCAGAAGCTACACAGCTACCATAGTCGCCGCGTTCGGCATCGCTCGTTTAAAGAGGGGGATCTGGTGCTCCGACTTAAGCAGAAAAAGTCACACAAATTATCCCCGCCATGGGAAGGACCATTCATCATAAGCAAGGCGCTGCTCAATGGGTCTTACTACCTCGTTGACAATCGTGAACTAAAGGATAGACCCAGCAAGATCATAAGCGTAAGCGACGTGACCCGGATGATGACTACCCGGAGCTTGATCGGCCATGGAACATAGCACAGCTACGTCCTTTCTACACAGCATTTTTTATCTATTATGTACCTCTTATATGATCAATGAAATAAAGCTCTCTGGTTCACTCATATTTCTGAGTCTTTTACCTCCTTTAGTGTTCATTTTTGGATCGTATAAAACCTTTATGCACAATCTTTGCAATTGCACTTGTGAAAATTCCGCCTACGGGCGTTAGCTTAAGTTTTATGGTCTACACGTTCTTTGTTGTTTTTATGTGGATTCTGGAATAGTGACCTTTGGCACTTATTGTCGGCGATTTTGTTCTTATGTTATTGACGGTGTCATTGGGCATCATCACCTGAGGGCATGGTTCCGACAACGAGTCTTCCGACTCACAAAAAGTCAAGCATAAAAACCAGAGTAATGGATAAGCCAGCACTTGCTTAAAAAATATATACATGCTAGAACTAGTTCTTGAGTAGCAGGAAATAACAACCATTGTTTTCCGCCTTAAGTTAACACATAGTTTTTCCGCATACAAATTACAGAGGAAACAAATATTACAAATTGTTTTTTTTCATTCCTCTGGCACAGGCGACTTGGACGCAACATCGTCGGCAGCAGGAGAGTCACCTTCCTCGAAGTCGGCAGTGTTGAGGGACTCAGAGGAGCTTTGGCTGTTGCTGTCAATGGTTTTCATGGGCACAAAGACGTTAGGGTCGACCAACTCGGCGACTCTGGTGTCAAAACCCGCGAGCGAAGCCAGGATAGCTTCATGATCTATCTTTTGGCCTTCGTCGTCTATGTCGGGGATACCGGAAGTCACCGTGTCGATGTCGGCATTTTCGTAGTGTGCCTTGACCATTGACAGCGCCATCCTTGCACCTTCCCATGTACATGAAGCTTTTCAGCTTGCAATACGCTAGGGGTCTCGGTGCAGGATCTCCAAGAACATCACCACAGATTCCACTGCCTTGATGTTAATCTTGAGGGGCTTGGAAATCACTTTGGTCTGCGTGATGGCGGTGTTGATAAAGTTGCCGGCAAGGACCATACATTCCTTTGGCGGAGGAGGCGACCGGGTTAAACCCATAGGAGCTGCAAATTTCCGACAAAGGAGTGCATGAGTTCAATAACACAACAAATTCAGAGTATCTAGATTACAGAAGTCCAAGACGGAGAATCACTTACTAAAGATGCTAATTTCAGCCTGCTAGAGAATCTCCGCCATGGAGTCCCATTCTTGTCAGAGGATCTTGTACGCTTCATGATGGCGATGATTTTTCTCATCGGCAGCTTTCTTCTACTCTTTCAAGATCACGATTTCCTCCTTCAAGCAGTTCATCTCCTTGTTGGCGGAGTCCTGCAGGACTTTCATGGAATCCTCGTGCATCTTCAGCATGTCCTTCCTCTACTGCTTAAGGTTCTTGTTTTCGCTATCCAGCTGCTGAATATGCTTGGATTGCTCAACAATATCCTTAGCCAAGGAAATGGCTTCTGCAAGTCAGAGAAAAAAAGTACACGGTGAGTACTCGGAGAATGTTGGTGCAAGACCAAGTCGGAATACGAAAAAGAAAGGAAATATAGACGCTTGTTCTTGGTGATTTGTTCCTTCAAGAAGGCAGTTTTACCCTTTTTAGCTTCCAAGTCCGCGCGCTTCTTCTGGTACTTGTTGTTGGCCACGCCCCTCCGATCATTCTCATTATGTGGAAAGAGGAAAGTTAAATGTTGTTTGGTCTACCTAGAGCATCTAGCCGGAAAGTTTTCGTCTAGAAGCTCGGGGGCTATAGCGACAGTTTTATAACTTAACAATATGCTTAGTCTTTCTTCAAGCATCTAGTCGGAACTAATTCAGTTTTCGATTAGAAGATTGGGGGATATAGTACAAAGTTTTTAACTCAGGCATATGCTTAGCTTCTCTTTAAAGCATCTAGTCAGAACTAATTTAGTTACAACTAGCAGCTTGGGGGCTACAGTATTGAAATTTACAAACACTGCGTATGCTACTCTAAAAGCATCTAGTCGGAATAATTTATTCAAACTATATGCTTGGGGGCTACAGTGAGCTTAGTAACTCTTAGAGCATTTAGACGCAAAGACCTATGGTTTTCCATCTAAATCCTTGGGGGCTACAGTGGGATACTCATATGAAATGTAAAAGGCAAATAAAACTTACAAGTGCGATGACCTTGAGGTTTGTAGCACTCTCAGCAAGCAACTTTCCAAAGGACAAACTGTTTCCTTGCAAGATTTCTGCTTGCCGGAGAAGCTCCTCAAGACCGCATGTTGGAGATGTCGGTGCCGCACTAGGAACCAGAGTAGTGCTACCCGACGTAAGTACCGGATAGACTATATTTGGAAACTCTATGGTCTTCTTGGGGCAGAGGCGCCACCTTGGGAAGACATACCACCTTCCACCACCGCCTTAACGCTACCGATGGCATCCTTAGCCGGAGCTTCAACCATTTGGTTTGCGTCACTTTCCTGCGTCGCATGTTCGCCGACAACAGCAAGCTCTGTGGAGGCACCTGAGTCCACTTCCATGGCAGAAGGGCCAGATGTTTCTTTGGCTTGAGAGCTTGTCGGAGCGGACGTGGGTTGGAAGATGGGAGTGACAGGGGCGATGGCGGGAGATGCATGGGAAGACATGTCTCGATGCAACATATCCTTAATGTTTTTAGAAGCCCCCAAAGTTTTGGAGGTCTTCTTCAAACTGGTTGTGGCTTTCTTCCTGAAACGTACAAAAAAGTATAAGTATAGGAATAAGACAAACAATGGACAATGTCGGAGAGAAAGAATCTTACACAAGAGGGGGTGCTTTGGCAAAAGGGATCCCGATAAACTTTCTTTTCTCCGCCTCCAGGCGGTGGTAGTCCTGTTGGAGGCTCCACCCTTCGTCTTCTTCTTCTTGCCTTCGTAGGCAGCGTCAGAGGTGGAGCTCTTCCGCTTTCGCGCCAACGGGACATCGTCATCGGACACGACCATGACTTCCTTCATCTTTGGATCATAGATTTGGACAGCCATGCTATCATCCTCTAGATCGCTGAGATGTTAAGTGAAAATACAAAGTGTTAGATGAGATGGCAATGACTAGAAGGAAGAACTGGAGTAAATGTCATACACGGAAAATAAACAGGTACCTTTGGGCACTTGATCTATACGAACATGTCATAGGTCATGGTGAAGCCACGCTTCCTATCCTTTACATTGACGATGTCCTTGAGGCGGAGCTTGACAGAGTCGCTCGAGAAGTTGTCCTCGGAGATGCGGAGGCTATCCTTCCTGTCGTTGGTATACTCATGCATCAACTTCAAGCGGTGCTGCAGAGGCTGGATCCGCCTGACGAACCAGCACATGGCCAGGTCCAATCCGGTCAGACCCGTATCTACGAACTACTCTATCCGCCTTATAGCGCGGGAAGTGTTAATGTCGGAGGGAAGGGAGGCCTGGGATCTCCATGTCGGGCATTCGGCAGCAGCTCTATCGACGAAGTCCGGGTACGTTACTTCTCGGCTGGCTAGAGGGATATCAGGGCCGTAGAAGTACGTTCGTTGCCAGTTCTTGCAGGACTCATGGCCGACAATGTCGGGGAATCGCCGGCCAGGCCGGATCTTAAAACTAATGGTGCCACAATTCCTGAGCTCGTCCTTGCCGGCTTCGGCTTCGCGCTTGACGGTGAAGAAATAGATGAAGAGATCTAGCCTAGGCCTAATCCCTAAATAACCCTTGCAAAGCACCGCGTAGTTGCTGAGTGCTAGGATGCTATTGGGGGAGAGGTTATGAGGCTGTACTCGGTAATGGTTGAGGACACCAAGGAAAAAGTTGGAGATGGGCAGGGAGACGCCGGTATTGGGGGAGAAGGGGTGACCTCGCCGGCCGGCACCGCCCGCCAGACGATCCCCTCCGTCATGGGGAGGTAGCCCTGGTTGATCAGTTCTTTGATATCGCGGTCCGTAATATCCGAACCACACCAGTCGCCCTTGTGGGAGTCATACTCCTCCTCTAGCAGCTCCAGCGCCGCTGGGTTATGGTCGCGGCCGGTGGTTTCGACCACCGTGGACTTGGAAATAACCAATCCCTCTGGGGGCACGATGACGGCGCTCGCCGGCTTTGCAGAGGCTTTGCCTGACGCAGTCATGGAGGGAGAGGAGCTGCTGCTGGCCATTAGGAGTTTCTGGTGGTGACTGGGAGAGGTTTAGGAGCTAGGGTTTTTTCGCACGTTGCGCAGAGAGCTCGAGGAGGCGCTCGTTGGAGGACGAAGACGATACAGAGAAGAATGAGGTGAAAAGTAAAATTTCTACTACTGTTACTATTTATAAACTCCGGCATCAAGATTCGTGCAGCATGATCGAACGGTTGTCGCGTAAGCGACGTGCACGGGGGCGTGCGTGGAAATTTCACCACGTAACCAACCGTCGCCGCCAACGGTTCGTATCGCTTGCGCGGTAAAAGCGGACATGATTGTGTTCTCTGCATGTGTGAGTTACGACGCGTTGCTGACCTATGTTTACGTCGCCCTAAATGTCATTGGCAGATGAACTATCGCATCGGAAGATTCCGACATGCACAGATCCAATCCGACTACGGAAGAGTACAAAAGAAGATTCAGCAATTCTCCGACTTACAAATTGAAGATGCAGAAAACCTTGCAGGGTTCTTTGGGAGGACTACAAGATATTGCTTGACAATTTGCCGACATCCATCTAGACGGAGCATTGAACATGAAGAGGCAAGACGGCGCAAGATCTCGGAGTTCTCCGGGGGCTACTGTTGGGGATATGCTATATGGGTATCCTCATACCATGTCTCCTATCCGGATAACCCGGGTGGCCCACAGTTTGTAGCATGGCCCATGGCCTGCTGGGCGACCCAGTTAGATGGATCTAGAAGGGAGGCCCATGCCGGATAAAGGAAGGCTACATAGGATTCACTGACGTACCTGGATCCTTGGAGTGCAAGACACGCTAGACTAATTGTAGGTAGTGTAGGACTCTGTAACCTGTCCGGCTTTTCCCTCTAACCCTAGGATCTGGCGACTATATAAGTAGGGCCTATGGGAGCCTTTAGGGAACAATCTGAGACAACCTAGTGTCGACTACGACGCACCTCGCACAGCGAACCAATCCGTGTAACTCGGCATATTTCCATTATAGTGATTTATAGAAGGAGTAGGATTCCGCCACCATCGTGGGATCTGAACCTAGGTAAGCTATATTACCTCATACCCATCAACCGTCCTCCTCCCCCCACGTGTCTAAACACGCACTGTGAGGACCGCTCCATGGCGTACGTGTCGACAATATCACGACAAGTAGTAGACTTATCAGCCATTTGCAAAGATATATCAGTTGGTATCAACTTTTCTAGCTAAAGTCTATTGTAGAGAGAAAAAGGCATAACACTAACTCCAGCCCCCAGATCACACAAAGCAGTTCTACCATAATTATTTTTCATGGAGCAAGGAATAGTTGGAATACCTAGATCACCAAGTTTCTTTGGAACCTTACCATTGAAGGAATAATTACCAAGCAAAGTAGAAATTGCCTTATTAGGAATCTTCCTTTTATTAGAGACAATATCCTTCATATACTTTGAATAAGGAGGCAACTTAATAGCATCAATCAAAGAATTTGCAAAAATAAAGGTTTCATCCACTCACAAAACTTGTTATAGTGTTCTTCTTCCTTTGACTTGTGTTTTTTATTAGGAAAAGGCATTGGTTTTTGCACCCAAGGTTCTCTTTCTCTACCATGTTTATTAGCAATAAAATCTTCCTTAGTGTACCTAGTGTTCTTAGTATGCTTCTCAGGTTCTTCCTCAACTTTTTCCTTATCAGGAGCATCATTTTTATCATTACCACTTTCAGTTTTAGCATTAGAGACAGATATACTATTAGTATCTACAACAAGTTCAGGAGGTTCCTCAACTGTTTTATGTTTCTTTTTCTTTCTCTTATGAGGACTACCACTATTTTCAGCTTGTTGAGAATCCTGCTCAATTCTTTTAGGGTGTCCTTTAGTATATAAAGGATCTTGAGTGGTTGTACCACTCCTAGTTCTAATTCCATAAGCATGTCTATCTCCTGAAGCATTAACTAGAATATCCTTTTGCACTTTAGGAAGTTGATCACTTTTGAGTTCGAACCATTTGAAAATGTTTTACAAGCATTTTAACATCATTAGAATTTCTTTCCACAATATATTTCAAATCGTTAATAGCTCTAGAGTTTTCCAATAAATGATTCTGAACTTCTTTATTAAAATAACCTTGCTTACATATACAAGTATCAAGTTCCTCTAAGTATTGATCAGGAGGCTTACCATAAGGAATATCACCTTCATCAAAATGTTGGAGAGAGTGTACCTCAATAGTGGATGAGTGGGGAATTGTCTTACATAGTTCTTCTATAGGAGGTAAATTCTTCACATCTTCATATCTAATACCCTTCTCCTTAAGACATTTCTTAGCTTCCTTCATCACTTCATCATTTAATTCAATCAATCCCCTCTTCTTTGGTGTTGGTGTTGGTTTTGGTGTTGGTGTTGGTTTAGGCACAATTGGTTTAGGAGTAGTAGACTCGGGTGTAATTGGCTCAGTTAAAGTCCAATCATCATAATTCTTGCTTATTTTAGCCATTAATTCTTTAGCATTTGTAGGAGTTCTTTTCCTGAAAACACAATCAACAAAACTATCTAGGTATGTCCTAGAATCATCAGTTAGTCCATTATAATAAATATCAAGAAGCTCATTCTTGATATTTATTATATCAAAAAGCTCATTGATGTGCATGAATCAATGCACAGAACCTTGTCCATGACTCAGGCAACTTCTCCTCTTCTCCCTATTTAAAATCAAAATGTTTCTGCAAAGCAGCATGTCTAGCACTAGGAGGAAAATATTTATGAAAGAAAGCAGCAATCAAGCAACCAGGGCTATCAATGGATCCATGAGGTAATCTATTATACCAAGCTTTAGCTTCTCCTTTTAGTGAAAAAGGGAAGATCTTAGTAAGAAAGTAGGTACGCATCTTAACATCGTCGGAAAATAAGGCACTCATAGTAGAAAGCTCAGTCATATGTGCCACAACCTTTTCATTCTCAGTCCCACAGAAAGGTTCTTTCTCAACAATGTTTATATAAGATAAATCAAGAGAGAAATCGTAATCTTTATCTTTAATGTCTATGGGAGAAGTAGCAAATTTAGCATCAGCAGACAGTTTAGGTATAATAGTACGTCTCTCAAGGAGACTCCTAATAGCACTAGCACCACGTGTGTTTCGATATTCTTCAATAAATTCATCAGTCATCTCAATGTAACCATCATTAATATCGTATCTCTCTCTAGACTCAGGTGAGCTAACAGGTGTAATAGTGTCTTCACTAGGAGTTTCAGTATTTCCTAGTCTATCCATTGTAGCATCTAGGAAAGTACCTAATGAACCACTCTCATCAAGCATAGCAGAAGTAACATCATGAGTATAAAAAGCAGTTTTAGATTCAGCAGTAGTAGCAGCGTGTGTAGCATGTGTATGTGGTGGTGGTACGTGTACCAAGCTTACTTATAACAGACGGTGAATCAAGAGCAACAGAGGTGTTCAGGACTGTACCTCTTCTTGTAGTGGATGGTAAAATAGGAAACTTTCCATCACGAGATTTACCCATGAAGGATGAATAGCAATGAACAGTATTAGATCCAAATGAACTTACAAATAAAGCTATGCTCCCCGGCAACAGCGCCAGAAAATAGACTTGATGACCCACAAGTATAGGGGATCGCAACAGTATTTGAGGGAAGTATAACCCAATTTATTGATTCGACACAAGGGGAGCCAAAGAATACTTATAAGCCTTAACAACTGGGTTGTCAATTCAGCCGCACCTAGAAATAGTTCTTGCTCATAGTAGTTTATCAGTAGCAATAGTTTTTCTAATAGCAATAGCAAAGGAACAATAGTAGTAAAACAAAGGCAATAGTAATAATAGTAACAAACAGTAGGATTGGAGTGCAGTAGGCATTGGGATGGATGGAAGGGCGTTGCATGGACAAGTTTATTCATGTAACTTCAAGATCTAGGGCATTTTCAGATAAATAAGATAAAGCATCCAAGTACTAAACAATCCTAGGCATGTGTCCCATATATAATCATACGTGCTCGTAATGAGAACTTGCACAACATCTTTTGTCTTTCCAGCCCGTTTTAGCTAGGCCTCAAGGGAATCTACAGGAAATTAAGGCACTCCTTTTAATAGAGCACTGGAGCAAAGCATTAACACTCCATGAACACATGTGATCCTCACATCACAGCCATCCCCTTAGGTTGTCCCAATTTCTGTCACTTCGGGGCCTTTGGTTCCGGACAATAATATGTGTACACAACTTGCAGATAAGATCACAAACAATACTATCATCATGAATCAATAACACGTTCAGATCTGAGATCATGGCACTCGGGCCCTAGTGACAAGCATTAAGCACAACAAGTTGCAACAAAGTCAAATAGAACAAATAGAGATACTAGGCACCATGCCCTAACAAGTTTCTGGTGGTGGCGGCGCAGAGGATCTCGCATCTGGAAAATATCGAACCCCCCTGAAATTTTAGGTCAAGAGGCAACTTATAGGTGAAGAGTGAGACCGAGGGGGTGCCCGAGGCAGCCACACCCGTCCCAGGCATGGCTAGGGCTGGCTCGCGCGGCCAGGGTGTGTGGGACCCTCGTGGCCCACCTCCGTCTCGTCTTCTGGCTCCGTGAGTCTTCTGGTGAAATATGATTTTTGGCATATTTTCCGGGATTTTTCCTGATAGTTGATTTTCTACACAAAAACTAGACACCAAGGTAATTCTGCTGAAAATAGCATCAGTCCATGTTAGTTGTATCCAAATCACGCAAATTTGAGGAGAAACAATAGCAAAAGTTTTCGGGAAAGTAGATACGTTTTGGACGTGTCATGTACTTGTTAATTAATATGTTTGTGGTTTCTCTTTACATTGTTCTATTCATGATATTATTATAGTGATTGGAGACATCCAATCCATTATTGAGGAATTTACTAGGGATTCATGGAGTGTCACAAACTTATCATTAGTCTCTACTCTTACATGGGTCCTGACAAGCCCATGGGTAGAACTAATAGGATATTTTCTATAAGTGATTTGCGGAGGCAATAGCAGCTTACGATGCACCGCCCATTAAGATTCAATTCCCCAAGATCACTGATGACCCACAAGTATAGAGTTTGTATTGTAGTACTTTTGATAAATTGGAGTGTAGATCCCAATGAGGAGAAGATGCTGACTAGTGGTACTGGCTCAAGAGTTATCTGTAAATACTCACAAACGGATTTTTAGGTGTTTTTGATAAGAAGACAAATAAAGTGCAAGTAAATAAATACAACAAGAACAATTGAGAAAGTGGCCCAATCCTTTCTTAGCAAAGGACAAGACGACGTGTTAGACCCCTCCTTTGTAAAGGAGAAAGATCCCTGTGATTGCAATGCTAGTCCCTGGATCAATGCTAGCATCCATAGTTTAAGATGAAGTACACAGATACAAAGGTCATTTATTACATCCATTCTAGAGATAGAACATAGTCTTATACAACTCAGGGCCATAGGCCTAATACAAGAGTTTAGGAATAAGTAAATAACACAGGTCTTCATCTTCATGTGCCACAGGCAAGCATGTTGAGTGTAGACTCATGACACCTAATCATCATCTGAATAACCTGCAACATCACAAGTTACAGCCACAGTGGGTCAATACTTTGGAATAGTATTGGAAAGTGATACCTTAGTAAATTTTAAGTGGACTATATTACTATTTGCAATTTGGCTAAGTGTAGCTTGGCTTGCTTTGCTTCAAAAATAGGTTTTTCCTATTATTTGAAATCACTAAGTTTTTCTTTGTCAAAAACTTTCCCAAGAAACCACCAATAGACATTGGGGTCCTTTACCCTTGTTCACCCACAAGTTTTACTTAGAAGTTTGTGTGATGAGATTTTTGTAGCTTCCATGTCTTGATGCTCAAGTTGTCCATTGCCATGGACTTGGCTAAGTACTTAGATTTTCCATCTGCAGAGGTTGTGCACTTTCCCCACCAGACTTGGTGTAGCATCCCATTTGTCTAACAACTGTAATGCTACTTGGTCTAGTAATATAATGGATACTTCCTACATATAATTGTTGCATCATCATTATATCATGCTTATGTCATCATGCCACCTTGCATTGAGCATCATAGAAAACCCTGTTTGTGTTGGTTCTTCTCTCATATGCATTATAAATTGTATCTGCCTCTTGATATTGTATTTGGCTCTTGATATATTGTTTAAATGCCCAAGTTGAGTTGGGGGCATATCTTTTATTCAACTCCACCACTTTTCTTTCACCACCTTACAATTCCACCATCCCATTATCCATGAGCTTGTAATTATTTTTCTTTTGGTGTTTAATCTAGCTCATGGGAGATAGGGTGGGTCCAATTCTACAAATCCTTTTGCTTGGCCCTTACCCCATATTTTGGGAATGCATGGAAATAAATGCCATGGGATTTAATTTTGTTCTCACAAAATTAAATGTGGCATCTACTATTCATGCATGGGCCATGCAAATCTCACCATCATCCCCTCCTTTGGTTTTTCTTGTATTTTTGGAAGTGAAGCATGGATCTTTGAGAGTCTACTCATGTTGGCCCTATTCTTTTGTTTGACCTTGCAACCTCAACCTCTTTCCAGCACCCAAAACCCTTGTTGCTTGCCTTTGTTTTTGTTCATCCCCATGACCATCTCCCTACCCTTCTTGCTTGCTCAAGCTTGTGTGGTTTACACCCATCTCCCTCTCTCTCTCTCTCTCTCCTCTTTCCTCATCAAAACCCTAAGCCAACCTCCCTTCCTCTCTTGGCCAGCAAGGGGCCACCACCTTCCTCTCCACTACCTACACCAACCCCAACCCGAGCCTCCCCTCCAACCCTAGCTCTAACCCGAGTTTCCCCTCCAACCCTAGCTCTAACCCGAGCCTACCCCTCCCTCTCTCTAGCTCTCTCTCTGCCACCCTAGCCCCACCAACCAGCCATCCCCACCTGCTAGATCTCTCTCGCCTGCCCTGCCTACATGCCCCGACCCGAGCACATGAGGAGGAGAGGCAGAAAAGGTGGCCGACGCCACCTTTTTCCTTCACCACCTCCCCACGGCACCCCTCTCCTTCCCCCGTCCTTATCTACTCCCTCTCCCCCTCTCTGCCTCGCCAGATCCATCCCCTGGGCCCTGCCCTCGCCTCCCTTCTTCCTCTCCACCACCGTCTACCCCCCCCCCCCCGACGACCTCACCGTCGGCCTCTACCCCACCTACCCGTTGCAAGACGGTGGCGTGCTGGTTGGGTTGTCGAGGAGGACGAGGAGGTCCCCTGCAGCGGCCCCGTACACGCCAGCGAGTAGGAGGAGCCCCGGATCGCCTGGACCATCGCCGCCCCGATGAAAACCCTAGCTCTCCGGCCGTCTGCCTCGCCGTCGATCGGCGGCCCCCCAGCCCGAACCACCTCCACCGACGCCCCCACGGTGAGCTCCCTGACCTCCCTGACATGATCCGCCTCGCTGTCGTCGCCTGTGCTCGCCGGTCAAATCGTCGAACAGCCTCGGTGCGCGGCGGCCGACGTCGTTCCCTCGTTGCTACGCCGCGCAGCGACATAGCTAGCCTGCGTCCGCTCCTCTGTCACCATCCCGTAGCCAGCCCCTCGGCCACAACATGACCGGCGACACAGGTTCGATCCCGATAATGTTTCGGCGTAGAAAGGAAGAGAAACAGTACCGCGTGGTACTTTTCCATAACCCCCCCCACCCTTTTTGCCTGCGCAACCCGCGATCCCTCCGGACCCACCTGTCTGCGGCTGTTGCCTTTTTGCAAAAAGGGTCCCGGCACTTGGTTCCATCAACCCGCAGTCCCCAGGATCGCCCACGTGTCGCCCACCGGCTGGCCGCGCGCGTGTGTGGCCCTGCTGCTCCTCTGGCCCACCTGTCATCTGCTGAGGCTAGGTTAGCTGCGGTGTAAAAAGCTTTTTCTGCCACTGTGTCACCCAGTCAGCATTGCGGCCCACCATTCAGTGTCAGTGGCTAGGTTAGGCTGAGTATGAAAATGTTTTCTGTTATCTGTTTCGAATTCAAATCTTTTCGAATTAATTCAAATTCAAATCCAAATCTCAAATCTGTGTAAATATGAATTAATACATAACTTTCAAATGGTTTGGAATTTGAATTCAAACTTAATATGAAATATGTTTTGTTTTTGAATGTTAATTCAAATCTTTAATCAAATATTTTCAGAATTAATTTAAATAGTCAACCTTTGACTTTGACCCTATTTAATAATTTTGACTTAAAAATAAATTTAAATTCATAAATCCAAATAATACAAATAATATATGTTTTCAAATCAGAAAAATGTGAGGATTTCAAATATGCCATCCAAAATATATTTTGGACACTTTAATTTTCAAGTTGGCTAAAATTACAAGAGAATGCCCTTCCCCTTAAATAATTGATAACTTTTGTTTTATAACTCCAAATTTGACAAATGATATGTCTAAAATGATTAGCTCGACGAGACCTTTCTGTTTATACATTCCTTGCTCTGTTTTGCAGCATGCATCATATAAACATAATGTAAACAGCAACTAATATGAGTATAAAATGTGACCCAAACTCAATAAAATGATTTATTCTTGTACTCCACACCTCACCCATGCCATGCTACTTATTGCCATGCAAATTGTGCATCATTCATCATGGCATGATTGTTTGTTTCTTGCATTTTATTCACATGCTTGTGCACTTTATTTATATTGGCCCTTGTTTGTTTGGTTCTTCTTCGAATAGATGCTGAGCAGGGGATATATCAAGAAACCCAGGAGCACTATCCAGATCCTTCTCTCGCTTCAAGGCCAGCAAGCACTACCACATGCTTGCATACATATAGTACCTATTGCCTCTATCTTACTCTTGCATCATTGAGTCGCGATTGCATTAAACTGAATCCCAAGTATTGCATAGCCTTTACTTTTAAACCCCACCGAAGCTTGTTCCTCCATCCCATGAGCCATTACTACAGGAGTTGTTTGAGCCATGCGAGTCGTAGAACAGCATGTGTAGGGTATGTGAGTGTCTGATGGATAACGAGGTACCTAAACAACTTAACCTGAGTAGTAATGGGATAACTAATAAAAGTGGCACCGGTGAGCAATATCTGGTATTTGGTTTTTACCTGCTCACTTGTGTCCCGTAAGACCCCGAGTACTTGATTCCTGTTCCAAGAATATTCGCGCTATCCACATCCGGGAGGTGTATGGGACCCCCCTGAGCCAGAGCTTGATTCATTCTGATTTCTTGGGCCACAAACTAGTTTGAGGATTTATTTAGTATCCTGTACTTATGCCATGCTTTACTGCTTTATTTAAATTGTGCGAGGAGCACCTGTACTGTTTAGGATCGGGACACGTTTTCGCGGTATCGACAAGCCCAGTCACACTTTCGGGTTCCCAGTCGTTTACAGCCGTCCACCCAAACCTTGAGTCCGTCTCGGAGTCAGCTAACTTCGTTGCGGGTAGCTTAATGGGGTGGCCCCCTGAAATATTTCTGAATCTGGTGATTGCTTTGTCGTGAAGGCCTCGTTGGGTTTTGATTTGGTTTTTCCGAGGTTGATCGAGTGTGTGTTGCTATTTGTGCACCCCTGCAGGGTAAAACTTTCTGAAAGCCGTGTCCGCGGTTATGGACGACTTGGAGCACAGTTTCTCGACCATAGACAAGCATAACTAAAGTACCACTCTTAATTTGACTAAGTAACTGACTAGTAAATAGTGCAATACTCATGGAATGGATAATAAAACTGCCAACGGATGGGGGTTGTTCGTCCGCTTCCTCGTTGGTAAGCGATGAGGAGGATGGATCTATTAAGATTACCAATATAACTGTTGTTATTAATTCACGAACATCCGTCTATCATTGGTTAGGCGGATGGATAGCGAGTATCTATAGAATTGTTAGGGTTTATCTTTGCTGCAATTGCGTCACCCCCAGGTTGTGTCCCCTTTAGAGGCATAAAGACTTGCTGAGTACCTCTAGGGTCTCACACGATAAATTATTTGATTCAGATGAACAGGTGCACTCACAAGATGGATACTGGGTGGAGGAGACGGACGATGTGGGCAACGATCATTCGGTGTAGAGATTCCAGGAACGGGGATCCATGAGATCTGTGGGCGGGATGTGCTTATTTATGGGCATCTTATGCCGATTTGCTTCTTATCCGTACTCGGATCTTGTTTGCCGCTTCCGCCTGATACTCTGATGTTTGATGTATGAGGAGATATCCTAAACTATTATATCTATCTAGGACATTTGAATCTTGTCGTATGGTGTTGCTATATTTCCTTTCTTTTTAGATGGAATGGCTCTGATGTACTATTGTATGGTGGCTTGCATACATACTCATTTGTCTATGTAGTTGATCCCTTCGCCTGCCGATTACGCCGCACGTTCTTGTCCCGATGTTTGGAAATGGTTGGGACGGCCAAAAGGTCTACCTGTGAGTGGCTTTTAGGGCCCCACCGTACTATTTCAACCATTTCCGCTCATCCAGGCTTGAATCTAGGAGCGTAATTCACCGAGGTAGTTACAATTGGTATCAGAGCCATCCCGACCTTCAGGGTCTCAGCCAAATGGTCGTTGTCAGTCTAGCAAATATTTTTGGTAGTTATGTATACTAGGGAAAAACAAAACGCGAGAGTAGGACTGCTTGCGCTTTTCTTCTTACCCACCCACCCACCCTTTTTCTGGTAAGGAAGTGTAACGTTTTCAATCCTCTTCTTAAAAGTTCAAACTAGGATTCACGTGTTCTGGGTTTCCGTAGTTCCATAGATTGTGTGTGTGTGTTCGGTTCCGTAGTTACTAATCTTTAGGTTCATCATGAGAAGAAGGGGTTAGGATATGTGTTCTATTTATTCATGTGCGGAGTAATGATTGGAGTGCGGGATGGAGTCGCGACCATACCACTACTCTTATCATTCGCTCTTGTATATTGAATTGGTAGAGTCACTAATCTTGATTCGTTAAGTGATTTTGCGCATCTACTGGTATTTTAATGCCGAAATTGCGAAAAAAAAAATTCTTTGATATATCTGTGTACCACACTCCTTTTCAGTCGTGTGCGATATGCTTAATATCTTCTAGGTGCTTTGAACTTTTTTGATATTTTAATATCACCTTAGTAAATTGTATCCTTTAATCTTGAGTAATTCCATCTTGGTACTATTTTGGATTATTAATTATTCTCCATTATAGTACTGACTTGTGTTTTATATCAATCACAGGATGGCTCCACCACGCCGTTCTGAGGAGGACATACAACCTGAACTGGGGGCCGCGTTGTCAAGCATCGCCAATGCCTTGGCAGCAATGCAGCAGAGCCAGCAGCGTTTTGAAGAGAGTGTTCGGAGGAATGAGTTTGTTCCGCTACCTCCACCTCCCAAGCGAGGAGACATCAAAAGCTTCCTGAAGTTCAACCCACGCCAATTTGATGTTTCTGATCAACCACTTGATGCTGATGATTGGTTGCGTGAGATGTCAAGGCTACTGGTGACTGCTGATGTTCCTGAGCAAGAATGGGTAAAGTGTGCCACTCACCTTCTGAAGGGAGATGCAGCTCTCTGGTGGGAGAATTACCTGAAGGCAAACCACACTGATTTTCAGCCTACTTGGGGACAGTTCACTGGAGCATTCAAAGAGCAGTATCTGTCAGAAATTGTCATGGAGAGGATGAAGGAAGTGTTTCTCAACCTCAAGCAGGGAAATGACAATGTCAACACCTACATCAGGAACTTCATGAACCTTTGGTGGCGATGAGATCTCCGATGACAAGAAGAAGCAAAAGAGGTTCCGGCAAGGGCTCAATGCATCGATTAAATATGCAATCACACATGCAAGGCCGGCGTCTTTTCTGGAACTTCAGCATACAGCTCTGCAGGAAGAAGCAAGTAAGCAAGTGTTTGAGGAGTCAAAGAAACACAACCGTGATGCGGCAAGTTCTTCAGCTATGTCAGCTCCTTCTAAGCGTCGTGTTTGGGTTCCTAACACCCCACCGTCGCTCCCGGCTCCACCAAGACCTGCAAGCTTCGCGACAAGGCCACCAAACTTCCTCACTGCTGCTCCCAGGGGCTACAACAACCACCACCCTGGAGCGCCTGGCGGAGTCCCTGGCTACGTTGTTCCACGTCCACCTGGTGCTTGTTTCACGTGTGGAGAAACTGGGCATCAGTATTGGAACTGTCCGATGAAAAACAAGGCTCTTCCTCCACCACCTCCAAGATCTGCGGCAAGCTCTCCTATGGTTCGTGCACCACCACCTCGGGCTCTCAACATCAACACCAAGCCTGGGTCTACTATTGCTCGTGCCAACTGTGTCAACGCCGCTCAAGCGGAACATGCACCTGGAGTTGTGATGGGTATGCTTCCCGTTAACTCAGTCCCTGCACGAGTTTTGTTTGATTCTGGTGCTTCGCATTCTTTTGTTTCGCATAAGTTTGCGCATGAGAATGATCTGGATATGGTTCCCTTATCACGTCGTCTGGTGGTCCAATCTCCTGGTTCAAACATGAGGGCTGAGCATATCAGCCATGGCAATCAAGTTGAGATTGGTGGCTCTTCGTTCTCGGCGTCCTTAATTGTTCTGGGCAATTCTGACATTGATGTCATCTTGGGCATGGATTGGTTGACAGCAAATGCAGCTGTGATTGATTGTGCTGAATGCTCGGTTTCTCTAAAGATCCCTGAAGGCCATATAGTCTTTTCTCCAAGTCTGACTCCTGCTATCCAGCTTTTCTCTTTGGCGGCTCTGAATGATGATGCTATGGAAGCTATCCAGAGTGTTCCGGTGGTCTGCGAGTTCCCAGATGTATTCCCTGAAGAGTTGCCAGGTATGCCTCTGGATCGTGAGGTTGAGTTTGTAATTGAACATGAACCTGGAACGGCTCCTATCTCCAATCGGCCTTATAAAATGGGTCCTGCTGAGTTGGCTGAACTCAAACGTCAACTTGATGAACAAGAGAAGTTGGGTTTCATTCAACACAGTACTTCTTCTTGGGGTAGCCCAACAATCTTTGTGAAGAAGCGAGACAGAACTGATAGACTTTGTGTTGACTATCGGGCTCTCAATGCTAAAACCATCAAGAACAAATATCCCCTTCCGCGGATTAATGATCTCTTCGATCAGCTAGCTGGAGCTGTGGTATTCTCTAAGCTGGACTTGAGAAGTGGTTATCACCAAATCAAGTTCGCAAGGAAGATGTTCCTAAGACAGCTTTCACCACCCGCTATGGCCTGTATGAGTACACGGTCATGTCTTTCGGTCTCACCAACGCACCCGCCACCTTCTCGAGGCTCATGAACTCGGTTTTCATGGAGTATCTTGATAAGTTCGTTGTGGTCTATCTGGATGACATCCTAGTCTATTCTAAGTCTAAGGAAGAACATGAAGAACACCTTCGGTGTGTCCTAAACAAGCTTCGTGAGAACCGTTTGTATGCAAAGTTCTCCAAGTGTGAGTTTTGGCTGCCTGAAGTAACCTATCTTGGTCACGTCATCTCTGCCAAGGGCATTGCAGTCAATCCGAAAACTGTAAAGACAATTGTTGAATGGCTTCCTCCTGTTAATGTCAAAGAAGTGCGGAGTTTCCTTGGTTTGGCTAGTTATTGCCGACGCTTCGTTCAGAACTTTTCGAAGATAGCGAAGCCTCTTACCGATCTCCTCAAGAAAGGCAAGAAATACCTTTGGACTCCTGCATGTCAAGCAAGCTTTGAGACACTCAAAGAGAAGCTCACTTCCACACCAGTCTTGGTTCCTCCGGACACATCTAAGCCTTTCGGATATTCATGGACGCCTCTTTGCAAGGATTGGGTGCGGTCCTTATGCAGGAAAGACAAGTTGTTGCTTATGCCTCTCGACAGTTGAAGACGCATGAGGTCAACTATCCTACACATGACCTCGAGCTCGCAGCAGTTGTCTTTGCTTTGAAGCTTTGGAGGCACTACTTGCTGGGCAACTATTGTGAAATCTTTTCTGATCACAAGAGTCTGAAGTATATCTTCACTCAGCCTGATCTCAACCTTCGGCAGAGGAGATGGATTGAAGCAATCAATGATTTTGATTTGACCATCAACTACACTCTGGGCAAAGCTAATGTCATGGCCGATGCTCTCAGCCGCAAAGCTTATGTCAACAACGTCATGATGGAAGAACAACAGCCTCTCTTGTGCGAGGAATTCCGTCAGCTCAACCTTGAAGTTGTGGAACAAGGGTATCTCACGAACCTTCTGGCCACTCCTCTCTTGGAAGAAAAGGTTCGCTTTCGTCAGCGTGGTGATCCGCACACCAGGAAGATCACCTCCCAACTTCAGCTTCCGAAGTATGAGTCCTTCCACGTCGATGATCAAGGCACGCTTTTCTTTGAACACCGGATGTTTGTTCCGAACTACCCGGGTTTGAGAGAGCAAGTTCTCAAGGAGGCGCATGAATTTGTTCTTTCTATCCACCCTGGCAGCACAAAGATGTACATGGACTTGAAAACACAATATTGGTGGCCGGGTTTGAAACGATATTGTGCCAAGTATGTCTCGGAGTGTGATGTCTGCCGCAGAGTGAAAGTTGTCCATCAGAAACCTTCAGGTCTTCTACAGCCATTGAAACCCCCGGAATGGAAATGGGAGAAAGTAGAGATGGACTTCATCACTGGTTTTCCAAGGTCGCAGAAGGGCAACAATGCAATCTTTGTTGTCATTGACAGGCTTTCTAAAGTGGCTCACTTCTTCCCCGTCAAGGAAACAATTTCTGGAATTCAGTTGGCTGAGCTCTATATCAACAGAATTGTCTCTCTGTATGGGGTTCCGCTTGAGATCAGTTCCGACCGTGGGAGCATCTTCACTTCCAAGTTCTGGGAAAGTTTCCAAAATGCTTTGGGAACAAAATTGAACTTCAGCACAGCTTACCACCCTCAGTCGCAAGGACAAGTTGAAAGGATCAATCAGATTCTGGAGGATATGCTTCGTGCTTGCGTCATCTCTTTTGGCATGAAGTGGGAAGAATGTCTTCCTTATGCTGAATTCTCTTACAACAACAGCTTCCAGAAAAGTCTAAAGATGGCACCATTTGAGGCTCTCTATGGCCGCAAATGCAGAACTCCGATTGGTTGGTCGGGTGCAGGAGAAAGAATATGGTTTGGCCCTGACATTGTAACTCAAGCGGAGGAGAAGGTGCACATCATTCTTGAAAATCTGAAGATTGCTCAAAGTCGCCAGAAGAGCAATTACGACAGAAAACACACGGACATGGTGTATGTACCTGGTGATCTCGTTTACCTTCGTGTCACTCCCATGAAAGGCACACACCGTTTTGGTATCAAAGGAAAGCTAGCTCCTAGATACATCGGTCCTTTCAAAATCCGTGGAAGAAGAGGACAAGTTGCTTATGCTCTTGAGCTCCCGGAAAAACTCAAGGTCCATGATGTTTTTCACATCTCTCAACTCAAGAAGTGCTTCAAGGATCCCGGCAGGACCGTGGATCACGAGCTAATCAATCTCCAAGAAGACCTGTCTTATCAAGAACACCCCACAAAAATCCTTGAGATCGCAGAAAGAAGGACTCGCAACAAGTCCATCAAGTTCTGCAAGGTGCAGTGGTCGCACCATTCCGTGGATGAAGCAACTTGGGAGCATGAAGATGAACTCCGTGCCAACTATCCTACCCTCTTTGAGTCTTCTTCTTCTTCCTAGAATCTCGGGGCGAGATTCCTGTTTAGTGGGGGAGAGTTGTAGCATCCCATTTGTCTAACAACTGTAATGCTACTTGGTATAGTAATATAATGGCTACTTCCTACATATAATTGTTGCATCGTCATTATATCATGCTCATGTCATCATGCCACCTTGCATTGAGCATCATAGAAAACCCTGTTTGTGTTGGTTCTTCTCTCATATGCATTATAAATTGTATCTGCCTCCTGATATTGTATTTGGCTCTTGATATATTGTTTAAATGCCCAAGTTGAGTTGGGGTCATATCTTTTATTCAACTCCACCACTTTTCTTTCACCACCTTACAATTCCACCATCCCATTATCCATGAGCTTGTAATTATTTTTCTTTTGGTGTTTAATCTAGCTCATGGGAGATAGGGTGGGTCCAATTCTACAAATCCTTTTGCTTGGCCCTTACCCCATATTTTGGGAATGCATGGAAATAAATGCCATGGGATTTAATTTTTTTCTCACAAAATTAAATGTGGCATCTACTATTCATGCATGGGCCATGCAAATCTCACCATCATCCCCTCCTTTGGTTTTTCTTGTATTTTTGGAAGTGAAGCATGGATCTTTGAGAGTCTACTCATGTTGGCCCTATTCTTTTGTTTGACCTTGCAACCTCAACCTCTTTCCAGCACCCAAAACCCTTGTTGCTTGCCTTTGTTTTTGTTCATCCCCATGACCATCTCCCTACCCTTCTTGCTTGCTCAAGCTTGTGTGGTTTACACCCATCTCCCTCTCTCTCTCTCTCCTCTTTCCTCATCAAAACCCTAAGCCACCCTCCCTTCCTCTCTCGGCCAGCAAGGGGCCACCACCTTCCTCTCCACTCCCTACACCAACCCCAACCCGAGCCTCCCCTCCAACCCTAGCTCTAACCCGAGTTTCCCCTCCAACCCTAGCTCTAACCCGAGCCTACCCCTCCCTCTCTCTAGCTCTCTCTCTGCCACCCTAGCCCCACCAACCAGCCATCCCCACCTGCTAGCTCTCTCTCGCCTGCCCTGCCTACCTGCCCCGACCCGAGCACGTGAGGAGGAGAGGCAGAAAAGGTGGCCGACGCCACCTTTTTCCTTCACCACCTCCCCACGGCACCCCTCTCCTTCCCCCGTCCTTATCTACTCCCTCTCCCCCTCTCGCCCAGATCCATCCCGGCCTGCCCTCGCCTCCCTTCTTCCTCTCCACCACCGTCTACCCCCCCCCCCCCGACGACCTCACCGTCGACCTCTACCCCACCTACCCGTTGCAAGCCGGCGGCGTGCTGGTTGTGTTGTCGAGGAGGACGAGGAGGTCCCCCAACTTGACCCGTACACGCCCAGTAGGAGGAGCGGATCGCTGGACCATCGCCGCCAAGCGAAACCCTAGCTCTCCGGCCGTCGCCTCATGTCGATCGGTGACCCCAGCCGAACCACCTCCACCGACGCCACCACGGTGAGCTCCCTGACCTCCCTGAAATGATCTGCCTCGCTGTCGTCGCCTGTGCTCGCCGGTCAAATCGTCGAACAGCCTCGGTCTTGTGGCTGACGGCGTCGTTCCCTCGTTTCTCGGCCTGCATAGCTAACTGCGTCGCTCCTCTGTCACCATCCCGTAGCCATGGTACCGTCACCTCGGCGCGCCGCTGACACAGGTTCGATCCCCGCCCGCGCCATGCACCGCTCTGTCGCTCGAGGCAGAGAAAGGAAGAGAAATAGTACCGCCTGGTACTTTTCCATAAACCCCCCCCCCCACCTTTTTGCCTGCGAAACCCGCGATCCCTCCGGACCCACCTGTCTGCGGCTGTTGCCTTTTTGCAAAAAGGGTCCCGGCACTTGGTTCCATCAACCCATGATCCCAGGATCGCCCATGCGTGTCATGCCATTTGGCACAGCAGCGTGTGGCCCTGCTGCTCCTCTGGCCCACCTGTCATCTGCTGAGGCTAGGTTAGCTGCGGTGTAAAAAGCTTTTTCTGCCACTGTGTCACCCAGTCAGCATTGCGGCCCACCATTCAGTGTCAGTGGCTAGGTTAGGCTGAGTATGAAAATGTTTTCTGTTATCTGTTTCGAATTCAAATCTTTTCGAATTAATTCAAATTCAAATCCAAATCTCAAATCTGTGTAAATATGAATTAATACATAACTTTCAAATGGTTTGGAATTTGAACTCAAACTTAATATGAAATATGTTTTGTTTTTGAATGTTAATTCAAATCCTTAATCAAATATTTTCAGAATTAATTTAAATAGTCAACCTTTGACTTTGCCCCTATTTAATAATTTTGACTTAAAAATAAATTTAAATTCATAAATCCAAATAATACAAATAATATATGTTTTCAAATCAGAAAAATGTGAGGATTTCAAATATGCCATCCAAAATATATTTTGGACACTTTAATTTTCAAGTTGGCTAAAATTACAAGAGAATGCCCTTCCCCTTAAATAATTGATAACTTTTGTTTTATAACTCCAAATTTGACAAATGATATGTCTAAAATGATTAGCTCGACGAGACCTTTCTGTTTATACATTCCTTGCTCTGTTTTGCAGCATGCATCATATAAACATAATGTAAACAGCAACTAATATGAGTATAAAATGTGACCCAAACTCAATAAAATGATTTATTCTTGTACTCCACACCTCACCCATGCCATGCTACTTATTGCCATGCAAATTGTGCATCATTCATCATGGCATGATTGTTTGTTTGTTTCATTTTATTCACATGCTTGTGCACTTTATTTATATTGGCCCTTGTTTGTTTGGTTCTTGTTCGAATAGACGCTGAGTAGGGGATATATCAAGAAACCCAGGAGCACTACCCAGATCCTTCTCTCGCTTCAACTGAGCTGCCAGGCAAGCACTACCACATGCTTGCATACATATAGTACCTATTGCCTCTATCTTACTCTTGCATCATTGAGTCGCGATTGCAATAAACTGAATCCCAAGTATTGCATAGCCTTTACTTTTAAACCCCACCGAAGCTTGTTCCTCCATCCCATGAGCCATTACTACAGGAGTTGTTTGATCCATGCGAGTCGTAGAACAACATGTGTAGGGTATGTGAGTGTCTGATGGATAACGAGGTACCTAAACAACTTAACCTGAGTAGTAATGGGATAACTAATGAAAGTGGCACCGGTGAGCAATATCTGCTATTTGGTTTTTACCTGCTCACTTGTGTCCCGTAAGACCCCGAGTACTTGATTCCTGTTCCAAGAATATTCGCGCTATCCACATCCGGGAGGTGTATGGGACCCCCCTGAGCCAGAGCTTGATTCATTCTTATTTCTTGGGGCCACAAACTAGTTTGAGGATTTATTTAGTATCCTGTACTGATGCCATGCTTTACTGCTTTATTTAAATTGTGCGAGGAGCACCTGTACTGTTTAGGATCAGGACACGTTTTCGCGGTATCGACAAGCCCAGTCACACTTTCGGGTTCCCAGTCGTTTACAGCCGTCCACCCAAACCTTGAGTCCGTCTCGGAGTCAGCTAACTTCGTTGCGGGTAGCTTAATGCGGTGGCCCCCTGAAATATTTCTGAATCTGGTGATTGCTTTGTCGTGAAGGCCTCGTTGGGTTTTGATTTGGTTTTTCCGAGGTTGATCAAGTGTGTGTTGCTATTTGTGCACCCCTGCAGGGTAAAACTTTCTGAAAGCCGTGTCCACGGTTATGGACGACTTGGAGCACAGTTTCTCGACCATAGACAAGCATATCTAAAGTACCGCTCTTAATTTGACTAAGTAATTGACTAGTAAATAGTGCAATACTCATGGAATGGATAATAAAACTGCCAACGGATGGGGGTTGTTCGTCCGCTTCCTCGTTGGTAAGCGAGGAGGAGGATGGATCTGTTAAGATTACCAATATAACTGTTGTTATTAATTCACGAACATCCGTCTATCTTTGGTTAGGCGGATGGATAGCGAGTATCTATAGAATTGTTAGGGTTTATCTTTGCTGCAATTGCGTCACCCCCAGGTTGTGTCCCCTTTAGAGGCATAAAGACTTGCTGAGTACCCCTAGGGTCTCACACGATAAATTATTTGATTCAGATGAACAGGTGCACTCACAAGATGGATACTGGGTGGAGGAGACGGACGATGTGGGCAACGATTATTCGGTGTAGAGATTCCGGGAACGGGGATTCGTGAGATCTGTGGGCGGGATGTGCTTATTTATGGGCATCTTATGCCGATTTGCTTCTTATCCGTACTCGGATCTTGTTTGCCGCTTCCGCCTGATACTCTGATGTTTGATGTATGAGGAGATATCCTAAACTATTATATCTATCTAGGACATTTGAATCTTGCCGTATGGCGTTGCTATATTTCCTTTCTTTTTAGATGGAATGGCTCTGATGTACTATTGTATGGTGGCTTGCATACATACTCATTTGTGTATGTAGTTGATCCTTACTTTGCCCGATTACGCCGCTCGTTCTTGTCCCGATGTTTGGAAATGGTTGGGACGGCCGAAAGGTCTACCTGTGAGTGGCTTTTAGGGCCCCACCGTACTATTTCAACCATTTCCGCTCATCCAGGCTTGAATCTAGGAGCGTAATTCACCGAGGTAGTTACACTTGGTTTCCCAAGACAGGACCTTTCAGAAGCCTTTCCTTAGTCAAATGGACGCGCTCCAACCTATCATTCCCACTACCACCTACTGTCCATGTGACTAAGTTCTAGCAACATATATGATCATGGCAGAGCCCATATTGCCAAGTGGTTGCACTGTAAGCTTTCTCAACACTTGGCCTCCAAATCCCTTTGTGCCTGGGTGGCATACCACAACTGAGATACAAAAGCCAAATCCATGGCCTTGTGTAACCACTCAACACAAACCAATCCTTCCATTCCACCCAGGAGGTTCATTTGACTTAGTTGTTTTATTAGGAAAGCATAAGTCTCATGACTTAGAAATATTTTCATCATAGCAAGTATAGATTTTACCAACCCTTGTTTGCTACTAGCTAGGCTAAGCATGGTATAGTAACTTTAACTTAGGCATTTTCCTAGCAATTCTAATAACCTATAACTACTTAGGATTTCCCAACATAGCATTTGGCAAAAGTAGCACGCAAGACTTAGCAAAATATCTAATGCTAGTACAAAATATAGGAATGAAATATTCATGAAATACCACTTGCCTTGGTAATGGGGAGAGTAGCACTCTTCACAATCACAGTCACTAGCAAAATCTACACAAAATTTGTAGCATACAATTACACACAATTTATATACAATCAAAAATATGAATGCATGCATGCAAGAAATTACTAAGTGATGATTTTGAAAACCCCATCAAGCAAATGCATGATACAAAAACATAACAAGACACAAAGTTTGCTAATCAAACTTATTTGGCACTAATACAAATTACTAAACTAAATCTATACTCAAAATAGCCTTAAACATGTTTCTGTATAAAAAGTCATTTTAACAGAAACATTTTGTTAAACACATTGCAGATTCAGAAAGGGCTTGACTCACTGATTTCAACGGTATAGAGTTTGCAAAATTCTAACGTGGGAAACTCGAGTTATAGCCAGTTGAAAATTTGATCTAAATCTGATTTTGAAATCTGTTTTTGAGCTAACCCTAGACACGCGTCGCCATATTACTGACGCGTACCGATTCGGTCGGATCGATAGACGCGGACTGTAGGATCTATCTTAAATCTAGCGGCGCAGAGGCATGCGATACCCCTTCGATTATAATCTATCCTAGCCCTACGATACAGATCCAACGGACACAATCAGCAAGCCACTAGCGGCGGCGACGGTCAGATGGTGGCGGCGCCGGTGATACTGGTAGCTAGAAGGGTAGGGGAGGTACTCACCGTGATCGCAAGGACGTGGGGATGCTCAACGTATGGTTGGTTCGGCAAGGGGTGCTCAGGGTTGCGGTGGATTGCTCGCCGGAGTAGGGTCTGGCGTCGGGTGGCTCTGTTCGAGGTCGAAGGCGACGCTGTCGGTTATGAGAAGGCAAACAGAGGATGTGGTCAGATGCAGGAGTTCACGGAGAAGACGCGTGCGTGAAGGAGAAGGCTTG
Organism: Avena insularis; assembly: GCA_023614405.1. Lineage (NCBI taxonomy): Eukaryota > Viridiplantae > Streptophyta > Magnoliopsida > Poales > Poaceae > Avena > Avena insularis. The sequence continues at coordinate 202,509,608 of CM042691.1, read as the reverse complement.
GGGCAGTCTGGTCTTACCGGAGGAGCTAGACGGAGTTGAAGCCGAAGACGGTGACGCTCAGTCGCTTGTGTTGCCGATGTTCTGGGTCACGCGCGGGCGAGCTAGTGGTACTGGGAGATGCGCGAGGTCAAGTGGAGTATGCTCGTGTGAAGCAGAAGAAGAGGGGTGGTCGGAGTTGGACGGAATCGTGGCTGCAGCTCGTCGTAGACGGCGAGGTTGCAGGGAGCAATTCTCGCAGCCTGGTGGCGCTCTGGGCTTGGGGTTTGGGAGAGAAGGGTGAGGGGGCAGAGGGGGTTTTAGTAGCCAGGATACGAGCAAGATTTACTCGTGCATTAACGCGAATTGAAGTTGCGCAATCAACAGGAAACGGCCGGCGTCAATTTGGGGATGAACCAGTCGTGGGGGTGGAGACGACGATACCCGAGTGGGCCGCGGTTGTCAGCGAGAGAGGGGAGAGGGAGTGGGTCCTTCCTATCAGTGAGCTGGTGGGTGCGGGAGCGGGTGAAGGAAAACGTTTCGCGGGGTGGAGGGCTGATGGACTAGCTGGGCCGAATTGGGCTGGGTCGGCCAGATTAGTTGGTTTGTCTATTTTTTTTTCTTCTTTACTCCTTTTCTTTTTCTGATTGAATTTCTAGAAATGGTTTTCAAACTCCTTTTCAAATAAGTTTGAATTCAAACTTGCTCCAGCTTTTTGTACACTGTTCCTTGCACCTAAATATGTGTCAAACACCTCTGTTCACTTAGACTCACTTGGGTCATTTGAAAATAATAATAATAAAATAAAACCAAGCCTTTTAGGAGATTTAATAATAGGCATGAATTTTGGTTCTATTTTATATTTTATTTTCAAACCTTGCTCAAGCTTTTGAAATCACTTAAGTTTAAACCCAAATCATTCTGAATGAATAAAAGCACCTTTCTCAATAGCATGTAGCCACTAAGGTTAGGGTTTCCATACATAAAATAATGAGCCATAAATGCTCCTATTTCTAAAATGATTTTGAGATGAAACCCTAAATGATGATGGATGCAAGGATGATATGCATGAATTTTGAAATATGAATTTAGGGATGTTACAAATCTAACCCCCTTAAGGTGAATCTCGCCCTCGAGATTCGGATTGGCTAGCAAATAGGTGAGGGTGGTCTTTCCGAAGATCATCTTCTCTTTCCCATGTTGCTTCTTCTTTGGAATGATGGTTCCATTGAACCTTGCAGAACTTGATAGTCTTAGTCCGAGTAACTCTTTCTGCAGTCTCAAGAATCTTGACAGGCTTTTCTTCATAGGTGAGGTCACTTTCTAGTTGAACTTCTTCCAAAGGTATGGTATCCTTCAAAGAAGATTCTTCCATTTCTGGGTGACACTTCTTGAGCTGACTCACATGAAACACATTATGGACGGTAGCAGAGATTACGGCAATTCGAATTCATATGCAACTTCTCCCTTGCGACTTAGAATTTTGAATGGCCCAACATATCTTGGTGCCAACTTTCCTTTGACTCCAAATCTTTTCACTCCACGAAGTGGTGATACTCTAAGATAAGCTCTATCCCCAACTTCGTAGGTGACTTATCTACGCTTAGAATCCGCGTAGCTTTTCTGTCTAGATGGTGCTATCTTCAACCTGTCCCTAATCAATTTGACCTTCTCTTCGGCGTCTTTGATAAGATCAGGTCCAAATAAACTTCTTTCTCCCACACCATTCCATAGCAATGGGGTGGTACACTTCCTTCCGTAGAGATACTCAAATGGTGCCATCCCAAGACTAGTTTGATAACTGTTATTGAAAGAGAACTCTGCGTAAGGTGGACTTTCATCCCAACTTGCTCCATAGTCTAGGGCACATGCCCTTAACATGTCTTCAAGAATTTGATTAGTCCTTTCTGTTTGCCCATCAGTGTGAGGGTGAAAAGCAGTACTGAATTCCAACCTCGTTCCCAATGATTCATGAAGCTGTCTCCAAAAATGAGAAGTGAACTGAGTTCCTCTATCAGACACAATACTCTTAGGCACACGGTGAAGGCATACAATTCTGCTCATGTAGATTTTGGCTAACTTGGCACTTGTATAAGTTGTCTTCACGGGTATAAAATGAGCCACTTTAGTTAGGCGATCCACTACTACCCATATGGAATCATACCCTGACCTGGCCCTTGGTAGTTCGGTAATGAAATCCATACCAATATTTTCCCACTTCCACTCAGGAATAGGCAGTGGTTGGAGTAAACCTGCTAGTTTCTGATGTTCCGCTTTCACTCTACTACACACATCACACAAAGCAATATGTTCGGCGATGTCCCTTTTTAGATTGTTCCACCAAAATCTTTCCTTCATATCCATGTACATCTTGGTGTTTCCCGGGTGAATAGAATACGGAGAGTTGTGGGCTTCTTGTAGAATCAGTTTCCGCAACTCCGGATCTTGTGGAACAGAAATACGTTTCCCATGCCATAAGGTACCCTGTTCGTCTACACGGAAACTTCTGTCTTTTCCTTTGCTAATCCTTTCCTTAATCTCTTCGATTTCTTTATCAGTCTTCTGGGATTCTTTAATCTTATCCAACAAAGTGGGTTGAACATCCAAAGACATGAGATGTCCTTCTGGCACAATATCCAATCTAAGTTCTTTGAATTGCTTACACAAGTCATCTGGCAATTCACCTTTGGTAAGGCCATTTACAAACACCTTACGACTTAGAGCATCTGCTACAACATTTGCTTTACCAGGGTGGTATTGCAAACTTAAGTCGTAATCCTTGATAAGTTCTAGCCATCTCCTTTGTCTCATATTGATTTCCTTCTGGGTGAAGATATACTTCAAACTCTTGTGATTTGTGAATACTTCACAACGCTTTCCCAAAAGGTAGTGTCTCCATGTTTTGTGTGCATGGACAACAGCGGCTAACTCTAAATCATGAGTAGGATAGTTTACTTCATGAGTTTTGAGTTGTCTCGAGGCATAAGCCACAACTTTTCCGCCTTGCATAAGTACGGCACCTAATCCTTGATGCGAAGCATCACAATATACTTGGAAATCCTTTTCCAAATCTGGCAGGCACAGAACTGGTGCTGACACAAGTCTCTTCTTCAATTCTTGAAAGCTGAGTTCACAACCTTCAGACCAAGCAAATTTCTTGTCTTTCTTTAACAATTCTGTCATTGGCTTAGCAACCTTTGAGAAATTTTCAATGAATCTTCTGTAGTAACCTGCTAAGCCGAGGAAACTACGAATCTCTTTCACGTTCTTGGGAGATTCCCATTCAGTTACAGCTGAAACTTTGGCAGGATCAACTGCTACGCCATCCTTTGTCATAACATGACCAAGAAAACCAACTTCTTCTAACCAGAACTCACACTTGCTGAATTTGGCATATAGTTTATGCTCCCTCAGTTTCTCAAGTATCAAGCGTAAGTGTCCTTCATGTTCTTCCTTGCTCTTGGAGTAGACTAAGATGTCATCGATGAAAACAATGACAAACTTGTCGAGAAATTCCATGAACATCTTGTTCATCATATTCATGAAGTATGCTGGAGCGTTGGTTAAACCAAAAGGCATCACAGTGTATTCATACAATTCATACCTTGTGGTGAATGCTGTTTTAGGTATGTCTTGCTCTCTTATCTTGAGTTGAAAATAACCTGATCGGAGATCAATTTTCGAGAACACACATGCTCCTTCTAGCTGATCAAACAAGTCGTTGATTCTAGGCAAAGGGTATTTGTTATTGATAGTTACCTCGTTGACAGAACGGTAATCTATTCATAGCCTTTGACTTCTATCTTTCTTCTCCACAAATAAAACTGGAGCTCCCCAAGATGAAGAACTTGGCTGGATGAATCCTTTCTGCAATTGTTCTCCGAGTTGTTTCTTGAGTTCCTTTAGTTCGTCAACGGACATTTTATAAGGTATCTTTGCTCTTGGTACAGAACCTGGTACCAAATCTATTATAAACTCCACGTCTCTATCTGGTGGCATTCCTGGCAATTCTTCCGAAAATACGTCCGGATACTCACACACAATTGGCATAGTGTCCATGCTAACCCCCTTAAGAGAATTCAGCTTACTTCCTTTAGATTCAAAGTTGGACTTGAATTTTATCCGCTTTCCTTCAGGGGTTGTGAGTGTGACTGTACGATTTGCACAATCTAGTACTCCTTCATACTTAGCCATCCAATCCATTCCCAAAATCACATCCAATCCTTGGGAATTTAGGATTATTAGGTTCACTGGAAACTTATGTTTTCCAAACTCTATGACTAGATCCCGGCATCCAAGACTTACTATCATATCTCCCCCCGGAGAACTAACTCTTATCGGACACCCAATGTTTTCAGATGCAAACCCATTTCTATCAACAAATGCTTTTGATATGAATGAATGAGATGCACCGGTATCAAAGAGTACAAATGCTGGAATTGAATTGAGTCTGAACTTACCGGCAACAGCATCAGGCTCCTCATAGACCTCCTCCACATTGATGTGGTTAACCTGTCCTTTCTGAAAAGGATTGGGCTTGGTAGGTCCTTCAACTTTCTTCTCAGGGCACTCATTTGCATAATGCCCCAGCTTCTTGCATTTGAAGCATTCAACCTGACTGATGTCTTTTTTAGCAGGCTGAATTCCACTTCCACTGTGGTGGCTCTTATGTCCACTCTTGTGGTTCTTGTACTTATCATTGTCATGACTGTGATGATGCTTGTTGTCATGACGGTTGTGGTTGTGGTGCTTGTTGAATTTCCCATGCTTGTGGGATCCTGAGTTTCCACTGTCATCAATATGGGATCGTTTGTGAGATGATCCCGAGCTGTGCTTGTCGGAGTGCTTTCTCTTCCTACTCTCCACTTGTTTCATTTTGTTCTCCAAAATAGCAGCCTTGTCACACAGAGACTGATAAGTTGGAACATATGCCACAGACAACTGTAAGTTTAGTTCATCATTCAACCCTTCCAGAAATTTTTCCTTCCTCTTGGCATCTGTGTCAACTTCATCCGGTGCATAACGCGCCAGATTGTTGAACTCTTCTATGTATTCAGCCACGCTATGGTGGCGTTGCCTCAGATTGTGGAACTCTTTCTTTTTCAGGCTCATCATTCCTGATGAGATATGAGCAGTGCGAAAGCCATCTTCAAAGATAGCCCAAGTCACCTCATCGATAGGAGTGGTGATTTGGAAGTTGTCCCACCAAGTGGCGGCTGGCCCTTCCAGCAGATGCGCTGCAAATCTGACCTTTTCAGCGTCCGTGCAGCCCACGGTCACTAAGTCCTTGTTTACAGAACGTAGCCAATCATTGGCCACCATGGGATCAGTCGTCCCTGAGAACTTCGCTGGCCTCAAACGCAGAAATCTGGTGAGCATATCAAAGCCCGGAGGGTTGTTGTTGTTGTTGTTGTTGTTATTGTTGTTGTTATTGGGGTTGTTATTGTTGTTCTGGTTTTGGATGAATGTCGTCATCATTTGCATAAGCTGTGTTTGTGCATTCATCATTTGCTGCATTTCCGGGGTGATGTTGTTGGGGTTGGGGTTTGCGCGACGGGGAGGCATCTGTGGTTTGTTCAAATAGAGGTAAGAATGAGATACCCATAGATGTTTTTATGCACATTACATCACATAAGCAAACACATAGCATGCAACACAAGGATAAAAGTTCAACAACAAGATAACAAGTTCTCAAAGTAAAACACACAAGTGGCAAGCCATCCACATGTCGGATGGTCCAATAACAAGTTCATAATAACAAGTACGATAATAAAATGATAACCGAGTCGTCAAGTCTACTCATCGGCATCAATCTCCTCCTCAACAAACGTAAGACCTGCATCCTCCCTCGCGGTCTTGTTCTCCTCAATAGTAGTGGTCAAGGACTCAATCTTGGCCTTGAGAGCCCTCTTCTGGGAACGAAGCCTCTCAATCACTGTCTGCTGCTACTCTAGCTCGAAATTATTGGACTGCAGTTCCTCGGTCATATCCCGGATCCTCTTGTTCCTATCCTGGACACGCTTCTCCTGACTCTTGAACTTCCTTTCCTGGGTCTCGAACTTGGCCTCCATCTCCTTGACTATCTCGTCCTGCTGCGCGAAGAGCTTGTCCTTCTCATGGCTGTACACAGGCTTCGTCATTACTGAGCATGACATTGGTCCTGTCAGTATCCACGTGCCTAATAAGAGACTCTAAGTCCTGGAGATACAGGCGTATCGGCTCTGCTGTGTCCCTCGAGTCGTCCTCGAAGTCGATGGACTCTCTATCATCATCACGTCTTCCGAAGACGTGAAAGTGAGTGCCTCTAACCTGTCGGGAGTGACGGCCTAACAGACGTCCTATCAGGTCCTGCATGACGACCTCCATGCCTCTCTCCCTGTCATCGTGCATAAGCTTGAAGACGATGGACTCCGTAGTAGGCTCATGCAGCGTCTGGCTGGTTCACCTTTAAGCCCCAGAGGTCCTTCCTCTCGAACTTGGTGAGTGGGTGCACCATGATGGTGGGAAGAGGGAGATCGAGCAAAGTGGTAAGCTCAACAATACGAGGACCAAAGCGAGTAGCCCGGAACTCCTCAACAGTGCTGATGGTAATAGGCATCTATTTATAAGATGGAAAAGTTAGAACAACACAATTTAAAATAAATATAAGGCAAAACACCACATACACAGTCATGGAAACAAAACACACAAGCCATGCATTCATCAAGTCATTACATCAATCAAGGTTCACTCTTATTCTAAGACAACATTTTGAAAAAAAAGGTGATAGATGGTGGTCCAACTAACGAAGTGTGCTCACAATCCTATCTCACTGGATCTGGTGGCTAACACAATGTTCCTAGTGGCAATCCACCTATCTTGTTCACATGATTCCATCACTAAGTCTATAATATCTCCCCTTAGGGTTTGGTTGGTGGCTTCCAACTCTTGGGTGAGTTCCTTCTCTTTCTCTAGGTCTTTTTGGAGATTGAGCATTCTGCACTTGACTCTAGCACTTAGTTCTTTGATAGTCCTCCAAGCTGCTTCTCTTGCTGACTCAAAGAATGTGGTGTGCATCACAGTGTTGGTGTACATGCAGAATCCCCTTTCTTTGTGGTTGTCTTCCTTTTTTTTGTACAAGTGAAGTTGCACCCACCAGTATTCCACTCCTTCATCCATCACCGGAAAGCCTTTGTACACAGCTGCACCATGTGCTTCCATTTCCACCATGAGGTCCTTGAGAACCTTGGGAAACTCAGTTTCACACTCCAAGGTCATGGTCATGAGTGGTCCTTTCTTCACGGCTTCGTTGATGGAGTTCATCTACAAATAGAGAGGAGAATGAGAAGATTAGAAAAGTTTACGAGAAGAATAGACAAGTGTAGAAGTGGTTGAAATTTTTTCCTTAGTGGTTTCCAATTCTAGGGTCATAATCCTACAGGAAACACAGTGCTCTGATACCATCTGTTAGACCCCTCCTTTGTAAAGGAGAAAGATCCCTGTGATTGCAATGCTAGTCCCTGGATCAATGCTAGCATCCACGGTATAAGATGAAGTACATAAATACAAAGGTCATTTATTACATACATTCCAGAGATAGAACACAGTCTTATACAACTCAGGGCCATAGTCCTAATACAAGAGTTTAGGAATAAGTAAATAACACAAGTCTTCATCTTCATGTGCCACAGGCAAGCATGTTGAGTGTAGACTCATGACACCTAATCATCATCTGAATAACCTGCAACATCACAAGTTACAACCACACTGGGTCAATACTTTGGAATAGTATTGGCAAGTGATACCTTAGTAAATTTTAAGTGGACTATATTACTATATGCAATTTGGCTAAGTGTAGCTTGGCTTGCTTTGCTTCAAAATAGGTTTTTCCTATTATTTGAAATCACTAAGTTTTTCTTTGTCAAAAACTTTCCCAAGAAACCACCAATAGACATTGGGGTCCTTTACCCTTGTTCACCCACAAGTTTTACTTAGAAGTTTGAGTGATGAGATTTTTGTAGCTTCCATGTCTTGATGCTCAAGTTGTCCATTGCCATGGACTTGTCTAAGTACTTAGATTTTCCATCTGCAGAGGTTGTGCACTTTCCCCACCAGACTTGGTTTCCCAAGACAGGACCTTTCAGAAGCCTTTCCTTAGTCAAATGGACGCGCTCCAACCTATCATTCCCACTACCACCTACTGTCCAAGTGACTAAGTTCTAGCAACCTATATGATCATGGCAGAGCCCATATTGCCAAGTGGTTGCACTGTAAGCTTTCTCAACACTTGGCCTCCAAATCCCTTTGTGCCTGGGTGGCATACCACAAGTGAGATACACAAGCCAAATCCATGGCCTTGTGTAACCACTCAACACAAACCAATCCTTCCATTCCACCAGGAGGTTCATTTAACTTAGTTGTTTTATTAGGAAAGCATAAGTCTCATGACTTAGAAATATTTTCATCATAGCAAGTATAGATTTTACCAACCCTTGTTTGCTACTAGCTAGGCTAAGCATGGTATAGTAACTTTAACTTAGGAATTTTCCTAGCAATTCTAATAACCTATAACTACTTAGGATTTCCCAACATAGCATTTGGCAAAAGTAGCATGCAAGACTTAGCAAAATATCTAATGCTAGTACAAAATATAGGAATGAAATATTCATGAAATACCACTTGCCTTGGTAATGGGGAGAGTAGCACTCTTCACAATCACAGTCACTAGCAAAATCTACACAAAATTTGTAGCATACGATTACACACAATTTATATACAATCAAAAATATGAATGCATGCATGCAAGAAATTACTAAGTGATGATTTTGAAAACCCCATCAAGCAAATGCATGATACAGAAACATAACAAGATACAAAGTTTGCTAATCAAACTTATTTGGCACTAATACAAATTACTAAACTAAATCTATACTCAAAATAGCCTTAAACATGTTTCTGTATAAAAAGTCATTTTAGCAGAAACATTTTGTTAAACACATTGCAGATTCAGAAAGGGCTTGACTCACTGATTTCAATGATATAAAGTTTTCAAAATTCTAACGTGGGAAACTCGAGTTATAGCCAGTTGAAAATTTGATCTAAATCTGATTTTGAAATCTGTTTTTGAGCTAACCCTAGACACGCGTTGCCATATTACTGGCGCGTACCGATTCGGTCGGATCGACAGACGCGGACAGTAGGATCTATCTTAGATCTAGCGGCGCAGAGGCATGCGATACCCCTTCGATTATAATCTATCCTAGCCCTACGATACAGATCCAACGGACACAATCAGCAAGCCACTTACTGGCGGCGCTTAACGACTGCGCGCGGCGGCGACGGTCAGATGGTGGCGGCGCCGGCGATACTGGTAGCTAGAAGGGTAGAGGAGGTACTCATCGTGATCGCAAGGACATGGGGATGCTCAACGTATGGTTGGTTCGGCAAGGGGCGCTCAGGGTTGCGGTGGATTGCTCGCCGGAGTAGGGTCTGGCGTCGGGTGGCTCTGTTCGAGGTCGAAGGCAACGCTGTCGGTTACGAGAAGGCAAACAGAGGATGTGGTCAGATGCAGGAGTTCACGGAGAAGACGCGTGCGTGAAGGAGAAGGCTTGGGGCGGTCTGGTCTTACCGGAGGAGCTCGACGGGGTTGAAGCCGAAGACGGTGGCGCTCAGTCGCTTGCGTTGCCAACGTTCTGGGTCACGCACAGGCGAGCTAGTGGTACTGGGAGATGCGCGAGGTCAAGTGGAGTCTGCTCGTGTGAAGCAGAAGCAGAGGGGTGGTCGGAGTTGGCCGGAATCGTGGCTGTAGCTCGTCGGAGACGGCGAGGTTGCAGGGAGCAATTCTCGCAGCCTGGTGGCGCTCTGGGCTCGGGGTTTGGGGGAGAAGGGAGAGGGGGCAGAGGGGGTTTTAGTAGCCAGGATACGAGCGAGATTTACTCGTGCATTAACGCGAATTGAAGCTGCGCAATCAACAAGAAACGACCGGCGTCAATTTGGCGATGAACCAGTCGTGGGGGTGGAGACGACGATACCCGACTGGGCCGCGGTTGTCAGCGAGAGAGGGGAGAGGGAGTGGGTCCTTCCTGTCAGTGAGCTGGTGGGTGCGGGAGCGGGTGAAGGAAAACGTTTTGCGGGGTGGAGGGCTGCTGGTTCGGCCAGATTAGTTGGTTTGTCTATTTTTTTTCTTCTTTACTCCTTTTCTTTTTCTGATTGAATTTCTAGAAATGGTTTTCAAACTCCTTTTCGAATAAGTTTGAATTCAAACCTGATCCAGCTTTTTGTACAGTGTTCCTTGCACCTAAATATGTGTCAAACACCTCTGTTCACTTAGACTCACTTAGGTCATTTGAAAATAATAATAATAAAATAAAACCAAGCCTTTTAGGAGATTTAATAATAGGCATGAATTTTGGTTCTATTTTATATTTTATTTTCAAACCTTGCTCAAGCTTTTGAAATCACTTAAGTTTAAACCCAAATCATTCTGAATGAATAAAAGCACCTTTCTCAATAGCATGTAGCCACTAAGTTTAGGGTTTCCATACATAAAATAATGAGCCATAAATGCTCCTATTTGTAAAATGATTTTGAGATGAAACCCTGAATGATGATGGATGCAAGGATGATATGCATGAATTTTGAAATATGAATTTAGGGATGTTACACGACGATATTACTTACGACAAACAAACGTTCTCGAGGACACATGGGAATTCTGTCAAATGCTTTTGCTTCATATAGCTAAGTAGTCTTCTTTGGTTGTGTAAGTGTTGTGTGGGTGAACCTGTGCTAATGTACTGACCTTACTAGGACTAATACATACTTGTGATTAAACCCCTTGCAAGCATCTTCAACTACAAGAAAGCAATTAAGATAAAAACCTAATCATAGCCTTAAACTCTGAGATCCTAAACTCCCTTGTGCAAAGGTTTCCTAACGGGGGTTCAGGTTTCTGTCACTCCGGAAACCCCACAATTAGTAGCCAAATACACAATGCATTCCCCTAGGTCCATAAATGGTGAATTATCATGTAGTCGACGTTCACATGACACCACTAGAAAAATAGCACCACAACATGAATATCAAGCCATTGCATAATATCTCAACACAATTCCACTACTAACAACATGACTTCTCCCATGTCCTCAAGAACTAAATGAACTACTCACAATACATCATATGGATCAAGATAAGAGATGATATGATGATGAATAACAATCTGAACATAAAAAATAATTCAATGGTTCCACTCACAAGCATCATCTACAATAGTAATCAACACCCGAGAAAGTTTCCCCTAAGAACTATGCAAGATTCAACACAATTGATACAGCGGTACAAGATGGTGATGAGGGTGCTGGTTGAGATGATGGTGTGGATGATGATGATGATGATCCTGATGAAGTCTAGCTTGATGAAGGTGTTGATGGCGACGATCTCCCCTCACCGGGAAGGAATTTCCCCAGCAGAAATCTGTCTGCCGAAGAGATCTTTCTCTCTATGTAGTTTCCGCCCCGTAGAGGCGGCGGAATCTTTCCCTGGTTTCTCCCCCCGACTTTAGGTTTTTGTGGAGAAGATATAGGCGAGAGGGCGGAGCCAAAGGTGGGCTAGGGTGGCCATACCCCTGTAGGCGCAGGCCAGGGGGTGTGGGCCCCCTATGGCCCAAATCCGCCTCCCCTTCTAGCATTCTTCGTCTTCCGGGAAAATATAATTTTCTATAGTTTCTCTGGTTTTTTTGTGATCTTCGCCAAATTGCATCAAAACACCGCTATTTCTATCAGAATCCTGACTCCGGCAGTCCATCCTCCAAGAATCATCCAACATGCAAAAATAGATGAAAGTGACATAAGTAACACCTCTTAATATGAAATATATCAACGAATAGAGGCAAATTATGATATAGAATGGTGATACAGAATGGACGTATCAACTCCCCCCAAGCTTAGACCTCGCTTGTCCCCAAGCGAAAACTGAGCTGAAGAAACATGTCCACAGGTTTATGGAGTGAAGTGTCGATAAAAAGAATACGGACAAGAAGCATCACACTTACCAATTCACAACTCATAGTAGAAAGGAACTCACCATTATATAAATTAACTTGCAACGAGTATGGGAGTCACAATAAAGATGCATAAAGACAAAGCATAATTGGGAATGGCAAACTTTGTTCATGGTCAGAGAACAGTTGAGAAACGGTTTTTTAAGCAAAGCTTTTTGTATAATAGGAGTCCTTTTTTATCAAACCTATTTTCTTTTAAAATGAAGGCTTTCAAAGTAATACTCATTTAAATAAGAGTCTTGTGCAAACAAGGAAGATAAAGAACATGATTGAATAAATCATCATATGAATGCTTGAAACACAACAACTCAAATGCTTGCTGGAGATAGAGAGGAATAGGTTTACTGACTCAACTTAGAAGTAAAAGAAAGGCCCTTCATAGAGTGAAGCAGGGATTTAAAGTTCATAAAGAGCTTCCAAAAATTATGATACTTGTTAACTCAGCATCTTGAGGTTATTAAGGTTAAAGTGAAGAAAGATGGAGTATACGCTTGACGAAATATAAGTTGGCAATCTCATGTCCCTTGAGTACGAGGGTCGCTCCTCATGCTACTCAACTTTAGTTACTTGCATGTTCTTATCATAGTAAATACATGTGTATCATAGAGAACTGCCAATGGGGTACCCCTTGCACATGACACTGGAGCTTTCCCATATCACAATGACAAGGCAAGAAGATAATGAGCATCTCAACAATCTTCATATTTACCATGGGAATATGGTGCTTTTTCTCTCTCTTTCCTCTTTTCTCATCTCTATCTTTTTTTTCTTTTTCTAAATCTCATATCTCTTTTTTTATAAGAAGAATGCTTCATAGATAGCTCACTATGGTGATGCTGCAAGTTTCCACCATGATTAGGCATGGCTTAGGCTAGCGGCCCAGGCGTTTCTCTAACACAATGTACATAACTCCATGGACTTACAAGCTCCCCTTTTATTTCACACCAACGACATCCGCAAACAAAAGAGCTTGATATCAACTGGGTATGTATTTACAGGCGTTGAAAGCGTTCCACGTGACAGCACGGTTATGCTAACCACAATGTATAGATGCAAGCATATACAACTTCGATGAAATAATGCTTCAAGTTTATTAGGGACAGGAAAATAAGGCGTGCCATCAAGTTCGTGAGAGCTTTACTAACTATTTTTCAGATAACAAAATAATTTTTAATTTGAAAGATAGATGAAGCTTGAGAATTTACTTGTAATAGAAATAATGATAATAGGTAGATATGGTGGACACAAATGGCACAAGTTTTGGTTTAAAGGAATGGATGCATGAGTAGTATTCCCTCTCAAAACAGGTTTTTGGCTAGCAAGGCCGGGAAGCAAGCAAAAGACTTGAAGGAAACAAGAAAACATACAAGTGATAAAGTCAAACATGCAATCTTCCTTGAAGACACAAAAGATCTTAAATAAAGAATACTAACTTATGAGCCAATCAAGAAAGAAAGAAACTTAATTAAAAATACATGTAAGTGCTTTTCTCTTTTCTTTTCAAACCTCAAAAAGTGTTGCTACTGACCAGAACTTGGTTTGCGAAAACAAATTTAGATTTACATGATGCTCCCAAAGTTATACTAGTGCTAATCAACAAGATCCATCACATAAAAGAGATTGCAAACTAAAAAAGAAGTGCAAAAAGTAAAAGATGAAACTTCTCATTAGTATTCTCCAAGGATACAAAGATCTTGTTCATGAAGAAGCAACCAAGAAGGATGGAATGATCTCAACTGAACCATATAGTTGGACCACCATATTAAGTTTAGATCAAACACACCAACTATTGTGGTGTAGCAACAATATTTTGTTGCCTAAAAATGTGCTTGAAAACTTGTTGTTTGTGTGGAATGTTTGGTTGTGATTGTTTGCACATTGCTTGTGTGAATTGTGATGTGTGTGATTAGAACTATTTCTTTAGAAATATTTTTGCCTATTCTAATCCCAATCCAACCCAAATAGATGACTTCTCCAAGAGATCCCAACATCAAGGATGGTGACAACAACAACCAAGAGATCAACATGAGAGAACTCATTGTAACCCAAACCCAGTTGAACCAAGTGACAACTCAGTTTTTAGCCAACAACAATGAGTTAGACCCAACCATGCAAAGTTTTTTGGAAACCCAAACTCAATTGATGAAAAAGGTGACAAATCAAATGATGAACATGGGAGACAACCTTTCCCAATGAGTTTGTGACAACAAGGATGCCAAGGATGATATTAAAGAAGGAACTCAAGCTTGCAATATTTGTGGATACATGGATCGCACTTCCAAAGAGCATGAAGATCAATGCCCCAATTGTGAAGAGAAATATCCAACTAATCAATGCCCCACATCTCAAGCTACTTGTTTCCTATGTGAAGGAAATAATCATGTCCCTATCCAATGCCCCATCTATTCCATAGTTCAACAAAGGAAACAAGGTGGAGTGCATCAACAGCTTGTAAACCCCCATGAAGGAACAACTTCTACCAAGAAGGGTGAAGACAAAGGAAAATCTCAGCTTGCACCTCCATGCAATATGACTCAATTTGATGGACCAAAGAGGAAACATATGTATTATCAAAGGAAAAGATTAGGGAGACCAGGAGACTTTCCCACCTTTGAGAAGAGAATGAACTAGAAGAACTCCTAGCTTTGGAGAAACCCAAGAAGAAGAAAGACAAAAGCCAAGTGCAATGTTGCCATTGCAAAGAGATGGGACACTATGCCAATGAATGTCCTGAGAAGAAACAAAAATATAAGGAGATTAGCCAGGTGTGGTGCAACAATTGCAAAGAGCTAGTCTATTATGTATCAACTTGTCCACAGAAGATACGTGAAGAGCTCCATCTTGTCACATGTTACAATTGTGGTAACCAAGGACATTATGCAAGCAATTGTCCAGAAAAGATGAAGCACAAGATAAACAAGCCTAGGAAGGATCTCAGCCTTGTCACATGTTTCAAGTGTGGAAACAAAGAACACATGTTTCATTGTAAACACAGGGATCTCTACCTTATTAAAGGTTGGGACCTCTACAATTGGGTTCAAATTTCAACTTAAAACCATCAAAACAAATACCGTTGAAACAATTCCTTTAAAAATCACAAAAAGAATTCAAAAGGAAATCGATTTAAGAGGCAAATGCAAATAATAGCAGAAATCTGTCAAAACAGACGAGCAGGTAAAGATTATTTTTTTCGAAAATCTTCTCTTGCTCAAATCAAAAAGTGCTGAACTAGTGAAAGTTAGCTAATAACTGGGAGCACAAGATAAGAAAATTATAGCTCCAACCGACATAATGAGATCTCTCACATATTTTTACAATCCAGCACAAAAATCTGTCCCAAGACAGCAACTTCTCACAACTCACCCACTTCTCAAAAGGGGTTGATCTTGACACACAAACAAAACAAAAAAGGTAAGGAGAGGTTATTACAGAGTTAGTAACTTCCAAGACTCAAAGAAACAAAAGAAACTGAAAGCACACTAAAATGGGTTGTCTCCCAAAAGCTCTTTCTTTATAGCCATTAAGATGGCCATGATAATTTCAATGATGCTCCCATAAGAGGTATTGATTTGAAGTGAAAGAGAGCATCAAGAACCAAGTATCCAACACATTTGAGTCTAACCCACTTACTATGCAAGGGAGTCTCATCAGAAAATGAATTATTGAAACAAAAAGACACTAGCGTAGGAAGACAAAACAAATGCAACTTCAAAGCTTTCAACATAAAGCGGGGAAACTTAATATTATTGACATGCATAAAACCATGTTTCCCTCTCTCAAAATAAATTTTAGTGGCACTTTGAACAAAGCTAACAACATAACTCTCACAAGAAACATTCTTAACATCAGAGTGATCATACTTAAAATTATCAAAAAGAGGTTTAAGGTCATAAATAGGATCAGTAGAAGCAAGTTTCTCAACTCTAACATCCTCAATAGGCAAATCATTTTCAAAAGGAGTTTTAACAAACTTGGAAAAGTTAACTCATAAGACTCTCCATCAAACTTACTTAAAACTTTCTCCTTCCTACAATCTATAATAACTCCACAAGTGTTTAGAAAAGGTCTACCAAAAATGATAGGATAAGTTTTCATAGCTACTGAACCAAGCACTAGAAAATCAGCAGGATATTTAATCTTACCACAAAGAACTTCCACATCTCTTACAATACCAATGGGACAAATGGTTTCCTTATTAGCAAGGTGAATAACCACATCAATGTCCTCAAGATCACAAGGACCAATTCCATGCATAATTTCCTTGTAAATATCATAGGGGATAACACTAGAACTAGCACCAATATGACACAAACCATAATAGCAATGATCACCAATTCTAACAGAAAGCACATGCACGCTAGCTTTCCTAGCTTTACTATGATAAGAGACAATATTAGAAGCATCTTCACAAAATATATTGTGCCCATCTTCTACATTCTTAGTGACATGGTCTTTTACAATGGCTACCATAGGTTCAATATTTATTTGTTCATCAGGCTCTACATCTCTCTTCGTACATTTGTCAATCGAACTAATTATCATAGAATGTTTCTTTACCTTAGCTGGAAATGGAGTTTTCTCAGCATAAGGTTCAGGCAAACTACGATTAATAGTACAAACTTCAATGCTTCTAACAGGAACATGATTAACAACATCTTTATAAGGTGCATGGTACTTGTTCCACTTCTTTTTAGGAATTTCAATATAAGAGGCAAAAGCCTTAAAACAATTGGCAATACTTCAAGAATCAAGACCATACTGAGTACTAATATCATGAAAGACATCAGTTCCCATAAAAGATTTAATGCATTCATAATCATAATTTATGCCTGACTTTCTTCCTCTATCATTCTCCCAATCTTCAGTGTTTTCTTGAATACGGTCTAGAGGATCCCATTTAACTTCTTCCTTCATACGTGTGAATGATCCAGAACAAGAAGCATCTAATAAATCTTTATCATCAAGGGGTAGCCTTTCATAAAAGTTATTAATAATAATATTGTTAGGGAGTTCATGAATAGGAAATTTAAGCATTAGTGACTTCAATCTGCCCCAAGCTTGGGATGTACTTTCTCCATCATGAGGCCAAAAGTTATATATTTGATTCCTATCCTTATGAATCTCACTGGGAGGATAGAATTGAAGGGTTCGCAGCATAGAAAACAAAAAATTTCCTACGATGGGAACTAAGTACCAAGATCTATCTACTAGATACAAGAAACAGGTGGATATACATCCATGGAATACATACCCTCGAAGACCGAATAGCATTAACGAGGTTGTACTCGTGGGTGATGTAGTCGAACGCTTGCCGATCTCAAGATCGTGATGAAGTCCATCTGGTCCAGCAGGTCCAGCACCATCAAGTCCAGCACCGCAAAGCAGTGGTGCATCCGTGATCGCACACATGTCTAGGTAGCCCGACAAACTCTGTTCCCTTGCTCCAACGAAGCAGCGGAAGCAACAAATCCTTCCACAAAAAGCCACCGGGAACATGTATCTCGCTGATCCGAGACCATGGGGAAATTCTAAAGGAGGGAGAGAGATCCTTCGCGAGGAGGTGTGAGAGATAAGTGAGAGGAGGAGGTACTTTTATAGGGGAGGGGGTACTTTTATAGGGGAGGGGTGCATGGACGCCGTCCATGGAGGGTGCCAACCCCTCTCCCTCATTCATGTGGTGGAAGCTCCACTCACATAAAAGCACCTCCACTCACAATTCCACTCACATGCATTAATTTTCCACCAAAAATAATGCAAGCTCTCATTTAATAAAACTCTTTTATTTATTTTATTCAGAATTTTGTTAATTACTCTAATTAAAAAAAATTCACATGAAACCCCTTATAACATTTCAATTTCACATGCAGAACCAGTTTTAGCAATTTCAACCAAAATGATTCTGGTGTCTAGTAAAATAAATTCATGTGCTTTCTTTTTTCTTTCTCTGGCTTATCATTTGATCTGAATTGTGTCAGTATGACTTAAGTGTGTCACCCTACGGTTCATGAATAATGTAGACATGATCGATACCCTCTCCGATCAATAATCAGAAGTGGGACCTGGAGATCCGTACTGACTCCCACACATTCAACGATGACTTATGTGATCATGTGAACCTTATACGCATGTAACTCAATCCCTTAGTCTCACGATATATTACATGTCCGAGATTCGATCATCGGTATCTCCCATACCTAGTTTGATCTTGTTACCGACATGTAGTCTTTTCTCGTTCCCGTGATATAACATTCTAGTGATCAAATCACATGCCTGAAAGCTAACTAATGTGATATCACCGAGAGGGCCCAGAGTATATCTATCCGTCATCGGGATGGAAAAATTCCACTCTTGATCTATGAGCCTCAACATAACACCTTTGTAGCACTGAACCCAAATTTATAGTCACCCTGTTACGGTGTGACGTTTGATGTTATCAAGATACTCTTCCGGTGTTAGTGATTGACATGATCTCATGGTCTAAGGACTAAGATTACTTTGTATGTTGTTATAGCAATATAAACACAATGACCTTGATTGTAATGCTATACTTTGGATGAATGTTCATCACACCATTCCAATAATGTTGTGACCTCGTTATTAACAACATCCAATGTCCATGATCAGGAAACCTTTGATCATCTTGTTAATCAACGAGCTAGTTTATAAGAGAGGCATAACTAGGAACTTTCTATTTGTTTATTAAATAGACATATATTAATGATTCCGTATTAATACAATTATAGCATGCAAAATAAACATTTATCATAAATAAGGAATACGATAATAACCACTTTATTATTGCCTCTCAGGCATATTCCCTTCAGTCTCCCACTTGGACTAGAGAAAATAATCTAGTTTAGAAACTTTGCGTATTGAACACCTATGGATTTCTGGTGTTCCATATACACGATTGCAAGTGGTTAACATAATATAGAGATCTGATGCGTTCATGTTCGTGTGTATTTGTATGTCTTTGCGTTTTCACGCATCACTCATTCACCAATGAGATGGCATTGTATAAATTTGGTGTTTTGGTGAGACCTTTAGTTCCTTGGGGTTAAATCATGTCGATATTATTGTCGTAAAATATATCTTTAGTTTTAGCCCGTTGTGAACCACACCTTAGTTTGATAAAAAACTACTTGACACAAATGCCCTCCTTTGCTACTACTATAGCAGTCATATACGTAGCCTTCTGTTGTAGTATCCATCACATTGTCTTAACTTTGGAATTCATCCAAATCCATCATGGAATCTCCTTTCCAATACATTGTGCCACCCATAGTTTAAATTGAGATAAACTTAATTTGTATCTTGTGTCAAAACTAGTATCATTTTTCAATGAACTATTTGTCTCTTATACAAATATAATATATTCTTAATTCTTACAAAAGATTATAAGAATATCCTTACTATCATCCAATGATCATTTCATGATTCATTCTGGTATACACTCATAACACTTAGAGCATATGACATATATGGATGCGTACATATCATGGTATGATTGACTAAATCATTCTTGTGATTTCACTCATCAAGTGTCAAAGAACTTGAATCTTGTTTCACTTATCAAGTGTTGATACACTTGAATCTTGATTCAATTCTTTTCCATGCGACAAGAAACTTTTCTCGTCGTTTCCATATTGAAATCCTTCAATATCTCATATATTTACGTTTGGCACAACCATATTAGCGTCACAATCTATCCACATAGACATTCATGCTAAATATTCGGGTTTGCCTAAGTCTTTCGTTGAAATGAAAATCTCAACCTTTGTTAATAAAAGATACATCATTTCCAATCAACAAGATGTCCTCCACATAATATATTATAAATATGTCTTAGCGCTCCCACTTAATTTCTTGCAAATGCAAGCATCTTCATCATCTCCAGATGAAAACTCCTTTAATAGTTTCATCACGGTGAAGATTCTAACTCCGTGATGCTTAATTCAACCATTGAAGTTTGCATGCCCTTTTAGCATACTTTGAATTTAACAAAAACCCTTTGGTCCATGTCGTGTACACGTCCTAGGTAACCTTTCATCAAGACAGGACCTTTCAGAAGCCTTCCCTTAGACCAAAATGGACGCGTTCCAAACCTATCACCCCCTACCACCAACTGTCCATTTTGCTAAGTTATTGCAACCTATATGATCCAGGCGGAGCCCATAATGCCATGTGGCTGCACTAGAAGCTTCTTAACATATGACATCTCAAATCCTTTTGTTCCTGGGTGGCTTTCCACAAGTGTGATACACAAGGTAGACCATAGATATGGGCCTTGTGTAACCACTCAACATAACCCAAACAACCATTCCACCTAGGTGTTTCATTCACTTAGTTGTTTTATTAAGCAAAAACACAAGTCAAAGACTTAGCAATATTCTTCCATAGCATATATATAATCCACCCTTGGTTGCTACTAGCTAGGCTAAGCATGGAAATAGCAAGTATCTTAACTTCGAGAAAACTCTAAGAATTCTACAACTACTAGGATTTCCCAAGCATAGCATATAGATACTTAGCAAAAATTATCTTGCAAGCCCTACACAAAAAATTTCTAATGCATAGTCAAAATATTAGGACAAAATATGAAGCACCACTTGCCTTGGTAGTTGGGGGAGTAACAACAATCCTCACAGTCACAATCACCACTAGCACCAAAATCTACACATAAAATGTTAGCACCAAATTCATATTTCAAATCATCAAACAAAAATATATGAATGCATGCAGATGCCATGTGATGTTTTTCTAAACCAACCAAGACAAGTAAAATAGTACTAATCAATAAACTAAACATTTATACACCAAATAAACTTTATTTTGCCATTAAAACATTTTCCAATTAATTTTTATACACAAAATAGGCCTACAAATGTCTCTACATAAAATTATATTTTAACAGAATCAAGATACCAAACTAAGCCTACAGATGTGTAGGATTTATTTTTGTGATTCCATTGATATATTATTTGCATTTCTTGGATAAACAGAACAAAAGTTATTGAATTTACAAGTTTAAACATTCAAAAATCATTTCTGGAATTTTAAACAGACAGACTAGGCCACGTGGATGATTCTATTGGTTGATACCGATTAGCATGGATCGATCAACGTGAGCCGCACGATCTAAATGAAATCTCACGGGCCAGATCTACTCGTACCCCTTCGTTAAGTGATCTAATTCTACGCGCTAGATCTAGATCCAATGGCTGCTAAGCATGCGACCAAGGATGGGCGGCTCAAATGGGCACTGGCGGCGATGGTCCGGCGATTCTAACAGGGCTAGGGGTGGTGATGTTGCTTACCATACTTGCATGTGCATGAGGAAGCTCAACGTGGTCGCGGTTGGGGCGGGGGCTTGCTGTAGCGGTGGCTAGGGGTCGTCGGAGTTGCGAGCGGCGTCGGGTTCGTGTGGACGGATATGTTTTCGATGTCCTGGATCACCCTAGAACAAATCAGGAGCATCAATAGCTGCACCAGTACATGGCGAACTTAGTCGAATGTAAGAGAGGTCAAGGGGAGGTCGGGGTTTACCTAAATCGCTTGTTGGAGTTGAGCGGCGGCTCTATCGTTTGCAGAGTTGGACGGGGACGGCGTCCTGGGTCATGCGCAGGCAAACTAGAGGCATTAGAAAATGCACCAGGACATGCCGAACTCGACAGGGTCAAGGAGAAGGCAAGGGGCGGTCGGAACTCACCGGAATCGGTTGCCGGAGCTGCTTGGTGCTGCGGCGGTGCAAGCGGGACTTCGTGGAGCCTGGCGGCTCTTCTGGCTGGTTGTGTTGGGGGGAATGGACGCGAGGGGGAGGGGATTAAGTAGCCAGAGAAGGGTCGAGGATCGCGCACGGAATCAACGGTAATTAATCGAATTAATACGCGATAGTGAAGGAGGAGGAAGAAACGGCAAGGCCAGGTCGTGGGCGGGGTTTGGGGATGACGATGACGGGGCAGGTGTGTCCGGGGCGTCAGCGAGAGGGGTGTGATCACGCGGGTGAGAAACAGAGGGAGAGGAAAACCCTGGGTGGGCTGGTTGTTGGGTTGGCTCTGTTGCTGGGCCGAAAGGCTGGCACTGGCCCTTTTCTTTTTCTTTATTCCTTTTCTATTTCTGTTTTGATTTTCAAAAACTAAATTCAAATGAATTCCAAATGGGTTTGAATTCAAACCACATCTAAATTTTTGTAAAGTGACCATGCTCATTTTTGTGTATAAAACATTTCTGTTTTCTCACAAATGTCTTGGCCCATTGAAAAATAAAATAAAATCATGCCTTGCCTATTTATTTATATAAGGCATTATAAATAGTTTTAAT
Source organism: Avena insularis (assembly GCA_023614405.1). Lineage (NCBI taxonomy): Eukaryota > Viridiplantae > Streptophyta > Magnoliopsida > Poales > Poaceae > Avena > Avena insularis. Next base: position 202,487,275 of record CM042691.1, on the reverse strand, counting down.
TTAGATTCTTTGTTTTGAAAACTTGAGTAAGCTTTGAAATCAATATTCAAACATTTTCTGGTTGAAACAAACTATTCTCATATTAGAGAGTATAAATAAAGCCATTGTCTTGCTTACATGAAATAATAGGCAAAACAAATGGTTCCTGATTTGAAACTTTGTTTGAAAATAAACAAAATGCATGAGGATGCATGAATGATATGCAAACTTTATAATTCATGATTTTTGGGATGTTACAAATCTAACCCCCTTAAGGTGAATCTCGCCCTCGAGATTCGGATTGGCTAGAAAATAGGTGAGGGTGGTCTTTCCGAAGATCATCTTCTCTTTCCCATGTTGCTTCTTCTTCGGAATGATGGTTCCACTGAACTTTGCAGAATTTGATAGTCTTTGTCCGTGTAACTCTTTCTGCAGTCTCAAGAATCTTGATAGGTTTTTCCTCATAAGTCAGATCACTCTCCAATTGGACCTCTTCCAAAGGTATAGTATCTTTCAAAGAAGTCTCCTCCATCTCTGGATGGCATTTATTTAGCTCACTTACGTGAAATACATTGTGAACGGCAGACAATGATTCAGGCAATTCAATCTCATATCCTACTTCTCCTTTACGGCTCAGAATCTTGAATGGTTCAACATATCGTGGTGCCAATTTTCCTTTGACTCCAAACCTCTTCACTCCACGAAGTGGTGACACTCTAAGATATGCTCTATCACCCACCTCATAGGTGACTTCTCTACGCTTTGGATCTGCGTAACTCTTTTGTCGGGACTGTGCTATCTTCAATCTGTCCTTTACCAACTTGGCTTTCTCTTCAGCTTCCATGATTAGTTCTGGCCCTAACAAGTTTCATTCTCCAACACCATTCCATAGCAATGGTGTAGTACACTTTCTCCCATAGAGAAATTCAAACGGTGTCATCTCAATACTGGCTTGATAGCTGTTGTTGTAAGGGAACTCCGTGTAGGGCAGACTTTCATCCCAACTAGCACCATAATCTAGGGCACATGCCCTCAGTATTTCTTATAAAATATGGTTGGTTCTTTCTGTCTGTCCATCAGTCTGCGGATGAAAAGTTGTGCTGAATTCCAATCTCGTTCCCAATGACTCATGCAGTTGCCTATCAGACACAATACTCTTGGGTACTCCATGCAGACACACAATCCTATTCATATAAATCTTGGCTAACTTAGCACTTGTATAGGTTGTCTCACGAGTATGAAATGACCCACTTTAGTTAGGCGATCTACTACGACCCAAATAGAATCATATCCTGATCTAGTCCTTGGCAGTCCAGTGACGAAATCCAGGCCAATCTTGTCCCACTTCCAATCAGGAATAGGTAGTGGTTGTAACAATCCTGCTGGTTTATGATGTTCCGCTTTCACTCTACTACATACATCACACAAAGCAATATGTTCGGCGATGTCCTTCTTGAGATTATTCCACCAAAATCTTTCCTTCAAATACATGTACATTTTGGTGTTACCCGGATGAATGGAATATGGTGAGTTGTGTGCTTCTTGTAAAATCAGTTTCCGAAGCTCCGGATCTTGCGGAATACAAATACGTTTCCATACCATAAAGTACCCTTTTCGTCTTCATGGAATCCTTTGGCTTTTCCCTTACCAATCTTTTCCTTAATCTCTTCAATTTCCTTGTCCTTCTTTTGGGCTTCCTTGATTTTTTCCAATAAGGTGGGTTGAACATCTAATGACATGATATGTCCTTCAGGCACTATCTCAAATCTGATATGTTTGAATTGGGCATACAGATCATCTGGCAATTCTCCCTTAGTAAGGCCATTCACATAAACCTTATGGCTTAACGCATCAGCTACAACATTTGCTTTACCGGGGTGGTATTGAAAACTCAAGTCATAGTCCTTGATGAGTTCTAACCATTTTCTTTATCTCATGTTGATTTCTTTCTGAGTGAAGATATACTTCAAACTTTTGTGATATGTGAACACTTCACATCATTTTACCAAAAGATAATCTCTCCATGTTTTGAGTGCATGGACAACAGAGGCTAACTCTAAATCATGAGTAGGATAATTCACATCATGAGTTTTGAGTTGACTCGGGGCGTAAGCCACAATTTTCCCTTCTTGCATCAAACTGCACCTAATCCTTGGTGAGATGCATCACAATACACTTGAAATTCTTTCTCCAAGTCTGGCAGACATAAGACTGGTACTGTCACTAGTCTCTTCTTCAAATCTTGGAAACTGAGTTCACATCCTTCAGTCCAATCAAATTTCTTGTCCTTCTTAAGTAACTCCGTCATTGGCTTAGCTACCTTTGAGAATTTCTCAATGAATCTTCTATAGTATCCTGCCAAGCCAAGAAAACTACGAACTTCTTTCACTTACTTAGGAGATTCCCATTCAGTTAAAGCTGACACTTTTGCGGGATCAACTGCTACACCATCTCCTGACACAATGTGTCCAAGAAATTCGACTTCATTCAACCAGAATTCACACTTGCTGAATTTGGCACATAGCTTATGTTGTCTAAGCTTTTCAAGTATCAATCGCAAATGTTCCTCATGCTCTTCATTGCTCTTGGAGTAGATCAAAATGTCATCGATGAAAACGACAATGAATTTGTCAAGAAATTCCATGAACACCTTGTTCATCATATTCATGAAGTAGGATGGTGCATTTGTCAAACCAAATGGCATCATGGTGTACTCATACAATCCATACCTAGTGGTGAAAGCAGTCTTAGGTATGTCTTGTTCCCTTATCTTTAGCTAAAAATAGCCTGATCGAAGATCAATCTTTGAGAACACACGGGCTCCTTCTAGCTGATCAAACAAGTCATTGATTCTGGGCAAAGGATATTTGTTCTTGATAGTCACCTCATTGAGTGAACGATAATCTATGCATAACCTTTGACTTCTATCTTTCTTTTCAACAAACAAAACTGGTGCTCCCCAAGATGAAGAACTTGGTTGAATAAATCCTTTATGTAACTGTTCCCCAAGTTGTTTCTTGAGTTCCTTCAACTCATCAACTGACATCTTGTAAGGTTTCTTTGCTATTGGTCCTAATCTTGGCAGCAAGTCAATCAGAAACTCAACATCTCTATCTGGTGGCATTCCATGCAATTCCTTCGGAAATACATCCGGATATTCTCTTACAATTAGCACACTGTCTATGCTAACCCCCTTAAGAGAATTTAACTTACTCCCCTTTGATTCAAAGTTAGACTTGAATCTAATCCTTTTATTATCCGTGGTTGTGAGTGTGAAAGTATGGTTGGCACAGTCTAGCACTCCCTTGTACTTAGTCATCCAATCCATTCCCAAAACGACATCCAATCCTTGGGAATTTAGGATTATCAAATTAACGGGAAACTTATACTTCCCAAATTCTATCACTAGGTCATGACATCCCGAGTTCACTATCATTTCTCCACCAGGAGAACTTACTTTTATAGGACACCCAATAGTTTCAATTGGAAGTCCATTTCTATTGACAAATTCTCTTGATATGAATGAATGCGATGCGCCAGTATCAAAAAGAACAAGTGCTGGAACAGAATTGAGTTTGAACTTACCAGCCACAACATCAGGTTCCTCATATATTTCTTCCACATTGATGTGGTTCACTTGTCCCTTTTGGAAGGGATTGGGCTTTATGGCACCTTCGACTTTCTTTTCAGGGCACTCATTAGCATAGTGCCCCATCTTCTTACACTTGAAGCATTCAACCTAACTGAGATCTTTGTTGGCAGGCTGACTTGCACTACCACTTCCACCTCCACTGTGGTGGCTCTTGTGTCCACTCTTGTCGTTCTTATACTTGCCATTATCATGACTACGGTGATGCTTATTGTCATGATGATGTTTGTGGCCGTGGTGGTTGTTGTACTTTCCATGTTTCTGGGATCCAGAACTCCCACTATCATCATGATGGGAACGCTTGTGAGACGATCCCGAGTTGTGCTTATCAAAGTTATGCTTCCTCTTCCTGCTCTCAACCTGTTTCATATTTTTCTCCAAGATGGTAGCCTTGTCACAAAGTGATTGATAGGTTGGGACCTAGGCAACAGACAGCTGCAGGTTCAACTCACCATCCAGTCCTTCGAGGAATTTCTCCTTCCTCTTGGCATCTGTATCAACTTCTTCCGGTGCATAACGCGCCAGATTGTTGAATTCCTCAATGTACTCGGCCACACTGCGGTGACACTGCTTCAGGTTGTGGAACTCCTTCTTCTTCAAATTCATCACTTCGGATGAGATGTGAGCTATATGGAATCCATCCTCAAAGATAGCCGAAGTCACATCCTCAATGGGAGTGGTGATCTGAAAGTTGTCCCACCAGGGTTGCTGCTGGCCCTTCAAGCAAATGTGCTGCGAACCTGACTTTTTCTTCATCGGTGCAGCCGGCAGTCACTAAATCCTTGTTCACTCAACGTAACCAGTCATTGGCTACCATTGGATCAGTGGTTCCCGAGAACTTTGCAAGCCTGAGTCTTAGAAATCTGGTGAGCATGTCAAATCCTGGTGGATTATTCTTGTTGTTGTTGTTGTTGTTATTGTTGTTGTTATTATTCTGATTCTTGTTCTGCATGAAGGTTGTCATCATCTGCATCATCTTAGCTTGCGCTGTCGTCAGCTGTTGCATATCGGGAGTTACGTTGTTGTTGTTTTGGTTGGGGTTGGCACGTCGAGGAGGCATCTGTGATTTTAATAAGGATAAGAATGAGATACCCATAGATGCTTAATATGCACAATACAACACATAGAACAATCACAATATCCAAGCATCAAATAACATAGAGTTTGAACGATATAAACAAAAAAATTTGAAAACACAAACACACCATAGCAAGCCATCCACATGTTGGATGGTCATTGCGACTCAATAATCAAAGTACAGTAGATGAAAGATAAACAAGTAGTCTACACTACTCCTCCGCATCAATCTCCACATCAACAAGGGTAAGACCTGCATTCTCCATGGCAGTCTTGTACTCATCAACACTAGCAGTAAAGGCCTCAATCTTGGCCCTAAGATCCCTCTTCTATGAGCAAAGCCTCTCGATCACTCCCTGCTGATGCTCAAGCTCGAAGTCCTTGGACTCTAGCTCTTCCTTCATCTCCCGGATCTTCTTCTTCCTATCTTGGACTCTTTTCTACTGGCTCTTGAACTTCTTGTCATGGATTTGAAACTTGGCCTCCATTTCCTTGACAATCTCGTCTTGCTCTGCGAAGAGCTTGTCCTTCTCTCGGAGCTGAACCTGGAGCTCGTCATTGCTAAGCATGACGTTTATCATATTAGTATCAAGGTGTCTAATAAGACCCTCTAGGTCCTGAAGGTACATACGAACCGGCTCCATCGTCTCTCTAGCAGCATCCTCGTACTCTATAGCCTCACCCTCCTCATTGCGTCTCTTGAAGGGGTGAAAGTAAAGACCTCTAAGCTCGGTCGAGTGCCTCCCTACCAGGACCCCAAGTAACTCATGCATGACTACATCTAAGCCTTTCTCCTTGTCGTCATGCATCAGCTTGAAAGTGATGTCCTCCGTGGTTGGCTCTATCTGGCGTCCCGGCTGTGTGACTCTGAAGCCCCATAGGTCCTTCCTCTCAAACTTGGTGAGCTGAAATGTCATGATGCTAGGAAGTGGAAGGTTGAGCACACTAGTGAGCTCAATGAGACGGGTACCAAAGAGAGTTCCCTTGAACTCCTCAGCCGTGTTGATAACAACATTAGGCATTTATTTTTATAAGATAGAGAAAATTTAGAATCAACACAAGTAGAACAAAATCACAAGACAAAATATCACAAGCACATATTTTAGCAACAAACACACAAGTCATGGCATACACAAATCCATTACAACATCAAAGGTTCAACATAACTTGGACAAATTTTTGGAAGTAAAAACGATAAGTGTGGTGGTCCAACTAACGAAGTACGTTACAACTCTCACTCACTAGACAAAATAGTTATCAGGGCATTGTCGTGGTATTGCCGACGAGTAGGCCATGGAGGGGTCCTCACAGTGCGTGTTTAGAGACGTGGGGTAAGGCGGACGGTTGACGGGTATGAGGTAACATAGCTTACCCAGGTTCAGATCCCACGACGGTGGCGGAATCCTACTCCTGCTATAAATCACTCTAAGGGCAATACGCCGAGTTACAGAGATAGGTTCGATGTGCGAGGTTGTATGAATCTGTACTAAGTTGAACCCTAAAGGCTCCCATAGGCCCGACTTATATAGTCGCCAGATCCTAGGGTTACAGGGAAAAGTCCTAGCCAGACAGGTTACAGAGTCCTACATCGTCTATCACTAGTCTTGTGTATCTTGCACTCCAAGGCTCCTGGTACGCTGGTGACTCCACCGTAGCCTTCCTTTATCCGGCATGGGCCTCCCTTCTGGATCCACCTAACTGGGCCGCCCAGCAGGCCACAGGCCATGCTACCGACTATGGGCCACCCGGGTTAGTCGGATAAGATACATGCTATGAGGATACCCATATAGCATATCCCCAACAGTAGCCCCCGGAGAACTCCGAGATCTTGCACCGTCTTCCTCTTCACGTGGAATGCTCCGTCTAGATGGATGTCGGCAAATCGTCAAGCAATATATTGTAGTCCTCCCAAAGAACCCTGCAAGGTTTTTCTCCGTCTTTGATTTGTAAGTCAGAGAAATGCTAAATCTTCCATCGTACTCTTCCGTAGTCGGATTAAATCCGTCCATGCCGGAATCTTCGATGCGACGGCTCATCTACCGTGTCAGTTATGACGACGTAGGCTTTAGGTCAGCGACGCCTCGTAACTCTCACATGGATAGAACGTAATCATATCCGATTTTCCCGCGCGAGCTATACGAACCGTTGGCGGCGGCGGTTGGAGACGTGGCGAAATTACCGCGCACGTCCACGAACACGTCGTCTACGCGGCGACCGTCCGATTAGCTGCACGAATCTTGACGCAGAGTAAGATAAATAGTAACCATGAGACACTTGCCACTTTCTTACCCCATTCTCTAGCGTCATCATCTTCTTCCTCCAGCTGCACGCCTCCTCGAGCTCCCCGCGGAAAACCTCGAAGAAACCCTAGCCTCTCTTTGCGTCAGTCGCATCCTTCTAGTCCTCCATGGCCAGCAGCAGCTCCTCCCCGTCGGTGGCGGCGTCGAGCGAAGCCACGGCGAAGCCGGCGAGCTCCGTCATCGTGCCCCCAGAGGGCCTGGTCATCCCCGCGTCGGTGGTGATTGAAACCACCGGCGGTGACCACAATCTGGAGGCGCTCGAGCCTCTGGAAGAAGAGCCAGACTCGCACAAGGGCGACTGGCGCGGCTCGGACATCACCAGCCACGACATCCAAGAGATGGTCGCCGAAGGCTACCTCCCCGTGACGGAGGGGCTGCTGGCGCCGGCGCGGCGAGGTGACACCTTCTCCCAAGCGGAGAAAGGTGTACCTCAAGGCTAAGCTAATGTGGCGTTTCTGCCCATCTCCCACTTCTTTCTGTCCGTCTTGAACCACTTCAAGGTCCAACCCCATAACCTCTCCCCTAATAGTATCTTAGTGCTTAGCAACTTCGTGGCACTTTGTGAGGGTTACCTAGGGATTAGGCCTAGGTTAGACTTGTTCGTGTACTTCTTCACTGTCAAACGTGAAGCCGGACATAGTAGGGAGGAGCTTAGGAACTGTGGCACCATAAGCTTCAAGATCCGACCTGGCCGGCGGTTCCCCAACATCGTCGGCCACGAGTCGTGCAAAAACTGGCAGCGAACGTACTTCTACGGCCCCGACATTCCTTTGGCGGGCCGAGAAGTGACGTACCCGGTCTTCGTGGATGGAGCCGCCACTGAAGTTTCCACATGGAGATCCCATGCATCTCTTCCCTCCGACCTCGACGCTTCACGCGCAATAAGGTGGATCGAGTGGTTCTTAGAGACGGGTTTGACCGGCTTGGACCTAGCCATGTGCTGGTTCATCAGGCGAATCCAACCTCTGCAGCACCGCGTGAAGTTCATGCACGAGTACACCAGTGATCGAAGGGATACCATCCGTATATCCGTGGATAACTTATCGAGCGACTCCGTCAAGCTCCGTCTGAAGGACATCATCAAGGTGAAGGATAAGAAGCGCGGCTTCACCATCACCTATGACATGTACGTAGACGGAAAGTGCCCAAAGGTAGGTATTTATTTTCCGTGTATGACATTGCTCCAGTTTCTCCGTCTTGCCAGTGCCATCTTATCTAACACGGTGATTTCTCATATGACTTAGCAATCTAGATGAGGACAACCTGGCTGCCCAAATCTACGATCCAAAGATGAAGGAAGTCACGGTCGTGTCCGACGACGATGTCCCATTGGCGCAAAAGCGGAAGAGCTCCACCTCGTGGCTGACGGAGGCAAGAAGAAGAAGAAGATGAGGGTGGAGCCTCCAAAAAATCTTGCCATACAGGCGGAAAGAGAAAAAGCCAGGATTTTTGCCAGCGCCCCCTAGTGTAAGCCTCTCATTCTCCGACATTGTCTTATTTATCTGTCTTATTCCTGTACTTATGCATTTTGCACGTTTCAGGAAGAAAGCCACAACCAACCTCAAGAAGTCCTCCAAGACTCTTGGGGCTTCTAGAAATATCAAACTTATGCTGCATCGCGACTCCTCCCCCGCCATCGCCCCTGCTACTCCTGCCATCAAGCCCTCCTCTGCTCCGAGAAGCTCTCAAGTCCAGGAGGCACCAGGCCCTTTCGCCATGGAAGTGGATTCTGGCGCCTCTACCGAACTTCATTGTTGTCGGCGGCGGTGACTTGAGAGCTGCTCTTCAAATGGCTAAACCTCCAGCTAAGGATGCCATCGGTAGCGGCAAGGCAGTGGTGGGAGCTGGTACCTCTACCGAAGGAGGTGCCCCTACTCCCCAGAAACCCTTCGAGTTCCCAAAGATAGCTTACCTGGCGCTCCTGCCGAGTAACACAACTATGGTTCCTGGAGGAGTGCCGTCATCTCCGACGTGCGGTATTGAGGAATTGCTCCGACAAGAAGATATCTTGCGGGGAAATAGCATTTCCTTTGGCAAGCTGCTGGCCGAGAGTGCTACAAACCTCAAGATTATTGCACTTGTATGTTTTACTTTGCCTTTTGCATTTCATATGAGTATATAGACGGAAAACCATAGGTTTTGCATCTATATGCTCTAAGAGTGACTAAGTTAGAAAAAACTCTCACTTTAGTCCCCAAGCATTTAGATGGAATGAATTACTCCAACTAGATGCTTTAAGAGTAGCATACACAGTGTTCATAATTTTCAATGTTGTAGCCCCCAAGCCTCTAGTTGTAACTGAATTAGTTCCGACTAGACGCTTAAAGAAAAGCTAAGCATATTGATAAGGTAAAAACTCTCGCTGTAGCCCCCAAGCATCTAGGTGGAAAATCTCCGACTAGGGGCTCCAAGCAGACCAACAACAACTTAACTTTGTATTTGTTTCCACAGAACGAGAATGCTCGGAGGGGCATGACCAATGACAAGTATCAGAAGATGCGCGCAGATCTTGAAGCCGAAAAGTGTAAAACTGCCATCTTGAAGGAACAGATCATCAAAAACAAGAGTCTGTTTTCTTTTTGCGCATTTCCGTCTTACTTTTGTGCCCATAATCTCCGAGTACTCACTGTGTACGTGGTTTTCTCCGACTTGCAGAACATGTCGCCAAGGCCAAGGACATTGTCGAGCAGTCCAAGCATATCCAGCAGCTAGACAGCAATAACAAGATCCTGAAGGAGGAGAGGAAGGAGATGCTGAAGATGCACGAGGATTCCATGAAAGCCCTGCAGGATTCCGCCTCTGGAGAGATCAATCGCTTGAAGGAGGAGCTTGCGATCCTAAAGTCCGAGCCCTTCAGTAAGTTTCCTCCTCCTTGAATTTCTGTAATCTGGATACTTAGAGTTTTTTGAACTCATGCGCTCCTTGTCAGAATTTGCAGCTCCTATGGGTTTAACCCACTCGCCTCCTTCAGACAAAGAATGCATGGTTCTTGCCGGCAACTTCATCAATACCGCCATCGCCCAAGCCAAGGAGATTGCCAAGCCCCTCCAGATTTATATCAAGGCCTCGGAATCCATGGCGAAGTACTCGGAGATTCTGCGCCGAGCCCCCGAGCGTGTCGCGATATGGAAAGCTTCATGCGCACAGGCTGGCGCTGTCCATGGTGAACGCACACTATGAAGATGCCGACATCGACACGGTGACCTCTGGCATCCCCGATGTAGATGATGACGGCAAGGAGATCGATCACGAAGCCATCCTGTCATCACTCGCGGGTTATGACACCAGGGTTGCCGAGTTGGTGGATGTTGACATCTTCGTGCCCAGGAACACCATCGATAGCGTCAACCAAGATTCCTCCGAGTCTCATCACAGCGCCAATGTTGAGGGTGATTCTCCGGCTGGTGATGATGCGGCCTCCAAGTCTCCTGCGCCCAAAGAATGAAGAACACTTTGTAATTTTTGTTTCACCTTTGGTGTGTGCACGGAAGAAACTTGGTGATGTAATCTTAAGGCGGAAAACAATGATTGTTAAGTCCTGCAACTTAAAACTAATTCCCAGTTATGTATATATTTTTAAGCAAGTGCTGGCTTATCCATTACTCTGGTTCTTATGCTTGACTTTTCGTGAGTCGGAAGACTCGTTGTCGGAACCATGCGCTTAGGTGATGATGCCCAATGGCACCGTCAATAACCTGAGCACAAAATCACCGACAATAAGTGCCGAAATTCACTACTCCATAATCCACATAAAAACGACAAAGAATGTGTAGACCAGAAAACTTAAGCTAACGCCCGTAGGCAGAATTTTCACAAGTGTAATCGCAAGACTTGTGCATAAAGGTTTTATATGATCCAAAAATGAACACTAAAGGCGGTAAAAGACTCAGCAATATAAGTGAACCAAAGAGCTTTATTTCATTGATCATATAAGAGGTACACAATTAGATAAAAGATGCTAAGTGTAGAAAGGACGTAGCTGTGCTATGTTCCATGGTCGATCAAGCTCCGGGTAGTCATCATTCGAGTCACGTCGCTTACGCTTATGATCCCCGTTGGGTCTATCCTTGAGTTCACGATTGTCGACAAGGTAGTAAGACCCATTGAGCAGCGCCTTGCTTATGATGAACGGTCCTTCCCATGGCGGGGATAATTTGTGTGACTTCTTCTGCTTAAGTCGGAGTACTAAATCCCCCTCTTTAAACGAGCGATGCCGAACGCGGCAACTATGGTAGCTGCGTAGCTTCTGCTGGTAGATGGCGGATCTTTGTCATGCCAAAACACGCTCCTCCTCGAGAAGTTCCACATCTAGGAGTCTGGATTCTCCAGCGTCATCTTCGTCATAGGTGGCAACTCTTGGTGCGTCGTGGAGGATTTCGGAAGGTAGTATGGCTTCTGCTCCATATACCATGAAGTAAGGGGTGTAGCCGGTCGATATGTTGGGTGTGGTTCGTAAACTCCACAGCACAGATGGCAATTCTTCCGCCCAGGCTCCAGCTGCTCTATGTAGCGGTGCCTCAAGACGTGGCTTGATTCCCTACAGAATTAATCCATTGGCTCGCTCTACCTGACCATTGGATTGTGGGTGTGCCATAGATGCAAGGTCAAGTCGGATGCCTTTGTCCCAGCAATAGGCCTCCACTTCTCCGAGTGACAAGTTGCTTCCATTGTCGGTGATGATGCTGTGTGGGAGACCAAATCTCACCACTAGATCCCGAACAAACCGAAGGCAGTTGCCCCATCAAGCTTTCTAATGGGTTTAGCTTCTATCCATTTGGTGAATTTGTCAACTGCTACAAGCAGATGCGTAAATCCACACGGTGTCGTCTGTAACGGTCCTACCATGTCTAGCCCCCAGACTGCAAACGGCCAAGTTATTGGTATTGTTCGCAATTCTTCAGCAGGAACATGTGGATGTCGGGCATAATACTGGCATCCCGTGCATGTCTCAACCAGCTTGTCGGCATCCGCCTTCGCGTTCAGCCAGTAGAATCCTTGCTGGAAGGCTTTCGCGACCAATGATCGAGGAGCGGCGTGATGCCCGCAATCTCCGAGATGGATCTCGCGCAGGATTTCCATACCTTCTAGCTGGGAAACGCACTTTAAGTATACACCAGTAGTGCTCCTTTTATAGAGTTGCCCATTGATTATGGTATAACCCTTTGCTCGTCGTACTATTTGCCGTCTTTCGACTTCGTCGTCGGGCAAAGTTTCGTGTTCGAGATACTCCATGAATGGTTTTGTCCAAGCCGGAGGGATCTTTGTCACCATGTTGACAAAAGAGTCAGCTCTATCCGGGTTGTCGAAGTCGGCACCCTTTACGGATGGTGTGCGTAGATGCTCTAGGAAAACTCCTGGCCAAATTTGCTTGCGCCCTGATCCAAGCTTAGACAGTAGATCAGCCGCCTCGTTTTGCTCCCTAGGCACATACTTGACTTCGTAGCCCAAGAATCTCTTGGCTATCTCTTCCACTTCGTTACGATATGCCGCCATCATAGGGTTCCGCGTGTTCCAGGTGCCAGCCACCTGCTGGGCAACCAAGTCGGAATCTCCATAGCAAACTATGCGCTTGATGCCAATATCCTTTGCTACACGTAGTCCCTGAATGAGTGCTTCATACTCTGCCATGTTGTTTGTAGCCTCGAAGTGGATCTGCAGAACGTAGTGCAGCTTGTCTCCTTTTGGTGACTGTAGCAGTACACCAGCCCCCGAGCCGTTGAGCAACTTTGATCCGTCAAAGTGCATCACCCAGTTCTCTAGTTCTGGCAATGGAGTAGCATCTGGCATCTCCGTCCAATCTGCAATAAAATCCGCCAAAGCTTGTGACTTGATAGCGTCGCGTCTCTTGTAGGTGATCTCGAAGGCAGCAAGTTCAATGCCCCACTTCGCGACCCTTCCTGTAGCGTCGCTGTTATTGATAATGTCGGACAGTGGAGTCTTGCTCACTACTGTGATTGGGTGCTCCTGAAAGTAATGCCTCAGCTTCCGAGAAGCGAGGAATACTCCATAAGCTATCTTTTGGTAGTGCGGGTAACGCTAGTTGGACTCCGTCAAGACCTCGCTCACATAGTAAACTGGTCGTTGAACTTCATGCTCGTAGCGTGGTTCCTTCCGCTCTACCACGACAATGATGCTAATAACACGGTTGGTTGCCGCCATGTAAATCAACAGGGGCTCTCCAGGCTCGGGTGCTACAAGGATGGGCGCTGAGGAAAGAATCTCCTTGAGATGCTTCAATGCTGCATCTGCTTTGTCTGTCCACGTGAATTTGTCCGCCTTCTTCAGCAACTTGTACAGCGGCAAAGCCTTCTCTCCAAGTTGACTGACAAACTGACTAACTGCTGCAACACAACCTGTTAGTCGTTGAATGTCCTTTAGGCATGTCGGACGGTTTATGTTTAAGATGGCCTTGATTTTCTCTGGGTTGACCTCGATTCCGTGCTAGGAAACGATGAAGCCCAACAATTTGTTGGCTGGAACCCCGAAGACACACTTCTTAGGGTTGAGCATCATGTTGTATTTCTGGAGATTATCAAAGGTTTCTTTTAAGTCAGAGATTAAGTCGTTTGAGTTTTTAGACATTACCGTGATATCATCCACATAGGCGTGAACGTTCCGACCAATTTGGTCGTGAAGGCAACGTTGCATTGTCCGCTGGTAGGTAGCACCTGCGTTTTCAGCCCAAAGGGCATCGTGACATAGCAAAACGTGCCATATGGAGTAGTGAATGAAGTGGCCAATTGGTCCGACTTCCTCATCTTGATCTGGTGCTATCCTGAGTATGCATCGAGAAAACACAAAAGTTCCGAGCCAGCCGTCGAGTCAATGACTTGGTCAATGCGAGGCAAAGCAAACGGATCTTTGGGACATGATTTGTTCAAGCCGGTGTAATCAACGCACATTCTTAATTCATTGGTTCCCTTTTTGGGGACAAGTACAGGATTGGCCACCCATCGGGTGTGAAGGACTTCTCGGATAAACCCAGCCTTAAGTAACCTAGCTATCTCTTTGCCAATGGCGCGTCTCTTCTCATCTCCGAAGCGTCGTAGAGGTTGCTTCAGTGGTTTACATTTTGGATCTATTTTTAATCTGTGCTCGACAAGTTCCCTAGGTACACCTTTCATGTCGGCAGGTTGCCAGGCAAAGATGTCCCTATTCTCATGGAGGAACTCGATGAGCGCGCTTTCCTATTCGGGATCCAGGTTCGTCCCAATGGCGACGGTCTTGGAGGGATCGCTTACCACAAGGTCCATAGGCTTGGTCTCGATGGCGGCCTTGAACGCAGGAGCGGAGTCGGAGATCTGCTTCTTCGACGCGGGCATCTCTGAGTCATTGACCTTGCTCTGGATCTCCTTGAATTCTTCGTTGTAGAGGACAGCTTCTAGAACGGCTGCTTCATTGATCTTGCAGTCCCTTTCCTTGGTAAAGCTTCCGGATACAGTGATGACACCGTTTGGTCCGGGTATCTTGAGTTTGTTGTAGACAAAGCATGGATTGTCCATGACCGTTTGGAATATGTCGCGGCCGAATATGACGTGGTACATGCTCTTGAAGGGGACCACCTCAAAGGTCATGCGCTCTTGGCGGTAATTATTAACGTCGCCAAAGGCTACCTGAAGCGTAATGCACCCAAGGGACCGAGCCTCCCGACCAGGAACTACGCCATGGAAAACGGTGTTGGTCCTCCTTAGGTTTGCCTCCGTCAAGTTCATCTTCTGCAGTGTATCCAGATACATGATGTTGATGCTGCTTCCACTATCCACCATGCACTTGGTGAACTCCACGCCGTCAATCAATGGGTTGATGACCATGGCGTACTGGTTCTCCGTGGGCACAAGGTCTGGGTGGTCCGTCCTGTCCCAAGTTATTGGAACCTCCGACCAGCGCAGGTAGTGGGGAACTAGGGGGAGAGTGGCCATCAGGATCCTTAGAGAGGTATTTTATTGTCGGATGGTGGGGGTGCCAAGGAAAGTGTGGTATACTGGGGCCTTCTTTGCGAAGGGGTTCTTGCCCTTGTCGTCGCTCTTGGCGGCGTTCTTGGGGTCAACGTCCTCTTCCATGTCACTTGAATCCTTGGACTCCTCCTCCTTCTTCTTCCCCTTGCCCTTTCCTCGCGGTCTGTTCTTCCGACTTTGCTTGTAGCCGGACTCTGGGTCTTCCTTGAGGTCGTTGACGAACTTGCAGTGTCGATTGGTATGGGTGGCCTTGCCGTTGGCGTCGAGGTGTACGAGGCACGGCATATCGCGGTACTCCTCGTAGGTTTGGGGAACGCGGAGCGGCGCCGAGGTGGTTTCACTTCCTCGCTGTTGCCCGCGGCCCGCTCCCCTTCCTCGGCCATGTTGTCCGCCTTCTCCTCGTCCTGCAAAAGTCATAGAGACCATGTCGGTAAATTGCTTTTCGTCTGGAGTGGTTTTCCACTTTGTACTGCTGTTCCTCCAAGCTTGGGTTGGAACGGCCGTTGCCGGCAAAGAGCCACGAGCATCATCATTGGCAGCTGCGAACTCACTAGCCAACTGAATCATCTGATTCAAGTCAAGCTGATGATTGTCCTGCAAGCGCTTTAGCTTATGTCGGAGCAACGTACCCCTTTCCAACCCATCGATGAAGGCGGCCATGGCGGTCTGAGCATGCACTCCTGCGCAGGAATTTTTCATATCCAGCCAGCAGGAGAGGTAGGCGCGAGTCGTCTCGTCTTTCTCTTGCAGGCGTCGCTGTAGATCGTCCACAGTGCAGGGATGCTTGTATGTACCCTCAAAGTTCTTGGTGAATGCTTCTTGCATATTCAGCCAGTTGTAGATAGATTTCTCCGGCAAGTCATCGATCCATTGATGGGCCGTGCCTGCCAACATTAACGGGAGGTACTTAACGACGACGTTGGGGTTGCCTCCAGCAATCTCCATCGCGTTGCCGTAATCCTGCAACCATGTGGCAGGTTTGGCGGTGCTTTCATAGGGCTTGATAGTCTTGTCGATCCGGAAACCTTTGGGGTAAGTTGCGGACCGTATTGCAGGTCCAAAACAATGTGGTCCCAGGTATGGTCCTTCCCGGGCCTAGTGGATCTTATCGATCCGCGGACGTGCATCGTACGACTCCGGGTTCTTCTTCTTGTTGTCAACAGGGGATGGGCTGCGTGAATGACGCGGGCCTCTTCCGCCATGGTGACTGCTTGGCAGCGAGGGAGGCGGAGGTGGCGGTGGGTTAGCCTTCTTGTTGTTACCCTCCTGCGACGCCTCGCGCCTATCACGGTTGCTTGTCGGGCGCGGAGGGTCATGGTGTGACCTGCTCTTGTGTCCTTGGTGGCGCTCTTCATCATGACAGGTCTGCGCCGCGTTGTCACGGATGACGATGCCACACTGCTTTGGAGGGGGCATATCCATGCGATGGTGAGCCTTGTAGTCTTCCTGACGTCGGGGGGATCAGGGCGGTGGCGATGGACAGCGAGGTCGGGCTTTTTCTCCGTGGTCGGAGGATATGGGGATAACATCCTTCCTGTTGCGCGCACCCCTCCGTCTTTGTTCTGATGAACCCGTCTGTGATCCGACATCCTGAGGAGATCTGTCCCTTAGCGGTTTGTACTGGCTAGATCGGCAGATCGCTGGGTCAGACTCAAGCCTCTGAGAGGTGGCCTTTTCCTGCTGCTTTACCACCTTGGCCACTAGGTCATAGACCTGTTCTACTGCCTCAGGCGATCTATCCTTCTCCAGAAGGGTCTTGGCGATGGCGAGGTTAAGGAGTGGGGTGGGCATCACCTGCTTCCCTTCACTATCAATGTATGTCTTGGCCTGTGCCGACTTCGAGGGAGCCCATCCTAGGTTGCGCCGTACACCAGGATCGTTGATGACGCGAGCTGGAGCCTTCTTAGCCTTATGTTGCTGCAGCAGAGTCTTGTACTCGGTCTCCATTGCTCTAGCTTTCTCTATGGACTTCTACGCGTTGATCACGTTCCGGATATGATCAATGATTAGTGGCTCGACGAGGAGATTGTCGTACATCACTCTATCAGCTGGAGTAACATGGGCTGCTGCCGACGTGGATGCTGGAGGCGGCAAGTTTGCGGTGTTGTTGTTGCTCAGACCGGTTCCGAGTTCCTGCGGCTGCTGCACTGTGTTAGGCGGAGGAGGCATGATCTTTGCGCAATCATCGTCGGCAGCAATAAGTGGCCCCTTCCCCTTTTCTAGCACCGTAGGCCGAGCTTGCCCGGGTTGATCTTCATCCATCGCTGTCCCAATGGTGACGGACACCCCAGGAGACATGACAGTGTTGTTAGCTTGCTCGTCGCGCGAGTACTCCTCCCCCATCTCCTGCATAGCGGAGTCTAACTCTTCTGGACTGAAGTCTACCTCCTCTGAATCTGCACTGAAATCAGCATAAAGCGCGTCAATGATAGAGTCGGAGGGTGCCAAGACTTCCTCGATGACGGGCGGTGGAGGTGCAACGGCCTCGACGATGACTGGAGGTGGTGCTGCTGCTACGACGATGGCGGCCAGAGGCGGTGGCGGCGGCTGCTGAACCAGAGGTTCTCCGTCTCTGAGCGCAAGCTCCATCTGGGCTGCCGCGTCACCTGATGCGCAGTTGTTGACGGTGGTCACCATCTCTTCAAGGGTAAGGCGTCCTGTTGCCTGCTACCGACGTAAAGAATGTCGGAGAAGTGTGCCGCGGTCCAGTCTTTCCACGAAGTGATACAAAGCGTTATCATAGGGGTAATTGGCCAGGTCGGCCCGTATACGGAGCCACCTGGCGAGGTAGTCGCGGGGGTTTTCGCCCTCTCTCTGAACGCAGCGCGCCAAATCGAAGATGGTAACCACGCCGATGAATTTGGATCTCTGCTGTCCAGACGCGCGGACAAAGCCGGCGGATTTGCAGTGATCTTCCACCTTTATATCCTGCACAGGGGCGGTTTGGGTGGGGCTTGAATTTTTCCGATCTTTGCCGGCAAACTCCGAGGAGATATCCGACATCGATCCTTCCACGAACGTATCTTGCCCGTAGGCGGTCCGTGCGGGTCTTGATGCTTTCCAATCTTTGCCGGCAAACTCCGAGGAGAGATCCAACATTGATCCTTCCGCGAACGTATCCTGCCCATAGGCGGTCTGTGCGGGTCTTGATGCTTTCCTATCTTTGCCGGCAAACTCCAAGGAGAGATCCGACATCGATCCTTCCGCGAACGTATCCTGCCCATAGGTGGTCCGTGCAGGTCTTGATGCTTCTCTGACTCCCAGGGAATTAGTGC
Organism: Avena insularis; assembly: GCA_023614405.1. Lineage (NCBI taxonomy): Eukaryota > Viridiplantae > Streptophyta > Magnoliopsida > Poales > Poaceae > Avena > Avena insularis. Next base: position 202,469,040 of record CM042691.1, on the reverse strand, counting down.
CCGAGTCGGTTTCGCCGATGAAGAGGTGGATGTATCCGATAGGAACGATCGAACACCACGTAGGGTTCGTCTTCGCCGGGATCCAGAACTCGTCAGGGGGGACGATCGGAACGTTGCCGGAGAAGAGAACACAGCCGATGGCTACGGTTTCGCCGATTCCTGCGAAGATCTTGGTCCTCGCCCGCTGGAGAGCCTGAAGCGCCTCTTGCCCCACGGTGGGCGCCAACTGTCGTGGTATTGCCGACGAGTACGCCATGGAAGGGTCCTCACAGTGCGGGTTTAGAGACGTGGGGTAAGGCGGACGGTTGGCGGGTACGAGGTAACACAGCTTACCCAGGTTCAGATCCCACGACGGTGGCGGAATCCTACTCCTGCTATAAATCGGGTTCAATACGCCGAGTTATAGAGATAGGTTTGCTGTTCGAGGTTGTACGAATCTGTACTAAGTTATGCCCTAAAGGCTCCCATAGGCCCGACTTATATAGTCGCCAGATCCTAGGGTTACAGGGAAAATGCCTAGCCGGACAGGTTACAGAGTCCTACACCGTCTATCACTAGTCTTGTGTATCTTGCACTCCAAGGCTCCGGGTACGCTGGTGACTCCACCGTAGCCTTCCTTTATCCGGCATGGGCCTCCCTTCTGGATCCACCTAAGCGGGCCAAAGAGCCATAGGCCATGCTACCGACTATGGGCCACCCGGGTTAGTCGGATAAGAGACATGCTATGAGGATACCCATATAGCATACCCCCAACAGGCATCCTTAGTGGCCATCTGTCTATCTTGTTCACAAGACTCCCATATTAAGTCTATGATGTCTCCCCTTAGTTGTTGGTTGGTAGTCTCTAGTTTTTGGGTATGCTTATTTTCTTCTCTAAGGTCATTTTGGGTGTTGAGCATTCTGCACTTGAGTCTATCACCAAGCTCCTTGATGGCATTCCAAGTTGCATTTCTTACAGAGTCAAAGAATGTTGTGTGCATTTCAGGGTTGGTGACCATGCAGAATCCTGACTCCTTGTGGTTGTCTTCCTTGTTTTTGTACAAGTGAAGTTGCACCCACCAATACTCTTCTCCTTCATCCGTCACAGGGAATCCCTTGTACACTGCTGCACCATGTATCCCCATGGTAACCATAAGATTCTTGAGTGCCTTGGGAAATTCCGTTTCACACTCCAAAGTCATGGTCATGATTGGTCCCTTCCTCATAGCTTCATTGATGGAGTTCATCTACAAATAGAGATGAGAAAGAAGATTAGAAAAGTTTACGAGAAGAAAAATACAAGTGTGGAATTTTTTCAAAGTGTTGAAATTTTTTCCTTAGTGGTTTCTAATCCAATCCTAGGGTCATAATCCTACAGGCAAAACAGTGCTCTGATACCATCTGTAAGACCCCACCTTTATAAAGGTAAAGGTCCTTATGATTGCAATACTAGTCCCTAGATCAATTGCTAACATCCACAGTTTAAGATGAAGTACACAGAAACAAAGGTCATTATTACATCATCATTCCAGAGATAACATAGTCTTTTACAACTCCAAAGCCATAGGCTAGTACAAGAGTTTAACTTAACAATATAAATAAAAGTCTTCATCTTCATGTGCCAAAGGCATGCATGTTGAGTGTAGACTCATAACCCTAACCCTCATCAGAGTAACCTGCAACATCACAAGTTACAGCCACAGTGAGTCAATACATTGGAATAGTATTGGCAAGTGATACCTTATTAAAATAATAGTATCTATCTTCTACATGAATTTGGCTAAGTGTAGCTTAGGCTTGCTTTGCTCAAAATAGGTTTTACCTATTAGTTGAAAACACTAAGTTTTTGTTTGGCAAAAACTCCCAAGGAACCACCAATAGACATTGGTGAACCTTTACCCTTGTTCAACAACAAGTTTTTAACTTAGAAATTGGGATGAGGAGATTCTTGATAGCTTCCATGTCTTGATGCTCAAATTGTCCATTTCCGAGGACACGGCTAAGTACTTAGATTCTTCCTTCTAGAGAGGTGGTGCACTTTCCCCACAAGACTTGACTTTCATCAAGACAGGACCTTTCAGAAGCCTTCCCTTAGACCAAAATGGACGCGTTCCAAACCTCTCACCTCTTACCACCAACTGTCCATTTGGCTAAGTTATTGCAACCTATATGATCCAGGCAGAGCCCATAATGCCATGTGGCTACACTAGAAGCTTCTTAACATTTGGCATCTCAAATCCCTTTGTTCCTGGGTGGCTTTCCACAAGTGTGATACACAAGGTAGACCATAGATATGGGCCTTGTGTAACCACTCAACATAACCCAAACAACCATTCCACCTAGGTGTTTCATTCACTTAGTTGTTTTATTAAGCAAAAACACAAGTCAAAGACTTAGCAATATTTTTCCATATAATCCACCCTTGGTTGCTACTAGCTAGGCTAAGAATGGCAATAGCAAGTATCTAAACTTAGAGAAAATTCTAATAATTCTACAACTACTAGGATTTCCCAAGCATAGCATATACATACTTAGCAAAAATTATCTTGCAAGCCCTATACAAAATATTTCTAATGCATAGTCAAAATATTAGGACAAAATATGAAGCACCACTTTCCTTGGTAGTTGGGGGAGTAACAACAATCCTCACAGTCACAATCACCACTAGCACCAAAATCTACACATAAAATGATATCACCAAATTCATATTTCAAATCATTAAACAAAAATATATGAATGCATGCAAATGCCATGTGATGTTTTTCTAAACCAACCAAGACAATTAAAATAGTACTGATCAATAAACTAAACATTTATACACCAAATAAACTTTATTTGGCCTTTAAAACATTTTCAAATTAATTTTTATACACAAAATAGGCCTACAAATGTCTCTGCATAAAATTCTATTTTAATAAAATAAAATACAAAACTCAGACTATAGATGTGTACGATTTATTTTTGTGATTCCATTGATATCTTATTTGCATTTCTTGGATAAACAGAACAAAAGTTATTGAATTTACAAGTTTAAACATTCAAAAATCATTTCTGGAATTTTAAAGAGACAGACTAGGACACGTGGAATGATTCTATTGGTTGATACCGATTCGCACAGATCGATCAACATGAGCCGCACGATATAAATAAAATCGCACGGGCCAGATCTACACGTACCCCTTCGTTAAGTGATCTAATCCTACGCGGTAGATCTAGATCCAACGGCAGCTGAACACGCGACTAAGGATGGGCGGCACAAATGGGCACTTTCCGCGGTGGCGCTACTGGCGGCAATGGACCGGCGATTCTAGCGAGGGCTGGGGATGGTGATGTTGCTTACTAGAATCGCACGTGCACAAGGAAGCTCAGCGTGGTCGCGGTTGGGACGGGGGCATGCTGTAGCGGTGGCTAGGGGTCGTCGGAGTTGCGGGCGGCATCGGGTTCGTGTGGACGGAGACGTTGCCGACGTCCTGGATCACCCTAGCACAAATCAGGAGCATCAATAGCTGCACAAGGACATGGTGAACTTAGTGGAATGTGAGAGAGGTCAAGGGGCGGTCGGGTTTTACCTAAATTGCTCGTCGGAGTTGAGCGGCGGCTCTGTCGTTTGCAGAGGTGGATGGGGACGGCGTCCTGGGTCATGCGCAGGCAAACCAGAGGCATTAGAAGATGCACCAGGACATGGAGAACTCGATATGGTCAAGCAGAAGGCAATGGGCGGTTGGAACTCATCGGAATCGGTTGCCAGAGCTGCTCGGTGCTGCGGCGGTGCAAGCGGGAATTCTCGGAGCCTGGCGGCGCTTCTAGTTGGTTGTGTTGGGGGAAATGGCCGTGAGGGGGAGGATTGCACACGGAATCAATGGTAATTAATCGAATTAAAACGCGACAGTGAAGCACTACTAGGAAAAGGGCTATTCGTGGCGCACCTAAAAAGCCCATCCGTGGCGCACTAGTGGTGCGCCACTAAGCGTATGCTGCGGCTAAAAAGTGTCCATAGCGCACTACCCTGGTGCGCTATGGTTATATGGGGATAGGCGTAGCGCACTACCAGGTGCGTCACAGGTAGGGGTACAGGTGTGTCGCGGATGTTTTTTTCAAAAAACAAAATAAAATGCAAAAAACACCCTCATTTTTAATTGCAAAAGCAATCGGGTCCGCATCGCCGCCGTCGTTGGAGCATGGTGGCCGTGGCCACGACCTACCACCACACGGAGGTGCGGGAGGCCATGGCCATGCTAGTCCTCGCCGGCATTAAGGAAGAGAGGGAGAAGGAGGTGTGGCTGGAGAAGGGAGGAGGTCGCCGCAAGGAGAAGGAGGTCGTCGTCGCTGCTCGTCGTGACTGCAAGGAGGAGGCCGCAAGGATAAGGAGGTCGTCGTTGCTCGTCATGGCTGCAAGGAGGAGAAGGCCACCGTCGCCATCGTCAGTCAGTGCAAGGAGAGGAGGAGTCTAGAGAGAGGAGAAGGGGATGGAGGATTACCTATAGCCGTTTTCCTAGTAGTGAAGGAGCAGGAAGAAACGACAAGGCCAGATCGTGGGAGGGGTTTGGGGACGACGATGATGGGGCAGGTGGGTCCGAGGCGTTAGCGAGAGGGGGGTGCTCGCGCGGGTGAGAAACAGAGGGAGAGGAAAACCCCGGGTGGGCTGGTTGTTGGGATGGCTCTGTTGCTGGGCCAAAAGGCTGGCGCTGGCCCTTTTCTTTTTCTTTAATCCTTTTCTATGTCTGTTTTGATTTTCAAAAATTAAATTCAAATGAATTCCAAATGGGTTTGAATTCAAACCACTTTTGGATTTTTGTAAAGTGAACCATGCTCATTTTTGTGTATAAAACATTTTTGTTTGCTCACAAATGTCTTGGTCCATTGAAAAATATAAATCATGCCTTGCCTATTATTTATATAAGGCATTATAAATGGTTTTAATTTAGATTCTTTGTTTTGAAAACATGAGTAAGATTTGAAATCAATATTCAAACCTTTTCTGGATGAAACAAAGTATTCTCATATTAGAGAGTAGAAATAAAGCCATTGTCTTGCTTACATGAAATAATAGGCAAAACAAATGGTTCCTGATTTGAAACTTTGTTTGAAAATAAACCAAATGCATGAGGATTCATGAATGATATGCAAAATTTATAATTCATGATTTTTTGGATGTTACACTTGTTTTGTTCATTTAGTACCATATACCAAAATTATATGTAGTGGTTGCTACATTAATCTGTCCAGACAGAATATCGCTATGAAAGACCAAATCTTTATATAGTAAAATCCTTGAACATTGTCATAAAATCTTTACGGCATGTCGAATATTTCATAGATGTGAAAAATCCATGTCTGTTTCTTTATAGATCCAAATATGACCTATAGGTTTTTACACCTTTTCGGAGGGTGTTTAAAGTTCAAAAAACTTGATTTCTCATCTATGGAACTATCACGGATTTTATGGCTTCAAGACATTTGACGGAGTCAGGGCCCATCATCGCTTCTTTGCATGTAGTTGGTTCATCATTGTCCAAAAAATGATTTACTCTCAAATCTCAGCATTTGATTGTTTACCGACCTACTTGGTTCAATAGGAACTTAGACCTTCGTGACCGCAACCTTTGAGGCACGTGAGCCATGAGCATTGTGGTTGCCTCCGGAACGTTTTCCGGCGCTGCACAACTCAGAACATATAGCTAAGGTTCGTTAACCTTATTAAAGTTCTATTGTCCTCCCATTAAACTTTTGCGAAAAATTCCTTTTTCAAGAAACTTCATGTTTCAAGCGACAAACCATTTTGTCCTTGGTGTTATGGAGGAATACCCAATGGTTATTCGAAATAACCTACAAAGACATGCTCATCAGACTATGGTTGTTGATACGTTCAAAACGTATCTACTTTCTCGAACACTTTGCTATTGTTTTTCCTCTACACTTGTGTGATTTGGATGCAACTAACACAGACTGACGCTGTTTTCAGCAGAATTACCTTGGTGTCTTGTTTTTGTGCAGAAAATGAACTATCAGGAAAAATCCCGGAAAATATGCCAAAAATTATATTTCACCAGAAGATCCACGGAGCCAGAAGGGGAGACAAATAGGAGGCTAGGGGGCCCAGACCCACCCCAGGCACGGGCCCACTGACCCCACACCTGGGGGAGGTTTGGCCACGCCAGGCAGCTTATCGTCCTCCCTACGCGTCTATAAGTTGCCTTCTGACCTAAAAATAGAGGGGGGTTTGATAGTTTTCCAGAAAGAGTTCCGCTCCGCCGCCGCCACGAGAAACCAAGATTCCGATCCAGAAACTCCGTTTTGGCACCCTGCCAGGACGGGGAATTTGAGAGGATCATCGCCATCGTCATCACCAATGCATCTCCATCAACCACCGATGTTTCCCTCATCCATGAGTTAGTAATCCCCCGCTGTAGGCTTGGGGATGGTAGGGATTGGATGAGTCCTATCATGTAATCGAATAAGATCTGTTAGGGGCATAGTGCCTAGTATCTCTATTAGTGCTATTTGACTTTGTTGCAACTTGTTGTCCTTAATGCTTATCACTAGGGATCGAGTGCCATGATCTCATATCTGAACTTATTATTGAATCATTATGATAGTATTGTTTATGATCTTACCTGCAAGTTGTGTACACATATCATTGTCCGGATCCAAAGGCCCCAAAGTGACAATAATTGGGACAACCGGAGGGGATGGCTGTGGTGTGAGGATCACATGTGTTCATGGAGTGTTAATTCTTTGCTCCGGTGCTCTATTAAAAGGAGCACCTTAATTGCTAGTAGTTCCCTAGAGGCCCCGCTGCCACGGGCTGGCTGGACATAAGATGTTGTGCAAGTTCTCATTGCGAGCACATATGACTATATTTGGAGCACATGCCTAGGATTGTTTAGTACTTGGATGCTTATTATTATTTATCTGCAATGTCGTAGTTCTTTGAAGTTACATGTTTCGACTCGTCCATGCAACGCTCGTCCATCCATCCCTATGCCTACCGTGTTACTGCTACTGTTACTATTGCTCATGTTTTACTATTGTTGTTATTGCTGTTGTTGCCTTCCTGTTTCTACTACAAACTGTTGCTACTGATAAAATTCTGTGAGCAAGAACTATTTCCAGGTGCAGCTGAACTAACAACTCAGTTGTTAAGGCTTGCAATTATTCTTTGTCTCCCCTTGTTTTGAATCAATAAATTGGGTAATACTACCCGCGAAGACTGTTGCAATCCCCTACACTTGTGGGTCATCAAGACTATTTTCTGGCGCCGTTGTCGGGGAGAATAGCTTTATTTGTCAGTTCACTTGGATCTATTATTGTTCACTGCTACTCCTTTCATCATGGGGAAGTCTTGTGATGGAAAGTTCCCTATTTTACCATCCACTACAAGAAGAGGTACAGTCCTAAACACCTCTGTTGCTCTTGATTCACCGTCTGTTATAAGTAAGCTTGTCACACCACCACCACATATTCATGCTACACACACTGCTACTACTATTGAATCGGAAACTGCTTTTGATACTCATGATGTTACTTCTACTGTGCTTGATGCGAGTGGTTCATTAGGTCCTTTTCTAGATGCTACTATGGCTAGTCTAGGAAATACCAAAACTCCTAGTGAAGACACTGTTACACCTGTTAGCCACCTTCTAGTGAGAGTTTTGATATTAATGATGGTTACATAGAGCTCACTGATGAATTTGTTGAAGAGTGCCAAAACACACATGGTTCTAGTGCTATTAAGAGTCTCCTTGCTAGACATAGTGTTATACCCAAGAAGTCCTATGATCCTAAGTTTGCCACCTCTCACATCGATATTAAAGATAAAGATTATGATTTCTCTCTTGATTTAGCTTATTTAGATATTGTTGAGAAAGAACCGTTTTGTGGTACTGAAAATGAGAGTGATGTGGCTCATATGAATGAGCTTTCTACTATGAGTGCTTTGTTCTATGATGATTTTAAGATGAGCAATTACTTTGTTGCTAAGATCTTCCCTTTTTCACTGCAAGGAGAAGCTTGGGCTTGGTTTAATAGATTACCTCCTGGTTCCATTGATAGCCCTGATTAATTGATTGCTTCTTTCTTCCATAAATATTTTCCTCCTAGTTCTAGACAGGCTGCTTTGCAGAGACTTTTTGATTTTAAACAGGAAGAAGAAGAGAAATTGACTGAGTCATGGAAAAGACTCTGTTCCTTGATTCATGCATATCCTGGATATCCATTACCTAAGAATGAGTTGCTTGATATTTATTATAATGGACTAACTGATGATTCTAGGACCTACCTAGATAGCTTTGCTGATTGTGTTTTCAGGAAAAGAACTCCTACAGATGCTGAAGAATTAATGAACAAGGTAAGCAAGAATTATGATGATTAGACTTCAACTAAGCTGAATACACCTGAGCCACTACTCCTGAACCAGTTGTTCCTGAACCAGTTCCACCACCAACAACAAAGAAGAGAGGAATTATTGCATTAAATGATGAAGTGATGAAGGAAGCTAAGAAGTGTCTAAAGGAGAAAGGTATTAGATCTGAAGATGTGAAGAATCTACCTCCTATAGAAGAATTATGTAAGCCAATTCCCCACTCATCTACTATTGAGGTACACTCTCTCCAACCCTTTGATGAAGGTGATATTCCTTATGGTAAGACTCCTGATCAATGTTTAGAGGAACTTGATATTCTTATTGTTAAATAAGGTCATTTTAATAACAAGTTCAGAATCATTTACTGGAAAACTCTAGAGCTATACATGAGTTAAAAGATATTGTAGAAAGAACTTCCAATGATATTAAAATGCTTTGTAAACACTTTCAAATGGTTCAAACTCAACTTGATCAACTTGCTAAGGTGCAAAAGGATATGCTAGTTAATGCTTCAGGAAATAAGCATGCTTATGGAATTAGAACTAGGAGTGGTGCAGCTACTCAAGATTCTTTATATCCTGAAGGACACCCTAAAAGAATAGAGCAGGATTACAAACAAGGTGAGGATAGTGGTAGTCCTCGTAAGAGGAAGAAAAAGAAACATAAGAAAGTTGAGGAACCACTTGAACCTGCTATAGATCCTAATAGTATATCTGTCTCTGATGCCGAAACTGAGAGCGATAATAATAATGAGTCTCTTGATAAGGAGGAAGGTGAGGAAGAACCCGAAAAGCACACTAAGAACACTAGGTACACTAAGGAATATTTTATTGCTAATAAACATGGTAAAGAGAGAGAACCTTGGGTGCAGAAACCTATGCCTTTTCCAGGTAAGAAACACAAGTAAAAGAAGGAAGAACACTACAACACGTTTTGTGAGTGGATGAAGCCTTTATTTCTGCAAATTCCTTTGACCTGATGCTATTAAGTTGCCTCCTTATTCAAAGTATATGAAGGATATTGTCTATAATAAAAGGAAGATTCCTAATGAGGAGATTTATACTCTACTTGCTAATTACTACTTCAGTGGTAAGGTTCCAAAAAAACTTTGTGATCTAGGTATACCAATTATTCCTTGCTCCATTGAGAATAATTATGTTAGAACTGCTTTATGTGATTTGGGAGCTGGAGTGAGTGTTATGCCTTTTTCTCTCTACAAGAGACTCCAGCTAGAAAAGTTGATACCAAGTGATATTTCTTTGCAAATGGCTGATAAGTCAACTACTGTCCTGTTGGTATATGTGAGGATGTTCCTGTTCAAGTTGCTCATAATTGCATGGTTTTAATTGATTTTGTTGTGCTTGAAATGCCTGAAGATGATAATATGTCTATTATTCTTGGGAGACCTTTTCTTAATACTGCAGGTGCTGTCATCAATTGCAATCAAGGAAAGTAACATTCAATATTAATGACAAAGAGCACACTGTCTATTTCCCCAAGAAGGTTGTTAACAGCTATTTCCTGAATTCTATTAAAAATATTGAAGGCATCAAGGTTGGAGAATTATATTGTCCCATTCCACAAGAAAATTTTGAAACTATTATGATTGGGACCATTGCTATCAACTATGAGGTAACGTAATCACCTTGTGGAATACAAAGTTTTGTCTCATTTAAGATTGTTTTGGTAACAAGACTTGATCAACCTTGTTAACAAAAGGATTTTAATGAACAAAATAATGTTTCCACTATGGTTATACTTGCTTTCTTTTTCCTTTCTCCTTCCTAGTCTTTGCTTTAGCTTTAGTTTTGTTAGTTGTTTGCTTGTTTGAGTTTCTTAGAGATCCTGTAGTTTGGCTTTTGGTTTTCTTTTGCTTCTTCTAAAAAAATGTTTCTGCGAGAAAATCAATTTTCATACCCTGAAAATTGGCCAAAAATAAAGTTTCCCGAAAAATCCCAGAAAAATCAAAATAATTTGTTCCTCGAAAAAAGGGGCAGAGAGGTACTAGAGGTGACCCAGGGGGCACCCCTAGGACCCACACCTGTGGTAGGCGCGGGCCCACCACTGGTGGCGCCTAGGGGGGAGGTCTGGCCCACCTAGGCCCCTCCAGGTTGCCTCCTCAAAGCCACCTTCTTTCTTTCTCCCGAAAAACACCGGAAAACTTGCTCAAGCTCGAGTTCTTGTTGTTCTTGGTCGCGATTTTCAATCTCCTTGTTCAGCCCATCTCAAGTGCTTATTTTTGGAGGGATTGCTCCTTGGTATGTGCCTCCTCCACGTGTCCAATTAGATTTGTGATTGGTAGATTGTATCTTGATTATTTTTCTACTGTAGATGACAGGTTGATTGAGCTTGCATGCTTGTTATATGCTTAGAAACTTTTTTTTGATGCATGTGTAGTCCTCTAGCAAGTTCCCATAGTAGTTGCTCATCATTTATCAACTTAGACATCACTTGGTTTGATGGTTGTCTAAAAATTTCAGCAAAGAAGATGAGTGCTTATTCACTGAATCAATATGACTTTATGGTGCATGATCCAATGAAGGTTCATTGTAAGGAGGCAGTTTTTCCTTCCATATATCCATGCCATGAATTTATGAGAGCTGCGGGGATTCTCCAAGATTTTCAAACTTTGGTTACAAGTGTAGGGTTGGAGCACTTTGTTGAAGGTGAACCAATCCAATATGTTAAGCTAACCATGGCTTTTGTGCAGGACTTCCGGTTCACTTGGTCTACTGCTAATCCCATGGTCCATTACAAAATATATAATATTCCTGTCAATCTGCCTTTGGTGATTTCTGTGCAGCAATTAGAGTGTCTTAGTGGGGATCTTGTGAGAAGATCAAGGAGAGGCCCAAGTCACTTGTTGATTTGTATGCTGAGATTTGCCAAGGTTTCGACTTCTCAAAGGAAAGTGGTAAAATTCGGAACATCTAGCTCCTAGCTATTAGATACTTTTCCTATTTCATTACCAAGTGTGTTCTTGCTAGAAAGACTACTAGAAAGTTGTCTTCTTTTGATCTAGCTTTTATTGCAGCTGCTCTGAATAGGAATATTTCTTATAGTTTGGGTGCTTTGATCTCTCACCATATCACCACTAACCGTGAGAAGGGTGGAATTTGTGGAGGTCTCATTGCTTCTAGGTTGCTAGATTTCCATGGTTTAGAGCCTAACTTTTCATATTTTCAGTTCTCCATAGAGAGGCTTGATATTGAATCCATGATTCCGCATGGTTTTGTTTCTTTGGGGGCTAATGTGAGAAGTTTTCCATAAGAATTATCATTTGTCCAGCAAGGTCAGAGAAAAGGTAGGAGTGAGAAAATAGTTTATTTGCCTGCACCTGTTTTGTTTAACTTTGATAACATGCAAGGATGGTAACTTACGGAGGAGGAGGTTGAAACATATGTTGGGGAACTCTCCCAGCAAGAAGAGAATGTTGAAGAGGATGCCAAAGACAATTCGGTTCATCCCTCCAACTTGGGAGAGTCTTCATACCAGCATCCCTCATTTGATTGGGGAGCGTCTTCTTCTTCATCATAGGTGCCTGACTATGATCATTCCTATGATGACCCACCAGCATGGGGTTACTATCCACGCTATTGCGCCCCGCTTAGGCCAACGTCCTAAGCTTGGGGAGAGGTACGCCGACATCACACTCATCTATATATCATGTTCGGTCGGTTCTTTGTATATCCATTGTTTCGCTTTATTTTTGGTTATTGTTGCTTCTTTCTCAAAAACCCAAAAATACCAAAAATATTTTCGTTGTTTCTCTTGGTTTGTTTGTTTGTTTCTTTTCTTTGGTTTGCATTAAAATAAAAATCCAAAAATTTCTTTGTTTGGTTTGCTTTGTTTGGTTTTTCTTTGTTTGCTTGTTTCTAAAAAAATCGAAAACACCAAAAATATTTGTTGTTCTTCTTTGGTTTTGTGAGTTCTTCGCAGGGTTCAGCCGTCCCTAGTGGATATTGGTTTTCATGTTAATTATTCAAGTCACACAAGTGAAGGGAAATAATGAAGATTAAGACAACTCGAGGTGTGGTAAGAGGCTAGTAACGAACTCTATTTGTTTCATTTTTTTACATATACTCATCATTGTGAGCATGCTTAGCCTGTTTGTGTAAGGTGTATGTCATTATGGATGATTAGTAGTTCTGTCTTGTCTATGATTAGCTCCATCTTGGTAATAGTTTGTAGCATGGCATATGAATGTTTGCTTGCATTGCTTTATTCATACTTTGGTATAATATTGTGGTATCCTCCTCTGACTGTTCATGTGAATCGACTTGGCACATGTTCACGCATGCATATGACTAATCAGTAGTCAGTAAGCCTCGATGATTTATTTTGCCCCAGAGTTCTTGTCACTTTCATGCCATAATTAGTCCTGTTTTCTTGCAAGCATGATTATGACAGTTATTGCTCTCTCGTTTGTTGCTCCCTCTCTATTGCTAGCCTTCACCTGCACAGAGTATGTGCTCTACCTGTGCTTCCAACTCCCAAAAACCAATATTGCCAGCTGTGTCCACCATATCTACCTATTAGCATAACTTGTTATTTCAGTGCATATTCTATATGCCGTGTTTTCTTCCAAAATAAAATGTTTGTCTGTTTTGAAAAAGTTAGTTAGTAAAGCTCTCACGAACTTGATGGCACACTTTATTCCTTGCGCTTAATAATTATGAACCATTGTGACTAGTCCATGAAAGTTATAAGCTTGCTTATTATATATTGGGAGTCAGCAGAACCGTGCTGTCATGAGGAATGCTTTCAACACTTTTTGGATATTTAATCTAGTTGATTCCTTGCTCTTTTGTTTATGGATGTCGACGATGTGAAATAAAAGGGGAATTTGTTAGTTCATGGAGTTTATACATTGTGTTAGAGAAACGCCTGGGCCGCTAGCCTAAGCCATGCCTAATCATGGTGGAAACTTGCAGCATCACTATAATGAGCATCTATGAAGCTTCCTCAATAAAAATCTATGCATATGGTAAATAAAAAGATTGCTGAGATGCTCATTGTTCGCTTGCCTTCTCATTTTGTTTATGGGAAAGCTCTTGTACCATGTGCAAGGGGTACCCCGTTGGCGGTTCTCGATGATATGCATGTATTTACAATGACAAGAACTTTCAGGTAACCAAAGTTGAGTAGCATTCAGAGCGGCCCTCGTACTCAAGGGACATGGGATTTCTAGTCTATGGTATGTTAAGCATATGATTCAGAGTGGACCTCACTTTCACCTTAACCACATGAAGATGCCTATGATAGGGGCAATGAGAGCTCAAAGCTAATGAGTACCTTCCTTTCAGTATTAGGAAGCCTTTCAAACCTTCACAAAACCGTTTTCACAATTTTGTTGAGTCACCACTTATTCTTTGAGCACCTTCTTGAGAGCATAGTTGTCATTCTTGTGTTTGTTCCATAACTTGGTTAATTATGTCATGACTTTGATGCTTGTATCTCTAATATCTTTATCTCTAGTCTTCATGTGTACTTCAGAGGTTCCTTGGCATTTATATTGTGCTCTTCAAACAAAGGCAAGCGAGATACCACTCTATCATACCTTATTATGAGCATTGCAATGTTGCTTATGTTTATGTTTCATCCTACTTATAATTATTGAGTTGGTTCCTCTTCATAGCTTGCAATGACTATTGAGTAGACTTCGTTGCATACTCTTTATTATGAATTGTCTAAGCATCTACTCCTGTGCTGAGAATATATACATCATATGAAGCAAAGTGTTCGTGAAAGTTCTTTTATCGCACTCTGTTTTCAACTGAATTGCTTGAGGACAAGCAATAAGCTAATCTTGGGGGGAGTTGATACGTCCAAAACATATCTACTTTCTCAAACACTTTGCTATTGTTTTTCCTCTATACTTGTGTGATTTGGATGCAACTAACACGGATTGACGCTGTTTTCAGCAGAATTACCTTGGTGTCTTGTTTTTGTGCAGAAAATGAACTATCAGGGAAAAATCCCTGAAAATATGCCAAAAATTATATTTCACCAGAATATCCACGGATCCAGAAGGGGAGACAGAGGGGAGGCCTGGGGGGCCAGATCCACCCCAGGCGCGGGCCCACTTACCCTGCGTCTGTGGGAGGTTTGGCCACCCCAGGCAGCTTCTCGGCCTCCCTCTGCGTCTATAAGTTGCCTTCTGACCTAAAAACAGAGGGTGGTTCGATAGTTTTACAGAAAGAGTTCCGCTCCGCCGCTGCCACAAGACACCAAGATTCGGATCCAGAAACTCTGTTCTGGCACCTTGCCGGGACAGGGAATTTGGAGAGGATCATCGCCATCGTCATCACCAACGCATCTCCATCAACCACCGATGTTTCCCTCATCCATCATTGAGTAATCCCCCATTGTAGGCTTGGGGATGGTAGGGATTGGATGAGTACTATCATGTAATCGAATAAGATCTGTTAGTGGCATAGTGCCTAGTATCTCTATTAGTGCTATTTGACTTTGTTGCAACTTGTTGTGCTTAATGCTTGTCACTAGGGCCCGAGTGCAATGATCTCAGATCTGAACTTATTATTGAATCATTATGATAGTATTGTTTATGATCTTACCTGTAGGTTGTGTACATATATCATTGTCCGGATCCAAAGGCCCCAAAGTGACAATAATTGGGACAACCGGAGGGGATGGCTGTGGTGTGAGGATCACATGTGTTCGCGGAGTGTTAATGATTTGCTCCGGTGCTCTATTAAAAGGAGCACCTTAATTGCCAACAGTTCCCTAGAGGCCCTGCTGCCATGGGCTGGCTGGACAGAAGATGTTGTGCAAGTTCTCATTGCGAGCACGTATGACTATATTTAGAGCACATGTCTAGATTGTTTAGTACTTGGATGCTTATTATTATTTATCTGCAATGCCTTAGTTATTTGAAGTTACATGTTTATACTCGTCCATGCAACGCCCGTCCATCCATCCCTATGCCTACCGCACTCGAATCCTATTGTTACCGCTACTATTACTATTGCTCCTGTTTTACTATTGCTATTACTGCTACTGTTGCTTTGCTGTTGCTACTACAAACTGCTGCTACTGATAAACTTCTGTGAGCAAGAACTATTTCTAGGTGCAGGTGAACTGACAACTCAGTTGTTAAGGCTTGCAAGTATTCTTTGTCTCCCCTTGTGTCGAATCAATAAATTGGGTAATACTACACGCGAAGACTGTTGCGATCCCCTACACTTGTGGGTCATCAGTTGTAAAAAATTTACTTATGCTTAGCATACCAAAATTTAAGAAAGGACAACTTGGGTTTTATCCCAAAACATAACTTACATGGTGTCATTTCAACGGATCAAGATGGAGCTATTTTTAGTGTAAAACCGGTAGTCTCGAAAGCTTTAATCTTTTTAAAACATAATGGCAGTTTTATAAATAACACCTTTGATCTAACCATGTCAAACAAGGTTTCATTATAAATCTCAAACACTCCATATTCCTATGATGTTTAGGGAGATGCAAATCTAGGTGTTTTGCTAAACTTGCAACTTGTTACAATCATAAAATCATAAATTATTTATTTTCTTGTTACAATGATTTTCCACTTCATCTTGAAAGTCTTTGAACATTTCAAATATTTCATACTTCTTTCTCATTAAGTGAATATTCACTCAAATTTCTGGATAAAGCATATAAAGTTGAAATCCATCGTTTACGACTACACATAATGGACTACATACATCGATATGTATAAATTCCAATAATTTACTCGATCGTTCTTCTTTTGCCTTTGAATGAAGTTTTAATTATCCAGAGGAAAGTCTCACAATCATCACTTGATCAAATCAAAGACTCCAAAAAAAAACATGAATATGGAGTTTCTTCATGTTTTCTTTCCAATATAATTTAAACGGTGATGTCACTTCGTAAGTGATCTTTCAATCATTTGTCTTGCGGCATTTTAGCATTAGGTTTTATGGATCTGATTTCTCCAACTAGATTTGTAAATCATCCATCTTATATGGAATACGGTAATTATTTGAACAATATTTGTTATCATAATACCTAGTTTAAATAATGATTATTAAAGAAAATCTTGAAGGTACACTTTGATGTCAACGAGAAATACAAACAACGGCTTATTTGTTTTTGATGAACATCATCACATATTCTCCTTCTAGTTACTTAGGCCATTGTGGTTCATGAATTGCATCGTTCTGTATGAAATTTCATACCAACCATTTTGGTATTCAATACCCAAGAAACACATTGTTCAACAAGCAAAGAATACAACCATAACATGTATATCATCTATACACCTAAACTGGATATTTCCAGTTTTTTTCTTTTCTGCCAAATATATTTTATAGATTCTCTTTCAGCATTTCTTTTTCCTTTTTAAAAGAATCTATCAACATCAAAAGTGGCATTATATACATGACACATAGTAAAAAAGCATGAATATTCAAATACAAATACCTTTGGACTTGCACTTTGAAGTAGCTCACCATCATCAATTGATTGGGATTCTTTCAAAATCCATTCTTTAGTAATATTTTAGTGTAGTAAACACTTTACATACATATTCTATTCATCCTTATCATGACGACTTCCATGATCAAGCTAATGTAGCTTATAAAGGTGAAGCGATAGTATAATGTTACTTTCCAAAACCCTTTTGGATGATTAGGATGTCTAGCATCTCCAACCTTCGTAAATTCTCATCCAATATGAGAACATACATTATACTCTATCATATTGCAACCAAAACATTTTTTTGAGATATTGTTATATCTGCCACACATTATGGTTTCTGAAACAATTCTTTCAGCTCGTAGATAAACTTGATATTAAAACAATCAAGAATCATAGAGGCAAACATGATACTTAAGATACTAACACTGGAATTGTTACTCTCGATTTAATATTAATTATTAAATTTCACGGAGTTAAGAGAGTTTGTTGAAAGTTTGCAATAGGACTTTAAACTTTAGATTGACACTCAACACAATACGATACCAGTTCGGAAAGTAAATATCCAGAATTCCATAATTCTATTATCTCAATTACAACTAATCATAAGGTGGTGAACGAATGCCAATGACTATAACAAATTATGCAAATTCATTTTTATTTAATTTATCATAAATTGAGTTATACTATTCCAAATTAGAAATAAACACTCACTCAAAAATGACATCCCTCGTGTCTTTTTGGTGATTACATGAACCAAATCCACTACACCAAGTCCGATCATCACGTGAGTCGTTGTAGCTTCAAAGGCGAGCATCCATATGGTCATCATATCACACATATGACTCATGCTTAACCTTTCGGTCCGTGTTCCAAGGCCATATCTGCACATGCTAGGCTCGCCAAGTAAGAACCTTAGTATCCGCGTGTGTAAAACTGTCTTACACCCGAGATATGCTCGTGGATTCAAGTACACCCGATCATCACATGCTGTCTTGAAGCGGCGAAACATTGTCGGTGCATACTTAAGAAAGAACACATTTTTATCTTGATATCTAAATGAAGGATCATCTTATTATGCTAATAAAACGCCAAACTAGCAATGTAAGATGCAACAAACAACACATGTTAAAAAATGAAATGATATGGTTCTTGCACTTGATCTCCATCATGTGCATCATGGTATGATCGTCATCATTCCTCTATGTTTAAGGCCAAGGTCTATGGAACTTACACGTTATGTTTGTTGTAAGAGTATCGACTTATACTTTTACTTACAACATCACCATATCATGACACTAGCCCAACGACAATCTAAACTAGACGCTTCTAATTTATCCATTGCAAGTTTTACGTGGCTGAGGGCTTTCGGAGATAGAACCGTTCTTACCTACGAACATGGAACCTTAATGATGATAATCAAATTATTGAAAACTCGTTGTAAATCAGATATTGACAATAGTAGGAGAGACAGACACCCGCAAGCCAATTATGCAAAACTAGTTGCATGTCAAGCGTAGAACAGGTCTCATGTGCGAGGACATGTAAAGTTTGTCCGGGCCGCTTCATCCCACTATGTAACCAATATCCAAAGTACAAGGAAGAAGTAATAACATGACCATCAGCACCCACATATACATATGTGTACTACCCATGCAAAGCATCTATGCATAGATCTGGCTTTGATACCACTAAAGGGTTTGCAGCATAGAAAACAAAAAATTTCCTACGATGGGAACTAAGTACCAAGACCTAATACAAGGAACGCGGGGATTTACATCCATATAATACATACCCTCGAAGACCGAATAGCGTTAATGAGGTTGTACTCGTGAATGATGTAGTCGAACGCTTGCCGATCTCAAGATCGTGATGAAGTCCATCTGGTCCAGCCGGTCCAGCACCATCAAGTCCAGCACCGCAAGGCAGTGGTGTATCCGTGATCGCACATATGTCCGGGTACCCCCACAAACTCCACGCCCTCCCTCGAGCAAAGCAGCGGAAGCAAAAAATCCTTCCAGAAAAAGCCACCGGGAACATGTATCTCGCTGATCCGAGACCATGGGGAAAATTTAAAGGGGTGAGGGAGATCCTTCGTGAGGATGTGTGAGAGAGAAGTGAGAAGAGGGGGTCCTTTTATAGGGGAGGGGGCAGCCCAAGGGGGCATGGCCTCCGGCCATGGAGGGTGCCCCCACCTCTCCCTCATTCATGTGGTGGAAGCTCCACTCACATAAAAACACCTCCACTAACAATTCCACTTACATCCATTAATTTTCCACCAAAATTAATGCAAGCTCTCATTTAATAAAACTCTTTTATTTATTTTATTCCGAATTTTTTTAATTACTCTAATTAACAAAAATCCACATAAAACCCCTTATAACATTTCAATTTCACATGTAGAACTAGTTTAAGCAATTTCAACCGAAACGATTCCGGTGTCTAGTGAAATAAATTCTTGCACTTTCTTTTTCTTTCTCTGACATATCATTTGCTTCGAATGGTGTCAGTATCCCTTAAGTGTGATATCGTTACTGACATATACTCTTTTCTTGTTCCCGTGATATAACATTCTAGTGATAAAATCACTTGCTTGCAAGCTAACTAACGTGATATCACCGAGAGGGCCCAGAGTATATCTATCCATCATCGGGATGGACAAATTCCACTCTTGATCCATGAGCCTCAACATAACACCGTTGTAGCACTGAACCCAACTTTATAGTCACCCTGTTATGGTGTGACGTTTGATGTTATCAAGATACTCTTCCAGTGTTAGTGATGGACATGATCTCATGGTCTAAGGACTATGATTACTTCGTATGATGTTATAGCAATATAAAAACCTTCATCGGAATGCTATACTTTAGATGAATGTTCATCACACCATTCCAATAATGTTGGGACCTCGTTCTTAAAAACATCCAATGTCCATGATCAGGAATCCTTTGATCATCTTATTAATCAACGAGCTAGTTTATAAGAGAGGCATAACTAGGAACTTTTGATTTGTTTATTAAACACACATGTATTAACGTTTCCATATTAATACAATTATAGCATGCGAAATAAACATTTATCATAATTAAGGAATATGATAATAACCACTTTATTATTACCTCTCGGGCATATTCCCTTCAAGAATTTAGAATAAAAGAGAGGTACTATTTCCTTCCATTCCATAGATTGCCCATTCTTCAGTAGCTTATACCATTCTTCATCTCTTCCCTTCAATGATATAGATAGTAACTTCTTCTTCACCTGTTCAGTTGTGATACCTGCACACTTAAACAAACCGCATAATTCATGGATAAAAAACAAGTGATCACCAGGATGGACTGTTCCATCCCCAAAATAATAATTATCCATAACACAATCAATAATTCCTATAGGTATCTTTTAAGTATCTATCTCAAAGGGTGGATCTTCTACTACCTAACAGTGGTAGTAGTTTTCCCAAATAGAAAACCAACGGGTTATCCATATTGGAAACAAAGTAACAAACAGAAAATAAAAGCAATACTCATAGTAGAAGTTTACTTTAATAATTCCACTCTTCAGTAGCGCTTCATTCCCCGGCAACGGCGCCAGAAAATAGTCTTGATGACCCACAAGTATAGGGGGTGTATCATAGTACTTTCGATGAATAGGAGTGTCGATCCCAACGAGGAGAAGAAGGTGCTGACTAGTGGTACTGGCTCAAGAGTTCTCTGTAAATACTAGCAAACATATTTTTAGGGGTTTTTGATAAGTAGACAAATAAAGTGAAAGTCAATAAAGACAACAAGAACAATTGCAGCAAGTGTCCCAATCCTTTCTTAGCAAAGGACAAGCCGGTGATGTTACTTATGAGGACCAAATGTTCTCGAGGACACATAGGAATTCTATCAAATTCTTTCGCTTTATATAGCTGAGTAGTCTTCTTTGGATGGGTAAGTGTTGTGTGGGTGAACCTGTGCTAATGTACTGACCTTACTAGGACTAATACATACTTGTGATTAAACCCCTTGTAACCATCCACAACTACAAGAAAGCAATTAAGATAAAAACCGAGATCCTACACTCCCTTGTGCAAAGGTTTCGTAACGGGGGTTCAGGTTTCTGTCACTCTGGCAACCCCACAATTAGTATCCAAATACACAATGCATTCCCCTAGGCCCATAAATGGTGAAGTATGATGTAGTCGACATTCACATGACACCACTAGAAGAATAGCACCACAACTTAAATATCAAACCATTGAATAATATCTCAACACAATTCCACTACTAACAACATGACTTCTGCCATGTCCTCAAGAACTAAACGAACTACTCACGAGACATCATATCGATCAAGATCAGAGATGATATGCCGATGAATAACAATCTGAACATAAACAATAATTCAATGGTTCCACTCACAAGCATCAACTACAATAGTAATCAACACCGGGAAAGTTTCCCCTAAGAACTATGCAAGATTCAACACAATTGTTAAAGCGGTACGAGATGGTGATCAGGGTGCTGGTGGAGATGATGGTGTGGATGATGATGATGATCCTGATGAAGTCTAGCTTGATGAAGGTGTTGATGACGGCGATGTCCCCTCTCTAGGAAGGAATTTCCCTAGCAGAACTCTGTTTGCCGAAGATCTCTTTCTCTCTGTGTAGTTTCTGCCCCACAGAGGCGGTGAAATCTTTCTCTGGTCGCTCCCCCCGACCCTCTGGTTTCATGGAGAAGATATAGGCGAGAGGGTGGAGCCAGAGGTGGGCCAGGATGGCCACACTCCCTGTAGGAGCGACCAGGGGTGGCCCGCTCCTGGGAGGGTGTGGGCCCCCTGTGACCCAACTCCGCCTCCCCTTCTGGCATTCTTTGTCTTCCAGGAAAATATAATTTTCTGTAGTTTTTCTGATATTTTTATGATCTTCCCGAAATTGCATCAAAACACCGCTTTTTCCATCAGAATCTTTACTCCGGCAGTCCATCCTCCAAGAATCATCCAACATGCAAAAATAGATGAAAGTGACATAAGTAACACCTCTTAGTATGAAATTTATCATTGAATATAGGCAAATTATGATATAGAATAGTGATGCAGAATGGACGTATGAACTCCCCCCAACCTTAGACCTCGCTTGTCCCCAAGTGAAAACTGAGCTCAAGAAACATGTCCATAGGTTTATGGAGTGAAGCGTCGATAGAAAGAAAACGGACAAGAAGCATTACACTTACCAATTCACAACTCATAGTAGAAAGAAACTCACCATTATATAACTTAACTTGCAACGAGTATGGGAGTCACAATAAAGATGCATAAAGACAAATCATAATTGAATTTTGAATGCCCTTTTTAGCATCCTTTGAATTAACAAAACCCTTTGGATCGTGTCATGTACACGTACTAGGTAACCATTCTATTAGAAGAATTTTGTTTTGTTTATTCATCTACCATATACCAAATTATATGTAGTGGTTGCTACTTTAATCCGTCCAGACTAAATATCGCTATGAAAGATCAAATCTTGTCATAGTCAACTCCTTGAACATTGTCATAAAATACTTTACGACATGTCGACTATTTCATAGATGTGAAACATCCATGTCTGTTTCTTTATAGATCCAAATACGACCGATAGGTTTTTACACCTTTCCGGAGGGTCTTCCAAGTTCAAAACTTGATTTCTCGTGTATGGAACTATCACGGATTTTATGGCTTCAAGCCATTTGACGGAGTCAGGGCCCATCATCGCTTATTTGTATGTAGTTGGTTCATCATTGTCAAACAATAATGATTTACTCTCAAATCTAAGTATTTGATTGTTTATCCGACCGACTTGGTTCAATAAGAACTTAGATCTTCGTGACCACAACCTTTGAGGCACATAAGCTATGAGCATTATGGCAGCCTTCGGAACGATTTCCGGCGTTGCGCAACTCAGCACATATAGCTAAGGTTCGTTAAACTTATCAAAGTTCTATTGTCCTCCCACTTAACATTTATGAAAAATTCCTTCTTCAAGAAACTTCACGTTTCAAGCGACAAACCCTTTTGTCCTTGGTGTTATGGAGGAATAACCAATTGTTATTCGAAATAACCTACAAAGACATGATTATCCGACTTCGGTTGTAAACATCTTACTTATGTTTAGCATACCAAAATTTAAGAAATGACAACTTGGGTTTTACCCCAAACCATAACTTCCATGGTGTCATTTCAACGGATCAAGATGGAGCTCTTTTCAGTGTAAAAGAGGAAGTCTCTAAATCTTTAATCTTTTAAAACATAATGGAAGTTTTATAAATAATACCTTTGATCCAACCATGTCAAACAAGGTTTCATTACAAATCTCAAACACTCCATAGTGCTATGGTGTTTCGGGAAATGTAAATCTAGGTGTTTTGCTAAACTTGCAACTCAAATAAATCCCTTTATGATAAAATCATAATTTATTTATTTTCTTGTTACACTTGTAACTCAAATAAATCCCTTTATGATAAATTCATAATTCATTTATTTTCTTGTTACACTTGTAACTCAAACAAATCCCTTATGATAAAATCATAAATTATTTATTTTCTTGTTACAATGATTTTCCACTTCATCTTGAAAGTCTTTGAAACATTTTCAAATATTTCATACTTCATTCTCATTAAGTGAACATTCACTCAAATTTCCGGAGAAAGTATATGAAGTTTAAACCCATCGCTTACGACTACACATAATGGACTAGATACATCGATATGTATAAATTCCAATATTTTAGTCGTTCGTTCTTCTTTGGCCTTTGAACGAAGTTTTAATTATCCCGAGGAAAGTCTCACAAGCGTCATTTGATCAAATCAAAGACTCCAAAAATCCATGAAAATGGAGATTGTTCATGTTTTCTTTTCAATATAATTTAAACAGCGATGTCACTTCGTAAGTGATCTTTCAATCATTTGTCTTGCGACATTTTAGCATTAAGTTTTATGGATGTCATTTCTCCAACTAGATTTGTAAACCATCCATCTTATATGGAATACGGTAATTATTTGAACAACTTTTGTTCTCATAATACCTGATTCAAATAACAATTATTAAAACAAATCTTGAAGTCAAGCCTTGATGTCAACGAGAAATACAAACAAAGGTTTGTTTGTTTTCGATGAAAATCATCACATATTCTCTTGCTAGTTACTTAGGCCATTGTAGTTCATGAATTGCATCGTTTCGTATGAAATTTCATACCAACCAATTTGGTATCCAATACCCAAGAACCACATTGTTTAACAAGCAAAGAATACAACCATAACATGTATATCATCCATATACGTAAATTGGATATTTCCAATCTTTTCTTTTCTGCCAAATATATTTTATAGATTCTCTATCAGCATTTCCTTTTCCTTTTGAAAAGAATCTATCAACATCAAAAATGGCGCCATATACATGACACATAGTCCAAAGCGTGTATATTCAAATAATAATACCTTTGGACTTGCACTTTGAAGTAGATCACCATCATCAAAATGATCGGCATTCTTTCAAAATCCATTCTTTAGTAATCTTTTAGTACAGTAAACACTTTACATACATCTTCTATTCATCCTTATCATGATGACTTTCATGATCAAGCTACTGTAGCTTATAAGGAGAATCGTGAGTATAACATTACTTTCCAAAACCCTTTTTGGATGATTAGGATGTCTAGCATCTCCAACCTTTGCAAATTCTCACCCAATATGAGAACATATATTATACTCTATCATATTGCAACCAAAACATTGTTTCAGATATCGTTATATCTGCCACACATGATGGTTTCTGAAACAATTCTTTTAGCTCCTATATAAACTTGATATTAAAACAATCAAGAATCATGGAGGCAAACATGATACTTAAGATACTAACACTGGAATTGTTACTCTCGATTTAATACCAACTATTAAATTTCACGGAGTAAATAGAGTTTGCTGAAAGTTTGCAATAGTACTTTAAACTTCAGATTGACACTCAACACAATACGATACCAGTTCGTAAAGTATATATCTAGAATTCTATAGTTCTATTATCTCAATTACAACTATGCATAAGGTGGTGAACGAATGCCAATGACTACAACAAATTATGCAAATTCACTTTGATTTAATTTATGATAAATTGAGTTCTACTAATCCAAATTAGAAATGAACTCCCACTCAAAAACGACATCCCTCGTGTCTTTTTGGTGATTACATGAACCAAATCCACTACACCAAGTCCGATCATCATGTGAGTCGGTGTAGCTTCAAAGGCGAGCATCCATATGGTCATCATATCAAAACATATGACTCATGCTTAACCTTTCGGTCTGTGTTCCGAGGCCATGTCTGTACATGCTAGTAAGAACCTTAGTATTCGCGTGTGTAACTGTCTTACACCCGAGATATGCTCGTGGATTCAAGTACACCCGATCATCACGTGATGCCTTGAAGCGACGAAACATTGTCGGTGCATACTTAAGGAAGAACACATTCTTATCTTGATATCTAAATGAGGGATCATCTTATTATGCTAATAAAACGCCAAACAAGAAATATAAGATGCAATCAAAACATCAAATGTTTATAAGTGAAATGATATCGTTCCCGCATATGATCTCCATCATGTGCACCTTGGTATGATCTCTATCATACCTTTATGTGTAAGGCCAAGGTCTATGGAACTTACACGCTATGTGTGTTGTAAGAGTATCATCTCATACTTCTACTTACAACATCACCATATCATAACACTAGACCAGCAACAATCTAAACTAGACGCCTCTAATTTATCCATTGCAAGTTTTACGTGGCTTAGGGCTTTCGAAGATAGAACCGTTCTTACCTACGAACATGAACCACAACGAGGATAACCAAATTGTTGAAAACTCGTTGCAAATTAGATATTGACTATAGTAGGAGAGACAGACACCCGCTAGCCACTTATGCAAACTAGTTGCATGTCAAGCGTGGAACAGGTCTCATGTGCGAGGACATGTAAAGTTTGTCCGGGTCGCTTCATCCCACTATGCCACCAATATCCAAAGTACAACTAAGAAGCAATAAAATGATCATCATCGCCCACATACTCATATGTGTACTACCCGTGCAAAGTATCTACGCATAAACCTGGCTCTGATACCACTGTAGGGTTCGCAGCATAGAAAACAAAAAAATTCCTACGATGGGAACATCTATGTACCAAGATCTATCTACTAGATACAAGCAACGGGTGGATATACGTCCATAGAATACATACCCTCGAAGACCGAATAGCGTTAACGAGGTTGTACTCGTGGATAATGTAGACGAACGCTTGCCGATCTCAAGATCGTGATGAAGTCCATCTGGTCCAGCCGGTCCAGCACGATCAAGTCCAGCACCTCAAAGCAGTGGTGCATCCGTGATCGCACACACGTACGGGTACCCCGACAACCTCCACGCGCTCGCTCCAGCGAAGCAGCGGAAGCAACAAATCCTTCCAGAAAAAGCCACCGGGAACATGTATCTCGCTGATCCTAGACCATGGGGAAATTCTAAAGGCGGGAGAGAGATCCTTCACGAGGAGGTGTGCTTTGAGAGGAGGAGAGGGGGTCCTTTTATAGGGGAGAGGGGGGCACCCAAGGGGCATGGCGCCCAGCCATGGGGCTGCCCCCACGTCTTCCACATTCATGTGGGTGGAGCTCCCACTCAAAATGAAAAGCCTCCACTCCTATAAAAGAGCCTCCACTCAAAAATCCACTCACATGCATTAAATTTCCACCAAATTTAATGCAAGCTCTCATTTAAATAAAACTCTTTTATTTATTTATTCAGATTTTTGTTAATTACTTTAATTAACAAACATTCACATAAAACCCCTTACAACATTTCAATTTCACATGCAGAACCAGTTTCAGCAATTTCAACCGAAACGGTTTCGGTGTCTAGTGAAATAAATTCCTGCCCTTTCCTTTTTCTTTCTCTGGCATATCATTTGCTCCGAATGGTGTCGGTATCCCTTAAGTGTTTCACCCTACGGTTCGCAAATAATGCAGACATGATCGAGACCCCTCTCCGATCAATAATCAGCAGCGGGACCTAGAGATCCGTACTGACTCCCACACATTCAACGATGACTTCTGTGATCGTGTGAACCTTTTACGCTAGTATCTTAATCCCTTTGTTTCACGATATATTACATGTCCAAGATTCGATCATCAGTATCTCCATACCTAGTTTGATTTCGTTACCGACATGCACTCTTTTCTTGTTCCCGTGATATAACATTCTAGTGATCAAATCACTTGCTTGAAATCTAATCAATGTGATATCACCGAGAGGGCCCAGAGCATATCTATCCGTCATCGGGATGAACAAATTCCACTCTCGATCCATGGGTCTCAACATAACACTTTAGTAGTTCTGAAGCCATCGTTACAATCACCCAGTTACGGTGTGACGTTTGATGTCATCGAGAAACTGTTCCGGTGTTAGTGATTAACATGATCTCATGGTCTAAGGATTAGGATCACTTCGTAAGTTGTTATAGCAATATAAACTCAATGACTTTGATCGTAATGTTATACTTCGGATGAATGTTCATCACATCATTACACTAATGTTGTGACCTCGTTATTAACAACATCCAATGTCTATGATCAGGAAACTTTGATCATCATGTTAATCAACGAGCTAGTTTATAAGAGAGGCATAACTAGGAACTTCCTTTTTGTTTATTAAACACACATGTATTAACGTTTCCGTATTAATACAATTATAGCATGCAAAATAAACATTTATCATAAATAAGGAATACGATAATAACCACTTTATTATTGCCTCTCGGGCATATTCCCTTCAAATACTTGGGGTAGTTGCGCTTCCAGTGGCCAGTCCCCTTACAATAGTAGCACTCGGTATAAGAGTTAGGTCCAACTCGGGGTTTCTTTTCAGGTACGGCAACAGGCTTGCCGCCCTTACTTCCCTTCCGTTTTCCCTTCTTGTCTTTCTTGAAACCAGTGTTCCTATTGATCATCAACACTTGAT
The DNA here is from genome assembly GCA_023614405.1 of Avena insularis. Lineage (NCBI taxonomy): Eukaryota > Viridiplantae > Streptophyta > Magnoliopsida > Poales > Poaceae > Avena > Avena insularis. The sequence goes on along the minus strand of CM042691.1, from coordinate 202,441,254 downwards.
GTTCCTTTTTTGATCTCCACTTCTGCAGTTTTAAGCATTGACAGAAGCTCGGGGAGAGACTTCTTCATGCCTTGCATATTATAGTTCATCACAAAGCTCTTATAGCTAGGTGGTAGAGACTGCAGAACACGATGGATGCCTAAGTCAATGGGAATCGGTATTCCCAAGGACACAAGCTTATCGGCGTAACCCGACATCTTGAGTACATGGTCACTAACGGAGCTGTGCTCTTCCATTCGGCTTTTAGCCAACAACAATGGACTAGACCCAGCCATACAAAGGATTTTGAAACTTCAATCCCAATTGTTGCAAGGATTGGTTACTCAAATGATCAACATGGGAGAAAACTTTTCCCAAAGAGCTAATGACAACAAGGATGACAAAGATGTCATTATAGAAGGAACCAAAGCTTGCAGTATTTATGGAGATAAGGATCATACATCCAAGGAGCATGAAGATTAATGCCCCAAGAAGAGAGAAAGATTTACCACCTTTGAGGTGAGATATGAAGAACATGAACTAGAAGAACTCCTAGCTTTGGAGAGACCCAAGAAAATGAAGAAATGCCCCAACCCTAACAAGAAGGAGATTACTCAAGTGCAATGTTACAATTGCAAAGAGATGGGACACTATGCCAATGAATGCCCAGAAAAGAAGAAGAACCAAGGAAACAAACAAGAGGCAGTGATACCAAAGAAAAAGAAAGATATCAGCCAAGTGATGTGTTTCAAATGCAAGGAACTAGGCCACTATGTAAACTTCTGTCCAGAAAAGATGAAGCGCAATATAAACCAGCCTATGAAGGATCTCATCCTTGTCACATGTTTCAAGTGTAAAAACAAAGGAAACTATGCCGATGTTTGCCCAGAGAAGTTTCCCTAGAAGTCCAATATGTAAACTAGTTGAAAAAATTTAAGGGTGGTAGTACCCTAGATGTTTTGAGCCTACTTGTAACCCTAACTTTTCCCAAATCTCGGGACGAGATTTATTTTAAGGGTGGTAGCCTGTCACATCCCAAGATTTTCCAAATCTTGTAATGTGAAAAATAAATGAATAAAATAAAACTTTGTTGATTTTCAGGGCCAGAAGAAACTTTTGAATCCAATTGGAAACTTTCAAACCATTTTGGGTCAAATAAATCCTAAAGGGATTAAAAATATAAATATTTAATAAAGGAAAAATAAAAATATTTTATTACTACTTTGAAATCTTTTTATAAAAGGATTTAGTTTTTAAGAAGAAAAGGTAAGTTTATAAACAAAGATTATTTTATAAAGCCAAATTAAACCTTGGCCAAGTTTTTGAAATAAAATGTTTTGCTTTGATTAAAAGAATAAAAGTCTATTTTAAATAAAGAGGATTTATTAATATCCAAATTTTATTTAAGTAAAAGCTTTTCCCATTTTAATTAAACCCTAAAACTTATTTTAAATAAGTTTTCCAAATATTTTATATTCTCAAATAAAACCTACTGAAGTGTTTTGGGTTTATTTTAGATTTCAAAATAAAGATTTAAAATAAAAAAATCCTATTTGAATTATTAACTAAGGTCCATTTTATTTAATTATTAATGGACCCTATAACAAAATGTCATTTTATTTTTAACAAGCTTTCCAAATATTCTATTTTCAAATAAAACCTACTGATTTGGATTTGAAAATATTTGGATTTCAAATGGAGTTTTATTAAATAAATCAAACCCTATTTGATTAAATAACTAAAGGTCCATTTTATTTAATTAATGAATGGATCCTAAAAAGAATAAAAAATATTATTTTATTTTGGGATTTGGTTTATGTTGATAAACAGAACCAAAAACTCATTACAAGTGTGGTGATTGTTTGCGTTGTTTGAATGTTTGAATAGTTGATTGAAATTCAAAACAGAAATTGTTTTGGAAAAAGAAAAAGGTTTCAGACAGAAAAAAAAAATGCAAAGGACCCAACCCAACAAACTGGCCCAACAACCCAGTCCAGCCCACCTATTCCCCTCTGCCGAAACGTTTTCTTTACCGCGAAGGACACCCGCAAGGCCACTAACTCGTGGACCTTATTCCCTCTCTCCCTATCTCGCTGCCAGAGGACCCCACAGCCACGCTGTCATCTTCCCCACCCCCACGACCTGTTCTTCCTCCCCTCGTCGCCGTTTCTGGCTTTGATTTCGCGGCTTGAATTCGTCATAACGCGGCCACCATTACTCGCAGTGACCATGCACCTTTAAACTCCAGCGACTCTCCTCCATTTCCCCTCTGTCACCTTCCCCAAGTGTGCCCCCAGGCTGACGAATTTCACTCACACACCGCCACTGTCCGACGACCCTCTGGCGAGAATTTCGGCAGCCTCACGCCACCTCTTGCCTCCTCGAGCACGCAGCTGTGATCACCATCACCAGACCCTTTTCTTTCATCGCCGCGCATCTCCCAGCGTCGGCAGCGACAACAACCGCCGCCGCCACCATCTGGCTCTTCTCCGACGACCTCCCTCTGGTAAACCAGAATACCCCGACCCCTCTCGTTCATGCACACACCTTCTCCATGTCTTTGCGCGTCTGATCCTGTCTCCCATTTGTCCTAGCATGCATCATAGCCCCGTCTCCGACGATGCCCGAGCGAACCCGACGCCAGTAGGAACTCCGGCGAGCAATCAGACCCGCTCCAGTGCGCCCCTCGACAAGACGGCACCACCTTGAGCTTCCCCAGGCCTCTGCGAACGCTGTGAGTACCTCCCCAGCCACCCTTGCTTCGTGTATCGCCGGCGCCGCCACCGTCTGGCCGCTCCGCCGCCAGCCACCGCCGCAGCGCCGCTAGTTTTAGGTCGAGCCTGCAGCAGCCATTCGATCTCGATCAAGTGGCCAGGATAGAAGCTAGGTGAAAGGGTAAGTAGCATCTGCGCACCGCACGATCTGACTTGATCCAACGCGCCAGGGCAGTCGATCCAACCGAAAGGGTATTGACGAATCAGAAACAGCCACGTGGACTAGATTCGATTTAAAACAGATTTTTGATCTGATTAGATGCAAATTTGTAATTGGTATAACTTTTGATCCACACGTCCAAAAATTACAAATTTTATACCAATGGAATCATCAAGACAAGCCCTAGCCAACCATGCATTTTGTTTAGTAAAAAGCTTCTGGAAAAATGGTTGTTTTTGCAGAAACATTTGTATGCTTGTTTAGGTTATAAAAATTATTCAAAAATGATTTTTGGGATAAAATATTTGGAAAATAGTGTGATTTGAACCTACTGACCATAGGAAACACCTTGTGGTTTCAAAAATGTATTTGGTGAAACAAAATAATGATTCTTTGGTTTAAAACCATTTCTAGTCAAATAGAAATGTGGTTTATTTATTAAAAATGGTTTTGGAAGAAAACTTTTGGGAAATGTTTTGTTTTAACTCTCTGACCCTAAACACCAAGTTTTATGGTTTGAAAACATATTTTGGTGAACCCTATAGATTAATGCCCTAGTAAAAATATTTCTACACCACATAAAATGATACTTTGTTTTGAAAAAGGGTTTTGAAGTGAAACCTTTTGCAAATGACTTTGCCACTTTACAAAATGACCAATAGGTGTTATCAAATGTTTATGACCCATTAGGAACCACTTTTTCAAATAAAACAAAGCTTGGCATGTTTGCATGCATTACCTTGACTTTGTGATTTTATGTGATGTTTTGCTTGATTGGTAGATTGAGTTTGTGTCTTGCTTGATTGAATTGTAGTGACTTGAAAAGTGTGATTGTTGCAAGGACAAGGAGTGAACTTATACCCTCTACCAAAAAGGCAAGTGATACTTCATACTTTTGTCCCATTACTTTCACTATGCATTAGTGATTTCTTCTAAGTAAAACTTGCATGGAATTTTGCTAAGTATAAACCTTGCTATAGGAAAACCTAGTAGATGAAACCTTAGTGGAATATTTCCTAAGTTAAGACTCCTACTACTATCATTCTTAGCTTAGCAAATAGAAAACAAGGGTGGAAGTATATTCACACTATGGAAAAATTTCTAAGTCTGAGGACTTGTGTTTTGTTTAATAAAACAACTAAGTTAATGAATCACCTGGGTGGAATGGTAATTGCTTGGTGGTTTTTGGTTGAGTGGTTCACAAGGCCCATGTCTATGGTTGACCTTGTGTATCTCACTTGTGGATGGACACCCAGGAACAAAGAGATTTGAGATGTCAAATGTTGAGAAGCTTCAAGTGCAGCCACTTGGCATTATGGGCTCTACCTGGATCATATAGGTTGCAAGAACTTAGCCATATGGACAGTTGGTGGTAGAGTTTGATAGGTTGGAACGCGTCCATTTTGGTTTAAGGGAAGGCTTCTTAAAGATCTTGTCTTGGGAAACCAAGTCTTGTGGGGAAAGTGCACCACCTCTGCAGAGTGTAAAACCTAAGTACTTAGCCATGTCCCTGGTAAAGGACAATTTGAGCATCAAGACATGGAAGCAATCAAGAATCTCATCATTCAAATTTCTAAGTTAAAACTTGTGGTTTGAACAAAGGTTAAAGGATCTTCAATCTTTGATTGAGAAAAATGTTTTGTTAAGCAAAAACTTTGTGTTTTCAAATGTTAAGGAAAAATCTATTTTGAGTAATGCAAGCCTCAACTCCACTTAGCCAAATGCATATAGATGATAGACTCCACTATACTACCATAGTATCACTTGCCAATACAATTCAAATGTATTGACCCTTGTGGCTGTAACTTGTTATGTTGCAGGTTTGATTGATTTTAGTGAAGTGTGTTGATTAGGATTACAAAGTCTACAACCAACATGTCTGCCTGTGGCACTTTGAAGATGAAGGACCCCATGCTTATAGTTATTCCGCTGCAATGTAATGTAATAGACAAATGAGTTATGTAAGATGTAATAAAATTATGTTATTCCTGGTTATAAAGTTATATTATGACCTTTGTTTCTTGATATTACATCTTAACTGTGGATGCTAGCTATTGATCCAGGGACTAGCATTGTAAACACAGGGGACTCTACCTTATTAAAAGTTGGGACCCTTACAGACATTCTTCTCCTCGTCAGGGGCATCCTCAAAAGGTGGGGGGGCTAGTGGCGCTTCTAGCACGTATTGCTTTTGTGCAGCAGAGAGGAGAATCCTCAAATTCATGGCCCATTTGGTAAAGTTGCTACCGTTCGTTGCTAGTTTCTCTTTCTCCATGAACACATTGAAATTAAAAGCAGGTGGTGCCATCTACAACAGAATTTGTAAAGTTTAGACGAAGTGTATGATAGATTGAGTTCAAGTAATCCATATTACGAATGAACTCCCACTCAAAAACGACATCCCTCGTGCCTTTTTGGTGATTACATGAACCAAATCCACTAAACCAAGTCCGATCATCACGTGAGTCGGTGTAGCTTCAAAGGCGAGCATCAAATGGGCATCATATCTACTATATGACTCATGCTTAACCTTTCGGTCCGTGTTCCGAGGCCATGTCTGTACATGCTAGGCTCGCCAAGTTAGAACCTTAGTATTCGCGTGTGTAACTGTTTTACACCCGAAATATGGTCGTGGATCCAAGAACACCCGATCATCACGTGATGTCTTGGAGCGACGAAAACATAATCGGTGCATACTAAAGGAAGAACACATTCTTATCTTGACATTTAAATGAGGGATCATCTTATTATGCTAACAAAGCGCTAAACAAGCAATATAAGATGCTATCAAACATCACATGTTTATTAGTGGAATGATATGGTTCCCGCATATGATCTCTATCATGTGCACCGTGGTATGATCACTATCATACCTATATGTGTAAGTCCAAGGTCTATGGGGATTACATGTTATGTATGTTGTAAGAGTATCATCTCATACTTCTACTTGCAACATCACCATATCATAACACTAGCCCAGCAACAATCTAAACTAGACGCCTCTAATTTATCCATTGCAAGTTTTACGTGGCTTAGGGCTTTCGAGATAGAACCGTTTTTACCTACGAACATGAACCACAACAAGGATAACCAAATTGTTGACAACTTGTTGCAAAATAGATATTGACTATAGTAGGAGAGACAGACACCCGCTAGCCACTTATGCAAACTAGTTGCATGTTAAGCGTGGAACAGGTCTCATGTGCGAGGACATGTAAAGTTTGTCCGAGCCGCTTCATCCCACTATGCCACCAATATCCAAAATTACAACAAAGGAGCAACAACATGATCATCATCGCCCACATACTCATATGTGTACTACCCGTGTAAAGCATCTACGCATAGATCCGGCTCTGATACCACTGTAGGGTTCGCAACATAGAAAACAAAAAATTTCCTACGATGGGAACTATGTACCAAGATCTATATACTAGATACAAACAACGGGCGGATGTATATTCGTAGAGAACATACCCTTGAAGACCGACAAAGCTTAACGAGTTCAACTCGTGGTTGATGTAGACGATATCTTGCCGATCTCAAGATCGAGAGGAAGTCCTAGCACCGCAAAGCAGCAGCGCATCCGTGCTCACACACACGTATAAGACACTGAGCAACCTCCGCCTCCTCGCTCCAGCGATGCAGCGGAAGCACAACCCTTTTTTGCCGAATAGCCACCGGGAACATGTATCTCGCTAGTCCGAGACCATGGGGGTAAATTCTAGAGGGGGAGAGAGATCCTTCACGAGGAGGTGTGAGAGACAAGTGAGAGGAGGGGCTCCTTTTATAGTGTAAGGTTCCCAACCTTTAATAAGGTAGAGATCCCTGTGTTTACAATGCTAGTCCCTGGATCAATAGCTAGCATCCACAGTTAAGATGTAATATCAAGAAACAAGGGTCATAATATAACTTTATAACCAGGAATAACATAATTTTATTACATCTTACATAGCTCATTTGGCTATTACATTACATTGCAGCAGAATATCTATAAGCATGGGGTCCTTCATCTTCAAAATGCCACAGGCAGTCATGTTGGTTGTAGACTTGTAATCCTAATCAATAAACTTCACTAACATCAAACAAACCTGCAACATAACAAGTTGCAGCCACAAGGGTCAATACAATTGAATTGTATTGGCAAGTTTCACCACTATGTAGAATATAAGTGGATCCTATCAATACATGCATATTTGGCTAAGTGGGTTTAGGCTCATTTGCAGAAAGCAATATAGTTTTATCCTATCTTTTCAAAATGGTTTTGATCTTTTGTCAAATCTTTTTGAACTCCTTGGAATCCACCAAGTGTTTCAAAATCCCTTGTTGTCACCCTCAAGTTTTAACTTTGAGAAATTGGAATGTCGAGATCTTCCATAGCTTCAGGCCTTAGTTGCTCAGTATTGTCCATAACCGGGGACACGGCTAAGTACTTAGAATTTTGGTCTTCTGCAGAAGTTGTACACTTTACCCACATGACACAATCTCATCTTGATGCCACCAGTGGCCGCTGGATAAGTACTCACCAAGATGGAGTACTGGCAGATTGAGAATGTGACAAAGTCTTTTCATAGGAGTCCTCCCAATACACGATGCTAGCTTGTCATCCAGGCACCAATGTAGGGTTTCAAGTTCCCTAGCACAAATCTAAATAACCTGAAGATGCCAATGCATGGGTCTTCCACTATGTAGTTGACTAAGCCAGAGCCCATTTAGCATGTGGCTGTACACGGAAGCCACTGTACGAGAAACATGTTCAATCTCTAAGTCCCTGGGTGGTTTTCTTCTAGTGCACAACAAAAAGAGATTGCCATATAAACATGGTTCCTTTTGTTGCCACCTTGTCCAATAGCTTGAGTATCCTTGTCCACCCAGGTGGTTCATTGAGTACTTGTTTTATTATATAAAACATAAGTCTTTTCAATACTTCATATAATCATAACATGTATCCCATCCCAATATATAGCTGGGCTAAGCATACTACAACTACAATGTTTCCACTAAGGAATATATGAGGGTATCCTACTAGGATTTAGCATAGCATAAAGTATAGAAATCCTTCTCATGCATGTTTCAAAAATCCACTAAGTATAATGAAAATAGTAGGACTTGGATGATAGTGTCACTTGCCTTTTTGGTAGATGATGTTTGGTTCACTTCTTGATCTTGCTAATCTCACACTCTTCTAAGTTCACTACAAATAAATCAAGCAACCATAGATTCAACTAACATTCCAAACAATAATCAAACAAATTAGTCACTCATAAAATAATAGAAACAAAGTCATGCATGCAAGCATGCAAAAGATTGTTCTATTTGCAAAGGTGGTTTCTAATAGGCTCTAATCATTATAAGGTTCAAAGTGGTCATTTACTAAAGTGGTAAAACCATTTACAAAAGGGTTTTATCTATAAACCATTTTTAAATCAAACCATTATTTCATGTGGTGAAAAATGTTTTTAGCAAATCAACAATTTTATATTGTTCAACAAATAAGTTGTTAATTCACAAAACTTGGTGTTTAGGGTCAGTAGGTTTGAATCAAAACATTTCCCAAAGGTTTTTCTCAAAAATCATTTCCATATCAAAATCAATATTTTTATTTGACTAGAATAAGCTAATTCAAGTTTTATTCCTAAACTTCACAAAACTCCATAAGTTGTTTCCTAGGGTCAGTAAGTTCACAACAAACCATTTTTCAAAGATTTCAACCCCAAAATCATTTTGGAATAAATTTTATATCCTAAACAAGCATACACAAGTTTCTGCAAAAAACAACCATTTTACCAGATGCTTTCTGCATGGTTGGCTAGGGCTTGTTCCACTGAATCCATTGATATAAAGTTTGCAAAATTTGGACGTGTAGAACTAAAGTTATGGATTTTTCAAATTTGCATACAAACCAGATTCTAATTCTATTTTAAACAGATCCAATGCCACGCGGCGTGTTCTTATTGGGCGGTACCGCTTCGTGCGGATCGGCCTCTGCGGGGCGTTGGATTTAAATAGATCGCGCAGCTCAGACCAAACGTACCCCTTCGTTTTAATGAATCAATCCTAGCCAACGGATTGAGATCCAACGGATCACAACAGCCAGACTATAACTGGGCGGCGCTAGCGGCGGCGGACGGCGGTGCATGCTCGGGCAGTGAGCTTGCCGGCAAATTAGGTCACGCGGGAGAGGTAGAGGATTCTCACCGTGCTCGCCGAAGTGCAGCGAAGCTCAAGGCGTGATCAGTTCGTCGAGGGGCGCACATGAACGGGGTGGATTGCTCGCCGGAGCTTGCAGCGGCGTCGGGTGCTTCTGGTTATCGTCGGAGGCGAGGTTTGAGGGCGCGCTAAGGAAAACAGACCATGCGGTTAGCTGCATATGGTACTGGGATCACAGGAGCATCATTGGGCGGTCTTTGAGGCGTCTGTTCTCACTGGGAACTTCCGAGTCGAGGCAGGAGGCGGCGATGCTCTGATGTTGAGGTTGCCGAGGCTACGGTGCTCGCGCGGGTGTGGGGTTGGTGCTGGGAGATGCGCAAGAAGAGGGGTAGCAGGCTCATGTGCTCTGGGAGGCGAGGGGCGGTTGGACGGCGCCGGAATCAGCTAGAGAAGCTCGTCGGAGCAGTGGTGCTCGAGCTCGAAATTGGGGCAGCCTGGAGGCAGAGGGGAGGCGGTGTCTGGGGGAAACGGAAGAGGGGAGGCAGGCGCTTTTACCTTGCGTGATGGATGGGCGAATTAACACGGCAGTTAACGGGATTTAAGGAGCTATCAACGGGCAGAAACGGCAGCGAGGTGGGGAGTGGCCACCGCGGGTGAAGACGACGACCGACAACGTGGGGCCGCGATGTTTGTGAGAGAGAGGAAGAGAGAGTGGGGTCTGATAGTCAGTGACTTAGCGGGTTTGCTTCTGGGTGAAAACGGTTCGTGAGTGGGGTAAGCAGATGGACTGCGAGTTGGGATGCTGGGCCTGCTTAGTTGGGTCGAGTCCTTTAGCATTTTTTTTGTACTGAAACTTTTTCCTTTTTCCATTTGATTTTTTGTTTTGAAATTCAAACAACAAATCAAACATTCAAATCAAACAAACTTCCACCACACTTTGCAATTGAGTTTGATTTTGTTTAACACACAAATCCAAGTCCCAAAATAAAATAATATTTTTATTTTAGGGTCCATTTATAATTAAATGAATAGACCTTAATCATTTAATTCAAATAGGATCTGTTTTATTAAAATCTTTATTTTTGAAATCTAAATATAAAACCAAAAACACTTCGGTAGGTTTTATTTGAGAATATAAAATACTTGGAAAACCTGTTTAAAATAATTTAACAAGTTTTGATGTTTAATTAAAATGGTAAACCCCTTTATTTTAATAAAATTGGTTTATTAATAAACTCTCATTATTTTATTTAAATAAACCTTTACTCTTTTAATCAAAGCAAAACATTTTATTTCAAAAGCTTGGCCAAGGTTTAATTTGGCTCTATAAAATAATCCTTATTTATATTTCTACCCTTTTCATTTGAAAACCAAATCTTTTTATTAAAAGATCAAAAATAGTAATTCCAAATATTTTTAACTTCATTATTTATTTATATTTTTAAATCCTTTTAGGATTTTATTTGATCCAAATAGGTTTGCAAGTTTCCAATTGGATTCAAAAAGTTTCTTCTCACCCGGAAAATCAACAAAGTTTTATTTTATTCATTTATTTTTCACATAACAAGATTTGGAAAATCTTGGGATGTGACATATAGGAGGAGGGGGGGCACCCAAGGGGGTGGCCGCCGGCCATGGGGGATGCCCCCTCCCTTCCTTCATTCATGTGGGTGGACACACCACTGACAAAATGGCCCTTCAATTTTCTCCACTCAAAAATCCACTCAAATTCCCATTAAATTTCCACCAAATTTAATGCAAACTCTCATTAAATAAAAATATTTTATTTTATTCAGAATTTTGTCAATTACTTTAATGACAAACATTCACAAATAACCCCTTGCTAGAATTCCATTTCACATGCATAACCTCTTTATGCAATTTCACCCGAAAACCTGTTTCGGTATTTAGTGAAATAAATTCCTGCGTGTTTATTCTTTCGGCATGAAACATTTGCTCCAACTGGATGCCAGTGTCCCTTAAGTGTGTCACCCTACGGTTCGCGAATAATGCGGACATAATCGAGACACTTCTCCGATCAATAATCAGTAGCGGGACCTGGAGATCCATACTGACTCCCACACATTCAACGATGACTTTTCCTGTGATCGTCGGAACCTTTTACGCTTGTTACTAAATCCCTTTGTTTCACGATATATTACATGTCTGAGATTCGATCATCGGTATCTCCATACCTAGTTTGATCTCGTTACTGACATGCACTCTTTTCTCGTTCCCGTGATATAACATTCTAATGATCAAATCACTTGCTTGCAAGCTAATCAATGTGATATCACCGAGAGGGCCCAGAGCATATCTATCCGTCATCGGGATGAACAAATTCCAATCTTGATCCATGATTCTCAACAAAACACTTTAGTAGCTTTGAAGCCATCTTTATAATCACCTAGTTACGGAGTGACGTTTGATGTCAACAAGAAACTCTTCCGGTGTTAGTGATTGGCATGATCTCATGGTCTAAGGATTAGGACTACTTTGTAGTTTGTTTATAGCAATATAAACTCAATGACTTTGATCGTAATGCTATACTTCGGATGAATGTTCATCACACCATTACACTAATGTTGTGATCTCGTTATTAACATCATCCAATGTCTATGATCAGGAAACCGTGATCATCTTGTTAATAAACGAACTAGTTTATGAGAGGGGCATAACTAGGAACTTTCTGTTTGTTTATTAAACACACATGTATTAATGTTTCCGTATTAATACAATTATAGGATGCAAAATAAATATCCATCATATACTTGGAATACACATAATAAACAATTTATTATTGCCTCTCAGGGCATATTTCCCAAAAGATTCATGCCATCTGTACTTAGACCAAACCATAATTTCTTTGAATCCACTACAAGAAATATTCCCTTCCACAATGACTGGGCCTGTCGGTCGTCGTAGAAGGCGCCTGTTCCGCGACGAAAATCTCGGCTCGACCGTGGCTGATGCAAAACTTTTTTTTTCCGATTTCGTGCCCCTCTACTATGACGAAACCGCTAAAAATGTGGAAGAAGCTTGACGTGCGCGTGGCAGAACTAAGAATTCCGCTTCCTCGCGAGATGTTGACTAGCCGAAGTATTTTTTGAGTGTGGGTCGCGGATGTCAGCGACTATAGCGGACCAAACATTTCGGTCGTGCCTCCCGGATTTGAAGTCGATAACGTTGTTCGATGCCGCTTTCGTTTAGTCATGCTGCTGGGTCCCGTATGTCTACCTCACATTAGAGGAATCGTGTGTATGATGGAATTTTTTTCCTTCTCTGTTTCGAACTTGATAGCGTCGCTCGATGCATCTACCGTTTAATCAAGCTGTTGGGTCCCACGTGTCATCTTCACACTAAAATAAACGTGTGCATGATTGATTTTTTCCTTGGCTCGTGCCTCCCTTGAAGGGAATATGCCCTGTGAGGCAATAATAAAGTGTTTATTATTTGTATTCCAAGTATATGATAGATATTTATTTTGCATGCTATAATTGTATTAATGCAGAAATGTTAATACATGTGTGTTTAATAAACAAACAGAAAGTTCCTAGTTATGCCTCTCTCATAAACGAGCTCGTTGATTAACAAGATGATCAAGGTTTCCTGATCATGGACATTGGATGTTGTTAATAACAAGATCACAACATTAGTGTAATCGTGTGATGAACATTCATCCGAAGTATAGCATTACGATCAAAGTCATTGATTTTATATTGCTATAACAACTTACAAAGTGATTCGGAAGAGTTTCTTGATGACATCAAACGTCACACCATAACTGGTGATTATAAAGATGGCTTCAGAACTACTAAAGTGTTACGTTGACGCTCATGGATAAAGAGTGGAATTTGTTCATCCCAATGACGGATAGATATACTCTGGGCCCTCTAAGTGATATCACATTGGTTAGCTTGCAAGCAAGTGATTTGATCACTAGAATGTTATATCACGGGAACAAGAAAAGAGTGCATGTCGGTAACGAGATCAAACTAGATATGGAGATACCAATGATCGAATCTCGGACATGTAATATATCGTGAAACAAAGGGATTAAGATACTAGCGTAAAAGGTTCCGACGATCACAGGAAAGTCATCGTTCAATGTGTGGGAGTCAGTATGGATCTCCAGGTCCCGCTTCTAATTATTGATTGGAGAAGGGTCTCGATCATGTCCGCATTATTCGTGAACCGTAGGTTGACACACTTAAGATACACCGATATCCAATTGGAGCAGAAGTTTCATGCCGGAAAGAATAACAAGCGAAGGAATTTATTTCACTAGATACCTAAACAGGTTTACGGGTGAAATTGCAGAAAGTGTTTTTGCATATGAAATGAAATACTAGCAAGGGGTTATATGTGAATGTTTGTCATTAAAGTAACTGACAAAATTCTAAATAAATAAAAGGAGTTTTATTTAATGAGAGTTTGCATTAAATTTGGTGGAAATTTAATAGCAATTTTGAGTGGAGAGAATTGAAGAGATTTTTCTTGACATTCTCTTGAATAGCTTCAGAGGAAAATCTACTATTGGTGTACTTTTTTTTGCACGCTTCTTTTCTTCGGGATGCTTATAGGATTCCCATTCCGTAGGTACCTTTAGATGCCCTGTATAATTCTCAATAATTTTCTTTACTGAGTAAGAATCAATACCTAGAGATTTAATCATTGCACAAGTATTTTCATCCACAAGAAAATTGTTAACACAAACATACTCAGAAGAACTGTTTAACATAATGCTCTCCTTATCTTTAAGACTTTCTGTTGCCTCCCTCACTTTCATTATTAATTTCCAGGCTTTAGTGTATGTATAGGATAGAAAACTACCATTAGAAGCAGTATCTAAACTCATTCTATTTTTATCATTAAGCCCTCCATAAAAAGTGTGAGTGATTAACCAATCAGGCAAACGATGATGGGGGAAATTATCTAGATAACTTTTATACCTCAGATTAGCCTTCATATAAACTCTCATCAGGACTACTTTTGAAACTGATAATAGTACCTATCATCCTATGAGCTTTGCTTTCTGAGTTATATTTTGATAGGAAATTGATTATCAATTCCGTCCAAGTCCTTGGTGCCTCTACACAAAAATATCTATACCAGTTGCAAACATTATTCTAGAGTGTTTGTCTAAACAACTGGACTTTCACCTTATCAAGATTACAGTTATCGAACACAAAGGAACCAAAAACATCTTCAAAGAATTGTAAGTTCCCATATGACTCTCTTCATTGTTTCCTGCCAATTTCATAGAATGTAGCAATTCAAGTAATAAAGGATGGATCTCAATACCATTAGGATTTATGCTTTTGTTGACGCTATAAAAGCGTCCATTGGTGAAACCATTTTCCTAACTTCCTCGAGCTGGATTAAATGCTGAGTATTGTCCATTATTATGGTCCTGCAACTTAAATCAAAGATTAGTACAATGAAAGTAAATAACTAAAAGTAAACTAAATTATAGCGCTAACCTCCCTGGCAAGGGTGCTAGGAAATAGCTTGTGAAGGGAATATGTCCTGGGAGGCAATAATAAAGTGGTTTTTATGTATATTCCAAGTATATGATATATGTTTATTTTTCATGCTTTAATTGTATTATTACGGAAATGTTAATACATGTGTGTTCAATAAACAAACAGAAAGTTCCTAGTTATGCCTCTCCCATAAACTAGCTCATTGATTAACAAGATGATCAAGGTTTCCTGATCATGGACATTGGATGTTGTTAATAAGGAGGTCACAACATTAGTGTAATGGTGTGGTGAAAATTCATCTGAAGTATAGCATTACGATCAAAGTCATTGAGTTTATATTTCTATAACATTATACGAAGTGATCCTAATCCTTAGACCATGAGATCGTGTCAATCACTAACATAGGAAGAGTATCTTGATAACATCAAACGTCACACCGTAACAGGGTGATTATAAAGATGGGTTTAGTACTACTAAAGTGTTATGTTGAGGCCCATGGATCGAGAGTGGAATTTGTTCATCCTGATGACGGATAGATATGCAATGGGCCCTCTCAGTGATATCACATTGATTAGCCTGCAAGCAAGTGATTTGATCACTAGAATGTTATATCACGGGAACAAGAAAAGAGTACATGTCAGTAAAGAGATAAAAATAGGTATGGAGATACTGATGATCAAATCTTGGACATGTAATATATCGCGAAACAAAAGGATTAAGATACTAGCGTAAAAGTTTCTCACGATCACAAGAAAGTCATCGTTGAATATGTGGGAGTCAGTATGGATCTCCAGGTCCCGCTTCGGATTATTGATCTGAGAGGGGTCTCGATCATGTCCGCATTATTCGCGAACCGTAGGGTGATACACTTAAGAGACACCTACACCATTTGGAGCAAAGGTTTCACGCCGGAAAGAAATACAAGCGCATGAATTTATTTCACTAGATACCGAAACGGGTTTTCGGGTGAAATTGCATAAAGTGTTTTTGCATGTGAAATGAAGTACTAGCAAGGGTTTATATGTGAATGTTTGTCATTAAAGTAATTGAAATTTTTTGAATAAATAAAAGGAGTTTTATTTAATGAGATTTTGCATTAAATTTGGTGGAAATTTAATAGCAATTTTGAGTGGGATTTTGAGTGTAGGGAATTGAAGAGATTTTTGTGAGTGGAGTGTCCACCCACATGAATGAAGGAGGGGAGGGGGCAGCCCCCATGGCCAGCGGCCACCCCCTTGGGTGCCCCCCTCCTCCTATAAAAGGCACCCCCTCTACTCTCTTTCACTTACACCTCCTCATGAAGGATCTCTCTCCCCCTCTAGAATTTATCCCCCATGGTCTCGGAATACCGAGATACATGTTCCCGGTGGCTATTCGGCAAGAAAGAGTTGTGCTTCTGCTGCATTGCTGGAGCGAGGAGGCGGAGGTTTCTCGGTGTCTTGCACGTGTGTGCGAGCACGGATGCGCTGCTATTTTGCGGCGCTAGGACTTCCTCTCAATCTTGAGATCGGCAAGAGATCGTCTACATCAACCACGAGTTTAACTCATTAAGCTTTGTCGTTCTTCAAGGGTATGTTCTCTATGGATATACATCCGCCTGTTGTTTGTATCTAGTAGATAGATCTTAGTACTTAGTTCCCATCGTAGGAATTTTTTTGTTTTCTATGCAGCAAACCCTACAGTGGTATCAGAGCCGGATCTATGCGTAGATGCTTTACACGGGTAATACACATATGAGTATGCGGGCGATGCTGATCATGTTGTTGCTTCTTAGTTGTAATTTTGGATATTGGTGGCATAGTGGGATGAAGTGGCCCGGACAAACTTGACATGTCCTCGCACATGAGACCTGTTCCACGCTTGACATGCAACTAGTTTGCATAAGTGGCTAGCGGGTGTCTGTCTCTCCTACTATAGTCAATATCTATTTTGCAACGAGTTTTCAACAATTTGGTTATCCTCGTTGTGGTTCATGTTCGTAGGTATGAACGGTTCTATCTTCAAAAGCCCTAAGCCACGTAAAACTTGCAATGGATAAATTAGAGGCGTCTAGTTTAGATTGTCGCTGGGCTAGTGTTATGATATGGTAATGTTGTAAGTAGAAGTATGAGATGATACTCTTACAACACACATAACGTGTAAGATCCATATACCTTGGCCTTACACATAGAGGTATGATAGTGATCATATCACGGGGCACATGATGGAGATCATATGCGGAAACCATATCATTCCACTTATAAATCTGTGATGTTTGATAGCATCTTATATTGCTTGTTTGGCGTTTTATTAGCATAATAAGATGATCCCTCGTTTAAATATCAAGATAAGAATGTGTTCTTCATTTAGTATGCACCAATTATGTTTTCGTCGCTCCAATACATCACATGATGATTGGGTGTTCTTGGATCCACGACCATATTTCGAGTGTAAGGCAGTAACACACGTGAATAGTAAGGTTCTAACTTGGCGAGCCTAGCATGTATAGCATGGCCTAGGAACATGAGAAAGTTTAAGCATGAGTCATATAGTAGATATGATGCCCATTTGATGCTCGCCTTTGAAGCTACACCGACTCACGTCATGATCGGACATGGTGTAGTGGATTTGGTTCATGTATTCACCAAAAAGGCACGAGGGATGTCATTTTTGAGTGGGAGTTCATTCGTAATGTGGATTAGTTGAACTCAATCTATAATAAACTTAGTCTAAACTTTAGAAATTTTGTTGTAGATGGCACCACCTACTTTTAATTTCAATGTGTTCATGGAGAAAGAGAAACTTGCAACGAACGGTAGCAACTTTATCGAATGGGCCATGAATTTGAGGATTCTCCTCTCTGCTGCACAAAAGCAATATGTGCTAGAATCGCCGCTAGGCCCCCACCTTTCGATGATGCCCCTAACAAGGAGAAGAATGTCTATCAGTCTCGTCAGGAGGACCACAACTTAGTTCATTGCGGCATATTGTATGGGCTAGAACCAGAACTTCGAAAGCGTTTCGAAAACGGCAATGCATTTGATACAATGGGTGAGTTGAAAATGATTTTTTACACACATGTTGCTGTAGAGAGCTACAATGCTTTATAAAAGTTCTTTAGCTGCATGATGGAAGAGCACAGCTCCGTAAGTGAGCATGTACTCAAGATGTCGGGTTACGCCGATATGCTTGTGTCCTTGGGAATAACGATTCCCATTGACTTAGGCATCCATCGTGTTCTGCAGTCTCTGCCACCTAGCTATAAGAGCTTTGTGATGAACTATAATATGCAAGGCATGAGGAAGTCTCTTCCCGAGCTTCTATCAATGCTTAAAACTGCAGAAGTGGAGATCAAGAAGGAACATCAAGTGTTGATGATCAATAAGAACACTGGTTTCAAGAAAGACAAGAAGGTTAAATGGAAGGGAAGTAAGGGCGGCAAGCGGTTGTCGTGCCTGAAAAGAAACCCCGAGTTGGCCCTAAGTCTGATACTGAGTGCTACTATTGTAAGGGGACTAGCCACTGGAAGCGCAACTGCCCCAAGTATTTGGCAGACAAGAAGGCTGGAAAGGCAAACAAAGGTATATATGATATACATGTTATTGATGTGTACTTGACTAGTGCTCGCAGTAGCACCTGGGTATTTGATACCGGTTCAGTTGCTAATATTTGTAACTCGAATCAGGGGCTACGGAACAAGTGACCGCTAGTAAGGGGTGAGGTCAAGATGCGTGTCGGCAATGGATCAAGAGTTGATGTGATCACCGTCGGAACGCCGCCTCTCCACTTGCCGCCGAGATTAGTAATAAACTTGAATAATTGTTATCTGGTGCCAGCACTAAGCATGAACATTGTATCTGGATCGTCTTTGATGCAAAGTGGTTATTAATTTAAATCCGAGAACAATGTTTGTTCTATTTATATCAATGAAATCTTTTATGGTCATGCACTGATGATGAATGGTTTATTTCTATTGGATCTCGATAATAATGTTACACATATTCATAATGTTGATGGTAAAAGGATTAAACTTAATGATGATATATCCACATATATGTGGCACTACCGTCTAGGTCATATTGGCGTTAAACGCATGAAGAAGCTCCATTCGGATGGACTTTTGGAATCACTTGATTTTGAATCATTTGATACATGTGAGCCATGCCTTATGGGCAAGATTACTAGAACGCCGTTTTCCGGTTCAATGGAACAGGCGACAGATTTATTGGAAATCATACATTCTGATGTATGTGGTCCAATGAGTGTGTCGACGCGAGGTGGATATCGTTATTTTGTTACTTTCACGGGTGATTTAAGTAGATACGGTTATATCTACTTGATGAAACACAAGTCTGAAACCTTTGAAAAGTTCAAGGAATTTTAGAATGAAGTGGAAGATCATCGTAATAGAAAGATCAAATTTCTACAGTCCGACCGTGGAGGTGAGTATCTAAGTTACGAGTTTAGCACTCACATGAAAGAGTGTGGAATTGTTTCACAACTCACACCTGCCAGAACACCACAGCAAAATGGTGTGTCGGAACGTCGTAATCGTAATTTATTGGATATGATTCGATCTATGATGTCCCTGACGGACTTGCTTTTTTCATTTTGGGGTTATGCACTAGAAACTGCAGCATTCACTTTTAATCGGGCACCATCTAAATCTGTTGAAAAGACACCGTATGAATTATGGTTTGGAAACAAACCTAAGCTGTCATTTCTTAAAGTTTGAGGATGCAATGTTCATGTGAAGAAACTTCAAGCGGATAAACTCGAACCCAAAGCGTAAAAATGCGTCTTCATAGGATACCCTAAGGAAACAATTGGGTATTCCTTCTATCACAGATCCGAGGGCAAGGTTTTTTTGCCAAGAATGGATCTTTTCTAGAGAAAGAGTTTCTCACGAAAGGTGTGAGTAGTCGGAAGGTAGAACTCAAAGAGTTTATTGAACCTTCTCAAGTATGGCGAGTAGAGCAGCGCCGGAAGTCGTTCCGAGGTTGTCTTCACTAGTTGAAGAGGGAACTAATGATAATGATCATGAAACTCCGAAAGAGAGTACTACCGAACCTCGCAGGTCTAGCAGGACGCATGCAGCTACCGAGCTGTACGGAAATTTTGTCATGAATTTCATGGTAGATGAAAATGATGACCCTGCGACGTATGAAGAAGCGATGATGAGCCTGGATTCCAACAAATGGTTAGAAGCCATGAAATCCGAGATGGAATCCATGTATGAAAATCAAGTTTGGAACTTCGTGGAATTACCTCACGACCGAAAGGCCGTGGAGAATAAATGGATTTTCAAAAGAAAAACTGATGTTGATGGTAATGTGACCGTCTATAAAGCTCGACTTGTCGCAAAGGGGTTTTGAAAACTTCAAGGAGTTGACTACGATGAGACATTCTCTCCCATAGTGATGCTAAAATCAGTTAGGATTATGTTAGCAATTGCTGCATATTTTGATTATGAGATATGGCAGATGGATGTCAAAACCGCGTTTCTCAATGGTAATATTGAAGAAGAGTTGTATATGATACAACCAAAGGGTTTTGTCGATCCTAAGGATGCTAACAAGGTGTGCAAGCTTCAGCGATCCATCTATGGATTGAAGCAAGCATCACGAAGTTGGAATCTCTGCTTTGATGAGGTGATCAAAGAGTTTGGATTTGTCCAAACTTATGGAGAAGCTTGTATTTACAAGAAAGTTAGTGGGAGCAATGTGGCATTTCTGATATTATATGTGGATGACATATTATTGATCGGAAATGATATAGATCTTTTAAACAGTGTTAAAAGTTATCTAAACAACAAATTTTCAATGAAGGACCTAGGTGAAGCGTCATACATATTAGGCATAAAGATCTATAGAGATAGATCTAGGCGCCTAATTCGTCTATCGCAAAGTACATACCTTGATAATATTTTAAAAAAGTTTAAAATGGACGAAAGTAAGAAGTGGTTCTTACCTATGTTGCAAGGAACGACATTGATTAAGACTCAAAGTCCGGCTACGGCGGAAGAAAGAGAGATAATGGACAAAGTCCCCTATGCCATGCTATGTACAAGACCGGATGTGGCACATGTATTAGTTTGACTAGTAGGTACCAATCGGATCCAGGTTCATAACACTGGAAAGCAGTCAAGAATATCCTTAAGTACTTGCGAAGTACTAAGGATATGTTTCTTGTATACGGATGTGAAGAAGGTCTCATCGCTAAGTGTTATGTTGACGCAAGCTTTGACACCGATCTGGATGACTCTAAGTCTCAATCCGGATACGTATTTCTCATGAATGGCGGAGCAGTTAGTTGGACGAGTTCCAAACAACCTGTGGTGACGGGATCAACAACGGAGGCCGAATATGTTGCTGCTTCGGAAGCGGCTCAGGAAACGGTTTGGATGAAGGAGTTCATATCTGAACTAGGTGCGGTTGCAAGCGCGTTGGACCCAATTGTGATCTATGGTGACAACAATGGTGCCATTTCCAATGCCAAAGAACCAAGGTCTCACAAGAATTCCAAGCATATTAAGCGCCGGTTTCACTGCATCCGCGAGCATGTCAAGGATGGAGATATAAAGATTTGTAAAGTACACACGGATCTCAATGTAGAAGATCCGTTGACTAAAACTCTCCCTAGAGCAAAACATGATCAACACCAGAACTCCATGGGTGTTAGATTCATCACTATGTAACTAAATTATTTTCTCTAGTGCAAGTGGGAGACTGAAGGGAATATGCCCTGAGAGGCAATAATAAAGTGTTTATTATGTGTATTCCAAGTATATGATAGATGTTTATTTTGCTTGCAATAATTGTATTAATACGGAAACGTTAATACATGTTTGTTTAATAAACAAACAGAAAGTTCCTAGTTATGCCTCTCTCATAAACTAGCTCATTGATTAACAAGATGATCAAGGTTTCCTGATCATGGACATTGGATGTTGTTAATAACGAGATCACAACATTAGTGTAATCGTGTAATGAACATTCATCCGAAGTATAGCATTACGATCAAAGTTATTGAGTTTATATTGCTATAACAACTTACGAAGTGATCATAATCCTTAGACCATGAGATCATGTCAATCACTAACACCGGAAGAGTTTCTTGATGACATCAAACGTCACACCATAACTGGGTGATCATAAAGATAGATTTAGAACTACTAAAGTGTTATGTTGAGGCTGATGGATCAAGAGTGGAATTTGTTCATCCCGATGATGGATAGATATACTCTGGGCCCTCTCGGTGATATCACATTGGTTAGCTTGCAAGCAAGTGATTTGATCACTAGAATGTTATATCACGGGAACAAGAAAAGAGTGCATGTCGGTAACGAGATCAAACTAGGTATGAGATACCGATGATCGAATCTCGGACATGTAATATATCGTGAAACAAAGGGATTAAGATACTAGCATAAAATGTTCCAACGATCACAGGAAAGTCATCGTTGAATGTGTGGCAGTCAGTATGGATCTCTAGGTCCCGCTTCTGATTATTGATCGGAGAAGGGTCTCTATAATGTCCACATTATTCGCGAACCATAGGGTGACACACTTAAGAGACACCGACATCCAATTGGAGCAAAAGTTTCATGTCGGAAAGAATAACAAGCGTAGGAATTTATTTCACTAGATACCGAAACAGGTTTACGGGTGAAATTGCAGAAAGTGTTTTTGCATGTGAAATGAAATACTAGGAAGGGGTTATATGTGAATGTTTATCATCAAAGTAATTGACAAAATTCTGAATAAATAAAAGGAGTTTTATTTAATGAGAGTTTGCATTAAATTTGGTGGAAATTTAATAGCAATTTTGAGTGGAGGGAATTGAAGAGATTTTTGTGAGTGGTGTCCACCCACATGAATGAAGGAGGGGAGGGGCAGCCCCCATGGCTGGAAGCCACCCCCTTGGGTGCCCCCTCCTCCTATAAAAGGCACGCCCTCTCCTCTCTCTCACTCACACCTCCTCATGAAGGATCTCTCTCCCCCTCTAGAATTTATCCCCCATTGTCTCGGACTAGCGAGATACATGTTCCCAGTGGCTATTCGGCAAGAAAGAGTTGTGGTTCTGCTGCATCGCTAGAGCGAGGAGGCAGAGGTTGCTCGGTGTCTTGTACGTGTGTGCGAGCACGGATGCGCTGCTGTTTTGCGGCGCTAGGACTTCCTCTCGATCTTGACATCTGCAAGACATCGTCTACATCAACCACGAGTTTAACTCCTTAAGCTTTGTCGGTCTTCAAGGGTATGTTCTCTACGGATATACATCCGCCCGTTGTTTGTATCTAGTAGATAGATCTTGGTACTTAGTTCCCATTGTAGGAAATTTTTTCTTTTCTATGCTGCGAATCCTACATCCCTGATATGAAATCGATAACGTTGCTCGATCTATCTGTTGTTAATCACGATGCTAGGTCCCACATGCCCCCTCTTATTACAAGAATTGTGTGTATGATGGAATTTTTTCCTTTGCTCCTGCTACCATGTTCTGAACTTGATAGAGCTGCTAGATGCATCTATAGTTTAATCACGCAGTTGGGCCCCACATGTCATCCTCTTAACAGAAGAAACATGTGCATGATAATTTTTTTCCTTGGCTCGCGCATCTCTGATTTGAACTCGATAACGTTGCTCAAACTATCTGTCGTTAATAACGATGCTAGGTCCCACATGCCAGCCTCTAATTAGAAGAATCGTGTGTATGATGGAATTTTTTCCTTCGCTCCCGCTACCCTGTTCCGAACTTGATTATACTGCCGTTTAATCATGCATCTGGACCCACATGCATCCTCTCATTAGAAGAAACGTGTGTATGCTGTATTTTTCCCTCGGTCGCTCTACCCTGTTCCGAACTTGATAGCACTACCAGATGCATAATCACGTAGTTGGGCCCCACGTGTCATACTCTCATTAGAAGAAATGTGTGTATGATGGAATTTTTTCCGCCGGTCGCTCCTCCGTGTTAAATTGATAGCGTTGCTCGCTGCATCAGCCGTTTATACAGGCTGGTGGATCCCATATGTCAGTCTCACATTAGAAGAATAGTGTGTATATGATGGAATTTTTTTCTTCTCTAGTGCTACCCTGTTCCGAACTAGATAACATTGCTCGACTAATCTGTCGTTTGGTCATGCTACTGGATCCCACATGTCAGCATCTCATTAGAAGAACGTGTGCATGTTAGACTTTTTCCTTGCTTGCACCTACCTTATTCGAATTTGGCAATGCTGCTTGCACCTATATAAGGTCTCTCCGGTGGGTCGCAAATGTCAGCCTCTCCGTAAATAAACGTGCTATGATGGAATTTTTTCAGCTGCCTCCATTGTTTTGACTTTGATCCATAGTTGGGTCCCAGATGTCAGCAACCTCTGTACATGAAACGTGTCTACACTGGGTCCCAGATGTTAGCCTCTATTTGAAGAAACGTGTGTATGTTGGACTATTTTTCGGGTTGAGTCCGCCGTTATGACCTTGGCAACATTGGTGGATTTTTTTCAGGGGAAATTTGTCTATGATGCAGCAGCAGTTTACCTAGGCCCTAGATGTTAGCCTTATAGAGTATAAAAAATGTTAATCTACACTCCGATTATGGGTCCCACATGTTAGCCTTCTATGTATAGGAAACATGTCTATGTTGGGTCCCACATTGCAGCCCTCTCTGTGCAGGAAACGTGTCTATGCTTGGTCCCACATGTTAGCCACTATTTGAATTAAACGTGTCCATGGTGGGTCCCACATGTTAACCTATATTTGAATTAAACGTGTGTATATATGTTTGACTGTTTTTCGGGTCGAGTCCACCGTCTCGACCTTGGCATCATTGCTAGATGCAGCAGCACCTTATCTGGGTCCCACATGTCATCCACTATTTTAATTAAACATGTCCATGTTGAGTCCCACATGTCAACCACTATTTATATTAAACATGTGTATATATGTTGGACTGTTTTTTTGGTCGAGTCCGTCGTCCTAACCTTGGCAACATTGCTAGATACAACAGCAGTTTATCTGGGTCCCAGATATCAGCCTAAGAGTACAAAAAAGTAACTCTATATTTTAACAGAAATTGCCTAGGATTCGAACCCGAGACCTCACCACCGGTTGACTGTGTGCCTTGCCACTACGACAGAAACAACTAACTGAATAGAATCGTTAAGTTTCACTATTATAACTTATTTACTTGTCTCCTTAAAAAGAATCTTTTTGAACATTTTTATCTCCCATCGAATAATAAGGCAGCGCTCCTCGCAGCCAAACTAAAAACTGCAGGCGCTATAAAAAAATCCGCAGGCAGAGTTTTTTTAAAAATATTGAGAGGTGGGGGCACTACCCAAAAGGACAAATTAAAAAGAGTTTGGCTATTCTACATGGGCTGATCTACATGGGTTATACTTCATAGGCTATTCTCCATGGGCTTGTTTCTCCAATTTCCCTGGGCTGTGGTCAGCAGTCCCCTTATACCCCTAGAAGGCCGAATCAAAATGTTCTAGGCTAAAGAGGGGCCGAATGAGCTAGATTTCTTCCCCTGGTATATAAAAATTGCAGTTTGTTGTGGCTCGGCCGGATTTGAAACAAAGATCTCAGAGAGGGAGGGAAAGAAATCGATAATTCTTTTTGGCAGATATTTATATAAACTTTGTAGTAAAGAATAAGATAGACAAATTATCGATAGATTCATAGTTTATATTCAGCAGCACTTGACCAATTCAGCAACATTTCAAAGTGGGCGATTCAGCAATACAGACACTGAAACACGATATCAGTACAGAGAGAACTAGTTCCTGTTTCATCTCTTAAAACCTTGTCACCCGATCAGTTTGCCCTTTTCTCAAAACACACTCGACCATTGGAGCATGCAAAACGGACGATCGAGTATGCTTTGAGTACCTTCTCACATCAATACCTATGTGACCCACGATGCAACCCAAAATGCCCAAGCCTCATCAAGATTGTGACAAGGCAATGTTTCAAAATAAAAGCTAGACTTTCGACTGCCCTTGATTTAAGCAAGTACTAGTACATCAGTATTAGTTCCACAAAATGCTTTAGTAATAGCAACGACAAAACATTTGAGATATTCAGTAGCTTTCCTCCTTGAAATTAAATAGTAGTTTAGAGAGAATAAGTTCTTGTTCCAGCTCAAAAACCATGGCGCATGATCAGTTTGCCCTGTTCTCTAAACAGACTCGATCATTGGAGCAAGCAAAACTGAGGATCAAGTCTTCTTCTATGCGAATACCACCTCATTTCGTCAATGCCTGTGTCAATTCCCATATGCAACCCAAAATGCCCAATACTCATCTAGATAATTGTGACAATGCTAGGTTTCTAAAAAAAGTAGGACAATCTGCTGCACTTGATTTAAACATGTGACAGTACATCACTATTAGTTCAACAAAATACTTTGGTAATAGCAAACGACAGAACAAAGGCAAAGCAAGACCATATCCTTCCCTTGACCTAAACAAGTACTAGCAGTATATAGTACAAAATACTCCGAAGTACAAGAACCGGTACTATACTAGGACTACTTCATGGCTAGCCTCACTTTCTTACAATTCTTTGTCAACTGAGAATTCTACCCCTCGATTGATGCATATTGAGTAATGCACTCCCTGGGTAATATAAGATGTTTCATTGGCAACAACTGGGAATGATTTTTCTTCTACATGATGGCAGGCATCGCCCTGATCCCATATCCCAAAACCCCAGCTTTACTGAGAGGGTATAGACAGTGAGGTTCATATTGTACAAGGGTGACGACCACACGTCCTGCCTGACGCACACGATGGATACAGCGATGATGCCCGACTCGTGTATGTCAAGTAGCACAGCAAACACTGTACCATCGTCCCCAGATCCGATCTTCTCTAATCTCGATGAGCGCGGTGCCAACATTGGCTGAGAGATGAACCTGGAGATAC
Organism: Avena insularis; assembly: GCA_023614405.1. Taxonomy (NCBI): domain Eukaryota; kingdom Viridiplantae; phylum Streptophyta; class Magnoliopsida; order Poales; family Poaceae; genus Avena; species Avena insularis. The sequence continues at coordinate 202,414,794 of CM042691.1, read as the reverse complement.
TAAAGGAAGTAAGAATCGGTGGACTAAATTGCGGCATGTGAAATATTATAATAAAAAATGATAAATTAAAGATGAGTAACCTCACAGCAATAAGACATACGTAATACTCCCTCCGTTTTACATTTCAAAATATAAGATGGTTTAGCTTTTGTGAAGTGTATCTAGACCCCTATATAGCATGTGTTCACTCCAAACTACACACTATTAGAGAGTCTAGATACACTCGTTTCATAAAAGCTAAAACATCTCAGGGCCTGTTTGATTCAAAGGATTTCTAAAGGAATTATATATCCATAGGAATTTATCCTATAGAGTGTGTTTTTTTGAAAGGAATGAATCCTAAAAAATTCCTATACATTGATTTTCTACACTAAAATCCTATAGGATTTCTAAGAAGAGGTGAGACCTCTTGGAAAAATTCCTATATGCCATGTACTTAAACCCTAAATTTACTATGTTTTTTCCTACGGTGCAAGCAAACAGCTAATTTTACTGATCCCTACAGTTTTTATTCCAATAGATATCAAGTGTCATGCCATTCTATTCTTGCATTTTCCCTATTTATGTGTTACACAAATACTTTGAATCTATTTTCAAACAGAAGGAGTACCTACAAACTTGTAAGAGAGGGAGTGTCCCAACCTTTATGAACATAAGGTGGTGTCCCCTGTGTTTACAATGCTAGTCCCTGGATCAATAGCTAGCATCCACAGTTAAGATGTAATATCAAGAAACAAAGGTCATAATATAACTTTATAACCGGGAATAACATAATTTTATTACATCTTACATAGCTCATTTGGCTATTACATTACATTGCAGCGGAATAACTATAAGTATGGGTCCTTCATCTTCAAAGTGCCACAGGCAGACATGCTGGTTGTAGACTTTGTAATCCTAATCAATCAATCTTCACTAAAAGCAATCAAACCTGCAACATTACAAGTTACAGCCACAAGGGTCCATACAATTGAATTGTATTGGCAAGTTTCACTACTATGTAAAATATAAGTGGATTCTATCATTACATGCATATTTGGCTAAGTAGGGTTTTAGGCTCATTTGCAGAAAGCAATATTTTTTCCTATCTTTTCAAAATGGTTTTAGTCCTTGGTCAAATCTTTGAAAACTCCTTGGTAAAGCCCCAAGTGTTTAAGTTATTATCAAAACTCCTTGAACTCCTTGGTATCCCCAAGTGTTCAAGTTTTTATCAAAACTTCTTGAGCACCTTGGTAACCCCAAGTGCACCAAGTTTTATCAAATCTCTTGAGCTCCTTGGTAACCCCAAGTGCATCAAGTTTTATCAAATCTCTTGAGCTCCTTGATACCCCCAAGTGTTCAAGTTTTTATTTTAGAAATTGGAATGTCGAGATTTCCCATAGCTTCAAACTTTAGTTGCTCAATATTGTCCATAACCGGGGACACGGCTAAGTACTTAGATTTTATTATCTTCTACAGAAGTAGTACACTTTACCCACATGTCACAATCCCATCTTGTTGCCACCAGTGGCCACTGGGTTAGTGCTCACCAAGATGGAGTACTGGCAGATTGAGAATGTGATGAAGTCTTTCCAAAAGGTCCTCCCATACACCATTGCTAGCTTGTCTTCAGTACCCATGTAGGATTCCAGGTCCCCATGTCCAGTAAACTGAAGACAATGCATGGGTCTTCCCAATGTAGTTGACTAAGCCAAAGCCATAATAGCATGTGGTTGTACACGAAAGCCACAAATGGAGAAACATGTTCAATCTCTAAGTTTCCTAGGTGGTTTTCTTTTGGAGCACAACACAAAGAGATTGCCATAGACATGGTTCCTTTTGTTGCCACCTTCTCCAAAACTTAAAGTATCCTTGTCCACCTAGGTGGTTCATTGGGTCCTTGTTTTATTATATAAAACACAAGTCCTTTTCTCAACTTTATAAAATCTCAACATGTATCTCTTTTCCAAATATAGCATGGCTAAGCATGTAACAACTACATTGTTTTCTCTAAGGAATGTATAAGGTATCCTATTTAGGATTTAGCATAGCATAAGTATAGAAATTCTTTTCATGCATGTTTCAAAATCCACTAAGTATAATAAAAATAGTAGGACTTTAGATGACAGTGTAACTTGCCTTTTTGGTAGGGAATGGTGGTTCTCTTCTTGATCTTGCTAGTCTCACACTTTTCTAACTTCACTACAATCAATCAGGCAAACACAATATCAACTAGCATTCCAAACCAATAATCAATCAAACGATTTCACACACACAAAACAAGAGAAACTAAGTCATGCATGTAAGCATGCAAGAGATAGTTTTATTTGCAAAAGTGGTCTCCACTAGGCTTCTAACTTTATAAGGTCTAAAGTGGTCATTTTACCAAAGTGGCAAAGTCATTTGCAAAAGGGTTTTGTTCTAAAAACCATTTTCAAATCCATTCATCATTTTATGTGGTGGAAAATATTTTTATCAAAGCAACAACTTTAAGTTGTCCACCAAATAAGTTGTTGTTTCTCAAAACTTGGTGTTTTAGGGTCAGTAGGTTTGGTCCAAAACATTTTCCCAAAGTTTTTACAAACAAAACAATATTTTTATTTGGCTAGAAATGGGCTAAATCAATTTTCCAATCCTAATCTTCACCAAATCCATTTTTAAAACCATGGGTTGGTTCCTAGGGTCAGTTAGTTCACAACAAACCATTTTTCAAAGGTTTTAACCCTAAAATCATTTTTGAATATTTTTTCTAATCTAAACAAGCATACAAATGTTTCTGCAAAAACAAGCAAACTAACAGTTACTATTTACTAAACTAATTGCAGGCTTGGCTAGGGCTTGTTCCACTGATTCCAACGATATAAAGTTTGTAATTTTTGGACGTGTGGATCAAAAGTTACAAGAGTTTCAATTTGCAAACCAAATCTGTTTTCAATCTGTTTTTAAATCGAAAACCTGGCCACGTGTCATGTTCCTATTGGGCTGTACCGGTTCGTTCGGATCGCGTGCTGTAGGGCATTGGATCTAAATAGATCGCACGGTTTTGAAAGCGTACCCCTTCGCTATTAAGTGATTCTATCGTGTCGCTTGGATCGTCATCTAACGGCTATTATCGCATTGACCAAACTCTGGCGGCGCAGCGACGGTCGCTGGCGGCGGCGAGGTCAGATGGCGGCGGCGCTGGTGAAATAGGAAGCGAGGGAGGATGGGAAGGTGCTCACCATGTTCGCATAGGCCTGAGTAAGCTCAACGTGTTCTCGAGGAGTCAAGGGGCACTTTGTCGTGGAGGTAATCGCTCGCCAGAGTTGCTCCTGGCGTCAGATGGTCCTGCTCGTTGTCGGGGTGGGTGCTACAGATCACAAGGGAGCAAACCGGGGGTACGGTTAGACGCGCAAGGGCACGGTGTAGGTGTGTGCGTGAACGAGAGGAAGAGGGGCGGCCGGAAACTACCTGTGGGGCTCGTCGGAGTTGGAGCGGACGGCGGCGTCGTTCAGAGCTTTGTTGAAGACGTCGTTCTGGGGCGCCCGCGGTTGAACTGAGGGCACTGGTAGGAGCGTCTGGGAGTGGGGAACGTGTGTGCTAGGTCGGGGAGGCACGGGGTGGTCAGGCTCGGCCGGAATCGACAAGGAGGGTCGTCGGAGACAGAGGTGCTCGGGGAAGAATTGGGGCGGCCTGGGAGCGTGTTGAGATGGGGCGACAGAGGGGAAATGGAGAGGAGGCATGAGCGTTTAAGCCTGCGTGATCAAAGCGAGTAATGGTGGCCGCGTTAAGACGAATTGAAGCCGCGGAATCACTGCAGGAAACGGCGACGAGGGGAGGGAGAAGAGGTCGTCGCGGGTGGGGACGATGAGCAGGAGGGGTGGGTCTGCAGCGGTGAGAGAGTGAGAGGGAGAAGAGGTCCACCAGTCATTGGCTCAGCGGGTGCGGTTCTGAGTGGAAAACGTTTCGCCGCGGGAGAGAGTAGATGGGCTGGACTGGGTCTTGTTGGGCTTGGCCAGTTGGGCTGAGTCCGACTTCTATTTTTTTTTCTTCCTGAAACCTTTTTCTTTTTCTATTCCTAATTCCTGTTTTGAAATTCAAACAAACAACACATTCAAATCCAATCGAACAATCACCATACTTTGTAATTTTGAATTTGGTTCTATTCAGTAACATAATCCAAAATACAAATACAAAATAATAATTTTAATATTAGGGTCCATTATTAATTAAATAAATGGACCTTGTTTAAATCAAAATAGGATTTGATTTTTTTATTTTAAAACTCCCTTTGAAATCTAATTATTTTCAAAACCAAATCAGTAGGTTTTATTTTGAGAATACCAAAAACTTGGAAAACTTATTTTAAACAAATAAACAAGTTTTTTTATTGTTTTAGAAATAGTAAAACCTTTATTAATAAAACTTGGATATTGAATCCTTATTATTTTTATTCAAATAAACCTTTACTAATTTTATCAAATAGAAATATTTTATTTCAAAGACTTGGCCAAGTTAATTTGGCTTATAAAATAATCCTTATTAAAATATTTCTTTTTCTTTTGAAAACCAAATCCCTTTATAAAAAGATTTCAAAGTAGTAATAAAATATTTTATTCTTCCTTTATTAAATATTTATTTCTTTTAATCCCTTTAGGATTTATTTGATCCAAATTGGTTTGAAGGTTTCCAATTGGATTCAAAAGTTTCTTCTGGCCCTGAAAATCAACAAAGTTTTATTTTATTCATTTATTTTTCACATTACAAGATCTGGGAAATCTTGGGATGTGACAGGCTACCACCCTTAAAATAAATCTCGTCCCGAGATTTGGGAAAGCTAGGGTTACAAGTAGACTCAAAACATTTAGGGTACTACCACCCTTAAAATTTTTCCAACTAAACTACATGTTGGCTTGCTTGAAATCTTGGGGAACTTCTCTTGGAAAACATCTGCATTGTGTCCTTTGTTTCCACACTCGACTCATGGGCCAAGGTTGAGATTCTCCGTAGGCTTGGTTATCTTGTTCTTCATCTTTTCTGGACAATTGCTTGCATAATGTCCTTGGTTCTTGCAGTTGAAACATTGGATATCCTTGAGTTCCTTACGTGGCTCTTGTGGACAAGTTGCTACATAATAGCCTAGCTCTTTGCAGTTGTTGCACCATACTTGGCCAATATCCTTATTCTTCTGGTTCTCTGGGCATTCACTGGAATAGTGTCCCATTTCTTTACATTTATGACATTACACATGGCTTTTGTCCTTCTTTTGCTTCTTGGGTTTCTCCAAAGCTAGGAGTGCATCTAGTTCATGTTGTTCATATGTTATCTGGTAGGTAGGGATGTCTACATGTTTCTTGGACCTTTTATTGTTCCTCAGAAAACTCACATTCCTTTTATTTGATCCTTTGAATTGGGTTGTCTTGCTTGGAGGTATAAGTGGACCTTTTCCTTTGTCATCAACCTTCTTGGTAGACTTGGATCCTTCTGGATGGTTTGCAATCATTTGTTGCACTCCACCTTGTTTCCTTTGTTCAACAATGGAGTAGATGGGGCATTGGATAGGAACATGGTTGTTTCCTTCACATAGGTAGCAAGTAGCTTGAGAGGTGGGACATTGTCCAACATGATGTTTCCCTTCACAATTGGGGCATTGATCTCCATGCTCCTTGGAAGTATGATCCTTGTCTCCACAAATAATACAAGCTGGGGCTCCATCTAGAATAACATTTCTGTCATCCTTGTTATCACAAACCTTTTTGGAATAGTTTTCCTCCATGTTGATCATTTGATCAGTCACCTTAAGCATCAGTTGGGATTGGTCTTCCAAAAACTTATGCAGGGCTGGATCTTTATCACTAGTGTTGGCTATGAACTGAGTTGTCATCTGGTTCAACTGGTGTTGGGTTGATATGAGCTCTTTCATGCTGTCCTCTTGGTTGGTGTTGGTGTCATCAACCTTGATGTTGGAGTCTCTTGGAGTAGTCATCTGTTTGGGGTTGGAGGGAGATTAGAATAGGCAAAAGATTTTCTAAGTAAAGATTCTAATTTACACACATCACTATTCACACAAGCAATGTGCAAGCATTCACAAACAACTTTTCACTCAAACAACAAAGCTCTAACACATATTTTGTCAACAAAATATTTTTGTTACACCACATAAGTTGGTGTGTTTGATTTAACTAAATATGGTGGTCCATATATATGGTTCACTTGTGATCTTTCCATTTTTCTTGGTTGTTTCTTCTCACTTGAGATCATGGTTTCTTTGGGGAAACTCCTGGTCACAAAACTTTATGTGAGGTGAACTCCTTCTAATTTTTGCATTCCCTTAGTCTCCATATCTTGAGTAAGATTTCTTTGTCTATCTTGTAGTCCTTAGTGGTATCCAAGTTGGAGGTCCTTGGTGAAAATGCTGAAGATGTTGAAGTCATTAGAGTTGAAGATGTTGAAGTCATTAGAGTTAAAGATGTTGAAGTCATCCTTTGCACATGGTGAAGTCTTTGGTCAAAGGGTAGGTTTTCCCATCAAGTTGAAATAGAAGAGATGTAGAGTTGAAACAAAAATGGTTGAGGAAAGAGTTTACAAGATTGTTTGTAAATAGGTTTTGGAACAAGTACCACTTCTTATTTTTCTAAGGGTTTTTGTACAATCCTAGGTTTACAAATCCTACAGGCAACACAATGCTCTGATACCATCTGTAAGTGAGGGAGTGTCCCAACACTTATTAACATAAGGTGGTGTCCCCTGTGTTTACAATGCTAGTCCCTGGATCAACAGCTAGCATCCACAGTTAAGATGTAATATCAAGAAACAAAGGTCATAATATAACTTTATAACCAGGAATAACATAATTTTATTACATCTTACATATCTCATTTTGCTATTACATTACATTGCAGTGGAATAACTATAAGTATGGGTCCTTCATCTTCAAAGTGCCACAGGCAGACATGCTGCTTGTAGACTTTGTAATCCTATTCAATCAATCTTCACTAAAAGCAATCAAACCTGCAACATTACAAGTTACAGCCACAAGGGTCAATACAATTGAATTGTATAGGCAAGTTTCACTACTATGTAAAATATAAGTGGATTCTATCATTACATGCATATTTGGCTAAGTAGGGTTTTAGGCTCATTTGCAGAAAGCAATATTTTATCCTATCTTTTCAAAATGGTTTTAGTCCTTGGTCAAATCTTTGAAAACTCCTTGGTAAAGCCCCAAGTGTTTAAGTTATTATCAAAACTCCTTGAACTCCTTGGTACCCCCAAGTGTTCAAGTTTTTATCAAAACTTCCTGAGCACCTTGGTAACCCCAAGTGCACCAAGTTTTATCAAATCTCTTGATCTCCTTGGTAACCCCAAGTGCATCAAGTTTTATCAAATCTCTTGAGCCCCTTGGTACCCCCAAGTGTTGAAGTTTTTATTTTAGAAATTGGAATGTCGAGATTTCCCATAGCTTCAAACTTTAGTTGCTCAATATTGTCCATAACCGGGGACACGGCTAAGTACTTAGATTTTATTATCTTCTGCAGAAGTAGTACACTTTACCCACATGTCACAATCCCATCTTGTTGCCACCAGTGGCCACTGGGTTAGTGCTCACCAAGATGGAGTACTGGCAGATTGAGAATGTGACGAAGTCTTTCCAAAAGGTCCTCCCATACACCATTGCTAGCTTGTCTTCAGTACCCATGTAGGATTCCAGGTCCCCATGTCCAGTAAACTGAAGACAATGCATGGGTATTCCCAATGTAGTTGACTAAGCCAGAGCCATAATAGCATGTGGTTGTACACGAAAGCCACAAATGGAGAAACATGTTCAATCTCGAAGTTTCCTAGGTGGTTTTCTTTTGGAGCACAACACAAAGAGATTTCCATAGACATGGTTCCTTTTGTTGCCACCTTCTCCAAAACTTAAAGTATCCTTGTCCACCTAGGTGGTTCATTGGGTCCTTGTTTTATTATATAAAACACAAGTCCTTTTCTCAACTTTATAAAATCTCAACATGTATCTCTTTTCCAAATATAGCATGGCTAAGCATGTAACAACTACATTGTTTTCTCTAAGGAATGTATAAGGTATCCTATTTAGGATTTAGCATAGCATAAGTATAGAAATTCTTTTCATGCATGTTTCAAAATCCACTAAGTATAAAAAAATAGTAGGACTTTAGATGATAGTGTAACTTGCCTTTTTGGTAGGGAATGGTGGTTCTCTTCTTGATCTTGCTAGTCTCACACTTTTCTAACTTCACTACAATCAATCAAGCAAACACAATATCAACTAGCATTCCAAACCAATAATCAATCAAACGATTTCACACACACAAAACAAGAGAAACTAAGTCATGCATGTAAGCATGCAAGAGATAGTTTTATTTGCAAAAGTGGTCTCCACTAGGCTTCTAACTTTATAAGGTCTAAAGTGGTCATTTTCCCAAAGTGGCAAAGTCATTTGCAAAAGGTTTTTGTTCTAAAAACCATTTTAAAATCCATTCATCATTTTATGTGGTGGAAAATATTTTTATCAAAGCGACAACTTTAAGTTGTCCACCAAATAAGTTGTTGTTTCTCAAAACTTGGTGTTTTAGGGTCAGTAGGTTTGGTGCAAAACATTTTCCCAAAGTTTTTACTCCTAAAACATCTTTACAAACAAAACAATATTTTTATTTGGCTAGAAATGGGCTAAATCAATTTTCCAATCCTAATCTTCACCAAATCCATTTTTAAAACCATGGGTTGGTTCCTAGGGTCAGTTAGTTCACAACAAACCATTTTGCAAAGGTTTTAACCCTAAAATCATTTTTGAATAATTTTTCTAATCTAAAGAAGCATACAAATGTTTCTGCAAAAACAAGCAAACTAACAGTTACTATTTACTAAACTAATTGCAGGGTTGTCTAGGGCTTGTTCCACTGATTCCAACGATATAAAGTTTGTAATTTTTGGACGTGTGGATCAAAAGTTACAAGAGTTTCAATTTGCAAATCAAATCTGTTTTCAATATGTTTTTAAATCAAAAACTTGGCCACACGTCATGTTCCTAATGGGCGGTACCGGTTCGTTCGGATCACGTGCTGTAGGGCGTTGGATCTAAATAGATCGCACGGTTCTGAAAGCGTACCCCTTCGCTATTAAGTGATTCTATCGTGTCGCTTGGATCGTCATCTAACGGCTATTATCACATTGACCAAACTCTGGCGGCGCAGCGACGGTCGCTGGCAGCGGCGAGGTCAGATGGCGGCGGTGCTGGTGAAATAGGAAGCGAGGGAGGATGGGAAGGTGCTCACCACGTTCGCATAGGCCTGAGGAAGCTCAACGTGTTCTCGAGGAGTCAAGGGGTGCTTTGTCGTGGAGGTAATCGCTCGCCGGAGTTGCTCCTGGCGTCAGATGGTCCTGCTCGTGGTCGGGGTGGGTGCTACAGATCACAAGGGAGCAAACCGAGGGTACGGTTAGACGCGCAAGGGCACGGTGTAGGTGTGTGCGTGAACGAGAGGAAGAGGGGCGGCCAGAAACTACCTGTGGGGCTCGTCGGAGTTGGAGCGGACGGCGGTGTCTTTCAGAGCTTTGTTGAAGACGTCGTCCTGGGGCGCCCGCGGTTGAACTGAGGGCACTGGTAGGAGCGTCTGGGAGTGGGGAACGTGTGTGCTAGGTCGGGGAGGCACGGGGTGGTCAGGCTCGGCCGGAATCGACAAGGAGGGTCGTCGGAGACAGAGGTGCTCGGGGAAGAATTGGGGCGGCCTGGGAGCGTGTTGAGATGGGGCGACAGAGGGGAAATGGAGAGGAGGCATGAGCGTTTAAGCCTGCGTGATCAAAGTGAGTAATGGTGGCCGTGTTAAGACGAATTGAAGCCGCGGAATCACTGCAGGAAATGGCGACGAGGGGAGGGAGAAGAGGTCGTCGCGGGTGGGGACGATGAGGAGGAGGGGGTGGGGTCTAGCTGGCAGTGAGAGAGTGAGAGGGAGAAGAGGTCCACCAGTCATTGGCTCAGCGGGTGCGGTTCTGAGTGGAAAACGTTTCGCCGCGGGAGAGAGTAGATGGGATGGACTGGGTCTTGTTGGGCTTGGCCAGTTGGGCTGAGTCCGACTTCTATTTTTTTTTCTTCCTGAAACCTTTTTCTTTTTCTATTCCTAATTCCTGTTTTGAAATTCAAACAAACAACACATTCAAATCCAATCGAACAATCACCATACTTTGTAATTTTGAATTTGGTTCTGTTCAGTAACATAATCCAAAATCCAAATACAAAATAATAATTTTAATATTAGGGTCCATTATTAATTAAATAAATGGACCTTGTTTAAATCAAAATAGGATTTGATTTTTTTATTTTAAAACTCCCTTTGAAATCTAATTATTTTCAAAACCAAATTAGTAGGTTTTATTTTGAGAATACCAAAGACTTGGAAAACTTATTTTAAACAAATAAACAAGTTTTTTTATTGTTTTAGAAATAGTAAAACCTTTATTAATAAAACTTGGATATTGAATCCTTATTATTTTTATTCAAATAAACCTTTACTTATTTTATCAAATAGAAATATTTTATTTCAAAGACTTGGCCAAGTTAATTTGGCTTATAAAATATTTCTTTTTCTTTTGAAAACCAAATCCTTTTATAAAAAGATTTCAAAGTAGTAATAAAATATTTTATTCTTCCTTTATTAAATATTTATTTCTTTTAATCCCTTTAGGATTTATTTGATCCAAATTGGTTTGAAGGTTTCCAATTGGATTCAAAAGTTTCTTCTAGCCCTGAAAATCAACAAAGTTTTATTTTATTCATTTATTTTTCACATTACAAGATTTGGGAAATCTTAGGATGTGACAAAACTACATGTGCAAGGCCATTGTGTCAAAGGAAAAGCTACTTTATCTAAGCAGGTAGTTCTAGCTCCCAGTAGAGAGCCATGTTTGAAAGGAAATTCTAGATCATCTCCAGCGATTTGATCCAAACAAGTAGTACCAGTACATACTACAAAATACAATAGCACAAGCATAACTACAAAGCCATGTTTGAAAAGAAATGCTAGATCATTTTCAGCGATTTGATCCAAACAAGTACTACCAGTACATATTGAAAAATACAATAGCACAAGCAGAACTAGAAACAATATACTCCCAATTACAAGAACTAATATAATAGTACTGTACTACTTTGCAACCAAAATCCATATTTACAACACACTGAAACCCCTCTGACTAGAATCAACATCAATACCTAATCCCAAATTAGAACGGCAGGTCATTAGAATCAAGACGGTCATATCTGTCATCCACCACCTTGTGGATGAAGAATGAGTAATCCAGGATAAACCTATCATATTTAATAATCAGAAAATTCTGTAAATATTTAGTCATCCTGGTGGCAGCCAACGATGCGCTGCTCTTCATCTCGAAAACATGCTATATTCGGCGAACTCCTCTAGGTCCCCTCCCATCATTGAAGGATAATATAAGTGCAACTCCACCATGTATCGCGGAAACTTGCATGCCACCGACCTGACCCACTAGACGAATACGGCGAGGCCAGAGTGGAGCATGTCAAATTGCACGACAAACACTATACCATCTTCCCTGGATATGACGGTCTCTACTCTCCATGAGCCAGGTGCTAAGCAAAGGCTGAGAGATGTACCTGTGTTCCACGCCATAGTGGGAACTGTGCACTTCCATCGAGTAGGATTTTTCTATGTGGGCAAGGAGCGCTATGGGCGTGGCGGCGAACTCACAGCCAGGCACAAGGCAGTAGCACGGGACGTGCGGGCACGCCATATTGTGGTTGAGGAAGTCGTGAAAGGCAACCAATGTCCCACGGTCGTCGTTGGGGCATCTTCTACCTTTTCCGCCAGCGTCTTGGTGACGCAACTCCTTGGATAATGCGGTCAGCCGGACGACGCTGGTAGTGTCCATCCGCATAGCGATTTCTCTGAAGGCGTTGTCCTTAAGCGCCTTGTGCTTGGATTTGAAGGCGTGGACATTCACGTTGTGGCCGCAGGTGGTCACGTCCTCGGCATGCTTCACGAGGTAGTTGAAGTCGGTGGCGTGGAGTCTCCTCTCGCAGAAGGATCTCCTGTAGATGTCGCCAGCGAAGTAGTGGTCGTACTGGCCGGACTTCAGCCTCCTCAGCACCTGACGAGTCTTATTGTGCTTGGACTCGTCATCGCTGCAGATGTCGCTGCTATCCACCTATTGGAAAAAACAGGAGACATGATTGAGATACCTTTTACTATTGGGATTGATTATTTGCATAAATTAACCATTTGAGATCCCATGATTATTTGCATAAGTGAAGTGGGTGGGTTAAATTTGCCAATCCCCAAATCTCAAACAAATAAAATACTGATCCCAACTATAGATCGGTGCTAGTACCAACTAGGGAATTCCTAAACTACAACTCGGAGGACAAATAAAATAGGATTCAAATACGAACATGGGGAATCATCGAAACACAAGAGCATTAGCTTATGTAAAAAGATCTAGCATCCAATGATTGAAAATGCGAACAGCCGAACCCTAATAACAAATGATCTAGCATCCAACGATGGGAATGGGGGAAGAACAAGGGAAGGGGAGAAACCCCTAGTTACCTCCGACCATGGGTCGGCGATGCTGGTGTCATAGGGGTTCTATGGGTGTATGTACTCTTGCTCCTCGTAGGGGTCCCAATCGAGTGGGACCTTTCAGCGACCGGCGGGGGCCTCCTCGCTGGCGGCTACGCTGTTAACAGGGACGAGGGCAAGGACAGGGACGACGGCTGACGGAGATGCCTCTACGGGGGCCTGGACGAGGACGGCGACCTCCTCGCTGGCGTCCTTGCAGGCGATGATGGCCAATGAGCCTTTCTTCTCCGTTGTCGGCATGCTTGGGGTTATGCTGGGGGTTTGTAGAAGGTGATGGGATAGTGGAGACGGCTACTTAGTCAGTGAGAGTGGGGAGGAGAGGGAGAGGGCCTCTATAATAAAGGTGAAGGGAGGGGATGTTTCGTTGCACCACTGTGTACCGCATAACCTGCGAACACTACTGCACCATGCACAGCCACGCGTGTCCGCTAATAACGCCCTGTGCACCACGACACGTGTATCGTGTCACGTTTTTTTCCTCGTGTCTAAAACTATAGACAGGTAGGTGTACTACTCGATTATACCCTTAGGGTAACACTGGAAATTTTGTTGTACATAGTTTTGCTCTCTAGTACTAACATTGCCGCGTGCAATATACTCAGTTATACAATCCGGTGGTTGAGCCATGTTCTTCACTATATTTTCATGTGCCTAGCAATATACGACCAGTAAGTTGCATGTGCCTTTCACGTGAGACATGCATAATATGGATAAGTATGACATATCATAACTATATTTAATTATAATAGGTAAATCTCAAAACATTTACTCCAAGCTATAAACTATGGGTGTACATTTGGTTCTTTGCACATCTATAAACCTTGGTTGTTCCGTTTGAAACCCAATAGTGTCTATACATGGCAGAACAATACTGCGAAGCTGTTTTTACCAAAACTCGTCAAATCCCATGGTTAACGTTTTCATGGCATGTAGCGCACATGACATGCATGATAGGGCGTGTCATGCGTAAATCTTCTCATTTCATTTTTAATTTTTCTTTATTTCATGTAGTCGTTTTCATGAGGGGTTCAAAATTTCTAAGATGCAAAACCTTAGCAAGAAGTCAAACTAGTCGTCAAAACTCTCAGTGATTTCAGATATATTAATTGACCTCCCAATGTGGGTACCTCCAAACGCCATTTCATAAAACTCACGAAGCAACCTATGATTTACTAGCAGTAGTCAAATTTGACCTAATTTCAATAAATCGGCATAAAGTAATTCAAGTGGGCAGAGTTAGCTAGAAAGTTTGAGAACTCATAAAACATGTGAAATCGTAAGTAAAACATGTTCGTCCACTATGTATGTCTGAAAACTTGTCTTGTGGTATTCAGATCTATGTTCTTCAAACTTTCTTTACGGGAAAGAACAATCTCTTCATCACTCGGAAAATTGAGAATGTTCTTTCCTCATAGTTGGAAACCCACACACACGACATTGTTTAATATAATAAGATATGCACCCAACAACCTACTAAAAGACATTTAATTCAAGAGCAACCTATCGCGCTTACTGATAGCTCAAGTCTGACCTTATTTCATTAAATTGTCAAGATGCAAAATCTTAGCAAGAAGTTGAAGCCATCGTCAAAACTCTCGGTGGTTTGATATATTAATTATGCCCCCGATGCTGGGCACCCCCAAAAGATTTTTCGTAAACATTCGAAGCAACCTACAATTTACTTATAGTTTCAATTTAACCTAATTTTGATAAATCGACATAAATTCATTCAAGCGGGCTCAGTTAGCTAGGAAGTTTGAAAAATCATAAAACATGGGAATCGTAAGTACAACATGTTGGTCCAATATATATGTATGGAAACTTGGCTTGGGCATCCAGATCCAATATTCTTCAAACTTTTCTTTACGAAAAAGAACTATGTTCTCATCACTCAAAAAATTTAGAATTGAATGTTCTTTACTCATAGTTCAAAACTCACACCGATGACACTGTTTACTGCAAGAAGATGCACCTATTTACCTCTCAAAATACATTTAATTCATGATAAATTTATCGAGCTTACTTGTGTAGCTCAAGTTTGACAAAATTTCATTAAATTCTCAAGGAGAAAAATCTTAGCAAGAAGTTGGATCTGTCGTCTAAAATCTCAGTGGTTTCTGATATATTAGATGTGAATCCCTAGTGGGTACCTTCCAAAATCTTTCTCGTAAAATTTCAAAGAAACCCACAATCTACTTGAAGTTCAAAATTTTCACCTAATCTCGGTAAATAGACATAAATTCATTAAAGTGTACAGAGTTAGCTTGGCCGAAGGTTGAAAACTTCTAAAACATGGGAATTAATAATAAGTACAAACATGTCGGTCCAGTATATATGTCGAAAGCTTGGCTTGCGGCATCCAGATACATATTCTTCAGACTTTCTTTTCCGAAATGAACAATCTCGATCATCATAAGTCAGAAAAATTAGAATGTTATTTCCTGATAGTTGTAAACTCAAACCGACAGTATTTTTTACTACAAGAAGATGCACCCATCTACCGCTGTGAAATTACATTTAATTCGATAGCAATCTATCGCTCCTACTTGTATCTCAGGTTTAAGACCTAATTTCGTTAAGTTGTCAAGATGAATAATCTTAGCAAGAAGTTGAACCTGTTGTCAAAACTCTCAGTGGTTTCTGATATATTAATTAACCCCTGGATGGGTACCTCGAAAATATTTTTTGTAAAACTATCAGAGCAGCCTAAAATTTACTCGCTGCTCAAATTTGACCTAATTTCGTTTATTTGGCATAAAGTCACTCAAGTGTGCAGAGTTATCTAGGGAGTTTGAAAACTCATAAAACATGGAAATCTCAATTACTGACAACATGTTGGTCCACTTAATATGTCTAGAATCTTGCTGGATTGTGGCATTCAGATCCATATTCTTCGGACTTTATTTCTTCAAGGAAAAGAACAATCTCATCATCACTCGTGAAATTGAGAATATTCTTTCTAGATAGTTCGAAAATCACAGCGACAACATTGTTTGCTACAAGAAGACGCACCAATCTACCTCTGAAATTACATTTAATTTAGAAGAAATTAATCTACCGCGCTAACTTGTAGCTCAAGTTTCAGCTAATTTCGTTGAATCGACAAAGAAGTAAGTGAAGTGTGCGAAGTTAGCTAGGAAGCTTGAAAATTAGAATTATATAAGAAACCGAGGTCCACTTTGTGTTATAATTGGGAAGGTTGCATTTTCTTCTAACTCTGGTAGGTCCCCCAGGAGCAAGGTGCTTCAGTTAACATGGTCGGTTGATGTACAAGTTACATCAAGGACCTCGTAAAAAATGAAAATCACATCCAAGTCCATGCATTTAGCACAAGGTCCCTGAAACTAAGCAATGATCTGTGTTTTGAGGTTTGCGCACAAAACCGTTCATTGTGCTAAATACTATCAATAGAATCTTCTAGATGCTAAGAATGGAAAAGAAGATCCAATGGTTAGCAATTTTTGGATTTGCCAGTCTTGATCCAATGGTCCATGCTCAAAGTTATCCATACACTATATAGTTGTTTTGGATGAAAAAGATAAGATAAGAAGTACTACTCTGAATGGCATGTGTTTAGAATTACTATATATCTTTTCCTCCCAATGTTTGGGAAGCAAGTGAAAATTTTGAAACCGGAAAAGTTTGAATCTTTTTGCCACCAAGGACCAAACTTTTTTCCTTCCTATGTACATTACTACTCCTACTCCACACCAACACGGCTGCCAAATGCACCAGAGAAACATAGCCGCCCTCTCTCAAAAAAGCAAAAACTGAGCCGTTGTACCGAGGCACATGTGCGCAACGCCACGCTATGGACGAGGGAGAGATCAGCCGGGCCGGTTCATACGTCCATTTTGCATCACTATTTTATATCATAATTTACTGTTATTCATTGATATATTTCATATTTAGAGATGATACTTATGTTATTTCATCTATTTTGCATGTTTGATGATTCTTGGAGATTTAACTGCCGGAGTCAGGATTCTGATGGAAAAAGCATTGTCTAGATGCAATATTTTCAAAGATCAGAAAATACCAGAAAATATACGGAAAATTCTATTTTTCCAAAAGAAGAAGATAGCCAGAAGATGGAGTGGAGACGGGCCACAGGGGTCCCACACCACCCCTAGGAGCGGCCCCTCCTGGGCGGCATGACCAGGTGGTGTGGCCACACTAATCCACCTCTCGCTACGGGGAAGTAATTTTCCACCGCCTCTACGGGGCAGAAACTACAGAGAGATAAAGAGGTCTTCGATAGGGAGAAATCTGCCAGGGAAATTCTTTCCCGAAGAGGGGAGATCATCGCCATCGACACCGTCATCGAGCTAGGCTTCATAGGGATCATCATCATCCTCATCATCATCTCCACCAACACCATCACCACCACGCCATACCACTGTAACAATTGGGTTGAATCTTGCATAGTTCATAGGGGAAACTTTACCGTGTTGATTACTTGTTGTAGTTAATGCTATTAAGTGAAACCATTAGATTATTGTTCATGTTCAGATTGTTACTTATCATTATTTCATCTTTGATCTTGATCCATATGATGTATCGTGAGTAATATTTCTTGAGGACATGGGAGAAGTCATGTTGTAGTACTGGAATTATGTTGAGTAATATTTAATGGTTTGATATTTATGTTGTGGTGCTATTCTTCTAGTGGTGTCATGTGAACGTCGACTACATGATACTTCCCATTTATGGGCCTAGGGGAATGCATTGTGTATTTGGATAGTAATTGTGAGTTTGCCAGAGTGATAAAAACCTAAACCCCCGTTAGATAACCATTGCATAAGGGAATGTAGGATCTCAGAGTTTAATGTTTTGGTTAGGTTTTTATCTTAATTACTTTCTTGTAGTTGCGGATGCATGCATGGGGTATAATAACAAGTTTGTATTAGTCCAAGCACGGGGTAGTACATTAGCAAAGGTTCACCCACATGACACTTATTGTAACACCCCAAAAATATTAAGCAAGGTTATCAAGTTCTAATCACCCAAGTTTAGGGTTAACAAAAACTTCTGTTAATTAAAATCAATACGAATGCATGTATGTATGTGATGAATGCATGAATTCTTGCAATGACTTGTTTGATTGTTATGAATGGCAAGGATTGGTTTAAAGATGAAAACAACATCATCTATATCATTTCTAAGCAGAATCAAATGAAGAGAAATTTAAATATAAACAATATAAGAAAATGGTCATTTTTGCCAAACTTACTCACTAGACCACTTTGAGTGTTTCTAGTCCAAGTTTTATAACAGAAAAAAAATCCAATTCTTTTCATCCCTTGCTAGACCAAGTAAAAGTGAACCCAAGCCCACCTCGCAAACCCACAGAAACATTTTGCAAATTTGTGCAAAGGAAAATTCAAAATTGAATCTAGTTCATATGGTAAGATCACCATTTCTCAAAACCCAACCAAACCAGTTCACCTTGACAAATCCAAAAAACCAGATACTACCCAATATGTTACCATTGCACTCACCAAATTTCATACAAAAATTGAAATATAAATTTCTTGCAACCATTTCATCAAACACCTGGACACACAAATCAAATTGGACAAACTTTCACTGTTTTGAGTAGTGATCATTCAAACCTTTGTCTCCCTTTGCTCACACTTGTTCCCCCAGTGACAACCATTGCATTGAATATCCTAGAACCCTACCCTTTGCACCATGCCATGCATGCCCGACCACCCCTTGCATCCGACCATGACAAGCTAGCACGAGCCATCGCCGCTCCTAGTCACCATGTCCAGGAGATAGGCCACCGTCCACCGCCCCCCCTCCAGCCCTCGAGCACTGCCAAGCCATGGACCATAGAGAACGCGCCTCTCCCAGTTCGTCCCTGCCATGCCGAGAGCACGCCAGAGCGCCGCGGTTGACACACTCGCGCACACCGCGCCTCGCCTTCGCCACCCGTGCCTGCAATCAACATGCCCCCGGGAACCTCCAGACATGCCCGTTCGCCGCCGGGCGACCAGGAGCACCTGTGCGTCGTCGAAAATGTCGTCGGTGCCGCTCAGAGCACCAACACGTTCCGACCGTTCTCGACCTCCCCTTGCCGCGCCATCAAGTCGTTGAGCATCGACAGAGACCATGCGGTAGCTCTAACCCTGCGCCGACCCCGACGAGCTCTGCCCATGCCGCTTGGCCTCTCTCGCTCGGCTATAAAAGGAGGCCTCCCTACACCATTTCTCCGCACTCCAACACTCACCACTCCTCACTGATCCTCCCCCACTTATTCCCGGAGCAAGGAAAGCTCTCCCTCGCCGGAATTTCACCAGAGACCACCGCTGCTAGAGGAGGAGGGCGCCGTTGATTCTGGCCACACCAAGAGACGCCGCCAGTACCAGGAGAACCTCCATAGTCGACAACCTCATTTGCCCCCGTCACCGACCCTCGCCTGAGCCCCGGTCAGCCTCCCTCGACCCTCACTAGACGTGTTAGGGTTCGTTCCCGTCATGTCCTGTTCAGATGAGGACGATGGTCGTGAGCCATTGATCCTTGATCTAATCCTACGGTCGAAATCATCCCATACCACTTCGCCACTCCCTGTCTCACTGACGAGTGGGGACACCACTTAAACCAGCCCGCGCTCGCTATGCGCAGTGGGCCGGCCCATCTAGCTTTCCCACGCAACCCAGTAGTTTAAATTTAGATTTTTCAATTCAGTTTAAACTCTAGTTCATGTAGCAACTTTAAAAATCGATTCAGAGAGTTTCACTGAACCAAATTGCATGAAACTAATTTTATTAGAATGGTATGGAAATTTTTAATCCAAGACCGTTGGATTCAAACCATTTGAAATTATAGATCACCATTGGCAAAAATAACAAGGCAGATACTTTTCTACATTCAAACATTTTTCAAAAATCAACCATAAATGCTTTTGAGTTGATTCCAACTCTCCGAAATCACCTTTGACAAGACCTTTCTAAATATATAAAAATATCTAGGTTTACTTGCAGTAATAATGGACTAGTATTAAAATAATGCCCCATAGGCATTTCTAGTCACTTAAATTAATTAAAATAATAATGTTAAACCTTTTGAAATTGTGACACCACTTTAAATCACATTCCCAAGTATTAAAATATGAGGTGATGACATGTGTCAACATGATCCCATATTTTAATTGGATAATATTAGATCTTAAGTAGTTTTTCAATGAGTATAAATTACTTTTCTCTAATAAAATGAATAAGACTAAGCATTTAATTCTTGTGATGATTGTGATGATGGTAGATCATATAGTGTGAACCCTTGTGTGCCAAATAGAAGTATTTATGTATTGTTTGATGATTGTGTACCTTGTATTTATTTATAGACGCTAGTACCGACCATGGATACGAAGAGGAAGGAGACTACTACGAAGAGGAAGTAGAGGAGAACTTCAACCACTGCACTGCTCAAGGCAAGATAACATTTGCAACTTTGTAATATAATACTTGCAAGCCCCACAATACAAATTAACCTATGCAATGCATTAGGCATTCTTTGGTTATGGAACTTGATTATACCAAATCCCTGTTTTACTTGCAAGCTTTACTGTTTTATTTATTTATCAAAGCTCTTTATTTATGTTTACTTAGTGAATTGTAAATTTTGGAAAGATATTATAGGTAGCATAAAGAGCATAAAACTTGGCCTAAGTTAGATAGAACTAGATGTCATACTAAGGCATGCTATTAGATTTAGATAAGCCACACTTGATTAGCACCCCTCATTAGTGATTACCCCCAACTTTAGTGGCTAGTGCTAACATAAAACTTGATCACTTTAGATGGGAATACTTGGTGAAAATGATTATGAAAACCTTAGAATGATGAGTCATTCTAATGAAATATTTTGACATGTGTTATGAACACCAGATGATTTTTGATGATGAAAATGTTGAGGCATGAGCCTTAGCCCTTTATAAAACTGATGGTGGAGTTCGGATGCGATACCATTCCAATTTTACCGTACAACCACAATACCCGAATTTGGGTAGGGCTTGACTGGAAGTTTATATACCTTAGTATGGGTTCCCTTGCGGCCAAGGTTTGAGCTGAGGCTACCTCGTGATGATTGTCCACCTGTGTAGTTCCCAAGATGACAGATGGTCATGGTTGGGAGGCCAAACTCATAGGGGAGGTGCCTATACTAGGGTGTGTAATTGAAAGGTTAGGATTGATTATCCGCGTACTGATTATGGTGATTCAGGATTGTTCCTGAAGGATGTATCGAATGTTGTGGTGAAAGTGTACCACCTCTGCAGAGTGTCAAACTATTCGAATAGCCACGTCTGCGGTTATGGATAGTTGGAGTGGCCATACTGTTCCGTCGTCAGATGTTTTCAAATGACTTGTGAAATGAATCATGACTTTGACTTGACCACAACAGGGTTGTGGTATGAATTAAGTTCCCACTTAGGTGTTGTAGAACACTAAACTAGTTTTCTTTACTTCTAAACTAAGTTAGAGATAAATCTAGCTTTTTGCAAAACAACCTAGAGCTTAGGATTCCTACTCAAACTACCTTACTTGTTAGTATTAGTTTGCGAGTACTCATGGCTTTGTCCTTGGATATTCCTATGGCCAGACCATAAGGAGGACTATCAGGATGATGGACAGCAGGAAGTCTACGACAACTAGGATCATCTCCCATTGTTAGCATTGCCTATGACCCTGAAGATGGAGCTTCGCCCACGCTACCGTTATTATATTATTCCGCTGCTTTGATTGTATTACGACTGGATCATGAGATCCTTTATTTTTAAGACCTCTATCATGGTTTGTAATGGATGATGAACTATGGTACCAATCTGTTATGTCTCGCAAAAATGGTAATCCCAGGATTGCGATGTATAGCATAACAGGAGTCTAGGATTAAAAATTTGGGTGTTGACAAGTTGGTATTAGATCCATCTTGACCATAGGAGACCCTAGTTAGACTGGACGCTTGAATCAAAAAACTTAGTTTCAAAACAAAATAAGTGAGTATTTTATGAAAACCTATTCTCGTTCTTCTCACTTAGATTCTTTCATGAAAATTCATGTCCCTCAAAAATTCTTGCAAACCTACATAAAATTTGACACAGTTCATCACTCTACTAACTTACTCATCCTACATTCTTAAAGATGGACGTGAAGTATATCAAGTTCTATCAGTTGGGTAATGGAGGAGAGCTCATATTTGATCGTGATTTGGACCAACTCTCGTAACTGCTTGAGCACCCGCACCCCGAGTTCTTCGGAGCATAGCTCAATGATCATCAAGGAGGAGAATTGCAATGGCTGATAGCTGCAAGACTCAGAGGCAAGTTGGAGGCACCCACCTCAGAGGGAATCCAATTCACCTTAAGAGAGAAAAACTGGGGCTATGCAGGAAGCTCTTGCCCGTCTGTGTAGGCAAAGCATCAATCAGATCAAGGGCACCCACTTTGAGTTCTACGCAAGGCGTGATACTATGGGAGCCATTGGAGGTGCCATACCACCCCGAGCTGAAGCATCAGGTGGATCATCTCAGCTTCATGTTGTATGATAGGCAGAAGGAGTTGGATAATTCCCGCTCCTATGCCAACCACAACTATGCCATCACAGTCAATATGGACCAGACCATCGCCATCCTTGCAGAGGAGCGCAAGACCTTTCGCAATCTACGTGACAAGAAGGATCACATTATTGCTCGCCTTCATCACAAAGTGACAGACTTGGTGTTGGGGATATGCTATATGGGTATCCTCATAGCATGTCTCCTATCCGGATAACCCGGGTGGCCCACAGTTGGTAGCATGCCCATGGCCTGTTGGGCGGCCCAGTTAGATGGATCCAGAAGGGAGGCCCATGTCGGATAAAGGAAGGCTACGGAGGAGTTACCGTTGTACCCGGAGCCTTGGAGTGCAAGACACGCTAGAATAGTTGTAAGCAGTGTATGACTCTGTAACCGGTCCGGCTAGGACTTTTCCCTGTAACCCCAGGACCTGGAGACTATATAAGTCGGGCCTATGGGAGCCTTTATAGCATGATAACATAGACTTTCTAGTCACCTCGCACAGCGAACCAATCCCTGTAACTCGGCGTGTTGTCATTATAGTGATTTATAGCAGGATTAGGATTCCGCCATCGTCGTGGGATCTGAACCTGGGTAAGCTGTGTTACCTCATACCCGTTAACTATCCGCCTTCCCCCACGTCTCTAAACATGCACTGTGAGGACCCCTCCATGGCATACTCGTCGGAAATACTACCACAGTTGGCGCCCACCGTGGGGCTAGAGGCGCTTTAGGCTCTTCAGCGGGCGCGGACCAAGATCTTCGCGGGAATCGGCGAAACCGTGGCCATCGGTCGTGTTCTCTTCTTTGGAAACATTCCGATCATCCCTCCTAATGAGTTCTGGATCCCGAAAAGACGAACCCTACGCGGTGCTTGATCGTCCCCATCGGAGATATCCACCTCTTTATCGGCGAAGCCGACTCGGGCGCTAGTTCCCTGGGAGTCGGAGGAGCATCAAGACCCGCACGGACCACCTACGGGCAGGATACATTCGCGGAAGGATCAATGTCGGATCTATCCTCGGAGTTTGCTGACAAAGATCGAAAAAATTGAAGTCCCACCCAAACCGCCCCTGTGCAGGATATAACGGTGGAAGATCACTGCAAGTCCGTCGGCTTCGTCCGTGCGTTTGGACAGCAGAGATCCAAGTTCATCGGCGTGGTTACCATCTCTGACCTGGCGCATTGCATTCAGAGAGAGGCGAAAACCCCCGCGATTATCTTGCCAGGTGGCTCCGTATACGGGCCGATCTCCGACATTACCCCAATGATGATGCTATGTATCACTTTGTGGAAGGACTGGACCAAGGTACGATTCTCCGACATTCTCTAAGGCGGCAGCAGGCTTCAGGACACCTCACCTTTGAAAGCATGGTGAACACCGTCAACAACTATGCGGAGGCTGAGGAGGCAGCTCAGACAGCTATTGCGCTTATTGATGGAGCGCCACCGCTTCAGCCACCACTACCACCGCCTCCCGCCGCCATCGACGCAGTTGCACCACCGCCTCCAGTCATCGTCACTACTGTTGCACCTCCACCCCCGTCATCGAGGAAGCCCCGTCACCCTTTGACTCCATGATTCACGCGCTCTACGCCGACTTCAGCGTAGATTCAGAGGAGATAGACTTCAGTCCAGAGGAGCTAGACTCTGCCATGCAGGAGATGGAGGAGGATTACAAGCGTGGCGAGCAGGCCAACAAGACCGTCACGTCCCAAGAGGTTTTCGTCACCATTGGGATGGTGATGGATGAAGATCAACCCGGAAGAGCTCTGCCTATAGCACTGGACAAGGGGAAGGGATGACCTGTTGTTGCCGACAATGATCGTGCAATGGACATTCCCCCTATGCCTAACCCAATGCAACATCCGCATGAACTCAGCACCGGACCGAGCAACAACAACACCGCAAACCCGCCGCCTCCGGCATCTACGTCTGCTGCTGCCCAAGTTACTCCAGCTGATAGAGTGATGTATGGGAATCTCCTCGTCGAGCCTATGACCGTGGCTCATATTCGCAATGTAGTCCAGCTTGACGAGATGTGTCAGCAGCTGCTGGAGGAAGCGCAGGCCATCGCGGAGATGGGCGCAAAGCTAGATCGAGATCTGGCCAACGTGCAAAAGTCAATAGAGAAAGCTAGAGAAATGGAGGCCGAATACAAGACTCTGCTGCAGCAGCAGCAGGCCAAGAAAGCTCCATATCGCGTCATCAACGATCCTGGTGTGCGGCGAAACCAAGGATGGGCCCCCTCGAAGGCAGGTGATGCGCACTCCTCTCCTTAACCTCCCTGTCGCCAAGACCCTTCTGGAGCAGGATAGATCACCAGAGCCAGTGAATCAGGTCTATGACCTAGTGGCCAAGGCGGTGAAACAACATGAAAAGGCCACCTCCCAGAGGCTGGAGTCTGACCCAGCATTTTGCTAGTCTAACCAGCATAAGATGCCAAGGGAAAGATCTCCTCTTCATGTCGGGTCTCAGACGGGTTCGTCGGAACAAAGACGGAGGGATGCGCGCAACAGGAAGGATGCCATCCCCATATCCTCCGACCATGGAGGTAAGGCCCAACCTCGTCGCCCATCGCCACCGCCCCATTCACCCCGACATCGCGAAGACACCAAGGCTCACCGTCGTACGGATATGTCTCCGCCAAGGCAGAGCGGCATCGTCATCCGCGACAACACGGAGCAGACCCGTCATGACGGAGAGCGCAACCAAAGACACAAGAGCAGGTCGCGCCATGACCCTCCGTGTCCGACAAGCAACCGCGACAAGCGTGAGGCATCGCAGGAGGGTAACAGCAAGAATACTAACCCATCGCCACCTCCGCCTCCGTCGCCACCTATCAACCACCATGGAGGAGGAGGCCCGTGTTGTTCACGCATCCCATCCCCTGATGGCAAGAAGAAGAAAAGAAGCCCGGAGCCATACGATGCACGTTTGCGTCTGGACAAGATCCACGAGGCCCGGGAAGGACCATACTTGGGACCACGTTGCTTTGGACCTGTGATACGGTCTCCAACTTACCCCAAGGGTTTCCGGATTGACAATACCATCAAGCCCTATGACGACACCGCCAAGCTAGCTACATGGTTGCAGGACTACGACAACGCGGTGGAGATCGCCGGGGGTAACCCCAACGTCGCCGTCACGTACCTCCCATTGATGTTGGTGGGCACGGCCCATCAATGGATTGATGACTTGCCGGAGAGATCCATCTGCAATTGTCTGGACATGCAAGAAGCGTTCACCAAGAAATTCTAGGGTACGTATAAACGTCCCTGCACTGTTGGCGATCTACAGCAGTGCGTGCAAGAGAAAGACGAGACATCTCGCGCCTAACTCTCCCGTTGGCTGGACAAGAAGAATTCCTGCGTAGGAGTGCACGCCCAGACCGCCATGGCCGCCTTCATCGATGGGTTAGAAAGGGGCACGTTGCTCCGACATAAGCTTAAGCGCCTGTAGGACAATCACCAGCTATACTTGAACCACATGATTCAGTTGGCCAGTGAGTTCGCGGCTGCCGACGATGATGCTCACGGCTCTTTGCCGGCACCGGCCGTTCCAACTCAAGCTCGGAGGAACAACAACACCAAGCGGAAGACCGCACCAGAAGAAAAGCAAACCCCCGACATGGTCGCTATGACTTTTGTAGGATGAGGTGATGGCGGACAGCGTGGCCGAGGGCGGGGAGTTGGTCGTGCGTAGCAGCGAGGCAGTGAAACTACCTCGGCAGCGCTCCGTGTTGCACAAACCTACGAGGAGTACCGTGATATGTCGTGCCTCATACACCTCGACGCCAACGGCAAGGCCACCCACACCTATCGCCATTGCAAGTTCGTCTATGACCTCACGGAGGACCCAGAGTTTAGCTACAAGCAAAGTCGGAAGAACAGACCGCGAGGCAAGGGCAAGGGGAAGAAGAAGGAGGAGGAGTTCAAGGATTCAAGTGACATGAACGAGGACATTGACCCCAAGCACGCCGCCAAGAGCGACGATAAGGGCAAAACACCCTTCGAGAAGAAGGCGGCAATTTTCCATACTTTCCTTCTCACTCCCACCGTCCGACAACAGAAGACCTCCATGAGGATACTGATGGCTACTCTACCCCCAGTTCACCAATTCCTGCACTAGTCGGAGATTCCAATTACTTGGGACAGGAAGGATCACCCAGACCTCATGCCTATGGAGAACCAATACGCCATGGTCATCAACCCCCTGATTGACGGCAATGAGTTCACCAAATGTATGGTGGATAGTGGAAGCAGCATCAACATCATGTACCTGGATACACTACAGAATATGAACTTAACGGAGGCAAACCTAAGGCGGACCAACACCATCTTCCACGTCGTAGTTCCTGGTCGGGAGGCTCGGTCCCTTGGGTGCATCACACTTGAGGTCGCTTTTGGTGATGTTAATAATTACCGCCAAGAATGCATGACCTTTGAGGTGGTCCCCTTCAAGAGCGTGTACCACGTCATATTCGGGCGCGACATATTCCACACCTTCATGGCCAAGCTATGCTTTGTCTACAACATGCTCAAGATACCCGGACCAAACGGTGTCATCAACGTATCCGGAAGCTTTACCAAAGCAAGAGACTACAATATTGGAGAAGCAGCCTATGCAGAAGCTGTCCTCTACAGCGAAGAATTCAAGGAGATCCAGAGAAAGGTTGATGCCTCGGAGATGCCCGCGTCGAAGAAAAAGATTTTTGACTCCGCCCCAGCATTCAAGGCCGCCATCGGGACCAATCCAGTGGAACTTGTGGCAGGCGATGCCTCCAAGACCATCGCCATTAGGACGAACCTGGACCCTAAATAGGAAAGCGCGCTTGTCGAGTTCCTCCATGAGAATAGGGACATCTTTGCCTTGCAACCTGTCGACATGAAAGGTGTACGTAGGGAACTTGCTGATCCAGAAGGTAAACCAGTGAAGCAACGTTTATGACGCTTTGGAGATGAGAAGAGACGCGCCATAGGCAAAGAGATAGCTAGGTTACTTAAGGCTATTTTATCCGAGAATTCCTTCACACCCAATGGGTGGCCAATCCTGTACTTGTCCCCAAAGAGGGAACCAAACAATTAAGAATGTGCGTTGATTACACCGGCTTGAACAAGGCATGTCCCAAAGATCTGTTTGCTTTGCCTCGCATTGATCAAGTCATTGCCTCGACGGCTGGCTCGGAGCTTTTTTGTTTTCTCGATGCATACTTAGGATACCACCAGATCACGATGAGGAAGTCAGGCCAATTGGCCACTTCGTTCACTACATCCTATGGCACGTTTTTCTATGTCACGATGCCCTTTGGGCTAAAAAACGTAGGTGCTACGTACCAGCGGACAATGCAACGTTGCTTACACGATCAAATTGATCGGAACGTTCACGCCTATGTGGACGATATAGTTGTGATGTCTAAAAAATCAATTGACTTAATCTTCGACTTAAAAGAAACCTTTGACAATCTTTGGAAAAACAACATGATGCTTAAACCTAAGAAGTGCGTCTTCGGGGTTCTGGCCGGCAAATTGTTGGGCTTCATTGTTTCCCAGCGTGGAATCGAGGTCAACCCGGAGAAAATCAAGGCCATCTTAAACATAAACCGTCCGACATGTCTAAAAGATATACAACGACTAACAGGTTATGTTGCAGCAGTTAGTCGGTTTGTCAGCCGACTTGGAGAGAAGGATCTACCGCTGTACAAGTTGCTGAAGAAGGCGGACAAATTCACATGGACGGATGAAGCAGATGCATCATTGAAGCAGCTCAAGGAGATACTTTCCTCAGCTCCTATCCTTGCAGCACCCGAACCTGGAGATCCCATGTTAATTTACATGGCAGCCACCAACCGGGTAATCAGCATCGTCGTCGTGGTAGAGCGGAAAGAACCAGGGCATGAGTACGGAGTTCAACGACCAGTTTACTATGTAAGAGAGGTCTTGACGGAGTCCAAGCAGCGTTACCCGCACTACCAAAAGATATCTTATGGAGTATTCCTTGCTTCTCGGAAGCTGAGGCACTATTTCCAGGAGCACCCTATGACAGTGGTGAGCAAGACTCCACTGTCAGGCATTATCAACAATAGCGATGCTACAGGAAGGGTGGCAAAGTGGGGCATTGAACTTGCCTCCTTCGAGATCACCTACAAGAGACGCGACGCTATCAAGTCACAAGCCTTGGCGTATTTTATCGCAGATTGGATGGAGATGCCAGATGCTACCCCAATGCCGGAGCTAGAATAATGGGTGATGCACTTTGACGGATTAAAGCTACTCAACGGCTCGGGGGATGGTGCACTGCTAGAGTCACCAACTGGGGACAAGCTACACTACGTTTTGCAGATCCACTTCGAGGCTATGAACAACATGGCGGAGTATGAAGCACTCATTCACGGACTACGCGTAGCCAAGGATATTGGCATCAAGCGCATAGTTTGCTGTGGAGATTCCAACTTGGTTGCCCAGCAGGTGGCTGGCACCTGGAACGCGCGGAACCCTATGATGGCGGCATATCGAGACGAAGTGGACGATATAGCCAAAAGATTCTTGAGCTACGAGGTCAAGTATGTACCTAGGGAGCAAAACGAGGCGGCTGATCTGCTGTCTAAGCTTGGATCAGGGCGCAAACGAATTCCGCCTGGAGTTTTCCTGGAGCATCTATAGACACCATCCGTGAAGGGCGCAGACATCGACAACTCGGACAGAGTTGACTCTTTCGTCCACATGGTGCCAAAGGTCCCTCCTACTTGGACAAAACCGTTCATGGAATATCTCGAACACGGAACTTTGCTCGACGACGAGGTCGAAAGACGGCAAATGGTACGTTGAGCAAATGGCTATACCATAATCAATGGACATATCTACAAAAGAAGCACTACTGGTGTATACCTTAAGTGTATTTCCCAGCAAGAAGGTATTGAAATCCTACACGAAATCCATCTCGGAGATTGCGGGCATCACGCCGCTCCTCGATCGTTGGTCGCTAAAGCTTTCCGGCAAGGATTCTACTAGCTGACCGCAAAGCGGGACACCGACAAGCTGGTTTTGACATGCATGGGATGCCAGTACTATGCCCGACAACCACATGTTCCTGCTGAAGAATTGTGAACAATACCAATAACTTGGCCGTTCGCAGTCTGGGGGCTGGACATGGTTGGTCCGTTGCAGACGGCACCATGTGGGTTTACGCATCTGCTAGTAGCAATTGACAAATTCACCAAATGGATAGAAGCTAAACCCATTAGAAAGCTCGATGAGGCAACTGCCCTTAGGTTTGTCTGGGATCTAGTGGTGAGATTTGGTCTCCCACATAGCATAATCATCGACAACGGCAGCAACTTGTCACTCAGAGAAGTGGAGGCTTATTGTTGGGACAAAGGCATCCGACTTGACCTTGCATATGTGGCACATACATAGTCCAACGGTCAGGTTGAGCGAGCCAATGGATTAATTCTGCAGGGAATCAAGCCACGTCTTGAAGCACCGCTACATAGAGCAACTGTAGCTTGGGTGGAAGAATTTCCATCTATGTTGTGGAGTTTACGAACTACACCCAACAGATCCACCGGCTACACCCCTTACTTCATGGTATATGGAGCAGAAGCCATCCTTCCTTCCGACATCCTTCACAATGCACCAAGAGTTGCCGCCTACGACGAAGATGAAGCTGAGGAATCCAAACACCTAGATGTGGACCTTCTCGAGGAGGAGCGCGTATTGGCATGCCAAAGATCCGCCATCTACCAGCAGAAGCTACGCAGTTACCATAGTCGCCGCGTCCGGCATCGCTCGTTTAAAGAGGGGGATCTAGTGCTCTGACTTAAGCAGAAGAAGTCACACAGATTATCCCCGCCATGGGAAGGACCGTTCATCATAAGCATGGCGCTGCTCAATGGGTCTTACAACCTCGTTGACAATCGTGAACTGAAGGATAGACCCAACGAGGATCATAAGCATAAGCGACGTGACCCGGATGATGACTACCCAGAGCTTGATCGGCCATGGAACATAGCACAACTACGTCCTTTCTACACTTAGCATTTTTTATCTATTGTGTACCCCTTATATGATCAATGAAATAAAGCTCTCTAGTTCACTCATATTTCTGAGTCTTTTACCTCCTTTAGTGTTCATTTTTGGATCGTATAAAATCTTTATGCGCTAGTTTTGCAATTACACTTGTGAAAATTACTCCTACGCGCGTTAGCTTAAGTTTTCTGGTCTACACGTTCTTTGATGTTTTTATGTAGATTCCGGAGTAGTGACTTTTGACACTTATTGTCGGCGATTTTTTGTTAAGTTATTGATGGTGCCATTGGGCATCATCACCTGAGCGCATGGTTCTGACAACGAGTCTTCCGACTCACGAAAACTCAAGCATAAAAACCAAAGTAATGGATAAGCCAACACTTGCTTCAAAAATATATACATGCTGGAACCAGTTCTTGAGTAGCAGGGAGTAACAACCATTGTTTTCCGCCTTAAGTTAACAAGTAGTTTTTTCCGCATACAAATTACAGAGGAAACAAATATTACATATTGTTTTTCATTCCTCTGGCGCATGCAACTTGGACGAAGCGTCATCAGTAGCAGGAGAGCCATCCTCCTCGAAGTCGGCAGTGTTGAGGGACTCGGAGCAGCTTTGGTTGCCACCGTCAATGGTTTTCATGGGCACAAAGATGTTAGGGTTGACCAACTCCGCCACTCTGGTGTCAAAACCCGCGAGCGACGCCAAGATAGCCTCGTGATCTATCTTCTGGCCATCGTCGTCTACGTCGGGGATACCAGAGGTCACCGTGCCAATGTAAGCGTTTTTGTAGTGCGCTTGATCATTAATAGTGCCATCCTCGCGCCAGCCAGTGTACATGAAGCTTTCTATCTTGCAATACGCTCGGAGGCTTGGCGCAAGATCTCTGAGAACATCGCCACGGAATCCACCTGTTTGATGTTGATCTGGAGGTGCTTGGCTATCTCCTTAGCCTGCATGATGGCGGTATTGATAAAGTTTCTGGCAAGGACCATGCATTCCTTTGGCAGAGGAGGCGACTGGGTCAACCCAATAGGAGCTGCAAATTTCTGACAAAGGAGCGCATGAGTTCAATAAGACAAAAAGTTCAAAGTATCTAGCTTACAGAAGTACAAGGCGGAGAATCACTTACCAAAGATGCTAATCTCGGCCTGCTGGAGAGTTTCCGCTAGAGAATCCTGTTCTTGTCAGAGGATCTTGTATGTGTCCAGATTGCGCTGATTCTGCTCATCAGCAGCTCTCTTCTGCTCTTTCAGAATCGCGATCTCCTCCTTCAAGCAGTTCATTTCTTTGTTGGCGGACTCTTGTAGGACTTTCATGGAGTCCTCATGCATCTTCAACATATCCTTCCTCTCCTGATTAAGGATCTTGTTTTCACTATCCAGCTACTCAATATGCTTGGATTGTTCAACAATATCCTTAGCCTTGGAAATGGCTTCAGCAAGTCGGAGAAAGAACAGTGCACGGTGAGTACTCGGAGAATGTTGGCACAAGATCAAGTCGGAATACGAAAAAGAAAGGAAAAATAGACGCTTGGTCTTGGTGATTTGTTCCTTCAAGAAGGCAGTTTTACCATTTTCGGCTTCCAAGTCCGCAGGCATCTTCTGGTACTTCTCGTTGGCCAGGCCTCTCCGAGCATTCTCATTCTGTGGAAAGAAAATTTAACGTTGTTTAGTCTACTTGGAGCATCTAGCCGGATAACTATCCACCTAGAGGCTTGGGGGCTACAGTAAAAGTTTTTTAACTTAGAAATATGCTTAGTCTTTCTTTAAGCATCTAGTCATAAATAATTCAGTTTTCAACTAGAAGCTTAGGGGCTACAGTATAAAGTTTTTTCAACTCATTCATATGCTTAGTCTTTCTTTAAGTATCTAGTCGGAACTAATTCAGTTACAACTAGAATCTTGGGGGCTACAGTATCGAAATTTACAAACACTACGTATGCTACTCTTAAATCATCTAGTCGAAATAATTCATGCAAACTATATGCCTGGGGGATACAGTGAGATGTTTTCTAGCTTATTCACTCTTAGAGCATTTAGATGAAAAGACCTATGGTTTTTCATCTAAATTATCGGCGGCTACAGTGGGATACTCATATGAAATGCAAAAGGCAAATAAAACTTACAAGTGCAATGATCTTGAGGTTGGTAGCACTCTTAGCAAGCAGCTTGCCAAAAGAAAGGTTGTTTCCTTGCAAGATTTCTGCTTGCCGAAGAAGCTCCTCAAGACCGCATGTTGGAGATGTCGGTGCCACAACAGGACCAAAGTGGAGCTACTCGGCATAAGTGTCGGGTAAACTATCTACGGAAATTCCACAATTTTTCTGGGTGCGGAGGCGCCTCCTTTGGCAGACGTGCCACCCTCTACCACTGCCTTACCGCTACTGATGGCATCCTTAGCCGGAGCTTCATCCATTTGGGTTGTGGTACTCTCTTGCGTTGCCTGTTCGCCGACAACACAAGCTCCGCGGAGGCACCTGAGTCCACTTCCATGGCGGAAGGGCCAGCTGCATGTTTGGCCTGTGAGCTTGTCGCAGCAGGAGTAGGCTAGACGCTGGGAGTGATAGGGGCGATGGCGGGAGATGTGTGGGGAGACACGTCATGATTCAACAAATCCTTGATGTTTCTAGAAGCCCCCAAAGTTTTGGAGGTCTTCTTCAAACTGGTAGTGTCCTTCTTCCTGAAACATGCAAAAATTATAAGTACATGAATAAGACAAGCAATGGACAATGTCGGAGAGAAAGAAGCTTACACAAGAGCGGGTGCTTTGGCAAAGGGGATCCCGGTAACCTTTCTTTTCTCCGCCTCCAGGGCGGCGGTAGTCTTCTTCGAGGCTCCACCCTCCGTCTTCTTCTTCTTGCCTCCATTGACAGCGTCAGAGGTGGAGCTCTTCCGCTTCCGCGCCAATGGGACATCGTTGTCGGACACGAAGGTGACTTCCTTCATCTTTGGGTCATAGATTTGGATAGCCATTCTATCCTCCTCTAGACTGCTAAGCTGTTAAGTGAAATCCCACGAAGTGTTAGATGAAGATGGTAATGGTTAGATGGAAGAACTGGAGTATATGTCCTACACGGAAAATAAACAGGTACCTTTGGGCACTTGCCTTCCTCTAACATATTGTATGTGATGGTGAAGCAACGCTTCCTATCATTCACCTTGACGATATCCTTGAGGCGGAGCTTGACAGAGTCGCTGGAGCAGTTGTCCTCAAAGATGCGGAGGCTATCTTTTCTCTCCTTGGTATACTCATGCATCAAATTCGAAGGAAACCCAAGGCCCAAAGGAAACACAACAATAACCCCGGCATCTCCAAAAAAATTAACTGTGCACCGCCCAAGTTCAACAACAACAACAACCCCACCAACACCAATACTGCCCCAAGGACTGGAAGCAATGTTGTGACTGTTGCAGGAAAAGGCAAGTCTCAGGTTACTTGTTATGAATGTGGAGTCAAGGGTCACTATTCCAATGAGTGCCCCAAGAAGCTTGGAGCAGCCCCCAATGTGAGTGCCCCAGCTCAACAGCAGCATCGTGTTCAGCCTGGAAGGAGATTTTCCTAGGGAACTTGCTCAACCGCAACGGCCGTCTGTTTCACATAAATGCGGAAGAAGCCCAAGAAGCGCCAAATGTCGTACTGGGTATGTTTTGTGTGAACTCATTACTTGCAAGAGTGTTGTTTCATTCTAGAGCATCGGACTCGTTTGTTACAAAAGAATTTGCATGCACTTGTAAGATTCAACCAATAAAATTGAAGCATGCTATGATAGTTCAAATACCTGGTTCAACCACCAAAGCTAGACAAATTTGCAAGGCCGTACCTATCAGAATCCATGGCATTGATTTTTATGCTAACCTAATAGTACTCGGAACCAAAGGTTTGGAGGTAGTACTAGGAATGGATTGGATGTAGAAACATAAAGGATTAATCGACTGTGCCAAGAAAGTGTAACATCCCAAAAATATTGATCATTATTATCATATTCTAATCACCAAAATTAGGGTTAACAAAAACTTTTATTAAATAAAAATCAAATGAACGCATGTCTGTATGTGATGATTGTATGAATGCATGAATGTACTTGTGTGATTAACCTAAATAGAAAGGAATGGTTTAAAGATGAAAATAAAATCACCTAAAACATTTCCAAGAAGAAACAAGTCAAGAGAAGTTCAAAAATAAACCAAATAAAGCAAATGGTCATTTTTGCCAATCTTGCTCACTAGGCCACTTTGAGTCTTTCTAGTCCAAGATTTCAAATAGAAACATTTCCATTTCTTTTCACCCCTTGCTATACCAAGCAAAACTTAACCCAAGCCCACCTTTCAAACTTGTAGAAACATTTGGCAACTTGATTCAAATGGCAATTAAAAATTGAATCTTTAACACATGTGAAGATCACCCATTTTCAAAACCCAACCAAACCAGTACCCCTTGACCTTTCCCACTAACCAGAGACTCCCTAGTATGTAACCAACACACCCACCAAGTTTGAATCAAAAATTCAAATTTGAATCTCTTTCGGCCATTTCATCAAACACCTTGCAATCACCAAACCAACAAACATAAAACACTATTAGGAGCAGCAAATGTGGCCTAACTTGTTCCTCTCTGGTTCACAACAAGATATTAGTAGGTCATCTAGCCCAATTAACAAGCTCTAGCACCACTGTGTGCTTGCCATTGCCATCAATGGTGAGCATGCCGAGCCTAACTTGCCACCCCATAGTTGACAACAAGCTAGGAGCAGCCCCAAGCCTAGCCACCATGTCTGGGACACTCACCACCGTCCACCGCCACACCCTGTCCAAGCCTCGAGCACTTCCAGCCCCTAGACCACACAACCCGAGAGTGCCCAGCCTCTCTGCGATCATGCCGAGAGCGCCACCTGCGACACAATCCCACAGACCGCGCGCCGCTCTCGCCGTGTTCAAGCAGGATCGCCACCACCCCAGGAACACCCTAGACACATCCATTCATTGCCGCGCGATCAGGAGAACCCGTGCGCCATTAAAACAGCCGTCGGACCTGCCTAGAGTGTCGTGATGTTCTGACCGTCTCGCACCGCCCCACGCCATTGAGCTTCGCCAGGGAGCACAGCACCGCCCCCTATTGTCGCCCATGCCTTTATCTCGTTGTGCCGACGACACCGAAGAGCTCCGCCCGCGCCCTTCGGTCCCCTTATTGCACTATAAATAGAGGCCTTCCCAGCATGAATTATCCACACCATATCACTCCCCACCTCTTACTGATCGTACCCACTCATCCCCGGAGCAAGACGAGCACCAGGTGGCCGGAATTTCGCCGGAGCTTGCTGCTGCTGGAGGAGAAGTGCGCCGTTGATTGGAGCCGCCCCAGGAGGATCCACCGGTGCCAGGAGGATCATCATCGTCGACTTCGTCGTTTGCCCCCACCGTCTACCATCGCCGGAGCCCCGGTGAGCCCCCGTAGACCCCCACTGGGCACGCTAGGGTTCGACCTCGCCGCGTCCTGTTCAGGCATGGACGATGAACCTCAGCTGTAGATCTAGCTTCTAATCCTACGGACCTAATCCCCCCGTACCGCTTCGCCACTCTCTGTCTCACTGATGAGTGGGGACAACCACTTGATCAGCCCGCGTGTGAGCTGTGCGCAGTGGGCCGGCCCAGTTAGCATCCCGCGCAACCCAGTTAGTTTGAATTTGTATTTTCCAATTTAGTTCAAACCCAGTTCTGTACCTAGATTCAAAAATCAACCCAGCTCGATTTACTGAACCAAAATGCATGAAACCAATTTTGTTAGAAAGGTACTGGAATGCTTAATCCAAGACCATTTAATTCAATTCATTTGGAATTGTAGATCACCTATAGTAAACATAACAAGGCGGAAGCTTTTCTGCATTCAAACATTTTTCAAAATTCAACCACAAAAGCTTTTGAGTTGATTCCAACTCTCAAAAATCACATTTAAATAGACCTTTTAGAATATATAAAAAAATATAGGATTACTTGAATAAATAATGAACAAGCAATAAAATAATTCCTCATAGGCCATTCTAGTCACTTTTATTAATTAAAATAAAAAGGTTAAACCTTATTAAATTGTGACACCACTTTAAATCACATTCCCAGGTACTGAAATATGTGGTGATGACATGTGTCGACATGATCCCATGTTTTAGTTGGAGAATATTAAATCTTAAGTAGTTTTTCAATGAGTACAAATTACTTTTCTCAAATAAATAAAACTATTGCTTAAATCTTTGTGATGTTTGTGATGATCCTATATCATCTAGTGAAAACCTTGGTGTGATAAACAGAACTAGTTAAGTATTGTTTGGTGATTGTGTATCTCATATTTATTTATAGACTCTAGTACCGACCAAGGATACGAGGAGGAAGGAGAATACTACGAGGAGGAAGCCGAGGAGAACTTCAACCACTGCTCTGCACAAGGCAAACTATTAAGTTAGCAAGCTAACACTTGCAACTGTGAAAACTATATGATCTATGCAATGCATTAAGCATGCCTTGATTACACCACTGGATACCCAATCCTAGTTTTATTTGCAAGCTTAATATTTTATTTCTTTATCAAAACTTTCTATTGGAGGTTACTTAGTGACTTGTAGATTCTAGAATGATATTTAAAGGTAGCATAAAGAGCATAAAACATGGGCTAAGTTAGATAATCTTGATGTCATCCTGAGGCATGAGATTAAACTTAGATCATTCACACTTGTTCATCACCCCTCATTAGTGTTCGCCCTCACTTGTAGTTGCTAGTGCTAAGCATAAAACTTGATCACTCTAAATGGGAATACTTGGTGAAAATGGTTATGAAAACCTTAGAATGATGAGTCATTCTACTATAATGTTTTGACATGTGTTCTTGATCACCAGATGATTTTGATGATGAAAATGTTGAGGCATGAGCCTTATCCCTTTATAAAACTGATGGTTGTCTGAATGCGATACCATTCCAATTTTACCGTAGAACCACAATACCCAAAAATTGGGTAGGTCTTGACTGGAAATTTATATACCTTAGTATGGGTTCTCTTGCGGCCAAGGTTTGAGCTGAGGCTAACTTGTGAAGATTTTCCACCTGTGCAGTTCCCAAGATGACTGTTGGTCATTGTTGGGAGGCCAAACTCACAGGAGAGGTGCCTATACTAGGGCGTGTAACTGAAAGGTTAGGATTGATTATCCGCATGGCTGTTAAGATTGCGAGACATAACTGAAAGGTTAGGTTAGACCATATGTATGGTTTGTAATGGATGATGTACTGTGATATCCAATCTGATATGTCTCGCAAAAATGGTAATCCTGGGATTGCGATGTATGGCATAACAGGCATCTGGGATTAAAAATTCGGGTGTTGACAGAAAGCCATAACCATGACTAGTACAACCGGAATAGAAGTAGAGCATATATCTGAAACCTTGCCCCGTCAATTCAAGTGCAACAAGAGTCTAGACCAACCCACCATTGACCAAGTCAGAGTAGTATGTGAATACCCTGACGTATTTCCAGATATTTTCCCTGGTATGCCCCAAATCGAGATATCGAGTTTATCATTGAAGTAATCCCTAGAACCGGACCCATAGCTCAGAGACCCTATAGTATGAACCCATCAGAATTAGTGGAGATGAAGAAGCAACTGGATACTATGCTGGAGATAGGACTAATTCAACCAAGTGCGTCGCCATGGAGATCACCTGTCTTGTTTGTGGATAAGAAAGATGGAGGTAACCGTTTGTGTACGGATTATCGGAAGCTGAATGATGTCACCATTAAGAACAAGTACCCACTACCAAAGATAGAAGATTTGTTTGACCAGTTGACTGGTGACAAAGTGTTTTCTAAGATTGATCTTAGAACTGGTTATCATCAACTCAAGATTCATGTAGAGGATATTCCAAAGACTGCCTTCAACACCAGATGTGGATTGTATGAGTACACTTTCATAAATTTTGGATTAACCAATGCCCCCGCTTATTTCATGAACCTCATGAATAAGATTTTTATGAACTTCCTGGGTAAGTTTGTCGTTGTTTTCATCGATGACATTCTGATCTATTCCAAATCAGAAGAAGAACGTGAGCTACACCTAAGGACCATCCTAGAAACCCTTAGGGAGCATCAGTTGTATGCCAAGTTTAGCAAATGTGAGTTTTGGTTATAGGAAGTAGGATTCCTTAGACATATCGTGTAGGCCGGAGGAATTGCTGTCGACCCCGCCAAGGTTAAGGATGTTGAAGAATGGCAAGCCCCAACCAGTCAAACTCAAGTTCGTGCATTTCTCGGATTAGCGGGATACTACCGCAAGTTCGTAGAAGGATTTTCGAGCATCGCAAGACCCATGACCCAATTGTTGAAGAAAGATAAGAAGTTTGAATGGACGGAAAAATGTGAAGCAAGTTTTCAAGAACTCAAGAAGAGATTGATCTCAGCCCCAATCTTGATTATGCCACATATCACGAAGCCTTTTGATGTGTTTTGTGACGCATCCAAGATCGGTCTTGGATGTGTGTTGATCCAAGAAGGTAAAGTCATATCATATCTATACTGACAACTGAAGCAACATGAGCAGAATTACCCTACCCATGACCTCGAACTAGCAGCCGTAGTTTTAGCCTATAAGACATGGCGACATTACCTCATGGGTAACCACTGTGAGATTTATTCGGATCACAAGAGCCTGAAGTATATTTTCACCTACAAGGAGCTGAATATGAGGCAAAGGAGATGGATAGATCTAATCAAGGACTATGACCTTGACATTCACTATCACCCCCGTAAAGCCAATGTGGTAGCAGATGCTCTTAGCAGATTGCCGTGTCGCTTGAACACCATGATTCAGAAGGAGCAACCAAGATTGCACAAGGAGTTGGAAGATTTCAGAATGGAGCTAGTAAGTGAAGTATTTTTGGCTAGCATAGAACTTCAACCCACTTTGATCAGTTAGATCAAGGAGGCGCAGAAAGGAAATGCTAGTATCGACCGAAGAAAATGTCGTATCGATACTGGGAAAGTACCCAGATTCACCGAAGATGAAGAAGGAGTTTTGTGGTACAAAGGACGCATCTGTGTACCAGCGGATTCAGAGTTGAATCAAGCTATTTTGAAACAAGCCCATGATACTCTTTATTTTATGAACCCC
Organism: Avena insularis; assembly: GCA_023614405.1. NCBI lineage: Eukaryota > Viridiplantae > Streptophyta > Magnoliopsida > Poales > Poaceae > Avena > Avena insularis. The sequence goes on along the minus strand of CM042691.1, from coordinate 202,375,480 downwards.
ATAGGAACCATGATGTATTAGGATTTGAAGGAGCAATTTTGGTGGCATAAGATGAAGAGAGAAATCGGAAGCTACATAGCCAAGTGTGATATCTGTCAGAGAGTCAAGGCAGGACATTAGAGACCCGCAGGACTGTTGCAACCATTACAAATTCCGGAATGGAAATGGGATTTAGTTGGAATGGATTTTATCACCGGTTTGCCTACATCTAGTAGGAGAAATGACTCTATATGGGTCATAGTGGATAGACTGTCCAAAGTCGCCCATTTATTGCTAGTCAATACCACTTATCAGAGTTCAAAGCTAGCAGAGTTGTACATTGCTAGAATATTCCGTTTGCATGGAGTCCCCAATAACATTGTGTCGGATCGAGGAAACCAGTTTACCTCGAGGTTTTGGAAGGAAGTCCAAGAAGGATTAGGAACCAGATTAGATTTCAGCACAGCTTATCACCCTCAGACTGATGGACAAACATAGCGAATAAACCAAATACTCGAAGATATGTTGAAAGCGTGTGTGTTGGAATATGGATCAAAATGGGAAGACTGTCTGCCTTTCGCAGAATTTTCATACAACAACAGTTATCAAGCCAGTTTGCAAATGGCCCCATTTGAGTTCATGTATGGAAGGAAGTACAGAACCCCTTGAATTGGTCGGAAATAGGAGAGAGTCAGATTTTTGGACCCGATATCCTACGAGAAGCCAAAGATAAAGTTCACAAGATCCATGAGCACCTCAAGACCGCCCAAACCAGACAGAAGAGTTATGCCGACAAGATACGTCGAGACCTAGCCTTCAACATCGGAGATTTTGTGTATCTCAAAGTATCACCCTTGAAAGGAATGCAATGTTTCCATCTCAAAGGAAAGTTATCCCCCATATATATCGTACCCTTCAAGATTTTGAATCGCCGAGGAGAAGTATCGTATCAACTGGAACTTCCGGATGAGATGTCAGCCGTGCATAATATGTTTCATATCTCGCTACTTCGCAAATGCCTACAAGTCCTGGAGAAGACCGAAGTTTTCAAGAATATTGATCACAAAACCATAGAGATCAAGGATGACCTGACACATCCTGAAGTACCCATTCATATTTTGGAAGAATCCTTCATAACCACCAGGACCCGAAGTATCAAGTTTCTGAAGATATAGTGGAGTAACCACACTGAAGAAGAAGCTACCTGGGAGCGAGAATACTACATTAGGACGAAGTTTCCAGATCTCTTTGTGGAAAACATATATGATTTTACAGGAAGCACACAACTCACCATATTCCATTCATCCGGGTAACACCAAAATGTACATGGATATGAAGGAAAGATTTTGGTGGAATAATCTCAAGAAGGACATCTCCGAACATATTGCTTTGTGTGATGTATGTAGTAGGGTGAAAGAGGAACATCAGAAACCAGTAGGATTGCTACAACCACTACCTATTCCTGAATGGAAGTGGGACAAGATTGGCATGGATTTCATCACCGGGTTGCCAAGGACCAGGTCAGGATATGATTCTATTTGGGTAGTAGTGGATCGCCTCACTGAAGTGGCTCATTTCATACCCGTGAAGACAACCTACACAAGTGCTAAGTTGGCCAAGATCTATATGAATAGGATTGTGTGTCTGCATGGAGTACCCAATAGTATTGTGTCTAATAGGGGAACTCGGTTCACTTCTCATTTTTGGAGGCAACTACATGAGTCATTGGGAATGAGATTGGAATTCAGCACTGCTTTTCATCCTCATATTGATGGACAGACAGAGAGGACCAACCAGATTCTCGAAGATATGTTGAGAGCATGTGCTCTAGACTATGGAGCTAGTTGGGATGAAAGTCTGCCTTACGCAGAATTCTCTTACAATAACAGTTATCAAGCCAGTATTGAGATGGCACCGTTTGAGTTTCTCTATGGGAGAAAGTGTACTACCCCATTGCTATGGAATGGTGTAGGAGAAAGGAACTTGTTTGGGCCAGAACTAATAAAAGAAGATGAAGAGAAAGTCAAGCTAGTTAAGGACAGATTGAAGATAACACAGTCCTGACAAAAGAGCTACGTAGATCCTAAGCGTAGATAAGTCACCTATGAAGTGGGTGATAGAACTTATCTTAGAGTGTCACCACTTCGTGGAGTGAAGAGATTTGGAGTCAAAGGAAAATTGGCCCCAAGATATGTTGGACCATTCAAGATTCTGAGTCGTAAAGTTGAAGTAGCTTATGAAATTGAACTGCCAGAATCATTGTCTGCAATTCACAATGTGTTTCATGTGAGTCAGATAAAGAAATGCCATCCAGAGATGGAAGAGACTTCTTTGAAGGATACTATACCTTTGGAGGAGGTACAATTGGAAAGTGATCTCACTTATGAGGAAAAACTTATCAAGATTCTTGAGACTGCAAAAAGAGTTACTCGGACTAAGACTATCAAGTTCTGCAAAGTTCAGTGGAACCATCTTTCCGAAGAAGAAGCAACATGGGAAAGAGAAGATGACCCTCAGAAAGACCACCCTCACCTATTTGCTAGCCAATTCGAATCTCGAGGGAGAGATTCACCTTAAGGGGGTTAGATTTGTAACATCCCTAAAATAATGTTTTCAAAGTTTGCATATCATCCATGCAATCATAATCATTTAGGGATCATTTTCAAAGTCATTACAAATAAAAAAGGATTTGTATGCTTATTATTTTATGTAAGCAAAGCATTGATCCAATGCTACTCTCTAATATGAGATTTGTTTGTTTTAAACAAGATGTATTTGATCCTATGGTTGAATAATGTGTTCCAAAGCTTGGACAAAAATATCAAAACAAAATATGATTTCAAAACCATTTTTATGTCTATATTAAAACTTTGGAAAAGGCACTGTTTTTTTTAAACTCCAAAGGACCAAAGCAAGTTTGGTGAAACAGTATGGTTTTATACATAATTTTGTGCAGTTATCACTTTACAAAAACACAGAAGTGGTTTGAATTCAAACTATTTTGAAACTCATTTGAATTTGATTCCAGAAAATCAAACCAGAAAAAGAAAAGACAAAAGAAACGGAAATGGGCTGGCGCCAGCAATTTGGCCCAACAACAGAACCATCCCACCCGGGATTTTCCTTCTCCCTCTATTTCTCACAGCAGCCGCACGCACCCACCCACTGACGCCTTAGACCCACCTTGCCCCGTCAGCATCGTCCCCAAATCACCGCGCGCTCGACCCGCTCCGCCGTTACCTCGCCGCAGTGACGCCGCGATTTAATTCGGCTTAAATCCCATTGATTACGTGCGTATCACCGCCCCTTAACTTCTACTCTCCAAAACCCCCTCTCCACCCCGCATATTTCCCCTCACTTCCCTCATTCACTCCTCCACCAGGCTGCTCGCATTCGAGCTCAAACCACCGCGGTATCAGCGAATTCCGGTGAGCTCTCAACGCCCCTTAACTTCTAGCTTCACCAGTACAGCCCCTACATCCTTGCGCATAATTTGACACCGCTGGTGTGTGCTAGGACAACCCCGAGCGTCGGCAACGTCGACGACTGAGCGAACCCGACGAAACACTCAACTCCGGCGAGTTAATCTGGTTAGTTCCGAGCGCGCCTTGCCTTCTCTTTGATATTCGCATGACCAGTATCGTTCCCCGCGTCTAACGCACCGCTTGTTTCTCTCTGGCATGATCTACAACATCGGCAACGTCGACGAACAGCCATGCCCGACGACTGTCTCCACTACGACGAGGAATCCCCACCATGTCCGTGCGCCCCTTGACAAGCCACTGTCACGTTGAGCTCCAGCACGCCTCTACGATTCTGGTAAGCCCCTCTACTGACCCCATCCCCCTTTGTAGCCGTCGGAACATCACTGGCAGAGCCGCGCCGCCGCGCCGCCGTCGCTAGCGCTGCCCATCTGTGGTTGCTTGATCAATAGCCGTCAGATCTAGATCCAACGCATACGATAGATCACTTATCGAAGGGGTTGTTTTAGATCTGGCCGTGCGTTGTCACTTAGATCGTGCGGCCCATGTTGATCGATCTGGCCGAACCGGTACGGGCCAATCAAAACACGCCGCGTGGCCTGTTCTTTGTTTAAAAAATCTGAATTAGATCTATTAGTGATTCAAATTTGTAAAATTCATAACTTTTGATCCACACGTTCAAATTTTATAAATCTTATATCATTGGATTCAGGAGAAAGAATGTTATCCATTGATGCAATGTGTTTAATGTTTTGCTTCGGTAAAATTGGTTATTTTTGTAGAGACATTTATAAGCTTATTTTGAGTATAGAAATTATATGACAAATTATTTAAAGATCAAATAAAGTTTATTTAGTGTGTCTTGGTCCTGTTTATGATTCAGTACTGTATAATTGTCTTGTTTGGTGTAGAAAATCATCACATGGAATTTTGCATACATTCATATATTTTTGCTTGTATATATTGTTATGTGATTTTGGTGCCATTATTTTATGTGTAGGTTTTGGTGCTAATAGTGATTGTGGTTGTGAAGATTGTTGCTACTCCCCAAACTACCAAGGCAAGTGGTGCTTCATGTTTTTATCCCCATATTTTACCTATGTATTAGAAGTATTTTGTATAGGACTTGCATGATTATTTTGCTAAGTATCTATATGCTATGCTTGGGAAATCCTAGTAGCTGTAGTAATGTTAGAATTTCCTCTAAGTTAAGATACTTGCTATTGCCATTCTTAGCCTAGCTAGTAGCAACCAAGGGTGGTTTATATATTCATGCTATGAGAAATATTTCTAAGTCTTTGAGTTATGTTTTGCTTAATAAAACAACTAAGTGAATGAAACACCTGGGTGGAATGGAAATAATGGTTTGTGTTGAGTGGTTACACAAGGGCCATTTCTATGGTTTACCTTGTGTATCTCACTTGTGGATTGCCACCCAGGAACAAAGGGATTTGAGATGCCAAATGTTAAGAAGCTTCTAGTGCAGCCACATGGCATTATGGGCTCTGCCTGGATCACATAGGTTGCAATAACTTAGCCATTTGGACAGTTGGTGGTAGTGGGATGATAGGTTTGGAGCGCGTCCATTTGGTCTAAGGGAAGGCTTCTGAAAGGTCCTGTCTTGGTGAAAATCAAGTCTTGTGGGGAAAGTGCACAACCTCTGCAGATGGAAGAATCTAAGTACTTAGCCATGTTCCTGGTATTGGACAAATTGAGCATCAAGACATGGAAGCTATCAAGAATCTCCTCATCCCAATTTTCTAAGTTAAAACTGGTGGTTGAACAAGGGTGAAGGTTCACCAATTTCTATTGGTGGTTCCTTGGGAAATGTTTTGTCAAAGAAAAACTTAGTGTTTTCAACTGATAGGTGAAACCTATTTTCAGCAGAGCAAGCCTAAGCTACACTTAGCCATATTCATGTAGTAACTAGATGTTAATATTCTACTAAGGTATCACTTGCCAATACTATTCCAATGTATTGACCCAGTGTGGATGTAACTTGTGATGTTGCAGGTTACTCTGATGATGATTAGGGGTTATGAGTCTACACTCAACATGCTTGCCTTTGGAACATGAAGATGAAGACTTATTTATATTGTTATGTTTGAACTCTTGTATTAGGCCTATGGCCATGGAGTTGTAAAAGACTATGTTGTCTCTGGAATGACATGTAATAATGACCTTTGTTTCTGTGTACTTCATCTTAAACTATGGATGCTAGCATTGATCCAGGGACTAGTATTGCAATCACAGAGATCTTTACCTTTATAAAGGTGGGATCTTACACTTAATCGCCTCCTCTTGCTTCTGGATCATCGCGTACTTCTCCTTGATTAGAGTGCATAACTCATCATTCCTTAGGATCTCGAGGTTGCTATCCTCTTAGAGGTCGTTGATGTGGCACTCTAAGTCTTGGTATTGGATCCTTCGACGGTTGGCGGTAGCCCTTTCCTCCATGCTAAACTCCATCGGAACTCCTTTCTCATTGATGTCTATGCACTTATATTCTTGTAGACAGTTATTGGACCTCCAAGTGTAGAGGTTTTTAGAATAGCAGCAAGTTTCCCATAAGTAGATTACCCAAGGTTTATCGAACTCAGGGAGGAAGTGGTCAAAGGTATCCCTCTCAAGCAACCATGCAATCAAGATACAAGAAGTCTCTTGTGTCCCCAACACACCCAATACACTTGTCAGGTGTATAGATGCACTAGTTCGGCGAAGAGATAGTGAAAAACAAGTGGTAACGGTGCCAGAAAATAGCTTGACGATGAGGTAAAGACTAAAGGAAAAAGGAAGCAAGCAAGCAAACATGCAACAGATCTAGATGCAAACGGTGTTTCAATGTCTAGAAACAAGGCCTAGGGATCATACTTTCACTAGTGAACACTCTCTGATATAAATATCCTCTCTTCATGATACTACTCTTAACTACTCTCCAGTTGGACACTCTAATCCATGATAGGGCCTTCCCCAATCTAGATAACCCCACACTGTCACCTTGAGCGCTAGATGGTTCCAACAAATGCCACAATTTCATAGAGACATCCAACTCCAAATATAACTCATAACAAATACTCAATATAGCCAAAGTGCCACACACGGTATGCCCGCTGTCACTTTCACACACGTGGTGAAAAGCATAGATCTATTAAAGCACAAAGAGTATTAATGTAGACTCAAGCCTAAGTGCCACCATGGCGTGCATGCTGTCACTTTCACACACATGCGGACAACAGAGATCTATTGAAGCACTTGAGTAGCAAGGAAGATCTACTAGATTACAAAGCTCATGACCACGACAAGATCATGCATCGAGAGAGAGATGAACACATAGCAACTGGTAGAGTCCTTAGCCTCGAAGGAGAACTACTCCCTCCTCATCATGGGAATTAGCAACGCTGATGGAGATGGTGGTGGAGATCGATGGAGATGGCTCCGGGGGCACTTCCCTGTCCTGGCAGGGTGCCGGAACATAGACTTTCTGTCCCCCGAATCTCCCCTTCAGTGGTGGCAGCACTACGAAACTTTTCGTGGCTTTTTGGTCAATCCCCTAGGGTTTCTGAGTTGGGGGATTCTTATAGGCGAAGGAAGCAAGGTCGATGGAGGGCCAGGGGGGCCCACACCCCCTATGGGCGCACCCAGGGTGGGACCTACGTCCACCTAGGGTGTGGACACCCTGGTTTCCTCCTCCATTTCGTCTTAGATTTTCCGTATCGCTTAGGGAAAAATAATGACTTTGGCTTTTGTCCCTTCCAATTCCGAGAATATTGATTCCTGCCTTTTCTGGAACCAAAAACAAAAGAAAATAGGCAACTAGCACTATGGCATCTTGTTAATAGGTTAGTACAGAAAGTGTATAAAAATACCTCAAAGTGTAGACAAACATAAGACAAATGACATAAAACAAGCATGGAGCATCAAATATTATAGATACGTTTACGACGTATCAAGCATCCCCAAGCTTAACTCCTGCTCATCCTCGAGTAGGTAAGTGATAAAAAGAATACTTTTTGAGGTGACATGCACCATAAAAAACAAGATAAAACCATTTGCAAGCATTGAAAGCTGGGATCAAACAACTCTAAACATGTGCATGAAAGATGGAGTTCTAACAATAAGACAAAGTAACTATGCATGAAACATGGAAGGATACAAACAAAGATCATGAATAACATGCATTGAAAAACGTTTGTTTGTTTCACATACAAAAAACATGGCATAGTGGCATTCAGCTTGTCCCTCATAGAGTAGCAAATAGATGCATAGGACACCTTCATAGTTCATAACGGTGACTAGAAACAAGTAGCACAAGAACAAGTAATATCACAATATGCATTAATCAATAAGTTTTGGGACACTGCACACATAATGAAAACTATGCTCTCTTAAAGGTGCCTAAAGGTAGAAGGTGGAGACTTAATAATAGTGGAAGAAACACCCTTTGTAAAGGGAAGCAGGGATTTCAAGTTTCGAGAAGAGATTCCAAAAATTATGGTACTTATTAGCTTTCAGCCCTCATTGCCCCTATAATAAGAATCTTGAAGTGATTAAGGTTAAAGTGAACAAACTATGGAGTATATGCTTGACAATGTATAAGTTGGCAATCTCAAGTCCCTTGAATACGAGGGCCACACCTCATGCTACTCAACTTCAGTCACCTGTAAGTTCTTGTCATTGTAAGCACTTGCATATCATAGAGAACCGCCAACGGGGTACCCCTTGCACATGGTACAGGAGCTATCCCATAACCAAAATGACAAGGCAAGCAGACAATGAGCATCTCAGCGATCTTTTTATTTACTATATGCATATCTTTTTATTGAGGATGCTTCATAGATAGCTCACTATGGTGATGTTGCAAGTTTCCACCATGATTAGGCATGGCTTAGGCTAGCGGCCCAGGAATTTCTCTAACACAAAATACAAACTCCATGAACTTGCAAGTTCCCTCTTCATTTCACACCGGTGACATCCATATACAAAAGAGCATGATATCAACTGAGTACAAAGTACAAGTGCAATGTTGAAAACATTCCCCATGACATCATGGTTCTGCTAATTCCAATGTATAAGTGCAAGCATATACAACATATACAACACAATGGTTCAAGTTTATTAGGGGCAAAGAATATAAAGTGTGCCATCAAGTTTGTGAGAGCTTTAATCACTAAGTTTTCACATAACAAAATACTTTTTAATTCGAAGATAGGTGAAAACAAGAATATACTTGAAATGGTGTAAGACACCATGCATAGGAATTTATAGTGGACTTGTTGGAATAACTTGGTTTCTTGGGAGTTGGATGCATGAGTAGAGCTTACTCATACAAGTGGAGGCTAGCAAAAGACTAGGAGCGACCAACTAAGAGAGCAATAGTGTCCATAATCATGCAGAGCGACACAACATTACTAATCAAAGCATAGAGTGGTACTACAAGTCAAGGACTAAATGATCATAGAGGCTATGGTGACTTGTTCATAGTCATAACATGGTGTGAGCATGTGCCAAGTCAACCCAAGCAAAGCATCAAAGGAGAATACCACAACACTATGCTTTTGTATGCTAAAACAATGCATGATTCTTTCAAGGCACATTAAGCAATCCTATTTGTTTGGAACAAGTCATGCTCCAACAATAATCACTAAGCATAAGAACAAAACAACATCTAGCATGACATGATAAAGTCTAAGTCACAGTTAAAACAAGCTCCTTTTGTACCATGATAAGCATGAAGCTTCCTAGTCTTTTCCAACACCAACCAACTTATTTGAAACAACTCACAAAGATAATAATCAATAAATATCAGTGATATTGTCTCACAAATCCACAAAGAAAAACTAAAAAGTTCTAAGATGAAAGCACAAGAAAACTAAGGCTAAACACAGTGCTAGCAAAAGAGAACACTCACAGAACAATTAGAGTGAAAACACGAGTGTTCAAAGAAATGGAAAAAGAGTGTGTCTCTCTCCAAAAGAAGTGTGATGTAACCAACCAACTTACTCAAGAAAACTAAGAAAACGAAAAACGAAAAGGAAAACTAAGACGCTCCAAGAACAACACAACAATGCATGAAACAATAAAAACGAAGTGTCTAGAAAGACCTGAGATTTTTATTGATGAAGAAGGGGATGCCTTGGGCATCCCCAAGCTTTGACGCTTGTACCTCTTGGATATTTCATGGGGTAACACCGGGGTGGCATCCCCAAGCTTGAGCTTTTGTCCATTCTTCATCTCAATACATCATTCTCTCTCTACACCTAAAAATTTTCCTTCATACAAAATTTCACACAATCTTCATTACAAACATTAGTTTATTCAAAAGATATTAGACCCTTAGGCAAAGCTTTGGATCAGCAAAACTTTTCACTAAAAACACAATCTACTGTAGCAAATTCTTCAAAAAGCTCAATTCCCCAAAAGAGAACTTAAACAGGAATCAATAAGAAGCAAATGCAAATAATGGCAGAAATCTGTCAAAATAGACCAGTAGGTAGAAACCTATTTTTTCGAAAATATTATGTTGCTCAAATCAAAAAGTGTTAAACTAAATAAAGTTAGCTAACATAGTGGGGGATTTACTTGTAAATTCTCAGCTCAATTAGAGTTACAGAGAGTCCTCACGAATTTTTATGGTGGAGGACAGAAATCTGTTTCGGGACAGGAACTGCCCAAATCATACTTCCCTCTCATTAGAGGTCATTATTGGCACAAAAAGCAAACAAAAAGGATAAGGAGAGGTCATTACAGAAGTAATAACTTCCAAGAGTCAAGAAAACTCTTGGGTTATCTCTCAACAGGTACTTTTCTTTAACGCCTGTAAGTTAGGCTTGATAGTTTGAGAAGATGCTCACAGAAGAAATATGAATTGAAGTAAAAGAGAGCATAAAGAGGAAAATTCAAAACACATTTAATTCTAACCCACTTCCTATGCATAGGAATCTTGTAAGGAAACAAGTCATGAAAGCACGAAGCAACAAGCATATGAAATCAAAACAAGTGCAACTTCAAGATTTTCAACATAAAGAGGGGAAACTTAATATTATTGAGATACATAAAACCATGTTTCCCTCTCTCATAATAACTTTCAGTAGCAACATGAATAAATTAACAATATAACTATCACATAAAACATTCTTCTCATGAGCCACATGCATAAAATGATTATTACTCTCCACATAAGCATAGTCATTCTTATTAATTGTAGTGGGAGCAAATTCAACAAAATAGCTACCATTATTATTCTCATCACCATAATCATCAAATATAGGAGGCAGATTGTAATCACAATCAATTTTATCCTCAATAGTAGGTGGACTGAAAATGTCATATTCATCATTGTAATCATCATATATTGGAGGTTTGGTATCATCATAAGCAATAGAATAGCTATCTTCCAAAGCTGGGGAACTAAAAAGATCATTTTCATAAAAACTAGCTTCCCCAATATTAGACTTTCCATAGCATTAGCAATAATGGTGTCCAAAGAATTTAGACTAATAACATTGCTATTAGCATGCAAATAAAGTTTCATAGGTTTTTTAATTTTCTCTTCAAACACTTCATGTCCTAACTCAAGATAAATACTATAAATCTCTCTAATTTTGTTGTTGTTTTCCATTATGCCTAACTAGTAAAAACAAGAAAAAAAATAGACAAAATTGCAGAATCCAAAGGAAATAACTTCGAGAACTCACACGGGAGGATGTGAGTACCTTTTACCTTACCTCCCCAGCAACGGCGCCAGAAAAGAGCCGATGGCGTGGAGGAAAGGTAAAAGCCCAAAACCTCCCCGGCAACGGCGCCAGAAAAGAGCTTGATGTCTACGCACTTCTATTCTTGTAGACAGTTGTTGGGCCTCCAAGTGCAGAGGTTTGCAGAACTGCAGCAAGTTTCCCTTAAGTGGATTACCCAAGGTTTATCGAACTCAGGGAGGAAGTGGTCAAAGGTATCTCTCTCAAGCAACCCTACAATCAAGATACAAGAAGTCTCTTGTGTCCCCAACAAACCCAATACACTTGTCAGGTGTATAGGTGCACTAGTTCGGCGAAGAGATAGTGAAAAACAAGTGGTAACGGTGCCAGAAAAGAGCTTGACGGTGAGGTAAAGACTAAAGGCAAAAGGAAGGAAGCAAGCAAACATGCAACAGATCTAGATGCAAATGGTGTTTCAATGTTTAGAAACAAGGCCTAGGGATCATACTTTCACTAGTGAACACTCTCTCATATAAATATTCTCTCTTCATGATACTACTCTTATCTACTCTCCGGTTAGACACTCAAATCCACGGTAGGGCCTTCCCCAATCTAGATAACCCCACACTGTCACCTTGAGCGCTAGATCGTTCCAACAAACACCACAATTTCACAGACACATCCAACTCCAAATATAACTCATAACAAATATTCAATCTATCCAAAGTGCCACACACGTTATGCCCGCTGTCAATTTCACACACGTGGGGAAAACATAGATGTATTAAAGCACAAAGAGTATTTATGTAGACTCAAGCCTAAGTGCCACCATGGTGTGCACGCTTTCACTTTCACACACATGGGGAGAGTAGAGATCTATTGAAGCACTTGAGTAGCAAGGTAAATCTACTAGATTACAAAGCTCATGACCACGACAAGATCATGCATAGAGAGAGAGAGATGAACACATAGCTACCGGTAGAGCCTTTAGACTCGAAGGAGAACTACTCCCTCCTCATCATGGGAATCAGCAACGGTGATGGAGATGGTGGTGGAGATCAATGGAGATGGCTTCGGGGGCACTTCCCTATCCTGGCAGGGTGCCGGACCAAAGACTTTCTGTCCCCTGAATCTCCCCTTCGGTGGCGGCGGTGCTGTGGATCTTTTCGTGGCTTTTTGGTCGATCCCCTAGGGTTTCTAAGTCGGGGGCTTCTTATAGGCGAAGGAAGCAAGGTCGATGGAGGGCCAGGGGGCCCATAGCCCCTGTGGGTGCGCCCAGGTGGGACCCACACCCACCTAAGGTGTGGCCACCCTGGTTTCCTCCTCTGTCTCGTCTTCGATTTTCCGTATCGCTCAAGGAAAAATAATGGCTTTGGCTTCTGTCCCGTCGAATTCCGAGAATATTGATTTTGTGCCTGTTCTGGAACCAAAAACAGAATAAAACAGGCAACTGGTACTATGGCATCTTGTTAATATGTTAGTCCAAAAAGTGTATAAGAATACCTCAAAGTGTAGACAAAACATAAGACAAATGACATAAAACAAGCATGGAGCATCAAAAATTATAGATACGTTTACGAAGTATCACTCATCACACCTTCCAAAGAGATAGGCGAAGTGGCCTTCAAGCTCTTCATGGTGGCATCCACATAGGCATCCAATAATATCTTGCATGCAAGTGCTAAGTCCGTTCTCTTTGGAGTCGCTGTTGACTTGGAACACTATATGTTCCGTCTTGTGCTCGCCCTTGCTTCGTCCTGGTTGGAAGATCTTGACTCCCCAGCTATTCTCCCTATGGAGTTTCCTCAATAGGTTTACTTGGATTCAAGGCATGGGAAGCTCCAAAGTTGCGAGGATGTCGAGAATTCATGCTCCAAAGCGAAGGTCTTCGATGTCCTCGATGGTGTCATAGTGTCAGCTCAACATATTTATGTTAGAAGAATGAAGGTTAGGTACCTAAATAAGTAAAGGCAATTACTAGAAGTGCGTAAATAGGTGGTTTCCAATCCTAGGGTCACGTCCTATAGGCAACTTTGTGCTCTGATACCATTTGTTGTGACCTCGGATCGATAAAGATCCTAAGTCCCTATGCTTTACATGCTAGTCCCTGGATCAATAGCTAGCACTCATAGTAAATAAATATCATTTAAAACACAACTCATTATTACACGAATAATCAAGAGTATGAATTTATTACAACTTTGCTTATCTTATAACTATATCAAATAAATAGCGGAAACTTTAAATAATCTTGAGTCCATCAACTCCCTGGGTTAGTTGCGTAAAGACCCGCGATCCCTACGCACCGTTTAATCTATGGATTCTACAAATAAAATATGCAGCCAACAAGTTGGGCAATACTTTGAATGTATTAGCAAGTTACACCAACAAAATAAATAAGACTAACTCTACATGCAAGGCTAGGTGTAGGCTTCGGGGTTCATTTGCACAAAGACATTTTTCTCTAAGTAATAAGAAAATAGGAAGAGTTTTATCCTACTTTGTAAATATTTATTTGAGTAATATAGGGTCGAGTGGAATACAACCCATTGGTGATATTACTGATGCCATGGGTTTTTAGAAAAACTTTAAGTTTGGAAAGAGAGAGGAAGATCCTTTAGAGGCTCCATCCTTTAGATTCTCAAAGTGTTCTTTTCCATGAACTCGGTTGATCGATCAGATTGTAATACTCTTGAGAGTTTGTGCACTTTACCCACAATACACGATCAAGTCCTTTTACAAACGAGACCATGGTGAGGCTTTCCCTTAGTAGCCCCTCTACCTTATGGATCCACCTGTGCCAATAAACCTCCAAGTGATGGTACCCAGGTGAGATTCCCACTAGGTAATAGGCCAAGACATAGCCCATATGTATTGTGGTTGCACTGGAAGCTTATGAATTCTGAAACGTTGCAGACTTCTTTGATTCCTGGGCGTCTGTCCTCCACCAAATACCACATGTTGACCCGGCAACCATTCTGCCCAAAAGAAAACTTAGTTTTATTTTGAAGTGGATTTGAGAAGAAAATATTGCTCAAGAGAGCCTTTATACTTAGAAAATTTTCAGTCTTTCGAACCCTTCCCAATGGTACTTTATATATATAGCATGACAAGCAAATACTTGGCAAAAACAAGGATGACCTATTAGGATGGAAAAATCCTAAGTATAGATCTACTCATGGCATACTACAAAAATCATCGCACTTGAAAAATAATACTAAGAAATTATACCATAACATCCTACACATTCATACTACATATTTTGAAGATTAAAACATATAGAGAATCAAAAGTGGGACAATATATGAACAATATGTGTAACATTCCTTGATCTAAATAGCACTCTACGCAACAATACTCCTTGGCACACTCCGAACAATGTACTGAATCACAAACATAGATCTAATCACAACTTGCAAAAAGACATTGCCACAAAAGTAATATGCATGCATGCAACATGGTAATATGCAAGGTTGTAGGGTTCGCAGCATAGAAAACAAAAAATTTCCTACGATGGGAACAACTATGTACCAAGATCTATCTACTAGAAACAAGCAACGGGTGGATATACATCCATAGAATACTTACCCTCGAAGACCGAATATCTTTAATGAGGTTGTACTCTTGGATGATGTAGTCGAACGCTTGCCGATCTCAAGATCGCGATGAAGTCCATCTGGTCCAGCACCATCAAGTCCAGCACCGCAAAGCAGTTGTGCATCCGTGATCGCACACACGTCCGGGTACCCCGACAACCTTCGCGCCCTCGCTCCAGCGAAGCAGTGGAACCAACAAATCCTTCCAGAAAAATCCATTGGGAACATGTATCTCGCTGATCCGAGACCACGTGGAAATTCTAAATGGGCAAGAGAGATCCTTCACGGGGAGGTGTGCTTTGGAGGAGGAGAGGGAGGCCTTTTATAGGGAAAGAGGGGGCACCCCATGGGGCATGGCGCCCAGCCATGGCGGCTGCCCCCACCTCTTCCTCATTCATGTGGGTGGAGCTCCCACTCAAAATGAAAAGCCTCCACTCCCATAAAAATGCCTCCACTAAAAAAATCCACTCACATGCATTAAATTTCCACCAAATTTAATGCAAGCTCTCATTTAAATAAAACTCTTTTATTTATTTTTTTCAGAATTTTATTAATTACTCTAATTAACAAACATTCACATAAAACCTCTTACAACATTTCATTTTCACATGCAGAACCAGTTTCAGCAATTTCAATCGAAACAATTCCGGTGTCTAGTGAAATAAATTCCTGCGCTTTCTTTTTCTTTCTATGGCATATCATTTGCTCTGAATGGTGTCGGTATCCCTTAGGTGTGTCACCATACGGTTCGCGAATAATGTGGACATGATCGAGACCCCTCTCAGATCGATAATCAGAAGCGGAACCTGGAGATCCATACTGACTCCCACATATTCAACGATGACTTTCTTGTGATCGTGAGAACCTTTTACGCTAGTATCTTAATCTCTTTGTATCGTGATATATTACATGTCCGAGATTCGATCATCGGTATATCCATACCTAGTTTGATCTCGTTACTGACATGTACTCTTTTCTTGTTCCCGTGATATAACATTCTAGTGATCAAATCACTTGCTTGCATGCTAATCAATGTGATATCACCGAGAGGGCCCAGAGCATATCTATCCATCATCGGGATGAACAAATTCCACTCTCGATCCATGGGCCTCAACATAACATTTTAGTAGTACTGAACCCATCTTTATAATCACCCTGTTAAGGTGTGACGTTTGATGTTATTAAGATAATCTTCCAGTGTTAGTGATTGACATGATCTGATGGTCTAAGGTTTAGGATTACTTCGTATGATGTTTGTAACATCCCTAAAATCATGTTTTCAAAGCTTTGCATATCATCCATGCATTTATGATCATTTAAGGTTCATTTCCAAAGTCATTGCAAATTCAGAAGCATTTGATGCTTATTATTTTATGTAAGAAAGGCAACGGTCATATTGCTACCTTCTAATAGGAAAATACTTATTTTAATCTGTAAGGATTTATGTTTGAGTTTGAGTGTTGTTCCTAAGGTTTGAACAATGTTTTCAAAAAACAAATTATGATTTTTAAACCATTCATGCACTTTTTATAAACATTTATATGAGGCATGATTTAAACTTCTTTTCCAAACCCTTTTTGAAATTGAGTGTGTTTAGATGTTTTATACATCCCAGGATGCAAGGTTCAACAAACTTTTGTTTGGAGAAAGTTTCATTTAAAACAGATTTGTTTTGAGATTTCAAATTCAAACCAGAAATCCAATCAGAAAAAGAAAAAGGATTAAAGGAGAAAAAAATAGAGCAGACCAGCTAATCTGGCCCAACCTAGCCACTCGGCCCATTTAGCCCAACAACTCCTTCCCGCAGGAAAACAATTCGCACCACTGGGTTAACCCGCAGAGTCTATGACGACTGGACCCCACCTCCTCTCTCTTTCTCTCACTAACAACCACGCCCCACCTGTCAGTCGTCTCTTCAACCCGCCGCAATCAACTCCGGCTGTTTCCTCCCCTGTCACTGCCATTGAATTCGCGATTTAAATCCCGTTGATTCGTCGAGTAACTCCCCGTCTAGCTTCGGCTACTTAACCCCCTCCCCTCTCCGCTCATTTTCCCTCACGCGACACACCATTTCTGCCACCATGCTGCCGGCAATTCGAGCTACAACATCGCCGCCCGACGCTCTCCAGCGACCTATTCCGGTGAACCCCGTGCTCCCCTTCACCTCTCATTCTTACGAGATTTCTTGTCATGCCCGTGCGCATATTCTCACACCTTTGGTTTTCTCTAAAACGCCCCAGGTCGTCGTCTCCGTCGAGCCCCACGGACGACAGAAGCGCCGCCCGACTCCGACGAACAATCACGGTAAATCCAGACCACCCTTTGACCCCTAGTCCTTACGACTGTGTTTGCCATGCCTCTGTGCATCTCCTAATGCCTTTCGCTCATCTTATTGCACCGTAGAACGTCGCCTCCGTCTCCGGCAGTGAACACCCGACGCAAGAGCAAACTCCAACGAGGTTTTTCGGCCGTGCCAGTGCGCCCCTATCCAAGCAAAGACCACGCTGAGCTTCGCCATCGTCACGCGAGCTCGGTAAGCATCTGCACGTTTCCCCTAACCCCCTAGACTCGCCGGAACGCCACCGCTAGTAGGTCCGCCGCCGATGTGGCCTCGCGCGCTGCCAGATCTTGGTCAGAGCATTTTGAGCCATCAGATCTAGATCATGTGGCCACAAATAGATCACTTAACGAAGCGTTTTCTTTAGATCTGAGCCGCACAGTGTCACTTAAATCCTACTTCTCTGGATGATTGATCCAACCGAAACGGTATCAGCCAATCAGACGCTGCCGCGTGTCCTAAGTTTAGATTCAAAATCAGAATTTAGATCTATTAGTGTTTCAAACTTGCAAAATTCATAACTTTTGATCCCCACGTTCAATTTTTGCAAATTTTATATCATTGGAATCAGGAGAGAAAATCCTATCTGTTTATGCAATGTGTTTAATGTTTTTCCTCTGTAAAAATGGTTGTTTTTGCAGAAACTTTTGTAGGCTTATTTTGGATATAGAAATGATTTGAAAAATGTTTTAAAGATCAAATAAAGTCTATTTTGAGTATCTTGGACTTGTTTATGTTTTAGTACTGTTTACTTATCTTGGATTTGCATGCATTCATATATTTTTGTTTGTATATTTTGATATGTGATTTTGGTGCCATTATTTTATGTGTAGATTTTGGTGCAAATTGTGATTATGGTTGTGAAGATTGTTGCTACTCCCCAAACTACCAAGGCAAGTGGTGCTTCATGATTTTATTCCTATAATTTTTACCTAAGCATTAGAAATATTTTGTATAGAAACTTGCATGAATATTTTGCTAAGTATCTTATTGCTATGCTTGGGAAATCCTAGTAGTTGTAGAATTGTTAGAATTTCCTCTAAGTTAAGATGCTTACCATTACCATGCTTAGACTAGCTAGTAGAAACCAAGGGTGGTTTATATATTCATGCTATATGAAATATTTCTAAGTCCTTGACTTCCTTTTGCTAATAAAACAACTAAGTGAATGAAACACCTGGGTGGAATGGGAAGAATGGTTTGTGTTGAGTGGTTACACAAGGCCCATTTCTATGGTTTACCTTGTGTATCTCACTTGTGGAAAGCCACCCAGGAACAAAGGGATTTGAGATGCCAAATGTTAAGAAGCTTGTAGTGCATCGACATGGAAATATGGGCTCTGCCTGGATCACATAGGTTGCAATAACTTATCCATTTGTACAGTTGGTGGTAGTGGGATGATAGGTTGGAACGCGTCCATTTGGTCTATGGGAAGGCTTCTGAAAGGTCCTGTCTTGGTGAAAATCAAGTATTGTGGGGAAAGTGCATGTAGAGGTCCCAACCTTTAATAAGGTAGATACCCCTGTGTTTACAATGCTAGTCCCTAGATCAATAGCTAGCATCCACAGTTAAGATGTAATATCAAGAAACAAAGGTCATAATACAACTTTATAACCAGGAATAAAATAATTTATTACAACTTACATAGCTCATTTGACTATCTCATTACAATGCAGCAGAATATAACAATAGCATGGGGTTCTTCATCTTCAAAGTGCCACAGGCAAACATGTTGGTTGTAGACTTGTAATCCTATTTCAACACACTTCACTAATATCAAACAAACCTGCAACATAATAAGTTACAGCCACAAGGGTCAATACATTTGAATTGTATTGGCAAGTGATACTATGGTAGTATAGTGGAGTCTATCATCTATATGCAGTTGGCTAGGTGGAGCTTAGGCTTGCATTGCTCAAAATAGATTTTCCTTATCATTTGAAAACACTAAGATTTTGTTTGTCAAAAATCACCCAAGGCATCTACCAATAGAAATTGGTGATCCTTCAACCCTTGTTCAACCACAAGTTTTTAACTTAGAAATTGGGATGAGGAGATTCTTGATAGCTTCCGTGTCTTGATGCTCAAATTTTCCATTACCAGGGACATGACTAAGTACTTAGATTTTACACTCTGCAGAGGTGGTGCACTTTCCCCACAAGACTTGGTTTCACCAAGACAAGATCTTTCAGAAGCCTTCCCTTAGACCAGAATGGACGCGTTCCAACCTATCAATCCCCCACCACCAAATGTCCATTTTGCTAAGTTATTGCAACCTATATGATCCAGGCAGAGCCCATAATGGCAAGTGGCTGCACTTGAAGCTTCTCAACATTTGACATCTCAAATCTCTTTGTTCCTGGGTGTCCATCCACAAGTGAGATACACAAGGTAAACCATAGAAATGGGCCTTGTGAACCACTCAACACAAACCATTCCTTCCATTCCACCCAGGTGATTCATTCACTTAGTTGTTTTATTAAACAAAACACAAGTCCTTGACTTAGAAATATTCTATAGCATGAAATATAATCCACCCTTGTTTTCTACTAGCTAAGCTAAGCATGATAATAGTAGGAATCTTAACTTAGGAAATTTCTACTAAGGTTTCATCTACTAGGATTACCCATGCCATAGTTTATACTTAGCAAAAATTCCATGCAAGTCCTACTTTAGAAATATCACTAATGCATAGTGAAAATAATGGGACAAAAGTATGAAGCATCACTTGCCTTTTTGGTATAGAATAGAAGTTCACTCCTTGATCTTGCAATATTCACACTCTTCAAATTCCACTACAATTCAATCAATCAAACAAGAATTCAATCTACCATTCAAGCAACATCACATAAAATAATAGAAACAAAACAATGCATGCAAGCATGCCAAAGATGGTTTATTTGGAAAAATGGTTTCTAATGGGTTATATACATTCTAAAACACCTATTGGTAATTTTATAAAAGTGTCAAAACCATTTGCAAGAGATTTTACCTATAAACCATTTTTAAACCAAATCAATATTTTATGTGGTTGAAAATGCTTTTAGCAAAGTAATAATCTTTATATGGTTCACCAAATAAATTTTCAAATCATAAAACTTGGTGTTTGGGGTCAGAGAGTTTAAAACAAAACAATTCCCAAAGGTTTTCTTCCAAACACATTTTTAACACAAAAACATTATTTTTATTTGACTAGAAATGCTTTAATTCAAGGTTTTATTCTTTTGCTTCACCAAATATGTTTTTGAAACCACAAATTGATTTATATGGTCAGTAGGTTCAAAACAAACCATTTTCCACAGATTTTATCACCAAAATAATTTTGGAAAGAATTTTATATTCAAAACATGCTTACACAAGTTTTTCCAAAAACAATCAATTTAACAGAAGCAATTTACTAAAAGAAGGGCATGGTTGGGTAGGATTTGTCTTGCTGATTCCATTGATATAAAATTTGCAAAATTTGGACTTGTGGTTTGAAAGTTATGGATTTTAGAAAATTGAACTTCTTATAGATCATTCTAGTTTTATTTAAAACAGTCTGGCCACGTGGCTGCTTGCTACTGGCTGATACCGATTCGTTCGGATCAGGCACTAAGGATCGTAGGATTTAATTAGATCGTGCCGTGCAGATGCCAACTTACCCCTTCGGGTTAAAATCTATCATAGCCACTAGATCAAAATCGAACGGTGCACATACGAGTGACCATCGATGGGCGGCGCTGGTGGCGGCGACTGGCGGCGCGCGCTCGGCAAGCGAGGTTGACGGTGATACAGTGGGTTAGAGAGAGAGGGGTATCTCACCAAGTTCAGGGGATCGTGGCGATGCTCAACATGGTGGTAGCTCGTCGAGGGGCGCACGGTGGTGACGTGGATTGCTCACCGGAGTTCACGTCTGCGTCGAGTGCGGTCAGTCATCGTCAAGGGCAATGCTACGGAGCACGAGAGAGCAAACGGAGGATGAGGTTAGCTTCGGTCGCGAGTCACAGACATGTGTGCATCAAAAGGAGGGCAGGAGGGGGTTTGTGCTTACCAGGGAGACTCGCCGGAGAAGAAGCAGACGGCGGCGACGTTCTGTTGGAGACGTGGTCGACGATGCAGAGCATGCGTGGGCGACGTTCTGTTGGAGACGTGGTCGACGAGCTGGCGCTTAGGGGAGGTTAGCCAGGAGATGGGGAGCAAGTGAGCATGGTCGAGGAGGCGAGGGGCGACGGAGACTGGCCGGAATCGGAGGTGGAGCTCGCCGGAGACAGTGGCGGTGCAGCGCAAAATTAGGCAGCCTGGGGGCACACTAGGGTGGGGGATTGAGGGGGAAACGGAGAGGAGGGTGAGGTGCTTAAGAGGTCACGGTCGCGGGGTGGTTTCACAGCAGCGTTAACGCGAATTAATTCGAGCCTTAATCGGCTGAAACGGCCGGCGAGGTGAGGGGCGGGGTCGTCACGGGGTTGAAGACGCTGACGGGGCAGGTGGGGTCTGGCGGCAGCGAGAGAGAGAGAGAGAGGGGGATGGGGTCCAGCCGTTAGTGTCTTTGCGGGTTCTTTCTGCGGTAAGAAAATGCTTTGGGGAGAGAGGGAGAGGTGGGCTGCTGGGCCTGGACTGGGCTTTGCCGAGCTGGGCTGGTTAGTTTCATTTTTTTGTACTGATTGTTTTTTTCTCATTTGATTTTCTGTTTTGATTTTGTTTAAACAATTCAAACACTCAGTTGAATTCAAACCTTTGCAAACTTTCTATATATTTTAATACTAATTAATAGTATATTCTGATGCCATATTTAGAATAAATCTTTTATTCCTTTTAGGGTATAATAATTATTTAAAATGGGACCTTGTATTAATTCATTCAAGATTTAATAATGTTTTTAAAATCCTTTTGAATTCTAAATCCTTCCAAAAACTTTTCAGTAGGTTTTATTTATTTATTAGGGTGTCAAATAATTCACCTTGAATTATTAGGAATGTTTTTAATATGATTTATTAATCATTTAAAATTGGGTATTTATCTTTATTCCAATGAAATTAAATATAGTTTTAATTCCAAAAATTTTATTTGGAAGATTTCTTTGATCTTATTTAAGTTAATTAAATAACTTTTATTCCACTTAGGTAAATTCCAATTATTATTTTCCCATGATTTCATTAATCATTTCTAATAGGGATTTTAACTTTATTCAAATAGAATAGGATTTGGTTAATGCCCTTTCAATTAATTTGAAAATTCTTTATCCATTATTTTATTTGGATTTGGATTATACTCATTCCATTTGCTTAAGGATTAGATCAAGATTTGATTTGGCCTTTAAATATTCCTCATTTAATATTTCTTTCTTTATCTTATAAAATCCATATCTTTTTATTTCCAGATCCAAACTTGGTGATTCCAATTTGTAAAACCTTATTTGATATTTGTTTATCCTTTTAAATATCCTTAGGATTATTTTCTCACCATTTGGTATGGATTTTAGATAAGTGCTTTATTAACTTTGGAAATCCAATTTCCTTATCTTGTTAAATTCATAAGATTTTATCTATGGCTCCAAATTAAGTGAAACCAATTCATATGGTTTTATAATATTTCTATTTTTCATTCTTGATAATTTTGAAATGTTTGTTGACAAATTATTATATGGATCAAATCCATAGTCTTGGAAATGCTAGGGTTACATTAGGGTTTAGGGTTTAACTTTTCCAAGTGTTTAAATTTCAAGATACATTCATTGAGGAATGCATTTCACTTGGTTTGGATTTTGTTGGATTCAAAATTTAATCAAAGTTTGTTCAATATGGGATTTTATGTTTCCATTAGAAACAAAAGTTTCTTTTCACCCTAAATTTCAACAATTATTTATTTTGTTTATTTATTTTTCACATTACAAGATTTGGAAAATCTTGGGATGTGACAGGCTACCACCCTTAAAATAAATCTCATCCCGAGATTTGGGAAGGCTAGGGTTACAAGTTGGCTCAAAGCAACTAGGGTACTACCACCCTTAAAAATTTTCCAACTAGATTACTTCTTGGCTTGCTTGGAATCTTGTGGAAACTTCTCTGGGCAAACATCTGCATAGTGTCCTTTGTTTCCACACTTGAAACATGTGACAAGGCTGAGATCCTTCATAGGCTTTATCTTGTGCTTCATCTTTTCTGGGCAATTGCTTGCATAATGTCCTTGGTTACCACAATTGTAACATGTGACAAGATTGAGTTCTTCACGTATCTTCTGTGGACAAGTTGACACATAATGGCCTAGCTCTTTGTAGTTGTTGCACCACACTTGGTTAATCTCCTTATATTTTTGTTTCTTCTCAGGACATTCATTGGCATAGTGTCCCATCTCTTTGCAATGGCAACATTGCACTTGTCTTTTATCCTTCTTCTTCTCGGGCTTCTCCAAAGCTAAGAGTGCTTCTAGTTCATGTTCTTCATATCTTATCTCAAAGGTGGGAAAGGTTCCTGGTCTCCTTGACCTTTTCCTTGGATAATACATATGTCTCCTCTTTGGTCCATCAAATTGAGTCATATTGCATTGGGGTGCAAACTGAGATTTTCTTTGTCTTCATCCTTCTTGGTAGAAGTTGTTCTCTCATGGTATTCTGCAATCAGTTGTTGCAATCCACCTTGTTTCCTTTGTTGAACTATGGAATAGATGGGGCATTGGATAGGGACATGATTATTTCCTTCACATAGGAAACAAGTAGCTTGAGATGTGGGGCATTGATTAGTTGGATGTTTCTCTTCACAATTGGGGCATTGATCTTCATGCTCCTTGGAAGTGTGATCCTTGTCTCCACAAATATTACAAGCTTTGGTTCCTTCTAAAATATCATCCTTGACATCATTGTTATCACAAACTCCTTGGGAAGGTTTGTCTCCCATGTTGATTATTTGACTTGTCACCTTATGCAACAATTGGGGTTGGGTTTCCAAAAACCTTTGCATGGTTGGATCTAACTCACTGGTGTTGGCTAAAAACTGAGGTGTCACTTGGTTCATGTAACATCCCAAAAATACTAAACTTGGATCATCAACCTCTAATCCTCAAAATTAGGGTTAACAAAAACTTTTCTAATTAAAATTATGAATGCATGCATATGTGTATGCATTGATTTTGAAATTCTATTAAACCACCTTGTTTGATTGCTTCATTTTTCTTGTAAAATGTTTCTTAGGTGAAATAAACATCATCTAAAACATTTCCCACACTTTTCCTAAAGACAAGTAAATCAAAACAAATATATAAAAGGAATGGTCATTTTTACCAATTTAACTCCCATGCCTACTTTGGCTGTCTCAAACTTTCAAAACCTAACAGGAACTTTTCTGGATCTTTGCACCCCTTGAATTTACTCATAACAAAGTATCAAGGCCCACTTTGTGATCACCCAGAAACTTTCAAATGCATAGTTTAAGTGACAATTCAAAATTGAATCTTTATCATATGGGAAGATCCCACTTTTTCAAAAACCACTCAAACAAGCTCAACTTTCAAAACCCAAGCATCTGCAGACTCACCAGCACCAATCTAGCAAACCCACCAAAAATCATTTCAAAATTCAAAACTTGATTTCATGCGGCCATTTCATCAAACAGGTTGTAGACACAAATCAAACAAACATCAAACACTATAGTGAGCAGTGATTGAAGCCTAACTTGTTCCCTCTTTAGCTCACAACCATCTCAGTAGATCATCTAGCAAGATTAACCAAGCACTAGCACCACTGTGAGCTTGCCATTGCCATCAATGGTGAACAGCCGAAGCCACCCTTGTCACCCTAGTGTGGATAGCAGGCTAGAGGAAGAACTAGCCGTGCCAACCTTGTCTGGGAGATCACCCATGCCTCACCGCCCCCTCTCGACCAGCCCTGCATCGCAGACAATGCCCAGAACCGCCAGGAACGCCAAGCCCGTGCCGCTGTCGACCATGCCGACCCACGCCACAGAGCACGCGCCGTTCCCATTCAACCAGACCACATCGAGCCCTCGCCGCCCGCCAACATGCTCCCCACCGTCCCAGGAGACCGCCAGACATGCCTATTTCACAGCCCGTACCCCGTAGCCACCGCTCGCCGTCGAAGATGCCGCCTCTGTCTCGCAGAGCATCGCCCATTCGAGACCAAACTGCACCGCCCCTACTCGCGCATTAAAGCCGTAGAGCATCGCCAGGAGACCACCAAGCGATCGCCACCGCCGACCATGCCTCTAGCAGCCCATAGCCATGTCGCCACCGTCGCCTGCCCATCCCGTTCTGTCTCGCCGTCGAGCCTATAAAGGAGGACTCCCCCGCTCGATTTCTTCACACCATTCCACTCCTCTCTCACCCAGAACCACCCCACCTCAGTCCCGGAGCAAGGCGAGCAGCGCATCGCCGAAATTGCGCCGGAGCAGGCCGCCTATGGAGGAGAAGGGAGCCATAGATTTCGTCGACCCCAGGAGCTGCCGCGACCACCCCTGAGTTCGCCGTCTTCGACTTCGTCATTCTCCCACCTCGCCGACCCTCGCCAGCACCCCGGTGAGCCCCCAGCACCCCTCACTGGCCGCGCTAGGTTTCGTTCTCGCCGGCGTTGTCTCGCGTCAACGATGACTCCCAGCCGTTGGATTAGAACTAGATCGAACGATCCACGTTGCCCCATACCGCTTCGCCCAGCCCCGTGTCACTGATGAGTGGGGACACCCACTTAAGCAGGCCGCTGGAGCACTGCGCTTAGCAGGCCGGCCCGTGAAACTTTCCCGCGCAGCCCAGTGGTTTGAATTAGATCTTTTTCTTTTTAATTCAAACACACTTCTGTACCCATTTTCAAAAATCAATCCAGGTGGATTCAGTGCACCAATTTGAAAGAAACCAATTTTGTGGGAAAGGCCTGTGAATGCTGAATCTAAGCCCGTTGGATTCAAGTCATTTGGATCTATAGATCACCCATGAAAAAAATAACAAGGCAGAAGCTTTTCTGCATTCAAACATTTTTCAAATTTAAACCATAATAGCTTTTGAGTTGATTCCAACTCTCAAAAATCACATTTAACCATACCTTTCAGAATATATAAAAATATATAGGTTTACTTGCATAAATAATGTTCAAGTAATAAAAGAATGCTACATAGGCATTTCTAGCCATTTTAATTAATTAAAATAAAAGGGTAAAACCTTATTAAATTGAGACACCACTTTAAATCACATTCCCATGGACTACAATATGTGGTGATGACATGTGTCAACATGATCCCATGTTTGGTTTGGAGAATATTAAATCTTAAGTAGTTTTTCAATCAGTAGAAATTACTTTTCTAAAAATAAAAGGAATTAAACCAAGCCTTAACCTTGTAATGTTAGATATGATGCTAGATCATCTATAGGACCCTTGTGTGTGATGATTGCAAGTAGTTAAGTATTGTTTGGTGATTGTGTACCTCGTATTTATTCATAGACGCTAGTACCGACCAAGGATACGAGGAGGAAGGAGGATACTACAAAGAAGAAGCCGAGGAGAACTTCAACCACTGATCTGCACAAGGCAAGCTTATACTGATATTGTGCAAGCCCATACTTGCAAGCCTAATACTACTAGTTGATTGAGAAAGCTGAGACTATACCTATGCAGGCCAATACTTGTTACTATGCCTACTATATGCCTTAAGCATATGTGGTCATACCCACTTGATAAACCAATCCTAGTTTTATTTGCAAGCTTCTTACTTTATTTCTTTATCAAAGCTTACTTAGAGTTTACTTAAGATTTTGGTAGATACTATAAAGTTATCTGAAGGTTGCATAAAGAGCATAAAATTTGGCCTAAGCTAGAAAACCTTGATATCCTCCTAAGATATAAGGTTGTACTTAGTTGAAACTCCACTAGTTTACCACCCCTCATTAGTACTACCCCCACCTGTAGATGCTAGTGCTAAGCATAAAACTTGATCAACTTTAGATGGGTTTACTTGGTGGAAAAATGGTTATGAAAACCTTGGAATGATGGATCATTCTATTGAAATGTTTTGGACATGTGTTTCCAAACACTTGATGATTTTAGTAATGAAAATGTTGAGGCATGAGCCTTAGCCTTTTATAAAACTCATGGTTGTCTGGATGCTATACCATTCCAATTTTATTGTACAACCACAATACCCGAAGATTGGGTAGGGCTTGACTGGAACCTTATATACCTTAGTATTAGTTCCCTCACGGCCAAGGTCTGAGCTGAGGCTACCTTGTGAAGATTGTCCACCTGTGCAGTACCCAAGATGACAGTTGGTCATGGTTGGGAGGCCAAACTCACAGGAGAGGTGCTTATACTAGGGGGTGTAATTGAAAGGTTAGGATTGATTATCCGCATACTGAGTATGGTGAATTCAGGATTTGTTCCTGACGGAGGTATCAAATGTTGTGGTGAAAGTGTACAATCTCTGCAGAGTGTCAAACTATTCGAATAGTCGGTCATGATTATGGATGCTTGGAGTGGCCATACTGTTCCCCCGTCAGACTTTTCAAAATGACTTGTGAAATGAATTGAGACTTTGACTTGACCACAACAAAGTTGTGACCTGAGTTACCAGATCCCACCTAGGAGTTATAAAATTTTGACTAGCCTCGGAACTTAGTAGAGATAAATCTGGCTTTTGCAAAACAACCTTAGAGCCTAGTGTCCTATTATCCAAAAACCCCTTTACCTGTTAGTATTAGTTTGCGAGTACTTAAAGAGTACTCATGGCTTTATCCCTAGCTATTCCCATGGCCAGACTATGATGAGGAGTACCTGGAAGATGGACCCCAGGAAGGTTACGACAACTAGGATCATCTCCCATCGTCAGCATTGCCTGTGACCCTGAAGATGGAGCTTCGCCTACGCTACCGTTATTATTACGTATTCCGCTGCTTGAAGTTGTATTAAGAACTTATGTATCGTTTGTAATGGATGATGTACTATGGTATCCAATTCTGTTATGTCTCGCAAAAATGGTAATCTTGGGATTGCGATGTATGGCATAACAGGCATCTGGGATTAAAAATCCGGGTGTTGACAAGTTGGTATCAGAGCCATCCTGACCATAGGAGACCCTAGTTACACTAGACGTTTGAACCAAAAACTTAGTTTCAAAACCAAAGAAAACAAATATTTACAAAAACTTATTCTTATTCTTATCTCTTTGATTCTTTCAGAAAAATTCATGTTCCCCAAAAACTCTTGCAAAATACATAAAATTTTGACACACTTGATCACTCTGCTAACCTACTCATCCTCTATTTTTATAGATGGACGTGAAGTACAACAAGTTTTACCAACTAGGGAATGGTGGAGACCTTATCTTTGAGAGGGATTTGGACTAGCTTTCGGAACTCTGGAGCGTCCGCACCCCGAGTTCTTCGGAGCTCAACTCAATGATCAAGGAGGAGAAGATCTGCAGTGGCTAATTGTTGCAAGTCTCTGAGGAAAGATTGAACCTCCCACTGCGGAGGGAATTCAGTTTACCTTGAGGGAAAACAACTGGCTCGATGGACTTGCCAGAGCAATGCAGGAAGCTCTTTCCCGTCTGTGTGGGCAGAGCATCAATCAGATCAAGGGTACTCGCTTTGAGTTTTCCCAAGGCGTGATGCAAATGGACAACCACTAGAAGCCCCATACCACCCCGAGCTGAAGACTCAATTGGACCACCTTAGCTTCATGATGTACGATCGTCAACAAGAGTTGGACAACTGCCGTGACTATTGCAACCACAAGTCTGCCATCATCAAGACGAAGTATCAGACCATAGCCATGCTAGAAAAGGATCGCAAGTCTCGCCGCCGTCATCTCGACAAAAAGGAGCGCATTATTGCCCGTCTTCGCCACCGCATCTCATCTCTGGAGGAGACCATACACGAGAGAGACATGCAGTTGGAGGAAAGGGAGAATGCCGGAGAGGATCTTCGTGGAGACCCTTACTCCTATATCAGCGATGACGATGATTTTCTGGAGGATCAGGCCATGGACTTCTTCACCGATGAGGATGATTTCGCCTTCATCGATGATGATGAAGATGATGAAGCCACAGATTCCCAGGAGTAGTAGCACTTGAGCACTAGCGTAGTGAGTAGTATTCGGTCCCACTGTATCGTAGTTTCCAGAATGGTTCTTCAAACCATCTGTTTTTCCTTTGTTGTGGTGTGTGTTTGAAGGGTTTCGCGGCATAGTAAATCAAAATTTTCTACGGATGCGAACAGAGGGAAGCCAAGATCTAATCTAGGAGATGCAAACAACAAGAGAGATTGGATTAGATATTCATACCCTTGAAGATTCGCACAGCGGAACGTTTGTCGGAACATGGGTGATGTAGTCGTAC
Source organism: Avena insularis (assembly GCA_023614405.1). NCBI lineage: Eukaryota > Viridiplantae > Streptophyta > Magnoliopsida > Poales > Poaceae > Avena > Avena insularis. The sequence continues at coordinate 202,346,086 of CM042691.1, read as the reverse complement.
TCGCTTCTCCTCCTCGCGATCCGATCCGATCTAGCACCGCAAGTGGCGATGCCTCCGTGAGATGCACACGTGCAGCACCTCAACGTCTCCACCTTCCTTGGTCCAGCAAGTATGGTGGAGAGATGGATTGGATCTACAACGCGACGGCGCGGTGCAAGTCTGGAGAGTTTCTGCAGCAGGGCTTCGCCTACACGCAGTCGGGAGGGAGAGAGAGAGGAGGGCAGCATGGCGACTAGGCTTGAGGGGAAGGTGTGGCGGGGTGGTGCGCCCTAGCCCCTCCCCCAAGCCTAGGCCGGCGGCCAAAGGAGGGAGGAGTGGGGGGCAAGGAAACCCCCCCCTTCTAAAAGCTCCAAACTAGGGTTTCCCCTTGTTTGGCCAGCTGGGCCCTATGGGGCCTTGTGCCCCTGGCCCAATGCGGCCAGGGCACTCCCTCATAGGCCCATGCCCCCTCCCGACAGGTGGGACCACGTTGGCCCCCTTCCGGAAGGTTCTAGAAGCTTCCAGTACAATATCGATTAACCCGGAACAATTCCGAACTCCAAAAACTGCACTGCCTTATATGAATCTTATTCTCCGGACCATTCTGGAACCTCTCGTGATGTCCCGGATCCCATCCGAGACTCCGAACAAAAACTCATAAACCAATTATCCAATATATCCTAGCGTCAAGACACGTTAAGTGTGTGACCCTTCGGGTTCGAGAATATGCGGACATGATCTTCTATCAATAATCAACAGCGGGGTCTGGAAACCCATATTGACTCCCACACATTCATCGATGATCATATCGAATGAACCAGGATGCCAGGATTCAATCAATCCCATATATATATTCCCTTCGTCTCGCGATATTTTACTTGCCCGAGAGTTGATCGTCGGTACCGTCATACCTAGTTCACTCTCGTTCACAGCAAGTACTTTACTCGTTCCGTAATCCGATATCACTTTGTGATTAACTCCTTAACCACATGCTTGCAAGTGCTGTTGATATCGATTACCGAGTGGGCCCGAAGTATATCTCTCCGAATTTGGGAGGGACAAATCCCATCTCGATACATACAACCCAACAGATACTTTTCGATCACCTGAGAGACACCTTTATGATCACCCTCTCATAGGATGACGTTTGATGACCTCAAAGCTTTCTTCCGATACCAGGGAGTTGTATTATCTCATGGTCTAAGGAATACAATATTTGACATAAGAAATGCTTCGCAAAGATGAACACGATGACACGATCTAATTGCTTCGCTTAGTTTGGGTCTGTCCATCATATCATTCTCCCAATGATATGATCTCATTATTAATCGACAACTCATGTCTATGGTTAGGAAACCTTAACCATCATTAATGAATGAGCTAGTCCGTAGAGGCATACTAGGGACACGGTGTCGTTCACAAACCACACAAGTATTAAAGTTTCCGTTTAATACAATTCTAGCATGGAATATAAACTTTATCATGAACAAGAATTATAATAATAACATCTTTATTATTGCCTCTAGGGCATAATTCCAATAGTCTCCCACTTGCACTAGAGTCAATAATCTAGTTTACATTTGGCAACAATCTCACACCCATGGCACTGAGGTGCTGATCATGTTTTACACGTGGAAGAGGTTTAGTCAATGGATCTGCGACATTCATATCTGTATGTACTTTGCTAATCTTCAGATCTCCATCTGCTATATAATCTCGGATTATATGAAACTTGCGGTTGATATGCTTGGTCTTTGGATGATATCTTGGTTCCTTAGCGAGTGCTATGGCGCCAGTGTTGTCACACAATATCTCCAGTGGGTCCAATGCACTTGGAACCACGCCAAGCTCAGTGATGAAGTTTCTGATCCAAACTCCTTCACTTGACGCTTCTGCAGCAGCCATGTATTCCGCTTCTACTGTAGATCCCGTGATCACACTTTGCTTGTAGCTTCTCCAGCTCACAGCTCCTCCATTCAAAATATAAACGTATCCTGTCTGAGATTTAGAATCATCCTTGTCGGTATTGAAACTAGCATCGACGTAACCTTTTACGACGAGCTGTTCATCACCCCCATAGACTAAGAACATTTCTTTAGTCCTATTTAGGTACTTTAGGATGTTCTTCACGGCTGTCCAGTGTTCCCTCCTGGATCACTTTGATATCTGCTCGTCAAACTAAGAGCATTGGACACATCTGGTCTAGTACACAGCATGGCATACATGATAGAACCTATGGACGAGGCATAAGGCACTTTGCTCATAGCTTCCCTATCATTTACCGTAGCTGGACACTGAGCCTTGCTCAATATCTTACCTGACAACATAGGCACTGAACCTTTCTTTGCCTTATCCATTCTGAACCTTTTCAGAACTTTGTCTAGGTATGTACTCTGTCTTAAAGCTATCAGGCGTCTTTGTCTATCTCTATAGATTTTGATGCCCAATATATAAGCAGCTTCACCTTGGTCTTTCATTGAAAAACACTTGTTCAAATAACTCTTCACATCGTTAAGCATGTTAATGTCATTTCCAATAATCAATATGTCATCCACATATAGTACCAAAAATTTCACCGAGCTCCCACTCACTTTCTTGTAGATACAAGCTTCATAGCAATTTGGAACAAATCCAAAGCTCTTGGTCACTTGATCAAAACAAAGGTTCCAACTCCGAGATGCTTGCTTCAGTCCATAAATAGAACGCTGAAGTTTGCATACTTTATCAGCATCCTTAGGATCGACAAAACCTTCGGGTTGCATCATATGCAACTCTTCATCAATGTTGCCATTGAGGAACGCAGTCTTGACATCCATCTGCCATATTTCATAATCATGAAACGCAGCAATTGCTAATAAAATCCGAATGGACTTAAACAACGCTACGGGGGAGAAAGTCTCATCGTAGTCAACACCTTGAACTTGTCGAAAACCTTTTGCGACAAGCCGTGCTTTATAGACGGTAACATTACCATCCGCGTCCATTTTATTCTTGAAGATCCATTTGCACTCAACGGCCTTTCGGTCGCTAGGAGGGTCCACCAAAGTCCATACATGGTTTTCGCTCATGGACCCCAATTCGGATTTCATGGCTTCTAGCCATTTCTCAGAGTCTGGGCTCATCATCGCTTCCTCATAGTTCATAGGTTCACTGTCTTCTACTAAAAAGACAGTCAAGACAGGGTTGCCGTACCACTCAGGAGGGGCACGCGACCTTGTCGACCTGCGATGTTCAGTAGCAGTATCGTCCGAATCTTCGTGATCCTTGTCATTAGCTTCCTCTATTGTTGGTGCAGGCGGCACTGGAACAATTTCAGGTGCTGCGCTACTCTCCAATTCAAGAGAAGGTTCAATAACCTCGTCTAGCTCTACTTTCCTCCCACTCACTTCTTTCGAGAGAAACTCCTTCTCAAGAAAGGAACCGCTTTTGCATAAACACTTTGCCTTCGGTTCTGTGATAGAAGGTATACCCAATAGTTTCCTTAGGGTATCCTATGAAGACGCATTTCTCGCTTTGGGTTCGAGCTTGTCCGCATCAACTTATTGACGAAGCTTCGCATCCCCAAACTTTAAGAAACGACAACTTAGGTTTAGCACCAAACCACGCTCATACGGTGTCGCCTCAACGGATTTAGATGGTGCCCTATTTAAAGTGAATGCAGCGGTTTCTAATGCATAACCCCAAAATGATAACGGCAAATCAGTAAGAGACATCATCGATCCGACCATATCTAATAGGGTTCGATTCCGGCTCGTAGACACACCATTGCGTTGTGGTGTTCGGGTGGCGTGAGTTGCGAAATGATTCCGCTTGCTTTAAGATGCGTGAGAAAATCATAACTCAAATATTCACCTCCACGATCGGATCGTAGAAACTTAATCTTTCTGTTACGATGGTTCTCCACTTCATTCTGAAATTCTTTGAACTTTTCAAATGTTTCAGATTTATGTTTCATTAAATAGATATACCCATATCTACTTAAGTCATCGGTAAAAGTGAGAAAATAGCGATATCCACCGCGTCCGAAACACTCATCGGTCCGCATACATCGGTATGTATGATTTCCAACAAGTCCGCTGTTCGCCCATCATACCGAGAACGGGTTTTGATCATGTTGCCCATGAGGCATGGTTCGCATGTGTCAAATGATTCAAAATCAAGAGACTCCAAAATTCCATCGTAATGGAGTTTCTTCATGCGTTTTACACCAATATGACCTAGACGATAGTGCCACAAATAAGTAGTATTATCACTATCTACTTTGCATCTCTTAGCCTCAATGTTATGGATGTGTGTTTCATCCCTTTCGAGATTTATAAGAAATAAACCATTCACAATAGGTGCATGACCATAAAAGATGTTACTCATATAAATAGAACAACCATTATTCTCCGATTTAAATGAATAACCGTCTTGCAATAAACAAGATCCAGAAATAATGTTCATGCTCAACGCAGTACATAATAACATTTATTGAGGTTTAAAACTAATCCGGAGGTAAAACTAAGGAGAGCGTGCCGACGGACATCACATCAACTCTTGATCCGCTAACGCCAGCATCGTCACCTCATCCTCGCAGTCAGCCGCTCATTCCGTAGCTCCTGTTTGGAGTTACAAATATTAGCAACTGAACCAAAGATCAAATACCCAGTGCACTACAACGAGGGCTAGTAAGGAAAACATCAATAACATGTATATCAAATATACCTTTGATGGTGCCAGCCTTCTTGTCCGCTAAGTACTTGACGATTGCGCTTCCAAAGGACCCTTGTCCTTGCAATAGAAGCACTCAGTGTTCGGCTTAGGACCAGACCTGAGCTTCTTCTCAGCAGGGGAAATGCGCTTGCCGCCGCCTTTCTTGAAGGGCTTCTTTGCACCCTTACCTTTCTTGAAGGTGGGGGGCATGTTGACCATCAACACATGATTATCCTTTTTGATGTCCACCTCCGCAGCCTTCACTGCGAAATAGCTCGGTGATCGATCGATGGAACCAATCTGATTGTGAGTCACTACAAAAGTTTTGTAGCTGGGAGGGAGTGATTGCAGAACCCTGTCAATCTTGAGCTCCTCTGGAATCTTGCAGTCCAGTTGCTCAAGGTGTTGAGTGTAGCCCGACATCTGAATGGCGTGCTCACTAACGGAACTCCCTTCCTCCATCTTGCAGTTAAAGAACTTCTCAGAGATCTCATATCTCTTAGAACGGGACTGAGTCTGAAACATGGTTTTCAGCTCCTCGAGAATCTCAAAGGGTCGGGGATAGTCTTCAAAACGACTTTGAAGGTCCGATTCCATAGCAAACAACATGGTGCTCTTAATCACACCATAATCATCTTTGCGCCGATCGATAGACAGCTTTCTCATCACCGTAGCAGCAGAAGGCGTCACCTAACGCATTCTCAAGGACATAGTCCTTTTGACCGCCAGAGAGAATGATTCTCGATTATGGAACCAGTTGGTGAAGTTAGACCCATTGTTTCTAAGCTTTTCCTTCTCAGCAAAAACGTTGAAGTTGAAGTTGGACTTAGCCATTTGATCTACAATATTTGCAAGTACAAATTAGACTATGTTCATGATAACTAGTTCAACTTTTAATCAAATTACTAGATGAACTCCCACTAAATTCAACATCCCTCAAGTTGTTTAGTGAACACGATCCAAATTCACCACACCTAATCCGATCTTCACGAGAAGAGATGTGGTTTCAATGGTGGACAACGAAGTGTCGATCATATCATTCATATGACTCATGCTTAACCTTTCGGTTCATGTGTTCCGAGGCCATGTCTGTACATGCTAGGCTCGTCAAGTTAGACCCAAGTATTTCCGTGTAAAGCGGCTTGCACCCGTTGTATGTGAACGTAGAGTCTATAGCACCCGATCATCACGTGATGCTTGGACACGACGAAATTTCGGAACGGTGCATACTTAGGGAGAACACAGTTTTTATCTTGATCTTTAAGTGAGGAATCATCTTACAATGCTACCGTCGCGATCTAAGCATAATAAGATACATAAAAGGATAAACATCACATGCATATAACTTTATGTGACATGGTATAGCCAATCTTCGCGCAATGATCTCCATCTTGTGCGTGCCGGCATGATCTCCATCACTCCACCATGATTGCCTCCACCACAAATAGCAACTACAACTATTGCTAACTACTTAGCGATAAAGTGAAACTATTACATGGCGTATAAGAAGTTGACACACAGGTCATACTCAATTATAAAGACAACCATATGGCTCCTGCCGGTTGTGTACTCGTCGACATGCAAGTCGTGAAACATTACAAAACATGATCATCGCATACATTATACACATCACATCTTGGGCCATACCATATCACAGAAAACACTCCCTGCAAAAACAAGTTAGACGCCTCTACTTTGTTGTTGCATGTTTTACGTGGCTTATGGGAGTAGCATGCTAAGAACGATTCTTACCTACGGAAAGACAACGGTGATATTATGGTTGCCAAACTCTGGTGTAAATCCCATGACAACTATAGTGAGAGAAACTGACATCCACCAGCCGCATGTGTGGAACAAGCCACACGTCAAGTGCGGAGCCGGTCTCGCGAACGACGTCGCGTAAGGTTGGCCTGGACCGCTTCAATCTCACTATCACGGCCATAAGAAGAACACAAACAAGAGGCTTGCAATAGAAAACATCAACGCTCAAGAACAACCATGTTATGCTTTTACTCGTGAAACACATCTACGCATAGATCTAGCTCTGATACCACTGAAGGGTTTCGCGGCATAGTAAATCAAAATTTTCTACGGATGCAAACAGAGGGAAGCCAAGATCTAATATAGGAGATGCAAACAACGAGAGAGATTGGATTAGATCTTCATACCCTTGAAGATTCAAGACAGCGAACGCTCATTTAACGTGGGTGATGTAGTCGTACTCGCTTCTCCTCCTCGCGATCCGATCCGATCTAGCACAAGTGGCGATGCCTCCGTGAGATGCACACGCAGCACCTCGACGTCTCCTCCTTCCTTGGTCCAGCAAGTATGGTGGAGAGATGGATTGATCTACAACGACGACGGCGTGGTGCAAGTGGTGGAGAGTTTCAGCAGGCTTCGCCACACGCAATGGGAGGGAGAGAGAGAGGGCAGCGACTAGGCTTGAGGGAAGGTGTGGGGGTGGTGCGCCCAGCCCTCTATATAGAGGGGTGGGCGCCAGCCCTAGCCCCTGCCCCAAGCCTAGGCCGGCGTCCAAAGGAGGGAGGAGTGGGGGGCAAGGAAACCCCCCTTTCTAGAAGCTCCAAACTAGGGTTTCCCCTTGTTTGGCCGGATGGGCCCTATGGGGCCTTGTGACCCTGGCCCAATGCGGCCAGGGCACTCCCTCATAGGCCCATGCCCCCTCCCAACAGGTGGGACCACGTTGGCCCCCTTCTGGAAGGTTCTAGAAGCTTCCGGTACAATACCGATTAACCCGGAACAATTCCGAACTCCAAAAACTGCACTTCCTTATATGAATCTTATTCTCCGGACCATTCCGGAACCTCTCGTGATGTCCCGGATCCCATCCGAGACTCCCAAAAAAACTCATAAACCAATTATCCAATCTATCCTAGCGTCAAGACACGTTAAGTGTGTGACCATTCGGGTTCGAGAATATGCGGACATGATCTTCTATCAATAATCAACAGCGGGGTCTGGAAACCCATATTGACTCCCACACATTCATCGATGATCATATCGGATGAACCACGATGCCAGGATTCAATCAATCCCATATATATATATATATATATTCCCTTCGTCTCGCGATATTTTACTTGCCCGAGAGTTGATCGTCGGTACCGTCATACCTAGTTCACTCTCGTTCACAGCAAGTACTTTACTCGTTCCGTAATCCGATATCACTTTGTGATTAACTCCTTAACCACATTCTTGCAAGCGTTGTTGATATCGATTACCGAGTGGGCCCGAAGTATATCTCTCCGACTTTGGGAGGGACAAATCCCATCTCGATACATACAACCCAACAGATACTTTCTGATCACCTGAGAGACACCTTTATGATCACCCTCTCATAGGATGACGTTTGATGACCTCAAAGCTTTCTTCCGATACCAGGGAGTTGTATTATCTCATGGTCTAAGGAATACAATATTCACAATAAGAAAAGCTTCGCAAAGATGAACACGATGACACGATCTAATTGCTTCGCTTAGTTTGGGTATGTCCATCATATCATTCTCCCAATGATATGATCTCATTATTAATCGACAACTCATGTCTATGGTTAGGAAACCTTAACCATCATTAATTAATGAGCTAGTCCATAGAGGCATACTAGGGACACAGTGTTGTTCATAAACCACACAAGTATTAAAGTTTCCGCTTAATACAATTCTAGCATGGAATATAAACTTTATCATGAACAAGAATTATAATAATAACATCTTTATTATTGCCTCTAGGGCATAATTCCAACAGTCTCCCACTTGCACTAGAGTCAATAATCTAGTTTACATTTGGCAACAATCTCACACCCATGGCACTAAGGTGCTGATCATGTTTTACACGTGGAAGAGGTTTAGTCAATGGATCTGCGACATTCATATATGTATGTACTTTGCTAATCTTCAGATCTCCATCTGCTATATAATCTCGGATTATATGAAACTTGCGGTTGATATGCTTGGTCTTTGGATGATATCTTGGTTCCTTAGCGAGTGCTATGGCGCCGTTGTTGTCACATTAATATCTCCAGTGGGTCCAATGCACTTGAACCACGCCAAGCTTCGATGATGAAGTTCTGATCCAAACTCCTTCACTTGACGCTCGCAGCAGCCATGTATTCCGCTTTCATCAGTAGATCCCGATCACGCTTTGCTTGCAGCTTCTCCAGCTCACAGCTCCTCCATTCAAAATATAAATGTATCCTATCGAGATTTAGAATCATCCTTATCGGTTAAACTAGCGTCGATGTAACCTTTACATTTAGTTGTTCATCACCCCATAGACTAAGAACATTTCTTTAGTCCTATTTAGGTACTTTAGGATGTTCTTCACGGCTGTCCAAAGGTTCCACTCGGATCACTTTGATATCTGCTCGTCAAACTAAGAGCATTGGACACATCCGGTCTAGTACACAGCATGGCATACATGATAGAACCTATGGCCGAGGCATAAGGCACTTTGCTCATAGCTTCCCTATCATTTACCGTAGTTGGACACTGAGCCTTGCTCAATATCTTACCTGACAACATAGGCATTGAACCTTTCTTTGCCTTATCCATTCTGAACCTTTTCAGAACTTTGTCTAGGTATGTACTCTGGCTTAAAGCTATCAGGCGTCTTTGTCTATCTCTATAGATTTTGATGCCCAATATATAAGAAGCTTCACCTAGGTATTTCATTGAAAAACACTTGTTCAAATAACTCTTCACATCGTTAAGCATGTTAATGTCATTTCCAATAATCAATATGTCATCCACATATAGTACCAAAAATGTCACCGAGCTCCCACTCACTTTCTTGTAGATACAAGCTTCGTAGCAATTTGGAACAAATCCAAAGATCTTGATCACTTGATCAAAACGAAGGTTCCAACTCCGAGATGCTTGCTTCAGTCCATAAATAGAACGCTGAAGTTTGCATACTTTATCAGCATCCTTAGGATCGACAAAACCTTCGGGTTGCATCATATACAACTCTTCATCAATGTTGCGGTTGAGCAACGCAATCTTGACATCCATCTGCCATATTTCATAATCATGAAACTCATCAATTGCTAATAAAATCCGAATGGACTTAAACATCGCTACGGGAGAGAAAGTCTCATCGTAGTCAACACCTTGAACTTGTCGAAAACCTTTCGCGACAAGCCGTGCTTTATAGACGGTAACATTACCATCCGCGTCCGTTTTCTTCTTGAAGATCCATTTGCACTCAACGGCCTTTCGGTCGCTAGGAGGGTCCACCAAAGTCCATACTTGGTTTTCGCTCATGGATCCCAATTCGTATTTCATGGCTTCTAGCCATTTCTCAGAGTCTGGGTTCATCATCGCTTCCTCGTAGTTTGTAGGTTCACTCTCTTCTACTAACAAGACAGTCAAGACAGGGTTGCCGTACCACTCAGGAGGGGCACGCGACCTTGTCGACCTGCGACGCTCAAGAGTGACATCGTCAAGCTTCATGATCCTTGTCATTAGCTTCCTCTATTGTTGGTCCAGCGCACCGAACAATTTCAGGTGCTGCGCTACTCTCCAATTCAATGAAGGTTCAATAACCTCGTCTACCTCTACTTTCCTCCCACTCACTTCTTTCGAGAGAAACTCCTTCTCAAGAAAGGAACCGTTCTTACACAAACACTTTGCCTTCGGTTCTGTGATAGAAGGTATACCCAATAGTTTCCTTAGGGTATCCTATGAAGACGCATTTCTCCGCTTTGGGTTCGAGCTTGTCCGGCATCAACTTCTTGACGTAAGCTTCGCATCCACAAACTTTAAGAAACGACAACTTAGGTTTAGCACCAAACCACAGTTCATACGGTGTCGTCTCAACGGATTTAGATGGTGCCCTATTTAAAGTGAATGCAGCGGTTTCTATTGCATAACCCCAAAATGATAACGGCAAATCAGTAAGAGACATCATCGATCGGACCATATCTAATAGGGTTCGATTCCGGCGTTCAGACACACCATTGCGCTGTGGTGTTCCGGGTGGCGTGAGTTGCGAAACGATTCCACTTGCTTTGAGATGCGTGAGAAAATCATAACTCAAATATTCACCTCCACGATTGGATCGTAGAAACTTAATCTTTCTGTTACGATGGTTCTCCACTTCATTCTGAAATTCTTTGAACTTTTCAAATGTTTCAGATTTATGTTTCATTAAATAGATATACCCATATCTACTTAAGTCATCGGTAAAAGTGAGAAAATAGCGATATCCACCGCGCATCGAAACACTCATCGGTACGCATACATCGGTATGTATGATTTCCAACAAGTCCGTTGCTCGCTCCATCATACGGGAGAACGGGGTTTTGATCATCCTGCCCATCAGGCAAGGTTCGCATGTGTCAAATGATTCAAAATCAAGAGACTCCAAAAGTCCATCAGAATGGAGTTTCTTCATGCGTTTTACACCAATATGACCTAGACGACAGTGCCAAAATTAAGTAGTATTATCACTATCTACTTTGCATCTCTTAGCCTCAATGTTATGGATGTGTGTTTCATCCCTTTCTAGATTTAGAAGAAATAAACCATTCAAATAGGTGCATGACCATAAAAGATGTTACTCATATAAATAGAGCAACCATTATTCTCTGATTTAAATGAATAACCGTCTTGCAATAAACAAGATCCAGAAATAATGTTCATGCTCAACGCAGGCACATAATAACATTTATTGAGGTTTAAAACTAATCTCGAAGGTAAAACTAAGGAGAGTGTGTCGACGACCATCACATCAACTCTTGATCCGTTGCCAACGCGCATCGTCACCTCATCCCTCGCAAGCCGCCGTCTATTCCTTAGCTCCTGTTTGGAGTTACAAATATTAGCAACTGAACCTGTATCAAATACCCAGGCACTACAATGAGGGCTAGTAAGGAAAACATCAATAACATGTATATCAAATATACCTTTGATGGTGCCAGCCTTCTTGTCCGCTAAGTACTTCGGACGATTATGCCCAAAGTGACCCTTGTCCTTGCAATAGAAGCACTCAGTGTTCGGCTTAGGACCAGACCTGAGCTTCTTCTCAGCAGGGGAAATGCGCTTGCCGCCGCCTTTCTTGAAGGGCTTCTTTGCACCCTTACCTTTCTTGAAGGTGGGGGGCTTGTTGACCATCAACACATGATTATCCTTTTTGATGTCCACCTCCGCAGCCTTCAGCTTTGCGAATAGCTCGGTGATCGTATCAGTGGAACCAATCTGATTGTGAGTCACTACAAAACTTTTGTAGCTGGGAGGGAGTGATTGCAGAACCCTGTCAATCTTGAGCTCCTCTGGAATCTTGCAGTCCAGTTGCTCAAGGTGTTGAGTGTAGCCCGACATCTTAATGGCGTGCTCACTAACGGAACTCCCTTCCTCCATCTTGCAGTTAAAGAACTTCTCAGAGATCTCATATCTCTCAGAATGGGACTGAGTCTGAAACATGGTTTTCAGCTCCTCGAGAATCTCAAAGGGTCGGGGATAGTCTTCAAAACGACTTTGAAGGTCCGATTCCATAGCAAACAACATGGTGCTCTTAATCACACCATAATCATCTTTGCACGACTGATAGACAGCTTTCTCATCAGCCGGCGCAGTAGCAGCAGGGGCGTCACCTAACGCATTCTCAAGGACATAGTCCTTTTGACCGCCAGAGAGAATGATTCTCAGATTGCGGAACCAGTTGGTTAAGTTAGACCCATTGTTTTTAAGCTTTTCCTTCTCAGCAAAAACGTTGAAGTTGAAGTTGGACTTAGCCATTTGATGTACAATATTTGCAAGTACAAATTAGACTATGTTCATGATAACTAGTTCAACTTTTAATCAAATTACTAGATGAACTCCCACTAAATTCAACATCCCTCAAGTTGTTTAGTGAACACGATCCAAATTCACCACACCTAATCCGATCTTCACGAGAAGAGATGTGGTTTCAATGGTGGACAACGAAGTGTCGATCATATCATTCATATGACTCATGCTTAACCTTTCGGTTCATGTGTTCCGAGGCCATGTCTGTACATGCTAGGCTCGTCAAGTTAGACCCAAGTATTTCCGCGTGTGCAAAACTGGCTTGCACCCGTTGTATGTGAACGTAGAGTCTATAGCACCCGATCATCACGTGATGCTTGGACACGACGAACTTTCGCAACGGTGCATACTTGGGGAGAACACAGTCTTTATCTTGATCTTTAAGTGAGGAATCATCTTACAATGCTACCGTCGCGATCTAAGCATAATAAGATACATAAAAGGATAAAAATCACATGCATAAAACTTTATGTGACATGGTATAGCCAATCTTCGTGCAATGATCTCCATCTTGTGCGTGCCGGCATGATCTCCATCACTCCACCATGATTGCCTCAACCACGAATAGCAACTACAACTATTGCTAACTACTTAGCGATAAAGTGAAACTATTACATGGCATATAAGAAGTTGACACACAGGTCATACACAATTATAAAGACAACCATATGGATCCTGTCGGTACTCATCGACATGCAAGTCGTGAAACATTACAAAACATGATCATCGCATACATTATACACATCACATCTTCGGCCATACCATATCACAGAATACACTCCCTGCAAAAACAAGTTAGACGCCTCTACTTTGTTGTTGCATGTTTTACCTGGCTTATGGGAGTAGCATGCTAAGAACGATTCTTACCTATGGAAAGCCACAACGGTGATATTATGGTTGCCAAACTCCGGTGTAAATCCCATGACAACTATAGTGAGAGAAACTGACATCCACCAGCCGCATGTGTGGAACAAGCCACACGTCAAGTGCGGAGCCGGTCTCGCGAACGACGTCGCGTAAGGTTGGCCTGGACAAACAAGAGGCTTGCAACAAAATCTCACTATCCCGCGTCATAAGAAGAACACAAACAAGAGGCTTGCAACAAAAAACATCAATGCCCGCAACAACCATGTTGTGTTCTACTCGTGAAACACATCTACGCATAGATCTAGCTCTGATACCACTGAAGGGTTTCGCGGCATAGTAAATCAAAAATTTCTACGGATGCGAATAGAGGGAAGCCAAGATCTAATCTAGGAGATGCAAACAACGAGAGATATTGGATTAGATCTTCATACCCTTGAAGATTCGCATAGCGGAACGTTCGTCGGAACGTGGGTGATGTAGTCATACTCGCTTCTCCTCCTCGCGATCCGATCCGATCTAGCACCGCAAGTGGCGATGCCTCCGTGAGATGCACACGTGCAGCACCTCGACGTCTCCTCCTTCCTTGGTCCAGCAAGTATGGTGGAGAGATGGATTGGATCTACAACACGACGGCGTGGTGCAAGTGGTGGAGAGTTTCTGCAGCAGGGCTTCGCCTACACGCAGTCGGGAGGGAGAGAGAGGAGGGCAGCAGGGCGACTAGGCTTGAGGGGAAGGTGTGGGGGGGTGGTGCGCCCCATCCCTCTATATATAGAGGGGTGGGCGCCAGCCCTAGCCCCTCCCCCAAGCCTAGGCCGGCGGCCAAAGGAGGGAGGAGTGGGGGGCAAGGAAACCCCCCTTTCTAGAAGCTCCAAACTAGGGTTTCCCCTTGTTTGGCCGGATGGGCCCTATGGGGCCTTGTGCCCCTGGACCAATGCGGCCAGGGCACTCCCTCATAGGCCCATGCCCCCTCCCGACAGGTGGGACCACGTTGGCCCCCTTCCGGAAGGTTCTAGAAGCTTCCGGTACAATACCGATTAACCCGGAACAATTCCGAACTCCAAAAACTGCACTGCCTTATATGAATCTTATTCTCCGGACCATTCCGGAACCTCTCGTGATGTCCAGGATCCCATCCGAGACTCCGAACAAAAACTCATAAACCAATTATCCAATCTATCCTACTGTCAAGACACGTTAAGTGTGTGACCCTTCGGGTTCGAGAATATGCGGACATGATCTTCTATCAATAATCAACATCGGGTTCTGGAAACCCATATTGACTCCCACACATTCATCGATGATCATATCGAATGAATCACGATGCCAGGATTCAATCAATCCCATATATATATTCCCTTTGTCTCGCGATATTTTACTTGCCCGAGAGTTGATCGTCGGTACCGTCATACCTAGTTCACTCTCGTTCACAGCAAGTACTTTACTCGTTCCGTAATCCGATATCACTTTGTGATTAACTCCTTAACCACATGCTTGCAAGCGTTGTTGATATCGATTACCGAGTGGGCCTGAAGTATATCTCTCCGAATTTGGGAGGGACAAATCCCATCTCGATACATACAACCCAACAGATACTTTCCGATCACCTGAGAGACACCTTTATGATCACCCTCTCATAGGATGACGTTTGATGACCTCAAATCTTTCTTCCGATACCAGGGAGTTGTATTATCTCATGGTCTAAGGAATACAATATTTGACATAAGAAAAGCTTCGCAAAGATGAACACGATGACACGATCTAATTGCTTCGCTTAGTTTGGGTCTGTCCATCATATCATTCTCCCAATGATATGATCTCATTATTAATCGACAACTCATGTCTATGGTTAGGAAACCTTAACCATCATTAATCAATGAGCTAGTCCATAGAGGCATACTAGGGAAACGGTGTTGTTCACAAACCACACAAGTATTAAAGTTTCCGCTCAATACAATTCTAGCATGGAATATAAACTTTATCATGAACAAGAATTATAATAATAACATATTTATTATTGCCTCTAGGGCATAATTCCAACAGTGTTGTACTGTGTGATATGAATGAATGAAAAAGCAAGTTGCTAGAAAAATCTGAGTCAATCCTTTAAGACTTTTCAAAGTCCCCGAAACCTTAGAAATTTCCATCTTTTCTCATGATCTATCTCAATCTTCAGATGCCACGTGGAGGAAGTGGTTCAGCCCCGGACCCGATGTTGCAGATACTGCAAATGTTGACTTCTGACCGCGAAGCTGAAAGAGCGGAATGTCAAGCCAACCTAGCCACTCTGCAGCAGATATCCCAGCTAGCACACAACAACCAAGGCCACGGAAATTAGGACAACCATGGATCTAAACTCAAGAATTTCCAGAATACCAACCCACCTGTTTTCACTAAGTCAGAAGAACCCCTAGACGCCGATGATTGGCTGCAAACCATGGAAAATAACTTAGAAGTCGCTAGAGTGGAAGCCAACGAGAAAGTTCTGTTTGCCACCCATTATCTAGCCGGAGATGCCAGGGCATGGTGGAATAGTGTTCGCGCAATGACCGGAGGCCAGATGATGACCTGGGAGGAATTCAAGGTCAAGTTTAGCAGAACCCATGTGCCACCGGGTTTGATCAAGAGAATGAGAGACGAGTTCCGAGAGCTGAAGCAAGGAAGGATGATTGTAGTGGAATACCGTGACAAATTTTTGTCATTAGCTAGGTATGCCCCGGATGAGATCGACACGGAGGCCAAGAAGAAAGAAAGATTCCTGAATGGTCTGCATGATGAGATGCGAGCAGTTAGTCAATATCCCCTTTGCTGATATTGAAGCCCTTGTCGACTCTGCTATCCAGATGGAAGGAAAGATCAACCAAGCCAATGAGAACCGCAAACGTCGTATGATGCACCAACCAGGAAACCATCAGACCCCAAAGTATCGCCCCAACCCATCTCCAGGATTTTCCCCAAGAACCAACAGACCCCCGATGAACCGTCCGACCTATCCCAGCCGTGGAAACCCTAAACCCGAAGGAAATCACAACAACCCTGGCAACTCTAGCAATTTCACCCGTGCCCCCACCCAAGTTCAACCCCAACAATGTTACCGCCAACCCCAACACTGCCCCGAGGACTAGAAGCAATGTTGTGCCTGTCGCAGCCAAGGACAAATCACAAGTGAGTTGTTATGACTGGAAATAAAGGCCACTATTCCAATGAGTACCCCAATAAGAAGAATGCTACAGCCCCCAATGCCAATGCCCCAGCTCAGCAACAGCGTCGTGTTTATCCAGGGAGAAGATTTTCCCCAGGGAATTCACTCAACCGCAATGGCCGTCTTTTTCTCATGCTTGCTGAAGAAGCTCAGGAAGCGCCATACGTCGTGATGGGTATGTTTTCTGTTAATTCAGTACTTGCACGAGTGTTGTTTGACTCTGGTGCATCGCATTCATTTGTCACCGAAGAATTTGCCTGCACTAGTAAAATTCAACCAACCAAACTGAAGCATGTTATGATTGTTCAAATTCCCGGATCAACCACCAAGGCTAGGCAAATTTGCAAAGCCGTCCCTATCCGAATCCATGGCATAGATTTTTATGCTAATCTGATAGTACTCGGAACTAAAGGTTTGTAAGTAGTACTAGGAATTGATTGGATGTCCAAACATAAGGGATTGATTGATTGTGCCAAGAAAGCCATCACCATGACCAGTACAGCCGGAATATTAGTCGAGCATATATCTGAAACCTTACCTCGTCAATTCAAATGCAACAAGAGTATAGCCCAACCTACCATTGACCAAGTCCGGATAGTCTGTGAATACCCCGATGTATTTCCAGATGTTTTTCCCGGTATGCCCCCAGATCGGGATATCGAGTTCATCATCGAACTAATCCCCGGAACCGGACCCATAGCCCAGAGACCCTATAGTATGAACCCGTCAGAGCTCGCAGAACTGAAGAAGCAACTGGATTCCATGTTGGAAATCGGATTGATTCAACCAAGTGCGTCACCATGGAGATCACCTGTCTTGTTTGTGGACAAGAAGGATGGAGGTAACCGTTTGTGTACGGATTATCGGAAGTTGAATGATGTCACCATCAAGAACAAATACCCCTTGCCCCAGATAGAAGATTTGCTTGATCAGTTGACCGGTGCCAAGGTGTTTTCTAAGATTGATCTTAGAACTGGTTATCATCAACTCAAGATTCGTGCAGAGGATAATCCAAAGACTGCATTTACCACCAGATATGGATTGTATGAGTATACAGTCATGTCTTTTGGATTAACCAATGCCCCCGCTTATTTCATGAACCTCATGAATAAGATTTTTATGGACTTCCTGGATAAGTTTGTCGTTGTTTTCATTGATGACATTCTGATTTATTCCAAATCAGAAGAAGAACATGAGCTACACCTAAGGACCATCCTTGGAACCCTTAGAGAGCATCAGTTGTATGCAAAGTTTAGCAAATGTGAATTCTGGTTATGGGAGGTAGGATTCCTCGGTCACATTGTATCAGCCGGAGGAATTGCCGTTGACCCTGCCAAAGTAAAAGATGTAGAAGATTGGCAAGCCCCAACCACTCAAACCCAAGTTCGTGCTTTTCTCGGATTGGCGGGATATAACCGCAAATTCGCAGAAGGATTCTCGAGTATCACCAGACCCATGACCCAATTGCTGAAGAAGGACAAGAAGTTTGAATGGACCGAAAAATGTGAAGCGAGTTTTCAAGAACTCAAAAGAAGATTGATTTCAGCCCCAATCTTGATCATGCCGGATATCACGAAGCCCTTCGATGTGTATTGTGACGCATCCAAGATTGGTCTCGGATGTGTGCTAATGCAAGAAGGCAAAGTTATATCTTATCTATCTTGACAATTGAAGCAACATGAGCAAAATTACCCAACCCATGACCTCGAACTCGCAGCCATAGTTCTATCCCTGAAGACATGGAGACATTACCTGATGGCAAATCGTTGTGAGATTTATTCGGATCATAAGAGCCTAAAGTATATATTCACTCAAAAGGAGCTGAATATGAGGCAGAGAAGATGGATTGAGCTAATCAAGGATTATGACCTGGACATTCACTATCACCCTGGTAAAGCCAACGTGGTAGCCGATGCCCATAGCATATTGCCGTGCCGCTTGAACTCCATGATTTTGAAGGAGCAACCAAGTTTGCACAAAGAAATGGAAGATTTTCGAATGGAATTAGTGAGCGAAGGATTTTTGGCTAGCATAGAACTTCAGCCAACTTTGATCAGTCAGACAAGCGTCGTATCGGTACAGGCAAAGTACCTAGATTCACCGAGGATGAAGGAGTTTTGTGGTACAAAGGACGCCTTTGTATACCAGCAGATTCTGAGTTGAAAGAAGTTATTTTGAAGGAAGCTCATGATACTCTTTATTCTATCCATCCCGGAGGAACTAATATGTATCAAGATTTAAAGGAGCAATTTTGGTGGCATAAGATGAAGAGAGAAATCGAAAGCTATATCACCAAGTGTGATATATGTCAGCGAGTCAAGGAAGGACATCAAAGACCCGCTGGATTATTGCAACCTTTGCAGATTCCGGAATGGAATGGGATTCTGTAGGAATGGACTTTATCACTGGACTACCTACTTCTAGTAGGGGAAATGAATCTATCTGGGTCATAGTGGACAGATTGTCCAAAGTCGCCCATTTCTTGCCCGTCAAAACCACCTATCAGAGTTTGAAACTAGCGGAGTTGTACATCGCTAGAATCATCAGTTTGCACGGAGTCCCTAAGAACATAGTATCGGATCGAGGAACTCAGTTTACCTCGAGATTCTGGAAGAAAGTTCAAGAAGGTTTAGGAACCCGCCTAGATTTCAGTACCGTGTATCACCCTCAGACCGATGGACAAACGGAGCGAGTAAATCAAATACTTGAAGATATGCTGAGAGCTTGTGTGTTAGAATATGGATCCAAGTGGGAAGACTGTCTGCCGTTTGCAGAATTTTCCTACAACAACATTTACCAAGCCAGTTTGCAAATGGCCCCATTTGAATTCATGTACGGAAGAAAGTGTCGCACCCCTTGGAACTGGTCGGAAGTAGGAGAGAGTCAAATTTTGGACCCGACATCCTACGAGAAGCAGAAGAGAAGGTTCACAAGATTCATGAGCACCTCAAGACCGCCCAATCCCGGCAGAAGAGTTACGCCGATAAGAGACGTCGAGACCTCGCCTTCAACATAGGAGATTTTGTTTATCTGAAAGTGTCGCCATTGAAGGGAATGCAGCGTTTCCAACTCAAAGGAAAGTTAGACCCCAGATATATCGGACCTTTTAAAATTTTGAGTCATCGAGGAGAAGTATCGTATCAATTGGAGCTACCTGGGAACGCGAAGACCACATCAAGACGGAGTTTCCCGATCTCTTCAAGTCCTAGGTAATCTTTTCGTCCTTTTTCAAATCTCGGTACGAGATTTTGTTTAAGGGGGGAAGGTTTGTAACATCCCAAAAATACTAAACTTGGATCATCAAACTCTAATCCTCAAAATTAGGGTTAACAAAAACTTTTCTAATTAAAATTATGAATGCATGCATATGTGTATGCATTGATTTTGAAATTCTTTTAAACCACCTTGTTTGATTTCTTCATTGCTTGTAAAATGTTTCTTAGCTGAAATAAACATCATCTAAAACATTTCCCACAATTTTCCTAAAGACAAGTAAATCAAAACAAATATATAAAAGGAATGGTCATTTTGACCAATTTAACTCCCATGCCTACTTTGGCTGTCTCAAACTTTCAAAACCTAACATAAACTTTTCTGGATCTTTGCACCCCTTGAATGTACTCATAACAAAGTATCAAGGCCCACTTTGTGATCACCCAGAAACTTTCAAATGCATAGTTTAAATGACAATTCAAAATTGAATCTTTATCATATGGGAAGATCCCACTTTTTCAAAAACCACTGAAGCAAGCTCAACTTTCAAAACCCAAGCATCTGCAGACTCACCAGCACCAATCTAGCAAACCCACCAAAAATCATTTCAAAATTCAAAACTTGATTTCATGCGGCCATTTCATCAAACAGGTTGCAGACACAAATCAAACAAACATTAAACACTATAGTGAGCAGTGATTGAAGACTAACTTGTTCCCTCTTTAGCTCACAACCAGCTCAGTAGATCATCTAGCAAGATTAACCAAGCACTAGCAGCACTGTGAGGTTGCCATTGCCATCAATGGTGAACAGCCAAAGCCACCCTTGTCACCCTAGTGTGGACAACAGGCTAGAGGAAGAACTAGCCGTGCCAATCTTGTCTGGGAGATCACCCATGCCTCACCGCCCCCTCTCGACCAGACCTGCATCACAGACAATGCCCAGAACCGCAAGGAACGCCGCTCCCGTGCGGCTGTCGACCGTGCCGGCCCACACTACAGAGCACGCGCCGTTCCCATTCAACCAGACCACCTCGAGCCCTCGCCGCCTGTGGCGCCCCGCAAAAACCACTACTAGAAAATCGCGTTGTTTTGTGCATTGCATCATCATGGCTGCTTGCTCATGTCATCATGCCACATTGCATTTGAGCATCGTCATCATCTTGCATTTGTTTGCATAAAACTATTTTCGAAAAGCCTATTTCTGTTTTCTAAACGCCCCGTCTTGATTTCAAATTAAAACCCGGTTCTCCGGAATATTTTGCTTTGTCTACCAATGGTTTTCAAAAGCCCCATTTTTTTAAATATTAAAATATTTATTTTATTTTTCAGGGGGCAGCCGTACCGGGCCAATCCGACCCAGTCGGCCACCCCCAGTACAAAACCAGACAACCTAAATCCTTTTTCTACCCAAACCTAATCTACCCAGCCCCTCCACCTCACCCCAACCTATCCCTTTGCGCCACCTCAGCCTGGCCTTCCCGCCATCCAATCAACCACTGCCACCTACCGTCACCCCTGGGCCCCACCCCGCCAGCGGACACACCCGCCGCGCCCGCACCAACCCCCTGGTCCCGCTCTGGCCCCACCCCACTCCCTCGGTCCTATCGCCCCCCCCCCCGCGTTCCATCCACGCGATCCTCTCCCTCTCGCCTCGCTCCCTCTCTCTCTTCAGATCCCAAGGCCATTGGCTCCGCTCGCCGCCACCAGCGCCTCCTCGCCTGCAACCCTCCCCTTCTGCCCAGCCTTCTTTCTCGCCGACCGCCTCCCGCCACCGCCCGTCGCTGCCGACCCTGCCGCCCTCGCCAGCTCATGACCGTGCGCTCTCCCGCGGCCCACCTTCCTCCCCCCCAAGCTCCTCTCGCCTCCTTCCGCCCGCATCTGCCACCGCCAAGTTCCCTCGCCCCACCGCCCAAGGCTGTTCGACTGCGCAGGCCGCCGCGACTATCTCGGCCTCCTCCCGCGTCTTCCTCCGCTCCGGCCCGCGCCGCCTCGTCGGGTCCGCTCGCGCTCCGCCTCCCTGAGCCGCGACCGCCGCCCGCGGCCTCCACCCTGCCTCGCCTCCCGCGCCCGGTCCCGCATGAGCCTCGCTGTCGGTCGCCCCTTCCTCCACCGAGACTGGCCATTGTCGGCCCGTCTTCCGTCAGCACCTTGGACCGCTAAGCCCGATCTCCGCAGCAGTAGGTGGTGTGGTACTCATGGTGCGACGCAGTGGCGACGTGCAGGTGTTGGTGTGGATGTAACATGATGACAATCGTGTGGAGAAAGGCTACCTCGATTACTTGCTGCGGGCACCCAAAGTCATGACCCTAAGATCTTGATCAGCGAGCCTGATCCTGGAGATTCGAAGACCGATCCCCGAGACCGAACCCTCGGCACGCCAAGATCTTCTCCTCGGAACGCCATGACCGTCTACACGGACCTGAAGACCACGGATGCGACAAGTTCTCCTTCCCGGATGCGAGCCCCGGATCCGAAGGCCGCCAAGTCCTTCCCGGATGCGAGATCGATCCCCGTCGAACCCTGAGTCCGATCCCGAACCCTCCGGAACCCCCGAGATCTTCTGAACCCCGATGTGTGACCCTTTCTCTCGAGCCCTATTTTATAAATTGATACCTATATGAATTGTTGCATATTAGATTGATCATGCATGCATACTTGTCTGTGGTTTGGGGGCATTATGCCAATTCATCTCATAATTGAATATGGAGTCGATATGCGGGATATCTTTGTCTTATTCCGGACTCCATTTAAATTGGCATAGCGAACCGAAGCCATGTTTTGTCTTGCTAATGCAACATTTAAATTGCGGGGTATCTAAACAACATGAACTTAATAATTGTCGGGACCCCGGTTCCGTTTAATATGGTCTAATTGCATCGCACCTTGCCATGTCATACATCATACATGAATCATGCCCGATCTTTTGTCGTAGTATTAAATATTGCATCTGGTGCTTCTGCTAGTGCTTTGCTTCTTCACGGACTAGGCCGATGAGTTGATGCGAGTGACGCCCGTTCTTCGGATGAACCTTCGACAATGTTTTTCAGGCGAGCATCTCCCCCTTTCTACCTATCTTACTTTTATAGTATTTATTCCCTCCTATTGATCTATTGCTATCTGTGTTGCGATAATCTAGTTTTCGTACCCGTGATATCCCCTTGCAGCCTTATATTGCCTTGGACACATCCTATTACCTGTTGTTTGGTAGATAGTTGGACTTGCGCGTCGTAGTCGCTTGCTCTAGTGCTGTTGCGTCTCGTCCAGAACCACAGTTGTTGGAGTATTGCCGTGTGTTTAATGTTGGAGATGATCATGGTTTTAATTACTGTTTAATAACTAAAATTGAAGTAGGTAAATAATGCAGAGGCACAGGTGGGCAATAGATGTTATTTGGTTGTTAACCGTCCACTTGTGTCCCGTAGGACCCCGAGTTCTTGACACCTGTTCCGAGATCGAGCACGCTAACCACAGGTGGGGTGTGTGGGCACCCCCATCGATTTAGTACCTGATTCCATGTACTGTACTGGGGGCCACAAGTAGTTTGGGGCTTTATTACTATACTGTACTTATGCCATGCTTTACTGCTTAATTTAAAATTGTGCGAGGAATGCACCTGTACTGTTTAGGGAAGCGGAGTGTTTTCGCGGTATCGACAAGCCCAGTCACACTTTCGGGTTCCCGGTCGTTTACAGCCACTGACGCAAACCTTGAGTCCGTCTCGGAGTCGGCTAACTTCGTTGCGGGTAGCTTAATGGGGTGGCCCCCTGTGCTTGCTTTGGGTCTGGGAAACGTCGTGTCCGAAACCCCGTCGACATACCGTTGGGTGTATGTTTTGTGATCTTGTACCTACCTGATCTGACAACAAGGGTGTAGGTGCGTGTGGAAACTTTGGTGCACCCCTGCAGGGTTAAATCTTTTCGAGAAGCCGTGTCCGCGGTTATGGACGACTTGGAGCATAGTTCTCGATCATAGACAACTATAACTAAAGTTTACTGTTATAATTTGACTTGTATCCGATGTGACTAGTAATCAGCTCAACTACAACGGAATAGCTAAATAAAAGTACCAACAACTGCTGGGTTCGGGATATCTCATGCTAATTGTATCTGACTAGTAAGTGCTGCAACTACAACGGATTGGTTAACTAAAAGTGCCCACTTCTTATTATATCAGGATGACTATCTATACTTGACTAGTAATTGCTGCAACGATAACTGAATAAATAAAACTGCCAACGGTGTGAGTTCCTTGGTTGACTTCTTCGTTTGGTCTCGAGGGGGAAACACCAGGATGGGTATGTTTGGTGGTAGTATCAGGTTGGTTCCGAATAGGTCATTCTTACCCCTCTCTGATAGCCGCTAGTTGTATCGAGTCTCTATAGGTTGTTTAGTGCATGCCGCGCTGCCGCTTCAGTCCGCCATACCTATGTAGGCGAGGACCGCCGAATTCTAGCCTCGCTGCACTCGCCTCGATCTTGACCGCTCTCTCTTTTTCCTTTGCCCTTTGTCGCCCTTTGTTTAAGCAGGTTTTGAGATCGACGTCGTTAGCAGGGTTACCCTTCCGGCTTGGCCTGGGCAGGGTTATGGACGCCATTGGTTATTCTTCAGGGCTCTTAGCCCCATTTGCATCTTGTCCGTAGTCGGACGCTCTATCGTTTTCAAGGTGATTTGGATCTTTGTACTGTATATCTGTATTCTTGACTCCTGGAGTCGTGTTGTATATATATCTGTTTTGTGGGTTCCATCGAGGACTATTGTGTAATGATATTACTTCGTTTTCCACCCGCACGCAAGTGCCTGGTGGGCACCTTTGAATCGTTTCTATGCGGGATTGGCGGGAAGCGCTAAAACTTGCATAGGGCCGATTCTGAGGGTGTTACAGAGTGGTATCAGAGCTCAGCAGTTGCGATACCACACAAGTCCAGCCTGTAGGATAACCTAGCTAACGGCCGAAGTAGAGTGTCAAAACTATTTTGAAAAATCGGTTGGATAGTTCTGATTAGGTCTAATTTTACTCCTTACCCCTCTGCTGCTCTCCTCTCAACTCTGCGTGTTTTGAATCCGCTCTCTTCTCTCTCTTCGAGTCCAGGATTTCTCGTGGTTGGGGTCCATCGTACCTTCAGGGTTTCGCTTCCTCCTTTGGTAACGGTGTTGCTACATCTGGTCTTCATGCTATCCGAGGAACCCTTCGTCTGGTGGACTTCTCTTTGTTCCTTCTCGTGCCTTCCGGTGTTTTCCGACGCGACGACATCATCTATGCTAGATCCGATGCAGAGTCTGCATCACTCCTTTTTTTCTGAACCTCGATTATCGAGATCTTCAGTCTGATTCCGAGAATGGTTGCACGCTTTTCTACTGATTGTGCAGAGTAATAGTTTGGGTGCATGATGGATTGGCCCCCATGCCGACTACTCACTCTATTCGCTTGTGTACATTGAAGTGGATGAGAATGCATCGGTTCTCTCTTTCTATCAAAGTTAGAGGTGGCTTTATTTGTGGATACCTCTACCTTCGCCCTTTGTTCCCGGAGTGTTCTCTGACGATCACGGACAACGACCTCTTGTTAGTGGTGTCGCGAGGATCTACACGATGCGAGAAGATTCCCGTTGCCGCCCTTCTTCCCGGTACCATGAGGCGGATCTCGAGGGCGAGATCCATTGTTAGTGGTGTCGAATTGTGGCGCCCCGCAAAAACCACTACTAGAAAATCGCGTTGTTTTGTGCATTGCATCATCATGGCTGCATGCTCATGTCATCATGCCACATTGCATTTGAGCATCGTCATCATCTTGCATTTGTTTGCATAAAACTATTTTCGAAAAGCCTATTTCTGTTTTCTAAACGCCTCGTCTTGATTTCAAATTAAAACCCGGTTCTCCGGAATATTTTGCTTTGTCTACCAATGGTTTTCAAAAGCCCCATTTTTTTTAAATATTAAAATATTTATTTTATTTTTCAGGGGGCAGCCGTACCGGGCCAATCCGACCCAGTCGGCCACCCCCAGTACAAAACCAGACTACCTAAATCCTTTTTCTACCCAAACCTAATCTACCCAGCCCCTCCACCTCACCCCAACCTATCCCTTTGCGCCACCTCAGCCTGGCCTTCCCGCCATCCAATCAACCACCGCCACCTACATCACCCTGGCCCCACCCCGTGGACACACCTGGCCACCACCAACCCCTTGGTCCCGCTCTGGCCCCACCCCCCTCCCTCGGTCCTATCGCCACCCCCCCCCCCCCCCGCGTTCCCTCCACGCGATCCTCTCCCTCTCGCCTCGCTCCCTCTCTTCAGATCCCAAGGCCACGGCTTGAGCTCCGCCCGCCCGAGCTGCTCGCCCCTTCCCCGATCTGCCGCCGGCCAGCGCGCCTCGCCTGAACCCTCCACGCCCAGATCATGCTTCTTTCTCGCCGTCGACCGCCTCCCGCCACCGCCCGTCGCTGCCGACCCTGCTGCCGCCCTCGCGCCAGCGAGCCCGCGACCGGCGCGCTCTCCCGCGGCCCACCTTCCTCCCCTCGATGCTCCTCTCGCCTCCTTCCTCCCGCATCTGCCACCGCCAAGTTCCCTCGCCCCACCGCCGCGCTCGTTCGCCCGACCCCGCAGGCCGCCGCCGCCGCGACGATCTCGGCCTCCTCCCGCGTCTTCCTCCGCTCCGGCCCGCGCCGCCTCGTCGGGTCCGCTCGCGCTCCGCCTCCCTGAGCCGCGACCGCCGCCCGCGGCCTCCACCCTGCCTTGCCTCCCGCGCCCGGTCCCGCATGAGCCTCGCTGCCGGTCGCCCCTTCCTCCACCGAGACTGGCCATTGTCGGCCCGTCTTCCGTCAGCACCTTGGATCGCTAAGCCCGATCTCCGCAGTAGTAGGTGGTGTGGTACTCATGGTGCGACGCAGTGGCGACGTGCAGGTGTTGGTGTGGATGTAACATGATGACAATCGTGTGGAGAAAGGCTACCTCGATTACTTGCTGCGGGCACCCAAAGTCATGACCCTAAGATCTTGATCAGCGAGCCTGATCCTGGAGATTCGAAGACCGATCCCCGAGATCAACCTCAAGACGCCAAGATCTTCTCCTCGGAACGCCATGACCGTCTACATGGACCTGAAGACCACGGATGCGACAAGTTCTCCTTCCCGGATGCGAGCCCCGGATCCGAAGGCCGCCAAGTCCTTCCCGGATGCGAGATCGATCCCCGTCGAACCCTGAGTCCGATCCCGAACCCTCCGGAACCCCCGAGATCTTCTGAACCCCGATGTGTGACCCTTTCTCTCGAGCCCTATTTTATAAATTGATACCTATATGAATTGTTGCATATTAGATTGATCATGCATGCATACTTGTCTGTGGTTTGGCGGCATTATGCCAATTCATCTCATAATTGAATATGGAGTCGATATGCGGGATATCTTTGTCTTATTCCGGACTCCATTTAAATTGGCATAGCGAACCGAAGCCATGTTTTGTCTTGCTAATGCAACATTTAAATTGCGGGGTATCTAAACAACATGAACTTAATAATTTTCGGGACCCCGGTTCCGTTTAATATGGTCTAATTGCATCGCACCTTGCCATGTCATACATCATACATGCATCATGCCCGATCTTTTGTCGTAGTATTAAATATTGCATCTGGTGCTTCTGCTAGTGCTTTGCTTCTTCACGGACTAGGACGATGAGTTGATGCGAGTGACGCCCGTTCTTCGGATGAACCTTCGACAATGTTTTTCAGGCGAGCATCTCCCCCTTTCTACCTATCTTACTTTTATAGTATTTATTCCCTCCTGTTGATCTATTGCTATCTGTGTTGCGATGCTCTAGTTTTCGTACCCGTGATATCCCCTTGCAGCCTTATATTGCCTTGGACACATCCTATTACCTGTTGTTTGGTAGATAGTTGGACTTGCGCGTCGTAGTCGCTTGCTCTAGTGCTGTTGCGTCTCGTCCAGAACCACAGTTGTTGGAGTATTGCCGTGTGTTTAATGTTGGAGATGATCATGGTTTTAATTACTGTTTAATAACTAAAATTGAAGTAGGTAAATAATGCAGAGGCACAGGTGGGCACTAGATGTTATTTGTTAATCATTCCGTCCACTTGTGTCCGTGGGACCCGAGTTCTTGACACCTGTTCCGAGATCGAGCACGCTAACCACAGGTGGGGTGTGTGGGCACCCCCATCGATTTAGTACCTGATTCCAAGTACTGTACTGGGGGCCACAAGTAGTTTGGGGCTTTATTACTATACTATACTTATGCCATGCTTTACTGCTTAATTTAAAATTGTGCGAGGAATGCACCTGTACTGTTTAGGGAAGCGGAGTGTTTTCGCGGTATCGACAAGCCCAATCACACTTTCGGGTTCCCGATCGTTTACAGCCACTGACGCAAACCTTGAGTCCGTCTCGGAGTCGGCTAACTTCGTTGCGGGTAGCTTAATGGGGTGGCCCCCTGTGCTTGCTTTGGGTCTGGGAAACGTCGTGTCCGAAACCCCGTCGACATACCGTTGGGTGTATGTTTTGTGATCTTGTACCTACCTGATCTGACAACAAGGGTGTAGGTGTGTGTGGAAACTTTGGTGCACCCCTGCAGGGTTAAATCTTTTCGAGAAGCCGTGTCCGCGGTTATGGACGACTTGGAGCACAGTTCTCGATCATAGACAACTATAACTAAAGTTTACTGTTATAATTTGACTTGTATCCGATGTGACTAGTAATCAGCTCAACTACAACGGAATGGCTAAATAAAAGTACCAACAACTGATGGGTTCGGGATATCTCATGCTAATTGTATCTGACTAGTAAGTGCTGCAACTACAACGGATTGGTTAACTAAAAGTGTCCACTTCTTATTATATCAGGATGACTATCTATACTTGACTAGTAATTGCTGCAACGATAACTGAATAAATAAAACTGCCAACGGTGTGAGTTCCTCGGTTAACTTCCTCGTTTGGTCTCGAGGGGGAAACACCAGGATGGGTATGTTTGGTGGTAGTATCAGGTTGGTTCCGAATAGGTCATTCTTACCCCTCTCTGATAGCCGCTAGTTGTATCGAGTCTCTATAGGTTGTTTAGTGCATGCCGCGCTGCCGCTTCAGTCCACCATACCTATGTAGGCGAGGACCGCCGAATTCTAGCCTCACCGTGTACTGGCCTCAGTACTGACCGCTCTCTCTTTTTCCTTTGCCCTTTGTCGGCACCCCTTTTGTTTAAGCAGGTTTTGAGATAGACATCGTTAGCAGGGTTACCCTTCCGGCTTGGCCTGGGCAGGGTTATGGACGCCATTGGTTATTCTTCAGGGCTCTTAGCCCCATTTGCATCTTGTCCATAGTCGGACGGTCTATCGTTTTCAAGGTGATTTGGATCTTTGTACTGTATATCTGTATTCTTGACTCCTGGAGTCGTGTTGTATATATATCTGTTTTATGGGTTACATCAAGGACTATTGTGTAATGATATTACTTCGTTTTCCACCCGCACGCAAGTGCCTGGTGGGCACCTTTGAAGCGTTTCTATGCGGGATTGGCGGGAAGCGCTAAAACTTGCATAGGGCCGATTCTGAGGGTGTTACACCGCCCGCCAACATGCTCCCCACCGTCCCAGGAGACCACCAGACATGCCCATTTCACAGCCCGTACCCCGTAGCCACCGCTCGCCGTCGAAGATGCCGCCTCTGTCACGCAGAGCATCGCCCGTTCCAGACCAAACCGCACCGCCCCTACTCGCGCATTAAAGCCGTAGAGCATCGCCAGGAGACCACCAAGCGATCGCCACCGCCGGCCATGCCTCTACCATCCCGTAGCCATGTCACCACCGTCGCATGCCCATCCCGTTCTGTCTCGCCGTCGAGCCTATAAAAGGAGGACTCCCCGCTCGATTTCTTCACACCATTCCACTCCTCTCTCACCGAGAACCACCCCACCTCAGTCCCGGAGCATGGCGAGAAGCGCATCGCCGGAATTGCGCCGGAGCAGGCCGCCTCTGGAGGAGAAGGGCGCCATCGATCTCGTCCACCCCAGGAGCTGCCGCGACCACCCCTGAGTTCGACGTCGTTGACTTCGTCATTCGCCCACCTCGCCGACCCTCGCCAGCACCCCGGTGAGCCCCCAGCACCCCTCACTGGCCGCGCTAGGTTTCGTTCTCGCCGTCGTTGTCTCGCGTCGACGATGACTCCCAGCCGTTGGATTAGAACTAGATCGAACGATCCACGTTGCCCCATACCGCTTCGCCCATCCCCGTGTCACTGACGAGTGGGGACACCCACTTAAGCAGACCGCTGGAGCACTGCGCTTCGCAGGCCGGCCCGTTAAACTTTCCTGCGCAGCCCCGTGGTTTGAATTAGATCTTTTTCTTTTTAATTCAAACACACTTCTGTACCCATTTTCAAAAATCAATCCAGGTCGATTCAGTGCACCAATTTGAATGAAACAAATTTTGTGAGAAAGGTCTGTGAATGCTGAATCCAAGCCCGTTGGATTCAAGTCATTTGGATCTATAGATCACCCATGATAAAAATAACAAGGTAGAAGCTTTTCTGCATTCAAACATTTTTCAAATTTAAACCATAATAGCTTTTTAGTTGATTCCAACCCTCAAAAATTACATTTAACCATACCTTTCAGAATATATAAAAATATATAGGTTTACTTGCAGAAATAATGTTCAAGTAATAAAAGAATGCTACCTAGGCATTTCTAGCCACTTTAATTAATTAAAATAAAAGGGTAAAACCTTATTAAATTGAGACACCACTTTAAATCACATTCCCATGGACTACAATATGTGGTGATGACATGTGTCAACATGATCCCATGTTTGGTTTGGAGAATATTAAATCTTAAGTAGTTTTTCATTGAGTAGAAATTACTTTTCTAAAAATAAAAGGAATTAAACCAAGCCTTCACCTTGTAATGTTAGAGATGATGCTAGATCATCTATAGGACCCTTGTGTGTGATGATTGCAAGTAGTTAAGTATTGTTTGGTGATTGTGTACCTCGTATTTATTCATAGACGCTAGTACCGACCAAGGATACGAGGAGGAAGGAGGATACTACGAAGAAGAAGAAGCTGAGGAGAACTTCAACCACTTCTCTGCACAAGGCAAGCTTATACTGATATTGTGCAATCCCATACTTGCAAGCCTAACACTACTAGTTGATTGAGCAAGCTGAGACTATACCTATGCAGTCCAATACTTGTTACTATGCCTACTATATGACTTAAGCATATGTGGTCATACCCACTTGATAAACCAATCCTAGTTTTATTTGCAAGCTTCTTACTTTATTTCTTTATCAAAGCTTACTTAGAGTTTACTTAAGAGTTTGGTAGATACTAGAAAGTTATCTGAAGGTTGCATAAAGAGCATAAAATTTGGCCTAAGCTAGAAAACCTTGATATCATCCTAAGATATAAGGTTGTACTTAGTTGAAACTCCACTAGTTTACCACCCCTCATTAGTACTACCCCCACCTGTAGATGCTAGTGCTAAGCATAAAACTTGATCAACTTTAGATGGGTTTACTTGGTGGAAAAATGGTTATGAAAACCTTGGAATGATGGATCATTCTATTGAAATGTTTTGGACATGTGTTTCCAAACACTTGATGGTTTTCGTAATGAAAATGTTGAGGCATGAGGCTAAGCCTTTTATAAAACTGATGGTTGTCTGGATGCGATACCATTCCAATTTTATCGTACAACCACAATACCCAAAGATTGGGTAGGGCTTGACTGGAACCTTATATACCTTAGTATTAGTTCCCTCACGGCCAAGGTCTGAGCTGAGGCTACCTTGTGAAGATTGTCCACCTGTGCAGTACCCAAGATGACAGTTGGTATGGTGAATTCAGGATTTGTTCCTGACGGAGAGGTGCTTATACTAGGGAATGTAATTGAAAGGTTAGGATTGATTATCCGCATACTGAGTATGGTGAATTCAGGATTTGTTCCTGACGGAGGTATCGAATGTTGTGGTGAAAGTGTACAATCTCTGCAGAGTGTCAAACTATTCGAATAGCCGCGTCATGATTATGGACGATTGGAGGCCATCTTGTTCCCCCGTCAGACTTTTCAAAATGACTTGTGAAATGAATTGAGACTTTGACTTGACCACAACAAAGTTGTGACCTGAGTTACCAGATCCCACTAGGAGTTATAAAATTTTGACTAGCCTCAGAACTTAGTAGAGATAAATCTGGCTTTTGCAAAACAACCTTAGAGCCTAGTGTCCTATTATCCAAAAACCCCTTTACCTGTTAGTATTAGTTTACGAGTACTTAAAGAGTACTCATGGCTTTGTCCCTGGCTATTCCCATGGCCAGACTATGAAGAGGAGTACCTGGAAGATGGACCCCAGGAAGGTTACGACAACTAGGATCATCTCCCATTGCCAGCATTGCCTGTGACCCTGAAGATGGAGCTTCGCCTACGCTATCGTTATTATTACGTATTCCGCTGCTTGAAGTTGTATTAAGAACTGGATCACGAGATCCCTATTTGTGTAAGAACTTATGTATCGTTTGTAATGGATGATGTACTATGGTATCCAATTCTGTTATGTCTCGCATAAATGGTAATCCTAGGATTGCGATGTATGGCATAACAGGCATCTGGGATTAAAAATCCGGGTGTTGACAGTTCAACTGGGTTTGGGTTACTATGAGTTCTCTCATGTTGATCTCTTGGTTGTTGTTGTCTCCATTCTTGATGTTGGAGTCTCTTGGAGTAGTCATCTGTTTGGGTTGGATTGCGATTAGAATAGGCAAAAGATTTCTAAGGGAATAGTTCTAATCACACACATCACAATTCACACAAGCAATGTGCAAACAATCACAAACAAACATTCCACTCAAACAACAAGGTTCAAGCATATTTTTAGGCAATAAAATATTTTTGCTACACCACATAGGTTGGTGAGTTTAATTTAAACTAAACATGGTGGTCCAACTATATGGTTCACTTGAGATCTTTCCATCCTTCTTGGTTGATTCTTCTTGAACAATATCATTGTATCCTTGGAGAATTCCTTGCATCTTGGTCACAAAACTTCAAAGGTGATGATGATTCCCTCTAAGTTGTGTTTCCTTAGTCTTCAAGTCTTGAGCAATATTTCTTGTCTCACTTGTAGTCCTTAGTGATATCCAAGTTGAAGTCCTTGGTGAAAAATTAAAGTTGAAGTCCTTGATGATGTGGAAATCATTTGAGTTGGTGAAGTCCTTTGCTCAAGTTGAAGGCTTTATCCAACAAGTTTGAAATAGAAGAGGTGTAGAATCAAAATCAAAATGGTTGAGGAAAGATTTTACAAGATTGTTTGTAAATAAGTTTTGGAACAAATACAACTCCTATTTTTCTAAGGGGTTTTGTCCAATCCTAGGGTTACAATCCTACAGGCAACACAATGCTCTGATACCATCTGTAGAGGTCCCAACCTTTAATAAGGTAGAGATCCCTGTGTTTACAATGCTAGTCCCTGGATCAATAGCTAGCATCCACAGTTAAGATGTAATATCAAGAAACAAAGGTCATAATACAACTTTATAACCAGGAATAAAATAATTTATTACATCTTACATAGCTCATTTGTATATCTCATTACAATGCAGCATAATATAACAATAGCATGGGGTCCTTCATCTTCAAAGTGCCACAGGCAAACATGTTGGTTGTAGACTTGTAATCCTATTTCAACACACTTCAGTAATATCAAACAAACCTGCAACATAATAAGTTAGAGCCACAAGGGCCAATACATTTGAATTGTATTGGCAAGTGATACTATGGTAGTATAGTGGAGTATATCATCTATATGCATTTGGCTAGGTGGAGCTTAGGCTTGCATTGCTCAAAATAGTTTTTCCTTGTCATTTGAAAACACTAAGTTTTTGTTTGTCAAAAATCACCCAAGGCATCTACCAATAGAAATTGGTGATCCTTCAACCCTTGTTCAACCACAAGTTTTTAACTTAGAAATTGGGATGAGGAGATTCTTGATAGCTTCCATGTCTTGATGCTCAAATTGTCCTTTACCAGGTACGTGGCTAAGTACTTAGATTTTACACTCTGCAGAGGTGGTGCACTTTCCCCACAAGACTTGGTTTCACCAAGACAAGATCTTTCAGAAGCCTTCCCTTAGACCAGAATGGACGCGTTCCAACCTATGATCCCCTACCACCAATTGTCCATTTGGCTAAGTTATTGCAACCTATATGATCCAGGCAGAGCCGATAATGCCAAGTGGCTGCACTTGAAGCTTCCCAACATTTGACATCTCAAATCTCTTTGTTCCTGGGTGGCATTCCACAAGTGAGATACACAAGGTAAACCATAGAAATGGGCCTTGTGTAACCACTCAACACAAACCATTCTTTCCATTCCACCTAGGTGATTCATTCACTTAGTTGTTTTGTTAAACAAACACAAGTCCTTGACTTAGAAATATTCCATATCATGAATATAATCCACCCTTGTTTTCTACTAGCTAAGCTAAGCATGATAGTAGTAGGAATCTAAACTTAGGGTAATTCTACTAAGGTTTCATCTACTAGGATTACCCATGGCATAGTTTATACTTAGCAAAAATTCCATGCAAGTCCTACTTAGAAATATCACTAATGCATAGTGAAAATAATGGGACAAAAGTATGAAGCATTACTTGCCTTTTTGGTAGAGAATATAAGTTCACTCCATGATCTTGCAATATTCACACTCTTCAAATTCCACTACAATTCGATCAAGC
The DNA here is from genome assembly GCA_023614405.1 of Avena insularis. Taxonomy (NCBI): domain Eukaryota; kingdom Viridiplantae; phylum Streptophyta; class Magnoliopsida; order Poales; family Poaceae; genus Avena; species Avena insularis. Next base: position 202,311,600 of record CM042691.1, on the reverse strand, counting down.
AAACAAGAATTCAATCTACCATTCAAGCAACATCACATAAAATAATAGAAACAAAACAATGCATGCAAGCATGCCAAAGATGGTTTATTTGGAAAAATGGTTTCTAATGGGTTATAAACATTATAAAACACCTATTGGTCATTTTATAAAAGTGTCAAAACCATTTGCAAGAGATTTTACCTATAAACCATTTTTAAACCAAATCAATATTTTATGTGGTTGAAAATGCTTTTAGCAAAGTAATAATCTTTATAGGGTTCACCAAATACATTTTCAAATCATAAAACTTGGTGTTTGGGGTCAGAGAGTTTAAAACAAAACAATTCCCAAAGGTTTTCTTCCAAAAACATTTTTAACACAAAAACATTATTTTTATTTGACTAGAAATGCTTTAATTCAAGGTTTTATTCTTTTGCTTCACCAAATATGTTTTTGAAACCACAAACTGATTTCTATGGTCAGTAGGTTCAAAACAAACCATTTTCCAAAGATTTTATCACCAAAATAATTTTGTAAAGAATTTTATATTCAAAAATGCTTACACAAGTTTCTACAAAAACAATCAATTTAACAGAAGCAATTTACTAAACAAAGGGAATGGTTTGGTAGTATTTTTCTTTCTGATTCCATTGATATAAAATTTGCAAAATTTGGACGTGTGGTTTAAAAGTTATGGATTTTACAAAATTGAACTTCTAATAGATCATTCTGGTTTTATTTAAAACAGTCTGGCCACATGGCTGCTTGCTACTGGCTGATACCGATTCGTTCTTATCACACACTGAGGATCGTAGGATTTAACTTAGATCATGCGGTGCAGATGCCAACTTACCCCTTCGGGTTAAAATCTATCATAGCCACTAGATCAAAATCGAACAGTGCATAGACGAGTGACCATCGATGGGCGGCGCTGGCGGCGGCAACTGGCGGCGCGCGGTCGGCAAGCTAGGTTTCCAGCGATACATTGGTTTAGAGAGAGAGGGGTAGCTCACCGGGTTCAGTGGATCGTGGCGATGCTCAACGTGGTGACGTGGATTGCTCACCGGAGTTCACGTCTGCGTCGGGTGCGGTCAGTCGTCGTCGAGGGCAACGCTACAGAGCACGAGATAGCAAATGGAGGATGCGGTTAGCTTTGTTCGCGGGTCACAGACATGTGTGCATCAAAAAGAGGGCAGGAGGGGGTCTGTGCTTACCAGGGAGACTCGCCGGAGAAGAAGCAGACGGCGGCGATGTTCTGTTGGAGACGTGGTCGATGATGAGCAAGCGAGCATGGTCGAGGAGGTGAGGGGCGACAGAGACTGGCCGGAATCGGAGGTAGAGCTCGCCGGAGACAGTGGCGGTGCAGCGCAAAATTAGGCAGCCTGGGGGCACACTAGGGTGGGGGATTGAGGGGGAAATGGAGAGGAGGGAGAGGTGCTTAAGAGGGCACGGTCGCAGGGTGGTTTCACTAAAACGGCCGGCGAGGTGAGGGGCGGGGTCGTCGCGGGGTTGAAGACACTGACGGGGCAGGTGGGGTTTGGCAGCAGTGAGAGAGAGAGAGAGGGGAGATGGGGTCCAGGCGTCAGTGTCTTTGCGGGTTCTTTATGCGGTAAGAAAACGCTTCGGGGAGAGAGGTAGAGGTGGGCTTCTGGGCCTGGACTAGGCTTTGCCGAGCTGGGCTGGTTAGTTTCATTTTTTTTGTACTGATTGTTTTTCTTTTTCTCATTTGATTTTCTGTTTTGATTTTGTTTAAACAATTCAAACACTCATTTGAATTCAAACCTTTGCCAAACTTTGTGTAGATTTTAATACTGATTAATAGTATATTCTGATGCCATATTTAGAATAAATCTTTTATTCCTTTTAGGGTATAATAATTATTTAAAATGGGCCCTTGTATTAATTCATTCAAGATTTAATAATGTTTTTAAAATACTTTAGAATTCTAAATCCTTCCAAAAACTTTTTAGTAGGCTTTATTTATTTATTAGGGTGTCAAATAATTCACCTTGAATTATTAGGAATGTTTTTAATATGATTTATTAATCATTTAAAATTGGGTATTTGTCTTTATTCCAATGAAATTAAATATAGTTTTAATTCCAATAAATTTATTTGGAAGATTTCTTTGATCTTATTTAATTTAATTCAATAACTTATATTCCACTTGGGTAAATTCCAATTATTATTTTCCCATGATTTAATTAATCATTTCTAATAGGGATTTTATCTTTATTCAAATAGAATAGGATTTGGTTAATGCCCTTTCAATTAATTTGAAAATTCTTTATCCATTATTTTATTTGGATTTGGATTATACTCATTCCATTTGCTTAAGGATTAGGTCAGGATTTTATTTGGCCTTTAAATATTCCTCATTTAATATTTCTTTCTTTATTTTATAAAATCCATATCTTTTTATTTATAGATCCAAACTTGGTGATTCCAATTGGTAAAACCTTATTTGATATTTGTTTATCCTTTTAAATCTCCTTAGGATTATTTGCTCACCATTTGGTATGGATTTTAGATAAGTACTTTATTAGCTTTGGAAATTCAATTTCCTTATCTTATTAAATTCATAAGATTTATCTATTGCTCCAAATTAAGTGAAACCAATTCATATGGTTTTATAATATCTCTATTTGTCATTCTTGATCATTTTGAAATGTTTGTTGAAAAATTATTATATGGATCAAATCCATAGTCTTAGAGATATCTTGGAAATGATTTATTCCATTAGGGTTTAGGGTTTTGGTTTAACTTTTCCAAGTGTTTAAATTTCAAGATACATTCATTGAGGAATGCATTTCACTTGGTTTGGATTTTGTTGGATTCAAACTTTAATCAAAGTTTGTTCAAGATGGGATTTTATGTTTCCATTAGAAACAAAAGTTTCTTTTCACCCTAAATTTCAACAATTATTTATTTTGTTTATTTATTTTTCACATTACAAGATTTGGAAAATCTTGGGATGTGACAGTGCACAACCTCTACAGATGTAAGAATCTAAGTACTTAGCCATGTCCCTGGTATTGGACAACATTAGCATCAAGACATGGAAGCTATCAAGAATCTCCTCATCCTAATTTTCTAAGTTAAAACTGGTGGTTGAACAAGGGTGAAAGATCACCAATGTCTATTGGTGATTCCTTAGGAAAGTTTTGTCAAAGAAAAACTTAGTGCTTTCAACTAATAGGAAAAATCTATTTTGAGAAAAGCAAGCCTAAGCTACACTTAGCCAAATACATGTAGTATCTAGTTGTTAATATTCTACTAAGGTATCACTTGCCAATACTATTCCAATGTATTGACCCACTGTGGCTGTAACTTGTGATGTTGCAGGTTATTCTGATGATGATTAGGGGTTATGAGTCTACACTCAACATGCTTGCCTGTGGCACATGAAGATGAAGACTTATTTATCTTATTCTATATTTGAACTCTTGTATTAGGCATGTGGCCATGGAGTTGTAAAAGACTATGTTTGTCTATGGAATGATATGTAATAATGACCTTTGTTTCTGTGTACTTCATCTTAAACTGTGGATGCTAGCATTGATCCAGGGACTAGCATTGCAATCACAGGGATCCTTACCTTTATAAAGGGAGGGATCTTACAATGTTATAGCAATATAAACTTAATAACTTTGATCGTAAAGTTATACTTTGGATGAATGTTCATCACACCATTCCAATAATGTTGTGACCTCGTTATTAACAACATCTAATATCCATGATCAGGAAACCTTGATCATCTTGTTAATCAACGAGCTAGTTTATAAGAGAGGCATAACTAGGAACTTCCTTTTTGTTTACTAAACACACATGTATTAACGTTTCCGTATTAATACAATTATAGAATGCAAAATAATCATTTATCATAAATAAGGAATACGATAATAACCACTTTATTATTGCCTCTCGGGCATATTCCCTTCAGTCTCCCACTTGCGCTAGAGACAATAATCTAGTTTGAAAACTTTGTGTATTGAACAGCTATGGCTTTCCGATGTTCCATATACGCAATTGCAAGTGGTTAACATAATCTATGGATCTGACACTTTTAGGTCCGTGTGTATTTGCATGTCTTTGCGTCTTCACGCATCACTCATTCTCCAATGAGATGGCAATGTATAAATTTGGTATTTTGGTGAGACCTTTAGTTCCTTGGGGTTAAAACATGTCGATATTATTGTCGTACAATATATCTTTAGTATTAGCCCATTGCAAACCCCACCTTAGTTTGATAATAAACTACTTGACACAAATGCCCTCCTTTGCTGCTACTATAGCAATGATATACTTAGCCTTTTGTTGTACTATCCGTCATAATGTATTAACTTTGGAATTCATCCAAATCCATCATGGAAACTTTCTTTCCATTTAATTGTGCCACCCATAGATGAAATTGAGATAAAATTAATTTTGTATCTTGTGACAAAACTAGTATCAATGTAATGCTTTATAATGAACTATTTGTAATTGTTTGTCATCTCTACACAAATATATTCTTAGTTCTTCCAAGAGATCATAAGAATATCCTTACTATCGTCCAATGATCATTTTATGATTCATTCTGGTATATGCTCGTAACACTTAGAGCATAGGACATATCTGGATGTATACATATCATGGTATGATTGATCAAAACATTCTTGTGATTTCACTCATCAAGTGCCAAAGCACTTGAATCTTGTTTCACTTATCAAGTGTCGATACACTTGAATCTTGATTCAACTCTTTTCCATGCGACAAGATCCTTTTCTCATCATTTATATATTGAACTCCTTCAATATCTCATATATATACATTTGGCACGACCATATTAGCATAACAGTCTATCCATGTAGACATTCATGCTAAATATTCAGTTTTTGCCTAAGTCTTTCATCGAAATGAAATTCTTAACCTTTGTTAGTAAAAGATACATCATTTCCAATCAACAAGATGTCCTCCACATAATGTATTAGAAATATGTCTTAGCGCTTCCACTTAATTTCTTGCAAATGCAAGCATATTCATCTTCTCCAGATGAAAACTCCTTTTTCATCACGGTAAAGATTCCAACTCCGCGATGCTTACTTCATCCATTGAAGTTTCACTAGTGGAAAACATGTCTTCGGTTCGATCTTCACAAAGCCATCAGCCCCGGCCTGTCACGAACCGCGACTAGTGCTAGCACTAGTCTCGGGCCGTGAGCCCTCCAACGGCTAGAATTGGCCGTAGACACTAGTCCCAGGCTGGACCAGAGATCTAGTCCCGGTCCGTAATACGGCCGGGGACTAAAAAGCTGGAGCGGGCTAGCTGCTGTTTTCGGGGACTATTAGTCCTGGGTCGTATCACGGCCTGGGACTAGTTTCCCATCAGTATATATCCAGCTTCCTGTCCACCTATCCTAAACCATATGGGGGCCATTTTACTCAAAGAAGCAAGCCGAGTTCATGCTTTTTTTTCAAGATTTGTCAAGATTTAGTTTGCAACCCCTAAATCCAAAGTTTTAAAAGGTTAGAACTTCATTCTTTCATCTCTTATTGCTACTTTAGCTCTATAATGCTCTAGAAGTATAGAGATATGGATCAATGCATGCATGCTCTAGAAGTAGAATGATTTTGATATGTGTAACAAATTTTGACTAGGCACATAGTTACTGAAAAATTGAAATGTGTCATTTTAGAGTTTCAGAGCTTAGAATGGAATGAGTTTTTCACTGATAGAACAATAATCAAAAACTCCACATTTATCATGTTAATTGTTTTCTGTAATTCACAAATTGGTGCATGTAAATTTTTCAAAATTCAAAATTAATGCTCTAGAAGCTCTCAATGTAACTTGTAATGATTTTATCATGTTGTGTACTGGTTTTTGATATACTTTTACTATAATGCAGATGCTCCGGGAATGTATGTACGGTACTGACCGATGCTCTGGCAAGTTCATTAATGGCGTGCATGAATTCATCTGTGTTGCTGATGCAAACAAGCGCAATGGTGTTGTATTCTGTCCATGCAGTGGATGTAGGAATTAGAAGGATTAGTCTAACTCAAAAACCATTCACAGCTACCTGTTGAAGTCCGGCTTCATGCCCAGTTATAATTGTTGGACCAAGAACAGAGAAAGAGGGGTTATAATGGAAGAAAATGAAGAAGAGGAGGAGGATGACAACTATCATGGTTTCCCTGAGTACGAAGATACTTCCATGGGGGATGCTGAAGAAGAGACACATGATGAACCTGCTGATGATCTTGGTCGGACCATTGCCGATGCACAAAGAGACTGTGAAAATGAAAAGGAGAGGGAGAAGTTCAATCACATGTTAGAGGATCACAAAAATTTGTTGTACCCAAATTGGGAAAATGGTCTGAAAAAGCTGGGCAGCACACTGGAATTGCTGCGATGGAAGGCTGAGTGTGCTATACCTGACTCCTCATTTGAAAAGTTGCTAAAAATGATGAAGAATATGCTTCTAAAATATAACGTATTGCCACTAGTACGTACGAAGCAAAGAAGGTTGTGTGCCCTCTAGGATTAGAGGTTCAGAAGATACATGCTTTCCCTAATGACTGCATCCTCTACCATGGTGAGGAGTACGAGAATTTGGATGCATGCCCGGTATGCACTGCACTTCGGTATAAGATCAGACGAGATGACCCTCGTGATGTTGAGGGCGAGCCCGCTGAAAGAGGGTTCCTGTCAAGGTGATGTGGTATGCTCCTATCATACCACGGTTGAAACGCTTATTTAGAAACAAAGAGCATGCCAAGTTGTTGTGATGCCATAAAGAGGACGTAAGTCAGACGGGATGTTGAGACACCCCGCTGATGGGTCGCAATGGAGAAAATCGATAGAAAGTATCCAGACTTTGCAGATGACACAAGGAGTTTAAGGTTTGGTCTAAGTATAGATGGCATGAATCCCTTTAGGGAGAAGAGCTCCAGTCCAGCACCTGACCCGTGACTCTATGCATCTATAACCCTCCTCTTTGATTTTGCATGAAGCAGAAGTTCATTATGATGCCAGTGTTGATCCAAGGTCCGAAGCAACCCGGCAACGACATTGATGTGTACCTAAAGCCATTAGTTGAAGAACATTTATAGTTGTGGCACGAACCCAGCATACGCGTGTGGGATGAGCACAAGCAGGAAAAATTTGACCTTCGAGAGTTGCTTTTCATAATAATCAATGATTGGCCTACTCTTAGTAACCTCTCAGTACAATCAAACAAGGGATACAATGCATGCACGCACTATTTAGATGAGACTGAAAGTATATATTTGGAACATTGTAAGAAGAATGTGTACAATGGGCATCGTCGATTTCTTTTGGCCAAGCATCCTTTAAGAAAGAATGGCAAGCATTTCAACGGTCTGGCATGTCACCAGACGAAGCCTAAGGAGCGTACTGGTGCTGATATATTTTATATGGTCAAAGATTTGGATCAAATAGTAACCTTTGGAAAGGGTCCTGGCGGAAAATCTGTTCTGAAGGATGCTAACGGACACGCACCCATGTGGAAGAAGAAATCTATATTTTGGGAGCTACCATATTGGAAATTCTTAGAGGTTCGCTCTACAATCGATGTGATGCATCTGACGAAGAATATTTGCATGAACCTTCTAGGCTTCTTGGGCGTGTATGGGAAGACAAAACATACACGGGAAGCAGGAAAGGACCATCAACATATGAAAGAACCATATGGCCTGCATCCAGAATGGTTTCAAGGTCATGCTAGCTATGCTCTTATCAAACAAGAGAAGGAAATATTTTTTAAATGCCTGAGAAGTATTAAGGTCCCATCTGGCTCCTTGTCGAATACAAATGAAATAATTTATAAATTGTGCAAACAGATGTATGGATATTATATTAAGATTCTTTATATTTTTCTAATAATAATAGACATGTTATTTGTTTTATTTGGATTTTAACAATAGGAGATATGATTTTCCAAAGTTCTATATTTGATTTGAATTAAAAAAATACAAAAGAAATAATTTGTAAATGATGCAAACAGATGTATGGATATTATATTAAGATTCTTTATATTTTTCTGATAAGAATAGACATATTATTTGTTTTATTTGGATTTTTACATTAGGATATATGAATTTTAAAAGTTATATATTTGATTTGAATTAAAAAAAGAAATTGTTTTAAAAAATAAACTAGTCGCTGGTCGTGGCTGGACCCGGGACTAGAGGGTGCCTATGCGTGCGAAAACGAAGTGGTCGAAAAAACACACTAGTGGCGGGCCATGGCTTAACCCGCGACTAAAGGGGGGGCTTTAGTCGTGGGTTAAGCCATGGCCCAGGACTAGAGACCCTCTAGTCGCGGGCGGTGGCTTAGCCCGAGACAAAAGGTCTGCCCCTTTATATACTGCACGCCAGGGGAGGCGCTGCCCAGCACTTAGCATTTATCGACAAAGACGAAGACGAGGCGCCGATGAAGAGAAAACGCAGGGGAGGTGCTGCCCGTTGATTCCATCGCGCCGCCGCCCTCGTCTCCGGCCGTGTGTTCTGTGCCGCTCCACCATGTCGCCTCTCCGACATGCCGGTTTGCACACACAAGGCTGCGTGCTTGACCTGATTGGAATTAGGATTATTGTTTTACCACAAATAATATTAGGGTTATTAATTAGGGTTGTTTTTTGTTTTAGTTATTAGGATTATTGTTTTACCACAAATAATATTAGGGTTATTGTTTTTTTGTTTTAGTTATTAATATTATTATTATTACCACAAATAATATTAGGGTTATTAATTAGGGTTATTGTTTTTTGTTTAAGTTATTAGGATTATTGTTTTAGAACAAATAATATTAGGTTTATTAATTAGGTTTATTAGGGTTATTTTTTGTTTTAGTTATTAGGGTTATTTTTTTTCTAACCTGTTTAACTGTCTTTCTGTTAGTTAATTAAGTCATGGATCCATCTGATGATCCTGGTCACATTGTTGAAGGTTTTCTTTAGGGCATGATAAGAGGTGAAATTCCTCTTAATATTACTACCGGTGAAGATATTTTGCTCGAGGAAGAGATTTTCTCATATCTGAATCTATCCGATGATGGACTATAGGAAAACCTGATGTACCAAGGGGAAGACCGGATGGACGAAGGGCAAACAAATAACAACAATAATGATGGCCCCTCAACAGGATCCGGCGAGATACATATATATAAAGCCTCGTGTTACCTCTGTTCATTAATTGATCTAGATATATCAATATATATATATATATTAATCACCCTTTCTTCTTATTTTAGCCCACCAGATCGAAGTAATCGATAGCTCGAACGAAACGAGGGCCGAACAAAAAGTTGGATGGTAGTCAGAGGTTCACGATCGAAGAAATAGATGATGATGGTGCACCGATTGCTCCAGAGAAGCACCAGAGGATGTTTACAAATCAATGTGGGGTGCTTGTTAGGGACAACCTGCCGATCACCATCCAAGAATGGAATAAGTCAAAGAAACCCGGTGAAGAATCCAACAGCTATGTCACCGATGATGCCAAAGATGACCTTTGGCAGAATCTCTTAGTGCATTTCATAATACCTCCAGAGTATGAAGAATTTGATGCAGATGGTATTACCCCAAGGCCGGGTGGGCTTCAAAAAAGAGCGAAAGTTAAGGACTGGGCTCTGAGCAAGATGGCCGAACTGTATCGGAATCACAAGAAAATTTTATATGCGAAATATGTCGCGAAAAAGAAAACCCCAGACTTCAAAGGAGCAACGAGAAGTTGAGAGAACAGTGGCCCGATTTTGTAACGTACACGCAATCTGATAAAGCAAAGGAAAAGTTGTCAAAGAATACGTTAAATGCTGCCCAAAAGAAATACCATCATAAAATGGGATATGTCAGCAATCTGATAAGCGCCGCCGCCACCGAAGGGGAGATTTGGGGTATAGAAAGTCTCTGTTCCAGCATCCTGCTGGGATGGGGAAGTACCCCCAAAGCCATATCCATCAATCTCCATCACCATCTCCATCACCGTTGCTGATTCCCATGATAAGGAGGGAGTAGTTCTTCCTCGAGGCTAAGGGCTCTACCGGTAGCTATGTGTTCATCTCTCTCTATGCATGATCTTGTTGTGGTCATGAGCTTTGTAATCTAGTAGATCTACCTTGCTACTCAAGTGCTTTAATATATCTTTGCTCTCCCCACGTGTGTGTAAGTAATAGCGTGCATACCGTGGTGGCACTTAGGCTAGAGGTTACATAATTACCCATCGTGCTTTAATAGATCTATGCTTTTCCCCATGTGTGTGACAGTGACAGCGTGCGCGCCGTGTGTGGCCTTAAGATAGATTACATATATATTCATGAGTTATATTTTGATTTGGTTATCTCTATAAAATTGTGGTGATTTTTGGAACCATATAGCGCTCAAGGTGATAGTGTGGGGTTATCTAGATTGGGGAAGGCGGACTTTGAGGTGTGCTGTTATAGCCCTACCATGGATTAGAGTGTCCAACTGGAGAGTAGTTCATGGTAGTATCATGAAGAGAATATATTTATAGAGAGTGTTAACTAGTAAAAGTATGATCCCTAGGCCTTGTTTCTAAACATTGAAACAACATTCACAACTAAATCTGTTACATGTTTGCTTGCTTCCATCAGTTTGCCTTCAACCTTTTCCACCTGTCAAGCTCTCTTCTGGCACCATTGTCTTATATTCATACGACTTGTATTTCACTATCTCTTTGCCGAACTAGTGCACCTATACACCTGACAAGTGTATTGGGTGTGTTGGGGACACAAGAGACTTCTTGTATCTTGATTGCAGGGTTGCTTGAGAGGGATACCTTTGACCACTTCCTCGCTGAGTTTGATAAACCTTGGTAATCCACTTAAGGGAAACTTGTTGCTGTTCTACAAACCTCTGCACTTGGAGGCCCAACAACTGTCTACAAGAATAGAAGTGCGCAGACATCAAGCTATTTTCTGGTGTCGTTGCCGGGGAGGTAATGTAAAAGGTACTCACATCCTCTTGGTGTGTGAGTGCTCGAAGTTATTTCCTTTAGATTCTGCAATTTGTCTTTTTGTTTCTTGTTTTCACTAGTTAGGCTTAATGGAAAACAACAACAAAATTAGAGAGCTTTATAGTATTTATCTTGAGTTAGGACATGAAGTGTTTGAAGAGAAAATTAAAAAATCTATGGATCTTTATTTGCATGCTAATAGCAATGTTATTAGCATGAATTATTTGAACACGATCATTGCTAATGCTATGGAAACATCTAAGCTTGGGGAAGCTAGTTTTTATGAAAATGATCTTTTTTAGTTCCGCAGCTTTGGAAGATATCTATTCTATTTCTTATGATGATACCAAACCTCCAATTTATATTGATTACAATGATGAATATGATATTTTCAGTCCACCTACTATTGAGGAGAAAATTTATTGTGATTACAATATGACCCCTATATTTGATGATTATGGTGATGAGAATAATAATGATAGCTATTTTGTTGAATTTTCTCCCACTATAATTAATAAGAATGACTATCTTATATGGAGGGTAATAATTATTATAGGCATGTGGCTCATGATAAGAATGTTTAATGTGATATTTATGTTGTTAATTTTATCCATGATGCTAGTGAAAGTTATTATGGGAGAGGGAAACATGGTTTTATGCATCTAAAAATATTAAGTTTCCCCTCTTTATGTTGAAAATCTTGAAGTTGCACTTGTTTTGCTTTCCTATGCTTGTTGCTTTGTGCTTTTATGACTTGTTTCTTTACAAGATTCCTATGCATAGGAAGTGGGTTAGACTTAAATGTGTTTTGAATTTGCTTCTTGATGCTCTCTTTTAGTTCAATTCAAATGTCTTATGAGAGCATCTTCGTAAACTATCAAGCCTAACTTAAAGGCATCAAAGAAAAGTACTTGTTGGGAGATAACCCAAGATTTTTTGATTCTTGGAAGTTATTACTTTAGAAATTACCTCTCCTTATCCTTTTTGTTTGCTTTTTGTGCCAATAATGACCTCTAATGAGAGGCAAGTAAGATTTGGGGAGTTGATGTCCCGAAACAGATTTTTATGCTCCACCATAAAAACTCGTGAGGAATCTATGTAAGCCGGATTGAGCTGATATTTTACGAATAAATGAACCAGTATGTTAGCTAACTTTCGTTAGATCAACACTTTTTGATTTGAGCAACAGAAGGCCTTCGAAAAAATGAGATTCTACCTGCTGGTCTGTTTTGACAGATTTCTGCCATTATTTTCATTTGCTTCCTATTGATTCCTTTTTGGGTTCTTTTTGACAAAATGATCTTTTTGAGGGAATTGCTATAGTAGCTTGTGTTTTTACTGAAAGTTTTTCTGCTCAAAAGCTTGCAGGTCTATTATATTTTGAATACACTAATGTTGCTAATGAAGATTGTGTGAAGTTTTGTATGAAGGAAAACTTGCAGGTGTAGAGAGAGAATGATGTAATGAGATGAAGAATGGACAAAATATCAAGCTTGGGGATGCCACCCCGTGTCACCCCAAGAAATATCAAAGAGGTACAAGCGCCAAAGCTTGGGGATGCCCAAGGCATCCCCTTCTTCATCAATAAAAAGCTCAGGTCTTTCTAGACACTTCGTTTTTATTGTTTCATGCACTGTTGTGTTGTTCTTGGAGCATCTTAGTTTTCGTTTTATTTGCTTAGTTTGTTTAGTTTGATTGAATAAAGTATTTTGGACCCTCATTCTCGCTGTGTTGTTTCAAATACGTTGATTGGTGTTTGAAAGGAGTAGAAAGTTCTTGCTTGAAAAGTACAAGAGGAGTTTTGATCTTATGATTCCACTGTGACTTAGACTTTATCATGTCATGCTAGATGTTGTTTTGATATTATGCTTAGTGATTATTGTTGTAGAATGACTTGTTCAAAACAAATAGGATTTCTTAATGTGCCTTGAAGGAATCATGCATTGTTTTAGCATACAAAAGCATAGTATTGTGGTATTCTCCTTTGATGCTTTGTTTGGGTTGACTTGGCACATGCTCACACCATGTTATGACTATGAACAAGTCACCATAGCCTCTATGATCATTTAGTCCTTGACTTGTAGTACCACTTTAGGCTTTGATTAGTAATGTTGTGTCGCTCTGCATGATTATGGCCATTATTTCTCTCTTAGTTGGTCCCTCCTAGTCTTTTGCTAGCCTCCACTTGTACTGAGTAAGCTCTACTCATGCATCCCACTCCCAAGAAACCAAATTATTCCAACGAGTCCACTATAAATTCCTATGCATGGTGTCTTACACCATTTCAAGTATATTCTTGTTTTCATCTACCTTCGAATTAAAAAGTCTCTTTGTTATGTGAAAAATTAGTGATTAAATCTCTCACAAACTTGATGGCACACTTTATTTTTCTTGCCCATAATAAACTTGAACCATTGTGTCATCTATCTTGTATATGCTTGCACTTATATGTTGGAATTAGCAGAACCGTGTTGTCATGGCGAACACTTTCAACATTGCACTTGTACTTTGTACACAATTCATATCATGCTCTTTTGTCTATGGATATCATCATTGTGAAATGAAAGGGGAGCTTGTAAGTCCATGGAGTTATGTATGTCTGTTAGAGAAACGCCTAGGCCGCTAGCCTAAGCCATGCCTAATTATGGTGGAAACTTGCAGAATCACCATAGCGACATCTATGAAGCATTCTTCTTATAAAAAAGAGATCGAGAAAAAGAAAAAATATGAGCAAAGGGGAAAGAGAGAAAAAATCACCATATTCCCATGGTAAATAAGAAGAATGTTGAGATGCTCATTGTCTCCTTGCCTTGTCATTTTGATTATGGGATAGCTCATGTATCATGTGCAAGGGGTACCCTTTTGGCGGTTCTCTATGATACACATGTACTTACTATGACAAGAACTTGCAAATAACTAAACTTGAGTAGCATGAGGAGCGGCTCTCGTATTCAAGGTACATGAGATTTCCAACTTATACTTTGTCAAGCATATACTCCATATTTTGTTCACTTTAACCTTAATCACTTCAAGATGCTTATGATAGGGGCAATGAGGGCTGAAAGCTAACAAGTACCATAATTTTTGGAACCTCTTTCTGAAACTTGAAATACTTGCTTCCCTTTTGAAGGGCCTTTCTTCCACCATTATATTGAGTCTCCACCTTCTATCCTTACGCACAAATTACGAGAGCATAGTTGCCATTCTTAGTTCTATCTGCATTGTCCCAAAACTTATTGATTGATTCATATTGTTGATATTGCTTGTTCTTGAACTATCTGTATCTAGTCACTCTTATGAACTGAGAAGGTTTCCTATGCATCTATTTGCTACTCCATGAGGGACAAGATGAATGTCACTATGCTATGTTTTCTGTATTTGAAACAAACAAACGTATTTCAATGCATTGTTATTCATGATCTTTGTTTGTAACCTTTCATGTTGCATGCATAGTTACTTTGTCTTATTGTTAGAACTTCGTCTTTCATGCTCATGTTTAGAGTACTTTGATCCCAGCTTTCCATGCTTGCAAATGGTTTGATCTTGGTTTTGATGGTGCATGTCACCTCAAAAATTATTCTTTTTATCACTTACCTACTCGAGGACGAGCAGAACTTAAGCTTGGGGATGCTTGATACGTTGTAAATGTGTCTATAATTTTTGATGCTCCATGCTTTTTTAGTATCCACTTTGATATGTTTTGTCTACACTTTGAGGTATTTTTATACACTTTCTGGAAATAACCTATTGACAAGATGCCACAGTGCCAGTTGCATGTTTTTTTCCTGTTTTTGGTTTTAGAAAGTTAAAAAATGAATATTCTCGGAATTGGACGGGACAAAAGCCAAAGTTCATATTTTTTCCTAAACGATACAGAAAATCAAAGACGAGATAGAGGAGGACACCAGGGTGGCCACACCCTAGGTGGGGGAGGGGCCCTCCCTGGCCGCGCCCACAGGGGGTGTGGGCCCCCTGGACCTCCACCGACCTTCCCTCATTTGCCTATAAAAGCCTCCCATGGAGAAAATCCTAGATCATCGACCAAAAAACCATGAAAAGTTCAGCAGCGCCCCCGCCACCGAAGGGGAGATTCGGGGGACAGAAAGTCTCTGTTCCGGCACCCTGCCGAGAAGGGGAAGTGCCCCTGTATGTAGGGTTCGCAGCATAGAAAACAAAAAATTTCCTACGATGTGAACTATGTACAAAGATCTATCTATTAGATATAAACAACGGGCGGATGTATATCCGTAGAGAACATACCCTTGAAGACCGACAAAGCTTAACGAGTTCAAGTCGTGGTTGATGTAGACGGTCTCTTGCCGATCTCAAGATCGAGAGGAAGTCCTAGCGCCGCAAATCAGCAGCGCATCCGTGCTCGCACACACGTTCGAGGCACCGAGTAACCTCCGCCTCCTCGCTCCAGCGATGCAGCGGAAGCACAACTCTTTATTGCCGAATAGCCACCGGGAACATGTATCTCGCTAGTTCGAGACCATGGGGGATAAATTCTAGAGGGGGAGAGAGATCCTTCACGAGGAGGTGTGAGAGACAAGTGAGAGGAGGGGCTCCTTTTATAGGAGGGGGGGCACCCAAGGGGTGGCACGCGCCATGGGGCTGCCCTCCCTCCTTCATTCGTGTGGGTGGACACTCCACTCACAAAATGGCCCTTCAATTTTCTCCACTCAAAAATCCACTCAAATTCCCATTAAATTTCCACCAAATTTAATGCAAACTCTCATTAAATAAAACTCTTTTATTTTATTCAGAATTTTGTCAATTAATTTAATGACAAACATTCACAAATAACCCCTTTCTAGAATTCTATATCACATGCATAACCACTTTATGAAATTTCACCCGAAAACCTGTTTCGGTATCTAGTGAAATAAATTCCTGCGCTTGTTCATTCTTTCGGCATGAAACTTTTGCTCCAATTGGATGTCGGTGTCTCTTAAGTGTGTCACCCTACGGTTCGTGAATAATGTGGACATGATCGAGACCCCTCTCGGATCAATAATCAGAAGCGGGATCTGGAGACCCATACTGACTCCCACACATTCAACGATGACTTTCTTGTGATCGTCGGAACCTTTTAGGCTAGTATCTTAATCCCTTTGTTTCATGATATATTACATGTCCGAGATTCGATCATCGGTATCTTCATACCTAGTTTTATCTCGTTACTGACATGCACTCTTTTCTTGTTCCCGTGATATAACATTCTAGTGATCAAATCACTTGCTTGCAAGCGAATCAATGTGATATCACCGAGAGGGCCCAGAGTATATCTATCCGTCATCGGGATAAACAAATTCCGCTCTCGATCCATTAGCCTCAACATAACACTTTATTAGTTCTAAATCCATCTTTATAATCACCCTGTTACGGTGTGACGTTTGATTTTATCAAGAAACTCTTCCGGTGGTAGTGATTGACATGATCTCATGGTCTAAGGATTAGGATCACTTCGTATGTTGTTATAGCAATATAAACTCAATGACTTTGATCGTAATGCTATACTTGGGATGAATGTTCATCACACCATTACACTAATGTTGTGATCCCGTTATTAACAACATCCAATGTCCATGATCAGGAAACCTTGATCATCTTGTTAATCAACGAGCTAGTTTATGAGAGACGCATAACTAGGAACTTTCTGTTTGTTTATTAAACACACATGTATTAATGTTTCCGTATTAATACAATTATAGCATGCAAAATAAACATCTATCATATACTTGGAATACACATAATAAACACTTTATTATTGCCTCTCAGGGCATATTCCCTTCACTGTAGCCATCTCCATCGATCTCCATCGCCATCTACATCACCGTTGTTGATTCCCATGATGAGGAGGGAGTAGTTCTTCCTTGAGGATAAGGGCTCTAGGTAGCTATGTGTTCATCGCTCTCTCTATGCATGATCTTTTTGTGGCCACGAGCTTTGTAATCAAGTAGATATACCTTGCTACTCAAGTGCTTTAATAGATCTCTGCTCTCCCCACGTGTGTGTAAGTGACAACGTGCATAGAGTGATGGCACTTAGGCTAGAGGTTACATAAATACTCATCATGCTTTAATAGATATATGCTTTTCCCCACGTGTGTCGCAGTGACAGCGTGCGCGCCGTGTGTGGCACTTAAGCTAGATTACATATATATTCATGAGTTATATTTCGAGTTGGTTGTCTCTATGAAATCGTGGTGTTTCTTGGAACCATCTAGCACTCAAGGTGACAGTGTGGGGTTATCTAGATTGGGGAAGGCGGACTTTGAGGTGTGATGTTATAGCCCTACCATGGATTGTAGTGTCCAACCGGAGACTAGTTCAGGATAGTATCATGAAGAGAATATATTTATACAGAGTGTTCACTAGTGAAAGTATGATCCCTAGGCCTTGTTTCTAAACATTGAAACACAATTCACAACTAGATCTATTACATGTTTGCTTGCTTCCATCAGTTTGCCTTCAACCTTTTCCACCCGTCATGCTCTCTTCTAGCACCGTTGTCTTATATCCATACCACTTGTATTTCACTATCTCTTCGCCGAACTAGTGCACCTATACACCTGAAAAGTGTATTGGGTGTGTTGGGGACACAAGAGACTTCTTGTATCTTGATTGCAGGGTTGATTGAGAGGGATACCTTTGACCACTTCCTCCCCGAGTTCGATAAACCTTGGGTAATCCACTTAAGGGAAACTTGTTGTTGTTCTACAAACCTCTGCACTTGGAGGCCCAACAACTGTCTACAAGAATATAAGTGCGTAGACATCAAACATCTTTAAATATCAAAATTTGGGATGTTACAAATGGATAGAAGATCCAACTTAATTTTAGCAGTGTAGGGATTTGCCAATCTTGATCCAACGGTCAAAGTTTCAATGCTATTTGTACACTATATAGTGTTAAGATGAGATTATATAATAGGTTAAGCTCGAAAAGTTATGAATTTTAATGACATCTATGGGTGCATATTTGGTTCTTATAATTTGTTATCATGTAGAAATCGACGTAGAAGTCAATGTTTATTAGCTATACCTAACACTTGAAAATTTTGGTAATATGGTCTAGAGAAATGTCTGAGAACATTCTAAATGACGGAGAAGTGTGTTTTCAGGCTTGTGCATAGCATTCATTGTGCTAAAGACTATCAATAGAATCTTCTAGATGCTAGAATGGATATAAGATCTAGCGGTTTGCAATATTGGGATTTGCCAGTCTTGGTCCAACAGTCAAAGTTCAAAGTTATTCGTACAATATATAGTGGTAAGAAACTGTCTTATCTTATCTTACCATCTTATTTTATCTTATCTTAACACTACATAGTGACTAATTACTTTCAACTTTGACCGTTGGATCATTCTAGAATCTTCTCGGACATTTCTCTAGACCCTGTTACCAAAAAATTTAAGTATTAGGTATACCTAATAAACATTGACTTCTACATGATACAAAGTACAAGAACCAAATATACACCCATACTTTATAGATGTAGATCAAATTTATAATTTTTTGAGCTTGACCCATTATATAATCTTACAAAGAACTTGAATCCTACTCCCTCTATCCAGGAATAACTGACTTGGGTTTGTCTATATTTGAATGTATCTAGACGTTAGTGTATAGATACATTCAAATCTAGAAAAACCTAAGTCAGTTATTTCTAGACAGAGTGAGTACAAAACCGTCATTATTTTTTGATGTATTGACCGCCTTGGTACCTTAAAGACTCAAATGATGTTTGGAGTTTTTTAAAAGAATCTATCACGCTTAGTTGTTGACCTAATTTTGATAAATCGACAGAAAGTATTTTAAGTGGGTGTGGTCTAGGAAGCTTGAAAACTACTAGTAAACATTGTAAACTTCAAAATATAATTGTATAACTTTAAGCGAAATCTTTCACTTACTTGTAGTTAAAATTTTCCCTAATATTGATAAATCAGTTTAAATTAGTTTATGTGTGTGAAGATAGCTAGGTAGCTTCAGAACTCATAAAATTTTGTAACTGTAAGTGAAACATGTGAAGGGATATGGGTAGGCTACACTAGGGCAAATCAAAATTTTCTACCGTGTAAACTAGGATTACTGTTGTCATAGATCACGGGATTACCACTAGACACGCAGTTGTGGAACTTGATGAAGCGCGTCGAGGAAGTGTAGATGTTCTACGTCTCCTCCTCGTCCTCGTCCCACGAGCAGCTCCCCTTTGCGCGGATCATCCAAGTGCTACAGATGCAGCACCTCCGAGGTATCCACGCGTGCGGGGTGGAAGCATCAGACGCTGGACTGCTAGGTCCGCGCGTGCAACCCAGGCGTGAGGAGTGGCGGCTGGGTGGAATGGCTCAACCATGGTTAGCTCGCCTCACCCTCTCTTATATATATGTCCCTAGTGGGCTTCTACATTAGCAGCCCATTAGTAGCCTAAGCTTGGTCTAATTCGGATCCAATCCTCATTAGGCTTCTAGCCCCTTAAGTGTGTGACCCTATAGATTCATATACGCATAGACATGACACGAATACACTTATTCTGTCAATAGCAGGTAGCGGCCTCTAGCAAGACGTGTTAACTCCTAATCGCATAGAAAGATCATATCGGATGAACCATCACAAGGTTTAGTACATGTCTTTCCCTTTGCCTCACTATATTTGGTCTAGCTCCAAGCTGACCTCCCTTTCTCGATACTGTGATTCAGAATCCGTTTACTTGGTTAACTCTTAACCATATGTAGCATGGTCATGCATTTTTGGATCGGATCACTCGAGGGGCCCAGAGATATCTCTCTCAAGTAGAGAGGGGCAAATCCCATATTGATTGACCATGCCTTGCAGCATGCTTTAGGACAAACCCGAAAGCTACCTTTATAACTACCCAATTACGGAGCAGTGTCTGATAGCCCCAAAGTAGGTCGATCCACATCTCAAGTACATGCCATCTCAGGTCTAAGGAAAAAACATACACGATGTGTAGAGAGAGTTGCAAGTCTAATTGCCAGCCTCAAGTTGTGTTAGTCCAGCCCCGTGTTTATAACATGTGTCCACATCATTGGTTTGACATCTCCATATCTATTACTTGCGAAACTTAGTCATCAACCAATCGATGTGCTAGTCTAATATTCACATGTGCCCTCACATGTACTCCGACTAGGGAAAACTATTAGATAACCATACAATTATAGAGTTCCACAAACAAATCACATAATTGACAATCAATACTAGTTGCCTGATATGGATATTCAAGGAACATTACAATAACTCATGGATACATAAGAAATATAATCATCCCTATGATTGCCTCTAGGGCATATTTCCTCCAACATGGTCCAAACTTTGTCTAAAACCGCTTGTGGCATTCTGATCCATATTCACCATGCTTGTGAAGGGAATATGCCCGAGATGCAATAATAAAGTGGTTATTATCTTATTCCTTGTTTATGATAAATTTATATTTTGCATGCTATAATTGTAGTAATACGGAAGCGTTAATACATGTGTGTTTAATAAACAAATATAAAGTTCCTAGTTATGCCTCTCTTATAAACTAGCTCGTTGATTAACAAGACGATCAAAGGTTTCCTAATCATGGACATTGGATTATCTTAATAACAAGGTCACAACATTATTGGAATGGTGTGATGAACATTAATCCAAAGTATAGCATTACGGTCAAAGTCATTGTGTTTATATTGCTATAACATCATAAAAAGTAATCCCAATCCTTAGACCATGATACCATGTCAATCACTAACACTAGAAGAGTATCTTGATAACATCAAACGTCACACCATAACAGGGTGACTATAATGATGGGTTCAGTGCTACAAAGGTGTTATGTTGAGGCTCATGGATCAAGAGTGGAATTTGTCCATCTCGATGACAGAGAGATATAGTCTGGTCCCTCTCGGTGATATCACATTATTTAGCTTGCAAGCAGGTGATTTGATCACTGGAATGTTATATCACGGGAACAAGAAAATAGTACATGTCGATAACAAGATCAAACTAGGTATGGAGATATTGATGATTGAATCTTGGACATGTAATATATATCACAAGACAAAGGGATTGAGTTACATGCGTATAATGTTCACACGATCACATAAGTCATTGTTGAATGTGTGGGAGTCAGTATAGATCTCCATGTCCCGCTCCTGGTTATTGATCGGAGAGGGGTATCGATCATGTCTACATTATTCGTGAACCGTAGGGTGACACACTTAAGGGATACTGACACCATTCGAAGAAAATAATATGCCAGAGAAAGAAAAAGAAAGTGTAGAAATTTATTTCACTAGACATCGGAATTGTTTCGGGTGAAATTGCTAAAATTGTTTCTGCATGTGAAATAGAATACTAGCAAGGGGTTTTATGTGAATGTTTGTTAATTAATATAATTAAAAAAATCTGAATAAATAAATAAAATGATTTTTATTTAATGAGAGATTGTATTAAATTTGGTGGAAATTTAATGGGATTTTGAGTGGAGGAAATGGAGGGGCATTTGTGTGAGTGGGAGTTCCACTCACATGAATGGAGGAAGAGGTGGGGGCACCACCTTTGCCTCCGGACATGGCTTGTGGGATGCCCCCCTTCTCCCATAAAAGGATCTCCTCCTCTCACTTCTCACTCACACCTCCTCACGAAGGATCTCTCTCTCCCCTTTAGAATTTCCCCATGGTCTCGGATCAGAGAGATACATGTTCCCGGTGGATTTTTCTGGAAGGATTTGTTGCTTCCGCTGCTTCGCTAGAGCGAGGGCACGGAGGTTTTCGGAATACCCAAAGGTGTGTAGGATCACGGATGCACCACTGCTTTGCAGTGCTGGACTTGATGGTGCTGGACCTGCTGGACCAGATGGACTTCTTCTCGATCTTGAGATCAGCAAGCGTTCGAATACATCATCCACGAGTACAACCTCGTTAAAGCTTTTCGGTCGTCAAGGTATGTATTCTATGGATGTATATCCACCTGTTTCCTGTATCTAGTAGATTGATCTTGGCACTTAGTTGTTTCCATCATAGGAATTTTTTTGTTTTCTATATTGCGAACCCTACAACTTGCTCTTAGGAAAATAAATTATTCACGCAAAAATGTTTTTTCTACTTATTGTCTCCAAAACAAATAATTGTGACATACTAAATAAATAATGGTAAAACAATTATGTGTTAAAATTTTATGAAGAAGTATGGTGCTTTTGTGAGAGATGTAATGAACCAAACATAAATAGATCATCTGACAATTTGAAAAAATCTTTGTTGTTTATCTGGTTATGTGAATGAAATCTCAACCCTTATGTACAAATAATTTATGTTAAAAACAAGTTTATTACAAACAAATAGAACATTCACAAATTAAATTTTTGATGGGAAAATATTTAGGTACTTTTGTATAAATATTAACATTTTATATGAAATGACTCTCTTACATTTTGGCAAGAAAAATGAGTCTCTTATATTATAAAATGTTTGATGCAACCAAAAAATATTATGGATGGCTAGTAGAGGCTGGATGATGAGAGGGGCATGTCAAGCCGTGCCATGCTGTGCGCAGTCGTGTCATGCTATGCATGTCAAGCGGTGCCATGGCTAGTGGAGGGTGGATGATGAGGCGGGTCGCGGTTACCTCGGAGACACCCCAAAATTATTACTTTGCCCATCGAGTGCGGGAACCAGAGTCAATGTTCCGTCCCATCGGCTTAATTTAGTATTCGTTAGCAACATTGATTGTCCCCTCGGTTTGGCTAATCTTCCACATTACCCTCGGATCACCTCCTTCTTATTTATTCTCTCTCCTTCTCCATGATCCCAGAGCACCAAAGAATCTCCAATCCCCAGCTTCCCGCAACCATCTCTGTCCCCATCAGTTATCCATGGCCACCTTCCGGCTGCCTCCCACCGTACCGGAGCAGAAAGTCAATGACATCATCGCACAAGAGGACATGCCCTACATATTTGGGCCTTCTCCCTGCGGAGAACACCGTGGCAGCTAGCGTGCTCCTTCCTCGACACCGGCTATGGTTGCCGCAAGTACCGTATGTACGGCCTCCACAACACTCCGGACAGAATGTTGATGGTTAAGTTCGTCAACTTCAGGGATGCCTGTCTCCTCTACGGCTAGGCCTTCCACTACGACTGTGAGATGGTGGTGTTAACCGGCGCCAACATCTTCACCAACTATTGGGACCAATTTCCTAACAACGGCAACTTCTTCCAAGGGTCCTCCCAAAGTTGCCGATGTCTCTGGAGGTGCCGCCGGCTTATCCAAAGGTTTCATCGGGTCAAGAGTCGATGGTAGCGCTGGAGCTGTCGTTGGTGACGGTGTCTAACGAGCTTCCGCTGGCGGTGCGAAACTAGGTGCTAGGAGGTGCTGGACCTGCACTAGTTCAACAACGAGTCCTATATATGTAAACTCGTGCTGTTATGTTAATGGTTGGATGAAGTTTCTTTTGAGATGATAACCAATGAACCTTAGCTAACGAGTGTTGTCAAAGGAAATAAAAATCCTCTCTAACCACCGGTGGCCGCGGCAAGCACGTGCGGAGGCGCATCATGCACACGGGCGCTTGCACGCGAGAGGCGTAAGCAGGCACATGTAGAGGCTCAACAGGCATGCGGGCGACACAGTAGTTGACAATGCGCAGGCGGCAGCGCAAGCATGCGCAGCGTTTGCCACTACATACTCCGATCCAAATTAATTGACTTAGATTTATCTAGATACAGTGTATTTTGATTTTGGGCTAGCTATCCATCAGATTTTCCCTCGATTTATCTGATTTGTGCCTCGATTCATCTGATTAGGCTTATGTGTATTCCGATTTTGAAACAAGATGATCTCGTTTTAGCTGTTAGCTACTCAGTTTTGGACCAAAAAAATTAGTTATGAGTAAAAATATAACCATTCCATTCCATATTTTTGTCCCAACCGAACATAAATCGGAACCTTTGTGCTCATAGTCTCTTCCACCTAATAGGAACTAAGCTAAATTTGTTTAGATTTTACCACTTATTTTTAGGTTAAAATTTTCCACGAGCGGTGGGATTACATTTTACATCAAGGACCAAAAAAGAGAAAATTAGATCGAGGTCCATACATTTAGCATAAAGGACCCTAAAATTAAGCAAGGAAAAAATTTGGGTCCGGATCTGACTCGAGAGAGGAGCTGATCGAGCCATACTCTTCATATTACTTCCTCTTCTATTGTTTTCAAAATATGGCCAAATTTGTCGGCATGTAAATTCTCAGATATGGGATCATCAATATAAAGTATGATGTAGATATGGACATGACCTTGGTCGTTTGGCTTCAAAACCAAGAATGTTCATACTCAGTAACAACTAAGCTTGAATTCATTTAGATTTTACCACTTACTTTTAGGTTAAAATTTTACATGGGCGATGGGAGTATATTTTACATCAAGGACCTAAAAAATAGGAAAATTACATCGAGGTCCATACATTTATCACAAAGGACCGTGAAAAAATTAAGCAATGAAAATAATCGGTTCCGGCTCCTTCTCAAGAGAGCAGATGATCGAGCCATACTCTTCATACTACTTCCTTCTCTATTGTTTTCAAAATATGGCCAAATTTTTTGGCATGCAAATTCTTGGATATTGGATCATCAACATAAAGTATGATGTAGATATGGCCATAACCTTGGTCCTTCAGCTTGAAATCCAAAAATTTCATACTCATTGCCAACTAAGCTTAAATTTTTTTAGATCTTACTACTTACTTTCAGGTTAGAATTACACGGGCGGTGTGAGTACGTTTTACACTAAGGATCTAAAAAAGAGGGAAAATTACATCGGGTTCCATACATTTAGGACAAATGACCCTAAAATAATTAAGCAAGGAAAAAGTTGGGTTTGGCTCCTTCTCGAGAGACCAGCTGATCGAGCCATACTCTTCTAAATACTACTTCCTCTTTGATTGTTTTCGAAATATGGCCAGATTTGTCAGCATGCAAATTCTTGGATATGGGATCATCAATATATAGTATGATGTACATATGGCCATGACCTTGTTCATTGTGCTTCAAATCCAAGAATTTAGATTTTACCACTTACTATAGGTTAAAATTTTACGCGTCCGGTGGGAGTACATTTTACATCAATGACCTAAAAAGGGAAAATTATATTGAGGTCCATAAATTTAGCAAAAAGGGCTCTAAAATAATTAAGCAAGGAAATAGTCGGGTTTAGATCCTTCTTCTAGAGAGAGCAGTTGATCGAGGCATACTCTTCATGCTACCTCCTCTTTGATTGTTTTCAAATAATGGCCAGATT
Organism: Avena insularis; assembly: GCA_023614405.1. Classification (NCBI taxonomy): domain Eukaryota; kingdom Viridiplantae; phylum Streptophyta; class Magnoliopsida; order Poales; family Poaceae; genus Avena; species Avena insularis. The sequence continues at coordinate 202,286,350 of CM042691.1, read as the reverse complement.
TGTGGTCATGCAAATTCTTGGATATGGGGTCATCAATATAAAGTATGATGTAGATATGGCCATGACCTTGGTCATTCATCTTGAAATCCAAGAATGTTCACACTCTTAGACAACTAAGCTTAAATTCATTTAGATTTTACCACCTACTTTTACATTAAAAATTTACCCGTGCGGCGGGAGTACATTTTACATCAAGGACCTTAAAAAGGGAAAATTATATCGGGGTCCATACATTTATCACAAAGGACCCTAAAATAATTAAGTAAGGAAAACAATTAGGATCGGCTCCTTCTCGAGAGAGTAGCTGATTAAGGCATACTCTTCACGCTACTTCCTCTTCGATTGTTTTCAAAATATGGACAGATTTGTCAGCATGCAAATTCTTGGATATCGGATCATAATCATAAAGTATGATGTAGATATGGTCATGACCTTGGTGAAAGTTCGGCTAGAAATCCAAGATTATTCATACTCATTATAAACTAAGCCTAGATTCGTTTACATTTTATCACTTACTTTTAGTTTAGAATTTTACACACGCGATGGGATTACATTTTTCATCAAAGACCTAAAAATAAGGAAAATTACATCTAGGTCCATACACTTAGCACAAAGGGCCCGAAAGTAATTAAGCAAGGAAAACAGTCGGGTTCGGATCCTTCTCGAGAGAGCAGCTATTTGAGCCATACTCTTCATGACACTTCTTCTTTGATTGTTTTCAAGATATGGCCAGATTTTTTGCCATACAAATTCTTGGATATGGGATCATCAACATAAATTATGATGTAGATATGGCCATGACCTTGGTCGTTCGTCTTGAAATCCAAGAATGTTCATACTCATCGACAACTTAGCTTAAATTCATTTAGATTTTACCACTTCCTTTTAGGTTATAATTTTACACTAGAGGTGGGAGTACATTTTAAATCAAGGACCTAAAAAGGGGAAATTACATTGAGGTCCATAATTTAAACACAAAAGGCCCTAAAATAACTAAGAAAGGAAAATAGACGGGTTAGTCTCCTTCTTGAGAGAGCAACGGATCGAGCTAGTCTCTTCAAGCTACTTCCTCTAGATTCTTTTCAAAATATGGCCAGATTTGTCGGCATGCAAATCCTTGGATATGGGATCATGAACATAAAGTATGACGTTTGATTGTTTTCCAAACAAGGACAGAAATTTTTATATGCAAATTATTAGCAAGATGCTAAATATTTCAAAAAAGAACCTCAGTGATTTTCGATATATTGAATGCTTGGTGGGTACTACCGTTAAAAGATATTTTATTTGTATAACTTTGAGAAAAATCTACCACTTACTTTTCAGTTAAAATTTCACCTAACATTGAGAACTGATCTTAAATTTGTTTAAATGGGTGAACTTAGCTAGGATGCTTAAGAACTAGTTAAACTTGGTGTAATCGTAAGTGAAACATGGTCCAAACTTTGTCTCGAAAATGGGCTTGTGGTATTCTGAGCCATATTCTTCTTACTTGCTTTACTTTAAAGGAAAACACATTCTTTTTATTATGAAATTTCAAAAATGTTTTTTCCTAAAAGTTGGAAACTCATATTATTGGTAGAATTATTGTTCACCATGCCAAGATGCACCCATCTACCAAATATCAGAACATTTACATAAAATATTATGTACATGTATGGCCATATATTTACCCTTATTGTTCATATTGAAGCTTAATAATGTTCATACACTATAGGACATATTGCGAAGTAGATTTATTTTTTCAAAATTTGTGAAGACTAGTGATTGTCAACATGCAAATTCTTAGCAAAAATCTCATTGGTGGCTACCGTCAAGAGATAGCTGTAGAACTTTAAGAGCAATCTACCAATTCTATGGGAACTTTAAGAAAATTTTGTGAACTCATATTTCAAATTTTACATAATATTGGAAAATCGGCTTAAATTCTATGGGAGTGAGGGATTACTACTACTTGCTTCACAAAAAAGAGCGTTCCTCACTTTCATACCAGCTTGTTGCGGATGTGCTTGGTGCTTCCTCTTCCTAGGGTGTGAAATGGAATGAATGGAGGTGTAGTAGTTGGGAGTAGGAAGGCTGACCATATCATAGTGGTGTCCCCCACAAAAAAAGATCATAATGGTGTGCATCCAATGCGATGGGACACCCCTTGTCCACTAGTAGTACTATTACTAGTACTGCGTATGGCGATCTTTTGACTATCCTCCCCTCCTGAAATTTAGAGCAAGCAGAACGTTAGCCGTTACTGGATGTGGCTATGAAATTTACTAGACTCGCGTCTGAGAAAATAAAATATGCTCCACCTTTAGACAAGATAGGGGACCCACTCATCTGAGTAGAAAGAAACAATAAAGAAAACCTTCTAGACACTAACAAGCGGGTCCGTCTTCCATTTGATTCCCTTATACATGGTTCTTGTACTAGACCGAGGGTCTAGAAAAACTTAGTTAGACTCATCCTTTCTAGTGTTTAGACTAGGTCTAGTAAGAAAAAGATTCTCTTAGACACCCCAAATTTCCAACGTTGCACATGCTCTTACTAGTTGTCGTGGGGATGGTCACGGCAGATGCTGCAATCGGCAGCGAGTAGTAGAACGAGGGGCAAGGGCGGCCAGCCATCTGTGGTGCGAGATGAGGGCAAAGACACAGAGATTTACCCAGGTTCAGCCCCCCGGAGGGTAAAGACCTACTCCTGCTAGATTGTATTATGGAGGTGTTATAATGGGCGAGCTCGGCGGCTGGGCGGCGAGTCGCTTGGGTGTATGAGGGAACGTATCTCTACTCACCCTATAGGGAGGTTTATATAGGCTCACCTCCCCTAGGGTTTACATATCTCAACCGATTCAGTTAAAGCTTCGGTAGTCGTTTAACCTTACCCGACTAGGCCTATCTACTCGCCTGGGCCTTCAGCTTCCAGTCGCTTGGTTCCTCGCTGGGCTTCAATCCATTCGCCGTCCTGCAGGCCCACTCGCCGGTTCTTTGGGCCAGTCGGAACGCCCCTGGGTATACCCGGTGCATATCCCCATCAAGAGTCCCCGAGGCGATTAGGCGAGGTGGTCATCGGAGTATACGGCTTCAGAGTAGGCATCCAGTCGAATCGTCAGCGGGCTCCTGCATAAAGGAGGAAACCATTGATCCAGGTCGCAGCTTTGGCGAGTCGAGTCGGCGAAACACTGTCATAGTGATTTGGTCGGCGAGCCGAGTGGCCGTAGTTGGACCGTCAAGCGTGGTCAAACTAGCCGTTGGAGTAATCCAACGGTAACTTTTGGCGTAATTATCCCGCGGTAACGGTTCCCAGATTTGGCGGGTAACATCCCCTATATAAGGGGAATGACAGGCGATCGGAGAGCCACCTTCTCACCACTTCTTCCAGCTGCACGCATTTTCCTTCCCTCGCATCGCAATCCAGCCGACCCGAAATCCCCCGACCCCCGACAAACCTCTCGGCCATGGCCCTTTCCACCGAACCGTGGGGTAGGTCCAAGTGCACAAGGGCGCAACTGGCCTCCTTCGAGGATGCCGGGATCCTGCGAGCCGGCTGTTGGCCTATTCCCGCAGCCGGAGAGACGACCCCAAACCCGCGAGAGAGGGAATTCATCTGTTTCACCAGTCATCTCGAGCGGGGGCTAGGGTTTCCTACGTCCCTATTCTTCCGGCGCTTCTGCGCCTACTACGGGATCCAGCCTTCAGATCTGGGTCCCCACAGCATCGAGCAGCTCGCCATCTTCGTGGCGTTCTGCGAGTGCTACTTGGGCTGCCGGCCCTACTTCCCCTTGTGGCGAGATCTGTTCCATGGACGGATCAGCCGCGAGGAAGCAGGCGGCCCAATGCTAGCCGCGGGCGGCCTGACATTCCAGCTCAAGTCCAAAGCCTCATTCTTCGATCTGATGCTGCCCGCCAAGGCAGCGAGCGACTGGAAGAAGCCGTGGTTCTACGTGGCCGAGGCGACCCGGAGGACGAGGCGGCGATCCCGCGGTATTCCGCCAATCGGTCCGAGCCGCGCCATCTCCAAGTCGGCAAGCTCCCCAACGATCAGCGGATGGTCGTCGACGAGATGCTCCAGACCATCCGCGGTCTAAAAAAGAAGGGCCTCCAGACGATAAATCTGTACAACTGCTGGCTCGGGCGGAGGCTCGTCCCGCTCGCCCAGCGAGACCACTATATGTACCAGTACACGGGCCAGGGAGACTCGACGAAGGCCTGCCTCGACGAGTGGAAGCTGGAGGACTATCTCCCAGCACTGAAGAAGATTACCCAGGCGGTGTACCTGGACGCGCAGGCTAGGGTCGCCCCCTATACCGCAAAGCGTCCAGCTCCAACGGTAACCACTTTACTTTGCTCGCAGTCGCAGTTTATGCAGTCGCGGTAATTCTGATTTTACTTTGTATTCATCGCAGCTATTCCAAGTGGTGGAAGGGTGGCTCCCACCTTCGGACGACGAGAACTCGAGCTCGTCCGCCCAGGACATAGGCGAGTCGCCGCCCGCTAAGGGCGACGAGGACGACGACGACGAGTCCGAGGAGGAGGTCGCCCCGCTGGTCCGAAAGACCCGCGGACAACGCCAGCGCGAAATCGAGGCAAGTAGAAGCCTCGAGCGTCTTGACGACGACGACGAGCTCCCAGAAACCACCTCGCGCTGTCAAGCCACTCCGTCGAAGAAGAAGAGGAAGGAAAGGGAGGCGAGGGTCCCCCCGAAAAGGAAGACGAGGCCATCGAAAACAGCCTCGCCATCGCACTCGGCGAGCAGCTCAGACGCTCCCCGCGCAGCCGGCGATGGTGCGCCACCAGCGACAATCGTGCTGGACGCGGCGACCGTGGAAGTGCCGCTGGCTTCAATGCCTCCGCCGTTCGCCCCAGTCTCTGGGCTGGGGGTGGCTCCGGCCGCGGCGGCTTCGCCTCGCGAGGAGGCTCCGGCTAAGGATATCCCAGAGGCGCCAGATGCGGCCTCAACAACGAAGAAGCCGTCCGTGTCTTGGCCACGCGACGTCCTGGAGTTGGGGCTCACCCGCCGTCTGGGCCCTGAGCTGGAAAAACCGGCCGGCCTCCGTACGGGACTGCGTTTCATCCCAGTCGCCAAGTGAGTTCGCTCTCCTTTCCTCATTTTTCATAAGTATTTCGATTGTTTTTGCTGATTCGATTGATACACAGGACCGGGGTGAAGAAGATGGGCCACCCGACCGTGGCCAAGGTGCCCTCCACCGCTAGCGAGGAAGATCCTTCCCGCAAGAGGAAGGCGGACAAGGTCGTCGCCTCGGCGGATGGCAGTAAGAAGGCCAAGGGCGACGACACCATCACCATCTCTGACGATACAGCGGTCGCACCAGCCGGGCCCGTGATGGAGGCAGCCGCGTCTACGAAGGAGGGTGCTTCTTTGCCTGGAACGGCGGAGGCGACCTCTTTCGGAGCGGGTGCCTCTATCGCTACCTTCCCGCGCTTCGTGACCAAGGCAACCACGGCGAGTGGGCCTGCCGACGCTGAAGTCGACCAACGTCGCGGGCACACGCCGGCACTTCTCGCGTCCGTCGACGCGATACAACTCCACGGCATGCTTGGCGCGGCCATCCAGGTACATCCAGTCCCCGAGGATCAAGTCGGTGCTTTGCAGCGGCCTGATTCTTATAATTTCGCATCTTTTGTTTCTCGTATCCAGTCCCCGAGTGCGCGCGCGATAAATTTTAGCGGGTGGGCACTTCGGAATTTTTTGATCGCCGGTCCCTGAGTGCACACTCGCTGAATTTCAGCGGGTGGGCACTTAGGAATTTTTTGATCGCCAGTCCCCGAGTGCGCACTCGCTGAATTTCACCGGGTGGGCACATACGAATTTTTGATTGACTAACCTTTTTCGGTGATGTGCAGGGTCTGCAGCTTGAGTCAGCGGACCGATTGGCCGCGAAACAGCGCGCGGAGAGGGAGATGGCCGTCGTCCAGGAGGCGAACAAAGGGCTGCAGGCTGCTGCTACAAAGGCAGAGGAAGCTCGCCAGGGGCTTGTCCCCGCTGGTGAGTTGGTGGCGGCGCGATCTGCCCTGAGTGTCGCTGAACAGCGGATCGCCGACCTTGAGCGCGAACTGCGGGAGGCGAGAGAAGAAGCGAGCTCGGCGGACGGACGAGCTAAGGCCGCCATTGCGGCCGCTGAGGAGGATCGCAAGGTGTCGGACGTCCTTATTGCTGGGCTTCAGAACGACCACACGTCGCTTCAGTGCTTCATCACGGGACTCGCCCGCCCGTTGCTTTGTGAGTACATCTTCCCTTTCTAATAGTTGTGGTTTTTGTGGTGTCCGTCGTTCTTATCATTGTCTTATGCTCGCAGGTCGCATCATTGATAGCGAAGTAGAGGCGAACTCGCTCGACGCGAGGCAATGCGTAAGCATGCTCGTTGATTCGGCGACATTGTCGGCGACGTGCATCCGCGCATACCTTCAAGAAATATCGCCGACGGAGGTGATTCCCAGCGACCTCGTTGAAGTGTGGAAGTATTTGGAGAAGGCGCCCGCGGTCGTTGAGTTCATGACGCGGTCGGCGTTTCGGCGTGGAGCGTCGACGGCCCTGAGCCTTGGACTCGCCCACTTCCCCGAAGATTTCGACGTTGACGATGTGACGAGTGGGTATCCATCGTCGACTGGCGCGGTGGAACTATCCGAGGTCCTCAAGTTGCAAGAACGTGCCGCCACGTACTCGGAACGTGTCTGGGCAATGGGCGACCTCCTGCCGTACCAGGAGACGGTTGTCGCGCCAAACGACCCCGTGCCGCCACATCGTGACTTCAAGGTCGAACAGCCTTTTCGCGCGGCAATGGCGGGTGAACTGACGACGTATCCGTCAAACACATATACGGCGTTCATCCGCAGTCGCCGGGATGCTGGCGAGTCGTCATCGAAGCCTGCAGAATAGGGTAGTTTGCCTTTGTGGCGTTAGCAGCAGTTCTGCCCCGCGGGCATATTTTGTAACATGAAACAATGCAACATGTGATTGAATGAGACGTCGTGTCTATTTTGATATTTGTTTGTGTGCTTTTGATTGGTTTTGGACGAGTCCCCGAGCGCGTCCGCCCTTTTGTGGGGTTTACCTCGTATATGATGTGTGTGTTGTTATCATGTGTTTTGTTGTTTTGGTCGACTCGCCCGAGCTCGGAGAGCCAGTCGCAAGGCGACTCCCTTGAGTGCTCTATACTTTACCGTTTTCCCTTGCGCGAACGAGGTCGGGTGGCCGAGTCCCCGAGCGTGGTACTTGGTTGTTCTAGGCGCGACTCAAGGGTGGTTGAGGATTTAGCGTACGCTAAGCGCCTGCCCGTTGGGTCAGTCGCGTGGCGAGTCCTGGGCATGCTCTCTTACTTGGCGTTTTCCCTGGCCACTCGCGACGAACTGGTCTTCAGTCCCCGAGCGTGGTACTTAGCCGTTCGAGTCGCTATGCCGAGGATGCGGAGGTCCAAGGTCGCTGTGAGAAGCGAGGGCAGTTGTCTTGGTTCGGGGAACCAGTCGAGCTAGGCGACTCCAGTGGGGCTCCGGGTTGGCGTTTTTCGTGGAAGATGCAAGACCTGAAGTAATTCAGTGCTCTTACACCGCACTACTTAGCCGTGCCGATCGCTGTACCAAAGGTTGACTTCTGCATTTAGCATAATGCTGTTTTTACGAGTGCGAGTGGCACAAGTCGTGGAGAGTAGGCGCAGTTTGCGGTAACCGTTTCATTTATTTCATAGTGACTGGAGAGTACATGTGTCGGGTTCTAGGAGTAGAACTTCCGGAGGAGGTTTACATTCCATGGTCGCTTGACGTCGATTTCGCCGTCCCCGCGGACGTCGATGAGGTAGTAGGCGTCGTTGCCGAGTACGCGCCCGATAGCGAATGGGCCTTCCCACGAAGGGGAGAGCTTGTGCATGCCCTTCTTGTCCTGGATGAGGCGTAACACCAGGTCGCCTTCCTGGAAGGTGCGAGCTTTCACCCGCCGACTATGGTAGCGGCGGAGTCATTGCTGGTAGATGGCGGTGCGTGACCGAGCGAGGTCGCGCTCTTCGTCGAGTTGGTCGATCCCGTCTTGGCGGGCAAGCTCGTTTGCAGCCTCCGTGTAGTGGATGACCCTCGACGAGTCGTGTTCGAGGTCGGTGGGCATGACTGCCTCGGCGCCGTAAACCATGAAGAAGGGAGTGAATCCCGTCGATCTGTTGACTGTGGTGCGGATCCCCCATACGACGGAGGGCAACTCCTCGACCCAGCACCCGGCGGTGCGCTCGAGTGGTACTTGGAGTCGCGACTTCAGGCCGTGTAGGATGCTTTGGTTGGCCCGTTCCGCCTGGCCATTGGACTCCGGGTGGGCGACTGACGCGAGGTCGAGCCGGATATGGTGCTCTTCGCAGAATTCGGCCATGGCTCCCTTGGCGAAGTTGGTGCCGTTGTCCGTGATGATGCTGTTGGGGAACCCGTAGCGGTATATGAGCTCGCGTAAGAATTTAGTGGCGGTCTTCCCGTCGCATTTCCGGACTAGCTTGGCCTCCACCCACTTCGTGAATTTGTCGACGGCGACTAGCAGGTGGGTGTAGCCAGAGGGGGCCTTCTTGAAGGGGCCTACCATGTCCATGCCCCACACAGCGAATGGCCAGGTGATGGGGATTGTTTTGAGCGCCGAGCTCGGTACGTGCGTCTGATTGGCGTACTTCTGGCACCCGGCGCATCGCTGGACGATGTCGACCGCGTCGGCGTGTGCGGTGGGCCAGTAGAAGCCGTGTCGCATAGCCTTGGCGACCAGGGAGCGAGCGGCGGCGTGGTGGCCGCAGTCACCTGAGTGAATGTCGTGGAGGATTTTGCGTCCTTCAGCTGGTTGGACGCAGCGTTGGAACACGCCGGTGACGCTGCGCTTATGGAGCTCGCCGTCGATGATGGTGTAGGACTTGCATCGACGAGTGATCATTCGAGCCTGCCTCGCTCGCCGGCAGGTGCCGCTTCCTGTAGGCGATGTAGGGCTTGGTCCAGTCGTCTGGCTCGTTGGCGAATGCGACCAAGGCTGCCTCTGGTTGTAGTGGGAACCCAATGTCGATCTCCCTCGGGGGAGAGACTGATGGTTTGGTAATCGTGTCGAGAAAAACGCCGGCGGGAGGCGCGAGTCGAGCTGACCCGATGCGGGAGAGTGCGTCGGCCTCCTCATTTTTTCGCCTGTCGATCCACTCGACAGAGTAGCCGGTGAAGTGGCCACCCAACTTGTCCACCGCTTGGCGGTACGCCGCCATGGTAGGGGAGACGGCGTCGCAGGTGCCGGCGACTTGCCCCGCGACAAGGTCGGAATCTCCGTAGCAGCGGAGGCGATTGACGTTCATCTCCTTGGCGGCTCGCATGTCGTGTAGTAGGGCCTCGTATTCAGCCATGTTGTTGGTGCAGGGCGTGAAGTCGAGGCAGAGGATGTAGCGGAGCTTGTCGCCCTTTGGTGAAGTCAGCACTATCCCTGCGCCTGCACCGTCCGTGTTCTTGGAGCCGTCGAAGTGCAGGCTCCAGTAGTGGAGGTACGGCAGCTTCTCTGGTTGTTGGGCCTCCTCCCAGTCGGCGATGAAGTCTGCCAGTGCCTGTGACTTGATCGCCTTTCGTGGCTCGTATTTGATGTTGTGGACGCCGATCTCGACGGCCCACTTGGCGACCCGCCCGGTCGCCTCGCGATTGCGGATGATGTCTTGCAGTGGTGCTGAGGAGACGACCATGATCCGGTGCTCCTGGAAGTAGTGCGGTAGGCGCCGCTGAGCCCTGAAGACCGCGTATACTATCTTTTGGTACTGTGGGTACCGCTGGCGCGACTCGGTGAGGACCTCGCTGATGTAGTACACCGGCCGCTGAACCGGGCGCTCTTTTCCTTCCTCTGGTCGCTCGACGACCATCACGGCGCTGACAACGCGCTCGGACGTCGCGACGTAAACCAGTATGGGTTCTTTGTTGGCGGGGGCGGCGAGTAGTGGTGCGGCGAGTAGCACCTTTTTTAGGTCGCGGAGCGCGTCGTCCGCCTCCTTGTCCCACTGGAAGGTGGGGTTCTTGCGCATCAGGCGGTATAGGGGCATCGCCTTTTCGCCCAGGCGGGGGATGAAGCGACTGAGAGCCGCTACTCGCCTGGCCAGCTTCTGGACGTCGCACAGGCACTCGGGTTTGCCGAGCCGGGCGATCGTGTCGATCTTCGTGGGGTTTGCCTCGATCCCTCGTTTGGAGACGACGTATCCCAGCAGTTGTCCGGCGGGTACACCGAAGGTGCACTTGCCTGGGTTGAGCTTTATCTTGTATCTTCGCAGGTTCGCGAAAGTTTCCGCCAGGTCGGCGAGTAGGTCGCCTTGGCGAGCGGACTTCACGACCACGTCGTCGATGTAGACGTGGATGTTGCGGCAAATTTGGCTCGCGAGGCATTCTTGCATGCACCGCTGGTAGGTCGCCCCGGCGTTCTTGAGGCCGAAGGTCATGGCGGTGTAGCAGAAGGCTCCGAATGGCGTGATGAACGCCGTCTTCTCCTCGTCTTCGACAGCCATTTTGATCTGGTTGTACCCAGAGTAGGCGTCGAGGAAACATAGCGACTCCGAGCCCGCGGTTGAATCGATTATCTGGTCGATCCGCGGGAGGACGAACTGCTCCTTTGGGCAGGCGCTGTTCAGGTTTGTGTAGTCGATACACATTCTCCAGGTCCCGTTTTTCTTCTCGACCAGGACTGGGTTTGCCAGCCATTTGGAGTACTTGATTGGCCGGATGAAGCCGGCAGCGAGTATACGCTGCACTTCCTCGGCGATTGCTCGACGGCGTTCTTCATTGAAGGGCCGCAGCGACTGCTTGACAGGTCGCACTTTGGGGTCGGCGTTTAGCTTGTGCTCAGCGAGCTCCCTAGGGACACCGGGCATGTCAGAGGGTTTCCATGTGAAGATGTCCCTGTTCTCACGGAGGAACTCGATGAGCGCGCCTTCCTATGCTGGGCTCATGCCCGTTCCGATCGTCACCGTCTGGCTGGAGTCGCCTGGTACAAACTCGATGGTGCGTGTGTGCGTCGTGGCCTCAAAGGTGGAGGTGCTTCCGCCCTCTGAGTTGGGCTTCTTGAGTATGGTGGGGTCGTCGTTGTTGACCCCGCTCGCGTACTTGGCGAGCTCATCGGCGTGGTTGGTCTCCACCACGATGACGGCGTCGGCGAGCTCGGCTCCTTTGGCCTCGCACTCGGCGGCCATGTCGGGGTCGCCGTGGATGGTGATAACGCCACACGGCCCGGGGAGCTTCATCGCGTTGTACGCGTAGTGGGGTGCTGCCATGAATTTAGCGAACGCCTGGCGCCCAGACGCAGCGGGTAGGGTGTCAAGGGCACCAGCTCGAAGACGATCCGCTCGGTGCGGAAGTTTGCCGGTGTGCCGAAGGTGACTGGCAGCGTGACCTTGCCGATCGGGTACGCCTTCCGACCGGGGACGATGCCGTGGAATGTGGTGTGTGTCGTCTCGATCATCGACTGCGGGAGCCGCAGCCGCCTAAAGGTGTCGAGGTAGAGGATGTTGATGGAGCTGCCGCCGTCCATCAGTGTCTTAGGGAGCCAGTAGTCGCCAACCTTGGGCTTGACTACCAAGGCGACTCGTCCTGGGTACTCGATGTGCGGCGAGTGGTCTTGGCGGCTCCAGGTGATGGGCTGCTCCGACCAGTTCAGGAACTGGGGGACGTCTATTTGGGCCACCGCGTTGACGGCGACGGCGCGGGCGATGACCTTCTTCTCGCGCTTCGTGTTGAAGCCTGTGAAGGTGTGGAGCGAGCCGGCTACTTTGCCGAATTTTCCGCCGTTTGGTGGGTCGTTGTCGGTGTCCTCCTGCGCTCGCCGTGCCTTCTCGATTTCCCTGAGGGTGTGGCAGTCGGCAGTGGTGTGCATTGCGGGCTTTCCTTCCCTGCTATGGAACGCACATGGTTGGTTAAGGAGGGCCGCGGGATCGAACCTTGGCTTGTTCTTGTAGTTGCCGCCGTCGCGGCGTTGCCCTCCGTCGCGGCGGAAGCTCTTGGGCTCGCGCTGCGCGTGCCCGGCGTTGGCGACGAAGTCGACTCGCCCGTCACTACGGCGCTTGCCGGTGAGGCGAGTGCCGCTGTAGCGTAGGTCGGTTCGGCGTCCGCCGTCGTTGCCGCTGCAGGCGGGCGTTGACCTCTGACTGCCGCTTTCCTGGTTTGGATCTTCCTCGGCGTACCGTTTGGCGATCTCGAGCAGGTCGGGGATGTTGTCGAGTGTGCGGGAGTGTCGCTTGAGATTGGCGACTAGGGGCTCGTAGCGGCACGAGGTCTTGAAGCAATGGATCGCGGTGTCCGGGTGGATGCCGACCGCGTTGTACCAAAGCTCTTGCCACCGTTGGACCCAGTTCTGGGTCGACTCATGGTCCCCGGACGCACTGCCCAGGTCCTCAATAGTGGTGGCACGGTGTAGGAGCACTCGAAGTGCCTGACGAAGGCGCATTTCCTCCCGTGAGTCGATCATCGCCGGGAAGAGTGTTGATCCACTGCCTGCACGTCCCCTCCATCATCAGGGGGAGGTAGCGGGCGGCAAGCAGGTCAGTGTGACCCGCGATCCCCATCGCCATGAGGTATGTGTCGAGCCATAGGGCGGGGTCGTACGAGGAGTCGTACTTTTCTATTTCTTTCGGCGCCTTGAAGTTTGGCGGATACTTCTCGCCTCGGATCATTGGTCCGAAGCACTTTGGCCCGAGTCGGCTGAGCGACCCCATGGGCTCGCCGTCGCGGCGATTGGTTAGGGTATGTCGCAGGTCGTCGGGCTGGCGTGCGCGCCAGCTTTGGTTGTTGATGATGTGGGTGCGGGCGTCGATGGGTTTCCCGTTGGCGGCGACAAGGTTGGTTGCCGCGTTAGCAGGTCGGTACTGGAGCTGCGGTGGCTCTGGTGGCGGGCAGTTGAGGGTGTTTGCCGCTGCTGGGCGGCCGCTGGAGGCCGCTCTTCTTCCTGAGGAACGCGAGTACACCCGTCCTTGCGAGTCGGCGCCCGCTCTCTGCTGCTCGACGGCCTTCGCAAGCAGGGCCTTGACGTATTCGATCTGCAGGGCGCCGCTGCCGGTCGCCGTGATGCTGTCGACTGCTGCTCGGCCTGCCACGAGGTTGTCCATCGGGGTAGAGAACAGTGGAAGGCCGTTTGCGTGTCGCTCTCGTGAGGAGACTACTATCCGCGGCTGGTCCCTGGGGGGTGCGGTTGGGTGGAGGTGGGGCACCCATCGCCATTGATCCTGGCGGGGGCCGGGCGCTCCCTCCTGGCGACGCGTTCTCGCAGATCGCGCGCTCGGCCATGCGGGCCGGGTCGTTTTCGTCGTCGAAGTTCAGGGCGCGTCCTGATCCGCTGCTGGTGGTAGTGCGATAATTCTTGCGCCGTCACCTGCTCTGTAGGGGTTCGTAGCATGGAAAACAAAAATTTTCTATCGCATACAAACAAACAAGCCAAGATCTATCTACTAGATTGTAGCAACGAGTCGATGGAATAACTCACCCTCGAAGATTCCAAAGTGTTTAACGAGAGCAGATTCTCGTGGGTGATGTAGTCGTACTCTTTCCGATCTCAAGATCGCGTAGACGATCCTTCCGGCCAAGTTCCGCAGCGCTCCCCGCAGTCGGTCACACGTTCGTATTGACGAAGACCTTCCTCTCCTTGTTCCAGCAGAGCGGAGGTTGTAGCACTCTCCTCGCGATTCGAAGACAACGTGGCGTGGTACCGGGAGGTAGAGGGAGATCCGCAGGCTTCGCCTTAAGCCGGTGCAGTATGGTGGAGCTTATGAGAGAGGCTATTAGTGGTCTAGTAATTAGACACACCAATTAGAGGGCTCTAACCCACTTAGAAGGCTCTAAACCGAAACACCTCGAAACCGGGGTCTAGGTCTAGTTTCTAGTTTAGAGGAGAGGAACTTGTGTGTCTCTAGAGGGGAGGCCCTGCCCCTCCCTTTATAGCTGGGAGGGCTGGCGCCAGGAGGGAGGAGTCCTCCCCAACTCGGCCTAGGCTGGCCGCTGCTTGGGGAGGAGGACTCCTCCCCAAGTCGGTTTCCAACTTCTCCTCTTTCCAAAACTGGCGGTTGACCGAAAACCGGCGCTTGACTTTTCCAATTTAGGAATTAAATAAACCCTTTATTTTGGACAGCGAGAACACTTAGTACATGATGCAATCATTCCATCTTGCAATGACACATTCATGTACCCTTCCCCGGAGTGCCGACATTCCGGGACCTTCTAGAATGTTCCCGATGAAAACACGGAACCATTCCCCAACTCGAAATGGGACTTTCCTTATATGAATCTTATTCTCGGACCATTCCGGATCACCTCGTGATATCCGGATCCCATCCGAGACTCAACAACATTCGTCTCTTTCTCATAATACCATAACTACTCAAACAACGTCAATCCTTAAGTGTGTCTCCCTACGGTTCGTGAATTATGCGGACATGATCGAGACACTTCTCCTAACAATAACCAATAGAGGAATCTGGAAATTCATATGGCTCTACATATTTCTACGATTACTTTGCGATCGAATGAACCACTTACATACGATACCAATTTCCCTTTGTCTCACGATATGTTACTTATCCGAGGTCATGATCGTCAGATTCTCGCATACCTAGTTCAACCTCGCATCGATAAGTACTCTTTTCTCGTTCCGTGATATGTGATCCCTTGTGACCAAGTCACATGCTTGCAAGCTAATTGGATGACATTTCACCGAGAGGGCCCAGAATATCTATCCGTCATGTGGATGGACAAATCCCACTCTTGATCCATGTGTTTCAACCAATACTTTCCAACACCCAATGCCACTTTTATAGCCACCCTGTTACGGTGTGGTGTTTGATGACATCAAAGCATCCATCCAAGAAAGGCAATATGCATGATCTCATGGTCGAAGGAATTAGGTTACTATGTATCGTAAAGCATATAGCAATTGAACTATTGAAATGACTTGATCTTTATGCTACGCTTGTCTATAGGAGTATGTCCACCATATCATTCTCCTAACGATATGATCTTGTTGTTGATAACATCTCAATGTTCATGACAAAAAAAAACCACATCATCAATCAACCAACAAGCTAGTGAAGTATAGAGGCCATACTAGGGACTTCAAATTAAGTTTACAAATCACACAAGTATTAATGGTTTCCTTGTTAATACTATTATAGCATGAATGTAAACATTTATCATAAACACAAAGATATATAATAATAACTACATTTATTATTACCTCTAGGGCATATCTCCAACAGTCTCCCACTTGCACTAGAGTCATCTAATCTAGATTACATGGTAATATACCGAACACCCATGGCAGTTTGGTGTTGGTCATGTTTTGCCCTTGGGAGAGGTTTAGTCAACGGATCCGCCACATTCAGATCTGTGTGTACTTTGCAAATCTTTATATCCCCATCCTGGATATGTTCTCGAATAGCGTGAAAACGCAGCTTGATATGCTTCACTTCTTGTGTGACCTTGGTTCTTGCGATTGGCTATGGCGCCCATGTTATCACAAGAGATAGACATTGGGTCCAGCGCACTAGGAACCACACCCAGCTCAGTAATGAACTCTTTCATCCATATCGCTTCTTGTGAAGCCTCCAAGCAGCCATGTATTCGATTCAGTTGAAGATCTCGCCACAACGCTTTGCTTTGCACCTCCAGCTAATCGCTGCACCATTCAAAATAAATACGTATCCAGATTGTGATTTAGAATCATCCGGATCGGTGTTCCAACTAGCATCGGTAACCATTAACAACGAGCTGTTCATCACCTCCATAAGAAAGAACCATATCCTTAGTTCTTCTCAAGTACTTAAGGATGTTTTTGATCATGTCCAATGATCCACTCGATCACTTTGATATCTGCTAGTTAGACTAACACATATGCGATGTCGGGTCTAGTACATAGCATGGCATACATTAGAGATCCTATGGCTGAGGCATAGGAGTCTTACTCATCTTTTCTCTATCTTACGCCGATGTCGGACTTTGAGTTTTACTCAAGGTCATATTAGGCAACATGGGCAAGAACCCTTTCTTGCTATCTTCCATTCCAAACCTCTTTAGAACTTTGTCCAAATATGTACTTTAGACAATGATATTTGGCGTTTCGATCTATCTCTATAAATCTTTATGCCTAATATGTAAGCTGCTTCGCCAAGATCCTTCATTGAAAAACTATTATTCAAATACTCTTTGACACTATTAAGAAGGTCTACATCATTCCCAATCAACAATATGTCATCCACATACAGTATTAAGAATGCTAGAGCTCCCACTCACTTTCTTGTAAATACAAGCTTCTCCATAAGTTTGTATAAAACCAAAACTTTGATTACCTTATCAAAACGTTGATTCCAACTTCGGGATGCTTGCTTCAATCCATAGATGGACCGTTGAAGTTTGCATACCTTGTTAGCATCTTTAGGATCGACAAAACCTTTGGGTTGCATCATATACAACTCTTCATCAATGTCTCCATTGAGGAATGCTGTTTTGACATCCATCCGCCATATCTCATAATCATAATATGCAGCGATTGCTAACATAATCCTCACAGACTTTAGCTTCGCTACGGTGAGAAAGTCTCATCGTAGTCAACTCCTTGAATTTGTCGAAACCCTTTTGCGACAAGTCGAGCTTTATAAACGATAACATTACCATCAAGATCTGCTTTCTTCTTGAAAATCCATTTGTTCTCGACAGCCTTCCGCCATCCTAAGTCCACCAAAGTCCATACTTGGTTTTCAGACATGGATCCAATCTCGGATTTCATGGCTTCTTGCCATTTATTGGAATCTGGGCTCATCATTGCTTCCTCATATGTCTCGGGTCATCGGTTGTCCACCAACATGACATTCATAACGGAATCATACCAACTGGAGTGGTACGATTTCTCGTTGACCTCCGAGGCTCTATAGCAACTTCAACCAAGTTTCATGATCACCATCACTAGCTTCCTCTCTTATTGGTGCAGCACCACAGAACTTCTTCCGTGCTGCGCTACTCGCAATTTCGAGAGAAGGTTCGACAACCTCGTTGAGTTCTACTTTCCTTCCATCACTTCTTTCGAGAGAAATTCTTCTCTAGAAAGGATCCATTCTTGGCAACAAAGATTTTGCCTTCGGATCTATGATAGAAGGTATACCCAATAGTTTCCTTCGGGTATCCTATGAAGACGCATTTTTCCGCTTTGGGTTCAAGCTTGTCCGGCTGTAACTTCTTTTTATAGGCTTCAGATCCCCAAACTTTAAGGAACGACAATTTAGGTTTCTTCCCAAACCATAATTCATACGGTGTCGTTTCAACGGATTTAGACGGTACCCTATTTAAAGTGAATGCGGCTGTTTCTAATGCATAACCCCAAAATGATAGTGGCAAATCTGTAAGTGACATCATAGAACGAACCATATCTAAGAGAGTTCGATTACGACGTTCAGACACACCATTACGCTGTGGTGTTCGGCGTGTCAATCGAAAAGTATTCCACATTTCTTCAAATGCTCGCCAAACTCAGAATTTAGATATTCACCTCCACGATCAGAACGTAGAAATTTAATCTTCTTGTTACGTTGATTCTCTACCTCACTTTGAAACTCCTTAAACTTCTCGAAAGTTTCGGACTTATGTTTCATGAAATAGATATACCCATATCTACTCAAGTCATCCGTGAAGGTAAGAACATAACGATAACCATCAAGCGATGCTACACTCATTGGACCACACACATCGGTATGTATGATTTCCAATAAGTCCGTAGCTCGCTCCATCATACCGTAAAATGGAGTCTTATTCATTTTACCCATAAGACACGCTTCGCATCTTTCAAGTGATTCAAAATCAAGTGATTCAAGAAGTCCATCGGAATGGAGTTTCTTCATACGCTTCACTCCAATGTGACCAAGACGACAAAGGCCACATATAGGTCAAATTATCGCTGATTTCAAACGTTTAGCCTCAATGTTATTAATATGTGTATTTCTATCGAGATTCAATATGAATAGACCATCTATCAAAGGTGCATGTGCATAAACACATTACTCATATAAATCAACAACCATTATTCTCGGATTTAAACAAGTAATCGCCTCGCAATAAACAAGATCCCGATATAATGTTCATGCTCAACGCAGCACCAAATAACAATTATTTAAGTATAAAACTAATCCCGATGGTAGATGAAGAGGTAGTGTGCCGACCGCGATCACATCAACCTTTGATCCGCTTCCCACGCCGCATCGCCACCTCGTTCTTTACTAGCTTCCGTTTATTCGTAGCTCTGCTTCGAGTTACAAATATGAGCAACCGAACCAAGATCAAATACCTGTGCACTACTACGAATACTAGTGAGATACACATCAATAACATGTATATCGATATACCTTTCTTCTTGATGTTGCCGTTCTTCAAATCTGCCAAGTACTTTGGGCAATTCCGCTTCGATGACCTTCTCCCTTGCGGAAAAGCACTCAGTTAGGGCTTGGGTCCAGCCTTGGTCCTCTTCGTTGGTATGGTAACTTTCTTACCACCCTTCTTGAAGTGTCCCTTCGCTTAGACTTGCCTTTCTTGAATTTGGTGGTCTTATTGACCATCAACACTTGGTGCTCTTTCTTGATCTCCACTTCAGATTTTAACATAGCAAATAGTTCGCAACTCTTTGTTCATGTTCTGCATGTTGTAGTTCATCACAAAGTTCTTGTAACTTGGTGGTAGTGATTGAGGATGCGGTAAACCCCAAAGTATTAGGAATCACTATACCCAAACTTTGAAGTTTATTTATGCGTCCGGACATCTTAAGCACATGCTCACCGACGAGCTACCCTCTTCCATCTTGCGCTTAAAGAACTTTTCGAAGCTTCATATCTTTCAATTGCCGCATGAGTCTCAAAGATTAATTTGAGATCCTCGACAATATCATATGGGTCCGACTCTTCAAACCTTTTCGAAGCTCCGATTCTAAACCATACAAGATAGCACACTGAACTATGGAGTACCGATTCTTCCGAGCGAGGTAAACATTCTTTACTTCATCGGTAGCATCACCGCAGTGGGTCACCTAGCGGTGCATCCAGCACATAGGTCAAATTACCATTGTGAGGACAATCCTCAAATTGCGGAACCAATCCGAAGTTGCTTCCATTGTTTTCAACTTTTCTTTCTCTAGGAACGCATTAAAATTGATGGTAGGGCTGCCATTGATCTACAACATATTTGCAATAGTTTAGACTAAGTTTATGACAAATTGAGTTCAAATTAATTAATGAAATTAAACTAGGTGAACTCCCACTCAAAACAACATCCCTCACATTGTTTTAGTGATCACACGAACCAAATCCACTACATCAACACCGATCATCACGAGAGTTGATATAGTTTCAATGGCGAACAATCATCATGTTCATCATATCTACTATATGATTCATGCTTTGCCTTCGATCCGTGTTCCCGAGGCCATGTCTGTACATGCTAGGCTCGTAAGACAAACCTTAGCTTCCGCATAAGCAAATCTGGCTTGCTTACGTTAGTAGTCACCATGAATCAAAGACACCCGATCATCACGTGGTGCTTCGAAGCAGCAAGCTTTGGCAACGGTGCATACTAAGGGTGAACACTTTAGAACTTGAAATTTATGTGCATGAGGGATCATCTTATAATGCTACCGTCGTCTACTAAGCAATACAAGATGCATAAAGGATTAACATCACATGCAATTCATAATATGTGATATGATATGGCCTTTCTTCTTTGTGCTTCCGATCTCCATCTTCAAGCACGAACATGATCTCCATCATCTCGGCATAGCATCAAGGTCAATGACGCTTCTTCATGGTTGTCCCACCAGCTTCAACTATTACAACTATTTTGAATAGACACGCAGGTCTTAACAGAAATTAAAGACAACCATATGGCTCCCGCCGTTGCCAACTTACAATAAGGAACATTGCATACATCAAATATAATCACAATCATGGCCATATCACATCACCGCACACCCCTGCAAAACAAAGTTAGACGCTTCTACTTTCTTTGCATATTTTACGTGGTTTGGGGCTTTCCATAAGTGTCGTTCTAACTACGAACAAGAACCACAACATTGATACTAGCATTGTTGATTACCCGTGTAAATTGGATCTTAACTATGCTAGGAGAAACAGGCACCAAGAAAGCCACTTATGCAATACAAGTTGCATGTTAGCGTGGAGCAAGTCTCATGAACGATGTCATGTAAGGTTAGCCCGGCCGCTTCATCCCAACATACCGCAAGATGCAAAGTACACAAAAGCAATCTACAATAAAAGCATCAACGCCCACAATGACCATTGTGTTCTACTCGCAACAGATCTACATATAGACACGGCTCGATACCCTTTGTAGGGGTTCGTAGCATGGAAAACAAAAATTTTCTATCGCATACAAACAAACAAGCCAAGATCTATCTACTAGATTGTAGCAACGAGTCGATGGAATAACTCACCCTCGAAGATTCCAAAGTGTTTAACGAGAGCAGATTCTCGTGGGTGATGTAGTAATTTTCCGATCTCAAGATCGCGTGACGATCCTTCCGCGCGCGTTCATGAGCGCCCGCAATCGGTCACACGTTCAGTACTGACGAAGACCTTCCTCTCCTTGTTCCAGCAAGCGGAGGTTGTAGCACTCTCCTCGCGATTCCGCAGACAACGGCGTGGTACCGAGGTAGAGGGAGATCCCAGGCTTCGCCTTAAAAGTGCGAGTATGGTGGAGCTTATGAGAGAGGCTATTAGTGGTCTAGTAATTAGACACACCAATTAGAGGGCTCTAAACCAATTAGAAGGCTCTAAACCGAAACAGCTCTAAACCGGGGTCTAGGTCTAGTTTCTAGTTTAGAGGATAGGAACTTGTGTGTCTCTAGAGGGAGGCCCTGCCCCTCCCTTTATAGGTGGGAGGGCTGGCGGCCAGGAGGAGGAGAGTCCTCCCCAACTCGGCCTAGGGCTGGCCGCGGCTTGGGAGGAGGACTCCTCCCCAAGTCGGTTTCCAACTTCTCCTCTTTCCTAAAAGCTGCGGTTTGACCAAAATGGCGGTTTGACTTTTCCAATTTAGGAATTAAATAAACCCTTTATTTTGGACAGCGAGAACACTTAGTACATGATGCAATCATTCCATCTTGCAATGACACATTCATGTACCCTTCCCCGGAGTGCGGACATTCCGACCTTCTAGAATGTTCCCGATGAAAACACGGAACCATTCCCCAACTCCGAAATGGGACTTTCCTTATATGAATCTTATTCTCCGGACCATTCCGGATCACCTCGTGATATCCGGATCCCATCCGAGACTCCGAACAACATTCGGTCTCTTTCTCATAATACCATAACTACTCAAACAACGTCGAATCCTTAAGTGTGTCTCCTACGGTTCGTGAATTATGCGACATGATCGAGACACTTCTCGAACAATAACCAATAGAGGAATCTGGAAATTCATATGGCTCCACATATTTCTACGATTACTTTGCGTCGAATGAACCACTTACATACGATACCAATTTCCCTTTGTCTCACGATATGTTACTTATCCGAGGTCATGATCGTCGGTATCTCCGCATACCTAGTTCAACCTGCATCGATAAGTACTCTTTTCTCGTTCCGTGATATGTGATCCCTTGTGACCAAGTCACATGCTTGCAAGCTAATTGGATGACATTTCACCGAGAGGGCCCAGAATATCTATCCGTCATGTGGATGGACAAATCCCACTCTTGATCCATGTGTTTCAACCAATACTTTCCGAACACCCAATGCCACTTTTATAGCCACCCTGTTACGGTGTGGTGTTTGATGACATCAAAGCATCCATCCAGTAAAGGCAATATGCATGATCTCATGGTCGAAGGAATTAGGTTACTATGTATCAGAAAGCATATAGCAATTGAACTATTGAAATGACTTGATCTTTATGCTACGCTTGTCTATAGGAGTATGTCCACCATATCATTCTCCTAACGATATGATCTTGTTGTTGATAACATCTCAATGTTCATGACAAAAAAACCACATCATCAATCAACCAACAAGCTAGTGAAGTATAGAGGCCATACTAGGGACTTCAAATTAAGTTTACAAATCACACAAGTATTAATGGTTTCCTTGTTAATACTATTATAGCATGAATGTAAACATTTATCATAAACACAAAGATATATAATAATAACTACATTTATTATTACCTCTAGGGCATATCTCCAACATGCTCGAGGCGAAATTTTTCGCGCTCAGCTTGCTCCTTGCGTACTGCCTCCGCCAGTTTCAGGCGGAGTTCCTCGACCTCCGTGGCCGTGGCGTTAGGGGGGATCGGGGTGGAGA
The DNA here is from genome assembly GCA_023614405.1 of Avena insularis. Lineage (NCBI taxonomy): Eukaryota > Viridiplantae > Streptophyta > Magnoliopsida > Poales > Poaceae > Avena > Avena insularis. Next base: position 202,264,047 of record CM042691.1, on the reverse strand, counting down.
ATGGATCCTCTGGCAGGTCGGTGCCAGTCGCCATGTAGGTCGCGACGTAGCGACCGGTTCCGTCGAGGAGATCGGCGGAGTTCTCCGACCCGGAGTCGAACTCGAAGATCCCGAGGATGGAGGGTCCTCGAAATCTCCCGCGTTGGAGACCTGGGCGATGGAGCCCGCGGATGAGGCCGCGGTGATGGATCCGGCGAGCGACGCCGGGGTCGCTGAGTCGGCGTCGTCGGTGAGGGCCGCATCCTCTGCGGCCGCTGAATTCCCGGCCACGTTGCTGTGGGCCGAGTTGTACTCGGAGGCGAGGCGGTGGATCGTGCGGATCTGGCTCTCGGAGAGCTGATCGCGTGGTGGCGACTCGCGGATGCGAGCCGAGTCCTCCGAGACGATGACGTCGGTGAGGCCGACGAAGAGGCTGATCGTGCCGATAGGCAGGATCACGCTGTGTGTGACGGGTCGCGCCGCCGGAACATAGCTGCTCGGCAAGATCTGAAGCATCTCGCCGATCGCAATCATGCGGCCGGTGGCGACCGTCTCGTTGATGGGCAGATTGGATCTCGCCGCAGAACACCGGCCAGACCGGCCAGGCCCCACGGTGGGCGCCACTGTCGTGGGGATGGTCACGGCAGATGCTGCAATCGGCAGCGGGTAGTAGAACGAGGGGCAAGGGCGGCCAGCCATCTGCGGTGCGAGATGAGGGCAAAGACACAGGGATTTACCCAGGTTCGGCCCCCCGGAGGGTAAAGACCTACTCCTGCTAGATTGTATTATGGAGGTGTTACAATGGGCGAGCTCGGCGGCTGGGCGGCGAGGCGCTTGGGTGTATGAGGGAACGTATCTCTACTCACCCTATAGGGAGGTTTATATAGGCTCACCTCCCCTAGGGTTTACATATCTCAACCGATTCAGTTAAAGCTTCGGTAGTCGTTTAACCTTACCCGACTAGGCCTATCTACTCGCCTGGGCCTTCAGCTTCCAGTCGCTTGGTTCCTCGCTGGGCTTCAATCCATTCGCCGTCCTGCAGGCCCACTCGCCGGTTCTTTGGGCCAGTCGGAAACGTCCTGCTGGGTATACCCCGGTAGGCATATCCCCATCACTAGTACTACTCACTATACATGTACCTCGTGTCAGGAACTAATCGCATCTTTGCTCTGACATCGCACCACCTTAAAATACTCCTCTTCGCTGCTCTCGTGATGCCTCCTCTATGCTCTCGGTCCCTTCTCGCTCCTAGTTTTTTAATAGGGGGAAACTCCTAGTGACAATATTGTTTACCATGACAAAATTTTACCACCACTTACTTTTAGGTTAGAATTTTAAACTGGCGGAGGGAGTACATTTTACACCAAGGGCCTAAAAGGGAGAAAAATACATCGAGGTCCATACATTTAGCACAAAGGACCCTAAAATAATTAAGCAAGGAAAACAGCTGGGTTCGGCTCCTTCCCGAGAGAGCAACTGATCGAGCCATACTCTTCATACCACTTCCTATTTCGATTATTTTAAAAATATGGCCAAATTTGCCAGCATGAAAATTCTTGGGATTTCTATTTTCGTGCCCTTGGTTCGTTAGTTGTACTCAGTTTTCCCCAACCGCTTAACTTTTCCTCACTTTTCCCCTCCCTCTATTCTAAAACCCTCGCTGGCGCTTGGATGGAGGGATGATGTTAGGTCAAAGGCTTGGCCATTAAATGCTAACTGGTGGGAACGTGTTGGGGCGGGTCGTGCATTGAGCGTTTTCTTACGTGGCCTCGTCCTGCATATATGGTGAAGGGTGGTGCTGTGTTGGGACGGGTCCTGCATACATGGTGAAGGGTAGGGTCATGTTGGGACTGGTATTGCATACGTGTTGAAGGGTGGGGCTGCATCGATACATGTCGGACTAACCGTTCTCGCTCACCCAAAGCATTCTCTTCCCCCAAGCCTGGAACAGCTCCCACACTACCCCTCCATTTCCCTGCCGTCGTGCCCTCCTACCTTATGTTGTCCTCGGAACCTGAGCCACCCCCTCCCCTAGACGCGGAGCCCACTCCACCTCCGGCTATGCTCTTGCCCCCGCTAGATCTACCCCTTTCGCGGAACAATATGCAATGTCGTCCGGTGTACTGGTCCTCCCCGTCGAGCGTGAAGAAGATTGGGTGGAATCTAAGGTATCTAACGCATGGATTGATCATAGGCATTATTTGAGCGTGAATCGCTAGTTCTCAACTAACTGCCTTGCTTTTCGAATAAGATTGATCTAGCGCTAGCATTTCGGCTGGCGGTTAAAGTAGATACTAGCATAATTCATGGTCGTGAACAGTATATCTCTGGATTTTACTTCCCAGCGGTGGTTGCAACCTCCATAACTCTAAGTTATTTGCAAGATAAAATCTATTCTAAATTCCCCTGGAGCAATGTCGATTCAGTTGATTTGCAATATTTCAGCACTAGCGAGCAAAGATTGCTCCCACAATCTAGCGAAGCTGATATGGCAATGCTTTTCTCTTTGAATGCTGCCGAACGTTTGGTTGAATTTGTTTCCATGTGCAACCTAAAGTTGAGCACACGGGAATGATGGTTAAATCATCATCTGGTGGTCAGGCATCATCAGGTTATCGGGCATCATGTGTCTCTGCTGTCCGTGATAATAGTGTGCACCCCCGCTGTGGTGACCCAGCATACCACTGCATGTGTAGTACACTATAGTCGTTGACATGACACTTATAGAACACCTTTCCGCAAATATCACATCCCTCAGAGTGGTACAACTAAAACATTGTGGGTCCAAATTACAAACGTACACACATTATTATTAAAATACCAAAAGATTAGTACTTAAACTTATTTAAACTTACAAAGCAAACTTAGAAGTTTTAGTGAAAGAACAAAGTTTCATACTCAAATCCATATTTGAGCTCAACAACTTATTATATAAAGATTGTGCTGCTCAGCTCATCTGAACTGCTACATAATTATAGGAAACTACTCAGACATGTTTCCCTCCACTCCATAGCATATATTGTAGTCCACCCCTTCCACTCCTCCGTACAGGTCTGGTTCCACGTAGTAGATATCCTCTTGTCCTTCAGTAGTGTACATCGGAGTGTCTTCTGGCACCTCAGAGTCTAAGCAAAGGATCAAAGGAAAGAGTGAGTAACAGTGTTACCCACAAAGTTCATTATATGCAAGGTGGGAAGTTTGATGCTATATCTACCACCTCGGACTACCAGTCCTTGGCACTATGCAGTTTTTGTAAACATTTCTTCAAAGTTTGATTTTAATATAAAAAACTATGCCCATCAACCTTCAAAGGTTCACTAGAACTTCATGGAATTCCTTTCCTGCCGCGTTCATAGTTTCTTCCTGGAACAGGGTGTAACAAGTTACAGTTTTTACACTCTGCAGAGGTGCGTTCCTTTACCCATGAGAGATCAATTCCTTGTTGCACAACCGGGCGTACTTTCCCGTCCACAATTATGTGATGTGGGGCCCAGTAGATGATCCAAGACAATCACTTCCATTCTCCGTGACCCCGCGTGTCTCCTTGGTGTATGCCATGCCCACATATTGAATTACGATAATGGTTATTATAGACCGTTCAGATGCTATAACTACCATGGGACGTTGAGAGTTTCCACCCATATGTTGCATATCCTCTATGAATTACCAATCACGCTACAAGGATAACAGCCACGACATGCGCATCCGGCTACATGCGAAAGGAAGAAGATACAGATGACTTCTCCGTCCCATTCCAAATCTCACAGTTAACGCGTATTGTACGACGCTATAATCACTGATGTCATGGGTTATTAACTCCTATGTGATGAATCCTACTACAAATGGAATCCTAAGTTCCATTGCCAATCTTATATTTATCATCACTTAGGATGATAATAACATTTTATTTATTTGAGAAAATAGTATTTTCTTTCTTCTCTTTAGAACATAGGTGATAACACACAATTTAGTTAAGTCGGACATGAGCAAGTGATGAACTTGCCTTGTGACTACAAGGTAGTTAAGTCGGATACTTGCACTCAACTTTGAGATTCTATTTATAAAAAACACCATTATTTCCTGGTAAGGACAATATTTAAAGAATCAATAATGAACATGCATAGTAATGCAATGCTTCATTTCAAATTATTATGATTATATAAGATTACTATAGGACAATTTTAGTGTATATATTTTTATTGTAATATAATATTGTATGTTTTATAGGGTATGAGATATTCCCCTCAAAAAGGGTATGAGACATATTATAATATTGTAAGTTTTTTATTGTAACATAATAGTGTAATATAGTATTTTTATTGTAATATTGTAAGACCCTCTTTGTAACCGGAGTTAGGGTTAGGGTTAGGGTGTTGGTGCTCGGTGGTGACCGGAGTTAGGGTTAGGGTGGTGGTTCTTGTGGGAAGCCAGAGAAGCGCACATCTCTCGCGACCACTGCCACCGGCACCGTCCACTGGCCACCGCCACCACCCTCCACCGGCACCGGCCACCGGCCACCATCACCGGCACCGGCTACCGCCACCGCACCTCCGGGTTTAGGGTTTATTTCTATTATTTTGTATAGAAATATCTGTGTATAGAAATATTTTGTATGAGAATATTTTTTGTTATGTTCAAATAAGTATTGTGTGCATCTCGCATTTTATAGAAACTATGGATCCGCCTAGTCCAATCCGCAGAGACCTAGCTTCAGAACACATTCTCGAGGATATGATTCACGATGTTGATCCATCCGGTGAGGGATCTCCCTCAAGGTATCTGAACTCATCCGGTGAGGTAGAGGAGATCAACCAACAAGAGGAAGAAGCCGACAACTCCAATGATGGAGAAGCCCATGGACGCGTAACAAAGACCGACGAGGTATATATATGATGTCCGATGATCACTAGATGTCCGGGAGTAGCTGTATGTACCAAGTAGTATATATATTATATTGACGAATGTTTCTTATTTTAGGCCTCCACATCGAGCAAAAAATTCAAGCATGGCCCAGCCAAAAATTTGGATGCCCGTACTATTTTTGAAACTACGGCGGTCTCAGCACAGGGTGAACCATTGGAACCGAAAAAAGCAAAACATGTATTTATACAGCAATGCGGAGTTGTTGTTAGAGACCGCATCCCGATCATTGTTCGAGAGTGGCATAATCCCAAAGAGGCGGAAGCGAGGAGTGATTTGTATATCGACAAAAGGTACAAAGAGGGTCTTTTTAATGACCTCATGGTACATTTCAATATGCCAGAATGTGAGACTGATACCGAGACAGCTGAAATGAGAAAGAAAGTCAACTAGTTTGCTCTTAAGAAGATGTCCGAACTATTCAAGAACTGGAAGAAATCATTATGGCTGAAGTATCAGAAGGACAAGAAAACTCCAATATTCGAAGGCTATCTAGTGAAGCAGCAGGATTACTAGGATGCATTTGTGGAGTATAGGAAGTCAGGAGTTGCAGAGGAGAAGTCAGAAAAAAAACAAGATAAATGCTGCAAAGAAGAAATATCACAATAACATTGGGACAGGGGGCTACGCGACTGCCATGCCAAAGTGGGATGCAAAAGAGAAAGAATTGTCTGCTAAAGGGATCATTCCAGAACCAATTAGCGAAGAATGGGATTTGAGGGCAAGAAATTGGTTCCTTGGGCATGGGAGAGAGTATGACAAACTTACAGGGTACCTTGTTTGCATTGATGGGCTTAGGATACCCAGGAATACATGACTTTAACTGGCGAAAGAGATTAAACATGGGATAAAAAAGTTCCATCCCAATAGAGAGAAAGAATTGCTGACCTTGGTCCTCGGCAATGAAGAAGACGGAGGACGAGTCCAGGGCCTTGAATCTAGTTTCATGTGGGATACTAAGTTTCCTAAGGACCAAGGTACTTATAGAAGCAGAGAAAGAGCAAACAAGCGACAGGAGGAGGAGGAGGGAGACAAGTTCAACCAGCTACTCGCAAGAGTTGAGAAGCAGCAGCAGATCGACGAACTTAGAGGAGTAGCGCATATGCAAGATCCTCCACTAGGTATTACCGCCAACCCATCTCAGCGGAGAGGCAGCATGGCTGAATCGAAGGTCCCGTCCGATGATGCAAGGATGATAGATGGTGGTCCTGGCTACCCCGTGGATGGAATCAAGGAGCTTATATCTTGTGAGGTCCATCAGAAGGTGAAGAACATATCCGTCAAGGTGGCGGTCGGATTTGCTTTACCTTGTCCACCTGACACACGCTGGCATGGCCATGAGATTCTAGCTGGCTATGCTAAAGTTGGGGTGGATAAAATCTTAACGGGGTGGGACTCAATGGAGCTTGACATCCCTGGGCCTAAAGGTGAGACGACACTCGGAGAAGTACTAGGTGGTATCATTCTATGGGACAAGAACAACATCAAGCTTCCAGGCTAGGCCCCAAGGCCAACACCGCCTCTGAGTCGTCGCAGGTCACCTTCACCTCCATCACCTCCAAGAAGCCCACCCCATGATGACTACGACCACCACATCGTGAGGCCATATCGATCTCCGCCGCAGGTGCAGCAGTCTTCGCTGCCCGCTAAGGACAATAAGCGGAAGCGTGCTCCGTAAGTGAGTACTAAACGACGCGGCAGCCCAAAACAGAAAATGTCTCCCCTGCCAATAGTGCCTCATAAGAATATTCCCATCAGACCTTACGATCGTACTGATGCAGAAAATGCAGCGGTAGCAAAGGCCGAAGTTGCAGCAAAGGCCGAAGTTGCCAAAGGCCGAAGTATACACCGAGAAGAAAAAGGCGTATGCACTTCATTTTCTGAACACGAAATCGCAATATGATTTGCACCGTAATCCATATGACAATCTACGAACACTTTAGAAAGAAATGACGAAGAGAAAATCAAGAAAATCAAGTGCAAGCGGGAAAAATTAGCAAGCACAGCAAGCGGGAGCAAAATAGCAAGCAGTAAAAGATCAGACGTTCCCCTTCTCGGACAATAGGCCAAACAAATGATCGCACCCCTCAAGGTGTTTTCCGAAAATGCTCGACAACCACTAGATATGGAAGCACCTATGGAGTTGGCGGCCAGTATGAAAGTTAGTACTGCTAAACTGGTAGGCTCCCAATACGACATTCTACCCAAGGCTGTTGTAGCCCGTATACATGTCGAAGGTGAGGATTTGGTCAGCAAAGAGAGGCTGAAAGAACTGCCAACACAAATGCGGAATCTCCATTATTGGTACTCGATGGTCATAAAGCAGGGGAGAATAATGCTCATAGCCAAAGTCCCACGTGAGTACTATTTCAGACCCGAAGAGGTCCATATTGAGTTACCAAAACTGTTCCAGTTATACCTTCTCGACGCCCTGGACAAATCCATCCTTAGCTGCTATTGTCTGTAAGTTGTTGAATTCATTGTCTACATGTTTATTTTTTAGTTGTTCAGTTTAGTACATGTAATTATCCTTATTATATACTTTTGTACTCTATTATTATGCAGAATGAGGATCCTGGAATGTAAAAGAAGAAGAATCTATAATGTTGGGTTCATTGACACCGATAAAGTGCATATAAACACTCTAACGTCAAACCCCGAGGAGACGGAGGAAAATATTCTAAGGTTTCTAATGGAGCAAAATTTCTCTAATCACATATTGTTTCCTTACAATTTCAAGTGAGGTTGTTACTCTGGTGTACACATTCACTTTTGATTAGTCGATGCTAATGTTGGGGTTCGTAGCACGGAAAACAAAATTTTCTACCGCATACAAACAAACAAGCCAAGATCTATCTACTAGATGGTAGCAACGAGTCGATAGAATAACTCACCCTCGAAGATTCCAAAGTGTTTAACGATAGCGGATTCTCGTGGGTGATGTAGTCGTACTCTTCCCGATCTCAAGATCGTGTAGACGATCCTTCAAGGCGCTTCCCAATCGGTCACACGTTCGTACTCGACGAAGACCTTCCTCTCCTTGTTCCAGCAGCAGCGGAGGTTGTAGCACTCTCCTCAATTCGCAAGATGAAGTGGTACTGGAAGTAGAGGGGAGATCTCGCAGGGCTTCGCCTTAAGCCGGAGCGAGTATGGTGGACTATGAGAGAGGCCTCGGTGATCTAGGGTTTAGACGCACCAAGGAGAGAGGGCTAGTCTGATGGCTAGGGCTTGGGGAAGCCCAAGTCGGCGGCTAGGGTTTGCCCTAGGCGGCGGCGGTGGCAGCACCAGGAGGTGGTGGCGCCGGCGTCTTAGGGTTAGGGTTTGGAGAGGGCAAGGTGTAGTCTTGGAGGGGCAGCCCTGCCCCTCCTTATATAGGTGGAGGGCGCCGACCAAGGGGAGGAGTCCCTCCCCAACTCGGCTTCCAAGGCCGGCGGGTGGAGGGAGAGGAACTCCTCCCCAAGTAGGTTTCCTACTCTCCCTCCACCAAGCAAACTTGCCGTTTGACTTTTCAAATTGGCGTTTGACTTTTCAAACTAGGATTTGATTTATCCCTTTATTTTGCTCAGCGATGACACCTAGTACATGATGCAACCATTCCAACTTGTTATGACACATTCATGTACCCTTCCCCTCCGGAGTGCCGGACATTCCGGAACCTTCTAGAACATTCCCGATGAAAACACCGGAACCATTTTACAACCCCGAAACAGGACTTTCCTTATATGAATCTTATTCTCCGGACCATTCCGGATCTCCTCTTGATATCCCGGATCCCATCCGAGACTCCGAACAACATTCGGTCTCTTACTCATCATTCCATTACTACTCAACAACGTCGAATCCTTAAGTGTGTCTCCCTACGGTTCGTGAATTATGCGGACATGATCGAGACACTTCTCCGAACAATAACCAATAGAGGAATCTGGAAATTCATATGGCTCCCACATATTTCTATGATTACTTAGCGATCGAATGAACCACTTACATACGATACCAATTTCCCTTTGTCTCACGATAGTTTACTTATCCAAGGTTTTGATCGTCGGTATCTCTGCATACCTAGTTCAACCTTGTTACTAATAAGTACTCTTTTCTTGTTCCCGTGATATGTGGTCCCTTGTGAGCCAATCACATGCTTGCAAGCTAATTGGATGACATTCCACCGAGAGGGCCCAGAGTATATCTATCCGTCATATGGATGGACAAATCCCACTCTTGATCCATGTGTCTCAACCAATACTTTCCGAATACTCAATGCCATCTTTATAGCCACCCGATTCATAGCAGTGGTGTTTGATGTCATCAAAGCATCCTTCCGGTGATGGTGATAAGCATGATCTCATGGTCGAAGGAATTAGGTTACTATGTATCAGAAAGCATATAGCAATTGAACTATTAAAATGACTTGATCTTTATGCTACGCTTATCTATAGGAGTATGTCCATCATATCATTCTACTATCGATATGATCTTGTTGTTAATAACATCTCATTGTTCATGATAGGGAAACCATAATCATTTATTAACCAACAAGCTAGTATTATGAACAGGCTTCACTAGGGACTTCAATTTGAGTTTACAAATCACACAAGTATTAATGTTTCCTTGTTAATACTATTATAGCATGAATGTAAACATTTATCATAAACACAAAGATATAATAATAACCACATTTATTATTGCCTCTAGGGCATATCTCCAATAGTCTCCCACTTGCACTAGAGTCAACTAATCTAGATTACATGGTAATATACCGAACACCCATGGCAGTTTGGTGTTGGTCATGTTTTGCCCTCGGGAGAGGTTTAGTCAACGGAACCGCCACATTCAGATCTGTGTGTACTTTGCAAATCTTTATGTCACCATCTTGGACATGTTCTCGAATAGCATGAAAACGTATCTTGATATGCTTCAGCTTCTTGTGTGACCTTGGTTCTTGCGAATTGGCTATGGCGCCCATGTTATCACAGTAGATAGACATTGGGTCCAGCGCACTTGGAACCACACTGAGGTCTGTAATGATCTCTTTCATCCGTATCGCTTCTTGTGAAGCCTTCGAAGCAGCCATGTATTCCGATTCAGTTGAAGATCTCGCCACAACACTTTTCTTTGCACTCCTCCAGCTAACTGCTGCACCATTCAAAATAAATACGTATCCGGATTGAGATTTAGAATCATCCGGATCGGTGTTCCAACTAGCATCGGTGTAACCATTAACAACGAGCTGTTCATCACCTCCATAAGAAAGAACCATATCCTTAGTTCTTATCAAGTACTTAAGGATGTTTTTGACCGCTGTCTAATGATCCACTCTTGGATCACTTTGATATCTGCTAGTCAAACTAACAACATATGCAATGTCGGGTCTAGTACATAGCATGGCATAAATTAGAGATCCTATGGCTAAGGCATAGGGAGTTTTACTCATCCTTTCTCTATCTTCTTCCGTTGTTGGACTTTGAGTTTTACTCAAGGTCGTATTGGGCAACATGGGCAAGAACCCTTTCTTGCTATCTTCCATTCCAAACCTCTTTAGAACTTTGTCCAAATATGTACTTTGTGACAATGATATTAGGCGTCTTGATCTATCTCTATAAATCTTTATGCCTAATATGTAAGCTGCTTCGCCAAGATCTTTCATTGAAAAACTATTATTCAAATATTCCTTGACACTATTAAGAAGGTCTACATCATTCCCAATCAACAATATGTCATCTACATATAGTATTAAGAATGCTACAGAGCTCCCACTCACTTTCTTGTAAATACAAGATTCTCCATAAGTTTGTATAAAACAAAAACTTTTGATCACCTTATCAAAACGTTGATTCCAACTTCGGAATGCTTGCTTCAATCCATAAATGGACCGTTGAAGTTTGCATACCTTGTTAGCATCTTTAGGATCGACAAAACCTTTGGGTTGCATCATATACAACTCTTCATCAATGTCTCCATTGAGGAATGCCGTTTGGACATCCATCTGCCATATCTCATAATCATAATATGCAGCGATTGCTAACATAATCCTCACAGACTTTAGCTTCGCTACAGGTGAGAAAGTCTCATCGTAGTAAACTCCTTGAATTTGTCGAAACCCTTTTGCGACAAGTCGAGCTTTATAGACAGTAACATTACCATCAGCATCTGTTTTCTTCTTGAAAATCCATTTGTTCTCGATGACCTTCCGCCAACGTAAGTCCACCAAAGACCATACTTGGTTTTCGTACATGGATCCAATCTCGGATTTCATGGCTTCTTGCCATTTATTGGAATCTGGGCTCATCATCGCTTCCTCATATGTCGCAGGTTCATCGGTGTTTGTCCACCAACATGACACTCATAACGGGATCATACCAATCAGGAGTGGTACGAGTTCTCGTTGACCTGCGAGGCTCTGTAGCAACTACAACCGAAGTTTCATTATCATCATCATTAGCTTCCTCTCTTATTGGTGTAGGCACCACAGGAACTTCTTCCGGTGTTGTGCTACTCGCAAGTTCGAGAGAAGGTTCAACAACCTCGTCGAGTTCTACTTTCCTTCCAGTCACTTCTTTCGAGAGAAATTCTTTCTCTAGAAAGGATCCATTCTTGGAAACGGAGATTTTGCCTTCGGATCTATGATAGAAGGTATACCCACTAGTTTCCTTTCGGTATCCTATGAAGACGCATTTTTTCGCTTTGGGTTCAAGCTTGTCCGGCCGTAACTCCTTTACATAGGCTTCTCAACCCCAAACTTTAAGGAACGACAATTTAGGTTTCTTCCCAAACCATAATTCATACGGTGTCGTTTCAACGGATTTATATGGTGCCCTATTTAAAGTGAATGCGGCTGTTTCTAATGCATAACCCCAAAATGATAGCGGTAAATCTGTAAGTGACATCATAGAACGAACCATATCTAAGAGAGTTCGATTACGATGTTTGGACACACCATTACGCTGTGGTGTTCCCGGCGGTGTCAATTGTGAAAGTATTCTGCATTTCTTCAAATGCTCACCAAACTCGTAACTTAGATATTCACCTCCACGACCAGAACGCAGAAATTTAATCTTCTTGTTACGTTGATTCTGAACCTCACTTTGAAATTCCTTAAACTTCTCGAAAATTTCGGACTTATGTTTCATGAAATAGATATACCCATATCTACTCAAGTCATCCGTGAAGGTAAGAACAAAACGATAACCACCACGCGATGCTACACTTATTGGACCACACACATCGGTATGTATGATTTCCAATAAATCCGTAGCTCGCTCCATCATACCAGAAAATGGAGTCTTAGTCATTTTACCCATCAGACATGCTTCGCATCTTTCAAGTGATTCGAAATCAAGTGATTCAAGAAGTCCACCGGAATAGAGTTTCTTCATACGCTTCACTCCAATGTGACCAAGACGACAGTGCCACATATAGGTCGGGTTATCGCTCAATTTCAAACGTTTAGCCTCAATGTTATTAATATGTGTATTTCCACTATCGAGATTCAATAAGAATAGACCATCTATCAAAGGTGCATGTGCATAAAACATATTACTCATATAAATCGAACAACCATTATTCTCGGACTTAAACAAGTAACCGTCTCGCAATAAACAAGATCCCGATATAATGTTCATGCTTAACGCAGGCACCAAATAACAATTATTTAAGTATAAAACTAATCCCGATGGTAGATGAAGAGGTAGCGTGCCGACCGCGATCACATCAACCTTTGATCCATTTCCCACACGCATCGTCACCTCGTTCTTCGCTAGCTTCCGTCTATTCTGCAGCACCTGTTTCGAGTTACAAATATGAGCAACCGAACCAGTATCAAATACCCAGGCACTACTACGAGTACTAGTGAGATACACATCAATAACATGTATATAGGATATACCTTTCTTCTTGATGTTGCCGTTCTTCAAATCCGCCAAGTACTTTGGGCAATTTCGCTTCCAGTGACCCTCTCCCTTGCAGTAAAAGCACTCTGTATCAGGCTTAGGTCCAGCCTTGGTCTTCTTCGTCGATGCGGTAACTTTCTTACCACCCTTCTTGAAGTGTCCCTTTTGCTTAGACTTGCCTTTCTTGAATTTGGTGGTCTTATTGACCATCAACACTTGGTGCTCTTTCCTGATCTCCACTTCTGCAGATTTTAACATGGAGAAGAATTCTGGCAACTTCTTGTTCATGCTTTGCATATTGTAGTTTAGCACAAACTTATTGTAACTTGGTGGTAGTGATTGGAGGACACGGTAAATCCCCAAAGCATTAGGAATCACTATACCCAAGCTTTGGAGTTTGTTTGCATGCCCAGACATCTTAAGCACATGCTCACTGACGGAGCTGCCCTCTTCCATCTTGCAGTTAAAGAACTTTTCAGAAGCCTCATAGCTCTCTACTGCCGCGTGAGTCTCAAAAATCAATTTGAGTTCACGGACAATATCATGTGGGTCTGAATTCTCAAACCTTTTCTGAAGCTCCGATTCCAAACCATATAAAATAGCACACTGAACTGTGGAGTACTGATTCTTCCGAGCGAGGTAAACATTCTTTACTTCATCGGTAGCATCAGCTGCAGGCGGGTCACCCAGCGGTGCATCCATCACATAGGTCAAATTACCAGCATTGAGGACAATCCTCAAATTGCGGAACCAATCCGCGAAGTTCCTTCCATTGTTTTTCAACTTTTCTTTCTCTAGGAACGCATTAAAATTGATGGTAGGGGTCGCCATTGATCTACAACATATTTGCAATAGTTTAGACTAAGTTTATGACAAATTGAGTTCTAATTAATAGTTAAATTAATCTAGGTGAACTCCCACTCAAAACAATATCCCTCACATTGTTTTAGTAATCACACGAACCAAATCCACCACATCAAAACCGATCATCACGAGAGTTGATGTAGCTTCAATGGCGAACAATCGACATGTTCATCATATCTACTATATGATTCATGCTTTACCTTTCAGTGACCCGTGTTCCGAGACCTTGTCTGTACATGCTAGGCTCGTCAAGATCAAACATTAGCTTCCGCATGAGCAAATCTGGCTTGATCACGTGGTATACACTTGCAGAATCTAACACACCCGATCATCACGTGGTGCTTCGAAACAACAAGCTTTAGCAAGGGTTCTTACTAAGGATGAACACTTTGGAACTTGAAATTTATGTGCATGAGGGATCATCTTATAATGCTACCGTCGTTAACTAAGCAATACAAGATGCATAAAGGATTGACATCACATGCAATTCATAATATGTGATATGATATGGCCTTTCTTCTTTGTGCTTCCGATCTCCATCTTCAAGAACGAACATGATCTCCATCATCACTAGCTGTCACATCCCAAGATTTTCCAAATCTTGTAATGTGAAAAATAAATGAATAAAATAAAACTTTGTTGATTTTCAGAGTGAGAAGAAACTTTTTGAATCCAATTGGAAACTTTCAAAATCTATTTGGATCAAATAAAATCCTAAAGGGATTTAAAGAGATAAATAAACAATAAGTTAAAAATATTTGAAATTACTATTTTGGATCTTTTAAATAAAAAGATTTGGTTTTCAAATGAAGAAGGTAGAAATATAAATAAGGATTATTTTATAGAGCCAAATTAAACCTTGGCCAAGCTTTTGAAATAAAAGGTTTGGCTTTGATTAAAAGAGTAAAAGTGTATTTAAATAAAATAATGAGGATTTATTAATATCCATTTTTTTATTAAAACAAAGGTTTTACTATTTTAATTAAACATCAAAACTTGTTATTTTGTTTTAAACAGGTTTTCCAAGTATTTTATATTCTCAAATAAAACTACTGAAGTGTTTTTGGTTTTATTTAGATTTCAAATGGAGATTATAAATAAATCAAAATCCATTTGATTTAATAACTAGTGTCCATTTTATTTAATTATAAATGTACCCTAAAATAAAATTGTTATTTTATTTTAGACTTGGAATTATGTTGTTAAAACAGAACCAAATTCAATTGCAATGTGTGGAGGAAGTTTGATTTTTTTGAATGTTTGATTTGTTTGTTTGAAATTCAATCAGGAAATTCAAACAGAAAAAGGGAAAAGTTTCAGTACAAAAAATATGCTAAAGGACTCGGCCCAACTAAGCAGGCCCAGCAAGACCCAGTCCAGCCCACCAACACTACCCAGTGAAACGTTTTTCTACACACAGTGTCGCACCCACTAAGTCGCAGACAGGTGGACCCCCTCCCTCTCTTTCTTCCTCGCTGACGCCCAGACCCCACTGCCACCTCAGCGTCGTCTCCCTCGCGACAATTCCTCCTCGCCGTTTCCTGCCGTTGATTGCTCGAATCAATACGCGTAAATGGCACAATGAATCCTCCCTGTGACCATGCACTCTTAATTCCCAGCAACTCCTCTTCTTTTCCCCTCAGAACCCACACGACCAGAGCCACTAGGCTGCCCTGAATTTCCCTGGCACCGCCACTGCTCCGACCACCGTCCCCAGCCAATTCCGGCGAGCTCAGCCACCTCCTTGCCTCATCGACCAAGCTCACACACTCCCCAGTCTCTGGCGCTTCTCCCTGTGCCTTCCGTTCGCCCGCGCTCGCCCCAGAGTGTCAGCAAGGACCAGCTCGATTCACCACCGCCGTCTGTCTCGCCTCCGACGAGCTTTCCTGGTAAGAACCAACCACCCCGAGCCCTCTCAATAACGCACGCATCATCGCCTTGAGCTTGCGCATCTAACCGTGCTCTCTGTTTGCCCCCTCGTGACCCGTAGCGCCGTCCTTGACGACGACAGAGAGTGGCCGTCGTCAGACGCAACTCCGGCGAGTGATTAACCGCAACCTTGTGCGCCCCTTCATCAACCACGAGCAGGTTGAGCATCCCCACGTCACTGCGATAACGGTGAGCACCTCCACTTCCTTCTTTGCTTCCTGTATCCGCCGCAACGCCGCTAGCCGAGCGTCGCCGCCGTCTGCCGCCGCGCAGCGCCGCCAGTTAGTGGCAAGTTGATTGTAGCCGTTAGATCGATATCGTCTGGCTGTGATAGAACGTAGACGAAGGGGTATCGTGTGCCTCTGCGCCACTCGATCTAAGTTAGATCCTATGGTCCAGCAAGCACAATCCGACCGAAGCGGTATCAGCCAGTAATATCACGCCGCGTGGCACTAGTTGATTTAAAACTGATTTTTGAAATCAGATTGTTATGCAAATTTGTAAGCCTTGTAACTTTTGATCCACACGTCCAAAATTTACAAACTTTATATCAATGGAATCAGTGGAACAAGCCCTAGCCAAACATGCAATTTGTTTAGTAAAAATCTTCTGGTAAAATGTTTGTTTTTGCAGAAACATTTGTATGCTTGTTTAGGTTATAAAAATTATTCCAAAAAGTTTTTAGGGATGAAATCTTTGCAAATTGGTTTGTTGTGAACCTAGTGACCCTAGGAAACAACTTATGGATTTAAAAATGTTTTTGGTGAAGATTAGGATTGATTAATTGAATTAGACCATTTCTAGTCAAATAAAAATATTGATTTTGTTATGGAAAAGTTTTCTTAAGAAAAACCTTTGGAAAATGTTTTGATTCAAACCTACTGACCCAAAACATCAAGTTTTGTGAATTAACAACTTCTTTGGTGAACAATATAAAATTGTTGCTTTGCTAAAAACATTTTCCACCACATGAAATAATTATTGGATTAAAAAAATGGTTTATAGATAAAACCCTTTTGCAAATGACTTTGCCACTTTGGAAAATGACCACTTTGAGCCTTACAATGTTTAGAGCCTAGTAGAAACCACCTTTGCAAATAAATACCTTTTCCATGCTTGCATGCATGACTTAGTTTCTATGATTTTGTGTGTGATTAATTTGATTGAATATTGGTTGGAATGCTAGTTGAACCTATGTTTGTTTGATTGCTTTGTAGTGAAGTTAGAAGATTGTGAGATTAGCAAGATCAAGAAGTGAACCAACATTCCCTACCAAAAAGGCAAGTGACACTATCATCTAAAGTCCTACTATTTTCATTATACTTAGTGGATTTTTGAAACATGCATGAAAAGGATTTCTATACTATATGCTATGCTAAAATCCTAATAGGATACCATTATATATTCCTTAGTGAAAACAATGTAGTTGTAAAATGCATAGCCAAGCTACATATTTTGAGAAGAGATACATGTTGAGATTTTATGAAGTTGAGAAAAGACTTATGTTTTATATAATAAAACAAGTACTCAATGAACCACCTGGGTGGACAAGGATACTCAAGTTTTGGACAAGGTGGCAACAAGAGGAACCATGTTTATATGGCAATCTCTTTTTTTTGTGCACCAGATGAAAACCACCCAGGGACTTAGAGATGGAACATGTTTCTCCAACAGTGGCTTCCGTGTACAGCCACATGCTAATATGGCTCTGGCTTAGTCAACTACATTGGGAAGACCCATGCATTGGTCTTCAGGTTAACTGGAAATGAGGGAACTCGGAACCCTACATTGGTGCCTGAAGACAAGCTAGCATTGTGTATGGGAGGACCCTATGGAAAGACTTCGTCACATTCTCAATCTGCCAGTACTCCATCTTGGTGAGTACTAATCCAGCGGCCACTGGTGGCAACAAGATGAAAGTGTGTCATGTGGGTAAAGTGTACAACTTCTGCAGAAGATCAAAAATTCTAAGTACTTAGCCGTGTCCCCGGTTATGGACAATACTGAGCAACTAAAGTCCTGAAGCTATGGGAAATCTCGACATTCCAATTTCTAAAATAAAAACTTTTAAGTGACAACAAAAGGCTTGAAACACTTGGGGATTTACCAAGGAGCTCAAGAGATTTTGATAAAAACTTGAAGCACTTGGGGTGTACCAAGGAGCTCAAGGGATTTTGACAAAGACTTGAAACACTTGGGGATTTACCAAGGAGTTCAAAAAGATTTGACAAAAGATCAAAACTATTTTGAAAAGATAGGATAAATTATTGCTTTCTGCAAATGAGCCTAAAACCCTACTTAGCCAAATATGCATGTAATGATAGGATCCACTTATTTCTACATAGTAGTGAAACTTGACAATACAATTCAAATGTATTGACCCTTGTGGCTGTAACTTGTTATGTTGCAGGTTTGTTTGATATTAGTGAAATTGATTGATTAGGATTACAAGTCTACAACCAACATGTTTGCCTGTGGCACTTTTAAGATGAAGGACCCCATGCTTATAGATATTCTGCTGCAATGTAATGTAATAGCCAAATGATCTATGTAAGATGTAATAAAATTATATTATTCCTGGTTATAAAGTTGTATTGTGACCTTTGTTTCTTGATATAACATCTTAACTGCGGATGCTAGCTATTGATCCAGGGACTAGCATTGTAAACACAGAGATCTCTACCTTATTAAAGGTTGGGAACCTTACAGATGGTATCAGAGCATTGTGTTGCCTGTAGGATTTGTAAACCTAGGATTGGACAAAAACCCTTATAAAAATAGGAGTTGTATTTGTTCCAAAAAAATATTTACAAACAATCTTGTAAACTCTTTCCTCAACCTTTTGGTTTTTTATTCTACATCTCTTCTATATTCAACTTGATGGATAAAGCCTACCCCATGGCCAAAGACTTCACCATGTGCAAAGGATTTCTTCAACTCTAATGACTCCAACATCTTCAACTCTAATGACTTCAACATGTTCAACATATTCACCAAGGACTTCAACCTTGGATATCACTAAGGACAAGTGAGACAAGAAATCTTGCTCAAGATTTGGAGACTAAGGAAAAACAACTTAGAAGGAGCCATCCTCACCTTTGAAATTTTGTGACCAAAATTTTTTCCTAAGGAAACCATGATCTCATGCAAGAAGAATCAACCAAGAAAGATGGAAAGATCACAAGTGAACCATATAGATGGACCACCATATTTTAGTTAAGTCAAACACACCAACTTATGTGGTGTAACAAAAATATTTTGTTGCCTAAAGATGTGCTTGAAAACTTTGTTGTTTGAGTGGAGTGTTTGTTTGTGATTGCTTGCACATTGTTTGTGTGAATTGTGAAAGTGTGTGATTAGAACTATTCCCTTAGAGATATTTTGCCTATTCTAATCTCAATTCAACCCAAACAGATCACTACTCTAAGAGACTCCAACATCAAGGTTGAAGACACCAACGCCAACCAAGAGGACAACATGAGAGAACTCATAGCAACCCAAAATCAGTTGAACCAAATGACAGCCCAATTCATAGCCAACACCAGTGGGGAAGATCCAACCCTGCAAGGATTTTTGGAAAACCAAGCCCAAATGTTGCATAAGGTGACAGATCAAATGCTCAACATGGAAAGCAACTTTTCCAAAGTAGTTTATGACAACAAGGATGACAAGGATGTTATTCTAAAAGGAACCAAAGCTTGCAATATTTGTGGAGACAAGGATCACACTTCTAAGGAGCATGGAGATCAATGCCCCAATTGTGAGGAGAAACATCCAGTTGGCCAATGCCCCACCTCTCAAGCAACTTGCTACCTATGTGAAGGGAATAATCATGTACCTATCCAATGCCCCATCTATTCCATAGTTGAACAAAGGAAACAAGGTGGAGTGCAACAAATGATTGCAAACTATCAAGAAGGATCCAAGTCTACCAAGAAGAATGAGGACAAAGGAAAAGCTCCACTTATACCTCCATGCAATACAACCCAATTCAAAGGACCAAAGAAGAGGCATATGAATTTTCCAAGGAGCAATAGAAGGTCAAAGAAACCAGTAGACATTCCTACCTATAAGATAACATATGAACAACATGAACTAGATGCACTCCTAGCTTTGGAGAAACCTCAGAAAAAGAAGGACAAAAGCCATGTGCAATGTCATCATTGTAAAGAAATGGGACACTATTCCAGTGAATGTCCAGAGAAACAGAAGTATAAGGAAATTGGCCAAGTATGGTGCAACAACTGCAAAGAGCTAGGCCATTATGCAGCAACTTGTCCACAAGAGACACGTGAAGAACTTAAACTTATCACATGTTTCAATTGCAAAGAACCAGGACATTATGCAAGCAATTGTCCAGAAAAGATGAAGAACAAGATAAACAAGCCTATGAAGGATCTCAGCCTTGTCACATGTTCCAAGTGTGGAAGCAAAGGGCACTATGCAGATGTTTGCCCAGAGAAGTTTCCCCAAGACCCCAAGCAAGCCAATATGTAAATTTAGTTGGAAAATTTTTAAGGGTGATAGTACCCTAGATGCTTGAGCCTACTTGTAACCCTAGCCTTCCCAAATCTCGGGACGAGATTTATTTTAAGGGTGGTAGCCTATCACATCCCAAGATTTTCCAAATCTTGTAATGTGAAAAATAAATGAATAAAATAAAACTTTGTTGATTTTCAGAGTGAGAAGAAACTTTTTGAATCCAATTGGAAACTTTCAAAATCTATTTGGATCAAATAAAATCCTAAAGGGATTTAAAGAGATAAATAAACAATAAGTTAAAAAATATTTGAAATTACTATTTTGGATCTTTTAAATAAAAAGATTTGGTTTTCAAATGAAGAAGGTAGAAATATAAATAAGGATTATTTTATAGAGCCAAATTAAACCTTGGCCAAGCTTTTGAAATAAAAGGTTTGGCTTTGATTAAAAGAGTAAAAGTGTATTTAAATAAAATAATGAGGATTTATTAATATCCATTTTTTATTAAAACAAAGGTTTTACTATTTTAATTAAACATCAAAACTTGTTATTTTGTTTTAAACAAGTTTTCCAAGTATTTTATATTCTCAAATAAAACTACTGATGTGTTTTTGGTTTTATTTAGATTTCAAATGGAGATTCTAAATAAATCAAAATCCATTTGATTTCATAACTAGTGTCCATTTTATTTAATTATAAATGGACCCTAAAATAAAATTGTTATTTTATTTTAGACTTGGAATTATGTTGTTAAAAAAGAACCAAATTCAATTGCAAAGTGTGGAGGAAGTTTGATTGTTTTGAATGTTTCATTTGTTTGTTTGAAATTCAATGAGGAAATTCAAACAGAAAAAGGGAAAAGTTTCATTACAAAAAATATGCTAAAGGACTCGACTCAACTACAGCCTCAAAGAAGACCTACATTCAAATTACCAACACTACCACCAAGTTGAAACGCTTTTTCACACACGTTGTCGCACCCACTTAAGTCGGCAGCAGTGGACCCCCTCCCTCTCTTTCTTCCTCGCTGATGCCCAGACCCCACTGGCACCTCAGCGTCGTCTCCCTCGCGACAATTCCTCCTCGCCATTTCCTGTCGTTGATTGCTCGAATCAATACGCGTAAATGGCACAATGAATCCTCCCTGCGACCACGCACTCTTAATCGCCAGCAACTCCTCTTCTTTTCCCCTCAGAACCCGCTTGACCATAGCCACTAGGCTGCCCTGAATTTCCCTGGCACCGCCACTGCTCCGACCACCGTCCCCAGCCAATTCCGGCGAGCTCAGCCACCGCCTTGCCTCATCGACCAAGCTCACACACTCCCCAGTCTCTGGCGCTTCTCGCTGTGCCTTCCGTTCGCCCGCGCTCGCCCCAGAGTGTCAGCAAGGACCAGCTCGATTCGCCGCCGCCGTCTATCTCGCCTCCGACGAGCTTTCCTGGTAAGATCCAACCACCCCGAGCCCTCTCAATCATGCACGCATCATCTCCTTGACCTTGCGCGTCTAACTGTGCTCTCTGTTTCCCCCCTCGTGACCCGTAGCGCCGTCCTCGACGACGACAGAGAGTGGCCGTCGTCAGACGCAACTCCGGCGAGCGATTAACCGCAACCTTGTGCGCCCCTTCATCAACCACGAGCAGGTTGAGCATCCCCACGTCACTGCGATCATGGTGAGCACCTCAGCTTCCTCTTTTCTTGCTTCCGAGTCAGCCGCCAATGCTAGTCGAGCCGGCCGCTGGCCGCGCCGCCAAGCCCGCCAAGCGCTAGTGGCAAGTTGATTGTAGCCGTTAGATCGATATCGTCTGGCTATGATAGAACGTAGACGAAGGGGTATCGTATGCCTCTGCGCCACTGAATCTAAGTTAGATCCTACGGTACAGCAAGCACGATCCGACCGAAGCGGTATCAGCCAGTAATATCACGCCGTGTGGCACTAGTTGATTTATAACAGATTTTTTAATCAGATTGTTATGCAAATTTGTAAGCCTTGTAACTTCTGATCCACACGTCCAAAATTTGTAAACTTTATATCAATGGAATCAGTGGAACAAGCCCTAGCCAACCATGCAATTTGTTTAGTAAAAGCTGTAAGGACCGCGGTTCTGACAAGACCGAGGCCTCTATATGACATGCCAATCCCTGGATCGGTTCATTGGCCCACAATAGAGTAAGATGAATAACATAGCAAATATCCGTGTATCATAAATAACGAAGATCCAGAGTACCATTATTACAATAAAAGCTTAGCCCAAGGCTAGCTCAAATTATTCAGGTAGCAACATAAATAAAGCAAATCCTCCATTCTTCAAATTGCCCACAAGTGAACAAGTGCCGAGTGGAGTACCGTGGCCTATATCGATTAATCAGAATCGGAATAACCTGCAACATAAAACGTAGAAGCCGCGAAGGGTCAATACATGGAATGTATGGCAAGTAGAGCTAGTAATGGAGACAATAGTACTAACATATACATGCATATTTGGCAAGTGGAGCTGTGTCTGGCTTGCATTTGCAAATACCTTTGTCCTACTTTCATAAACAGTTTTTGATTTTCTTTGAAAAGATCCCAATTAAGTAAACCCAACAATGTTAAAACAATTAAGAAATTTTAATGAGCGAGAAACATGTCATGGAATCAATATCAAGCAACTCAGTTGTCCATAACCGGGGACACGGCTAATCGATTAGATTATACACCCTGCAGAGGTTAGTACACTTTACCCATGTGACTTGGCCAGCCCAGCTCGTACCATCACTCTCATTTTGGGTGATGATAGGGAGAAGTCCAAGAAGAGACTGTTCGGGAAGTAGCTCCCCAATCCCGACGCGCACCGGTCCAACCTACCAAAATTCTACATCTCTGGATACGCGGGTTCGGGTCACCACAACCTACTAAGTGCAACCAACCGCCCTTTCCATTATTGGCACATGGTTGTACACGTAAGCTACACAATAAAGAAGCCAATCATTCTCTCTTGATACCTGGGTGCCTTTCCGCAATGAAACCACCAAAAAATATCAATACCATCACACCCAGGAGATTCATTGATTAAGTTGTTTTAGTTTTTGCAAACCAACTTATTTAGAAATAACTTTCAGTGATGGAACCCAGCCCTCGTTCATCATAGCATGTCTAAGCACATCTACCAACAGTGGTTCATCTACAAGGAAAGCCCTACCACATAATAGGTCATAGCATAGCGATAGTATCATCCTACACATGCAACTACAAAATACACGACAATGGATTGAAAATAGTAGGACAATATCATGAACAAAGTAGCATCTACTTGCCTTGGTTGTAGCGGTCGGAAGAACAATCCACACACGAGCAAGCGTTGCACTCGTCACAATCTACACGATACAATTGCAATCATAAACAAACAATCCACAAGCATATGCAACAAAGATGATGCATGAAGGTATGCAAGGCAAGTGAATTGGTGCTACAGCTGCACCACATAATCCTAATCAATAATACTACTGAATGCATGCATGGAAAATAGTTTTAGCGCAAGGAAAAACTATTAAGCAAAAAGTAACGCCCAAAACTAGAGCTAGAACTCAAATAATTCACTACCGGTAGTATACTATTTGTAAAATCTTGGGAAAATTCTACCGCATAGGCATCACCGATTAGAAACAGTACCAGCTGGAATTACTCAAAAAGGAAATATAAAACTCCCCGAGTAATTAAAACACTGCAGAAAGCCACTAGACAGTTTCTGCAGAAGTTTTTACTGTAAGCCTATCTTTTTAATCCATGATGAGATTCCCCTCGTTCCACTGAATCCAGGGACATATCATACGCGATTTTTGGAGCTACGGATCTTTTTCTACGAATTTATTACTCCGAAAAGGCCACTAATTAGTTTGATTAAACTGTACTAAACCTTGCTGTAAAAGCCTGAACCAAAGGTACAGCAAGATTCTACACGACTCACTGAATCTACACATATTTTATTTGCAATTTTTGGTCAAGCGGTTTAATTTCTACGCAATTTACAAGTTTTTACCGAAATCTGTCAACTAAAACGATTAACGAGATTAACCAGTCAACTGTGTCTGTTGACTGGTCAACGCGTCTGCTGACTGGGTGCTGACTGGGCGTCCGACTAGTCAAGGCCTGGGTCTGACCGGTCAACGGCTGATCTGAACCGCTGATCTGAGATCTGACGGTGGCTGCAGGCTTACCGGA